>OX637352.1:1487107-2974214 GCA_951799405.1 Agapetus fuscipes | reverse complement strand
TACTTTGTGGCCAACAAATCCAATTTTGAGGCTTTTTCAAAGTTTTGTGCCAGCTATAGCGAGAACTCGTTGGTGTAATTAGACCGACATTCTTTCTTCTTTTCTTTATTCTTTCCCACCTCTATGGTGGTTGGCCACTTAGTCAGGAGAGCACCTCCCGAACAGTCTCAGTAGTAACATCTCGAATTTAGGCCATAAGTCATATGTTAAGACGCTCAGAATCACTTTGCATTTTTGTTTGTAAATTTAAAATCCTCGAGTCCCAAACCCTCACGCCTATAACCTTTCAGTGATTTCTGAGCCTCCTTTGCTTTGTGCAAACACTTGGGAAAGTGTAGCTTCACGGGAGGGCCTTCTGCCACTCGCATCTCACATAACTTTTGCATGCGAGTCCTGTGACACATCCCCGGATGGAATGGATATACAGGGCGTGGGTCAGTGGAGGGGAGACTGACCCTGAGAGAAGTGTTGTATGGTATGGAGGGATGGACGCTCAAACAGGCACTGGAGAGATGAATCGAAGCATTCGAGGTGTGTCTAATCTAATCTAAGTTGCAAGCTTCAGGAGGAAGCTGAAGACGCACCTTTTTCAAAGTGCATACCCGGATTAAAAAGGGCCCTTGTGACTAAATTTAAGTGTAAACGGCGCTTTGGAACAAAAATCAACCAATTATTATTATATATTATATGTAACATTGGGGATTCACATAATATGCGTTCTCACAAGCAGACACGTACAAGTTCGCGCTTGAGCATGCCATATGTGGACCTACAACATAAAAACACAATCTCAAATGGACATACACCCTGCAATTCCTGCCGACCTACGGGGGGACATTGGCAAAGTGTACACCATTTTTCACAGTATGAGGGTCAGCCTCACTATAACTTATTAGTCAAGGAATTCTAAATCTATAATCTAAGATGCAAAGATATATTAACATTTAAAATTATATTAAATGCATGCCCTCAAACAGACATGTGTAAATGCTTACTTACTATTCTTCGACATTTTAGTCGTATGTTGAGCCCACGCTTTGAAAAACTAATGATGCCTGGGCTAAAAGTCTCATCACCACGGTCATTCTTACCTACCGATTTTTGGTAATATTTCGCACGCTTAATAATAAAGAGAAATAACTCGAAAATTGGGAAAATCGAGATTTTGTAATAAAACGCAAGAACAATGCGAGAAGAATCGGTAGAATTCGACAGCCGTTCAATTTGGACGAATATGACCGAGATAAAACATCGGCCGCCTTTTTCATCCCATACAAGTTGTACTGGTTGTCTGAACTTCAAACGTGATTTCCCAACATTCTTGTTTATTGAGTTATTGCTCTTTATTATTAAACGTGCGATTTGTATGAAGATGAATCAGCTTTTCAGTTGCGGCCGTCTTGGATTGACAGGTCTTCATACAAATGCATCATTCGTCTGCCAAAGCGCGGGCTCAATGGACGACTAAAATGTCTAAGAATAGCACCGTTAGGTACGAATTTATTGAGATATTTTTTCAATTATGTAAGATCAAAGGTTATTCCTTGACTGATAGGTTGGTATGCGGCTGACCACCCATACTGTAAAAAATGGTTCACTTTGCCAATGTCACCCCTGCTTCAGGGAAGGTCGGCAAGAGTTGCAGGGCTTATGTTCATTTGAGATTGGGTTTTTTATATTGTAGGTCCACATGCGGCATGTGTGAGTGCGAAATTATGCGTGTCTGCTTGTGGGAATGCATTTAATATGAATCTCAAATGATACATATCTTTGCAGCTTAGATTTAGATTTAGATTTAGAAAGGTCACAAAGCCAGTGGCTTAACAATATGTAATTTAATAAAAAACACACAATTTTTTTCTCATTATTACTTAAGAAGAATGATTCAACTTGACCTTGTTGGAAAGGGGGGCACATGACCTTGTTCCCAAGGTCAAAGCTCGCACCCACAAAGAGAAAGTCCGGCCGCCATTTTGTTAGCGCGTGCGCACTAGCTTTGCCGAGACCGTGTGAGAACCGGCAGGCCGCAGAAGTTTACCGTTTTGTGGCAAAAATTATGCTGGTATTTCGTTCGCAACTACGGGATCCAATCTCGCTCACGCGGGATCCCGCATTAGATATCAGTACATTCGGGAGTTCTAGGTTGGTATGAGGCTGACCACTCAGTAGTAACATCTCGAATTTAGGCCTGTTAAGACGCTCAGAATCACTTTGCATTTTTGTTTGTAAATTTACAAAATCCTCGAGCCCTAAACCCTCACGGCTATAATCTTTCAGTGATTTCTGAGCCTCCTTTGCTTTGTGTAAACACTTGGGAAAGTGTAGCTTCACGGGAGGGCCTTCTGCCACTCGCATCTCACATAACTTTTGCATGCGAGTCCTGTGACACATCCCCGGATGGGATGGATATACAGGGCGTGGGTCAGTGGAGGGGAGACTGACCACTGAGAGAAGGTGTTGTTGACCACCCACACTTTGAAGCCGGTTGGTATAAGGCTGTCCACCCACGCTTTGAAGCCTGACACTTTGAACTGTTAATACTTCTGGTAATCTCTGGAAATATCCATTCAAGAGGCGTCTCGTATGGTCAGGAACACGCGAGAACAAGGTTTTGGTCACATATAAATATAGGTTGCAGTGCTGTGAAGCATTCAGTCACTCTTTGATTTTTTAATTTTGAATCTCATACTCACCAAAATATATCACCGACGGCGGGGGGGGGGCAAGACATGATCGAATAATGATCATTTTAGCAATTGCAATCTAATCTAATCTAATCTCAGTTGCAAAGATATGTGACATTGGAGATTCACATTACATGCATTCTCACAACCAGACATGTACAAGTTTGCGCTTGCACATGCCTCATGTGAGCCTACAACATAAAAACCAAATCTCAAATGGACATACACTCTGCAACTCTTGCCGTTCTTCCCTGTAACAGGGGTGACATTGGCAAAGTGTACCATTTTTACAGCAAGGGTACAATTTAATAACAGTTTTGTATTATTTAGGTTAATTTTTCTCTTCCAGGGGGGGGGAGGGGGCAGCTACCCCCCCTGGCTTTTTCTGGGTACACCCATGGAGTGAACTATATTTTATGTAATTAACTTGTTAAAAATAAAAACTGTGAAATAAATATAGCCACAATTTTATTAAAAGTCAAACCGACATAAAATCACGACAATATTAATGAATAAAATATAAGCTTTATGTTTTGATTAAACTGTATTAGACCAGCACATTATATGGCGTATTTGTAATAAGTGGATGTTAAAATAAACAATAACTTTTAATGAATATCAGTATTGGATATGTACTAACGGTATTAAAATTACATCTCTGGTATTAAAAATTAATTAAATAACATTTTGCATTACAACTGTACATTTTCCAAGGACCGGGATTCTAAAAATTCCTAAGCGTAGTTTACACTAGTCCGAGTATAAGAAAACCTGCGGTAATCTAACTTTAACTGTTCAAGTACAAAATGTATGGAATATGCGACGGCACTCCTAGCGAGTGATTTAGTTTGTATATATATATTTGCATTTTTTTTTTCAAATAGATTTGTGAAGAGGAATGCAATTCACCAACGTATTCTGCCTG
The DNA here is from genome assembly GCA_951799405.1 of Agapetus fuscipes. Classification (NCBI taxonomy): domain Eukaryota; kingdom Metazoa; phylum Arthropoda; class Insecta; order Trichoptera; family Glossosomatidae; genus Agapetus; species Agapetus fuscipes. Next base: position 2,970,605 of record OX637352.1, on the reverse strand, counting down.
GCCAGAAACAGATATTAACGTCATCAACTTATAATTCATTATTGTTACAAATCCGAAGCGCCACCGAACAAGTCATGTTTGAACCCAAACTTTCCGTTCAACAACCAAAAGAATAACTAATTGAGTTATCGATCAGCCATGAGTTTGCAACATGAAAAAATGTGTTTAATAAAAAAAACCTGAACTCTTGCACGCATGTCATGTTTTTTGCAGGTTTTTTTTTTGGCACATAAATGCTTAAATAATCGTTTTTTAATGGTACAAAAGAACGCCGATTTAAAAGAAGTCCGAACTGTGAATAAGGCAGATTTTTTATAGTTGATTTTTTTTTTCTCAAAATATACAATATGTAACCTGAGTACATAGCATTGTGTAAATCAGTGGTTCCCAATCTGGGGGTGATTTGGGCAGTTATGGGGGCAATAGGGCTATAAGGGGGAGATGAGGCTACAGAGGGGCGATGGGGCTATAGGGGGGCGATGGGGCTATAGGTAAGCGGTGGGGCTATAGGGTACAATGAGGCTATAGGGGGGCGATGGGGCTGTAGGTAAGCGGTGGGGCTATATGGGGCAATGAGGCTTTAGCGCAGCGGTGGGGCTATAGGTGGGCGATGGGGCTAAAGGTAAGTGGTGGGGCTATAGGGGGGCGATGGGGTTATAGGGAAGCGGTGGGGCTATGGGTAGGCGATGGGGCTATAGGTAAGCGGTGAGGCTATAGGGGGCAATGAGGCTTTAGGGCAGCGGTGGGGCTATATGTGGGCGATGGGGTTATTGGGAAGCGGTGGGGCTATGGGTAGGCGATGGGGCTATAGGTAAGCGGTGAGGCTATAGGTAGGCGATGGGGCTATAGGTAAGCGGTGGGGCTATAGGGAAGCGGTGGGATTGTAAGGGGGCAACGGAGCTTTGGAAGGGTTATAGGTGGATGATGAGGCTGTAGTGGGGCGATGGGACTATAGGGGGCGATGAGGCTATGGGGAAGCGGTTGCGCTGAAAGGGAGCAATAGAGCTATAGAGGAGTTATAAGGGGATGATGAGGCTATAGGGCGGCGATGGGACTATAGGGGGGCGATGGGATTATACGGAAGCGATAGACCCCTGAAACTTGTTTCTCCTTCACCCCCTCGACGAAGCTAAATGTTGATAGATTGTAAAAGTTGCGTGCCTTCCCCTCTCGTCGATTTTCAATTGGACTTATGAGGCTATAATCTATAATTTATCTTGCAAAAAAACATATTAAATGCATGCCCACAAACGCGTAAGTTCGTGCTTGCAAATGCTACGTGTACTAAAAAATTAAAATCCAAACCCCAAATAAACATGAATCCTGCAACTTTTGCTGACCTTCCCTGAAACGCGGGCGACATTGACAAAGTGAACATTTTTTTCAGTATGGGTGGTCAGCCTCATACCAAACTATAAGTCAAGGAACGCAAATAATATGTAAATAACACTGAAGTAAATAAAAACAACAACCATAAAACATTATTGAAAATATCAATTAAATAAAATTAAAAACTATGAAAGAATAAGCCTACTTCAAGTAAAAAGAGTTGGCGTAAGGCCGGCCCCCTTACGTGTGAAAATAAATACCTTACACTCGTCACACGAGACTCCTTCGTGGAAAACGCGGCAAGAAGGTGACAAGAAATAAAATACGAAAAAAAAAGAATAAGTGAATAAAATAAATTAAAAAAGATACTTCGATATTTAAGATACTGCGGTACTTAAAATACTGCTATATTAACGATACTACGATACTAAAAATACTGCGATACTGAAGATACTAAAGATACTGCGACACTAAAGATACGTTTGAAAGGCAATCTTGGATTTTATACAAAAATGAGATACTTGAATACTAATTTACTAGATACTAAAAACGGATGTACAAGAAATGACTTTATCCGCGATTCCACTTATCGATACCTTAAAGGAAAAATTTAATAAGTGACATGTTAAGCTAGCATGGGTTTCTCAGATAAATGCGCCTTTTTTCCTATTTTCTACGAGAGAAAACTGTCGTAGAAAAAAAGGGTAAATTCTGTAGTTACAAAGTTTATCATGAGCCCTTCCTTATAATTAGTTCACTTACTATGAGAAGTTACTCCAAATTATATATTTTATCCACTAATTCAGTTTCACCAGCAAGGGGGCGATATTATTAATCTCGTCTTAAGACTTAAGGAGAAAATGAAAGAAGTATGTAAGGACTGAAAGAAATGGCGGTTGATCTGTAATGTTGGCGGCTACGGTTTATTAAATTGGAATTTGTTTTCTGTTTAATTTTGATATTTTTATTTGTTGACTTGAAAATGTAATTTGTCGTGTATGTTCCTTGACTTATAGGTTGGTATGCGGCTGACCAACCACGCTGTAAAAATGGTTCACTTTTGCCAATGTCACCCCGATTTCAAGAAAGGACGGCAAGAGTTGCAGGGTGTATGTCCATTTGAGATTTGGTTTTTATGTAGTAGGCTCGCGCGCGGCATGTGCAAGCGCGGACTTGTACATGTCTGGCTGTGAGAATGCATGTGATGTAAATCTCAAAAATAATAAAAAAATAATTTTGAAAATAATATAATTAACAACATTGTCTATCCTAATACATCTCCTCTTCTTTCATTGTTCCCCTACCCTTCTATAAGTGATTTAATTCTGTCATTGTTTTTTTGTATTTCTATGTTAGTTTTAAGTTAGCACCTGTCGATGGTAGATATTGCACTACCGAAACTAGTAGTGCATTACAAAATAAACTCACAAGTGAATTAAAACAAAGTTTTTTTTTTGTTTTAAATTGTAAAGATGAACTTTCACGAAGTTACTGCTAAAAACCTAGATAATGAAAAATTATTCATAATGGCCCCCTTACCTGTAAACATAAATAGGTTTAACTCGCCACATGCGAACACTCCGGGGATAGCCCGGCAAGAAGTAACACTATATGTGTAGCTTAGTTGCGTTTAGTTACGTTGCGAGAAGATGAGATTTTTATATTATTTACAAGTGCCATGTGCATATGTTTTCTTTGCAACGTCCTTCATAAATTTAAATTGGGATTATTGTGGTAGCGAAGTGTCCGTTGAGTAACAACACAGAGGAGCAGAAACTAACTTACTGCATTGGTACATACTATCTACCACTTTTGTCTCAGTCCTGTCAAACGTTGCAGTTGTGTACTCATACAAAACATTATTTTACGTGTCAAATTTCATGTTTTCTTGTTTTCTCCATTTTGTGTTTTGACATCCAATTATAACGCATGCCATAATCTACAATCTATAAATCTATCTATAATCTAAGTTGCAAGGATATATTCATTTAGAGCTCTCAAATGTATGCACACAAACAAACACGTGTAGTTCGCGCTTACAAATGCTGAATGTGTACTTACAAACAAAATCCAAACCTCAAATGAACATACGCTCTACAACTTTTGCCAACCTTCCCTGACACAGGGGTACATTGGCAAAGTGAACCATTTTTTACAGTATAGGTGGTCAGCCTCATACCAACCTATAAGTCAAGGAATGACGAATGACCATCATGACCTTTAAAAATCGTAAATTTTATTGATCACAAGATTTATACTTCATGTTCGGACTGCTCCGGGCATAGTACGCACGCGGCAATGCTGCCACATTCCTAGAAACATTTTTACATTCGTTCGAGTTGTTTTTGTACTCATGGAAATGCAACTGTGAAGTTCTTGGTTCTCTTTCTTACTAACGACCATTTTCGTAAGTAGGTTGAAACATATATCGACTGTTAAAAGGAAGTAGGGCATAATCGACATAAACTATTTTTTTTCAGGAGAGCAGTTTAAAGTTTGAGATTGCAATAAAATCGCATAACTTTTTTAATTTTTTATCATATCGTAAAATCTAAACAGCTCTAAAATTAAAAAAATAAAGACATTTATTAGCATTCCTATTAACGTGGTTTTACGATGTTTTACGTTTTTTTTTGTCACAAGCGCCTTTAGGACAAAAAAGGCCAAAATCTTGTCGATTACACCAAAAACATACTTTGAAAACGCAGTTGTTTGCTTGGGCATAAACAACAACAAAAAATCATCATAGAGCTATGAGAGTTAGCGCTTTGGAAAGAGCGAACTCATTTTTGACCAAAACGTCACTTTTGCTCACTTCCTTTTAACCGTCGATATGTATTTACAATTTATAACAAACAGTTTATTTTGCCTTACATTCTCTTTTATGATGCTGGAATGATGCTTTCCGGGATCTGTTGCCGTAGCCTGTGGGAGCTGGAGCTTCCGGACGTTTCGCCCATTTCTACGATGGGTTTCTTCACAGTTCTCATCAAGATCATCATCATCGTCATACTTCACGCTGAAGAAGCCCATCGTAGAAATGGGCGAAACGTCCGGAAGCTCCAGCTCCCACAGACCACGGCAACAGATCCCGGAATGCATCACTCCAGCATCATCAGCCGGCCGTGTAAGCCTAAAACTCTTATTCTCTTTTATATTTCTCATTTGTAAATATATTTTTCTCATTCAAAAACACGAAGCAAAAACAATCGGGAGTAGCATTTTTGCGGCTGGAACGGATTCATTGCATTTGTTTGGGAAAATTGCTTTGAGATATAACGTCTATTTTCGTTGAAATAATTTCTAGTCCACAGATGTCATAAGTCAGTGGAAGTGTCGGTGCAGCCTGCCTCTTACCGCTGCCCGTCCCTGCTTGCTGCAGGCGCAGGTTCGATGCCCCGACACGCATTTCGCGGCCGGGCGATAATGATCGCCATTACCGCACACATAAATAATATGCTATATAGGTGCGATGCAAGACGTATTTGTTCAGATCAAGGGATGTGAAGGGCGTTGATATTCTTATAAACCCAACTAAGCTTTCTTGGACCGGTCCGTAGTCCGGTGGCAACACTTCGGACGCGTAAATGGAAGGTTGTGGATTCGGATCCCGGCGGAGCACAATATACGTACCATTTATATTTCCAAATGTGCTCTTCGTTGGGTTGAAATATTCATAAACCTTACCAAAGACTGTCAACGACGTTAGCCATGTTGAAAGCACCGGTTCCCATAGATCACCGAAGTTAAGCAACATTGGCGTGGTCAGTGCTTGGATGGGTAACCGCTCAGGTACACCGCGTGTCGTTGGCATCTTGGACCGGTCCGTAGTCCGTAGTGGCAACACTTAGGACACGTAAATGGAAGGTTGTGGATTCGAGTCCCGGCGGAGCACAAAAATATACCATTTATATTTCAAAATGTGCTCTTCGTTGGGTTGAAATATTCATAAACCTTACCAAAGACCGGTCACTGAAAGGTCCATTCAACCTTACAACAACTGGGTCTTGCTTGAGAATTGACGCTTTCTACAGCGACGACCAAGCTCGCAGAGGGCTCTTGAGGTGTGATACACACAAAAACAACGCTCACCAAATAAATCATCCCAATATTATTATTATTAAGCTACACATATAGTGTAACTCTTGCCGCGTTATCCCCGAAGGGTTTCCCATGTGGCATGTGGAACCGTTTTTTATTTTGACAGGTAAGGTTGGTATGCGGCTGACCACCCATGCTGTAAACATGGTTCACTTTGCCAATGTCACTCCTGTTTCAGGAAAGGACGGCAAGAGTTGCAGGGTGTATGTCAATTTTAGAGCAAGCGCCAAATTGTACGTGTCTGCTTGTGAGAATGCATGCAGGTAATGCGAATCCCCAATGTTACAAACTCTGCAACTTGGATTATATTAAATTAGATTTTGCCTGGCCATGGCTGAAAGTCTCATCACCACGGTTATTCTTACCTACTGAATATCGGTAATATTTGTATGAAGACCTGTCAACCCAAGATGGCCGGAAGTGAACAACTGATTAGTATTGATACAAATAGTATTACCGATATTCGGTAGGTAAGAATTACCGTGGTGATGTGACTTCCAGCCCAGTTGTCGTAATACGAAAGCAGAAGCTTGTGTGCATGCAATGGCATCTGTTGAACCAGGGTCGAAGTTATGGTCAAAGTACCAGGCGTGATTCGAGCCAACGTTATAAACTAAGCTAAACATATAGTGTAACTCCTTGCCGCGTTATCCCCGAAGGGTTTCGCAAGTGGCGCGTGAAAACTTTTAGGGCCTGTTGCACCAAACTTCAATCAGACGAAAATCAAAATTAAGTGTGATTTCTCCCTTTCAAATCAAACAATTTATTGCATATACGTAATTCAGCTGATGTGAATCATATATCCTGTTCAAATTCCATCACATTTTTACCAACTTTCAAGAACTATTTAACCGAGGTCCTTACCAGAACTAAGCAATCAAATTTGATGTTTCAATCAAATATTGATTGGAGGTTGGTGCAACAGGCCCTTATATTTACAGGCAAGGAGGACGCTAACCACTTCGTGTTAGCGCATTAGAAAGAGCGGAATATTTTAAGTAGGATAGCATTCATAACTCATTTTGACCAAAATGTCGCTTATGCTTTACTTCCTTTTAACCGTCGATATAAATTTTCATACTCTCAGTACTAGAGTGTATAGCATAAAGCCTACATTGTTTTAATTTGATACAATAAATATTTGATATACAAAGTCGCTATTTGAAATGACGTATAGAATTTTACGTTCAAATTCAAGTACGGCGTTTAACAAAAGTGTATGCCAAACAGAAACGCACTATGCTAGTTACCGTTTTAGTAACCATGAATAGCCTGTGGTTATTTTTTAAAAATTGTCTTATACTTGGGTGAGAGATCCTAGGTTACCTTAGGTTGCCCTCTGCTTAATGTGTGTAATGATTTGTATTGCATTGTATCAGACAGGGTTGTGACTTGGGATATAATATTGCTACGAACTTGGAGTACCTACGTGCAACTGTGCATGCATACATATAACAGTCTGGCACTAGTATGATCCATGGTAGTATTAGTGCATACGTGATCCTTATCACGCTGGTGGAACGCTCTGATATTGGAATCATCCACTATGTTCCAGAACAACACCTTCTCTCAGAGTCAGTCTCCCCTCCACTGACCCATGCCCTGTATATCCATCCCATCCGGGGATGTGTCACAGGACTTGCATGCAAAAGTTATGTAAGATGCGAGTGGCAGAAGGCCCTCCCGTGAAGCTACATTTTCCCAAGTGTTTACACAAAGCAAAAGAGGCTCAGAAATCACTGAAAGATTATAGCCGTGAGGGTTTAGGGCTCGAGGATTTTCACCAACACCAACCATTTCAGTTGAAGACGGGGTTTCTAGCTCCCGAGGGGACTGGTTTGAAGGCTGAGTAAGCCTTGCTGGTATTTATTTTGGGCTTGAAATAAACGTCGGAAAGGGAAAATACATTTCTGACACCCTTGTTGGGGATCGAACCCTTGCTCTCGGCATGGAATGCAAGCATTCTACCAACTGAGCTATCGACCGGACTTTTTAGGAGCTTGGTAGTTACTTTAAAGCGAAAAATTGTCAAGCAAGACCCAGTTTCTGCTAGGCTGAATGGACTTTTGGTGACCAGTCTTTGGTGAAGGTATCTATATGAATTTGTCAACCCAGCGAAGAGCAGATTTGGAAATATAAATGGTATATTTTTTGCGCTGCGCTGAGATTCAAAACCACAACCTTCAATTTACGATCTAGAAGTGTTCCTTTAAATTCCTTGACTTATAGGTTGGTATGAGGCTGACCACCAATACTGTAAAAAAATATTTCACTTTCACCCCTGTTTCATTGGAGGTCGGCAAGAGTTACAACGCTTATGTTCATTTGAGACTGGGTTTTTATATTGTTCTAAATCAGGCCTGGCCAACCCGCGGCCCGCGGCGCCTTTACGTGCGGCCCGCGGTCATGTGTGATGAAAAATAAAAATGAAATATAATAAAAATAAAAATAGGGCGTCTATAACAGACGTAAATCTGGAAAACCAGGGTGTGTAACTTCAAATATTGAAATACCTAGATTTAGAAAAATTAAGTAAGCGAAAAGAATCTCAAATCTTGCACTGAAAGGAGAAGTCCCTGATAATTGGTTTTATTTGTAATATTGTTTTGAAATGAAAAATTAAGAATTTTTTCCTCTATGAAGTTAAGGGTTAATTAATAATTTTCATTGTTAAAATATTTTTCTATTGTTGAATTTTTTTTATGTTGATTACTACATAAATACATTTTTTCTTGTTGGTTCAATGCGTGTTTTCTTTTCACATCTGGTTGTGGTTTCGTTTTTTTATATAAATTTTTTTTGTAAAATGTTTGTATGTGTGGCCCTTGGGGAAATTTTAGGCGCCAATAGGCATCAATGCGGCCCGGGGTGCAATTTGGGTTGGCCAGGCCTGTTCTAAATGAATACTTGTCTGCATGTGGGAATTAAACACTTCGGACTCTGAATGGAAGGTTGTGGGTTCGATTCCCGGCGGAGAACAAAAAAAAAACATTTATATTTTCAAATTTGCTCTTCGCTGGGTTGAAAAATTCATAAAACCTTTACCAATGACCGGTCACCAAAGGTCCATCCAGCCTTACAGCAACTGGGTCTTGCTTGAGAATTGGGGCTTTGTAGCGACGACGATCAAGCTCGTAAAAAGGTCGATAGCTCAATTGGTAGAATGCTTGCATTCCATGCCGAGAGCAAGGCTTCGATCTCAAAGGTTTACTCAGCCTTTACAAGAAATGAGAACCAGCCCCCCCGGGAGCTGAGAAACCCCAACTTCAACTATAAGTGGTTGGTGTGAGGCCGGCCCCTTTACCTGTAAAAATAAATAGGTCCCGAAACGCCACATGCGACCCATTCGGGGAAACGCAGGCAAGAAGTAAGACTATATGTGTAGCTTAGTTGAGTTTATTAGATTATGATTCGTTCTTAATACATATAGCGGTAATAAGTACGCAGAGGGCTCTTGAGGTGGGATCCACACAAAATGAGAGAGAGGGGATTAAAGATGACGTTTGGTACGCTAAGGAGCACACCGGTTCGCATGCGCAGACTTATCCGGCCAAGAACGGAGATCACTTGTGGTGTTGAGTTACATATAATGATTATATTTTATAAGGGGATTATCTGAACAGCTCACGGACACTGTGGGGTATTGCGTTAAAAAAACTGGATAAATATTTTATTTTAGTTTTCACATGTCGCACGTTTAATAATAAAGAGCAATAACTCAAAAAACAAGAATGTTGGGAAATCACATTTGAAGTTCAGACAACCAGTACAACTTGTATGGGATGAAAAAGGCGACCGATGTTTTATCTCGGTCATATTCGTCCAAATTGAACGGCTGTCGCGTTCTACCTATTCTTCTCGTATTGTTCTTGCGTTTTATTACAAAATCTCGATTTTCCCAATTTTCGAGTTATTTCTCTTTATTATTAAAAGCGTGCGATGTATTCTTCTTCTTGTCCGGTCGATAGCTCAGTTGGTAGAGTGCTTGCATTCCATGCCGAGAGCTCCAGTTCGAATCACACCGAGAGTGTAAGAAATGATTTCACGTTTCGGTGTTAATTTCAAACCAAAAAATAAAGTACCGGCAAGGTTTACTCAGCTTTCACAAAAAATGAGCACCAGCCCGCCCGGGAGCTGGAAAACCCCCAATTCAACTGGAGTGGTGAGAGTGGCCTGGGTGAGAAGTCTCGACGTATCTACCAATCTTGCCTATAATCTATAATCTAAGTTACAAAGATGGAATAATGGTAATATTACGATAACTTATTTAGTGAGTGCTGTTTTTGTGTGAATCACTCCTCAAGAGCCCTCTGCGAGCTTGGCCGTCGCTATAGAAAGCGCCAATTCACAAGAAAGGCCCTGTTGCTGTAAGGCTGGACGGTCTTTGGAAAACGTATATGAATTTGTCAACACAGCGAAGAGCAAATATGAAAATACAAATGGTATATTTTTGGTGCTCCGACAGGATTCGAACCCACGTCCTTACATTTACGAGTGCAAAGCGTTACCACTAGACTACTGACCCAAAGTTAGATATATAGCGATGCAATATTCTGTAAAAATGGTTCACTTTGCCAATGTCACCCCTGTCTCAGGGAAGGACAGCAAGAGTTGCAGGGTGTATGTCCATTTGAGATTTGGTTTTTATGTTGTAGGTTCACATGAGGCATGTGCAAGCGCGAACTTGTACGTGTCTGGTTGTGAGAATGCATGTAATGTGAATCTCCAATGTAACATATCTTTGCAACTTAGATTAGATTAGATATTCTGGTGGTGGATTTAAATTCCTTAATCAGATGGTTTCGTGGCCTTCATGGGACTATTTCGTTGACAAACCTTTGGATGTTTTCATCAGGGATAAATGACTTCAATCCCGCATCCTCACTTACGAGTATACCTCCTCCTCTCGTCACAACAAGGGCAACTCGTAGAACGGCTCACATTCAACCATTTGCAGTCGATATCAAAACTATGAGAACTTGGTGTTATCACAACTCGTTCCTCTGCCAAACTGCCCGCTTATGGAATGAGTTACCGGTATCTGTGTTTCCATCCCAATTTAACTTTAGGTACCCTTTTCAAATCCAATATCAATCGCCATTTCCTCTCAGTGTCTCAAAACACAACGCAACGCAACACACACGACAGCACTGCGCAGCTAACGGCCTTGCAACCAAACAAGGACAACTGCCACATCACCAACACCTCTGCGGCACTATAACAAGTGTCATAGAGTCTCTTGAATCTAGGTAGTCTCCCGCACAGGCTTTCTTAAAAAAAAAAAGTATAGCAGGATCGAGCTCATTATCAATAGATGCGGGATTGGATTCCCTTTACCGAAAGCGTTAACGTCTACATAGATTACGGGCTTATGAGAAAACATTTCAATGCACTTTGATTCTACCAACAGGAAACACTTAAAAATATTCATTAAAAATGTACTATGATTCGCGTATGAATTCGGATCGTAAAAGTTATTTTCTCTGAAAGAATAATAAAACCTTAATTCAACTCATCTCAAAGTTTATGGTGTCTATGAATCTAAAGAATTTAACATACCTACCAATGACACAGTTGCATTTTTGTCTATGGTGTTTTCGCTACAAACTTCACGTCAATGTTTGACAGCTGCTTCCTACTTCCTTCTCTCTCGAAACTTGACAACAGTAACATGTCTGTTTGCTCTCATTTATTCTAATTTCTGTAATATTGTGCTATTTGTGAATTAATCAATTAAATAAAAAATAATAACAATCGTCAACAAGAGTTTAAAATCATTATTTGGGTGAATTCCGACAAGAACCAGTGCCTAGAGTGGCGAAGGTGCCATACAAGCCGATTCCCATCGGTTTCCCGTTTAAAATGAGGCAAAAATGATAATAAAGTGGACTGCATCTATTTTTTAAATTTGTCCCTATATTTTTAAACTACTTTGTTGCCTCATTTTAAAAGAGAAGCCGATGGGATTCGAGTTGTATGTCACCCTTCGCCACTGCCGGTGCCTACCCATAAAAATGGCTCTATTCGGCCATTTTGGTACCAGTGTCTAAAACGACCTTCAGATGCTTTATGTGAAATTTTGTACTTCTTCTCCTTCCTCAGTCTTTCTCAGCCCACACCTGGACGTAGGCCTCCTCCAATCCTCTCCACGTCTGTCTATCAGCTGCTGTGTTCAGCCATCCTCTGCCTGCAGTTCTCTTGATGTCGTTCAGCCACCTCAGTTGGAGTCTCCCCACTCCCCGCTTAGACATCCTGGGTCACCACTGAACGATCCTTTTCGACCCCCTGTCATGGTCCTGCCTTGCGACGTGACCTACCCAGCACCACTTTAAGCAGGTCACTCGCTGTATGACATCAGTGACACCAGTGCGTCTACGGATCTCCTGGTTGGGAACCCTGTATCTGAGGCTGATTCCCAGCATCCTCCTATCAATGACTCTTTGGCACGTCTTTAGTTTGGTGCTGTACTAACTGAGCCCTTTTGTTTCCAAGCCATAGGTGGATACTGGAAGCACGCATGGCTCAAAGACCATATTGTGAAGAATGTGATTCGTAAGACAATTTATTAAAAGGTCTGTCCGGTCTAGAGCTCGGTTGGTTAAGTGATTGCATTCCATGCCAAGAGCAAGGGTTCGATCCCCACCGAGGGTGTTAGAAATGATTTCCTGTTTCGGTGTCTATTTCAAGCCCAAAATAAACACCGGTAACTTGTATTCAGCTTTCACAGAAAATGAGAACCAGCCCCCCCGGGGAGCTGGTAAACCCCCACTTCAAATGATGTGAGGCCGGCCCTTTATCCATAAAAATAAGTTGGTCCTGAATCGCCACATGCGACCCGTTCGGCGATAACGCAGGCAAGAAGTTACACTATCTGTTAAGCTTAGTTGCAAGGCCAAGTAAATACCATACGGCTAGCCTCTTCCAGGTTGCCCTCTCAAAAGTTGGAAGAACAGCTGGTCTTCTGCATCAAAGGAAGAAGTTCCGCAATAAACAGATCCTAGATCGACAAGATCTAGGATCTGTTCTAGAGACCACACTATAAATGAGGACATTCTCCAAAGAATCGAAGGAGGAAGGCATCTGCTCAGGACCTTGTCCGAAAGGCGTGCAAGATGGATCGGCCATGTAATACGACAAGAAGGTCTCTTGCATGCCATAATGGAGGGGATGACCGAGGGGACCAACTCTAGCGGACGCCCACGCCAAGAGTATCTGGAGGACCTGTTGGTGAACGTGCGCTGCTCATCATATGCAGACCTTAAAAGAGCCGCACAAGACAGGGAAGAATGGAGAAGAAGAGTAAAAGATATTGCTGAAAAACCAATCCTACGATTGAAACTCGAGATGAAGATCTACAACAAGAGGAAGAAAAATGTAGATAAGCCAAACAAGCACTGGGAGGACGACGTGTCTCGATGTAATGTAGGTACTAGGCTTTATTGCCACCGGCTGGTATATCCGCATTGCTCTGCGGAGTAGCTATCATTGCATTCCTGACCAGAACAGTCCAGTTTCCTACATTTCTAATCACGACGTGGAATTTATACGATACGAGTGGGCAACACAACCCATGTACTAGCAAATTAAATCACCTTCAAATACAGCTTCTTTTAATGCCTTTGAAATGTGGGTCTATGTTGAATATCTCCTAGGTGGATCGAGTCCCAAACACTGAGGTTCTTTTCATTATTAATAATACTGTCGCGAACTTGAAATACGTGCGCTTATACACGCACACACCTATGCACGCACTTAAGAACCATCTAGGAGTAGTCGTGCATTGGAATGACGTTCTAGTGATTGTGTGTGCACATAACGTTCTGGTGTTTGAATGATCTACATTCTAGTAAGTGCGAGAAAGACCTCTCTGGTTTATTATAAAAGAGATCAAAATGGTACGCACAGGGAGTCGCAAGAGAACAATTCGCTAAGTAACACCTATAAACAGTGACTGTCAAGTTGTGCAATGAATCGTAAATTTTGAAAAATAAATTCTTTAAAAAGAAATTACTAATATCATTTTAATTAAAAAGAAAATCCAGCAGAAAACGTAACAACACCTTCCTATAATAATCTTCTTTTTATAGATCATATGGATCTGTCAGTGCCGCTACTTCCTCCTGTGATCCAGACTACCAGCTATCACATCATCTCTTCGGAGGTCTTCCTGAGATCTTCTTCGATTGTACTTTATGGCATGAAAGGGTGGACGGTGCCTCAAGAACAGAATCACTGTCTTTGAAATGTGGGTCTACCGTCGGATGTTGAAGGTTTCCTGGATAGATCGAGTCACAAATGCCGAAGTTCTTTCACGTTACATTATGTTACATTGGAGATTCACATTACATGCATTTTCGCAACCAGACACGTACAAGTTCGCGCTTGCACATGCCGCATGTGAACCTACAACACAAAAACCAAATCTCAAATGGACATACACCCTGCAACTCTTGCCGCCCTTCCCTGAGACAGGGGTGACATTGGCAAAGTGAACCATTTTTACAGCATGGGCGGTCAGCCGCATACCAACCTATAAGTCAAGGAACATACAGGACAAATTACATTTAGCTGGAACAAATATTTTATTATTATATTCAGAGTCAAAATGAAAAGGAGATAGTGCATGACGTCACATAGCCGAGGGATATTTTGAATGTTCAGAGCCCATTCTTCTTCGGTCCGCACAATCTGTTATCGAATGGATACTCATAAGGATGTTTGCTCGCGACCTCGGATAATCGAGTCCCTACTGTATCGCATCTTATTTCATACAACCTCTGCCCACGCAGGCGACGACTGTGAAGTTTCCTCCTAGTCAGATATCCTGGTCTCTCTACAGCAACTCTAAAGCAACCAGTTTATTTATTTAAGGTTGTCATGGCAATATCATAGAAGACCAGACTCGGGGCATGTCGCCGCACAGAGGGGCACTCTGCGTGTAAAACCGGCCTAAAATTATTTTGGAAATATTTTTTCACGAATATGTCCGGTCGATGGCTCAGTTAGTAGAGTGCTTACATTCCACGCCAAGAGGTTCTAATCTATTCTAATCTAATATAAGTAGCAAAGGTATGTAACATTGGAGATTTACATTACATGCATTCTCACAAGCAGACACGTACAAGTTCGCGCTTGCGCATGCAGCATGTGAACCTACAACATAAAAACCAAATCTCAAATGGACCTGCACCCTGTAACTCTTGCCGACCTTCCCTGAAACAGGGGTGACATTGGCAAAGTGAACCATTTTCTACAGCATGACTGGTCAGCCGCATACCGACCTATAAGTCAAGGAACATACACAACAAATTTCATTTTTTTAAATCAGAAATGCTTTCCCATTTAGATGTTTATTTCAAACGCAGCCGGCCAGATACCAGCAGGGCTTACTCAGCCTTTACAAGAAATAAGTAACACACTTCAACTGCAGTGGTTGGTGTACGGCTAGCCCCCTTACCTGTACAAATAAATAGGTTCCACTCGCCACGTGCGACGCTAATCTAATCTAATCTAATCTAAGCTGCAAAGATATATATCATTTAAGATTTATATTAAATGCATTCCCACAAGCAGACATGTATAATTTCGCGCTAACACATGCCGCATGTGGACCTACAATATAAAAACCCAATCTCAAATGAACATAAGCCTTGCAACTCTGCCGTCCTTCCCTGAAACAGGGGTGACATTGGCAAAGTGAACCAATTTTTTACAGTATGGGTGGTCAGCCGCATAACAACCTATAAGTCAAGAAATATACATGACAAATTACATTTTTAAAATCAATAAATAACAATATATACATGGACAAAAAAACTTAATCATAAAACCAATTTTACTTTAACAAACCCTAGCCGCCAACATCACAGATCAACCGCCATTTCTTTCTATCCTTACATACTTCTTTCATTTCCTCCAGAGTCATAACCTTCTTCATACAAGCTCTTCTTTTATTATGACTCTGGATATTCCATTCATTCGCAATTTCGGATATTTGGTCCATCCATACCTTTCTCGGTTCTGGGAAAAAGCGATAATAAGTTACGCTATATGTGTAGCTTAGTAGCTTAGCCTAATATGCAAGATATTAGTAGTTTGTAAGAATAAGTCCATGAAATGTCTAGAAATAACTAGAATATTAGATATGTACCCAACTTCTGAGTGAAATTATTAAATTTCACTCAGAATCGAGCCCACACTACCTTCAAAGTGAGAGTCTAAAGCGTTAACCACTTGACCAAGACCGGTCTTCGCCATTCATTCATTCACACTTGACCGTTATTTCATATGAAAATATTTCTACATATTTTTTATCTAAAATTCTTATGGATTATTCACGCTTGGCTTATTCAAACAACATTAATATTAATAAAGGGTAGGATCAAAAAGTACTCCAAACTAAAGTTTTATTTTTAATTTAAAAAAAAATATATGACAAGAGGAATGCACTTCACCAACCTATTTTTGCCTGGTCAGAAACACGTATTTACATCATCAACACTGATAGGTTGGCATCAGGCTGTCACGCAACGCAACTTTCAACTTAGGAACACATATAGAGTGACTTCTCGCCTGCGATATCCCCGAAGGGATCGCATGTGGCAATCCGAGAACTATTTATTTTAAATAAAATAAATCACCACAATTTTAAATGAATTGAACCCGCGGAAACTCTGGAGGAAATGCAAGAAGTATGTAAGGATAGATAAAAATGGCGGTTGATATGTAATGTTGGCGTCTGGGGTTTATTAAAGTGAAATTGGTTTTATGTTTTAGTTTTTTTTGATGTCCATGTATATATATTATTATTTATTGATTTAAAAAATGTCATGTATGTTCCTTGACTTATCTATAGGTTGGTATGCGGCTGACCACCCATACTGTAAAAAATGGTTCACTTTGCCAATGTCACCCCTGTTTCAGGGAAGGACGGCAAGAGTTGCAGGGCTTATTTTCATTTGAGATTGGGTTTTTATATTGTAGGTCCACATGCGGCATGTGTTAGCGCGAAATTATGCATGTCTGCTTGTGGGAATGCATTTAATATAAATCTTAAATGATATATACCTTTGCAGCTTAGATTAGATTAGATTAGATTAAAATTAAAACAAAATATTAAAAATAAACATTGTTACGAGTAAAAAAAACTGAATATTTATTTATATATTTTCAAAGTATTGATAGATAAACAATAAAAATAAAATAAAAACTGTTTTTAAAAAATGTATAAATCGGATTATTTTTTGATCGACCACCGAAGAGCCGGCGCGGTGTTCATATAATACATTTATTAACTAGAAAAAAAACTGGGACTCGTTCATCAAACTCGCAGTTAGTGATATGACAGCTGACATATGGAACTAGACGCCTTTTTCATTCCGTAACATGCTAGTTAGACAGTTTTTTTTCCTACTCTGTTTATCACGCCACGACAAATTGGTCAAAGATAGCTCGTCCACAGACAGCTCATCCATTAACAGATTGGTCACAGTTCGTCCACACGACTTTTTGGTAACGACGTTTCTGTCAAAGACAACGCCTTCACAGACACATCGGTTACGAACAATTTGGTCACACGCAGTTAGTCTACACGACTTTATGGTAACGAAGTTTCTATCAAAGATAACTCTTCCACACACACACTGGTCCGTAGTCTAAAGGTTAATACTTTTGACTCGTAAATGGAAGGTAAACGGAGCATAAAAAAGGTACTATTAAATTTTCAAACATGCTCTTCGCTGGGTGAAAAATCATTTACGTTGACCAAAGACATCTTGACTTATAGGTTGGTATGCGGCTGACCACCCATACTGTAAAAAATGGTTCACTTTGCCAATGTCACCCCTGTTTCAGGGAAGGACGGCAAGAGTTGCAGGGCTTATGTTCATTTGAGATTGGGTTTTTATATTGTAGGTCCACATGCGGCATGTGTTAGCGCGAAATTATACATGTCTGCTTGTGGGAATGCATTTAATATAAATCTTAAATGATATATATCTTTGCAGCTTAGATTAGATTAGATTAGATTAGAAAGACCGGTCACTATATATACTTTAATGACAGTGTGTCACTACAAAGGCGCTTGTCCATATGATTGAATGGAGAGGTGAGTCTTGAGACTTCTTTTAAATGGTCTCTCCAAATCCAGTTCCCTCAGTGAGGCGGGAATAGCGTTCCAAGTCATTGGAGCGGCTGCCTTGAATGATCTGTCTCCAAAAACAGTGCGGGGCCTTCTTGCAGGGATGTCCAGGCAGCTGCTTCTAGATGCAGCTGACCTCAGTGTTGGTGTCACTAAAGGTCCATCCAGCCTTACAGCAACTGGTTCTTGCTTGAGAATTGTCAATTTCTATAGAAACGACCAAGCTTGCAGAGGGCTTTTGAGGTATGATTCACACAACAACAGTGCTCACCAAATAAATCATCCTAAAATTATTTATTATCGGTCACAGACAATTTGGTCACACGAACAACTTTTCGGTCACTTACAATATAGTCCTATAGACAGCTCCATCACAGAAAACTTGCTCTCCAAAAAAAATGCTTTTGTAGTTTTGATTATGGAGCTTTCTGTGGACCATATATTGTATGTCACATCTGATTGTCACAAACCTGCGCTGATTCACTGATTTGAGATATCGTAGATAAAACAATTTATTGGCTGTGACTTCCCATAGTAAGTGAACTAATAATAAGGCAGTGCTCATGAAACAATTCTACACTACAGGATTTTCACACATTTTTAATGTTTTGTCTCGTAGAAAAAAAGGAAAAGGTGCATTTATCTGAGAAGCCCATACTAGCTTCATAATATGTTACTTATTCAGTTTTACCTTTTAGGTATCGATATATTGTATCTGGCCGAAATATCGTTGACTTCAAAGTCGATTGGTCGAACTATCATGAACTTAGACGTGTCTGCTTGTATGCATTTAATATGTATCTTAAAAGTGACTAGTATATTTTGCAACTGATATTATAGATTAAAGTGATGAAGCCGTTTGTGGACCCATATCCCATATGACCGAAATTTCAACTATCGTGTGACCGAATCGTCCGTGACCGATGTGTATGTGGACGAGTTGTCTGTGACCGAAATGACATTGACCAATTAGTCGTGTGAATGAAATGTCTTGTGACCGATTTTTCCATGGCCGATCTATGTATCTGTGGACGCGTTGTCTGTGACCGATGTGTCGTGAAACTCTCTGAACAACCAGTAGTGGGCACATCGTTGAATTAAAACAAGATGAAAGTGAATGCAAATATGTGGAACAAATTGGGATGGTTACAAAGTGGGCTATGTTTGTAAATGTCGAGGTAAGTGTCTTGTCAAGTCGTTTAGTCAAGTGGACAAGTCAACATGTCGGGTCTGAAGTGTCGGAAAGAAATTTGTTAAATAAATAAGTTTTTATTTATTTAAAAAATGTATTTTTTAGAAGATCTCTGTTTGACAAGTTAAATATGTAAATTATTCATTTGATGTGTGTTTTATTTTTTTGAGAAAGATTCTTTTATATTCGGGGTGTTTGTGTATAAATATATTAATCAGGGGCGTGCATCCCATACAGGCACATGCGCCTAATCGGTAGGCAAACGCAAACTAGCTAAACATATAGTATAACTTCTTGCCGTGTTATCTCCGAAGGAATCACATGTGGTGTCTTGTCTTGTCTTGTTTCCTGCCGCCATTCCTCTAGGGATGACCGGTACCTACACACAAGTGCCTCCACTTGACTATGTCCTTGCATACTTCTTTCATCTCATCTACGAGTAGTTTCATCAATCTTTTCATGCACGCTCTTCTCTTATTTCCACTCTGTATATTCCATTCGTTCGCAATCTCACTTATCTGATCAATCCATTCTTTCCTAGGGATTCCCCTACCACGTTTACCTATTACACTCCCTTTATACACTTTTTTGTCAGTCGGTCTTCATGAATTAAAATTATTTATTTTCACAGGTAAGGGGGTCTTACACCAACCACTTCAGTTGAAGTGGGGGTTTCCCAGCTCCTGAGTGACATGGTACTCATTTCTTGTGAAGGCTGTGTAAACCTTGCCGGTATTTGATTTTTAGGTTTGAAATAAAAACCGAAACGGGAAAAAATTTCTGACACCCTTGGTGGGATTCGAACCCGAGCTCACTCAATGGAGTGCAAGCACTCTACTAACTGAGCTATCGACCGGACTAATACTACGCGCCCGTTATAATTTTATCAAGTAATGGAGCGACTTTTTTTGTACTAAATTATTCATAAATAAACGTTCATTTTTTGTTAAACAATTTTCATATAATTACTTTTCTTAACTGGTTACGGAGAAAGTGAGTTTAGAATTTAAACCAGAAGGGAAAATCAAGTGAATCTGGGTTTTTTCTATTTCACCAGCCGTAGTCTAGTGGTTAACGGCTTCTAATAAGGAAGGTATAGTGGGTTCTATAATATAATCTAATCTATAATCGCAGAATTGTAAAAATATAAGTTGCAAAGATGTATTTCATTTAAGATTCATATTATTTTATGGCCAGTCCGTAGTCTAGTGGTAACGCTTCGGACTCGTAAATGGAAGATCGTGGGTTCGAATCCCGGTGGAGTACAAAAAATATACCATTTATATTTTAAAATATGCTCTTCGCTGGGTTGAAAAATTCATAAACCTTTACCAAAGACCAGCTACCAAAAATTCATCCAGACTTACAGCAACTGGGTCTTGCTTTAGAATTGTCACTTTCTATAGCGATGATCAAGCTTGCAGAAGGCTCTTGAGGTGTGATTCATACAAAAACCGCGCGCACCAAATGAAGAATCCTAATATTACTATTATTATTATCTGTAAGCGCGAACTTACACGGTTCTGTTTGTGGGTATGCACTTAATATGAACTTAAATATTAATACATCTAATCTTTCATATATCGTCAGTGTTATGGCCGTGGGAGTCAAGTCGCTTGTTCGACTAGTGTATTTGGATCAGAATAACCTAGGTTCGAATAACGTCTGGCCCATTTGACCATAATTTCGACCCTGGTGCAACAGTTGCCATTGCATGCACACCAGCTTCTGCTTTCGTTTGAACACAACTAGCCAGGAAAAATAGGTTTGTGAATTGCATTTCTCTTTACAAACCTTTTAAAAAAAACTTTGCAACTTAGATTAAAATATAATGTTTATACTCGAGACTTAAGATGGTCGTATGAAAAAAAGGGAAATCTTCCGTTGGACCAAACTCGATTAAAAGATGTGTCTGTTGAAATTAACAAGTGTTTTTTTTTAGCCCGGGGCTATCGTCCACATGCGGACAGTAAAAGTGTGGAGCACATATAGTCAGTATATCAATTATGAACGGGGCGTAGACCATTAGACCGGCGCGTAGTCCAGCGGTAACACATCGGACTCGTAAATGGAAGGTAGCGGGTTCGAATCCCGGCGGAGCGCAAAAAATATACCATTTATATTTTCAAATACATATGCTCTTCGCTGGGTTGGAAAATTCGTATACTTTTACCAAAGACCAGTATGTATGAAATTCTGAATGAAATGAAAAGGTAAGAGCAGAAAGAAATGAATGGCGGTTGATCGGTAATGTTGGCGGCTAGGTTAGGGTTTTATAAATTAGAATTTCGTATTGTTTTTAATATTTATACATGTTATTATTTGTTTATTTAAAAAATGCAATTTGTTGTGTATGTTCCTTGACTTATAAGTTGGTATGCGGTTGACCACCCATGCTGTAGAAAATGGTGCATTTTGCCAATGTCACCCCTGTTTCAGGGAAGGTCGCTAAGAGTTGCATTGTAATGTTCATTTGAAATTTGGTTTTTAATGTTTGGTCTCACTCAACTAGGTTAGAGAGAGTGAGGAAGTCTTTTGAGGGGCAGTGTATTCGCTTGTTTAACACGGTTCCAGTGAACATTCAAAGCCTGCCGGTGGTGCGGTTTGGGGCAGTTATAAAGAGAAGGCTGTGCTCAGGGGAATATTATACCCTTAGCGAATATCTAGAAGATAAAGCGCCTTGGGAGAAATTGCCCCAGACTGTTTCACTGGATTGATTGATTGATTGTTATTTATTTGTTTATGATATGTGACTATGTTTGTTTTATATTTATGATTGTGACGTCAAAAAGTTATGTAATGCATACAAATTTGAAAATAAATTATTTGATTTGATTTAATGTTGTAGGTTCGCATACGGCATGTACAAGTGCAAATTTATACGTGTCTGATTGTGAGAATGCATTTAATGTGAGTCCCCAATGCTACATGTTACGAACGTATGAGTTCGTGTGGACGTGAGCGTTGGCACGCTGATTGGTGTGTGTGATGTCTCTAATGTAGTGTGGAAGAATACCCCTAGTATATTCCATTATGGAATTATCTACCATGTTCTCGAACATGGTAGAATTATCGTTGCCACACATATAAATACGAGCAAAGATTTTGTGGCACAGACAAAGTTGCTTTGACCATTGTAACGCGAGGAACTGTATGAAGAGTTAACAAGTATATTGTAAACGATTTCGTGAAAAATAAATTCCAATCGCAATTTAATTGAAAGAACCCCACGTCAAATCATAACATTAAGCTTAGAATCTATATACTCGTAATGTTTTGCATGCGAGTCCTGTGACACATCCCCGGATGGGATGGATATACAGGGCGTGGGTCAGATGAGGGAGGTTAGGTCCCACTTGTCGGGTGTCGGATCCGTATATTCATCGGAGGTTCCAGTTGCAGAACATTTCGGATAAAATCGGTTTCCGACAAGTGTGAATAGCTCCATACATAATGTTCTGCCACTGGAACCTCCGATTAATATACGGATCCGACACCCGACAAGTGGGAACGAGCTCTAACGGTCGTTTGACTTTTGTATTTACAATACTAATAACTACCCAGTTAAAATTTATTAATTAGACATTCGTGTTCATCCTCAGTAGTTGTGCAGAGAGGGTGTCTCCTGAAGACGTTATCTACGTCGCTAACGAAATGTTTGAAAGATGCACTAGTTACAGGTACCTGGGATGTGTGGTCAACGAAAAGTGGGACATGTGTCAAGAAGTCAGAAGCAGACTAGAGCAAGCCCGAAATGTTGAGCAAATTACTGTTGTGCCGAAATTTAAGCCTTGAACTCCGGAAGCGCATAGTGAGGTGCTACGTTTTCCCAATCGCTCTGTATGGTATGGAGGGATGGACTCTCACGCAGGCACTGGAGAGACGTATTGAAGCATTCGAGATGTGTCTATCCCGAAAAATGCTTCGGATCTCTTGGCGTGATCGAGTCACCAATGAAGAAGTCCTTCAACGAATGCGCACTACAAAGGAGCTCCTGCCTACCATTAAGCAGAGAAAGCTAATGTACTTCGGTCAAATTATGAGAAATGAGAAGTACCGTCTCCTTCATCTTATCATTCAGGGTAAGATTGAGGGGAGAAGATCTCAGGGACGCCGAAGGACATCGTGGCTGAAGAACCTGCGACAGTGGTTCGGCAGAAGCACCAAGTCCCTATTTCGAGCCGCAGCATCAAAAATCAAAATAGCTATGATGATCGCCGATCTTCGTTAGAAGTGGCACAAGAAGAAGAAGAAGAAGAACGAAACGTCGAGACTAATGTAAGTCCTCTTATAACGGTTTGTCTAATACCCGATTAATGAACTTTAACTGTGTGGGAGAACTAGCCAATAAACAGTGTAGCTTCTACCCTTCCGTGATACAGGAGTACAGGAATTGTAGCAGACTTGATGTTTTCTTGCTGCTGCCGTCTTCGTGACATGGATGACCAGGTCACTGGGTCGCCGGGCGGATCTGTGTCAGCGGAGACGACCACCATGCCGGTAATGTCTGCTCTAATGGAGGTCCATCATCATTATGGATGGTAGTTCACAAGCTCCCATACAAACCAAACTCGCTTCACGTTTAATATAATCAATAATATTGTTTCGAATGTTTAAGATCATGTCTATCAGTGGCGAAGGGTGCCATACAAGCCGATTCCCATCGGTTTCCCGTTTAAAATGAGGCAAAAATGATAATAAAATAGACTGCATGGTTTCAACGGGGGAAAAATACGTATTGTTTCTTTGGTTTTAAATGTATTTTTTTATTTTGTGCCTATATTTTTTAACTACTTTGTTACATAATTTTAGAAGGAAAGCCGATGGGAACCGGCATGTATAGCACCATTGTGTGTTTCTAAATCTAAGCTGCAAAGATATCTATCATTTAAGATTCATATTAAACGCATTCCCACAAGCAAGCATGCATGAGTTCGCGCTAACACATCGCACGCTTAATAATAAAGAGAAATAACTCGAAAATTTGGAAAATCGAGATTTTGTAATAAAACGCAAGAACAATGCGAAAAGAATAGGAAGAATGCGACAGCCGTTCAGTTTGGACGAATATGACCGAGATAAAACATCGGCCGCCTTTTTCATCCCATACAAGTTGTACTGGTTGTCTGAACTTCAAACGTGATTTCCCAACATTCTTGTTTTTTGAGTTATTGCTCTTTATTATTAAACGTGCGACATGCCGCATGTGGACCTACAATATAAAAACCCAATGCCCTGCAACTCTTGCCGACCTTCCCTGAAACAGGGGTGACATTGGCAAAGTTGTCAACGACGTTAGTCATGTTGAAAGCACCGGTTCCTATAGATCACCGAAGTTAAGAACATTGGGCGTGGTCAGTGCTTGGATGGGTAACCGCTCAGGTACACCGCGTGTCGTTGGCATCTTGGACCGGTCCGTAGTCCGTAGTGGCAACACTTTGGACTCGTAAATGGAAGGTTGTGGATTCGGATCCCGGCGGAGCACAAAAATATACCATTTATATTTCGAATGTGCTCTTCGCTGGGTTGAAAAATTCATAAACCTTTATCAATGACCGGTCACCAAAGGTCCATCCAGCCTTACAGCAACTGGGTCTTGCTTGAGTATTGGCGCTTTGTAGCGACGACCAAGCTCGTACACCTCTGCGGCACTACAACAAGTGTCATAGACCCCTAGAGTCTTTAGAATCTAGGGAGTCTCCCGCACAGGATTTCTTAAAAAAAAAAAAAAAAAGTGAACCATTTTTTACAGCACGGGGGGGTCAGCCGCATACCAAATTATAAGTCAAGGAACATACACAACAAATAATCCCTTTCCGCTTGTGTGGAGGGGTGGGTAGGTATGCGGCTTCCGAAGCAACCTGTTTCGAGCAGGACAATGCGAGCGGAAAATAAAGGACCGGACAGAGCGCACCCAGCGTTCGCGGTCGTTTATAAGATGGAAGGAGCGCATGCGCGCGAGGGGTCGACGCCCTCCGTGACATTGGGGTGACCTTGCTTACGCAACACGCGCCATTGTTGATAAATAAACTTGACCTCTAAGCGCGACCTTGAACTTTGATTTAGTTTGTTAAATAACTGAGTAGAAATGGGTTACCTAAGAGGGATCTATCTCGTATATCGATACCTTAAAGGTAAAACTGAATAAGTGACATATTAAGCTAACATGGGTTTCTAAGATAAATGCACCTTTTTCCTATTTTATTTGATTGCCCATTTTGATTTGGTATGTATTCCTTGACTTATAGGTTGGTATGAGGCTGACCACCCATACTGTAAAAAATGGTTCACTTTGCCAATGTCACCCCTGTTTCAGGGAATGTCGGCAAGAGTTGCAGGGCTTATGTTCATTTGAGGTTTGGATTTTATTTGTAAGTACACAATCAGCATTTGTAAGCGTGAACTACACGTGTTTGCTTGTGGGCATACATCTGAGAGCTTTGAATGAATATATCCTTGCAACTTAGATTATAGATTATAGATAGATGTCCATTTGATATTTGGGTTTTTATGTTGTAGGTTCACATGCGGCATGTGCAAGCGCGAACTTGTCTAGTCTAATTGTGAGAATGCATGTTATGTGAAACCGCAGTGTAACATTTATCTTTGCAACTTACATTAGATTAGAACACAAGAAGGAAGTAAGGCTCGGTATTTGAAATATTTTATCACATTTAGAGATAGGGTAAACAAATATGAATGTACCATTTCATTTAAGTACTAAGAGAGTTCCACAAGGTTCCAAGATTGGTCCATACGTCTTTCTTCTTCTTCAGCTTGTTTTAGGACTAGGTCCTGTTTATTCTCGGGTTCACTCCTGGGACGCGGATGTCCAGCTGTCCTTCCACCTCTTTGGTGGTCGTCCAGGGGGTCTGCTGGTTGATGGTATCTCGTCTGCCGCTATTTTCACCATTCTCACCGGATCCATTCTTTCGACGTGATCTCTCCAGTAACGTCTTCTGTTTCTACCCCATCGCACGACATCCTCGACATCACAGATCCTCCGAATTTCGGAATTTCGTATTCTGTCTCGCATGGTCAATCCTGCGATAGGGCGGAGAGTTTTCATTTCGGTGGTTCGTAGGAGACTCTTCGTTCTCGTGGTGTCGGCTCTGGTTTCGATACTTATTCCCAAAAAATAAAATAACAATGCAACTAATACACCATTCAATTTGACCGGTCCGTAGTCTAGTGGTAACACTTCGGACTCGTAGATGGAAGGTCGTGGGTTGGAGCATAAAAAAAATAAAGGTACCATTTATGTTTTCAAATATGCTCTTCGTTGGGTGAAAAATTCATATATTTTTACCAACGAACACCAAAGGCCCATCCAGCCTCACAGAATCTGGGTCTTGCTTAAATGAAAAACTTTGTTTTATTCCACTGTGAGTATTTATTTTTGAAAAAACGTTTTCGGAGATCATTCCGTCCGTGTCCGGTCGATAGCTCAGGTGGTAGAGTGCTTGCATTCCATGCCGAAAGCTCGGGTTCGAATCCTACCGAGGGGGTCAGAAATGATTTCCCGTTTCGGTGTTTATTTCAAACCCCAAAATAAAATACCGGCAAGGTTTACTCAGCCTTCACAAGAATTGAGTACCAGCACACTCGGGAGCTGGGAAACCTCCACTTCAACTGAAGTGGTTGGCGTAAGGCCGGCCTCTTTACCTGTAAAAATAAATAGGTTCAACTCGCCACATGCGACCCCTTCGGCGATAACGCGGCAAGAAGTTACACTATATGTGTAGCTTAGTTGCGTTTTTTTTTTATTCTCCATCCTCATAATCTAAGTTGCATAGATATATTGACATTCAAAGCTCGCATTTGATGCACACCCACAAGTAGGCACATGTAAGTACGCGCTTACACATGCAGTATGTGCGTATACAAAATATTCGTAAACCAAACCTCACGAGTCTTAAATGTGTATATTTATCTTTATAACTTAGATTATTAAGATTAAAAAATGATTGAATGAAAAATTGATTAAACCTGCCCTAATAAATGACTAATGACGTCGAAATACAGTAATCACTGTTACCAACATGATAGAGTAATAAACTTGAATTAGAGGAACTGTTTTTAAGAATCTGATCCAGGCTAGTCACGACATCTTCTACTGGAAATAATCACCGCTCATGGATTATTCGATATCGAGCCATTCCGTATTCATCCGGCACATAAACGTCAAAATACTCCAACAGAGTGGGACTGGCAATAAGGCAGTTAAATTTTTTTTAGAGGTGAATGAATTTAAAATAATTTCCATGTCACCTCATGCGGCTGACCACCCATGCTGTAAAAAATGGTTCACTTTGCCAAAGTCACCCCTGTTTCAGGGAAGGACGGCAAGATTTGCAGGGTGTATGTCCATTTGAGATTGGGTGTTTTATGTTGTAGGTTCACATGCGGCATGTGCAAGCGTGAACTTGTACATGTCTTGCTTGTGAGAATACATGTAATGTGAATCCCCAATGTAACACATCTTTGCAACTTAAATTAGATTACATTAGATTAGTCCTCCTTGACTGATAGGTAGGTATGAGGCTGACTCCCCAATTCTGTAAAAAATGGTTCACTTTGTCGATGTAGCCCCTGTTTCACGAAAGGTCGGCAAAGTTGCAGGGTTTGTGTTCACTTGAGGTTTCGATTTAAAATTGTAAGTACACATGCAGCTTTTGGAAGTCGGAACTTACACGTGTCTGTCTGTGGGCATGGGCTTAATATGAATTTTAAATGTTAATATGTCTTTGTAACTTAGATTATAGATTGTAGACTATTCGAGTTAAGGTTTTGTACCAGGTCATCGATACGGGATAACGGTCCATGAAAAAGATCATGCCGTCTTCCCCGGCCGTAGTCGCCTGGCACATAAAGCTTAAAACTCTCCAACAGGGTGGGACCGCCATTGAGTAATAACATAGAGGAGCAGAAACTAACTAACTGCATCGATACATACTATCGATCACATTTGTCTCAGTCCTGTCAAACGTTGCAGTTGTGTAGTCATACAAAACATGTTTTCACGTGTCAAATTGTATGTTTTCTTTCTGTCCCCATTTTGTGTTTTGACACCCAATTATAACACATGCCATAATGTCTTTTTCCTTTAAAATTCGTTTTTTCGATTAATATATCGATCACAAGATTTTTAAACCGCATGCGTCTATGTTCGAACAGGTCCGGACACGGCAATGCTGCCACCATTCTAGAAACATTTTTACATTCGCCCGAGTTTTTTTGTATACATGGAAATGCAGCTGTGAAGTTCTTTGTTCTCTTACTTACTAAGGACATTTTCGTAAGTAGGTTGAAAGAGATATAGGTACAATGTCTTCGTTAATATAATTTCTAATCCACAGATATCATATCGACGGTTAAAAAGAAGGAGGACATAAGCGACATTTTGGTCAAAAATAAGTTATGAATGCTATCCTACTCCAAAATTTTCGCTCTTTCTAATGCGTTAACTCTCATTGCTCTACGATGATTAATTTGTTGTTTATGCCCAAGCAAACAACAACTGCGTTTTCGAAGTAGATATAGTTTTGGTGTAGCCGACAAAATTTTGGCCTTTTTTGTCCTAAAGGCGCTTGTGACATAAAAAATCGTAAAACCACATTAATAGGATTTGTGAAGAGGAATGCAATTCACCAACGTATTCTGCCTAGCCAGAAACAGGTATTAATATAATCAATTAATAATTCTTATTGTTTACTTTAATGAATTATTAATTAATAATTACCTAATAACATTTTTTGAACCACGGTCAAAGTTATGGTCAAATGACCCAAGCGGGGATCGAACCAACGTTGTTCTATTCCAAACACGCTAGAAAGATCCGCCCACTTGGCCCCCTCGGCCGTAACACCAACAAATGGAATGCCTTTATTTTATTTTTATATTAGAGCTGCTTTGATTTTAACGATATGATAAAAAAATAAAAAAGTTCTGTCATTTTTCTGCAATATCAAACTTTAAACTGCTCTCTTGAACAATTAGGTTTTTGTCACTTATGGCCTACTTTCTTTTAAACCGTCGATATGTTAATGGGTGGGACTGTCATATGTTGATGATTGCCTATCTTCACTGAAGCAGGAGAAATAAACACTTTCAACTGACGCACCCCCTCACCGCGCTTGAACTCAAAATGAATCTTGTATTGAAATATTATCAGAAAAAAATCTTACCCGATATACTGACAAAGAAGATGATGTAGGCCGACAGAATCATGGCATCTCTCTTTAACGCCGTCATTTTGCAGGAGAAGTTTGTAGTTGCGTCTCGCTCTGCCGGCTGTTAAGCCGTCAAGAGCCAATCTGCAGATGCGCCAACCGAAGGGTCAGGGTTCGATTCCCAATGTCGCACTAAACCACAGCACTATCTGCAAAAAAAAAAGAAAATACAATGTTAGTACTTCGGAGATACGAACAAATCATATTGTGTATGTGTGTGTAGACATGAGTGCTTGATATTTTGTAGTACTTCTCACACTTTCTGGAAATATCAATTCTAGAGGCGTCTCGTATGGTCAGGAATACGCTGGAATAGGTCTTGGTCCCATATAAATACAGGCCGTGGTTCTGTGAAGCTGCAGTTACCTGTTAACGCCCAAGCCGTGAATCCGACAATTCAAAAGCTACAGAGTGAACCATATTATGAAACCAACTTGTTAAAAAATAAATTCAACTGCAATTTTATTAAACGTGAACCCAAAATAAATCATAAGGGATCTGAGTGTTGTGCCCCGTGTGGAAGCAACCACTCTTCTCAAGTTCTCTTTTGACTGCGTTGCCCGCAGCGCTCCAACCATTGAGGTGCCTGCTGCTGTCTGCACTTGATCGGCCCATCGTGTGCGGATTTTTCCTCTTTCTCCCTTCCCTTCAAAAAAAAAAGCAACTAAGCTACACATATAGTGTAACTTCTTGACTGCGTTATCCCTGAAGGGGTTGCATGTGGCGATTCGGGACCTATTTTTTTTTACAGGTGAGTTGGCCGGCCTCACACCAACCCCTTTCAGTTGAAGTGGGGGTTTCTCAGCTACCGAGGGGGCTGGTTCTCATTTCTTGTGAAGGCTGAGTAAACCTTTGAGATCGAACCTTTGCTCTCGGCATGGAATGCAAACATTCTACCAATTGAGCTATCGACCTTTTTACGAGCTTGATCTTCGTCGCTACATCAAAGCGCCAATTCTCAAGCAAGACTCAGTTAAAGATTTTAAATTATGATTACGGTCGTTAGACATTGTAAGGAATGAAAAAAAAACGGATTTTACTGACCGTGTAAAAGAGAAGAACGATTTTCTCTACGTTTCGTCGGAGTCATATCCGACGTCTTCAGGAGACGTGTGTCCTTCACAAAAAGGAACCACGAACTGTTGAATTATTGTTGTTTGTTCGGGGCCGAAGGTTATAGGTATTTTTAATAACCTTCGGTGATGCGTCCATAGATGTCACTATAGCTCCAGTTGTACAGAAGGACGATATTATGTCTTGTTGTGAAATCGTCCGATTAATGAAAGGGTGGATCATTGAGGTTAGTACTGGCCTCCATATACTGGAAAGTTTGTAGCTGTCATCTCTGTTGAAGTTGGGGTGCCTGTGAATTTCGAAGAAGACTCAGTTGCTGTAAGGCTGGATAAACTTTTAGTGACCGGTGTTTGGTACGTCCCCATGCTGTAAAAATATTGTTTATTTTCACCATACACAAAAATAATACAAACGGACCTTATGTGACCGGTCATTGGTAAAGGTTTATGAATTTTTCAACCTAGCGAAGAGCAAATTTGAAAATAGAAATGGTATATTTTTTGTGCTCCGCCGGGAATCGAACCCACAACCTTCGAAGTGTTACCACTGAACTGCGGACCGGTCGAAGCCTACTTTAAATCAAAGTATAGTTATGAAAATAGGCAATGTAAATATTAAAATATGTATAAGTATTAGTTATAGGAATTCTTTATTGTATTGGTGGGTAGGATTGATAATTGTGTGTAAAAAGAGAAGTTTCTAGACTAAGTACTTCGAGAAGCTTCGAGCAAAAATATGTTCCGGAATGTTCTACTCTCTCAGTATAAAAGGGTGCAAGTTGTTTGCACTGACGAGTCTTATCTGTGAGCTCCACCAATACAATAAACAAATTCGACGAGTGAACTAAAACCAGTGTAATTAAATAAATCCAAGTGTTCAAAAAAAAAAATGTAAATTGTAGAACAAATTCAGTGAAAATAAATATTCAGAAAGAAGTATGTTTTAATTAAGAGACTATTTCGAACCAAAAACATTACAGTACTGTAAAAAGTCTGCACATTTTAAATATTTGTCATTTTTTTCAGCAGTGCACTTAGTCCGGTCGATAGCTCAGTTGGTAGAGTGCTTGCATTCTACCCCGTGAGCTCGGGTTCGAATCTCACCGAGGAGGGTGTCAGAGATGATTTCCTATTTCGGTGTTTATTTCAAACCCCATAATAAAAATACCGGCAAGGTTTACTCAGCCTTCACAAGAACTGAGTACCAGCCCCCTCGGGAGCTGGGAAACCCCCACTTCAACTGAAGTGGTTGGCGTAAGGCCGGCCCCCTTACCTGTAAAAATAAATTGGTTCAACTCGCCACATGCGACCCTTTCGGGGATAACGCAGGCAAGAAGTTACACTATATGTGTAGCTTAGTTGCGTAGTTGCCTTGCACTTGATGATATCATTTTCACCGACCGTCAATGCTTGTATATTTTTTTTCATCATGCCATTTTAAAAACTGTACATTGTTGGCATGGGAGGAAGCTCCCATTGAAATGTTAAATGGCATTAAGAGACGGCCGTGTCGCTGCCTTGGTCCAGTCTATTTAAATTATTGTTACATTATTTGGGTTGCCATGCCAACCGACATTGATTCAACGTGAAATTTGCCAGTGGCGTACAGTAACAAATAATAAATAAATAAATGTCTCTTAAATCCGGTCGATAGCTCAGTTGTTAGAGTGCTTGCATTCCATGCCGAGAGCTCGAGTTCGAATACCACTGAGGGTGTCAGAAATGATTTCCCGTTTCAGTGTTTATTATAAACTCAAAATAAAATACCGGCAAGGTCTACTCAGCCTTCACAAGAAATGAGTAACAGCCCCTCAGGAGTTGGGAGCCCCCCCTTCAATTGATGTGTTTGGCGTAAGGCCAGCCCCCTTGCCTGTAAAATAAATTGATTCTATCGCCACATGCAACTCGTTCGGGGAGAACGCGGCAAGAAGTTACACTATATGTGTAGCTTAGTTGCGTTTTTTTTATTACGTGTTGAGCTTTAAATTTGAGAAGTATACAGGAAAATAATATTATATAAAGGTGCAAAAGAATATGATGAGATGGTTTGGGCCTGCAGAAAGAGTGGCTGATGAAAGACTAACAAAATGTGTACACAGAGGAAATGTGAAAGGAAAAAGAGGAAAAAGGAAGACCGAGGAAAGTACGGTTGGATCAGATTGGTGAAACTGTGAAAGGATGAGATACACAAAGCGAATGTTAAGACAAGGAAAAGTATGAAAAAGGTGATGGATATGAATCAATTGAAAGAGGTCTGCAAGGATAGGAAAAAATGGAAGCAAATCTGCAGAGGCTCTGACCACCCTCAGCGGAATGGTAACAGAGTTACAGTTACAGCAAGAAAGCTACCCTCTGCAAAACACTTATTAAATCTTTTGCAATTATAATAAAACACAGTTAAAAAAAACTGTTATAAAAGAACTTACATTATTCTCGACGTTTCGTTTGCAACGTAGCGTTTGTAATTGTAATTATAATAAACGACCGTAATTCCAACTTAAGCCTATTTTATAAAATCTATCTTCACATATGTATACTTGCAAAACCAAGACACTGAAATATTTTCACCAGAAATATCTCAAAAACTTAAAGGATTTTTTTTTAATTTTTCCTAAATTTCTACAGATAACAAACAATATTTTTTACAGATTGTTATAACTACGCCCCTGCCTGTTGCAGTCTCCGTCGTGGGAACACTTGTATTCCGAATAGGCGTGAAGTTGCCACATTACTGGAGCCTCTATTCACAGACTAAGTGTGCCAAAGTACAGTAACACGGGCTGCAACCAATAGCAACAGGGACAGCGAACCAACGCTCCAGACACCGGCAGACTAGCTGCACATGTAGTGTAACTTCCAGCATGCGTTACTCCCGAATATGCGGGAAGTTGAGGCATTACTGGAGGCTCTATTCACAGACTAAGTGTGCCAAAGTACAGTAACACGGGCTGCAACCAATAGCAACAGGGACAGCGAACCAACGCTCCAGACACCGGCAGACTAGCTGCACATGTAGTGTAACTTCCAGCATGCGTTACTCCCGAATAGGCGTGAAGTTGCCGCATTACTGGAGGCTCTATTCACAGACTAAGTGTGCCAAAGTACAGTAACACGGGCTGCAACCAATAGCAACAGGGACAGCGAACCAACGCTCTAGACACCGGCAGACTAGCTGCGCATGTAGTGTAACTTCTAGCATGCGTTACTCTCGAATAGGCGGGAAGTTGCCGCATTACTGGAGGCTCTATTCACAGACTAAGTGACTCAATTTCCATTTTTATCGATGTTTTGTAGATTTTTTAGTGTTTGTTTTTTTTATTACTGGATGTAATTCTATAATCTATAATCTATAATCTAAGTTGCAAGGATATATTCATTCAAAGCTCTCAGATGTATGCCCACAAACAAACACGTGTAGTTCGCGCTTACAAATGCTGATTGTGTACTTACAAATAAAATCCAAACCTCAAATGAACATAAGCCCTGCAACTTTTGCCGACATTCCCTGAAACAGGGGTGACATTAGCAAAGTGAACCATTTTTTACAGTATGGGTGGTCAACCTCATACCAACCTATAAGTCAAGGAATAATTAATTGCTTGTATTCCTTGACTTATGGGTTGGTATGAGGCTGACCACCCATACAGTAAAAAAAATGCTTCACTTTGCCAATGTCACCGCTGTTTCAAGTAAGATCGGCAAGAGTTGCAGTGCTTATGCTCCTTGTAGATATGGGTTTTTATGTTGTAGGTCCACATGCGGCCGGTGTAAGCGCGAATTTAACGTGTCTGCTTGTGGAAATGCATTTAATGTGGATCCCCAATGTAACATATCTTTGCAACTTAGATTAGATTAGTTACAATATCAATATATTGCTTAATTTAATTTAATTAAGACTGCGGTGATTTATTTCACATTCTGTTCGGATATATTGGTTGCACTTTGTACCTACTCGTTAATGGAAGGTCATGGGTTTGAATCCCGGCGGAGCACAAATAGTAGATTAATATATGTGTACATCGTAGGTAGCAATAATTATTATAGGCTTAAGAAATCTAGAAATGAAATAATCCCTTTGTACTCTGACAGCTGGTAGAGCGTTCGAGAGTGTGCTGGCAAATTGATCCCTAGAGACTTCTGTCTCTGGAGTATATAAGGAGCAAAATTGAGTGCATGAGAGCAGATAGATATTCGCCTTTGACTGGAGAATAAGTGTGGTTGCTAAAAGTGTTAAAAATAAATATAAAATTGTCAAATAAATTAAGTGTAAATAAATATCCAAAAAGAAGATCAGTTTTTTTTGTTTAAAGTCTATTCGAACCCAAAAACACTACAGTATCTTAAATGAAATACATATTTGCAACTTAGATTATAGATAGATGCAGGCTCTTCACATAACAAGGGCCTCTTTACAACAAACCAGTAGGTGCCTACACTTTATATCTGACCCGAGATTCGAACCTAAGTTTCTCTTTCCCACAGGCAAGAGTGGACGAGAGCCCTAACCGCCCGAGGCGAGAGGAGCTCCCATTACCCATTAACCTGGTTCCATGATAAAACAGCACAGAGACAAAACAACACACGACATAACATCACATGACTTAACATCATAAATCTAATGTTTACATCAAACCGGTGTTATGGCCGAGGATGTCAGAGACCGGTCCGTAGCTCAGTGGTAACACTGCGGACTCTGAATGGGAAGGTTGTGTATTCGATTCCCGGCGGAGCACAAAAAATATACCATTTATATTTTCAAATTTGCTCTTTGCCGAGTTGAAAAATTCATAAAATCTTTACCAATGACCAGTCCATCCAGCCTTACAGCAACTGGGTCTTGCTTGAGAATTGGCGCTTTGTAGCGACGACGATCAAGCTCGTAAAAAGGTCGATAGCTCAATTGGTAGAATGCTTGCATTCCATGCCGAGAGCAAGGGTTCGATCTCAAAGGTGTACTCAGCCTTCACAAGAAATGAGAACCAGCCCCCCCGGGAGCTGGGAAAACCCCACTTCAACTGTAAGTGGTTGGTGTGAGGCCGGCCCCCTTACCTGTAAAAATAAATAGGTCCCGAAGCGCCACATGCAACCCCTTCGGGGATA
This sequence comes from Agapetus fuscipes, assembly GCA_951799405.1. NCBI lineage: Eukaryota > Metazoa > Arthropoda > Insecta > Trichoptera > Glossosomatidae > Agapetus > Agapetus fuscipes. Next base: position 2,935,439 of record OX637352.1, on the reverse strand, counting down.
ACGCAGGCAAGAAGTTACACTATATGTGTAGCTTAGTTGCGTTATGTCTGTATGTATGGCAGAAAATGTGCCAGTTTGTTGGAGCTGCCGAAAAGACAGTCATGCACAGTCTTCGGGAACTGCTCTATCCGTGTTGCTGAGCCAGCGCCATAAAATGCTCTCCCAGTGAGGCTGAGAGTCCAGAAAGATGAGATAGCTTCCAGAAAGATGCTCAAAGCATTCTTGTTTTTCCGCTAGAGTCCACTTTTTTTTGAAGTATTGAAACTGGACTACGGACCGGTCCAAGAAATGCCAACAACACGCGGTGTACCTAGCGGTCACACATCCAAGTAGCATCCGCGCCCAATGTTGCTTAACTTCAGTGATCTGATGAGAACCGGTGCTGTCAACATGGTATCGTCGTTGACATCGTGATGTAATGTCGTGTGCTGTTTCGTCACTGTGCGGTTCTGTCCTATCACCCATTAACCTAATCTCAACAAGCCTTTATAGTCTACAATCTGAACCACAAATCAAAACGGACTCAGAAACGTGAAACATATATTATTTCGATCAACTTGGTTATAAATTTGAAGTTTCGACGAACAATAACGGTTGTTGCTGCGGGTCGTTTGAAATAGCGGCAGATTTATGTTTTTTACGTTTAATGCATTGGTGCAACTGATCTATATAATGTATAATCCATAATCTAAGTTGCTAAAATGTGAAGAAAGAAATCGCCAGCTTAAAGGTAATACTGGATAAATGCTGGCGGATCAAACATTATATTGGGTGTAACTTCTCCCAGTAAGTGAACTAATTATAAGGAAGTGCTCATGACAAACTTCTAAACTACAGGATTTTCACACTTTTTTTTGTGTTTTCTTTCGTAGACAATAGGAAAAAGTTTCTTTGTAAATATTTTTAACTTGTTTGTAAATATTTTTAACTTAATGATGAAACGCATGAAAGGATTTCAACGCATGTGCACAACAGAAAACTGGAAGCAAAATTAAATGTCTTGATCTAAAATCTATAACCCAAGATGCAAAGATATGTTGACATTTAAGGCTCATATTAAATGCATGCCCACAAACAGGCACATGTAAGATAACTTTTATACATCCTGCATGTGTTCAAATTGAAAAAAAAAAACAAATCTCAAATGAACGTAAATCCTACAAATTTTTGAGAAAATATGGAAAAACTGTTTTCAACAAATTCAATTAATTAAGAACCTGCTTTCAGTTTTTTTTTAATTTTCTCTAAAAATATTGACGTTTTAAAAAAGTCGTCTTGATATGAGGCTAAATAATGTATAATTCTGTAATTAAAAAGAAAAAAAAAATACTTCCAAAATAAATCACACACAAAAAAAACGTGTTTTTTAAACCTTTTTTTTTTGGTGACACTTATTAAGTTATATATTTTTTAAACCTTTGTAATTTGGATAAATCATAATCAAATAAGCCTGATTGTTTTTCATTACTGCAACTATTTAACTTAAAGAAACAAAAACGACAGATTTAGGGTACATCTATTCTAATCTAAGTTGCAGAGATATGTAACATTGGGGATTCACATTACATGCATTCTCGCAAGCAGACTCGTACAAGTTCGCCGCATGTGAAACTGCAACATAAAAATCAAATATCAAATGGACACACACCCTGCAACTCCTGCTGACCTTGCCTGAAACAGGGGTGACATTGGCAAAGTGAACCATTTCTACAGCTTGGCTGGTCAGCCGCATACGCACTTGTAAGTCAAGGTATATAACACTCTTAAATAGAACCCACGTAAAAACATAATAGTAAAGAAGGTCAGCCTCATACCAGCGTACTAAATATCTTTATCAACATTGCCGTTTATATGATGGCATTTTATAATGTCTTTATTTCATTTTAATTAACGCAATTACTAAAGAATCCAAATAATTCTTTCCTTCTAGTCATCTACTAGTATACGAGTATAAGCTATGACATAAATACTCAATCATCTCTTAAACAAAAAAATCTACGTCAGATGCAGCAGCGTATACAGTGAGTGACTTAGTTTATGTAAAAAAAAAAAGTATTTACGCGACTGTAGAGTATTTAGCTTCTTTTTTTTATACTCGAGGCTTATACCGATACCTGAAAGGTAAAGCTGAGTAAGTGCTGATTCACTGATTTGAGAAATCGTGGATAAAACATTTTATTGTGTGTAACTTCTCATAGTAAGTGAACTAATTATAAGGCAGTGCTCATGAAGAACTTCTAAACTACAGGATTTTCAGATTTGTTTAGTGTTTTCTCTCGTAGAAAATAGGAAAAAATGTGCATTTATTTGAGTAACCCATGTGGACTTAATAGGTCTCTTATTCAGTTTTGTATCGATATTAAGCTAACATGGGTTTTTAAGAATGAAAAAAAACGGATTTTACTGACCGTGCAAAAGAGAAGAACGATTTTCTCTACATTTCGCCGGAGTCATATCCGACGTCTTCAGGAGACGTGTGTCCTCTATAAGGAGGAACCGTAATCATAATTTAAAATCTTTAACATGGGTTTCTCAGATAAATGCACCTTTTTACTATTTTCTACGTAAGAAACCTCAAAAAAAAAGTGAAAATCCTGTAGTTTAGAAGTTTGTCATAAGCATTCTTTGACTTACAGATTGGTATGAGGCTGACCACCCATACTGTAAAAAAATGTTCACTATGCCAATGTCACCCGTGTTTCAGGAAAGGACGGCAAGAGTTGCAGGGTGTATGTCCATTTGAGATCTGGGTTTTTATGTTTTATATTCACATGCCGCATGTGATGTGTGAACTTGTACGTGTCTGCTTGTGAAAATGTATATAATGTGCATCCGCAATGTAACATATCTTTACAACTTAGATCAGATTAGATTAGATTCCAATTTTCTACGAAAAAAACACTACAAAAGTATGAAAATCCAGTAGTTTAGAAGTTTGTCATGAGCACTTCCTTATAATTAGTTCACTTACTATGAGAAGTTACTCCCAATAAAATATTTTATCTGTGATTTCTCAAATCAGTGAATGAATGGGATATCCAGAGTCATAATAAAAGGAGAGCTTGTATGAAAAAGGTTATGACTCTGGATGAAATGAAAGAAGTTTTTAAGTACCGAAAAAAGTGGCGGCTCATCTGTAATGTAGGCGGCTTAGGCCAAGAATCAATTTTCATTTCTATAGATATTTTGTAGATTTTCTAGTGTTTGTTTGTTTGTATAACTGGATGTATTTAATTACTTGTATTCCTTGACTTATAGGTTGGTATGAGGCTGACTACCCATACTGTAAAAAATGGTTCACTTTGCCAATGTCACGGAAGGACGGCAAAAGTTGTAGCGCTTATGTTCTTTTGAGGTTTGGACACATTCAGCATTTGTAACCGCGAACTACACGTGTTTGTTTGTGGGTATGCATTTGAGAACATTAAATGAATATATCCATATATATATATATACAAAGATAATTTATTTATAAGGTACACATAATAAAAGAGCGCCGTTTTTGTGTGTGTCACACCTCAAGGGCCCTCTCAAATCACGGATAAGATTCTTTGTAAAGATGCGTCTTTAGTGCTCCTTTAAAGACACCAACAGTTTCTGCCTTCCTCACATTAGGTGGTAGTCTGTTCCACTCCATTGGGCCCGCAAACCGGAAAGCACGGTCCCCAAAATTAGTGCGTGTCTGACGTGACGGCTGGACTAAGTCAACCACCCCACACTCCGCAGATCTGAGAGTTTGGCGTCTCAAATCTATCTCAACACGTGAGAACATGTCAGACAAGTATGAAGGAGCCATGCCATTGACAGCTTTGTAAACCATCAGACAAACACGGTAGACCACTATCTCCGGAAAACGAAGCCAATGCAGTTTTTTCAACAATGGAGTACTATGGTTAAATTTAGACATCCCTAATATGAGTCTTGCTGCAGAGTTCAGCACAGATTGAAGCCGGCTGAACTTCCTTGCAACTTAGATTATAGATTATAGTGAATCGGCACCTATTCAGTTTTACCTTTAAGGTGGTCGTATGTGTAAGCGACGCTTCCGTACATAGTGAAAGTATGTCGCCCCGACAAGTAGAGACACATTTCTTCTGGGATGGCGACAACCCGTGCGTCTTTCTAGCACATAGCCTGCCAAACTGTGGTACTACAAAAAGAGGTACCAAAAAAAATATACCACCAAGTCAAAGGTTCTATGGTAGAACGACACAGTGGCAGAATGAAACATGACAGAACATCACAGGAAAGTACATCGCAATGACAAAACATCACAAGACAAGAGGTTTGTGATAAAAAACGCAACTAAGCTACGTATAGTGTAACTTCTTGCCGCGTTATCCCCGAAGGGGTCGCATGTGGCGAGTTGAACCTATTTATTTTTACAGGTAAGGGGGCCGGCCTTACGCTAACCACTTCAGTTGAAATGGGAATTTCCCAGCTCCCGAGGGGGCTGGTACTCATTTCTTGTGAAGGCTGAGTAAACCTTGCCGGTATTTTTATTATGGGGTTTGAAATAAACACCGAAATAGGAAATCATTTCGGACACCCTCCTCGGTGGGATTCGAACCCGAGCTCACGGGGTAGAATGCAAGCACTCTACCAACTGAGCTATCGCATTTGCCGTTATGTCATATGTTGTTCTGTCATGTGTCGTTATGTCATGTGTCGTTATGTCATGTGTCTTTTTGTCACTGTGCCGTCTATATTAAAAGCATTCCCATAAACGGTCGCGAATAAGTTCGCGCTTACATATGCCGCATATGGACTTACAACATACAATAATCCAATCATAAAATAACATAAGCCCTGCAACTCTTGCTGACCTTCCCTAAAACAGGGATGGCATTGGCAGAGTGAACCATTTTTCACAGTTTGGTCGGTCAGACACATATCAACCTATCTAAATCTAAGGTGCAAAGATGTATTATTTTATATCATTTAAGATTCATATTAAACGCATTCCCACAAGCAGACATGTATAAATTCACGCTAACACATGCCGCATGTGGACCTACGATATAAAAACCCAATCTCAAATGAACATAAGCCCTGCAACTCTTGCTGACCTTCCCTAAAACAGGGGTGACATTAGCAAATTGAGCAACTTTTCACAGTATAGGTGGTTACTGGTTATCCACATACCAACATATAAGTCAATGAATGATGATGGTTCTAAATTTTTCAACGGAAAATCTGCCAGAGTTGCAGGCCATCCAGGAATTAGGATAGGAATCAAGGATTACTTGAAAGGACTCACCAAATTCCCGATCTGTTCTGCTTCGCGTTTTTTTTTTTTGTATTTCCTGTCGAGGACACAATGCGTGTCTGTTCACTGAGTCGATAGAGCGAGAAAACTTTGAAAGGCCCTGAGCTACATAGACATGTGACGCATTAAATCAGTGATTAGTATTTAGTATGCTATCCGTGGCATCTCTTAACTGGTTAATACGCTCAGTCTACTCCATCGCCGAGAAATAAAATGTCGCCGCGGATAGAGACGCAAAAAACTTGTTTATTTACTCAGGTAGAGAGACGGGAGGATGCGGAGAGCGCCTCAGGGCTGGCAGAATAATTATTTCATAGAAATACAAAAAAAATCGCCAATTTCAACAATTTGTCTATAATTTTTCCTTGATTTATAGGTTGGTATGAGGCTGACTTGTAAGATACTGTAAAACCTGTTTGCTGACCTGTCTTGTCTTGTCTTGTATCCTGCCGCCTTTCCTCTAGGGGTGGCCAGTACCTCCACACAAGTGCCTCCACTTGACTCTGTCCTTGCATACTTCTTTCATCTCATCTAATTTCATCACTCTTTTCATGCATGCTCTTCTCTTGTTTCCACTCTGTAGATTCCATTCATTCGCAATCTCATTTATCTGATCAATCCATTGTTTCCTAGGTCTTCCCCTTCCACGCTTACCTGTTACATTCCCTTTATACACTCTTTTTGTCAGTCGGTCTTCATTCATCCTTTCAATATGTCCAAACCATCGCATCACACTTCTTTGAACTTTCACTTTCACGCTTTCTTTTACTCCGCATTCATTTAGAACCCATTCGTTTCTCACTCTATCTTTCAGTGTTTTTCCTGTCATACTTCTCAGATGGGCCATTTCTACGGTGCATACCTTATTTACTTCTCTTTCATTCAACGTCCATGACTCGCTTCCATACATCAGGGTCGGCAACAAAATACAATTGTGTACCGCCATTTTCATTTTCTTTGGTATCCTTTTATTCTTCGCTATTCTACCAAACGCTCCTATCACGCATCTTCCTTTGCTGGCACGCTTCTCTAATTCTTTCGTCATCTTACCATTCGCCTCAAACTTACTTCCTAAATAGTCAAACTCATTCACTACTTCAACTTTTATTCCATTCAAATTAATTGTAAGTTCCTCACATACTTCATTCCTGTCAAAAACTAATACTTTTGTCTTATTCGCATTTACTTTCAAGCTATTCTTACAAAATGCATCATTTAGTTTGGTTAACATAGTTTGGAGTTCCTCCGCCGAGTCAGCTAAAACTATAGCATCATCAGCATAAAGAAGTACTCCAACTCTTGTTTCACCCACTTTCACTCCGCTCTCTGATATTCCAGCTTCTTTTATGCAACTGACCTGTAAGATACTGTAAAAAGTGGTTCACTTTGCCAATGCCACCACTGTTACAGGGAAGGTCAGCAAAAGTTGCAGAGATTATGTTCATTTGAGGATAGATTTTAATTTTTAAGCGCGCATTTGCAAATTAGAGAAATTTTGAAGGTACGGGATAAACTGATTGAATGTGAAAGAAGGAAACATATGATGTTACATGAATGAACTAAGAGATATATGTCAGGTTAAGAATAAATGGAGGAGACGCTGCAGAGGTTCCTGCCACTCGTAGTGAAACGGCGACAACGCTACAGTCACAGTTACATGCCCCAGATTTCAAACAATAACGTGAGATAACAAACAGTAAAAAAATAAAACGAATTTTTTTTTTAATTCTTAAGTTGTAAATTTTTTTTCACACAAACACTTTCGCCTAATAAAGCACCTTCTGGAGCATAATTGTTACAAGTATTTTGATTTTTCATGTTGACTTTTAAAATCAAAAAAGAAAAGAATAAAAAGTCAATTAAAAATGCGTTGTTTCAATTCAATTCCTAAAAATACCATGGGTTGCTTTCACTGTGTGAACCAGAAAAACCTTAATAATAGTGTTGTGTTTGTAGGGTTCAAAAAATCATCAAATAAAAAAAACTGGTCTTCTTTACAGGATATTTACTCGTATTTTACACTTAGATTCATTTAAAAATTTATATTTATTTTTAACAATTCACATTTATGGTTTAGCAATTAACATTTATTTCACAGATGGTGTTCACTTACAATGTCTTTCTTGTTCAAAAGCAGAGCGTCGAATATAGACTGGCTCCTGCAAGCCGCTTGCAGCCCTTTTTTACTCCAAAGATAGTAGTTACTAGAAGCCAATTTTGCTGGAACCTTTCAGAACTTGAATACTTAATAAAATTATAAATTTGAATACCTCTTTACCCTAGGTAGTTATAATATTTACTCCACCTCTCATCTGCTTTAACAAATACACCTACCTATTTAACATTTATATATGTATTTTTTATTTACATAACGATTTTAATTTTTTTTTTTTTTTGGCAGCCCTGTTTGGCCACCGACTCTTCATGCAGCGCCACTTGGCCATCTGTCAGTCCAGGGTTGGCAGACGTGCGCGTCCACCGCCACATCTGTCACACTGACATATCTGTGTCACATCTTGTGAAGTCTAGTGTCCGATCCCATATCGGATACGTCCGCACTGACAGCCCGTCTGGTGGCTTCTCGACATTTCGAGTGTGTGCTTCAAGAGACATGCATTCCAACGATTTATCCATTGAAGTTTAGGGTGACAAAACATCACAATGACAAAACACCACTGAAAATATATCTAATCTAATCTAATCTAAGTTGCAAAGATATTTTACATTGGGGATTCACTTTATATGCATTCTCACAAGCAGACACGTGTACAAGTTCGCGCTTGCAAATGCCGAATGTGAATCTACAACATAAAAACCCAAATCTCAAATGGGCATACACCCTGCAACTCTTGCCGTCCTTCCCTGAAACAGGGGTGACATTGGCAAAGTGAACCATTTTTACGGCATGGATGCTCATTCGCATACCAACCTATAAGTCAAGGAACAATAACAACTAACATAAAAGAAACAATAAAACTAAACATAAAACCTCGTTAAACAACGTAAAACCACATTAATAGAAATGTCAATAAATGCATTTTTACTTTGAATTTTTATTTAAAAAATATATTTGTGAAGAGGAATGCAATTAACCAACCTATTCTGCCTGGCCAGAAACAGGTATTTTTATCATCAATTAATAATTCATTATTGTTTATATTAATGAATTATTAATTAATATTTACCCAATAACATCTGTTGAACCAGGGTCAAAGTTATGGTCAAGTGATCCCAAGCGGGGATCGAACCCACGTTATTCCAAATACGCTAGTAAGATCGGCCTCTTGGGCCCCTCGGCCATAACAATGACTAAATTTTGTTTTAATTCTAGAGCTTTTTTGTTTTTATTTTTTTTAATTTAATTTTTCTACAATCTCAAACATTAAATTGATGATGATGATGATCTGTATAGCGCTCTTCTGAACAATTTAGTTTTTTCCGCTAATGTTTAATTGTTTAGTGTTTATTTGTTTTTTATACTTAAATGTAATTAATTGCTTGTATTCCTTGATTAATAGGTTGGTATGAGGCTGACCACCCATACTGTAAAAAATGCTTCACTTTGCCAATGTCACCCCTGTTTCAGCGAAGGTCGGCAAGAGTTGCAGGGCTTATGTGCATTTGAGAATTGTTTTTTTTTATATTGTGGGTCCACCTGCGGCATGTGTGAGCGCGAAATTATACGTGTCTGCTTCTGGGAATGCATTAAACATGCATCTCAAAATGATACATATCTTTGCAGCTTAGATTTAGATTTAGATGCTCTATATTCTTTTTAACGTCACAGCTTAGTTGCGTGTAATTAAGAATAAGAAGAAGAAAAGTTCGTCATTAGAGATAGAAATGGCAATTGCATGCGTCCCATTATTATATGCATTAGACGGCATATAATATGCATATAATTTACAAGTACGGTCGATTCATGTCAATATGCTAAACGCATAACTGTACACCGGTAATAATCACAGCCCGCAGACTCCCTTTAGTTTGTATGAACTTGCAACAAAATAAGACAGCGGACTGAAATGTTTATTTTAATTGCATATCATTTGAGTTTTTTTGATGCCTATAAAAGGCTGTCTATTGGCATTATTGAAATTTGTGGGAAGTCGGTTAAGATTTAATTTACCCAAGAAATTAAAAAGAGGATCTGTAATCTACAATCTAAGTTGCAAAGTACATTTATAATCGTTCCTTGACTTATAGGTTGGTATGCGGCTGACCACAAATGCTGTAGAAAATGGTTCACTTTACCAAAGTCACCCCTCTTTCAGGGAAGGTCGGCAAGAGTTGCAGGGCTTATATTCATTTGAGATTGGGTTTTTTATACTGTAGGTCCACATGCGGCATGTGTGAGCGCGAAATTATGCGTGTCTGCTTGTGGGAATGCATTGGATATGAATCTCAAATGATACATATCTTTGCAACTTAGATTTAGATGTATAATCTAAGTAGAAAAGGTGCATTAACATTTAAAATGGATGAAACAAATAATAATAATAATAATCTAAGTTGCAAGGATATATTCATTCAAAGCTCTCAGATGTATGCCCACAAACAAACACGAGTAGTTTGCGCTTACAAATGCTGATTGTGTACTTACAAATAAAATCCAAACCTCAAATGAACATAAGCCCCACAATTTTTGCCGACCTTCCCTGAAACAGGGGTGACACTGGCAAAGTGAACCATTTTTTACAGTATGGGTGGTCAGCCTCATACTAACCTATAAGTCTAGGAATAAAATATGAAACATGAGCCTTAAATGTCAATATATCTATACAACTTAGATTAAAGATTTAGAAACCGGTCTGTAGTTTAGTGGTTGCGCTTTGGACTCGTAAATAGAAGTTCATGTGTTCGAATACCGGTGGAGTACAAAAAATATACCACTTATATTTTAAAATATTTAACAAAGACTAGTTACCAAAAGTCCATTCAGCATTACAGCAACACTGGGTCTTGCTGGACCTAGCTCTAAGAGGGCTCTTGAGGTGTGATTCACACAAAAAAAGCGATCACCAAATAATTCATCTTAATATTTTTATCCAAATACATTTTTATTTCGCCTTTCCCTAGCAACCCGACCGTGCAATGTCAACATTCTTAAACGTTATTTATTACTATAATGTTTAAACGCCTTTAAGCTCGGTGAGATGCGACCTCGGATTAAGATGACTACAATATTAAAGTTATTATTTTACATATCTATCTTTGTACCTAAAAACCCATCTAAAATAACAAAAAGTCAGATTTCCCTCATTAAGTTGTTCCACATTCTCACTGCCATAAATGTTCGCACTTATGCGCGAAATCTGACAACCACACTGCATAAGTCATCAAGTTTATCGGTCATAAAAGTCCGCTCTCTAAGTATAGCGACCTCGAACTATTCAATCCGTCGAGTGTAAACCTAAAGGTTTAACAAAATAATATACGGCAACTTAAACAGCACGTCTAGTGGTCGTTTTAGTTTCTAAGCATTTTTATTACAATGCCATGGTTGATGTTGAACCTTTACATAAGTAAACAGTAAATAATATAATATACCCGAAGTACAGTTTGTATTGAAACAAAGAGAGAGAAAGCAAAAAAATCGTCGAGTGGGAAGTAACGTGTGGTTTTGGTCGCTGTTCAACCGGTTCAAGGCCAAAGAAAAGGTATCTTGTGAGGGATTCTAGTTTGCTACGTTAAAGATAAGATATCTCGAGAAAGATTGTAGTTTTCTTTTCAAGACATCTTTTGAAAGGTTCTAGTTTGCCACGTTTAAGACAAGATTCCTTGTAAAGGTTTCTAGTTGACCATGTTAAAGACAAGATATCTTGTGAAATGTTATTGTTTGCTACGCTTAAGACAATATATGTATATCGTGAAATATTGTAATTTGCTACGCTAAGGACAAGCTATCTTGTGAAAGATCATAGTTTGTTACGCTAAAGACAAAACATCTTTTGAAAGGTTGTAGTTTGCCACGTTTAAGACAAGATATCTTGTGAAGGTTTCTAGTTGACCACGTTAAAGACAAGATATCTTGTGAACGATTAAAGTTTGCTTTGCTTAAGACAAGATACATTGTGAAAGATTTCTGCCGGAAGACAAGATATATTTTACAGGATTCTAGCTTTCTATGCTAGATAAGATATGTAACTATAGTTGTCGATGTTTAAAGATAAACAGGCGTGTATGCAGTTGCTGTTAAACCGCAGGAATCTGTATACTCACCCACATCTATTAGATCTGAGAACGCATGCACTTATTGCAGACAACGCATGGAGTACAAAAAAAGAATGATGACCCTATCTCTGCAGCAAAATGCAATCAAGCTACATACATACAGTGTTATTTTAAGACATTTTGGTCGTCCGTTAGGCCTACGCTTTGACAAATTAATGATGCTTGGGCTGGAAGTCTCATCACTACGGTCATATTTACCTACCGAATTTAGTTAATATTTGTATGAAGACTAATCAGCTGTTCACTTGCGGCCATTTTGGATAGATAGGTCTTCATAAAAATATTACCAATATTCGCTAGGAAAGAATGAAAGTGATGATGAGACATTCAGCCCAGGCATCATGAATTTGTCAAAGCGTTGGCTCAACGGACGATTAGAATGTCTAAGAATTGCACCGATAACATTTCTTTTTACAGATAAGGGGGCCGGCCTTATCACTGCAGTTGAAGTGTGGATTTTCCAGTTCCTGCGAGAGCTGGTCCTCATTCATTGTGAAGGCTGATCCATAATCTACAATTTAATTAGCGAAGATATTTTAATAATATTTAGGATTCGTATTAATGCATGCTCACAAACAGGCACGGGTACTTTTACGCTTGCAAGTGATGCATGTGTACTTGCAAATTAAAATCCAAACCTCCAGTCAACACAAGCCCTGCAACTTTTGCCGACCTTCCGTGAAAACGGGGTGACATTGGGGGAGTGAACAGTTTTTTACAGAATGTGCCCTTTTTTTCTTCGAGATATCTTGTCTTTAATCAAGCTAGAATCTTTAACAAGATGTTTTGTATTTTAAAATAAAAAAATGTGAATAGGAAGGCAATTCATCAACCTATTCTTCCTGGCCAGAAACAGGTATAAATATCATCAATTAATAAGTCATTATTGTATATTTTAATGAAATATTAATTAATAATTACCCAATTACATCTGTAGAACAAGGGTCAAAGTTATGGTGAAATGACCCAGGTGGGGATCGAACCAACGTTGCTTTATCCTAAACACGCTAGAAAGATCAGCCCACTTGGACCCCTCGGCCATAACATCGACAATCAATTTAAGTGTTAATTGTCCAAATCCAAGTCCAACTATATGTGTAGCTTAGAAGCCTACATTTGCCTCTATGGCATGTTCGCCCCTGAATACAACAGTAAACGTGAATATGGAAAACAAACACAATTGACCTTCTTTGTTTGTAAAAATTGCTTTCCAGAATCAGATCGCGACCTCTATAGATCCAAACAATGGCGGAGACTTAATCCATAAACAATCTCGCTTGAATTAAACAAAAACCAAACGGAGATATCTCAGAGCTGAATGTTTAAACAAATCCAGACAGACAGCATTCATCACTCTTGGATGGCACGCAAGAATGCAGAGACGAGCGTTGCATCAGCGCGTAATTAAATCTAATCTATAGATTTCTTGCGGTTTGTCCAATATATTTGAGTTCGCAATCACCACAGGAAATCTCATATATGCCACTTTTCATCATCCAGTCAATTTTATCTTTTGAGTTAAAGAGGATGTTTTTTAAATTATTGTTTGTGTAGAACGCGGGTTTAATGTAACTGGGCAGTAATTTAGAAATTTTGATAGATAATGGACCTGTGTAGAGAATTTTTTTCCAATACGTTTTATCTGTGGTATTATTATCAAGTGCAGAGTAAAGATACTTTTTAACAAGAATTTGATATTTTTTATTATTTAGATCATATTTAGATCATTTTTACATCATTGAATCAAACCATTCCTTTCACACTCACACATTAAAACTCCTTCATCCCATCCCCTACAAAGGTAAAATTATGAACAATTTTGAAAATCTAGAAATCCAAAAAAATATTAATTCTGAAAATAACCTCTTAAATAATATCCTCTTTCCCAACACTTCGCCATTACTTTCTTTGTTTCCAATTAAGCCCCGCCCCCCACTTACCCCCACCAGTACTACAAATTAAATCCTTGCTTAATTTGGTAATTTTGTATTTTATGTTAGTTGATATTTACACCTGAAGATGGGAGGTACTGCTTCTCCCGAAACTGGTTGTGTTTTTTAAAAAATAAAACTCAAGTGAATTGTAACAAAGTTAAAAAAGTATTTTAATTAATTAAAATCTAATCTAATCTAAGTTGCAAAGTATGTATATGTAACATTGGAGATTCACATTATATGCACTTTCACAAACAGACATGCACAAGTTCGCGCTTAAACATGCCGCATGTGGTCCTACAATATAAAAACCCGAATCTTACATGGACATTAAGGAGGGCCGATTTTTTTTTTTTTGGATAATAATCATCTAATAGTAAGAATATGTTGCCAAAAGAAGTTTAAATTACGTGTGTAAAATAAAATTCCGTAAAAGTATTAATCATCTGTCTCCAAATCGGCCTCAAAGTTTCGAAAAAATGCCATTTTTATCATTTTTCATGAGGGCTAATAATAAAATAAGGAATTGAGATTTTACGGTAATTTCTATATTTTTGTGCATAAAATTTAGTAATGCGCACCAATAGTACAAATAAACAAGTTATTTTTTCACTAAATAAGCAGTAGGAGGGGTAGAGAGAGCGTCGAATTTCACTATTTTGCAAAGAATTTGTGACCGCGCGTTGTCACTATGAGTTGAATACGAAACTTATTTGAATGCCCTGTGACTGGTAAAATTTGTTTTATTCTTTTAGAAAGCATGAAGTGTCATGAAATGTATCTTTTAATGCAGTAATGTAACTGCACAACTGGACAAGAAATGTTTTGAAAATCACGAAAAAACGCCAAAATCTCCAAAAACAACTGATATTGTTTAAAAAAACCCACCCAAGACTGTTGAACTTATGATCAAGATGATGAATAATGTGCTGTTTTACATTTATTGTCCTGTAAATGTAAAGAAATAAATCAATGCGCCTTTCATAGAGATTGCAGAGTGTTCGCACAAGAGTGAAGCTTCCTAACTGACTAGCAAACATCAGGGAAAATGATTATTGGAAATAGGTACAGCCATAGTCGTTATAAAGTAACTAAGAAATCATAGAAAAAAGAATCTACGTAAAAAAGCTTAGATAATCGAACCAAAATACATTGATGGTAAAAGAACGCGCCTAAATCTTAAAATAACATAAAACACCATCATCATTGAGTATGTATATCTCCACAGCCAGTCTCAAAAGAATCATTTCCAAAGCTACATCGCCAACTTTTCAAAAAAGGCTTACTGGATGTTTCTACATTGGCAAAAACTTTCTACAGGTATTGAGTTTTGGGAAAAGTGGCAGCACTCATAACTTTAGAAGTTCTGCATGGTATCAAATGTGAAACATTCAATTAGTTTTCAAAAAAACCTTTAATACCCATTATGATTTATTCGCACAAGGTTTAGTACAGATCAATTATATCTATACAAGTTTGTCTTCAAGAAAACATAAACTTAGCCTATAAAACTCCAGGAAAAAAATCCTATGCTTGGTGGATTCCGCGAGCTATAGAGCTTAGGACCCCTTAAAAAACTTATTAATTTGGCAAATTATGTTGTTCAAGCATACGCTTTAGCTTGATTTATAATAATATGTCTTATTTTTTTTAGCAGTAACCTTCTTAAGGTACATACATATACTCAAAAAGAATGATTACTTTTCAGTTTAACTATGTTCAGTTACATTTATGATATTTGTAAGCGCTATCCTATTGCAAAGATGGTTTCCGACATTTATCGAAGTTTATTTAAATTAAAAATATTCATCAGGAGAACCTAAAATGATAATTGATTGCGCCAAGTGGAAAAATAGTTGCTTTGCTCATTCAGAAAATTTACTGATAGCGAAGTTACGAATCTTCACAAACACCTAAGTGAACTCCTCGCAGATACACGTAAGATTCTAAAAATTCTTATCATGCAAGGTGGGAAAATTGACTCTTACAAGTTCCATGAATTAACTTTGTTGTTGCAACTTACTGTGGTATTACAAATTGGCAGAAAAATACATCTGAACCACTAACATCTCAAAAGACATCTGATGGAGATCTCATTTTTTTTCACAGCACACGGTGGGCAAATGGATTTATCTCATCTGCGTTTATCATACGAAAACTTGCAAAATGTCTTTGAAGAACAGCACAAAAGTCTCTGCAACGTTTTTTTTTAAATCAACATTAGAAAAAAATATTTTACCTAAAATAACGTCTCGCAGTGTCAGGCCAAAATTCGAAAAAAAAACGGATTTTTTTACGTTATCAATAACAAAATTTTACTTTCTGTAATTTACTTTTTTCTCTCAAATGTGTTATTTTATACCTTAAACATTTGTTTTACATGAGAAATAAAATTCAAAAATCGGGCTTAAAGTCAGTATGTAAAAAATTTTTTTTGTGTTTTTTTTCAATTTCTCATTATTTCAATGTCGATTTGGAGACAAAAGTTGTTGTTTGATTCTAATGAAACTTTCTGTACAATAAAATTACGTCATTTAGCAACATAATTTCACTCTTAGATTAAAATTAAGCGTAATTTTTTTTTTCCCATACATCAGTGGCCCTCCTTAATGGACATACATCCTGCAACTCTTGCCGACCTTCCCTGAAAACAGGGGAGACATTGGCTGAGTGAACCATTTTTTACAGCATAGGTGGTCAGCCGCATACCAACCTATAAGTCAAGGAACAGACACAACAAATTACATTTTTTTTAAATACCTAAAGATATACGCAATGCAAACGCAACTAACCTACCCGCAAAGTCAACTCCTTGCCGCGTTATTCCCGAAGGAATTCGCATGTGGCGCGTGGAACCTATTTATTTTTACAGGTCAGGGGGGCGGCCTTGCATCACCCACTTAAGTTGAAGTTGAAGTTTCCCAGCTCCCGAGGGAGCTAGTTCTCATTTCTTGTGAAGGTTGAATAAAACCTTGCCGGTATTATTTTTGGTTTTGAAATAAATACCGACACATGAAATTGTTTCTGACGCCCTCGGTGTGGATTAAACTCTTGCTCTCAGCGTGGAATGCAAGCATTCTTCCAACTTTGGTCTTTAGTCTTTGGTATAGGTACATAGTTGTAAAGATATTTAAGATCCATTTTAGATACATTTAAGATTCATATTCATATTCAGTCGGTGCTATGGCCACGGCGGTCAAGACGCTTGTTCAGCTAGCGTATTTGGTTCAGATAACGTTGGTTCGAGCCACGTCTGGCCCCTTTGACCATAACATTGACCCTGGTTCAGATGTCGTTGCATGCACACAAGCTTCTGCTTTCGCATGAAGACAACTGGCCAGGCAAAATAGGTTGGTGAATTGCATTCCTCTTCACAAATTTATTTAAAAATATATATATATATATATATTAGATGCATTCCCATAAGCAGACATGTAAAAGTTCGCACATACACATGCCGCATGTGGACCCACAATATAAAAAGCCAAATCTCAAATGAACATAAACACTGCAACTCTTGCCGACTTTCCCTGAAACAGGGGTGACATTTCAAAGTGAATCATTTGTTACAGTATGGGTGGTCAGCCGCATACCAACCTATAAGCCAAGAAACAATCGACCTGACTTTTGACGAGCTTGGTCGTCCCTACAAAACGCCAACAAGCATGACCCCATTGCTGTAAGTCTGGATGGACTTATGGTGACCGGTCTTTGGTAAAAACACAGTTATTGTGACCGGCACTCAAAGGAGGCTCTGAAAGACAAATAAGTGCGAGAATGCCATGCATGAAGGCTCTGATACAAGTATAAGAGCAAGAATGCCATGCATGGATGGCTGTCTGTGGCGCGCATAACAGTTTCATCTTGTTTACGGTAGTTTTTTCAACGACCGTTTAAAGACATCATAAACGATGGCTTTAATTGCAATTGTAGTAGGATTTTTTTTTGTTTTTGTAATTTTGCAGTTAACGAGTGTAACATAACTGTCGTTTAAGAAAAACGACGTATCGCACGGTGATGATGGTGATGAAGATGATCAATTCCATTTCGTTCCATTTAAAAATAATAATAATGATAATTAATCGATAATGATATATATATTTTTTTTTTGTAGAAACTTTACCAAATAATAATCACATGATTTCCATTTTTTCTTGCTCTTTTTTGTAATGCCGTTTATAATAGTTTTTGCTTTGTGATGTTTATGGTATGTTCTGTTTTAGGTATGAGATGTTTTGTCAAGTGACCTTTTGTCATTGTGATGTTTATCCATGTGATGTTCCCTGATGTATAGTAAGTAAGTATATATGTGTAAGGCCATGTCACGTTTTGTATGTTTTTTTTCATGTGCCGTTTATGGTAAGATCTGTGGTGCTTTGTCATGTGACGTTTTGTCATGGTGATGTTTTGTCATGTGATCAATTGCCATTGTGATTTAAGGTCATGCGACGTTTTGTGATGTTTTTTTCATGTGCCGTTTACGGTATGATCTGTTTAAGGTATGTGATGTTTTGTCATGTGACGTTTTGTCATTGTGATGTTTTATCATGTGATGTATTGTCATTGCGATGCTATGTCATGTGACGTTTTGTAATGTTTTTCATGTGCCTTTTATGATATGTGATGTTTTATCATAAGACGTTTTGTCATTGTGATGTTTAGTCATGTGATGTATATGTCATTGCGATGCTATGTCATGTGATGTACAGTCATGTGAAGTTTTGTGATGTTTTGTCTTGTGATGTTTTGTCATTTTAATGTAGGTACTACTTTCCTGTGAATTTTTGACATTTCAATGTTTTGTCATGTGATGTATTGTCATTGTGATTTTATGCCATATGATGTTTTATCATTTGATGTTCTGTCATGGAATCGGCTCTATCGTGACGCAGTACCGGAGGTGCAAATCGCTGTTATGATTGCCAATCCTCACTGAAGAGGCACAAGAAGAAGGAGAAGTATCCAAGTCTGTACTTTACTTTACTTTGCGTATGGCCGGCAAGCACATCAAATCACTTGGCCGTTGGGCCGCGTCAGAGGCGAAGATTCAAGCCCTCCATCCACTTCCCTGCTCCTGGCGTGGCTTCGTGGAGGTCTTTCACGCCAGGATGGTATCTTGGATGTCTGTGATGATGATGATGATGATGAGTAAAAATGGATGTATCAATTTCCTATCTTGATGAAAGAAAAATTTAGATTGAATTTGTAAGCCGACAATTAGTCCAGCTGCGGTTTTATATGTGAGATCAGCGATTGTCAAACTGCGAATTGTACATTGATTAAAATTTGCCGGTCCGTAGTCTAGTGTTAAGAGCACTTTATACCCTAATCTAATCTAATGTAAGCTGCAAGGATATATACCATTTAAGATTTACATCAAATGCATTCCCGCAAGCAGACATGTATAATTTCGCGCTAACACATGCCGCATGTGGACCTACATTATAAGAACCCATCTCAAATGAACATAAGCCCTGCAACTCTTGCCGTCCTTCCCTGAGACAGGGGTGACATTGGCAAAGTGAACTATTTTTTCACAGTATGGGTGGTCAGCCGCATACCAACCTATAAATCAAGGAACATACATGACAAATTACATTTTTAAAATCACTAAATTATAATACACATGTATGGACATCAAAAACTAACAGAAAACCAATTTTAATTTAAAAAACCCTTGCCGCCAAGTCAAGTCAAGGAACTTTTAAATGTGGATGTACCGTATATCCTGGGGTTCTACCTTCTTTGATAGAATGACACAGTGACAAAATAAAACATAACATAACGACACATGATAGAACGACGCATGACAGAACAACACATGACATAAAATCACATGACATAACATCACATGACAAAAGAGTCGTATATAACTGCAAACGCCGTCATCTCAAAATTTAATTTTTGAGATAATTATTGAATTTGATTCTGCGTAGTGTAACAAATCATTTGCTGTGTGCAATGTGATAAAAAACCTCAATTTATCCTTCGTAATTTTAATTGAAAAAGTATGATTTCGTGCAAACGCCGTCATCTCCAATACACAAATAATTGCGTTCAAAACACAAGTTCATTTTTCTCAAAATCATCGCGTAAGGAGTTGACGGCGTTTGCATTTATACGACTCAAAACATCACATGACAAAACATTTATGTGGAGTCTACCAATTAATAGCACTTCCCTACTTCGAGTAGACACGAGTAGATTTAACTTTCATCTTTGTATTTCATAGATGAGTTATATCTACACAGAAACCTATTAGATGTATCTGATCTCATGTGAAATTGCAAGACAATCTTGTCTGGTTACGAAAAATATTGGATTTTTCTATGGCCCACGATAATTTCATCTACAGATAAAATACATACATATAAGTGATTATATTACACTGTAAGTTAGATTTTTTTTAATTAAAAAAAAATAATGCAGTTTCCCAACAATAAAACGCAACTAAAAAAAAAACGCAACTAAGCTACACATATAGTGTAACTTCTGGCCTGCGTTATCCCCGAAGGGGTCGCATGTGGCGATTCGGGACCTATTTATTTTTACAGGTAAGGAGGCCGGCCAACCACTTTCAGTTGAAGTGGGGGTTTCTTGTAAAGGCTGAGTAAACCTTGAGATCGACCCTTGCTCTCGGCATGAAATGCAAGCATTCTACCAATTGAGCTATCGTTCTTTTTACGAGCTTGATCGTCGTCGCTACAAAGCGCAAATTCTAAAGCAAGACCCAGTTGCTGTAAGGCTGGATGGACCTTTGGTGACCGGTCATTGGTAAGAGCAAATTTGAAAATATAAATGGAATATTTTTTGTACTCCACCGGGAATCGAACCTACAACCTTCCCATTCAGAGTCCGAAGTGTTACCACTGAACTACGGACCGGTCAACAATAATAATCTATAATCTAAGCTGCAAGGATATATTAACATTTAGTATTCATTTTAAATGCATTCCATGCAAATGCCGCATGCGTTCTTACAAATTAAAATCCAAACCTAAAATGAACATAAGCTCTGTAATTTTTTAAGAACTTTCCTGAAACAAACTTCCCGGTTGCAGGTGTGGTCAAGGCGTTGGCACTCGAATTTGCGTTATTGAGACAATCGCCAGTTCGAACCTCGCCTGTCATTGGGTAATTATTATTTAACCATTCATTAAAAATATGATATAATGAATTATTAATTGAATATAATTTGAAAAAGGATGTGAAAGTTAAAGTACAAAAGAATGTGATGATATGGTTTGGGCATGTGGAAAGAATGAATGATGATAGACTGACAAATTATGTATACAAAGAAAGTGTGAAAGGAAAAAGAGGGAAGGGACGACCGAGAAAAATATGGATTGATCAGATTGAGGAGATTGTGAAAGAATGGGGTATACAAAGTGAGCGTAAAAGAAGAAAATGCATGAAAAAGGTGATGGATATGAAGGAATTGAAAGAGGTATGTCAGGATAGGAAAAATGGAGGCAGCTCTGCAGAAGCTCTGGCCACCCCTAGCGGAAGGTTGACATAGTTACAGTTACAGTACAGAATATCAATACCCGTTTCTGCCCAGGGGTGGAAGACTCGACGACAGTCAATAGTTCGTACCATATCTATTTGAAGATACGACGAAATACAATATGGTGGCAGCTGGCCCATTTAACATGGAAAAACGATCAGCTGTTTAGGCACCGCTATGTTTTATTCCGTCCTATCATCAAATAGGTACGGTTAGATTCCACCTTCCACCCCTGGGCTGGACGTCTCATCTAATCTAATCTAAGTTGCAAAATATAAGTAACATTAGAGATTCACATTGTATGCATTTTCACAAAACAGACATGTTTAAGTTGGCGCTTAAACATGTCGTATGTAGTCCTACAATATAAAAACCCGAATTTCAAATGAACATATACCCTGCAACTCCTGCCGACCTTCCCTGAAACAAGGGTGAAATTGGCAAAGCGAACCATTTTTACAGCATGGGTGGTCAGCCGAGTACCAACCTATAAGTCATCACCACGGTAATTCTTACCAACCGAATATCGACAATATTTGTATGAAGACCTGTCAATCCCAGATGGCCGCAAGTGAACAGCCGATTAGTCTTCTAAATCTAATCTAAATCTAAATCTAAGCTGCAAAGATATGTATCATTTGAGATTTATATTAAAATGCATTCCCACAAGCAGACACGCATAATTTCGCGCTTACACATGCCGCATGTGGACCTACAATATAAAAAACCCAATCTCAAATGAACATAAGCCCTGCAACTCTTGCCGACCTTCCCTGAAGCAGGGGTGACATTGGCACTTCATACAAATATTACCTTTATTCGGTAGCTAAGAATTACCGTGGTGATGAGACTTCCAGTCTTAAGGGTAAAATAACTTGGTGAATTGCGTTTCTCTTCACAAATCTATTAAAAATATACATGTATGCAAGTATACGTCCGGTCGATAGCGCACTTGGTAGAGTGCTTGCATTCCATGCCGTCAGCTCGGGTTCGAATCCCACCAAAGGTTTCAGAAATGATTTCCCGTTTTGGTATTTATTTCAAACCCCAAAATGAAATACCGGCAAGGTTTACTCAGCCTTCACAAGAAATGAATACCAGCCAACTCGGGAGCTGAGAAACCCCCACTTCAACTGAAGTGGTTGGTGTAAGGTCCCCTTGACTGGAAAAATAAATAGGTTCAACTCGCCACATGGGGCCCCTTGGGAGATAACGCGGCAAGAAGTTGCACTATATGCGTAGCTTAGTAGCGTTTGGTGTGCGTAAATAATTAAAATGTAATAATATGTGTAATGTTTAAATTAGTATTGGTGAGTCGAGAGACATTTCGGTCGATTCGTTTTGCCCTCTCAGGGCTTTAAGGACTTGCCCAACCGGTTACAGGCATTGAGTAATAACATAAAGGAGCAGAAACTTGCTTACTGCATTGATACTGTTGCGAACTTGAAATACGTGCGTGCACTTATACACGCATACATTGTATGACGGACTATGAAATCAAAGTGACTACGCACACCTATACACGTATGATAGAACAATCTAGGAGTAGTCTATGATTGTATTAGTGCATTGGAATGACGTTCTGGTGGAGGAATGATGTAGAGAATGCAAGAAAGACCCCTCTGGTACCCTATATAAGAGATCAAAATGGTCCAATAAATATCTTCATTTTTTTTAATTTTAGAGCTGTTTTTCTGCAATCTCAAACTTTAAACTGCTATAATAATCTATAATCTAAGTTGCAAGGATATATTCATTTAAAGCTCTCAGATGTATGCCCACAAACCAACAAGTGTAGTTCGCGCTTACAAATGCTGAATGTGTACTTACAAATAAAATCCAAACCTCAAATGAACATAAGCCCCACAACTTTTGCCGACCTTCCCTGAAACAGGGGTGACATTGGCAAAGTGAACCATTTTTTACAGTATGGGTGGTCAGCCTCATACCAACCTATAAGTCAAGGAATATGAATAATAAATTACATTTAAATATAAAAAAGAACAAAACCTTACAAAGAAATCTATAGAAAAAAAGTCAAAAATTTCCTATGCAAAAAATGTAGCAAATGAATACACCAACATTAGAAATCAACATTGCAGATCAGCCGCCACTTCTTCCTGTCCTTGCATACTTCTTTCATTTCATCCAGAGTCATAACCTTTTTCATACAAGTCCTCCTTTTATTATGACTCTGGATATCCCATTCATTCGCTATTTCAGAAACTACTGTTCCTACTACTATTACTGCTCTTCTGAAAAATCTAGTTTTAAAGATTTTAAATTATGATTACGGTCGTTAGACATTTTATAGAATAAAAAAACGGATTTTACTGACCGTGCAAAAGAGAAGAACGATTTTCTCTACGTTTCGTTCCGACGTCATATCCGACGTCCTCGGGAAACGTGTCTTTTCCCTGTCTGTTCAGTGTTCTTCTTTGTAGAAGAGACACGTCTCTTGAGGACGTCGGATATGACTCCGACGAAACGTAGAGAAAATCGGTCTTCTCTTTTGCACGGTCAGTAAAATCCGTTTTTTATTCTATAAAATTTAGTTTAATGCCCTATTACCTTTTAACTGAAGATATAATGTCTATTTTCGTAAGAATAATGTCTAGTCCACAGATATCAAAAGTCAATGGTTACAGGTCTTACAGGTACCTACATCCACTTTCCAGAGAGAAGGCAGTAATGATATAAAACATACATGGTCAATTTTTATAGCGCCGTTTAGTGGCACCAGCCACCCCAAGGACGCTTTTATGTGTTGAAGCCTCTCTTACATATACGTGTCTTAAGCAGCTTAAGCAGCTGAATCTGCCAACCAAGTCTCGGAGGTCATCGGTAGATCATACCATATATATATATATATATATATACATATATATATATATATATATATATATATATATGTCAGGCTTATTTATTTTAAATTGCACATGATAAGAGAGCGCCGATTTTGTGTGTGTCACACCTCAAGGGCCCTCTCCGATCACGGATAATACGATAAGACCTTTTGAAAAGGTGCGTCTTGAGAGCTCCGCGAAATATGCCCATAGACTTGGAGTTCTTCACTCCGGGTGGCAGTCTGTTCCACTCCACCGGACCCGCAACACGGAAATCACGGTCTCCAAAATTTGTACGGATCTGACGGTGCGGCTGAACCAAATTGATTGCACCATCGCCCGCGGATCTGAGTGTCTGCCTCCTCACACCCATCTCAACAAGCGAAATCATGTCAGTCAGATAAAGTGGAGCCAAGCCATTGCTGGCTTTATATACCATCAGACAAACACGGTAGATCACCCTCTTCGGGAAACGAAGCCAATGTAGTTTTTTTAACAGCGGAGTGATGTGAGTGAATTTGGATATCCCGAATATGAGCCTTGCTGCTGAATTCAACACAGATTCTATTTAAAGATAGGACAGAATAAAATATGGCGGTGCGTGTGGATGAATTTAGATACTTGGGAAGTATGTTTGAAAATAATGCAAAGATGACAAGCGAACTTGAGAATAGGGTGTGCAAGGGAAAGCAAGTGGTCGGTGCAATAGAAACAATAGCAAAGAACAAGCGGTTGACGATGGATCTGAGAATGGCGGTACACAACGGCATATTGTTACCGACTTTGAAGTATGGAAGTGAAGCATAGACAGTGAATGATAGCGAAATGAGTAAAGTATGTACGGTGGAAATGAAACATTTAAAAAGCATGACAGGATAAACTCTGAAGGACAGAGTAAGGAATGAATGGGTAAAGAAAGAATGTAATTTGAAAGAGGATGTGAAAGTTAAGGTACAAAAGAATGTGATGAGATGGTTTGGGCTTGTGGAAAGAATGAATGATGATAGATTGACAAAGTATATACATAGGAAGTGTGAAAGGAAAATAGAGGTAAGGGACGACCGAGAAAAGTGTGGAGTGATCAGATTGAGGAGATTGTGAAAGAATGGGATATACAAAAAGAGCGTAAAAGAAGAAAATGCATGAAAAACGTGATGGATATGAATGAATTGAAAGAGGTATGTCAGGATAGGAAAAAATGGAGGCAGCTATGCAGATGCTCTGCCCTCCCCTAGCGGAATCGTGGCAGAGTTACAGTTACAGTGTTGAAACAGAAACTTCGTGTCTTTGTTCAACCACTGTCGCAGGTTTTTCAGCCACGATGTCCTTCGGCGTCCTTGAGATCTTCTCCCCTCAATCTTACCCTGTATGATAAGATGGAGAAGGTGGCATTTCTTGTTCAAAGTGAACCATTTTTTACTGTATGGGTGGTCAGTCTTATATCAATAATAAGAATAATAATATAAGGATGATTTATTTGGTGAGCGCTGTTTTTGTGTGTATCACACTGTAGAAAGCGCCAATTCTCAAGCAAGACCCAGTTGCTGTAAGGCTGGATGGACCTTTTAGTGACCGCTCTTTGATAAAGGTTAATGAATTTTTCACCTAGCAAAGAGTATATTTTGAAAATATAAATGATATAATTTTTTGTGCTCCGCCGGGATTCGAGCCCACAACCTTCCATTTACGAGTCAGAAGTGTTAACCACTAGATTACGCACCGGTCAACCTATAATTCAATGAATCGCCAGAAACGATCGAATCAAATACTCTATCTGAGTTGCAGCAACTAAGATTCATAGTTTACGTTTGCCCACAAGCTCTCACACGTACTTATAATATGTAATATATCGCTCCCCCAGTTCTTGTTTACCGTATACGCCAATCTTGTCAAATATGACTTTTTCATGCAGTTGTCTTATGAATCAAATTCTACACAATCTGAGCTAAGAAAAACCATAAAACTCGATAATGTGAGAGTTCTTTTAAATATTTTTTAAATAAATTTCTTGTTTTTATTAGACATATTGGTCCAGTACACATGCAAACATTGCTCATGTAAAAATTTCACAATGGCGTATACGATAAACAAGAACTAAGGCAGCGATATGTGTACTCAAAAAATGAAAACCTAAATTTCAAAAGAACCTAAGTCCGTATATTTGTAGCAAGGCGAAATAAGTTGGTGAATTGCATTCCTACCCTCGAAATCACGCTTGCTCTTGATATGACTCTGAAGAAACGTCGGTCAGCATAGCTTTTAAATGTATCGAATTGGATTTCTTTAATTTTATAGCTTTGTATCATTACCAGGTGCAAAAAATACACTTCTATCATTCATCATGACGAAAGCGAATTTGGTACGGCCATATTGCCACACAGGCATCCTCCAACTTTTCTGGCAAAGATTTTTTTTTAATAAACTTTTTAACCAATACGAGATAAATGTTTTTAAAGTTTGCGACGTTTTATGATTCATTATTGTTTATTTTATTGAATTATTGATTAATAATTACTCAATTACATTGGTTGAACCAGGGTCAAAATTATGGTCAAATGACCCCTATAAGTCAAGGAATGAGCGTCCAATCTAAATCTAAGTTGCAAAGAAATATATCATTTGATCATATTAAGATAATTTCGCGCTCACACATGCCGCATGTGGACCAACTCTTGACTCCGACCTTCCCTGAAACAGGGGTGACATGGCAAAGTGAACTATTTTTTACAGTATGGGTGGTCAGCCTCATAGCAACCTATAAATCAAGGAATGAATAAAATGTAATTTGTCGTGTATGTTCCTTGACTTATAGGTTGGTATGCGGCTGAACGCCCATGCTGTAAAAATGGTTCACTTTGACAATGTCACCCCTGTAACAGGAAAGGACGGCAAGAGTTGCAGGGTGTATGCCCATTTGAGATTTGGTTTTTATGTTGCAGGTTCACATGAGGCATGTGCAAGCGCGAACTTGTACGTGTCTGGTTGTGAGAATGCATGTAATGTGAATCTCCAATGTAACATATCTTTGTAACTTAGGTTAGATTAGATGAGCATAATTCTAACAATTTTTTTTGTAAGTACTAATTTGCAAAACAAAAATTCATAGACAAGATTTATAATAAAATAAGATTAAAGAAATATTATTGTTAGGTATATTTAATTTTTTAACATTTAAAAAAAACTAAAACACGTTAGGTTATATGAAACAAAATAGTTCAATGGTTACTATACAATCATAAAGGTTAAAAATATTTTAAGCAATTTTAAAACAGGAACCATTACAGTTTGACAATCTCTGGCTCGGCTATTGACTTACAAAATGGTTGTATTCATTTTTTTCATACATTTTTTTGTATTTCTCACCAAATAGGAAGATTTCCTTTTATATGTATCTATTATTTAATAATAATAATAAAAAAAATCGTCTGCAATGTACCTAACAGTAAACTAAAATTATTTGAAATAGTCGATTCCGACCTCATTCCTGTAGAATTAACTGTACTTTCTCAGACGGCGTTTACACGCAACTGAGCTGCACACGTGGAGCAACTTTTTACAATCTTATCCTCGAAGGAATCACATGTGACTGTAACTCTGTCGCCTTTTCCGATAGGGGTGGCCAGAGCCTCTGCAGAGTTGCCTCCATTTCTTCCTATCCTTACATACCTCTTTCCATTCCTTCATATCCATCACCCTTTTAATGCATTTTCTTCTTTAACGCTCGCTTTTTATATCCCATTCCTTCACAATCTGATCACTCCATGTCGCATGTCCGGTCGATAGCTCAGTTGGATGAGTGCTTGCACTCCATGCCGAGAGCTCGGGTTCGAATCCCGTCGAAGGTGTCAGAAATGATTTCCCGTTTCGGTGTTTATTTCAAACCCTAAATAAAATACTGGCAAGGTTTACTCAGCCTTCACAAGAAATGAGTACAAGCCCCCTCGGGAGCTGGGAAACGCCAACCACTTCATTTGAAGCGGTTGGCGTAAGGCCAGCCCCTTTACCTGTAAAAATGAATAGGTTCAATTCGTAACATGCGACCCCTTCG
Source organism: Agapetus fuscipes (assembly GCA_951799405.1). NCBI lineage: Eukaryota > Metazoa > Arthropoda > Insecta > Trichoptera > Glossosomatidae > Agapetus > Agapetus fuscipes. Next base: position 2,907,601 of record OX637352.1, on the reverse strand, counting down.
GGGATAACGCGGCAAGAAGTTACGTGTATGCTCAAACCCTCCTCGTTCCAGTCCTGTATGTATGTGTCAGAAGGACCCACAGCACATAGACGCTCATGCAAAGCTATATATTTTCTCAAGTGGCGAAAGGCCTTCCCGTGAAGTGAGAGCAACGGCACGACAAAACAAGAACCTCTAGGTTAGAGGCGTGCCCATGACTCTAAAAGTAAATTGTCCGTTATATGTGTAGCTTAGTTGCGTATTTCTTTTGCTTCTTCTATGTGAATCACACCGCAAGAGCCCCCTGCGAGCTTGGACCTCGCTGTAGAAAGCTTCAATTCTCAAGCAAGACTCAATGAGACCCTCGCGTGAATTGGCATTGACAATATTGTCTCGTCACCCGGCCGGGTTTCTAGGGAAAATGCGAACAAATATTTTGTTATTGGTTACTAAGCACGGCAGTGACATACAAGAGTGATGTTTGCTCGCCCAGAAAAAAGTTTCAAATTTAAAAATCCTCCGACCTCATGGCTGTAAGGAAGCTTTCGTAAAGGCAAGTTAAATTTTCAACCCAGCGAAGAGCGCGTTGCATTAAAGGTAAAACTAAATAAGTTCTGATTCCCTGATTCGCGAAATCGTGGATAAAACATTTCATTGGGAGTGACTTCTCATAGTAAGTGAACTAATTATAAGGAAGTGCTCATGAAAAACTTATTAACCACAGGATTTTCACACTTCAGTATTTTCTCTTGTAGAAATAATGTGCATTTATCCTAAAAACCCATGTTAGTTTAGGATGTCACTTATTCAGTTTTACCTTTAAGGTATCGATGTAGATATTAAAAAAAAACGCAACTAAGCTACACATATAGTGTAACTTCTTGCCGCGTTATCCCCGAAGGAGTCGCATGTGGCGAGTTGAACCTATTCATTTTTACAGGTAAGGGGGTCGGCCTTTACGCCTAACTCCCGAGAGAGCTGGTACTCATTTATTGTGAAGGCTGATTTATTTTATTTTGGAGTTTGAAATAAACACCGAAACGCGAAATCATTTCTGACACACTCTCAGTGGGATTCGAACCCGAGCTCACTGTATGGAATGCAAGCACTCTACCAACTGACCTATTGACCGGACGAAATTAAGTATGAAATATATTTTGTTGTCCTTTGTCGGGAATCGCACCCACCACCTTCCAACCACGAGTTCAAAAAGTTTTAACCACTAGACTACGGATCAGTTATCTTGGAGAATAGAAGAGACACTCAAAAAGTAATAAATCAAAATCTTGACCTACCTTATTTATTGTACTGTCTGATGTATATTTTGAATGAAAGAAAAAAAGAACACGATGGGATTGCTTCTGTAAATTTGAATTCAAATTTCACTATACACCAATTTTTTTTTTGGAATATCTTTAAATGCACCCGCGATTTAAATAAATATATCAGTCGGCAGTGTGACGTATCTATTGTACAACGCGTACTCCGCGACCGCTTGCACGCGACTGACCCGTCGCGACTGACGTGCTCCATTTTATAGTGTTGTTGCCCCCTCCTCTTTCCCCCGGGACGGGATGCAGTCGACATCTTGAAAATTTTCATAGGTCTTTTCTCACGCCGCGACAGGGTTGCCAAAACATCAGTAATGCCATTCAAGTATATTCAAGTTAAATAATATTTTAGTTAACCATTACTTGGACTATTATTCAAAATACACAAGTTAGAGTTGACTAAAACCGAGAATTACCGAAGTGACAAGCCTCGCCCCCAAATCTTGGAAATAATGACAATGCCATTCAAAAGCTGTAAAACAAAAACTGGTCGTGTCCAAAAATAAACTCATGTGAATTAAAACAAAGCAATTTTTATTTTATTGAATTAAAATGAACTTTCACGAAGTAACTGCTGAAAATGTAGATAATACAAAAAATATTCATTAAATAAAAATTTGGATGTATTGTAATGTTTTTGGTTCGAAATGTCTCTAAACTAAAACATACAGGTCTTCTTTCAGGATCTTTATTTGCACTTAATTTATTTTTTACAATTTATATTTATTTTTAACGCTTTTGGTAACACAAATTTATTTTCACAGTTCAGTATCGCTTACACTCTTCAAATCAAAGGCAACTATCTCACTGTCTGAGTGCACTCAATTTTACGCCTTATATACTTCACCGACAGAAGGCTCCAGTGACTAATTTTGCCAGCACATTCGCGAACATTCTACGAACTTCAAGAGTACAAAAGGATCATTTAATTTCTAGATTTCTTAGGTCTATAATTATTGCTACCTACGGTGTACACCTATATTAATCTACTTTTGACATAATACTATAATAACTATTACTACCTACGATGTACACCTATATTAATCTACTATTTACATAACAGTATTCTTACATAAAAAGAACATCCGCTGTCAGAGGAGACGACGCCATCTTGAAAATCGTGCACTAAGTAACTAAAAATTTACTGACGAAATTCAGTGAGTAAGATATTATGAAAATTAACTAAAATTGCATTTTAGTTAACTTTACCATACTTGAAAATACTGGGCCTAAATTAATTAAGACATTATAATGAATTAAGGCCCAGTATTATCAATGTTGGAATATACTGTTACGAAATTAGGGTTCAATTGTCTTCAAATTAAAAATACACAGGTCTTCTTCAATAGTTATTTATTTTACACAGTTACAAAATTTATTTTCACACTACTTTCTCGATTATTCCCTTGGTTTCGGTTCACTGATCAGATGGCTTCGATGTGTTTGTTAGTCGCTATGATACTGGCCCGCTCTGCAGGCCATTCGCACCTTTATACTCTTCAGAGCAGTATGATCCAGAACTAAAGTCGCCAGACGGTTCCAGAGTAATTATTACTTCTCGACGCTTCACGTACTACCTAGAGATACAACCAAAATCCTACCTACAAATGTAATACAGAATTCCTATAATTATAACAAGTACCTACTTAGCCTAGAGAATTCTACACTTATACACAATTATCGATCCTACCTACCTATACCTATGAGGACTCTTATAACTATAACTACCCATACTTATTTCAATATTTATATTTACATAACAATACCTATATATATTTAAATAGATTTGTGAAGAGGAATGCAATTCAACAACTTATTCTGCTTGGCCAGAAACAGGTATTGATGTCATAAATGAATAGTTCATTATTGTTTATATTGCATTTAATTATTAATTAATAATTACCCAATGGCATCTGTTGAACCAGGATCAAAGTTATGGTCAAATGATACAAGCGGGGATCGAGGCAGCGTTATTCTATTCCAAATACGCTGGAAAGATCAGCCTCTTGACTCCCTCGGCCATAGCACTGTCAATAAATATCATCCCAATATGTTATCTACCATTTGATTCAAAGATGACCAAATGACAAAGATTGCTGTGTTTGTTCCTTGACTTATAGCGTTGGTATGCGGCTGAACACCCATGCTGTAGAAAATGGTTCACTTTGACAATGTCACCCGTGTTTTAGGGAAGGTCGGCAGGAGTTGCAGGGTGTATGTCCATTTGTTTTTTTTGTTGTAGGTTCCCATGCGGCATGCGCAAGTGCGAACTTGTACGTGTCTGCTTGTTAGAATGCATGTAATGTGAATCCCCAATGTTACATATCTCTGCATTTTAGATTAGATTACATTAGACTTACTGCTTGCCACCTCTTATCACTTACCACTTACTACTTGCAACCACTAAGCTACTAACCACTTACCACTGTCCACTAAAAACTAACCACCCTCTACTTGCAAACACTACACCACTCTGAACATATTTCAGTAATTGCAAGTCTCATAATAATAATAATAAATACACAATAAAAAATAATAATCATAACGCACGTTTAATAATAAAGAGAAATAACTCGAAAATTGGGAAAATCGAGATTTTGTAATAAAACGCAAGAACAATGCGAGAAGAATGCGTAGAATGCGACAGCCGTTCAATTTGGACGAATATGACCGAGATAAAACATCGGCCGCCTTTTTCATCCCATACAAGTTGTACTGGGTGTCTGAACTTCAAACGCGTTTTCCCAACATTCATGTTTTTTGAGTTATTGCTCTTTATTATTAAACGTGCGATAAGTACCTACAAGGTACCTACAAGGCTAGTACCTACAAGGCTAGTACAACTAGTACCTACAAGGCGCACTAGGTTAAATTCACTTTTTTATACGGGAGCGCACACTACAAATTATGCCATGAACTCGACTTTAACGAGAGCTATGTTTTGTTATAACTCAAATTTTAATCACCTGGACATTTTTTGTTTGTCCAAGAACGCATTTCTTCAAGGGGTGCGGATGTACTACTTGAGAAAATGCTATGATTGAATGGCATCCTCTTCCCCTTCCATCGTCCTTTCTATCCTATTTTCCCAAATCGTCTCTGATAAAAACCTCTGCATTCTTATTTTTTTTCTTTTGTTCTTTTCGTTTGCTGTTACATTTGCTGTAGACAAGCTTTTATTGTAATTATTTTTATTTAAGAAAACTATAATTATATGTATTTATTATAAATCTTTATGTTTTATGTGTATGTGCTGTTGTTTTCTGTAATAAATAAAAAAATAAATAATAATAATGATAATTTTAAAGCATGAAAAAACGGATTTTACTGACCGTGCAAAAGAGAAGAACGATTTTCTCTACGTTTCGTCGGAGTCATATCCGACGTCCTCGGGAGACGTGTGTCCTCTACAAGGAGGAACCACAAACTGTTGAATTATTGTTTTTTGATCGAGGCCGAAGGTTGTAGGTATTTTTATTAACCTTCGGAGATACATCCATAATTGTCGCCATAGCTCCAGTTGTACAGAAGGACGATATTATGTCTTCTTGTGAAATCGTCCGATTAATGAAAGGGTGGATCATTGAAGTTAGTACTGGCCTCCATATACTGGAAAGTTTGTAGCTGTCATCTCTGTTGAAGTTGGGGTGCCTGTGTATTTCTTTGCACGGTCAGTAAAATCCGTTTTTTCATTCTTTAAAATGTCTAACGACCGTAATCATAATTTAAAATCTTTAATCATAATGATAATAATAATAACACTAAACTTGATAAATTTACAAACCTAACTAATTTACTAATCAGCTGTTCACTTGCGGCCATCTTGGATTGGCAGGTCTTCATACCAACGCATCATTAGTTTGTCAAAGTTAATTAAAAAAAAAGAAAAATTAATGATGCATTTGTATGAAGACCTGTCAATCCAAGATGGCCGCAAGTGAACAACTACTGATAATTTAGTATATTACAAATATTACGAAAATTCGGTGGGTAAGAATGACCGTGGTGATGAGACTTCCAGCCCAGGCATCATTAGTTTGTCAAAGCGGGGGCTCAACGGACGACTAAAATGTCTAAGAATAGCACCGTATATGTGCAGCTCAGTTGCATTTTTTTTTTCGATTTTTGATTCCGTGTAGTGGCAGCCCTGGACTATCTGTGCCACCGATGTGTGCGCCTACTTGCCGCAGTACCTTCAAACGAACAGAACCGGCCACTCTGAAATGGTGCGCGCTCACTTGCAAGCCTGCCATATATTCCGTGGACAGTAACTGCTAAGTAGTAAGTGGTTAGTGGCTTAGTGGTTGCAAGTTGTAAGTGGTTAGTGGCTTAGTGGTTGCAAGTTGTAAGTGGTTAGTGGATAGTGGTGTAGTACTAGCAAGTAGTAAGTGGTTGCAAGTTGTAAGTGGTTAGTGGCTTAGTGGTTGCAAGTTGTAAGTGGTTAGTGGCTTAGTGGTTGCAAGTTGTAAGTGGTTAGTGGCTTAGTGGTTGCAAGTTGTAAGTGGTTAGTGGCTTAGTGGTTGCAAGTTGTAAGTGGTTAGTGGCTTAGTGGTTGCAAGCTGTAAGTGCTTAGTGGATAGTGGTATAGTAGTTACTGGCAAGTTGTAAGTGGTAAGTGGTTAGTGGCTTAGTGGTTGCAAGTTGTAAGTGGTTAGTGGATAGTGGTGTAGTACTAGCAAGTAGTAAGTGGTTAGTGGCTTAGTGGTTGCAAGTTGTAAGTGGTTAGTGGCTTAGTAGTTGCAAGTTGTAAGTGGTTAGTGGCTTAGTGGTTGCAAGTTGTAAGTGGTTAGTGGCTTAGTGGTTGCAAGTTGTAAGTGGTTAGTGGCTTAGTGGTTGCAAGTTGTAAGTGGTTAGTGGCTTAGTGGTTGCAAGCTGTAAGTGCTTAGTGGATAGTGGTATAGTAGTTACTGGCAAGTTGTAAGTGGTCAGTGGTTAGTGGCTTAGTGGTTGCAAGTTGTAAGTGGTTAGTGGCTTAGTGGTTGCAAGCTGTAAGTGCTTAGTGGATAGTGGTATGGTAGTTACTGACAAGTTGTAAGTGGTCAGTGGTTAGTGGCTTAGTGGTTGCAAGTTGTAAGTGGTTATAGTGGCTTAGTGGTTGCAAGTTGTAAGTGGTTAGTGGCTTAGTGGTTGCAAGTTGTAAGTGCTTAGTGGATAGTGGTATAGTAGTTACTGGCAAGTAGTAAGTGGTTAGTGGCTTAGTGGTTGCAAGCTGTAAGTGCTTAGTGGATAGTGGTATAGTAGTTACTGGCAAGTTGTAAGTGGTCAGTGGTTAGTGGCTTAGTGGTTGCAAGTTGTAAGTGGTTAGTGGCTTAGTGGTTGCAAGTTGTAAGTGGTTAGTGGTATAGTAGTTGCAAGTTGTAAGTACTTAGTGGATAGTGGTATAGTAGTTACTGGCAAGTAGTAAGTGGTTAGTGGCTTAGTGGTTGCAAGCTGTAAGTGCTTAGTGGATATTGGTATAGTAGTTACTGGCAAGTTGTAAGTGGTCAGTGGTTAGTGGCTTAGTGGTTGCAAGTTGTAAGTGGTTAGTGGCTTAGTGGTTGCAAGTTGTAAGTGGTTAGTGGCTTAGTGGTTGCAAGTTGTAAGTGGTTAGTGGCTTAGTGGTTGCAAGTTGTAAGTGGTTAGTGGCTTATTGGTTGCAAGTTGTAAGTGGTTACTGGCTTAGTGGTTGCAAGTTGTAAGTGCTTAGTGGTTGCAAGTTGTAAGTGGTGAGCGTCTCGAGCGCTTTCGATGTTTTCACACCATTATCAAGAGAACAACTAAGAACTAAAATTACCCCACCCCACCATAGCTCCAGCCCCCAAAAACTCTCAATAAATAAATTTTGAAATTCAATTTTTAGTTGTGCTCTTGATAATGGTGTGAAAACATCAAAGCGCTCGGGAAATAAATCAACTCGCGAAGAAAAACTTGGTTTAATTTTTACATTTTTAATTTTAAAATGAATCTTTACAATGTCAATACAAAAACCCTTCAACTTTTGATTAGTAATAATTGACCAGAGTCATAATAAAAGAAGAGCTTGTATGAAGAAGGTTATGACTCTGGAGGAAATGAAAGAAGTATGTAAGGACAGAAAGAAATGGCGGTTGATCTGTAATGTTGGCGAATAGGGTTTATTAAATTGGAATTTGTTTTTGTTTGTAAATGGATATTTTGTATTTGAATATTATTATTTAATGATGTATAAAATGTAATTTGTCGTGTGTGTGTGTTCCTTGACTTATAGGTTGGTATGCGGCTGACCACCCATGCTGTAAAAATGGTTCACTTTGCCAATGTCACCCCTGTCTCAGGGAAGGACGGCAAGAGTTGCAGGGTGTATGTCCATTTGAGATTTGATTTTTATGTTGTAGGTTCACATGAGGCATGTGCAAGCGCGAACTTGTACGTGTCTGGTTGTGAGAATGCATGTAATGTGAATCTTCAATGTAACATATCCTTGCAACTTAGATTAGATTAGATTAGATTAGATAAGATTTTTGTTTACCTTTTCCCAAGGGGCCGTCCATATATTACGTCATTCGAATTAAGGGGGGGGGAGTCTGGTCTGCGGATGATGGCAAATGACGTACGAGCACCAAAAGTGACGTCGTTCTTGTAAATACCAATTTCTACAAAATATACATAATTTATTTATGTAATATATATAACATTATTAATTATTAGCTCACCCATTATTACAGCAAGAGGGGGGAGGGGTCATTAGATAATGACTATAGGATGATTGTAATCGTAGTCCGGTCGATAGTTCAGGTGGTAGAGTGCTTGCATTCCATGCCGAAAGCTCGGGTTCGAATCCCACCGAGGGTGTCAGAAATGATTTCCCGTTTCGGTGTTTATTTCAAACCCCAAAATAAAATACCGGCAAGGCTTACTCAGCCTTCACAAGAAATGAGTACCAGCACTCTCGGGAGCTGGGAAACCTCCACTTCAACTGAAGTGGTTGGCGTAAGGCCGGCCCACTTACCTGTAAAAATAAATAGGTTCAACTCGCCACATGCGATCCCTTCGGGGATAACGCGGCAAGAAGTTACACTATGTGTGTAGCTTAGTTGCGTTTTTTTTTGCGTAAGGAGGGGGGGGGGTCGAAAATCGGCAAAAATCGATGACGTAATTTATGGACGGCCCCCAAGCAGTCCAGCCGGGTGACGTCACAATTGTGATTCAATTCATGTGCAGACCTTTTAAAGTATTGTCACCAACTTAATGGGGCTTCCACACGCTTGCCAACCCATCACAAGTCAAGCGCACAGTGTGTCGTCTAGAACATGCTAGCTGGACAAAATTTTGTCTAATGGACTAATTTTGTCCAGCTAGCATGTTCTAGACGACACACTGTGCGCTTGATTTGTGATGGGTTGGCAAGCGTGTGGAAGCCCCATGAAATGCGTACGGCGCTTATACATATATGATAGGACAATCTGTAAGTACTCCGTAATTGTGTTGGTGCATAACGTTCTGGTGGGAGAATAATCTACAGAATACGAGAAAGACTCCTCTGGTACCCAATATACGGGACTGAAATGTTACGGAGAGTTAGAGAAATTTACCTTTGAAAGACCAATAAACAGTGATTGTCAAGTATTGTACAATTGTGAACTAAATTGTGCGAGATAAATTCTGTACAAATAAATTATTGCATTTTAATTAAAAGGAGAATCCAGCAAAAACGTAAAAATGCAAAAAAAAAAACATTTCGATACCTGAAAGATGAAACTAAATAAGTGACATATTAAGCTAACATGGGTTTCTCAGATCAATGCAACGTTTTTCCTGTTTTCTACGAGAGAAAACACTGTAACAGTGTAAAAATCCTATATTATAAAAATATATATATACTAGGGGCGTTGCCCCTGGCTGCTACGCAGCCCAACCCCTTAACATTTGGTGAATGTGTATATTGCGCATAGTTTCCTCGCGTCAAAAATTCGGAAAACTTGTAAAATAAAAACATACAGCCTTTGTTAAAGAAAATCGACCACCCATAGTTTAAAAAATGGTTCACTTTGCAGATTTCAGCTGTGTTTCAGGGAAGATTGGCAAGAGTTGCAGGGATTATATTAATTTGAGATTGGGTTTTTATGTTGTAAGTCAACATGCATTATGTGTAAGCGCGAACTTATAAATGTCTGCTTGTGGGAATGCATTTAATATGAATCTCGATTGGTATGTATCTTTGCAACGTAGATTATAGAACTTAACAAAATAATTTCCTTGACTTACAGGTTAGTATGTGGCTGACCACCCATACTGTAAGAATGGTTTACCATGAAAATTTTATCTCTGTTTGAGGAAAAGTCGGCAAGAGTTGCAGGGCTTATGTTCATTTGAGATTAGTTTTTTATTTTGTAAGTCCACATGGGGCATTTGTAAGCGCAAACTTATACCTGTCTGCTTGGGGAATGCATTTAATATGAATCTCAAATGGTATGTATCTTTGCAACTTAGATTATAGAACTTAACAAAATAATTTCCTTGACTTATAGGTTAGTATGTGGCTGACCACCCATACTGTAAGAATGGTTTACCATGAAAATTTTATCTCTGTTTGAGGAAAAGTCGGCAAGAGTTGCAGGGCTTATGTTCATTTGAGATTGGTTTTTTATTTTGTAAGTCCACATGGGGCATTTGTAAGCGCAAACTTATACCTGTCTGCTTGTGGGAATGCATTTAATATGAATCTCAAATGGTATGTATCTTTACAACTTAGATTATAGAACTTAACAAAATAATTTCCTTGACTTATAGGTTAGTATGTGGCTGACCACCCATACTGTAAGAATGGTTTACCATGAAAATTTTATCTCTGTTTGAGGAAAAGTCGGCAAGAGTTGCAGGGCTTATGTTCATTTGAGATTAGGTTGTAAGTCCACATGGAGCATTTGTAAGTGCGAACCTGTCTGCTTGTGGGAATGCATTTAATATGAATCTCAAATGGTATGTATCTTTACAACTTAGATTATAGAACTTAAAAAAATAATTTCCTTGACTTATAGGTTAGTATGTGGCTGACCACCCATACTGTAAGCAATGGTTTACCATGCAAATTTTATCTCTGTTTGAGGAAAAGTCGGCAAGAGTTGCAGGGCTTATGTTCATTTGAGATTAGTTTTTTTATTTTGCAAGTCCACATTGGGCATTTGTAAGCGTGAACTTGTACCTGTCTGCGTGTGGGAATGCATTTAATATGAATCTTAAATGGTATGTATCTTTGCAACTTAGATTATGTAAAGAAATACACAAAATAATTTTCTTGACTAATAGGTTGGTATGAGGCTGACCACCCATACTTTAAAAAATGGTTTACTTTGCAAATTCACCTTTGTTTCAGGGAAGGTTGGCAAGAGTTGCAGGGCTTATGTTCATTTGGAATGAGCTGTTATGTTGTAAGTACACATGCAGCATATGTAAGTGGGAACTTATACATATCTGCTTGTGCTGTAAGAATGGTTTACCATGAAAATTTTATCTCTGTTTGAGGAAAAGTTGGCAAGAGTTGCAGGGCTTATGTTCATTTGAGATTAGTTTTTTATTTTGTAAGTCCACATGGGGCATTTGTAAGCGCGAACTTATACCTGTCTGCTTGTGGGAATGCATTTAATATGAACCTCAAATGGTATGTATCTTTGCAACTTAGATTATAGAACTAAACAAAATAATTTCCTTGACTAAAAGGTTAGTATGTGGCTGACCACCCATACTGTAAGCAATGGTTCACCATGCAAATTTTATCTCTGTTTGAGGAAAAGTCGGCAAGAGTTGCAGGCCTTATGTTCATTTAGGTTAGTTTTTTTTTATTTTGCAAGTCCACATTGGGCATTTGTAAGCGTGAACTTGTACCTGTCTGCGTGTGGGAATGTATTTAATATGAATCTTAAATGGTATGTATCTTTGCAACTTAAAATTATGTAAAGAAATACACAAAATAATTTTCTTGACTTATAGGTTGGTATGAGGCTGACCACCCATACTGTAAGCAATGGTTCACCATGCAAATTTTATCTCTGTTTGAGGAAAAGTCGGCAAGAGTTGCAGGGCTTATGTTCATTTGAGATTAGTTTTTTTTATTTTGTAAGTCCACATGGGGCATTTGTAAGCGCGTTGGTTTACTTTGCAAATTCACCTTTGTTTCAGGGAAGGTTGGCAAGAGTTGCAGGGCTTATGTTCATTTGGAATGGGCTGTTATGTTGTAAGTACACATGCAGCACATGTAAGCGGGAACTTATACATATCTGCTTGTGGGAATGCATTTAATATAAATCTTAAATGATATATATCTTTGCAGCTTAGATTAGATTAGATTAGAAATTATACATGTCTGCTCGTAAGAATGCATGTAATATGAATCTCAAATGTTATATATGTTTGCAACTTAGATTACAGATTGAAATCCATTTTTATTTGGCTTTTTTTTTATTTTTAATTTGCATGAAATAAAAGAAAATGTAAAGAAAACTTTTACGTTTTGCCGCTAGATGTCAATATTGTTCCATACATTTTTAGTATGAACAAACAGATTAATTCCTAAAAGTTTTCATACATTTCTAAACACACACGCGTAAGCTCGCCGCATTGCAGCATATATACAAAAATTAATTTGCTATAGAGCATGAATGTGTTTCATCTGCTGTGATGGCATTGATTTTGAAAATCGAAACTCGACGACGAATGACGACGACGAAGGGCAATATAATAAAGGAATGAGCACTTCTTTAAAATGAGTTTAGTTATTGTTGACTTATAGGTTGATATGAGGCTGACCACCCATACTGTAAAATCTGTTAGTTTTTGGTGTCCATACATTTTTTATTTTGTTGATTTTAAAAATGTAGTTTGTTGTGTATGTTCCTTGACTTATAGGTTGGCTTTGCCAATGTCACCCCTGCTTCAGGGAAGGTCGGTAAGAGTTGCAGGGCTTATGCTCATTTGAGATTGGGTTTTTATTTTGCAGGTCCACATGCGGCATGTGTTAGCGCAAACTTATACATGTCTGCTTGTGGGAATGCGTTAAATATGAATCTCAAATGATACATATCTTTGCAACTTAGATTTAGATTTAGACTTACTATGAGTTCCTATGAGTTCCTTGACTTATAGGTTGGTATGCGGCTGACCACCCATCATGCACAAAATGGTTCACTTTGCCAATGTCACCCCTGTTTCAGGGAAGCTCGACAAGAGTTGCAGGGCTTATGTTAATTTGAGATTTTGTAGGTCCACATGCGGCATGTGTTAGCGCAAACTTAAACATGTCTGCTTGTGGGAATGCGTTTAATATGAATCTCAAATGATAGATATCTTTGCAACTTAGATTTAGATTTAGACTTACTATGTGAAGTTACACAGAATAAAATGTTATATCAACGATTTCTCAAATCAGTGAATCAGCACTTATTCAGTTTGACCTTTAAGGTGACGATTTAACTACTGCAAAACAGATGAACAGTATATTTTTTAATTGTGCAAAATGTCCTTTATTTTTTTTTTCACAAAAACTCGTCCAAAGTTCCCACTGCGGGTCCTGCAAATTGCCACTTAGCCGCAGACCTCTTAAACCTGCTTGAAACAGTCTGGGGGGGCATGGGACAAACCACCCTATAGTAAAAAAGTACGCTCCGACAGTTGGCGAGGGTCAGTATTCAAGATAGAAAGATTAGAAAGGAATGATCTTGGGGTGATTCCATAGGTCGGCAAAGGTAGGAAATATCAAATATGCTAGTCGGCTGTCGTCTCTTGAATTATTTTTACTTAAAATTTAAAAAAAATTGGCTGATTTATTTGGTGAGCGCTGTTTTTCTGTGTATTACACCTCAAGAGCCCTCTGCAAGCTTGGTCGTCGCTGTAGAAAGGACCTGCTGGATGGACCTTTAGTGATCGGTCATTGGTAAAGGTGTATGAATTTTTCACCCAGCAAAGAGCTTTATGAAAATATAAAAAACACAACCTTCCCATTCAGAGTCCGAAGTGTCACCACTGAGCTACGGACCGGTCTCGTATTATTCGTGAAAAAATATTTTCATAATAATTTTTGACCTGTTTTTACACGCAGTGTGCCCCTCTGTGCGGCGACATGCCCCGAGTCTGGTCTACTATGACATTGCCTTGAGTAAACCTTGAGATCGAACCCTTGCTCTCGGCATGGAATGCAAGCATTCTACCAATTGAGCTATCGACCTTTTTACGAGCTTGGTCGTCGTCACTACAAAGCGCCAATTCTCAAGCAAGACCCAGTCGCTGTAAGGCTGGATGGACCTTTAGTGACCGGTCATTGGTAAAGGTGTATGAATTTTTCACCCAGCAAAGAGCTTTATGAAAATATGAATGGGATATATTTTTGTGCTCCGCCGGGATTCGAACCCACAACCTTCCATTAACGAGTCAGACGTGTTAACCACTAGACTGCGGACTGGTCAAACTAAAAATAAGAACAAATTTGCCTTGCACTGCGAGAACACCTGCATTCTGCGCAATTAAAAGAAAAGTTTTAATTCACTTTTGAGGCAGTTTCTGCCGCCTTTCCATCTATCAAACTGCTCTACTCGTCCCCCCGGTGCTTGTTTGGCTTATCCACCATTTGATTCAAAGATTACTACACAATCTGAGCTAAGAAAAAAACGTAAAACACGATAATGTTAGAGTTGTTTTAATCTATAATCTAACCTGCAAAGATATGCCAACATTTAAGGATCACATTAAATGCATGCCCACAGACAGGCACATGTCTACACATACACCTTACATGAACATAGACTTTGCAACTCCTGTCGCGTTTCCCTGAAACCGCGGTGGCATTGGCAAAAGTTAACCATTTTTTACAGGATGAGTGATCAGCCTCATGTCAACGTATAAGTCAAGGAATACGAATAATAAATAACAAATTTTGAAAAGATTTTTGTGAAACACTGTGGAAATTCATTTTAAAAAATTGATTATTTTTCAATAAAAAATAAAAAAATAAAAGAAATTAAAAACTTTGTTTTATTCCACTTTTATTGTTTTTGAGTGGAATAAAACAAAGTTTTTAATTTCTTTTATTTTTTTTATTTTTTATTGAAAAATAATCAATTTTTTAAAATAAATAACAGTCCATAGGTACCTGGTAGGGACGAAATGATTAGGTATTTGGTTTGGTGAATTTTGGGCAATCCATTGCGCTCTGGCAATATACCTACCAGCATTCGGCGCGTAGGTATTCATAGCGGACACGCACGCGAGCACGCAAAAACAGTACGAATTACGACGCGAAACCCGCAACACCGCTCCGCATCCAAATATCGACCTGTTACCGGCCGCAAGCGCCAGCAGAGAAATCAAAAGTGCATCTCCATCAACATCATCCCCATCCATCAGGACCACGGCCGGACCACAATCCAAATCAGCCAACTTTTACTATTCCATGTGCTGAAAGTTTCGTCTCGGCCCGATGCTCTCGCGTCATTGGGAATCTACAGATCTTGAGGTTGAACTCCCTAAGGAAGAAATCGATAAATACAGTCCATTCCGCATACGCCCAACCAATATACAAAAAATATAACATCAAATTATCAATGAATATGCCGCCAATATTACAAATCAACATTACAGATCAGCCGCCATTTCTTCCTGTTCTTTTCATTTCATCCAGAGTCATAACCTTTTTCATACAAGCTCTCCTTTTATTGTGACTCCGGATATCCCATTCATTCGCTATTTCAGAAATTTTATCCATCCATACATTTTTAGGTCTTACTCTACCACGACATCTATCTACTTTTTCAACATATAGTTTCTTTGTCAGTCTTTAATCATTCATTCTCTCCATATGTCCAAACCATCTTAACAAATTATTGTAATCCTTACTTTCAGACGTCTTTCTCTTGCACCACATTCTTCTCCTACCAAATTCATCCCTCACCCTGTCACTCCGTTGTTTTCCAAATCATAACCATTACCTTGAACATAAATCGTGCAAGTTTTGCCGCCTTCCCTGTAACAGCATGAGGCATTGGCAAAGTGAACCGTTTTTTTGCAGCATGGCTGGTCACCCTCATACAAACCTATAAGTCAAGGGAAGGGAAGTGCAGCGGCCAGACTTATACATGGCGCCTCCAAATTTTGCCACATTACGCTGCACTTGAAGTCCCTCCACTGGCTCAAGATTCATGAACGGGTCCAGTATAAGATAGGGTTGCTGGTCTTCAAGAGCCTGCGCGGGACTGCACCGAAATATTTAAAGGAAATGATAACTCCAGCCCCCACAAGCAGCAGAACAGCAACACTGCGATCAGCAGCATCATGTCGCAGTCGGATAGAGTTTCCAATGAGGGAAAAGAAGAGCGATTTTGGAGATCGAGCCTTCAAGGTGGCTGCTCCAACGATATGGAACGGCCTCCCAGATGACCTGCGCGAAATGGATCTGGAGAGTACTTTAAGAAAGGGGTTGAAGACCCACCTGTTCGCGCGCTCATATGAGCAAGCGCCTTTGGGATGACCAAGAGTTATGAAAAGGCGCTATAAAAATATTGTATTATTATTATTATTTAAGGGATCGGCAAATAGAAAATTGAAAATCTTCAGAAATGTTATAATTCGAAATGTTTTTTACATTTATACATTGGAGGTAATGTAAGTAAAAAGAAGATAAGTAAAACGAAGAAGGCAGTGGAGAGAAATATAATCATCATTTTTATTGGACTACTCAAGCACCTTAGCAAGATAGATTTTAATAGTTGAACAATAGTTATAAATGACGCTGACAGTTGAGCAATAGTTTCTGGAGCTGTAGATAGTGTTGATGGTTGAACCATAGTTCTAGATGGTGTTGATGGTTGAACAATAGTTCTAGATGGTGTTGATGGTTGAACAATAGTTTCTGGAGCTATAGATGATGTTGATGGTTGAACAATAGTTTCTGGAGCTATAGATGGTGTTGATGGTTGAACCATAGTTCTAGATGGTGTTGATGGTTGAACAATAGTTCTAGATGGTGTTGATGGTTGAACAATAGTTTCTGGAGCTATAGATGATGTTGATGGTTGAACAATAGTTTCTGGAGCTATAGATGGTGTTGATGGTTGAACAATAGTTTCTGGAGCTGTAGATGATGTTGATGGTTGAGCAATAGTTTCTGGAGCTATAGATGGTGTTGATGGTTGAACAATAGTTTCTGGAGCTATAGATGGTGTTGATGGTTGAACAATAGTTTCTGGAGCTGTAGATGATGTTGATGGTTGAACAATAGTTTCTGGAGCTATAGATGGTGTTGATGGTTGAACAATAGTTTCTGGAGCTATAGATGGTGTTGATGGTTGAACAATAGTTTCTGGAGCTGTAGATGATGTTGATGGTTGATCAATAGTTTCTGGAGCTGTAGATGGTGTTGATGTCGATATATTTTTATAAATTTCTAATTCCAATAACTTGTTAGCATCATTTTGATTCCTTTCGGAAAGCTTATTCACATCCAATGTTTCCAATAAACATTTCAAACTCTTCTTACGTTCAACGTGATTGTATCTTACCCATTTCAGGATTACGATAAACAAGAAATCCTCATTCTCAAGAGATTTCCGCGAACCTAAAACTCTCAACCAATATCCTTCATCAGCCAATGACAAAAACCCCTCGCTGGACGAAATTTGACCAAAATTTCTGCACACAAACTCATGCAATTTGGTTTCTAAACTTGGGTATGGTTTAGAAAACAGCACATTTTGTATACAGTTTTCAACGTTCACATTATTAATTATAAACTCACAACACTTGTCGATAATTTCCGGTACACCAATGAGCGTGGCCGTCCTTAGAAGGGATTCAACATTATCTTTTCGGATATCCATGTCTGCGGTGTAGAAAAAACTGATGATGCTTGAAAGGGAATCCGGCTGCAGAAGACTCATACGGATCTCAGGACCACTGCTTCTCTCAATGATTTCTCTAAAGAGTTGGCTGTAAGCTGACAACACAATTCTGTGAGCTGGGAACCTCAAATTTTTGTTTACAACAACGCAGACATCACTCGCCGTTTTCTTCATGTATTCAAACAGTTGGAGATAGTGCTTATACTTCTGGTTTTCATCGTACACTTTCCAAACTTCGTCAGGTCGAAACAGATTTAGACCAATCCGACTCATTTTGTACGAGTTATTATCTAAACTTTTTGAGTTTAAATTAATTAAATACAACACAGTTTCCATTCACTTTTATATTCTTTTAATTTAGTCTAACGTTTTCGCCTACAAGGCATCATCAGGACAATGACAAAATTTGAGTGTTATTTATAACAAAATCCTTATCAATCGATAACTTTTAAGATATTTTTTTATCAGTGAAAAAACAAGTGGTTATCTCAGTTTAGTATGATTTAATGATTATACGACACAGTGGCAAAACGACACATGACATCTGGCTCCATCATATCTGGCAGACATGTTTTCCCCCGTTGAGGTGAGTGTGAGGGGGCGGACACTTAGGTCAGCGGGGTGTCGAGCTGTCAGGTTGATGCAGCCTCGCCGTCAAATATGCACTAATTTTGGGGATCGCGCTTTCCGGTTTGCGGGACCAGTGGAGTGGCACTCGGAGTGAGGGTTTCGGAATCTGTTGGCATTTTTAAGAAAGCACTCAAACAACACCTTTTTAAAATATCTCATTCATGATTAGGAGGGCCCTTGAGGTGTGACATACACAAAAACGGCGCTCTTTTGTCATGTATTAAATTTTAATTAAATAAATTATCCTCATATATATGTATATATATATAAGACAGAACGACTAATGACAGAACAACATATGACTGTAATACCTATATATTGTTTTTGATTTTTTTTTGTGTTAAATACTGATCTTCAATACTTTTGTTAGATCATTTTGTCAACATTATAACTATATGGTCTAGAACTGTCATGTTGTCTTTCTTATGTTTTTTTCAATAAATAAATAAATGACAGAACAGCACATGACCGATCCGTAGTCCAGTGGTAACACTTCGGACTCGTAAATGGAAGGTTGTGGGCTCGAATCCCGGCGGAGCACAAAAAATACACCATTTGTTTAAAAATTAAATATACCATAAATTTGTTCTATGCTGGGTTGAAAAATTCATACAACCTTTACCAAAGACCGGTCATCAAAAGGTCCATCCAGTTACAGCAACTGGGTGTTGCTTGAGAATCGGCGCTTTCTACAGCGATGACCAAGCTCGCAGAGGGCTTTTGAGGTGTGCTACACACAAAAACAGCGCTCACCAAATAAATCAGCCTATTTTTTTTTTTAATGACAGAACGACACATGACAGAACAACACATGAAAAAACATCATAATGGCAGTACATCACAAGACAACACGTATCGAAATCACGTGTTATTTGTCATGTTTTTTCATGTACCGTTTATGGTATGTTCTGTTTTACGTACCTATGTGACGTTTTGTCCATGTGCTGTTTTGTCATAGTGGCACGACAGAAGACACATCTGGACATGCCCCACGAAATTGTTGGAGCATTCTACAACACCTTCTCTCAGGGTCAGTCTCCCCTCCACTGACCCACGCCCTGTATATCCATCCCATCCGGGGATGTGTCACAGGACTCGCATGCAAAAGTTATGTGAGATGCGAGTGGCAGAAGGCCCTCCCGTGAAGCTACACTTTCCCAAGTGGAGAATTCTACAGCAAGTTCGGCAAGGAAGGCCGATTGTCGGAAGAGCATTCCAACTACCCGCTATTGGGAATAGAATGACGTTGGTTCGATTCACGACTGGCCCATTTGACCATAGCTCCAACCCTGGTTCAACAGATGCCATTGCATGCACACAAGCTTCTGCTTTCGCATGAAGACAACTGTTTTTTTTTTTATGAAATCCTATGCGGGAGACTCCCTAGATTCTAGAGACTCTAGGGGTATATGCTACTTGTTGTAGTGCCGCAGAGGTGTACGAGCTTGGTCGTCGCTACAAAGCGCCAATACTCAAGCAAGACCCAGTTTCTGTAAGGCTGGATGGACCTTTGGTGACTGGTCATTGGTTAAGGTTTATGAATTTTTCAACCCAGCGAAGAGCAAATTTGAAAATATAAATGGTATATTTTTTTGTGCTCCGCCGGGATTCGAACCCACAACCTTCCCATTCAGAGTCCGCAGTGTTACCACTGAGCTACGGACCGGTCAGAAGGCAAAATAGGTTGGTAAAGGGCATTCCTCTTCACAAACCTATTTAAAAAAAAAAGTAAATTCGCTTATAACGGTTCGTCTAATATCTGATTTTTTTAACTGTGTAAATTTGCAATTTGTAAATTCTCTATACTTGTTTTCATGGCGGTAGTGCAGGCGCGTGCATAGGGTATAGGCAAATACATTTCAGAATAAATACTTTCTCCCATTCCTTTAAAATAACCAATTTGAAATCGACTGAAGTGCTAACGATGGCTACAATCGAACTTCAATTTTGAAATTTAATTCTGAATAATATCAAGTTGTTTTTTTTACTATATATTGCCTACCCATTAGGCGCATGTGCCGGTATGGGATGCACGCCTCTGAGCGGTAGTGATTTGAAGTCATTTCTCCAACAGACAATCGAAGATAAATCTTGTCGTGGCCCCGTAGATAAATACATTTCAGCTTTCCATAGACAGAGAAAACACACCTCAAGAGCAATAATATTACAGGCCGACAAACGTTGCACGGGATTTCATTCAAGCTTTTTTTAAGTAAGAAACTTTAAAATGTGGATGTACCGTATCTCCTGGGGATAATACGACACAGTGACAAAACATCACATGCCATAACATCACATGACATAACATCATATGACATAACATCACATGACATAACATCACATGACATAACATCAGATGACATAACATAACATGACATAACATCACATGACATAACATCACATGACAAAAAATCCCATGACATAGCATCACATGACATAACATCACATGACATAACATCACATGGCATAACATCACATGACATAACATCACATGATATAACATCACAAGACATAAAATCACATGACATATCATCACATGACATAACATCACATGACATAAAATCACATGACATAACATCACATGACATAACATCACATGACATAACATCACATGGCATAACATCACATGACATAACATCACATGATATAACATCACAAGACATAAAATCACATGACATATCATCACATGACATAACATCACATGACATAAAATCACATGACATGACATAGCATCACATGACATACCTAACATCACATGACATAGCATCACATGGCATATCATCACATGACATAACATCCCATGACATAACATCACATGACAAAACATCACATGAAATAGGATCACATGACATAACATCACATGACATAACATCACATGATATAGCATCATATGGTATAACATCACATGACATAACATCACATGACATAACATCACCTGACATAGCATCACATGACATAACATCAAATGACATAGCATCACATGACATAACATAACATGACATAACATCACATGACAAAACCTCAGATGATATAACATAACAATGAGAGGACATCAAATAACAAGTCAAGGAACATGCACACTACTACCTCCATGCATTCTAAAGATTCAATTTAAATTTTCGATACGTTCGCCAGTTTACCTGGGCCGTAGTATACCACAAAGTATGTGCCCCATTGAAAGTACGATTTTTGCATCTTAGACAGAATGAATGCTAAAATATCTATCCAGCGCCTTTCTACCCAATGAAGGTAGCTACAACAGGTCGGCCGTGACCCGCAACAGTGACCCCATTCCGAAATAAGGTCAGGATGACCAGAAAATCCCGACCCAGTTACATTCAGGTCAGAGAACCAATCGATAGGTATCAAAATACCCCTATTGTCCTTCCTCATGTATTTTTTTGATCAGAAAATCCAGAGTCATAATAAAAGGAGAGCTTGTATGAAGAAGGTTATGACTCTGGATGAAATAAAAGAATTATGTAAGGACATAATGAAATGGCGGTTGAACTGTAATGTTGGCGGCTAGGGCCGCCATTTTATAATTATAATTTGTATTTGTTTTGAATGTCTATTCTATGCCTGGTATTACTTGTTTATTTCAAAAACGTATTTTGTTGTGTATGTTCCTTGGTATGCGGCTGACCACTCATGCTTTAAAAAATAGTTAACTTTGCCAATGTCCCCCCTGTTTCAGGGAAGAACGGAAAGAGTTGCAGGGTCGTGTATGTCCATTTGAGATTCGGGTTTTTATGTTGTAGGTTCACATGCGGCATGTGCAAGCGCGAACTTGTACGTGTCTGCTTGTGAGAATGCATATAATGTGAATCCCCGATGTAACATGTCATTGCAACTTAGATTAGATAAGAGAAGGCTGATGTACTTCGGTCACAATATGAGGAATTACACAATACCGCCTTCTCTATCTTATCATACAGGGTAGATACGATTGAGGGGAGAAGACCTCAGGTGGTTTCGTCTCCTTCCGTAAAACCTCTCTGGCGGACATCATACTGTGGTTATTTTACTTGTGGATCTTTTTAATTAAACTGCGATTTATTAACATGTACTGATTACTTTTCTTGCTCTAGATTATCGACTTCGCGTCACAATGTTTCAAGCGACTCTGACTCTCTACACAATTGCGGCTCATATTTATACAGTTCACATGGACGTTTCTCGTGTATTCCAGATTCTTCTATAGCGGCTTGTAACACACACACACACCACCCAGCGTGCTTAGGCTCACGTACTAATATTGTATTATACTAGAGCAGTCTACTATCATCCATTTTATCATTATGCTAGCTGTTCAACACTATTCCAGTTACGCACACCAGCAAGCTACGTGGCTAGGTACAAATACCTTCAAACTCATAAATTATGCTAATAGGTACCTGGACTGGTACAAAGATAAGATTGTCTGTCTAAGTTTCATTATTATGTTTCTCTGTCCACCTGTTCTCACAAGTACCTACATAGATATGAATTTTATTCTTCTAATCTAATCTTAGATGCAGATATATCGCTCCCCCAGTTTTTGTTTATTGTATACGCCAATCTTGTCAAATATGTCTTTTTCATGCAGTTATCTTATTAATCAAATTCTACACAATCTGAGCTAAGAAAAACCGTAAATCTCGATAATGTGAGAGTTCTTTTAAATATTTTAAAAATAAATTTCTTGTTTTCATAAGACACATTGGTCCAGTACACATGCAAACATTGCTCATGTAAAATTTTCTCAACGGCGTATACGATAAACAAGAACTAAGGCAGCGATATATATCGCACACCCAGAACAACACTGTATTATGTCGAAAAATTGAGAAATTGACTTTTTTCTATAATTTATTCAGCAATTTTTTTCCGCGCCAACCAATAAGACTGACGTATTTTTATTACCAAAAATGCCTAAGATATGGCGCGTTAAGTCTCTCTTAGTGAATGAATGAATGCAAGTCCATACCACAAACACAAATTTAATTCCAGTTGCAACTTGTCATCACAGGGAATGGTACGTACCGCCGTTTTACAATAGTGAATTATTCCGTGATAATTCGGTGTTGTTCAATGCAATAAGAAAATTACTTAGGGTTATTTAGTTTTAATTCAGTGTTGGTGAATTTCTGAATGCTGTGTTTTGATACTATTTAGAAATACTTGTATTGTTGACGAAGGTATGTTAGTTTTTTTGTATTATTCCAAAATAGTTCAGTATTGTTTGATAAAGGTGAAAATTTGTTATATGATGCACTATTGATGGTAGATTTAAATTATGGCCTATATTGTTCAAAAATCTTAAATAATAAAATTTTGATACACAGAATTTTATCTAGTGTTCCATATTAAATGAAAATTATTTAAACTTGCATTGTTTTTTATTTTAATAGTAGATTTAAACCTTTTTTTGAGATAATGCACTGTTTGTGAATTAATTCAGTTTGTATTTTTTATTTGGCAGATGATGAATGGTCTTGGTCTTATGTTGCTCCAAAAAAGTAATGGAGGCCAGTTCAGAAGAAGCCTTGTCAACTGCTCCACATGCCAGTATGGGATGCTTTTCAGCACTCGACAAGTGCTGAAAAGGACGTTGAAAGTTCAACCATATCAGCGTCAGCTATTCCATCAGAAGCAGTTTCAGAATGTACCGTTATAGCCTCAGATCCTGGTTGAACAAATCCTGGACAGGATAGAGAGGAAACAGAATTACCACTTTCTATTTAATCGGATCAGAGTAGTGATATTATAGATGTTTCGGATACGGATCCCACTTCTTCTTTGTTTGCCAAACAAAAAACTCAACCACTTGTAATTCCCAGAAGAATATCTACCTCTTCCTACACCTCGAGCTCCTCATCAGAGTCAAGCTCATCATCTTCAAGCTCCAATACCTCAAGCAGTTCATCTGATAACGAATCTAATAGATTAGGTCTTTCTGCAATCCATAGTCAAGTTGATTATGGCTCCACTCCAATGGATATACATATCCTCAACATCTGCTGCCACTGACACTGCTCAAACAGCAAGCGATCCTAAGTTAACCAAGAAAAGAGGACGAAACCCTGCTGGCTGTAAACTGTAAAACTAAAGTCTCCTAAACAGACAATAATAAAAGTGATTTTCGTAATTTGTCTTTTATTTTACTCATACACTTTCAGGGAGTATTATTTCTGAAAACATAGTAAATAGGTCAGTATACTCTCAACTATTCTAAACCAATAGTCTGTAGAATAATAGTGCATTATTTCAGCTTTAATCAGTAAGAAGTATGTAACTCGAAATAACTCTATTTTATTTCACTAAATAATTCACCAATAGTGAATTAAGTCAAAAACATCACTTTTTAGCTTTGTATACGCTTAATTACGCAAATAAACTATATGATACTGATTCACTTTGGATTCATTTTAAGAAAAGTTCAAGAGCTTGGCAATATCTTCGGTACAACAGGAGAAAACCGTTTTTTGATGATTCTGAAAAAAGCGTTATTTTGACTTAATGCAGTGTTGTTCTGGGTGAGCGATATGTAACATTAGGGATTCATATTATGTCTTCTCACAAGCAGACACGTATAAGTTCGCGTTTGCACATGCCGCATGTGAACCTACGACACAAAAACCCATATTTAAACTCAAATAAATATACCTATAACACCTGCAACTCTTGCCGCATTTTTTTACAGCATGGATGGTCAGCCTCATATCAATCTAAATAAGTCAAGGAACAAATTGTTGGAAAAACACAAATCTGTAAAAGGCCGTCAATTTTCAATAAACTGGCGCTTAAAATTTTTATATGAAATCACAAAAAAAAGAAACAGAAAAATTATTTCCAAGTTTGTCTACTCAATCATAGATGCTGCTATAGTATTTTCAAGTTGACATGTCAAAACTAGAAAGCGCGCGCATCACAAAACAGTGAGTGAGCCAAGTTGGCACTATTTAGTATTCCAATGGGAAAATAAACAGCTTCTTATTTTCCTAATATTAATAAAGATTCAGTCAAATAAGACCATAGTCACCAACACAGAACAAGAGAACAAGATTTGAGTTCTGAAAAGTTGAGAAAAACGGTCATAATTTTTTTTTTTTTTTTAAATATCGTTAAAATCAATACAACTCTAGAATTAAAAAAATAAAGGCATTATTGGCATTTCTGTTTTGGATTTTACGTTGTTTCACGAGGTGCTATGGTACACCAAAACCGTACTTTGAAAACGCAGTTTTTTTCTTGGGCACAAACGACAAACAAATTCATTGTAGAGCCATGGGAGTGAATGCATTAACTTTAATAAGTAAAATATTAAGGATAGCATTCATAATTATTTTTTGACCAAAACGTCGCTTGTGCCCTATTTCCTTCTAACCGTCGACATAATTCTGTCAATTTCATATCAATATGAAAAAATACAACGCGCAGTGTTTTATTCATAATCAAAATTAATTATTTTAATCTATATTCTATATTATACAAAATACATGAAATTGATGCGGAATTTCCCTCACATTTCGGATTTTTGTTTTTGTTTACAGCATTTCATCATTTTTAATCAGTGCGTGTGGGCTTCTTCACAGCAACGCTTGTCAGCTGTCACTCAATTGTTTGGAACGTTTCAAAAATATTTTGAATTTGATTTTAATTTAAAAATGGCGTACGGAGGTGTGCACAAGTATTTTTTGCGGGCCATCATGTCTAAAGGATTAATGACAGAATCTGAAGCTTATGATGTGTTGAATGCATATTCAGGTATGTGCCTACTTCTCTAGTTTCAATCCTGGGACTGGCTTCCAGCAATTTCTTTCATTCTTCTCCTCCACTCTACCCTGTCTTGTGCGGCTCTTTTAAGGTCTGCATATGATGAGCAGCGCACGTCCACCAACAGGTCCTCCAGGTATTCTTGGCGTGGGCGTCCCCTAGAGTTGGTCCCCTCAGTCATCCCCTCCATTATGGCATGCAAGAGACCTTCTTGTTTTATTACATGGCCTATCTATCTTGCACGCCTTTCGGACAAGGTCCTGAGCAGATGCCTTCCTCCTTCGATTCTTTGGAGAACCTCCTCATTTGTAGTGTGGTCTCTGCAGGAAATTCCTAGTAGTCTTCTATATGACCACATCTCGAAAGCCTCTAGTCTCCGTTTATCTCTTTTGGATAGGCACCATGTCTCGCAGCCGTACATCAAGATACTTCATACATAGGTCTTGATGAGGAGTAGTCTCAGTTTCAGGTCTATATTATTTGAGTCTATTATTTTGGTCCTTTTATTTGGTCCTTAGATTGATCTTACATACATACCTCTTTCAATTCATTCATATCCATCACCTTTTTCATGCATTTTCTTCTTTTACGCTCGCTTTGTATATCCCATTCTTTCACAATATCCTCAATCTGATCACTCCATACTTTTCTCGGTCGTCCCTTACCTCGTTTTCCTTTCACACTTTCTTTGTATACATACTCCATACATAGGTCTTGATGAGGAGTAGTCTCAGTTTCAGGTCTATGTTGTTTGAGTCTATTATTTTGGTCCTTTTATTTGGTCCTTAGATTGATCTTACATACATACCTCTTTCAATTCATTCATATCCATCACCTTTTTCATACATTTTCTTCTTTTACGCTCGCTTTGTATATCCCATTCTTTCACAATATCCTCAATCTGATCACTCCACACTTTTCTCGGTCGTCCCTTACCTCTTTTTCCTTTCGCACTACCTCTGTATATATACTTTGTCAGTCTATCATCATTCATTCTTTCCACATGCCCAAACCATCTCATCACATTCTTTTGTACCTTAACTTTCACATCCTCTTTCAAATTACATTCTTTCTTAACCCATTCATTCCTAACTCTATCCTTCAGAGTTTTTCCTGACATGCTTCTCAAATGCTTCATTTCCACCGTACATACTTTACTCATTTCGCTATCATTCACTGTCCATGCTTCACTTCCATACATCAAAGTCGGTAACAATATGCCATTGTGTACCGACATTCTCAGATCCATCGTCAATTGCTTGTTCTTTGCTATTCTTCCTATTGCTCCGACCACTTGCTTCCTTTACCATAGACTTTTAATAAATCCTGTTTTTTAATGTTTGCGACCACTTTTGTTTTCAGACCATGAGAGCCGTAATACCAAAGACGTTATTGACATGATAAATCTGAAGATCCGTCCGCTGCAGCAGTGGATTAAGCAAACCCGCCACGACTCCACCGGAGACCCTCTGGTCGTGTTTGTCTCGGAAGGCGGAGGGACCGCGGCGCTGGAAGGGTCTTCCTTCACCGCCTCCGAGTTGCTGTTCTTCCGCGCCGTCCTGGAGGGAATAGCTTTGGCTCCCGGGAAGGCTCTGTCTGAAGCAGAGGCAGTCGGGATGGGACTGTCGGGGAAAGGACCTAATTTGTCGAGAACCAGGTCGCATGTGAGTATCACTGATCCGTATTCTAGTGGTTAGCGCTTCGGACTCGTAAATGGAATGCTGTGGTTTCACATCCCGGCACAGCACAAAAATTATATACTATTTATGTTTTTGAATATACCCTTTGCTGGGTTGAAAAATTCATATACCTTGACCAAAAACCGGACATCAAATGTCCATCCAGCCTTGCATCAACTGGACGTTGTTTAAGAATTGGCACTTTTTAGAGACGACCAAGCTCGCAGAGGGTCTTAAGGTGTGATTTTTATAAACGAAGAACTCAAAACACCAGAAAAGACAAAAACAAATTAAATTTACATAAAGTTAGTCTCTTTTGCACGACCTCCAATGATATTTGATTGACTCATCAAATTTGAATGTTTAATTCTGGTAAGGACCTCGGTTAAATATTTCTCGGAGATGGGTAATAAATAATATGATAGAGTTTGAACACGAAAGATGATGTACATCAGCTAATTTACGTACATGCAACCAAACTTTTGATTTGATGGGAGAAATCACACTTAATTTTGATTTTTGTCTGATTGGAGTTTGGTGCAACAGGCTCGAAGCATGTACACTTTAAAAAAACTTTAATTTTCAGGAGTTGCTGGAGGAATGGCAGTCGCTGCACTACTTGCAAAAGACGGAGAGAGGTGACTTCACCCTGGGGGTGCGGGGTCTCCATGAGTTTCAGCAGTATCTGCTGGACAACATCCCGGGAACTGTGGAGACGTGCTCGCTCTGCCACCAGCTGGTGTTCCATGTAAATAAATACTTATTACTTACTCTCTTTGGCTCTTACGTCACGTTTCTGTACCGCTTAACAACAATCTCCTCAACCTCACACAGTTCAGTCAAATAAGACGGGGCCGCTCTTCTGAGAGAGTTGAATACAATAAGGCACACTTTATACTCCACTCTATCCAGGACACGCAGCCAGTGAAGACGCTGCAATAGGGAAATGACATTTTTTTTTTTTTTTAAGAAAGCCTATGCGGGAGACTCCTTAGATTCGAGAGACTCTAAGGGTCTATGACACTTGTTATAGTGCCGCAGAGGTGTTGGTGATGTGGCAGTTGTCCATGTTCGGTTGCAGGGCCGTTAGCTGCGCAGTGCTGTGGTGTGTGTGGCATTGCTTTGTTTTGAGACACTGATCGGTTCATCTATCTTAGAAGTGGCACTCAAAGAAGGATAGATTTATTCATTTTCAACACATAATTTCACACAGGAATACATTGTTTAACAGCGTTTGAATTTCTTTGGCACACGAGCATTGAAGGCTCAGGGTTTCCGCACCACAATCCTTCAGGACTCTCTGTCTTGTGCTGCTTCCCTCCTTGGTCCCCTCACTCTCAGGACTTCCGCGTCAACATTGTCTGCTCACAGCAACTTAGTCCGAGTGGTCTAACATGGGAGAAAAAAATACTTGAAATGTTGTATTTATTTTCAGATCATTTGCTGTGACAAGTGCAGCCAGTTCTTTCACCATTTCTGCTTGAAGAAGTATCAGCGGAAAACAGAGAAGTGGCCGTGCTGTAAAAGCCCGCTGTCCACCGCCGATCTCCAGAAACAAAGGTGGGAAGCTTTGACTTTATAGAATGCCGTTCACTTGTCGTTTGGGTCGTGTAGAATCAAACATTTAATGTTACCTTTGATCAGTTTGATTTTAATCAACGCCCACGTTTGATTTCTTGTTCCTGTATCCAGCTATCATTCTACTAGGTGTGGCCAGTACCTCCACTTTTATTTTTTTATTTAAGAAATCCTGTGCGGGAGACTCCATAGGTTCTAGAAATTCTAGGGATCTATGACACTTGTTGTAGTGCCGCAGAGGTGTACGTGTTTAGTCGTCGCTACAAAGCGCCAATACTCAAGCAAGACCCAGTTGCTGTAAGACTAGATGGACCTTTTGTGACCGGTCTTTGGTAAAGGTTATTTATGATTTTTTTCAACCCAGCGAAGAGCATATTTGGAAATATAAATGGTATATTTTTTGTGCTCCGCCGGGATCCGAATCCACAACCTTCCATTTACGAGTCTGAAATGTTGCCACTGGAATACGAACCGGTCCAACTTTGTTCTGTCCTTGCACAATTTTTTCATCTCCTCTACATTCATCACTCTCTCATGTATGCTCTTCTCTTTTTTTCACTCCGTATGCTCCAGTCATTTGCAATCCATTCTTTTCTCAGTCTTCCCTTCCCACGCTTACATTTGGCATACCCTTAGTACACTTTGGCTTGTCATCACTCCTTAATTTATCGTCTCATTTCTAATGCAAGTTTAATTTTAATTTGTTTGTTTTTTACAGCTTTGAAAACACAGTCATGTCTGAAGTTAGAAGCAATGAGCAGAGCCTACAAAATGAAGCAAATGCGGAGGACGGCCAGGGTAGGAGTCAAACAGCGAGGACCAGAAAGAGACACCTCTCTGCGGAAGACTAGCACTCAACAATAGTACTAAATTCAAATCTCTATATCGTGTATTTTTGTATCATTTAATCAGTAATAAAATCTGCAAACTATTTTATTTTCACAAATTGAGTATTTATTTCACCTCGAGTACTTTCGACTTGCTTAGGTCATTTTCAAGAGGACACTGTTACAAAATTGACAAGACACAAAACCATAGAGAAATGAGAAGGATGAGTTACGACGTAGAGGTACAATTATGTAATGACAAAGGTGAAGTAGCAGGGATTTGAACATTGATAACCTTGACTTATAGGTTGGTATGAGGCTGACCACCCATACTGTAAAAAATAGTTCACTTTGCCAATGTCACCCCTGTTTTAGGGAAGGTCGGCAAAAGTTGTGGGGCTTATGTTCATTTGAGGTTTGGATTTTATTTGTAAGTACACATTCAGCATTTGTAAGCGCGAACTACACGTGTTGGTTTCTGGGCATACATCTTAGAGCTTTAGATGAATTTATCCTTGCAACTTAGATTATAGATAAAACTATAATGGTGCTATTCTTAGACATTTTGGTCGTCCGTTGAGCCCACGCTTTGACAAACTAATGATGCCTGGGCTGGAAGTCTCATCGCCACGGTCATTCTTACCTACCTAATTTTGGTGATAGTGACAGGTCTTCATACAAATGCATCATTAGTTTGTCAAAGCGTGGGCTCAACGGAAGACTAAAATGTCGAATAGCACCGTAAGAATTAAAAAAAAAATGTTTTTGTGGATTTAAGAGGTCTTGTCCCTTTTTACAGTTTGTGTATTTACACAGTGAAAATTAATTTTTATGATAAAGCATAAAAAATTTGAAAAGTTAATTCAAAGAGTTAATAATCGCAAGTTGAGCATTTAGCCATTTTAAAGATGACACTCTTGAAGAGTCATAAGCAACTTGAAAGTTCTAGAGGTGAAATAAAAGCTCATCTTGTGAAGATTCAACTCAGATTTTTAAAGTTTTTACTCTCTCAATAAGTTTTAGGCTTACACGGCCGGCTGATGATGCTGGAGAGATGTTTTCCGGGATCTGTTGCCGTGGTCTGTGGGAGCTGGAGCTTCCGAACGTTTTGCCCATGTCTACGATGGGTTTGTTCAGCGTGAAGTATTATGATGAAGATGATCTTGCAAGAGAGATGATGAAGATGAGTGCAAGAGAGTGCAAGGGCGTTTAGGTCGGGGTTGAAGACATGTGTGTTTGGGAGATGTTACAGTTGAACAGTGCCCTTGCAGTGATCACAAAACGGCACTATAAATATTGTCTTCTTATTAAGATAGAGGTTGGTAGAGAAACAAGTTTCGATTTTAATAAATATTTATTCATCAAACAATATAAATTAATGTAGGCGTATGTAAGTAGTTGCTCTTATATTCATAACTAAATTTCAATAACCTATGATCATCAATCAAAATAAAATAAATAGACGGAGCCTTTAAGCGTTCCAAAAACAAGTGTTAGTAAGGTGAGGGGTATCTATGAGAACTCGTCCCCTTAGAGCTTGTTTGTCTTATGTCCATCAGAGGTAATTTCACATGAGCAAATGTTTGCATGTGTACTGGACCAATGTGTCTTATGAAAACTGAAAAAATATTTTTTAAATAGTTAAAACAACTCTCACATTATCATGTTTAATTTTTTTTTCTTAGCTCAGATTGTTTAGAATGTGATTCCGAAGACAATTATATTAAAGGTCATCTTTCAATCTAATGGTAGATTAGACAAACAAGCACTGGGGGGACCAATAGTCAAACATTTTTTTAAATTTTATGTCTCTTTTGACATATCGCTCCCCCAGTTCTTGTTTATCGTATACACCAATCTTGTAAAATATGACTTTTTCATGCAGTTGTCTTAAGAATCAAATTCTACACAATCTGAGCTAAGAAAAACCGTAAAACTTGAGAATGTGAGAGTTCTTTTAAATATTTTTTAAATTAATTTATTGTTTTCATAAGACACATTGGTCCAGTACACATGCAAACATTGCTCATGTAAAAAAAATTCAATGGCGTATACGATAAACAAGAACTAAGGCAGCGATATAACATTTCTATCTTGTGTCTGTTTTTCTCATTGTTTACCTACTTAAGTTCCATGGCACGTGCATTAGTATGGGAGGAAACTAACATACTTCATCTACTTATTTTATTTTAATCGATTCCTATATAACAGAGGTCTCACATCTAAGAAACAAATCAATACCTTGAAGGTAAAACTGAATAAGTGACGTATTAAGCTAACAAGGGCTTCTCAGATAAATGCACAATTTGTCCTATTTTCTACGAGAGAAAACACAAAAAAAAGTGTGAAAATCCTGTAGTTTAGAAGTTTTTCATAAGCATTTACTTATAATTAGTTCACTTACTATGAGAAGTTACTCATAATAAAATGTTTTATCCACGATTTCTCAAATCACCATTCAGTTTTACCTTTAAGTTGGCGAAACATACTTTTTTTCTATACAATGATAATACAACAAAATTAATTATTGTTTTTCAATGCAATAACTTTTAAAAAAAATTTTTTGGTGTTAAAAAACTTATTTTATTTTATTTGTCCCTGCTTTGGATGTGCGTATATATTTATCAAAAATACCTTAGGCCCGGTATTTTAAACTGTAGTTAAGTAAAAATTTCTCAAGTTACTTACTGCAAATTCGAAATTTTGGTAGTTTGATCCTCAGTTTTAGTTAACTAACTGATCGGATACATCCAAAGAGACAAAAGCCCCGCCCCTAAAACCCCAGAAAGGAGAGGCCGCCAAAATTACAGATCGACCACCATTTCTTTACATCCTTACATAATTCTTTTATTTCATACAGAGTCATAACCTTCTTCATTCAAGCCCTCCTTTTATTATGACTGGATATTCCATTAATTCGCTATTTTAGAAATTTGGTCCATCCATACTTTTCTCAGTCTTCCCCTAAATCAATTCATCATCAAAATCAATTGTATAATATCCATAAAGCTGGAAAACGGCACAAAAAATCTTCCGTTGGCGACAATTTTCAAATCCTTACATCAAAAATTGTCAGCTGTTGTCAGTGAAGACGATGCCATCTTGGAAATATTTACTTACTGCAAAAATGGTTCACTTTGCCAATGTCACTCCTGTTTCAAGGAAGTTGGCGAAAATTGGAGGGTTTATGTGGTTTGGATTTTAATTTTGTATGTACACATGCAGCATTTGTAAGCGCTAACTTACACGTGTCTGTTTGTGGGCATGCATTTAATATGAATTTTAAATGATAATATATCTTTGCAACTTATTAGTTCGTTACTATCATACATTGCTATTCACAAAACATTTGATTCATGGCTGATCTACGTATCATTGATTTTTTTGGATGGAAAATTCAGTAGGCTGCGGAAAATTCGTAGGCTGCGGATAAGCCACGGCTTTGCTGTTTGAGAATAACACCAATAGTTAGGGCCTGTTGCACCAACCTCCAATCAATATTTGATTGAAACATCAAATTTGATTGCTTAGTTCTGGTAAGGACCTCGGTTAAATATTTCTCGAAAGTTGGTAAAAATGTGATGGAATTTGAACAGGAAATATGATTCACATCAGCTGACTTACGTATATGCAATCATTTGTTTGATTTGAAAGGGAGAAATTACACTTAATTTTGATTTTCATCTGATTGGAGTTTGGTGCAGCAGGCCCTAAATGTTAACTGGCGAAATTTGGTGCGTTAAATACCATTAAAGATTTAACAAAAATTGTATTTTACTTAACTTTACTAAACTTGAAAATACTGGGCCTTAGAAAATAACAACTATAGTAAAAAAGGTAAAAACATATTATAGTATAACCAGATCTAGAGAGCCACAACTCAAAAAGTGATTTTTTTTATAAAATGAGTTGAGTTTCTTACAGCCATTGACTTATGATATCTGTGGACTAGAAAATATTTTAATGAAAATAGACACTACCTATATCTGTTCCAACTTAGGTACTTAACCGCAAATCGTCCTTAGTTAAAAAGAGAATAAACATCTTCACAGTGTCATTTCGTTGTAAACAAAAACACTGGGGTGAAACTATGAAATCTTTGTAGGAAGTTGGCAGCTTTGAAACTTACGCCTACACGAATATTGTGCGCACGCATTTTAAATATTTTCATCGGTAAATTTAACACATTTTCAACATCAAAGGCCTTATTTGAAGACATTGTATGAAGCGTACGTCCTAGGGCACACTTTTTTTGGTTCACAAATTGGCTCAGATGCTCCATCTATTTATTCTATATTTTGTATTGTTTGTGTATTAACACTGTGAAAATTCATATTCAATAATTTATTTAGTTTAAGGATTTAAATCAAACACTGTTTTATATTTTCAATTTTACAATTATTTATTCTTTAATTAATGTCAATGGTACCATTGACTTTTATTTAAAAAATTAAAGAATAAATAATTGTTAAAGTGAAAATATAAAACAGTGTTTGATTTAAATCCTTAAACTAAATAAATTATTAAATTATATTTATTTTATGTTGATCGATGGACACTCTAGATCTGGGGATACAATTATTATAAACATTTTTATTATTATTAACAAGATATATGACATATTGGTTGAACACAGTCTAATGGTTAACATCTTGGGTTAGTAATCAGAAGGTACCTGGTTAAAATTCCTATAAAAACTAAATAAATATCATTAAATTTTCAAAAATGGTCACAAAAGTTCCACAAACTAGTCACAAAAGTTCATCCAGCCTTAAAACAACTGGGTCTTGCTTGATGGTGAGAAGTTTTATGTGTTTGTTAGGTGTAAGTTGGAATTATGGTCATTTGACATATTTACAATTATAATAAATACAAAGTTAATTTTTTTACTCGGATATTAGATAAACCGTTATAAGAGAACTTACATTATTCTCGACGTTTTGTTAGTGGCGTGTAGCTAACGTCTTCAGGAGACACCCTCTCTGAACTGGAGTTCATCCTCAGTTGTCGCACAGAGAGGGTGTCTCCTAAAGATATTAGCTACATCTAGAATAATGTAAGTTCTCTTACAATAGTTTGTCTAATTTCCAAGTATTTTATTTATTTATTATAATTGTAAATACTTAAGTTTAATACATTTTTTTTATTTGTTGAGCCTTGGTGTGCAATCACACCTCAAGAGCCCTCTTAGACACGATCCAGTTGCTGTAAGGTTGAATGAACTTTGCGACCGGTCTTTTTCTTTTTTTAAGAAATCTTGTGCGGGAGACTCCCTAGATTCTAGAGACTCTAGGGGTCTAGGACACTTGTTGTAGTGCCGCAGAGGTGTACGAGCTTAATCGTCGCTACAAAGCGCCAAACTCAAGCAAGACCCAGTTGCTGTAAGGCTGGATGGACCTTTGGTGACCGGTCATTGGTAAAGGTGTTATGAATTTTTCAACCCAGCGAAGAGCAAATTTGAAAATATAAATGATATTTTTTTGTGCTCCGCCGGGATTCGAACCCACAACCTTCCCATTCAGAGTCTGCAGTGTTACCACTGAGCTACGGACCGGTCAATTTGATAAAGGTGGACAAATTTTACAATCAGTTAACGGAAATTTGAAGAGAAAATTAATCATTATATTATCCTATGTTTACTTTAACCATTCTGGATATTTCAAGGAATGACTTTTAAGGTTAATATGTCTTTTGTAAACTTTTTATCTATCACCATGGCTCATGAAGAATTAGCTCTTTGTACTTTGTTTAGTCTATTTGTTTGTATCACTGGAGTTTTCTTTTTAAAAAAAGAGATAACTCTATTTTTTGAGTATCCAATTAAAAAATATACAATGCAACTTTTTAAGCAGGTATTTTGTACAAGAAATTCATTTGAAAATATGCATTTTATAAAGGGTCTGTTGAATGGAGGAATCGGCACTTTTTTTTCTCATCGGGCTAACCGTCGCAGGTCAATGTGACTAGGGTCCTTAGCAACCAATAAAAACAGATTAGTTCGCCTTTTGCTTAGCAACCTGGCCGTGTGAAGTAATTTTTTGTCCATTATAGGTCTTTAAAAATTTACTATTTTGTAAATTAAAAAAATAAGATTTTTAGAGAACTCACTTAGTTCTCAACGTTTTCAAGGTGTTGTAACCAACTTCCTCAGGAGACACCCTTATTGCGCAGAGAGCAAGGATGAACTTGACCAACGATGAGTCCATCTTAGCTCACACATAAATATCATAATTAATTTAATTTGTGGTAGCAATTCCAATTTTGCTGATTGTAGAGTTATTTTTAATACATTATGTTGGACGACCGGTTTCACAAACAAACTGTTTGCATCATCAGGTATATCAGGTGATTCATGAAATAGTAATGAAAAATATTATCTTCAACGTAATCTAAGACAAAGTTTGTTTAATTTTTTTATACAGTAATTTAAGTTAAAATTTTAAAAAGCATGGTCCTCAAAGTTTTAATTTAAATTCTTACATTAAGCTTTTAAAATATACATTTGGATGAGACCCCACTGGATATATATTTATTTATTTGTACTTAGTTTATACCATCAGCAGCAATTATTTTCAACATAAATTTTCTAATGCTAAAAATTTTTACATAAAAAATCTACTATATACATTAAGGCCAAAGGTATTCAATAAATTTGTAAGACTTCTCGCTGCCTTAGTTCTTGTTTATCGTATACGCCATTGAGAAAATTTTACATGAGCAATGTTTGCATGTGTACTGGACCAATGTGTCTTATGAAAACAAGAAATTTATATTATGAATATTTAAAAGAACTCTCACATTATCGAGTTTTACGGTTTTTCTTAGCTCAGATTGTGTAGAATTTGATTCATAAGACAACTGCATGAAAAAGTCATCTTTGACAAGATTGGCGTATACGGTAAACAAGAACTGGGGGAGCGTACTGCCATCTGTTCAGAAAGAACAAAAATTTTATTTTGTTACCAAAGTTCAATGCAGTAGTAGGTACCTCAATCATCTGAACTATCTGAGTCTTGACTACCAGGTTGGTATGAGGCTGAACCCCCATGCTGTAAAAACTTGGTTAACTTTTGCCAATGCCACTCCGGTTCCACAGGGAAAGGCGGAAGGAGTTCAAAGTTTATGTTCATGTGAAGTTTGGTTTATTCTGTATGTACACATTCAGCATGTGTAAGCGTGAACTTGCACGTGGCTGCTTGTGGGCACGCATCAAATATGAGCCTGAAATGTCAATATATCTTTGCAACTTAGATTATAGATCAACTAAGCAGTAATTGAACTTGGAACTTTTTTCTCAATGAGCAAATGTCACTCATGTATGGGGCTATTGTGCTTAGCAAACAATAACGAAATATTTGTTTGCCTTTCCCTAGCAACTCGGCCGCGTGACGACACAATTTTGTCCACTGCAATTCATGTGCAAACCTCATAGTTGAAAGCTGGAATAATACGTAAATCTAAGCTCCGCAATTCTAGCCACCTTTTCCTGAAACAGAGGTTACATTGGCAAAAGTGTACAAATTTTTACAGGGTGAGTGGTCAGCCCTGTACCAACCTATGAGACAAGGAAAAAAATTACAAAATATCCGATTCCCGTCAATTAAAAAACAGTCTTACACTAGGAATGGATTCAGCGGGCAAACGTCACGTGTCTATGTAACAATGTTGTCGTGTCATGGCCAAGAGGTTCAAGACAGTAGTCTCTAATAGTGTAATTGAAATGAAATAACGCTGGTTCGATTCCCGTCAGGCCCCTCAACGACAACTCTGACCCTGGTTCAACAGATGCCATTAATAATTCATTAAAATAAAAAGTAATGAATCATTAATTCGACTACTCCAACGAAGAAGGCAGTAACTCCGAAATTTAGGTTTTTGTGAATTGTTTCCATTTCTGAAGGTAACAAATCATTATCTTCGTTCCAAGATGACAGCCGTGTCTCTATCTCTTTAAAATTTGTTAATAAATGAATGTAAAAAATAGTTGTGTGTCAAAAAGGCATTGTTCTCCATGGAATAAATAACATTCAATTGGCTTTCCTGCAAAACTATCTTTTTTGACTTAGTGCTGTCTTCGTTGGAGCAGTCGAATTGATGATGTTAGTACCAGTGTCTGACCAGCAGAATAGATAGGTGAATCACATGTTTACAAATCTATTGAAAAAAAACAAAGGTTCCTAAGGGGCTGTCCATATATTACGTCATTCGCATTAAGGGGGGGGGAGTCTGGTCTGCGGATGATGGCAAATGATGTACGAGTACCAAAAGTGACGTCTTTCTTGTAAATACCAATTTATACAAAATATACAAAATATTATGTAAGTAATATAACATTATTAATTATTAAGCTCATCAATTATTACAGCAAGAGGGGGAGGGGGGGTCATTAGATAATGACTATAGGATGATTGTAAGGGGGGGGGGGGTCGAAAATCGGCCAAAATCGATGACGTAATTTATAGACGGCCCCTAAGTTCCTAGTAAGCAATAACAAAATATTAGTATAAATGTACACGGCTTAAACTGAATTTAGATGACGGCTAAAGGGGGGCGCTGTTATGACTTTAGTGCTTTCAAACTGATACAATCGCAAATAACCTACACATATAGTGTAATCGCAACTAACCTACAACTTCTTGCCGCGTTATCACCGAAGGGGTCACATGTGGCGAGTTGGACCTATTTATTTTTACAGGTAAGGGGGCCGGCCTTACGCTAACCACTTCAGTTGAAGTGGGCGTTTCCCAGCTCCCGAGAGGGCTGGTACTCATTTTTTTGTGAAGGCTGAGTAAACCTTGCCGGTATTTGATTTGATGCAAGCACTCTACC
The DNA here is from genome assembly GCA_951799405.1 of Agapetus fuscipes. NCBI lineage: Eukaryota > Metazoa > Arthropoda > Insecta > Trichoptera > Glossosomatidae > Agapetus > Agapetus fuscipes. Next base: position 2,869,151 of record OX637352.1, on the reverse strand, counting down.
AACTGAGCTATCGACCAAACTAATGGGCTTTATTCTGTTTTTCTTAGACAAAATACTAAAGCAGCTGCCTGGACATCCCTGCAAGAAGGCCCCGCACTGTTTTTGGAGCAGGGCATTCAAGGCAGCCATTCCAATGATTTGGAATACTATTCCCGCCTCACTGAGGGAACTGGATTTGGAGAGACTGTTTAAAAGAACTCAAGACTCACCTCTTTGTCCAATCATATGGACAAGCGCCTTTGTAGTGACACACTGTCATAAAAGGCGCTATTTAAATTTTGTCTTATTATTATTATTAACGCTTTGGGGTAGCCGGGCCAGTTGCCTGGAACAAGCTGCCTGTCAACCTTCGCTCTGACCAGCCCACCATCGCCTTCAGAAGGGGACTCAAAAAATGCTGTTTTCGAAGAGCCATGGCGCCCTTGAGATGATCTGTGATCATTAAACGGCACCACCGGAAATAAATCATCCATCATCATCATTCTAAAATTTTAGCAATAGGGTAATTGCAATGGTGGCAAAAACGGTTTAAAATACTACGGTTGTGTAGAGTACATTTCAAGGATCACAACCATATATTTTTTAAGTAGTAAAAATTAAGATTTCATTCATAGTTTTCAAAAATAAAATGCCGAGAATTTGAATCCCGCCAAAACGCAGCGCGGCCGGCTAGCCACGCTGTGACGTCAAAATGACGTAGATGGATCCTACAGTCTTCGAGGGCCCAACGGTACACTCCATAGATCCGAAGATCCATCGACGTCACATCCGTCTAAATAAAAAAATGCACTGTTTTACCGGAAATCGAAAATGCGGGAATTTTAAAGAGCTATAATTTAAAAACTAAGCCAGATATTATTTTTCTAAAAACGCAGATGCATTTTATCAAATAAAAAAATATGTGAAATTACCCTATTCAGCCAACTTCATGTTGAACTATTGAAAGGGACATTAGAAGTTCAGTTTAAGCCGTGTCCATACATAAGTCCGGCAATCCGGCCGTGTGAAATCACAATTTTTTGTCCATGGAATTTCCATGGAGTTTTCATTCAGTTAAAGCTGTGTCCATCTGTACTTAAGTCCCGACAATCCGGCCGTGTGAAATCACAATTTTTTTGTCCATGAATTTTCCGTCGAGTTTTCATTCTAACCTAAAACAAGCAACAGTCTGTACATTGGTGAACGACGCAATCACAACCGCATTCTTCCATCATTGATGGCGTTCAACAGTTCCACCTTGAGCGGGACGTAGCTGGACGTCTTCGCGTCCAGGAAGTAGACGGGATCCTTGAACTTGGTGATGTCGAAGGCCTCCTTCCTCAGGTCCGTCTTGATCATCTTGAAGGTGGTGGTGAGGGGGACGGTGGGGATGATCCTCAGGAACAGCGGCTGCGCGTACGCCGGCAGAACCTTGGACATTGCCGAGACCAGATTGGAGAGATCCAGGTTTCCGGATGGATCCACCAGGGCGGCCATGCCGGCACGTCCTTCCGTATGAGGAACCTGAAATACACATATATAATTAACAGATGTTTATGAGAAATGATTTAGTAATCGGCAAAAGGATTTCTTTTTTTTATGAAAATCCTATGTGGCAGACTCCCTAGATTTCAAGACTCTAGGGCAGGGGTGCCCATACTTTTTCTTGAGGAGATCGACCTAGCAAAAAATTATGAATAGGAGAGTGACATTTTAACTGTTTAGCCCAACAAATATAACTCATAATTTTGAAAAGATTTTTGTGAAACACTGTGGAAATTCATTTTAAAAAAATGATTATTTTTCAATAAAAAATAAAAAAATAAAAGAAATTAAAAACTTTGTTTTATTCCACTTTTATTGTTTTTGAGTATGTTACAAATATTTTCGGAATTACTTCCATCTTCGGGTAACTAACAATTACTAAATTTAAACTTAAAAATTAAGACAGTGGAGTGGGATCTATTGGTGGTAGTGGTAAGGGAGGGGGTAGAAAGGTAGATGTGTGAGAGGGAGATTTGTAACATACTCAAAAACAATAAAAGTGGAATAAAACAAAGTTTTTAATTTCTTTTATTTTTTAATTTTTTATTGAAAAATAATCAATTTTTTATAACTCATAATTCATAAAGTGAAATTACATCGAGTGCAAAATGTCAAATAAGTTTTAAGGTCGATCACTGAAATTTTAGCTATCCTCGGCGATCGAAATTAAAGCCTCCTGCGATCGACCAGTCGATCGCGATCGACCGTATGGGCACCTCTATGACGCTTGTTGTAGTGCCGCAAAGGTGTTGTTTACGAGTACCAATACTCCCGCTAATATTGAAGCAAGACCCAGTTGCTGTGAGGCTGGATGGACCTTAAGTGACCGGGGGGAGGGCGAAATTGAGCATTACTTTTGGCCCACCACGATTACAAAAATACTAAACCTGGCCCTCCACAATATTATGTCGGACACCCCTGGACTAGAGCCAAGACAACTCTAGGCATGCAATGTAGTAAATTGGATTTATGTACATATTGGGAGGAAGGATGAGTTGGGAACGTTGTCATGACGAAACGATCCTTAACCAACCAGAGATGCATCGAGTGGCGCCAGAGTACTTGCAGGAGTTGATAATCCCGAGGAGTCTGAGTGAGAGGGGGCTCACTCTGCGATCTGCCGACAGTGCTCTTACCTCTGTTAGTACACAATGCAGAAAAAAAGCACAGTGCTCAGAGACCACGCTTTCGCCGTTGCGGGACTGTCCGCTTGGAACCAGCTGCCCCCAGAAGTGAGCGCCAAGGAAGGGACAAGAGCTTTAAGAAAGGAATGAAGACCCATTTCTTCACCGCCCCGTCAAGCCTGAAAGCGCCCTTGCAGTGACAGCAGTCATGAAACGGCGCTCTACAAATCATCATCATCACAGGTCATGTGACTCCCATCTCATCCTGAATCTGTGCGGCGGGCCTGGATTAAAAAAAAGTAGAGACCTGACTTAGTGAGAGCGTGGATTGCTTAGCTATTTCACAAATCACACTGACCTGCACTCCATAGACCACAGTGTCAGCGAGACCAAGCAGGGAACTGAGAACGCTCTCCACTTCTGATGTTGAAACATTTTCACCGCGCCATCTGCAAGCAAACAAAAACATTCATGACATTCTTTATATCCGCCAGTCAAAAAAGCAACTGAACAGACTTCAGTCTGTTTAAAATGCGGCAGCTAGACTGATCTTCGGGATGTCCAAATTCTCTCACATCACTCCGCTGTTGAAAGAACTACATTGGCTTCGTTTTTCTGAGAGGGTGGTCTACCGTGTTTGATGGTATTTAAAGCCCTAAATGGTTTGGCTCCATCATATCTGGCAGACATGTTTTCCCCCATTGAGGTGAGTGTGAGGGGGTGGACACTTAGGTCAGCGGGGTGTCGAGCTGTCAGGTTGATGCAGGCTCGCCGTCAAATACGCACTAATTTTGGGGATCGCGCTTTCCGGTTTGCGGGACCAATGGAGTGGAACAGACTGCCACCCGGAGTGAGGGTTTTGGAATCTGTTGGCATTTTTAAGAGAGCACTGAAACGGCACCTTTATAAAATATCTCATTCATGATTAGGAGGGCCCTTGAGGTGTGACACACACAAAAACGGCGCTCTTTTGTCATGTAAAAAAAATAAAAAATTATCCTCATATATATATATATATATGTATATTTATATTTATATATGACAAGAAGTTTTGATTGTGCATTGAAACTTTCACGGCCGGTTCTTGTTGACACAATAATTCTTGATCTAGAAGATCACAGCGACTGGCCAACCGCTGATAATGCCCATCAGAGCAATGGGCGAAACTGTCTGGAAAGAATCAACCAGACCACGGCTACATAGCCCGAAAAAAGTGATTGTTATGTCAACAAGAAATTTTAAGCCTACAAGGTGGGCTGATGATGCTGGAGAGTTGGTTTCCTGGATCTGTTGCCGTGGTCTGTGGGAGCTGGAGCTTCCGGACGTTTCGCCCATGTGTGTTAAAGTGATGACTACAGGGTAAGAACAAGGCCTGTCAGTTGATAAATCAAAATTATAAGTTTGATATTTCTCGTGGTTATTGCCTGCCACAAAGAACCGGAAATACCGCCATAAACTGTGATAGCGACTGTTGTTGCATTACATATTTTGCAGAGTTTTAGATACACACAGATGCCACTAGATGGCATTAGTAAATTACTTTCTTATTTTTGCTGACATTTCTTGTTGACGTTTCCCCTGTGGTCTTCAAGTGTGTAACAAAGCTTTATTTGGAAAGACACACTAATATCTCACTTATTTAATCAAACCCGTCGCCCTCAGCAACAAAATCAACACAAAGCACCAATTCTCAAGCAAGACATAGTTGGTGTAAGGCTAGATGGACCTTAGGTAAAGGTATATCAATTTTACAGCCCAACAAAGAGCATATTTGAAAATACAGCATATTTTTTGTGCTCCACGGAGATTCAAGCCCATGACCTTCCATTTACGAGCCTGAAGCATTACCATACAACTACATTAGCTGGTCTAGAGAGTTTTTATTGAGTACATTAGTCCAGCCGATGGCTCAATCGGCAGAGGGTTTACTGGCAAGGTTTACTCAGCCTTCACAAGAAAAGAGTATCAGCTCTCTCGGGAGCTGGGAAACCACCACTTCAACTAAAGTGGTTGCCGTGATGTGATTTACAGGTAAGGCTGGCCCCCTTACCTGTAAATAGGTTTCACTTGCTACACTAAATGTGTAGCTTAGTTGTAATAATAATAATATAAGGATGACTTATTTGGTAAGCGCTGCTTTTTGTGTGAATCACACCTCAAGAGTCCTGTGCGAGCTTGGTCCTTGCTATAGAAAGCACCAATTCTCAAGCAAGACCGAGTTGCTTTAAGGCTGGATGGACCTTTGGTGACCGGTCTTGTATGAATTTTTCACAAAGCGAAGAGCATATTTGAAAATATAAATGGTGCTCTGCCGGGATTCAAACTCGCAACCTTCCATTAACAAGTCCGAAGCGTTAACCACTAGACTACGGACCAGTCGGTTTTATATTTACGTTGCGTTGAGTCGATTGAACCACAAGGAACGAGGAGATCAAAATTATAGAAAAGCAATATTCACCTGAAAGTGTCGCCGGTCCTATCCTTGAAGTAGAAGTTCCCCAGGTGGTCCATGATGAGCACGTCTCCTGAGTTGAAGTACAGGTCCCCCTTCTGCAGCACGTCCCTCACTTTCTTGCTATCGTTGGCCGCCTTGTCCACGTAGCCGGTGAACTCGTACAGCCGCTTCTTGTGGTCCAGCCGGCCGAGCAGCAGACCTTCCTCGCACGTGCCGCACGGGATGCACATGCCGGACGGAGAGCGGATAATCTCGCCCGTGATGCTGTCACACCTGACGTAGAAGCGACATGTTAATGATAAGCCGGTGTAATATCGAGTTACTCTGTAGTCTAGAGAGGCGCCGTGAGTGAGAAATCTTAAAAGTTTGCATATTTATGGAAATGCACAATATTTTTTAAAAATTAAATTAAACACGAGATAAGTATATTTTGAAAGATTAACCAATATTAATGTTAAAAATTTCCGTCAGTGAAATAAGTTTTTATTATCCATTTATTTCTCAAGTCTGTTCCTGTTACTGTTACATTCCACTAGAGGTGGCCAGTACTTCCGCAGGTGCACTGATCTAAATTTAATATGAGAAATATAATTAAAAGAAGAAGACGATTTTGACATCTAAGCTCATGTTGTCTAACAACCAAAAAGTAAAAAGAGGTCGAAGACTTGTCTGACGTCTTCTGTCATTTTATATTGTAAAAATCTCTCTCTTGTGTTCTACCAGCCTTACTGTCAACATGTGTTTTCGGCAGTAGCCAAATAAAAGGCGCGCCAAAAAATACAATGTGTTTGATTTCTGCGAGTTGTAATCTCTCCACTTTTCCCAGGATTCCTCTCTTCTCTACCATCCTTGCTCATTTCCTCAATCCGAACCATTTTTAAACTATGCACAAAGATTAGGATTTTCCTGCAGTCCAATCCTAGGATTTAAACGGAAAAAGAATGAAGACTTACTTGACGAGGAGTATGGGAGATATGGAGGAGGCGAATCTGGGCAGGAAGCCAACTGCTCCCACTTGGTTCATGAGGTTAACTGCGGACAAACAGATACATCAACATCATCAAATTCAACTGAGGAACTAGGAAATCAAAAGCGTGTGGGACACTGAGGACATCATCAGATGGAGTAGGAAGAGGAGACGGTTCTCAGCTTTCACAGGAAATGAGTACAAGCCACGTCGGAAGCTGAAAAACTCCTGCTTAACGATAAGACCTATTAGGGCCCTACCTCACCGAGATGCCATGGCGACGTCGCGGGCTACGTAGGCATGGCTACCTCTGGCTACTTTCGGTCGCCAAATGGAGTAGCCAGTGGCGACCATCAATCAGTTCAGTTCTCCCTCGTATCGAGAATGGACGCTTTGTGCATAAAAGAAATCACACTTATTTATTATGTATATGCGTCGCAAAAACTTTAAAAAGAAGAAACCTAAGAAGTTATGGGTCCTTCCTTTTATATCAGATCGAAGTCGAAGTGGTGTTATTTCAAAATCACCGTCATCTCGTCTACATTTTACTGGCGACGTCCCCAGGTCGCCACGGTCTCCAGACTCCACACAGGAAGCCGACAGTCGTGGCTACGCTTCCAAATTGGCGACGTAGCCAAACCCTTGCCTAGTGAGTTAACTGTCATACGTTGTTATATGAATTGTTGGATACGTAGCCGGCGACGTTGCCATGGCATCTCGGTGAGGTAGGGCCCTTACACTACAAGGCGGCCACTGCGCTCTGCCTCTACTGCTGTCAACAGGGTCAAAGAACCCATAAGAGCAAATACATCCAATTTTGCGGACAGGAGCTTTGGGGTAGCCGGGCCAGTTGCCTGGAACAAGCTGCCCGTCGACCTTCGCTCTGACCAGCCCACCATCACCTTCAGAAGAGGATTTAAGAAAATGCTGTTTTCGAAGAGCCACAGTGCTTTTGAGATGGTCTGTGATCATTAAATGGCGCCACCAGAAATAAATCATCCACCATCATCATTATCATCTTCTGGAGGGACCATGAGTTATAAAAGGTTAATTCGAATCGTTGCATGTCCAGTCGATAGCTCAGTCGGTGGAGTGCTTGGATTCTATGCTGGGAGCTCTGGGCTGAATCCCTCCGAGGGTGTGTTATTTCAAAAATGCTAAATAAATCACCGGCAAGGTTTACTCAGCCTTTCCCAAGAAATGAGTACCAGCCCCTTTTGGGTGCTGAGAAACACCAACTTCAACTAAAGTGGTTGGCGTAAGACCGCCCCCTTACCTCTAAAAATAAATAGATTCCACTCGCGACTCTTTCGAGGATAACATGGCAAGAAGTTACACTATATGTGTAGCTTAATTGTGTTTTAGTTCATTCCCTTACTCATGTTGGTGTTGCCCTCGGTGGCTCCGTAGAACTCGTAGATGTGCGGGATCCTGAAGGTGCGCTGGAATTCCTCCCACAGGTTGGCGCGCAGACCGTTGCCCACCATGAAGCGCAGCCGGTGCTGCGGGACCTCCTGCTTCACTCCGTTCTTGGTGTTGGCCGTGATGAGGAAGCGGCAGATCTCCCCGATGTACTGGGCCACCTGAAGTGTTAATAAGAGGATATTGTTATGATTTCTTCTGGATTCTATTTTTAATTAAAATGACAGAATTTATGTTTTAAAGAATTAGTTTTTCCACTGTCACTGTTATGTAGTTAAACTTGGTTCAACAGATAGGAATATAATAACCATAATGTTGAGATTTGACAGAAAACAATATAGAGAGAGGTGACTCACAGTGCAGTTGTACTTGACGCAGTCTGACCAGAAGTTTGAAGCGGAGAACTTGTTGCGGAGCGCTACTCCCGTCCCGCAAACCAGCGCCTGGCTGGCGCCCAACACTCCTCCGGCCGTGTGATGCAGCGGCAGCGGAGTATACAGCACGTCCTCGGGCGTCAGCTGCGTCATGGCGCGCAGGCACGCGGCAATCATCAGGAAGCTGGAGGCAACCAACAATAGCACGGGCTCATGATACATACTAATACTGTGTAACAGGGGCGTGCATAGGGTATAGGCAACTACATATCTGAATAAAATATTTTTTCCCATTTCTTAAAAATAATTCATTTGAAATTGAGTGAAGTGTTAACGATGACCCCAAACGCACTTAAATTTGGAATGCATTTTTACCATATTTTTTTTTTTTTTTTTTGTGCACAACAGGTTACCCTAATTACAGTGCACCCTCACAGCTATCAACACGCTGGGAGGAACTCTTTTGCTAAATTTTTAAATCTTAATAAATTACATTAAAAAATGTCTATATTTGACTTATTTAAGAGCTTTATACTCCGAGTCACAGGGTGTTGCGCCACGACATCAGTACGGCTTTTCGGTAGATGAAATAGATCATGTCCTCGCCCTCGGGTGTAGTTGTCAGGCACATACAACCTGTATCCCTCCAACAGGGTGGGACTGTCAATTAAGCCGTTGATGACCTTATGAGTGAGCACCATAAGGGACCTGTTGCGCCTCGTTTCCAGGCTTCTAAATCCAGTCTCCCGAAGTAGCTCCTCATGATGCATGAATTGTGGATAACTTCCACACCGCCTCATGAGAAGATACCTGAGAAACTTTTTTTGGACTTGTTCTATCATATCTATGTACTTCCGCTGGTAAGGAGTCCAAACCTCGACAGCGTACTCTAATTTGGATCGTATAACGCAGCTAAAGATGTCAACCATCGCTCTGGGGTCAGTGAGTTGTTTGCTCACTCTGATTACTAATCCTAGCAGCTGGTAGCACTTCGTCATCAGCTGCGTTATATGATCGGAGAACTTCAGTCCAGGATCAAACACAACTCCCAGATCCCGCATTGATTTCACACGAGACAGTAATTGCCCACCATAATATTTCCTACCTATTAGAGCTTTGCTTGCATTTCGTTTGCCATTTACAGCTTTGTAAACCATCAGACAAACATGGTAGACCAACATCTTCGGAAAATGAAACCAATGCAGTTTTCTTAACAATGGATTATTATACCGCACTCTTTCACAGCCCAATCACTTCAGACCCCTTCGTTCAGAGTCTTACCGAGTATTATTGATGACGGCAGCCTTGGGGAGTCCCGTGGTGCCACTGGTATAGATGTAGATGAGAGGATCCTTGTACCGGCCCTTGGCCAGCTCCTCCAGTAGAGGCTCCGCCCTGGCCTCCTTCAGCCGGGGCCCCAGGGACTTGCAGCCCGGCACCAACGCCGCCTGCCCGCGCTCCTGAAGGTCGTACTCTATGATAGTCAGCTGCTGCATCTCCGGATCTGAGATCACTTCTTTGATGGCTGTGGAAGGAGAGCATTACAAATTTAAGATTTATCTGGTAGGTGTTGTTTATCTGACTACTTGTGGAAGTGTTTCTGATATACAGTACCGGGTCATGATTCACTTTACCAATGTCACCCCTGTTTCAGGGAAGGTTCGGCATATCTAGAATCCTAATAAAAGTAGAGCTTGTATGAAAACAATTATGACTCGCAATGAAATCCAAGAAGTATGCAAGGTATGCGTCGGTGTTGTGGCCGAGGGGGTAGGGGCGCATGTTCGACTAGAGTCTTTGGAACAGAATAACGTTGGTTAGAATCTGCGTCTGGCTCACTTGACCATAACTTCGACCCTGGTTCAACAGATGCCATTGCATGCACACAAGCTTCTGCTTTCGCATGAAGACAACTGGCCAGGCAAAATAGGTTGGTGACTTGCATTCCTTTCCACAAACTATTTAAAAAAAAAAAATTAACAAAAAAATTGGGTGAGTGAAAAAAATAAGTTCCATCTTCGAGCTCACCGTCAACCACCTCCTCGGAGTACACCAGTATCTTAGCCTTGGACGCCCTGACGGCATGCAGAAGCACTGTCCCCCTCGCCGCCGGGGGCAGCAGCGCAGCCGGTGCTCCCAGCTGCGCGAGGGCCAGCCAGGAGGCGATGATGCGCACGCCTCCATTCCCGCCCAGCATCAGGGCGACAGGAGTTCCACGGGTGACGCCCTCGGCCTGGAAGGCGCGCGACAAACGCCAGGAAAGCTGAGACAACTGAAATCAAAGCATAGGCTGTGAATTTTATGGATATTTGCTGCAAACACAACTAAGCTACGTATATAGTGTGACTTACTGCTTGCGTTATATCTGAAGCGGTCTGAGATATGGCAATTTTGGACTGAGTTTGGGTCTTGAATTTTTTGAAAAGTAAAGACCTGATTCGGTGAGACTGTTGATTACTTAGTTATTTCACAAATCATCATCAGTCGTTGGTAGGAATCCGGATGGGAATGGGAATCCAGAATAAAGAAAGAACACCAGAGAGGACTACAACTCGCAGAAATTAAAGTTGATGTTTTTAAGTACGTCATATATGTATTTGTCAAAATTTACACGCGCCGGCAACACAAGCTTCCTGGTGGAAGGTCGGTACAACAGAGAAAGCTTACACACAAAATGACAGAGGAAAATATAAACGTCTTCTTTTTACTTTGATGGCTATTAAAGCAATATTATTTTTAGTTTGAGAAGCTGTCAGGCTAAATTCAGACAACTCGTCGTATCAAGAGGGTGCTCCCTGTGAAATAAAGTGAGGATTAGATAGATAGATAGATATGACAAAATTTGTACAGCGCCTTCTATGACAGTGTGTCACTACAAAGGCGCTTGTCCGTATGTTTGGACGAAGAGGTGAGTCTTGAGACCTCTTTTAAATGGTCTCTCCATATCCAGTTCCCTCAGTGAGGCGGGAATAGCGTTCCAAGTCATTGGAGCGGCTGCCTTGAATGCTCTGTCTCCAAAAACAGTGCGGGGCCTTCTTGCAGGGATGTCCAGGCAGCTGCTTCTTGATGCAGCTGACCTCAGTGTTTGTCCGCGCGAGGTTGTAGTAGCTGGAGACACCAGCTCCATCAGGTACCCCGGAGCACTCCCACGCAGTGCTTTGAAGGTGAGATTACCTGTGAGTAGGTCCAGTTCCTCTCCTCGGTGTAGTAGGCCACCTTGTCGGGGTGCTTCTGCGTCAGCTGGTGCAGGATCTTGGCCACCGTCATGCTGCGCACGTCCCACCACCACAGCTGAAGGATGACGCGAGCCATTCCCCTCGCCACCCTGGAAGTAAGGGGGTGGAACACGGATAAGAGATGCTGATTACTGTAACTGTAACTCTGTCGCCATTCCGCTAGGGGTGGCCAGAGTCTCTGCATATTTTCCTATCCTGGCATCAGGGGCGTGCATCCCATACAGGCACATGTGCCCGATAGGTAGGCAATAAAAAACGCAACTGAGCTACACATAAAGTGTAACTTCTTGCCGTGTTATCCCCGAAGGGTTTTGCATGTGGCGAGTGGAACCTATTTATTTTTACAGGTAAGGGGGCCAGTCTTACGCCAACCACTTAAGTTGAAGTGGGGGTTTCCAAGCTCCCGAGGGGGCTGGTACTCATTTCTTGTGAAGGCTGAGTAAACCTTGCCGGTAATTTATTTTGCATTTTTGAAATAACACACCCTCGGAGGGATTCAAACCAGAGCTCAAGGCATGGAATGCAAGCACTTTACCAACTGAGCTATCGAACCGACAAATGTGACATGTGAGGTTTGGTTTATTTTGCATGTACACATGCAGCATGTTTAAGCGCGAACTTAGATGTGCCCGCTTGTGGGCATGCAGTAAATATGAGCCTTAAATATCAATGCATCTCTGCAACTTAGATTATAGATTTTAGTAAACTAGTTGCAAGCTGCTATAATGTATGTTTGTCGTCCGGTCGATAGCTCAGTTGGTAAGAGCCCTTGCTTTCAATACTTCAAGGTTTCTCAAATCAGTAAATCAGCACTTATCCAGTTTTACAAAGGTATTATATTTCTTATGGATATATCATATAGTTAACGTTGTAACCAGTACCCCGAGTACGAGTTGCATGTTTAGCAAAACTTGAGTAAAGTAAAAGTTTACGGATATATTTAAGCTTCAGTTTCAGTACCTCCAGTACACAGAATATTATAATGAAATCATATGAATTTATTTACAATATCTAGAAATAGTTTTAATAACTAAATAATTTTACAAGGTTTAAGTAATTATTATTATTATTAATTACTGATAACTGAATTATATTTCATTAAATATAAGGCCAAATCACATCTCCCAATCAGCATCCATCATGTACAGTCACAGATAATGTTTTTCATGAAAGATAAAATAATTGTTGTATCACATTTTGATAATAAAACATTTCAAAGGGATGGGATAAAAATAACTTAAATCACGATAATGTATTTCTTATATTGAAGAAAAAAATATGTATACTTAATGGACTCTGATCAAATAACATGGACAACAAAATGTCACATCATTCTTACAACAATAATAATAATAATATTAGGATGATTTATTTGGTGAGCGCTGTTTTTGTGTGTATCACACCTCAAGAGCCCTCTGCGAGCTTGGTCGTCGCTGTAGAAAGCGCCAATTCTCAAGCAAGACCCAGTTGTTGTAAGGTTGGATGGACCTTTCAGTGACCGGTCTTTGGTAAAGGTTTATGAATTTTTCAACTCAGCGAAGAGCACATTCGAAATAACAATGGTATATTTTTGTGCTCCGCCGGGATCCGAATCCACAACCTTCCATTTACGAGTCCGAAGTGTTGCCACTACGGACTACGGACCGGTCCAAGATGCCAACGACACGCGGTGTACCTGAGCGGTAACCCATCCAAGCACTGTCCGCGCCCAATGTTGCTTAACTTCGGTGATCTATGGGAACCGGTGCTTTCAACATGGTAACGTCGTTGACATACAATGTGTGTATACCAGTGGCGAAGGGTGCCATACAAGCCGATTCCCATCGGTTTCCCGTTTAAAATGAGGCAGAAATGATAATAAAGTAGACTGCATGGTTTCAATGGGGGAAAAGTATGTATTGTTTCTTTGGTTTTAAATGTATTTTTTAACTATTTTGTTACATCACTTTAAAAGGGAAGCCGATGGGAACCGGCTTGTATGGCACCCTTCGCCACTGGTGTATACAGAGGAAATGTGAAAGGAAACAGGAAAGGGAAGACCGAGAAAAGTATGACTGGATCAGATTGGTGAAATTGTGAAAGAATGGATTATACAAAGCGAATGTAAAAGAGGGAAATGTATGAAAAACGTGATGGATGTGAATGAACTGAAAGAGGTATGCAAGGATAGGGGCCGTCCATTAATTACGTCATCGATTTTGGCCGATTTTCGACCCCCCCCCCCCCCCTTACAATCATCCTATAGTCATTATCTAATGACTCCTTCCCACTCCCCCCCCTCTTGCTGTAATAATGGATGAGCTTAATAATTAATAATGTTATATTACTTATATTATTATATTCTTGAAGACTTTCAGCTTAAGTTTCGTCTCCTCTGTGGGCGACTTCTTCGGAGTTCTGCTCGCTACATATTTTTCTATTGGTTGCTAATGACCCTACTCACATAGAGGTGTGACAACACGTTTTGTGTGATCCCAAGTAGGGGGGGACGGGGGGGGGGACTAGCCTTACGCCAACCAATTCACTTCAAGTGGGGGTTTCCCAGCTCCCAAAGAGGCTGGTACTCATTTCTTGTGAAGGCTGAGAGGAAACCTTGCCGGTATTTTATTTTTGGGTTTGAAATAAACACCGCAACGGGAAATAATTTCTGACTCACTCGGCGGGATTCAAAGCCGAGCTCTCGGCATGGAATGCAAGCACTCTTCCAACTGAGCTATCGACCGGATCTAATTTAAAAAAAAATTAGAACTTAGAGATTATAGTGGTCAGCCTCATTGTTCCTTGACTTATAGGTTGGTATGCGGCTGACCACCCATGCTGTAAAAATGGTTCACTTTGCCAATGTCACCCCTGTCTCAGGGAAGGACGGCAAAAGTTGCAGGGTGTGTCCATTTGAGATTTGGTTTTTATGTTGTAGGTTCACATGAGGCATGTGCAGCCGATGAAGCAACTCAAGAGGCTGCAGTCGGTACAGAACTCGGCAGCACGGCTGATTTTCGGAGTGTCTCAATTCTGCCATATAACGCCCCTTCTCCAGGAACTGCACTGGCTCAGGATCAATGAGAGAATACAATACAAGCTCTGCACACTCATCTACAAGACATTGCACGGAATGGCGCCGCTTTACCTTATTGACAAAGTTAAAAAGCAGGAGATTTCAACTCGCAGACGCACACTTGGATCCCGAGACGCTAACGCGAGTCTGCTCCAGGTCCCAGGCAGAGCCACAAGGACGGTGTTCGGTGACCGAGCTTTTCGTGTCGCAGCTCCGATGGCTTGGAATGCACTCCCAGTGACCCTCAGGGAGCAACACAGTGAGGAACAGTTTAAAAAGCAATTGAAAACATTTTTGTTTGGACAATCCTACATAGCGCCTTTGAAGTGACGTTAGTTACAAAATGGCGCTATAAAAGTGTGGAACATTATTATTATGTTCACTTTGCCAGTGTCACCCCTGTTTCAGGGAAGGTCGGCAAAAGTTGTGGGGCTTATGTTCATTTGAGGTTTGAATTTTATTTGTAAGTACACAATCAGCATTTGTAAGCGCGAACTACACGTGTTTGTTTGTGGGCATACATCTGAGAGCTTTGAATGAATATATCCTTGCAACTTAGATTATTATTATTTTATTTTTATTATTTATGTGCAAGCGCGAACTTGTACGTGTCTGGTTGTGAGAATGCATGTAATGTGAATCTCCAATGTAACATATCTTTGCAACATAGATTAGATTAGAGCCTCATACCAGCCTATAAGTCAAGGAGTGATGCACAAAGCTTCATTGTTAACAAGAGAAATGTGGGTGCATGCTTGTGCCGCGCCACGACTATCTGCCATGCAAGGTGCAAGGTCCATCTCGTCGTTTATTCATAACCTCTGAACTGAAGACTGAAAAAGTAGTGATTGCGTGTCGTATCAGAAATCACAATTACTTATTATATATGTTTTTTTATAATTAAACTAGTAACACTGTGACATTATAGGTCCGGTTGATAGCTCAAACGGAAAGCTTTCTGTTTTTTGACGTGGCGTAAGTAATGGATTTAATTTATATTTTTATGTTTTTGCTTGATGTTCTTTTTAATTTAATTGCCATTTAAATACTTTATTTCACAAGATTTTTTTTTCTCAAAATCATTCACAAGTTCACTCTTCACTCTCTGCTTACAGGTCTTCGAGTCGCAATAGTCAAAGAGACCCGTTTGTCAGACAGAATCTTAGCTCGTATTTATAAGTGCCGCAGAGATGATTCTTACATCGCACGTTTAATAATAAAGAGAAATAACTCAAAAATTGAGAAAATCGAGATTTTGTAATAAAACGCAAGAAAAATGCGAGAAGAATAGGTAGAATGCGACAGCCTTTCAATTTGGACGAATATGACCAAGATAAAACATCGGTCGCCTTTTTCATCCCATACAAGTTGTACTGGTTGTCTGAACTGCAAACGTGATTTCCCAACATTCTTTTTTTTTTAGTTATTGCTCTTTATTATTAAGCGTGCGACATGTTCGATGTATATTTGAACCCAAGCTCTCGACATGGAATGCAAGCATTCTACCAACTGAGCTATCGAGCAGTCTTTTTAAGAGTTTGGTCGTCGCTACAAAGCGCCAATTCTCAAGCAAGACCCAGTTGCTGTAAGGCTGGATGGACCTTTTGATGACCGGTCTTTGGTAAAGGTTTATGAATTTTTCAACCCAGCGAAGAGCAAATTTGAAAATATCCATGGTATATTTTTTGTGCTCCGCCGGGATTCGAACCCACAACCCTCCATTTACGAGTCCGAAGTGTTACCACTGGACTACGGACCGGTCTACTTCTTAGGAAATATGTAAAAACTTACAGATGGCCATGAATACCTGAAATCTCTGGGTAGAGTCTTCCAGATGACCAGGATCCAGTAGACCCTGTTCCCCGTCAGGAGGTACAGCACGCTGAAGAACACCAGCATCTTCAGGACTCCGCCGAGGAAGGGCAGGGCTCCCAGGGCCAGGCCGGCCGCAGCTATGCCGGCCTTGATGTTGAAGGAGGCCGAGCCCTGGGAGGCCAGCCACTCTGATGGAGACTGCAGCAGCGGGGACATGGTGCTAGCTCATCAATGGATCTGAAACCAAGCAAGTGACTATTCAATATACAACAAAATTCTTTCAGTCAATTCTCAAGCAAGACCCAGTTGCTGTAAGGCTGGATGGACCTATGGTGACCGGTCATTGGTAAAGGTTTATGAATTTTTCAATCCAGCGAAGAGCAAATTTGAAAATATAAATGGTATATTTTTTGTGCTCCGCCGGGATTCGAACCCACAACCTTCCATTTCTGAGTCCGAAGTGTTACCACTGAACTACGGACCGGTCTGGGTTCTACGGGTGACATTGGGAAAGTGGAGTGGGTACAATTTTTCCTTTCTCATTAAGTCTCTGAGGGATGTTAGTGTTATTTGTTATATCTTTGTTATTTTGTCACAAAAATTAAATAATAATAACAATGATTAAAATAATGTGATTATAGACATTAATAAAAACAAGGTGTGTCAAATATATGGCATATCATTGTGATAAAAATATTATCATTAAAAAATCCTTGCTAACTTGTGCCCAGAAACAATTAAATAATATATTAATTATAATTGAGATAGGAATGATAGGGTGAGGAATGATTTTGTAGGAGAAGAATGTGGTGCAAGGCGAAGTGTGAAAGTGGAGATTAAAAGTAGTTTGTTAAGATGGTTTGGACATGTGGAGAGAATGAAGAAAGACTGACGAAGAAAGTACACGTTGCAAGAATAGACGGATGTCGTGGTAGAGGAAGACCTAGAAAGGTATGGATGAACCAAATTCAAATGGGATAGCGAATGAATGGGATATCCAGAGTCATAATAAAAGGAGAGATTGTATGATTGTAAGGTTATGACTCTAAATGAAATAAAAGAAGTATGTAAGGACAGAAAAAATGGTGGTTGATCTTTAATGTTGGCAACTTTGACTAGGGTTTTATTAAATAAATTTTTTGTATTGTGTATTTGTTTTGATGTCTATACATATTATTATTTGTTGATAATAAAAATGTAATTGGTTGTTTATGTCACCCCTGCTTCAGGGAAGGTCGGCAAGAGTTGCAGGGCTTATGTTTTTTGAGATTGGGTTTTTTATATTGTAGGTCCACATGCGGCATGTGTAAGCGCGAAATTATGCATGTCTGCTTGTGGGAATGCATTTAATATGAATCTCAAATGATACATATCTTAGCAGCTTAGATTTAGATTTAGATGTTCCTTGACTTATAGGTAGGTATGCAGCTGACCACCAACATGCTATAAAAAATGCTTCAATTTGCCAATGCCACTCCTATTTCAGGGCAGATCGGCAAGAGTTGCAGGACTTATGTTCATTTGAGATGGGGTTTTTAAGTTGTAAGTTCACATGCAGCATGTGTGAGCCCGAATTTATTCGTGCGTGCTTGTGGGATTGCATTTAATATTAATTTTAAATGAAATATATCTTTGCAATTTAGATTATATTAGAAGAAAGCATGCATTGAATATGAATCTTATATGTCTATATATCGTTGCTACTTAGATAATGTGGGAATGCATGTGTGGGAATTCTCCATGTATGGAAAAAGAAGAAAATCTATTAATTGATCTTTATAAACATAATTAAGTAAGTACCCGTTCACCTTCAAAGACATACATAATAATATCATAGTATGAGGAGACATATGGAACTGAAGACAGCCATCTTGGATTTTTATTTTAAAAATAAGATAAACATACGTCCCAACTAAGCTACACACATAGTGTAACTTTTTTTTCTAAATAGATTTGTGAAGAGGAATGCAATTCGACAACCTATTTTACCTGGCCAGTTGTCTTCATAAGAAAACAGAAGCTTGTGTGTATGCAATAGCATCTTTTAAACCAGGGTCAAAGTTAAGGTCAAATGGGCCAGACGTGATTCGAACCAACGTATTCTGTTCAAAATACGCTAGTCAAGAAAATTGACTTGATCCCACGGCCATGACACTGACAAATGTTGTACTTCTTGACACTTCGTGCTGTGTTTTCCCCGAAGAGATCGTACCTATGTGGCGAGTGGAACCTATTTATTTTTACAGGTAGTCAGTTGAAGTGGGAGTTACCTGGCTCACGAGGGGGCTGGTACTCGTTTCTTTTGAATACAGAGTAAACCTTGCCGTTATTTTATCTTGTATTTTACAGTAACACTAATACGGGAAATCATTTGTCGGTGTTATGGCCGCGGGTATCAAGTCGGGTTATTCGGAACCGGATAACGATGGTTCGAATCTCGCGACGATAACTTCGACCCTGGTTCAACAGATGCCGTTGCATGCACACATGCCTCTGCTTTTGCATGAAGACAACCGGCCAGGCAAAATAGGTTGGTGGATTGCATTCCTTTCCACAAATCTATTTAAAAAAAAAAAAATCTGAAACCCTAGGCGGGATTTGAACCTGAGCTATCGGCATGAAATGCAAGCACTCTTGACTCTACCGGCTGAGTTATCAACGTTACTTAAAAGTGTTAATTATTCCTTAGGGGCCGTCCATAAATTACATCATCGATTTTGGCCGATTTTCGACCCCCCCCAAACAAACAATCATCCTAGTCATGATAATAAGATTTTATAATAGCCTCTTGGTCTTGGAGCCAGACTGGTGCAGTCTATAATCTAAGTTGCAAAGATATATAAACATTCAAAATTCATAATATTAAGAGTACTATATACCCTAAACCTGTCCTTCTTATTTCATACACTTTTTGGTCTTAGTAAAAGAGTGACAGTAAAATTAAAAAAATCAGGCGTTTTTTTTGGTTTATTTATCTTAATAATGAAGGTTAAAAAAATATATAACTCAAAAAGTGTCACCACAAAGAAATATTTAAAAAAGAAATACGTTTTTTTCACATTTTTATCGTTTTTCTTGTGTGTGCTATATTTTGGAAATATTTTTATTTTTATTTTAATTACAGAACTATACATTGTTTAATGCAGTATCGGGGCATTTTTTTTATTATGTTAATAGTTTTTGAGTACTTAAATATGGAAAATCGGTTTTCAAGAAATTTCTAATATAATCTAATCTATATGTTGCAAATACCTATATGTTACATTGGAGATTCACATTACATGCATTCTCACAACCAGACACGTACAAGTTCGCGCTTGCACATGCCTCATGTGAACCTACAACATAAAAAACAAATCTCAAATGGACATACACCCTGCAACTCTTGCCGTCCTTCCCTGCAACAGGGGTGACATTGGCAAAGTGAACCATTTTCTACAGCATGGGTGGTCAGCCGCATACCAACCTATAAATCAAGGAACACACAGGACAAATTTCATTTAGAAAGAAATTCAATTAACTTATTTCAGTTTTTCCAAGTTTACTCAAAAACTATAAACATTATAAAAAAATGGCCTGATACTGCATTAAACAATGCATAGTTCTGTAACTAAAAAGAAAAAAAATATTTCCAAAACATAGCACACACGAAAAAAACGATAAAAATGTGAAAAAACGCGTTTTTCTAAATATTTTTTTGTGGTGACAGTTTTTAAGTTAGATATCTGTTTTAACTTTTATTATTTAGATAAATAATGAATAAACGAGCCTGATTTTTTTCATTACTGTCATTTTTTTACTAAGACCATAAAGTTAATGAAACAAAAACGACAGGTTTCCGATATAAAACACTCTCGCATGCCCACAAACAGAGACGTGTAAGTTCGCACTTACAAATGCTGCATGTGTACTTACAAATTAAAATCAAAACCTCAACTGAACATAGGCCCTGAAAGTTTTGCTGAGCTCTCCTGACATAGGGGTGACACTGGTAAAGTGACCCATTTGTTAACAACAAAAACAATAAATTATATATATTTATATCAATGAGGTCCGCACTGAATTTGCACAGACAAAATTTTGTCATCCGGGTTGCTAGGGAAAATGCATTAATTTTTTTTTTTATTGGTTACTAAGGATGGCAGTCCCACACAAGACTGACGTTTGCTCGACGAGAAAAAGTATAAATATAAAAATACTCGAAGTATTGTGAAAAAAGTCGTACTACGGGTACGCAATTAAGCTACACATATAGTGTAACTTCTTGCCTGCGTTATCCCCGAAGGGTTCGCATGTGGCGCTTCGGGACCTATTTATTTTTACAGGTAAGGGGGCCAGCCTCACACCAACCACTTTCAGTTAAAGTGGGGGTTTTCCAGCTCCCGGGGGGGCTGGTTCTCATTTCTTGTGAAGGCTGAGTAAACCTTTGAGATCGAACCCTTGCTCTCGGCATGGAATGCAAGCATTCTACCAATTGAGCTATCGACCTTTTTACGAGCTTCATCGTCGTCACTACAAAGCGCCAATTCTCAAGCAAGACCCAGTTGCTGTAAGGCTGAATGGACCTTTGGTGACCGGTCATTGGTAAAGGTTTTATGAATTTTTCAACCCAGCGAAGAGCAAATTTAAAAATATAAATGGTATATTTCTTGTGCTTCGCCGGGAATCGAACCCACAACCTTCCCATTCAGAGTCCGCAGTGTTACCACTGAGCTACGGACCGGTCAACAGATTAAAAAATGTTCCGACCTCATAAGAATCTAAAATTTGTAAATTAAAAAAATAAAATCGGTTGATAAACTCTTAAATCCCATTTCCCATACATGTACAAATCCTTCTTACGGTATCTTATCTTGTTTTCGTTACATAATAATAAAAAAATCATAGATAAAAATGTAGGCATGACTGTTACTATAAAACGAGTCATATGGAGGTTAGAACCAAAGCCGGCAGTCTAGGTAACTGTAACTGTGTCGCCACTCCGCTAGGGGTGGCCAGAACTTCTCCAGATTTACTAAAAAAAATTCCTATCCTTGGACATCACCAAAGGTCCAGCCACCTTACTGCAACTGAGTCTTGCATGAGAATTGGCGCTTTGTAGCGACGACCAAGCTCGTAAAAAGTCCGGTCGGGTAGAATGCTAGCATTTCATGCCGTGAGCAAAGGTTCGATTCCCACCAAAGGTGTCAGAAATGATTTCCCGTATCGATGTTTATTTCAAACCCAAAATAAATACCGGCAAGATTTACTCAGCCTTCACAAGAAATGAGAACCAGCCTCCGGGAGCTGGGAAACCCTCATTTCAACTGAAAGTTGTTGGTGTGAGGCCGTAAAAATAAATAGCTCCCTTACTCGCAAAAATAAATTGGTCCCGAATCGCCACATGTGACTCTTTCGGGGATAACGCAGGCAAGCAGTTACACTATATTTGTAGCTTAGTTGCGTTTTACGTAGCCCACAAGAAGGGGTACGCAACTTCGCGCTTACACATACAGAATATACCAAGTTTCACATGAACATAAACCTCTGTACTCCTGCCGCCGCTCGTTAAAAGCGGAGTGGCATTGGCAAAAGTGAACCAAGTTTTTCCAGCATGGCGGGTCAGCCTCACACCAGCCTATTAGTCAAGGAATGTCGTGACTATTTTTAACTATTGATCACATCCGTCAATACACAAAATATGGTTTTATTATTTACAAAGCATCACGCGACGTTGCCGTTTCATCTGCATTGGTAAAACAGAGAAGGAAGATGTTTTTCTTTGGGTTGATCATGCGTTACTATGGAAACACAAGGCCAACAACACAGATATTGAAAAATTATTCGAGAAAGATTTAATTCAATTTTGACTTTCGATAGTACACGAAATAAGGCACATTTTAAGATATTGGGGTATTTTATATTGCACTTATGTGAGATGTTATGGCCATTTCAAATCAGTGCATTTTTTCTATAGAAATTTTAATACATTTTTTTACGATGTTTGTCATCTGTTGGAGAGTAGGAAAGCTATTTTTCGAAAAAAAAACATTCAAAAAGCTTTTTTTAGTCTTTCACAGATGCCAGCCATCATTTAAAAAATCACGCTATATAAATGACTAATAAAATATTTTTATAATTCCAAAAGATATGAAAGCTTCCATACAAAAATACACAGAATTAAAATTGCTGTAATTTTTATCGTATGCACAACACGAAGTATCCCAATACCTTAAAATGATCCTTATTTAATGCACAATCGATTATAAAAACATTATTCTTTATTTACTTAATTTGTGAAAAAAATATTTTAAATTTCTTTTTTTCGTCGCGTTCATAAAGCCAGGACATGGCTACAACATAACCTCAAAAAACAAACAATACAAAAGCACAACAAACACAGATGAGATTCAAATTGGCAAATTTCAAAATTAGAATAGAATAGAACGTACCACAGATAATAATTAAAACAATATAAATTGTTTTATGGTTGATCACAGTGCACACAAATTACGGTAGGTATTCACAGCGCGACAAATACGTCTCGACCAACCGGCGGACAAATTGACACTGTTTGTTCATTGAACAACTGAAATTGAAATGAGATAACGTAAAATATGTTACATAATTATTATTGTTACAGGATAAAATAAGTCTTGGATTGGTTTTGTGAGTCAATAAACTTTACTTCTAGCGGTTGGATTTGTAATGACAGTCCTTGTCGGGTCGCTTTAGTACAATGGTAAATAATAATAATAATATGTATCTAGCCTAGAATGTACTGCGTACGCCCCTTTATCCTGCGCATCTCAAACATTGCCTTGCGCGGGAAGGTCATATTACGCTCGCATCCTTTTCACTTCTTTTTCTTCTATTTCAAAATAAGAGTAGCGAGGGAATGCGGAAATACCTTAAATTTTTAACAGTCCTATTTTAGAAACTCAAAAGTTATGTGCGAAGCTTTTTTTGATTGATTTCAATAAATAAAATCTATAATCTAAGTTGCGAAGATATTAGATTACATTTAAGATTAATTTTAAATGCATTCCCACAAGCAGAAACGTATAAGCATGTGGACTTACACCATAAAACTCAATCTCAAATTTAAATACGCCCTGCAACTCTTTCCGACCGGCCTTCCATGCAACAGGGGTGACATTGGCAAAGTGAACCATTTTTTTACAGCATGGGGGCAGATAAATATTGTGACGTAACACGGCCGGGTTGCTAGGGGGCCGTCCATAAATTACGTCATCGATTTTGGCCGATTTTCGACCTCCCCCCCCCTTACAATCATCCTATAGTCATTATCTAATGACCCCCCCCCCCCCTCTTGCTGTAATAATGGATGAGCTTAATAATTAATAATGTTATATTACTTACATAATATTTTGTATATTTTGTAGAAATTGGTATTTACAAGAACGACGTCACTTTTGGTACTCGTACATCATTTGCCATCATCCGCAGACCAGACCCCCCCCCCCTTAATGCGAATGACGTAATATATGGACAGCCCCTAGGGCGAAGGCTAATCAAAATTTAATTTTAATTACTAAGGACCCCAATAGATCGACCTGTGACTTTTGCCCGCGGGGGAGAAAACTTCAAATTCCGGAAACACCGATTTTGACGTCACAATCTACTTTTAATTTTTTTTAAATAAAATGACCTTTGTTGTATTAGTTACATCAACATACGAGTACAAATTTCCCTTTTTGTTTAATACTCGTAGTGTTATCTTAGCGTTATCAACATTCTTGCTAACTTCGTTATCTCGAGCGAAGTAAATTCATTGAATGAAAAAATACAATGTTTTTTAATGTCGCCACAATAAATCATAAATTAGGTATTCAATAGGCAATTTGAAACCAGAATACATCTTCTTTTATAATTCCCCTACTTAATCAAATAATTTAAAAAGTGTGCATGATTATTGAAACCGATTAGATTATAAAAAAAAACTAATCTACTTAGTCTCGTACAATATAAAATCAATGCTTATTTTTTTTTTTTTTTTTTTTTTTTTTTTTTTTTCTTAATTTTTTTTTGAAAAAATAGATTTGTGAAGAGGAATGCAATTCACCAACCTATTCTACCTGGCCAGAAACAGGTATTAATATCATCATTTAATAATTCATTATTGTTAATTATTAATGAATTATTAAATAATAATTACCCAATTACATCTGTTGAACCAGGGTCAAAGTTAAAGTCAAGTGACCCAAGCGGGGATCGAACCAACGTTGTTCCATTCGAAACACGCTAGAAAGATCAGCCCTCTTGGCCCACGCGGCTATAACCCCGACTAAATATAATTTTAGTGTACATATATGCTCGTACTTAAATATCTCGAAAATACTCGTTTTTTTAGATAACACACACAATATAAAGAACCTAATTATTATTTTTTGAGCCCAGTAACTTTACCGTGACGTTATTTGGTTTAAATTGTATTGAATGGGGGTAGTTAATTCCGTTTTTTTTTCTATGGTGTGGGCTTTCAAAATCCAATTTTTTGTCCCTGGCAGACCTTTGAATTTCTCAAAAACTACCAAAACTTAGATTTTTTTGGTTTCTTCGAATTTCATCGATGAAGATGCACGGTTTTTGAGCAAACTTATTAATATTTATAGTAGGAGTAGAAAAGGCACGTCTACCAATAGTGGTCAATGTTTTATCTTATGACAAAACCCCATAAAATGTCCAACAACCGTAATTTCAAGCCAAAAACTACACTGAAACAACAACCAAATTAAATACGTTTTGATCTCATTGCAGTTTGAATTACTAAGGCCCGGTATTTTGAAGTATCGTAAAGTTAACTAAAATTCAATTTTAGTTAAATCATCATAATATTTCACTCACCAAATTTCGCCAGTAAATATTTAGTAACTTTAACTTTCGATTTTCAAGATGGCGGCGCTTCACTGACAGCAGCTGTTCTTTTTTAATGTAAGGAAGTACATCAAAATTGTTGCAAACTGAACATTTTTTGTCTCGTTTTCTAGTTTAATGAAGGTTAGGCATATGATTTTTATGAATAGTTGATTGTTTTAAAGCTTTTGAATGGCATTTTAATTATTTCCAAGATTTGAGGGCGTGGCTTCATACTTCGGTAATGTTCGGTTTTAGTTAACTCGAGATTGAGTATTTTGAATAAAAGTTCAATTAGTAATAGTTAACTAAAATATTACTACAGTTCAATATACCGGGCCTTAGACATAAAATTGAACAGAAATATTCTGGGCATACTTCACACTGGTGGACTTCGTGATTCACGTGTTTCTGTTAATTTAAAGTGTAAATCAATAATTTCTCATTCCCTAATTGAATAGTGTATACATTTTCGGGTAGATTATGTAACAAGCAAATAAGCATGACTCCTTTGTATTTGAAACACTTGTGTCATCAAAATGTCGATTATTTAGTACTTACGTGTTTTTTTTAAAGTTCAGATGTACCAGGAGATCGAGCACATAAAAATTGCAAGTAACTGAAAAACAAAACGCCCATATCTAATGAAATATCAAAAAAAAAGTGAGATTTTTATCACATTTATTTATATATTATATGACAAAGTTGAACAATCGGTGCAAGCCAACTTTGACATTTCTTATCGCATGAATTTTATGACTTAATAATTATTTAATAGTGAGAACGCATGCACATATCAACAGTTTGAAATTTTCAACCGTGCTCGTTTATTTGTTGTATGAAAATTTAAAGCCCTCGTTTTTTTTAAATACTCGTGATCAATCTTGTGATGGAGAAATTGAAAATAATAAGTCAGGTTGAATTTTATCAACAAAAAAAAAAACGAGGAGTGAGCATAGAAAATAATGATATCAAGTATCCATAGAGTAAACATTGTTATCTGCATATAAATACGAAAGTAAATACACTAGACTGAGTAAATAAATAGTACCATGGTGTAGATATGTTTAATAACGTGATTTTGATAGTACCTACTATCATCCATGGCTACAGACCAGACACATCAGAAGATAATATTATGTCTTTTTAATCTATAATTTAATAAGTAGTCTATGTTATATATATGTAAGTAGTCTATGTTTGTTGGTATGCGACTGACCACCCATGATGTGGTTCGCAAGATGAAGGTCGGCAAGAGTTGCAGGGTGTATGCTCATTTGTGATTTGGGTTTTTTATGTTGTAGGTTCATACGCGACATCTGCAAGCGCGAACTTATACGTGTATGCTTGTGAGAATGCATCGAACAAGCGACTTGACCTCCACGGCCGTAACACCGACATGTATATTGACATTTTAGGCATGCTCACAGGCAGACACGTGAAGGTTCGTGCTTACACACGCTGCATGTGTATTTACAAAATAAAAACCCAAATCTCAAAAGAATATGTACCCTCAAATCTGTAAATCCTACAAACGTCACTCCTGAAACTCCTGTTTCAGGTTTTTTCATGTGACATGTTTTCACGTGCTGGCCTAAGGCCAAAAAATAATTGTTTCATATTATGCCGTTTATGGTAACTGATGTGATGTTTGGTCTATGTGATCTTTTGTCATTGTGATGTTTTGTCATTTGATGTTATGCCATGACCGGTCCGTAGTTCAGTGGTAATACTTCGTAGGTACTCTTAATGGGAAGGGTGTGGGTTCGAATCCCGGCGGAGCACAAAAAATATACCATTTATATTTTCAAATTTGCTCTTCGCTGGGTTGAAAAATTCATACACCTTTACCAATGACCAGTCACCAAAGGTCCATCCAGCCTTACAGCAACTGGGTCTTGCTTGAGAATTGGCGCTTTGTAACGACGACGATAAAGCTCGTAAAAAGGTCGATAGCTCAATTGATAGAATGCTTGCATTCCATGCCGAGAGCAAGGGTTCGATCTCAAAGGCTTACTCAGCCTTCACAAGAAATGAGAACCAGTCCCCTCGGGAGCTGGGAAACCCCCACTTCAACTGAAAGTAGTTGGTGTGAGGCCGGCCCCCTTACCTGTAAAAATAAATAGGTCCCGAAGCGCCACATGCGCCCCCTTCGGGGATAACGCCGGCAAGAAGTAACACTAGATGTGTAGCTTAGTTGTGTTTATATGATGCAATGTCATGTATTGTTTTGTCACAGTGATGTTCTATCATGAAACCCCAATTTTTACAGTATGCGTGGTCAGCTTTATACCAACGTATACATCAAGGAAGAAATACCCTTTACAATTTGACATCCTGCAGTTTGAGAATCTCTGGAAATCGGGATGCAGAATATTATTATATTGCGAATCTTGAAACAGGACTGTACTTTTGCAATAAAATAAACGTGTATTTAAATTAAGTTAAATTAATTTTATTTCGCGACGGACTCGGAACCAAATTTTAAATAACAAGTATTCTCGATAGGCAAACGTCGCAAGCTCAGATGCCTATAATCTGTAATCTAAGTTGCAACTTGCAAGGATATATATTATTAACATTCAAAGCTCATTTCGAATGCATGCCCACAAACAAACACGCGTAAGTTTGGGCTTAGAAATGTTGAATGTGTACATACAAATTAAAATCCAAACCTCAAATGAACATAATCCCTGCAAACTTTTGCCGACCTTCCCTGGAACAGGGGTGAGATTGGCAGAGTGAAGCATTTTTTATAGAATGTGTGGTCAGCCTCATACCAACCTATAAGTCAAGGAATACAAATAATAAATAACATTTAAGTATAAAAAAACAAGAAAACCTTAAAAAGAAACCTATACAAAAAAAAGTCAATACTTCCCTATATATAAAAAAAAATGTAACATAATGAATAAGCCAACATTACTTATTAAAGTCACAAAAATTTTGACTTCCTGAAGATGAC
Organism: Agapetus fuscipes; assembly: GCA_951799405.1. Lineage (NCBI taxonomy): Eukaryota > Metazoa > Arthropoda > Insecta > Trichoptera > Glossosomatidae > Agapetus > Agapetus fuscipes. Next base: position 2,841,358 of record OX637352.1, on the reverse strand, counting down.
TATATTGGTCGAAAACGTTTGTACTATTTAAAATATTTAAAAGTTAATAATTTTTAAATAGATTATATATTTGAGGAAATACAACAGTGTTTTAAAATCTAAAAAAGTGTTGTTTAGTTAAAAAACAATCGAAAACAAAAATATTAGTTTGCCTTTTTCAAAGCAACTCCGGTAGTGCGACGTAATTTTTTTTTGTCTATGAAATTAGTGTCAAGTCCATTCTCATGTCCAAAAAAAAACCAGAGGAAACGGAACTTTTGTCGGAAGGTATTGATTTTAACATTAACGTTCAGAATGTGGTGATGGAGACGCATGCTAGACCTAAATGGACAAATGGACGTATCGGCGAGTTCATTCGTCAAACTTTTTTTTAATGATTATAGGTTGGTATGCGGCTGACCACCCATGCTGTAAAAATGGTTCACTTTGCCAATGTCACCCCTGTTACAGGAAAGGACGGCAAGAGTTGCAGGGTGTATGTCCATTTGAGATTGGGTTTTTATGTTGTAGGCTCACATGAGGCATGTGCAAGCGCGAACTTGTACATGTCTGGTTGTGAGAATGCATGTAATTGTGAATCTCCAATGTAACATATCTTTGCAACTTAGATTAGATTAGATGTGCGCGCGACTCCCTTGATTCCAAATAGGATTGTATAGAGGTCTATGATACTTGCTGGAGTGCCGCAGAGGTGGCGGTGCTGGTGAGGTGGCGGCCGATGTCCTATCGGGAAGGCCTTCCATCACAAAAAATATATAGCATTGCATGAGCGTTCTGTAATACCTACGCCTCTAATCTAATCTAATCTAAGTTGCAAAGATATGTTACATTGGAGATTCACATTACATGCATTCTCACAACCAGACATGTACAAGTTCGCGCTTGCACATGCCTGATGTGAACCTACAACATAAAAACCAAATCTCAAATGGACATACACCCTGCAACTCTTGCCGTCCTTCCCTCAAACAGGGGTGACATTGGCCTACTCGGATGGAATTGTATAAACGGAACAGCTGAATGAGAGTATCAGGCTGGGTTTTTGCAATGATGTTCTGTACCCTTAGTACGAGTTGCAAAACTTGAGTAAAGTAAAGTTTACGGAAAGTATTAAAGAGGGATTTTCCCCAAAATCTGCCGTTTTTGTTTCTTACAATTTATGGTCTTAGCAAAAGACTAAAGAGTTACAGTGATGAAGAAAATCAAGTTCAAACAAACAAAAACGGCAGATTTTGGGGAAAATCACTCTTTAATACTTTCCGTAAAGTTTACTGCACCCAAGTTTTGCAACTCGTACTAAGGGTGCTGATCCTTTGTGGCTTGAGCGTTAGCTATTAAGTGCTGTGTTGTGTGTTGTGTTGCCTTTGTTTTGATACAGTTCTATCCCATTTAAACAGCAACTGTTGAATTTTAAAATGAAATGAAAAAGTTGTACATCGTTATTACATTTATGTAAGAGTCAAATTAAAAATGCGTGCCCCCAAAAAATCACATAGGATCACGACATCAGCTGCCACCTCACCAGCACCTACACCTCTGCGGCACTACAACAAGTGGCATAGACCTCCATATTATCTGGAATATAGGGAGTCCCGCGCACATCATCATAGTATGAATATTTATCGGTGTTATAGCCGAGGGGTTCAGATGGCTGATCTTTCTAGTGTACCTATTTGCAATAGAATAACGCTGGTTCGAACCCCGCCTGGGTCATTTGATCATAGCTTAGATCCTGGTTCAACAGATGTCATTGGGTAATTATAAATGAATAACTCATTAAAATATACAATAATGAATTATTAATTGATGATATTAATACCTGTTTCTGGTCAGGCAGAATAGGTTGGTGAATTGCATTCCTCTTCACAAATCTATTTAAAAAAAAGTTAAATGTTGATGCATCTGTGCAACTTAAATTACAGATTATATTACATAATCATCTGATTCGTCCCTGTATTTTGTCTGCTCCAGCTTCCAAGTACATTCAGTACTATTCAGAGTCATCCCTTTACTAAGTAACCCTTTACTATCTTATCTAAGCTTCAACTCTAAATACGAGGAGGTACAATTCAGGGGAATAAAAAATAATAAAATAAAATAGGTTTTATAAAATATAATAGTTTTTCTTTTTACTAAATAAAGAAAAGATTACGACTAGATGCAGTTAAGGAGTAAGCATTAGTCTGCAGATGACTGTGAATAGCACTTATTCAGTTTGTGGTAATGCGACAGTGCTTGACACATTTGTCATGCTTACAGACAATCAGTTTTGCGTGACATTTTTGCTGAAGTTGTCCCTCGTGACATAGTCAAAAGAGTGGCAAAGCAGAAGTGGTCGTGGGCAGGGCATGTTGCCAGATTGAGCGAGCAAAGATGGACGAAAAGAGTGGTGGAATGGAGACCTCGTGAAGACAAAAGAACTAGATGAAGGCCTCTTACACTGAAAGGTTTCGGGATGAGTGGACTGTATGAAAGACTTTGTGTTTTAGTTTTCAAATTTTAATTAAAATGAATCTTCCAAGCAATAATGTTGAAGTGTAGCCAACTTCTTCGGTAGGCACCCTCTCTGCAGGACGATCAAGGATGAACAGTGTTCATGCTCATCTGGATCAGTGCTCATCTTTGGAATAAAAATAATAATTTATTTATTTAAAGTGATTTTCATAGTGCAGCTTTTTAATATAAACAAGAAAATGATTCATGTGCCTGAACTAAGGAAATCTGTGTCTCAAGCATGGAGGGCTTGTATAAATGAATTTATAAATCCTCAATCGTCTTGCAGAAAGGGTGCCTCCTGAAGACGATGACTACGTCACCATCGAATCGTCGAGAATAATGTAAGTATTCCCATGTAAAATGAAAATATGTCTGAGAATTGGCGCTTTGTAGCGACGACCATACTCGTAAAAAGTCCGGTCGAACTGGGCAGTTGGTAGATTGCTTGCCAGGCGCGTGCATAGGGTATAGGCAAATACATATTAGAATTAATATTTTCTCCCATTCATTTTAAATAACTCATTTAAAATTGACTGCAGTGCTAACGATGGCTCCAACCAAACTTAAATTTTAAATCTTAATATCTACCTTTGATGGTTTTTTTTTTACCATATATAGCCTACCTATTAAGCATATGTGCCTGTGTATGCACGCCCTTGTTGCTTGCATTTCTTGCTGAGAGCTCTGGTTCGAATCCCATCGAGGTTGTCAGAAATGATTTCCCATTGCAAAAGAAAATTTAAAAAACCGGCAAGATTTGCTTAGCCTTCGCAAGAAATGAGCGCAGCCCCATAGGGAGCTGAGAAACACCCACTTCATCTGGCAGAGTTGGCGTAAGACATGTAAAAATAAAAAGGTTCACCCCCCACATGCGACCCCTTCGCGACAAGAAGACTAAATGCGAAGCTCAGTTTTTTTGCGTTGCGAGTTCGAGATTAAATTTGAATGTTGAATGCCGAGGGATTGTCTGTGGGGGCGTTATACTGCATCCAGCTGCATGGTAGTGCATGTAATATGTATACTTTATATGTATGTACTAGTACCTACGCGTCTCACCATGAGTTATTTTTAGTGAGGATAAACTGACACGCAATTATATGTTAATATTATGACATTCTTGAATGGAACTGCAATTCGCAGAGGGACAACCTATAATAGTGAATACCTACTGCAAAATGAGGGACTAAGTAATGAATCTAAGTTGCAAAGATATATCATTTATACATATCGACGGTTAAAAGGAAATAAAAGGAAGTGGGCATTTTAAACGACGCGACGGGTTGGTTAAAAATGAGTTATGAATGCTATCCTACTTAAAATTTTCCGCTCTTTCTAATGCGCTAACTCCCATAGCTTTACGATGACTTATTTGTTGTTTATGCCCAAGCAAACAACTGCGTTTTCGAAGTATGGTTTTGGTGTAATCCACAAGATTTTGGCCTTTTTTGTCCTAAAGGCGCTTGTGACATTAAAAAAATCGTACAACCACATTAATAGGAATGCCAATAAATGCCTTTATTTTTTTTAATTTTAGAGCTAAAAAAAATGATAAGGCAGATTTTTTTGGTGAGCGCTGTTTTTGTGTGTATCACAACTCAAGAGCCCTCTGCTGTTTTGATTTTAACGATATGATAACAAATAAAAAAGCTATGCCATTTTTCTGCAGTCTCCGCTCACCGCCGACCATACTGCCGCTCGATCTCGTCAATTTCGGTCGAGATCTCGTTATTTTATGCTTCGAGATTGATCTCGAAAAATGAGGCGAGATCTCGAAAGATCGGGATCTCGCGAGATCGAGATTGCATTCCCTATATTATGTAGGTAGTACATTTTAAAGAAATTATCCTCCCATCGCTCCTTGACTGATAGGTTGGTACGAGGCTGACCACCCGTGCTGTAAAAATCGGTTCACTTTTGCCAATGCCACCCCGGTTCAGGGAACGGTGGCAGGAGTTGCAAGGTTTATGTCCATGTGAGGTTTTATTTATTTGTATGCACACATGCAGAATGTGTAGGCGCGAACCTACATGTGCCTGTTTGTAGGCATGCATTTCATATGAGCCTTAAATGTTAACATATTTTTGCAGCTTAGATTATTGATTATAGATAGAGATTTGTAAAAGAACAAGCAAATACCTACCATAAAAACATTGGATTATGTAAAACAAAATTATGGATTGAATGGCTGATTTCATTCACAAGTATATAGCATCTTTAATATAATTTGCAAATATATATATACATGGACATTTAAGAGTCATATTTAATGCACGCCCACAAGCAGGCACGTGTTAGATCGAGCTTACACATGCTGCATGTGTACGCAGTACGAGTACATATAAAATAAACCTAACCAAACGTCACATTAACATAAACCTTGCAACTCTAGCTGCCTTTCCCTGAAATCGGACAAAAGTAAATCAAGTTTTTACAGTATGAATTTAATCGAAGGATGAAGTTTGGTATATATGCCAAGAAATTATAATGGTTCACCCATAGAGTCCACCTATCACGTTGTGTTGGATTTTGGAAATTTAGAAAAGGCACTAAATACCACGCACAGTGGAGGGGCAAGGTGTAACTTTTGCCCCTCAGGGGGTATATAAATACAAAAAAACAACAAATGGAGAAACTGCAACGTATTCTCCAATGCGAGATATGAAATACATAGATCTAGTGCCTATGGTATTTTCTCTCTCAAACAAAAGCCAACCATCAATAGGTGGCTTTCAATGTTGGACGACTTTCCCGTACCAAAAGAAGCGAAAATCAAAGGACCGCCACTCACCTCAAATTGTGCTGCTGGTCCAAGATGATGCTCGTTTTCTCAGGATCCTGTGGTGCTGAGCTCTGTTCACAAACTGCCACACTTGGAAGTCATATGGAAAACAATCACACTCACTCACAGATTTTTACGGTTAAATTTCAAATCGGTCGAGAGACATAAAAACGTGTCTGCATGCGAACACGGCGGAAACGGAAGTCCCTAATCCATTGGTAGTTTCACGTCGCTCAGTCAAAAAAAGTTGATACTGCCATCTTGCGATTTATTTGCACTTTTATTTCAGTTTATGACAGACCAACATGACAATTCGCTTCTTAGACTAATTAATTAAAAATAAAACAGATGACGCTCAATTGTGCGTCACCACACAGTAAACGTCAGTTAGTACCAAAAAGTACGGTAGAGTCTAGAGATGAGGGCGTCGTGTAAGCTGTATTAAAAAGTTACACAGTTGATTTTTCTGATAAATATTTCTGGTCCAATACAATGGTAATTGGCTTTTTTAATCAACAATTGTTTATTGGGAGGACTCTACACTATGTGAGTGTGGAGCTCAGCAAACTATGGAGCACCTGCGGTGTTGTCCCTCCTGTCCGACAAGCTGCTCCATGAATGATCTCTTTGAGGGAAACCAAAGAGCTGTAGACATTGCTTGTTACTGGGCCAATACGGTGTGAAGCTGACACGAAGAAGAAGAATCAACAATTTGATAACATAATATTATGTAAACAGTAAAGCACATTTCGACTGCTCCAAAGAGAAGGAAGTAACTCCGAAATTGAGGTTTTTGACTTATTTCCATTTCTGAAGGTAACAAATCATTATCTTCATTCCAAGATGACAGCCGTGTCTCTATCTCTTTTAAATTTGTTAATAAATGAATGTAAAAAATAGTTTAGGCATTGTACTCAATGGAATAAATAACATTCAATTGGCTTTCCTGCAAAACTATATTTTTTGACTTAGTATATAATATGTAATAGTATGTAATTAGTACCTATGTAATAGTAGGCTAATCTGCAATGCTGATTTGTAATGTTGGTTTATTAGTTTGCTACATTTTTTGCATAAGAAATTTTTGACTTTTTTGTATAGATTTCTTTTTAAGGTTTTGTTGTTGTTGTTTTTTTTTCACTTAAATATTATTTATTACTCGTATTCTTTGACTTATAGGTTGGTATGAGGCTGACCACCCATACTGTAAAAAATGGTTCACTTTGCCAATGTCACCCGTTTCAGGGAATGTCGGCAAGAGTTGCAGGGCTTATGTTCATTTGAGGTTTGGATTTTATTTGTAAGTACACAATCAGCATTTGTAAGCGCGAACTACACGTGTTTGTTTGTGGGCATACATCTGAGAGCTTTGAATGAATATATCCTTGCAACTTAGATTATAGATTATAGTGCTGTCTTCCTTGGAGCAGTCGATTTCTTCTGGATCAGGGAAAACTGTATATTCTGAAAAAATGTTTTTACATGTTAATTAATATGCAGAATCTTTTATAATTTCAGCCTATTCCTTGTAATAGACCTTTCCATTTCGGGTTTCGACAGGTGGGTATGATTTAGGACTACTTCTGTTTTTAATTTCTTTTCTGTCGCCTTCTGGATATCTTTCTTGGAGTTGTACAATGACTTGTCTTTTATTACCATTTAAAAAAAATCTCGTCTGCATTAAATTATCGTATTTTACAATTATTATATACATTATGATTATAATATATATCTTACAAAATATTACTATATCTTCAATAAAATAATGTTGTAAAGACATCTGTTGTCAAAAGTGTAAAGCTTTTTTTAAATATAGATTAAAACTGTCATGTAATTCAATTTGGAGGTTAGTTATGAAGTTATTGAAAAAGCTTGGAGTATAAACAAATAGATGGCAGTGCACATGAATAATAATTTACGGAAATATTTTTCTTCTTCTTTTACTTCCATCCACTTGCGTTCCATTTACGAGTCAGACGAGCTGGTCAAACCACAAGACTACATACATGCAGCATATGTAAGCGCAAATTTACACGTGACTGCCTGTGGACGTGCATTGAGTATGAGCCTTCAATGTCAATGTAATCTATAATCTAAGCTGCAAAGATATGTCAACATTTAAGGCTCATATAAAATGCATGCCCACAGACAGGCACATGCAGTTTCGCGCCTACACATTCTGCATGATGTGTGCATACAAATAAGCAAAACATCACATGAACATAAACCTTGCAACTCCTGCCGCCGTTCCCTGAACCGGGGTGGCATTGGCAAAAGTGAACCGATTTTTACAGCACGGGTGGTCAGCCTCATACCAACTTACCAGTCAAGGAGTCAATATAATCTAATCTAATCTAAGTTGCAAAGATATTTTACATTGGAGATTCACACTACATGCATTCTCACAACCAGCGCGTACAAGTTCGCGCTTGCACATGCCGCATGTGATAAAAACATAAAAACCAAATCTCAAATGGACATACACTCCGCAACTCTTGCCGTCCTTCCCTGAGACAGGGGTGACATTGGCAAAGTGTACCTACCTTAATGCAATTTGGATTATATAGGTTGGCATGAGGCTGACCACCCATACTGTAAAAGAAAGATTCACTTTTCCAATGTCACTTCTGTTTCAGGGAAGGTCGGCAAGAGTTGCAGTGCTTGTGTTCATTTGAGATTGGGTTTTATATTGTAGGTTCACATGCGGCATGCGCGAACTTATACGTGTCTGCTTGTGGGAATGAGTATACCTTTGCAACTTAGATTATAGATTATGGATGGATGACATGATTCACTTTGAGTATTGCCTTCATCTTAGCTTGTTACTGTTTTTTTTTTGCAAAATAAAATTTGCATAGACTCTAGGTAACGCTTAAGGTGATCGGAAAAAATAAGATAACCTTTGTTTATCGAAGGCAATCAGAATTAATAACTTTATTGTGTTTTTATTAATTGCAACTTACACAAATTGTTAAGCGTTCATCATCATCATCATCATCTTCAATGTCAGGTTAAGAGCTGAAAAAACGCAACTAAGGTACACATATAGAGTTACATCTCGCCGCGTTATCCCCGACGCGACGACGGGGTCGCATGTAGGTAACCTATTTTTTTGCACGGTAAAAATGTCAACATGGTTCACTTTGCCAATGTCACCCCTGTTTCGGGGAAGGACGGCAAGAGGTGCAGGGCAACTAAGGTTCACATATAGAGTAACTTCTCGCCGCGTTATCCCCGACGGGGTCGCATGTGACCTATTTTTTTTTGCATGGTAAAAATGTCAAAATGGTTCACTTTGCCAATGTCACCCCTGTTTCGGGAAAGGACGGCAAGAGGTGCAGGGTGTATGTCCATTTGAGATTTGGTTTTTATGTTGTAGGTTCACGTGCAGTATATGCAAGCGCGAACTTGTACGAGTCTGCTTGTGAGAATGCATATAATGTGAATCTCCAATGTATCATATCTTTGCAACTTAGATTAGATTAGATGGTCCAGCCCAACTCCGAGAGGTGTGGTAATCATTTCTTGTAAAGGCTGAGTAAAATTTTCCGGTATTTTATTTTTGTTAGTGGTTAAGACTTTGGGTATAATTTTTCAAAGTTGCTCTTCTATAATCTAAGCTGCAAATATGTTAACATTTGAGGCTCATATTAAATGCATGCCCACAGACAGGCACATGTAGGTTCGCGCCTACACATTCTGCATGTGTGCATACAAATAAACAAAACCTCACATGAACATTGACCTTGCAACCCCTGCCGCCTTTCCTTGAAACCAGGGTGGCTTTGGCTTAAGTAAACCAATTTTTACAGCACGCAGGGTCAGCCTCATACCAACCTATCAGTCAAAAAATCTTGTCTATTTTAACTTTTTATGCTGCGGCTCGAAACAGGGACTTGACGCTTCTACCGAACCATCGTCGCAGGTTTTTCAGCCATGATGTCCTTCGTCGTCCCTGAGTTCTTTTCCCCTCAATCTTACCCTGTATGATAAGATGGAAAAAACGCAACTAAGCTACACATATAGTGTAACTTCTTGCCTGCGATTCGGGACCTATTTATTTTTACGGGTAAGGGGGCCGTTCTCACCAACCACTTTCAGTTGAAGTGGGGGTTTCCCAGCTCCCGGGGGAGCTGGTTCTCATTTCTTGTGAAAGCTGAGTAAACCTTGAGATCGAACCCTTGCTCTTGGCATGGAATGCAAGCATTCTAGCAATTGAGCTATCGACCGTTTTACGTGCTTGGTCGTCGTCGCTACAAGCGCCCATTCTCAAGCAAGACCCAGTTGCTGTAAGGCTGGATGGACCTTTGGTGACCGGTCATTGGTAAAGGTTTATGAATTTTTCAACCCAGCGAAGAGCAAATTTCAAAATATAAATGGTATATTTTTTTTGCTCCGCCGGGATTCGAATCCACAACCTTTCAATTCAGAGTCCGAAGTGTTGCCACTGAACTACGAACCGCTCCAGAGAGGTGGGTGGGAGAAGGCAGTATTTCTCATTTCTCAAAACGTAACCGAAGTGCATCAGCTTTCTCTGCTTAATGGTTGGCAGGAGTTCCTTTATGGTGCGCATACGTCGGAGGACTTCTTCATTGGTGACACCCGATCACGCCAAGAGATCCGAAGCATTTTTCGGTAGACACACATCTGGAACGCTTCAATTCGCCAATTTATTGCGTAACAGAGTGTATGCAAAACTCACATCATTTAAACTATAAACGAAAACTACTTTTCTTTAACTACTTCCCACAGTTTTTTCGAGTTTTTCTCATGTTGGTTACCTCACAATGGCGGTGCAAGTGATCGAGTTGTATGTACGAGTATAATCACTCAGTGTGGAGATTGCAATTCTTTTTTTTTTCCTGTGTGAACTTGGTGGGCCCAGTTTTTTTTGTTATTGCTGACGAAAGTGACACCAGATCCGAAATCAGTTTTTTTTTTTTTTTTTTTTTACTTTAAATACAAGGTTGTCAATTCCGTACAGGCACATGCGCCTAATAGATAGACAATATTTGGTAAAAAAAACCTTTTAAGCTTGATATTCAGATTTAAAATTCAAAATTTATGTTTGATTGGAGCCATCGTTAACACTTCAGTCAATTTCAAATGAATTGTTTTGAAGGAATGGAAAAAAATATTTATTCTGAAATGTATTTGCATATACCCTATGCACGTGCCTGATATTAGTGAATTTAGATGATAGTTATAGGAGAGTGAGGGAGGGAGGGAGGAAAAGTTGCAAAGTTTATGTTAATTTTAGAACTGGAATTTTATTTTGTTTGATGACATTCAGGCTCTTTTTACCCTAAATCTGCCGTTTTTCTTTCTTACACTTTATGGTCTTAGCAAAAGAGTAACAGTAATGAAAAAAATCAAGCATGTTTATAAATTGTTTATCTTAATAATAAAGTTTGAACAAAATATATAACTTAAGAATTGCCACCACAATTAAAAAAAAAAAAAACGTTTTAGCTACTTTCTCGTGTGTGCTATATTTTGGAAATATTTTTTTTCTTTTTAATTACAGAACTACACATTGTTTAGTGAAATATCGAAACAGTTTTTTTTATAATGTCAATAGTTTTTGAGTAAATAATGGAAAAACTGAAACTACTTAATGAATTCAATTTTAATTAAATCAAAGAACACAACGCATTTTCTCAAGTCCTCTTCTGAAGGCGATGGTGGGCTGGTCAGAGCGAAGGTCGACAGGCAGCTTATTCCAGGCAACTGGCCCGGCTACCCCAAAGCTCCTGTTCGCAAAATAGGATGTATTTGCTATTATGGGTTCTGTGATCCTGTTGACAACTGAGTAGAGGCGGAGCGCAGTGGTCGCCTTGTAGCGCTATAATCAGGTATCACATAGGTTGGTATGAGGCTGAACCCCCGTGCTGTAAAAATCGGTTCACTTTTGCCAATGCCACTCCAGTTTCAAGAAAAAGCGTTGCAAGGCTTATATTCATGTGAGGTTTTGTTTATTTGTATGCACGCATGTAGAATGTGTAGGCGCGAACCTACATGTGCCTGTCTGTAAGCATGCATTTAATATGAGCCTTAAATGTTACCATATCTTTGCAGCTTAGATTATTGATTATATACATCATAAATTAACAATTAATTACTTTATTAATTATTAATCATATGTTCTTTTCCAATGCGGCTCTGAATTCTCACCGCAGTCATAGATCAAGCCGGTGATATATTTCATATTTTTACTAAAAAAAACTCTCAGTAGTAAAGCGTATGTATGTATGTATTTTATCCCACGAAGGTAGAAGAGATCATGCGACTTAATTGACTAAAAAAAAACCTCGTGTGAATGGTTTCATTAAGCCCTTAATAAATTAAAAGTTGAACTGAATATCGACACCTTAAAGGTAAAGCTGAATAAGTGACATATTAAGCTAACATGGGTTCCTCAGATGAATGCAGCTTTTTTACTATTTTCTACGAGAGAAAAGACTAAAAATATGTGACAATTCCTGTAGCTTAGAACTTTGCCATTCGCACTATCAAAATGTAATTTGTCGTGTATGTTCCTTGACTTATAGGTTGGTATGCGGCTGACCACCCATGCTGTACAAAATGGTTCACTTTGCCAATGTCACCCCTGTTACAGGGAAGGACGGCAAGAGTTGCAGGGTGTATGTCCATTTGAGATTTGGTATTTAAGTTGTAGGTTCACATGAGGCATGTGCAAGCGCGATCTTGTACGTGTCTGGTTGTGGGAATGAATGTAATGTGAATCTCCAATGTAACATATCTTTGCAACTAAGATTAGATTAGATTAGATTACTTGCTTATTACACGCAATGAAATATTTCATCCAAGTCCGGTCGATAGTTCAGTTGGTAGAGTGCTTGCATTCTACCCCGTGAGCCCGGGCTTGAATTCCACTGAGAGTGTCAGAAATAATTTCCCGTTACGGTGTTTGTTTCAAACCCTTAAAATAAAATCCCGGCAGGGTTTACTCAGCCTTCACAATAAATGAGTACCTACCAGCTCTTTCGGAAGCTGGGAAACCCCCACTTCAACTGCAGTGGTTGGCGCAAGGTCGGCCCCCTTACCTGTGAAAATAAATAGGTTTCACTCGCCACATGCGAAATCCTTCGGGGATAACACGGCAAGAAGTTGCACTATTAAATTAAAATTAAGCTGATTTATTTGGTGAGCGCTGTTTTTGTGTGTATCACACCTCAATAGCCCTCTGCGAGCTTAGTCGTTGCTATAGAAAGCGCCAATTCTCAAGTTGCTGCAAGGCTTTTTTTTTTTTTTTTTTTTTTTTTTTTTTCATTGAGAGGAGAAAATCTTCAAAAGATTCCTGCTATTGTTTCCGCCGGCAGGATATGTGAGACTTTTACTCACTAAAAACCCCCCTCTGCATCTTGCCACACCCTGGAACTGCCGTCAAGCATGACATCGGGGTGTGGTGTGTCTTTACATGCACAGCATGTCTTCACATTTCAGTTGCGTCAATTGGCAAATCTACACTATCTACATTGTGTTAAGACTAATTAATCTACATTAACACTACTATCAACAGAGACTAGATTTACTACATTTTGGCGGGTCGTGTTCATCCTTCGCCTTACGCGCTCGGCATCCTCCTTCTCTCCGATCACGCGAGAGGCAAAGGTATCCCAGACCCGCCAGTTCTCTTCTGATTGGAGCATTGACGGTACTACCATGTCCAGGTCTAGGCGATCGACCACAGTTGCTGCAAGGCTGGATGGACCTTTGGTGACCAGTCATTGGTAAAGATGTATAAAATTTTCAACCCAGCGAAAGAGCAAATTTGAAAATATAAATGGTATATTTTTTGTGCTCCGCCAGGATTCCCCACAACCTTCCATTTACGAGTCCGAAGTGTTACCACTGAACTACGGACCGGACTATATGTGTAGCTTAATAGTTGCGTTTTTAGTCTTATACAAAATATTATAGATTATAGTATAGATTATTCCTTGACTTATAGGTTGGTATGAGGCTGACCACCCATACTGTAAAAAATGGTTAACTTTGCCAATGTCACCCCTGTTTCAGGGAATGTCGGTAAGAGTTGCAGGGCTTATGTTCATTTGAGGTTTGGATTTTATTTGTAAGTACACAATCAGCATTTGTAAGCGCGAACTACACGTGTTTGTTTGTGGGCATACATCTGAGAGCTTTAAATGAATATATCCTTGCAACTTAGATTATTGATTATAGATAGATAGTACGCCGCCTTAGTTCTTGTTTATCGTATACGCCATTGAGAAAATTTTACATGAGCAATGTTTGCATGTGTACTGGACCAATGTGTCTTATGAAAACAAGAAATTTATTTTAAAAATATTTAAAAGAACTCTCACATTAACGAGTTTTACGGTTTTTCTTAGCTCAGATTGTGTAGAATTTGATTCTTAAGACAACTGCATGAAAAAGTTATATTTGACAAGATTGGCGTATACGATAAACAAAAACTGGGGGAGCGAGTAGGTAGGCTTACTTGTTGTATAATTTTATTTGATTGTTTTAATTATTGTATTTACACATTTAGTTTTTCTCGCCGAAATGTCAACGACCCACAATAAATCCGTCACCTGCACCTTAATCGGCAAGTCATTAATTTGGCGGAATCTGCAATTAGTCGCAAAAAACAATCAATTTCTGTGAAGCGTTTCGATGAAAACAAAATGCCGCATCCAACTGACCGGCCGCGACGAATCCAAAAAAAGAGACAATTTCACTTTATTGATAAAAAAAACATCGAATTTTCATTCCTGCGCCTCTTCAGTGAAAATTGGCAATCATCATTCCTTGACTGATAGGTTGGTATGCGGCTGACCACCCACACTATAAAAAATGGTTCACTTTGCCATTGTCACCCCTGCTTCAGGGAAGGTCGGCAAGAGTTGCAGGGCTTATGTTCATTTGAGATTGGGTTTTTTATATTGTAGGTCCACATGCGGCATGTGTGAGCGCGAAATTATGCATGTCTGCTTGTGGGAATGCATTTAATATGAATCTCAAATGATACATATCCTTGCAGCTTAGATTTAGATTTAGATTTAGATCATTCATGATAGAAGTAGGATGTAAAGACAGAAAAAAATGGCCGTTGATCTGCAAGGGCGGATCCGGGATTTTTTTCCGGGACAGACGGGCAAAAATAACCAACAATAGCTACTGTTAAAAATAAACTTGTAGTATTTATAGAAAAGTGTATGTAAGTATGAAAACAATAGAAAATAATAGTATTTTATTATTTTATTGTAACAACTCTGATAATTTGATTTGCCTATAAGTAGGCGCCCCCTCAGGTGTTAGACCACTCGGACGTCCCAGGATGCGGTGGGCAGACAACGTCGAAGCCGACGCCGAAGTTCTGGGAGTGAGGGGACCATGGAGGGAAGCAGCACAAGACGGAGAGTCCTGGAGGATTGTGGTGCGGGAGGCCCTGAGCCTTCAAGGCCTATGAGCCGAAGAAAGTAAAGTAAGTATAAGTATATACTGTGATGGAAACTCCACAACCGTATATATATAATATATACAAGGATAATTTATTTATAAGGTACACATAATAAAAGAGCGCCGTTTTTGTGTGTGTCACACCTCAAGGGCCCTCTCAAATCACGGATAAGATTTTTTGTAAAGATGCGTCTTTAGTGCTCCTTTAAAGACACCAACAGTTTCTGCCTTCCTCACATTAGGTGGTAGTCTGTTCCACTCCATTGGGCCCGCAAACCGGAAAGCACGGTCCCCAAAATCAGTGCGTGTCTGACGTGACGGCTGGACTAAGTCAACCACCCCACACTCCGCAGATCTGAGAGTTTGGCGTCTCAAATCTATCTCAACACGTGAAAACATGTCAACAAGTATGAAGGAGCCATACCATTGACAGCTTTGTAAACCATCAGACAAACACGGTAGACCACCCTCTCCGGAAAACGAAGCCAATGCAGTTTTTTCAACAATGGAGTACTATGGTTAAATTTAGACATCCCGAATATGAGTCTTGCTGCAGAGTTCAGCACAGATTGAAGCCGGCTGAACTGTTTTTTCGGCTGACCTATATACAGCGTTGAGCAAAAGTCAACCCGAGACATCACAAAAGCGTTAACCAGGGTTTTGACCGCCCCTGATGGTAAACATCTCTGATTGCCTTTATCTGGCGAAGTTCAAAAAACGAGGAGGATACCGTGTTATTCACCTGCTCTCCCATTGTGAGGTTCCGATCCAGTGTGACTCCTAGAAGTCTCACTGAATCTGACGGCTGAATCAGCTATCCCCCAATGGAGAGTGGTACGCGAGTTGTCAGGAGATGATCACGCCTGGACGTAGCCGCCCACATAATTTCCGTATGGGGGGGCACGTACCCCTGTGCCCCCTCCCCCATAATCCGCCCTTGTTGATCTGTAATGTTATGGCCGAGGGGGGAGAGTCGGTATTCTTGAATAGCGTATTTGGAACAGAATAACGTTGGTTCGAATCGCGCCTGGCTCATTTGACTATAACTTTGAGCCTGGTAGAACAGATGGCATTGCATGCGCACAAGCTTCTTCTTTCGCATGAAGCGTGAAGACAATTGGCCAGGCAAAATAGGTTGGTGAATTTCATTTCTCTCCACAAATATATTAGAAAAAAAAAAAAAAGCGTATCAGAAATGATTTCCCGTCTCCGTGTCTATTTCAAACTCAAATAAAATACCGGCAAGTTTTAAGTCCAAGAACTGGAAAACCCCCAATTCAACTGAAATGTTTGAAAATGCTGGCCACTTTACCTGTAAAAATAAATAAGTTCCTAATCACCACATGCGATCCCTTCACATATTGTAACAAAATAAACAAAGGTAAATCAAATAAAACTAGTATTTATTTAGGCCCAACTCTATACCCTTACCTGTAAAAATAAATATATTCCACTCGCCGCATTCAACCCTTTCGGAGAGGACGCGGCAAAAAGTTGCGCTACATGTGCAGCTTAGTCGCGAGCGAATCGAACCTTAGACTTCTGGTTTTGAACACTAGCATCCTAACAACTGAGCCATCGACCGGACTACCGATTTGATTTGTCTAGACTTTAGACAATCGATTGATTTTGGCGGGAAAGCAGTTTTCTTTTCTCAGAACTCTGTTCTGCATTTTTATTCTGTTGCTACGTCGAACGCTGATTTTGATTGATTGATAAAATTCACTGTTTTTAAATTTTAATTGTGAGCATTGACTTATGATATCTGTGGACTAGTAATAATACGAAAGAAAAATGAAATAATCGAAAATAAATTCAGAAAGGGAAACTCGTAGTGCGACTCTCATCCATCCCTTTGCAGTCGATCTCAAAACTATGAGAACTTGGCGTTTTCACGACTCATTCCTTTGCCAAACTGCCCGTTTATGGAATGATCTACCAGTATCTGTGTTCCCTTCCCAATTTAATCCGGTCTTATTCAAAACCAACATCAATCGCCACTTCCTTGCAGCGCCTCACGACAGAAGCAACAATCAAGCAACACTTCTGCGGCACTCTTCCAGGGTGACATAGACCCCGAAGACTTTCAAGAATTGGGGAGCCTCCCGTACAGGATTCCTTAAAAAAAAGGCTTTATATATCTGTGATCAACTTACTTACGAAAATGGTCCTTAGTAAGAAAGAGAACAAAGAACTTTACAGTTGTAAAACTCTGGCGAATGCCACGTGCGTACTATGTCCGACCCAGTCCAAGCATAGAAAAATTTCGTCATAAATCTTGTGATTGATAAAATTGACGAACATTAATAAAGGAAAATGCATTATTTGAAGACATTATTAAGTTTCAAAACACAAAATGGAGAAAGCTAGAAAACATAAAATTTGACACGTAAAAACATGTTTTGTATGACTAAACAGCTGCAACGTTTGACAGGACTGAGACCAGTGTGGGCTATAGTATGTATCAATGCAGTAATTAGTTTCTGCTCCTCTATGTTATTACTCAATGGTTGTGAGTGTTTTTTTAAAGATAGGAAGAGAGTCCTAGTTGACACCTGACACATGTGCTCAAGGTCATTGACCTGTAACTGTCAAAAAATGTGACGTCATCGGAAAATTGCCGTGTCGTCCCCTCAGTGCTTGTTTGTCTTATCTCCATCAGACGTAATTTCACATGAGCAATGTTTGCATGTGTACTAGATCTGTGTGCAGATTCGTCCATAGACGAGCAGCCTGTGGACAAGCTTGACCGATTTGTCGTAACATCGTCCCCCCAGTGCTTGTTTGGCTTATCTACCATTTGATTCAACGATGACCCTTCCATGAAATTGACTTAAAAATCTCATTCTACACAATCTGAGCCAAGAGAAAAACGTAAAACACGATAATGTGAGAGTTGTTTTAAATATTTTCAAAATCAATTTCCAGTTTTCGTAAGACACATTGGTCCAGTACACATGCAAACATTGCTCATGTGAAATTACCTCTGATGGACATAAGACAAACAAGCACTAAGGGGACTATACATCGAAACCTTAGGGTATAACTGAATAAGTGACATATAAAACTAACATGGGTTTCTCAGATAAATGCACTTTTTTTTTCCTATTTTCTACGAGAAAAAACACTACAAAATTGTGAAAATCCTAAAGTGTACCCGTAGAAGTTCTTCATGAGCACTTCCTTATAATTAGTTCACTTACTATGATAAGTTACTCCCAATAAAATGTTTTATCTACGATTTCTCAAATCAGTGAATCAGCATTTAATCAGTTGTACCTTTAAGGTGGCGATATCTATGCAACTTAGATCACAGATAGAATCTATCTAATCTAAGTTCACAAGCAGGTTCGCGCATAAACATGCCGCATGTGGACATGCAATATAAAAACCCAAATCTCAAATGAACATACAACTTGCAAGTTTTGCCAACCTTCCCTAAAACAGGGGTGAGATTGGAAGAGTTAAACATTTTCTACAGCATGGGTGTTCAGCGGTATATCAACCTATAAGTCAAGGAACATACACAACAAATTACATGTTTAAAATCAACAAATAATATGTATGGACATCAAAACTAAAACGTAATTAAAAAACTAAAACCAAATTATAATTTCAAAACCCTAGTCCTAGCCGCCAATATTACAGATCAACCGCTATTTCTTTCTGTCTTTACATAGTACTTGTCCGTAGTTCAGTGATAACACTTCGGACTCGTAAATGGAAGGTTGTGGGTTCGAATCCCGGCGGAGCGCAAAAAATATAGCATTTACATTTTCAAATTTGCTCTTCGCTGGGTTAAAATATTCATAAACCTTTACCAAAGACCGTCCATCAAAAGGTCCAACCAGCCTTAAAGCAACTGGGTCTTGCTTGAGAATTGGCGCTTTCTACAGCGACGACTAAGCTCGCAGAGAGCTCTTGGGGTGTGATACACACAAAAACAGCGCTCACCAAATAAATCAGCCTATTTTTTTTTTAATACTTCTATATACTTTACTATTTACATACTTCAGGTCATAGTACTTTTTTCGTAGTTCATTGGTACCCCAAGGTTCTTTCGGTGCATCGACCCATAAGACGCAAAAGGTACAAAACCTAGGAGAGCATCGACCCAGCAAGAAATGCGAGAAAGATCTGTCGGTGGATGACTGTGGAAGACGAAGAGGAGAAGAATGGAGGAGGATGGTAGAGATGCTGGGTCTAGTCAGATTCTTCAAAAGTTGAACGACAACTTCCCAAAATGTGGGATCAAAATATTTCAATTTCAAAAATCTTCTCTGTATGTTGTCGGCCCTTTTCTCTTTTTCATGGTCAGCCTTTCTTTGTATTCTACACTTGAATCGCATCGCAACTAAGCTACACACATAGTGTAAATTCTTGCCGCGTTATCCCTGAAGGGGTCGCATGTGACGATTCGGGATCTTTTTTTAATTTAACAGGTAACAGGGGCGGAGTTTCTCAGCTCCCGTCTGGGGGTGGTACCCATTTTTTGTGAAGGCTGAGTAAACCTTGCCGGTATTTTATTTTGCGGTTTGAAATAAACACGAAATAAACAAAAAGCGTGAGGCCGGCCTTCTTATCCTTTTTTCTATTTTCAATGAAAGAAAACACTAAAGGATTATGAAAATCCTGAAGTTTAGAAGTTCTTCATTAGCACTTCCTTATAATGAGTTCACTTAATAGGTAATCGTGGAAGGGGAAGACCTAGGAAACAATGGATTGATCAGATAAATGAGATTGCGAATGAATGGAATTTACAGAGTGGAAACAAGAGAAGTATACATGCATGAAAAGAGTGATGAAATTAGATGAGATGAAAGAAGTATGCAAGGACAGAGTCAAGTGGAGGCACTTGTGTGAAGGTACTGGCCACCCCTAGAGGAAAGGCGGCAGGATACAAGACAAGACAAGACTTACTATGAGAAGTTGCACACAATAAAATGTTTTATCTACAATTTCTCAAATCAGTTTTTTTTTTTTCTCAATACACGTTCCTTGACTTATAGGTTGTTATGCGGCTGACCACCCATAATGTAAAAATTGGTTCACTTTGCCAATGTCACCTCTGTTTCAGGGAAGGACGGCAAGAGTTGCAAGGCTTATGTTCGTTTGAGATTGGGTTTTTATATTGTAGGTCCACATGCGGCATGTGTTAGCGCGAAATTATACATATCTGCTTGTGGGAATGCATTTAATATAAAACTTAAATGATATATATCTTTGCAGCTTAGATTAGATTAGTGAATCAGCACTTGTTGGCGATATGTTGATCTAAAAAAGCACCAAGTTCTAATATTTGTTTTTTTTTTGTTCTTTTGTGGTTCTATGAGCTTTAATTTATATTTATGGACAAACTTTTTAGCCCAGGGCTGGAAGTCTCATCACCACGGTAATTCTTACCTACCGAATATCGGTAATATTTGAATAAAGACCTGTCAATCCAATATGGCCGCAAGTGAACAGCTGATTGGTCTTTATACAAATATTACCGATATTCGGTAGGTAAGAATTGCCGTGGTGATGAGACTTCCAGCCCAGTTTGACCTTTAAAGTGGCGATATTTCCTGTCGAGAAAGGATTGTTTGGGTGTACTCCACGTGTCTTGCAGTGTTTGGGAAGGTGTGGAGTCACGGCGGCCTTGTCCGATGTCGACACGTGCGCCAGTCCGCTGCACTTCTGCACGTGTCTAATAATAATAATAATAATTGGACAATTTGTATACAGCGCCGTTTAGTGGCACTAGCCACCCCAAGGGCGCTTTTATGTGTTGAAGCTTCTGTTAAACAAATGTGTCTTAAGCAACTTCCTGAAACTGCCAACACTGGTCTCTGTTCTCAACTCCAGAGGTAGACTATTCCAGCAGGATGGACCAGCCGAACTAAAAAAAAGTCTACCCCCCTACCCCCCCCCCCCTTCCCTCCACAAAGGTGTACGGCTTGCACCTGCAGCTAGGTGAAAAAAAGGAACAATGCTACCTTAGGCTGAGGTATTTCAAACAACCAATAGTAATTATAATAATACTTTCTTCGGCTCATAAGCCTTGAAGGCTCAGCGCCTCCCGCACCACACTCCTCCAGGACTCTCTGTCTTGTGCTGCTTCCCTCCATGGTCCCCTCACTCCCAGAACTTCGGCGTCGGCTTCGACATTGCCTGCCCACCGCATCCTGGGACGTCCGAGTGGTCTAACACCTGAGGGGGCACCATCCAAGACTGTTCTGACGATCCTGGAGTCCTCTGCACGTGCTACATGTCCGGCCCACTGGAGTCTTCTTGATTTCATAACCGACACTATGTTTTGATCTTGAAACACGGAGATAAGCTCCGCGTTGGTCCGGATACGCCACCTGTCATCTTCAAATACAGGTCCGAGAATGCGACGAAGCATTTTGTTCTCAAAGATCTCGAGAGATTTCTCTTGTTTCTGAGTCAGACTCCAGGCTTCGCATCCGTACAACACAACTGGCCGAACAATGGAAGTGTACATCTTGAATTTTGTGGAGCGAGATAGCCATTTTGAACCCAATAGCCCTCTAGGCAAAAAAAACATTTAATAATAATAATAATAGGATGATTTATTTGGCGAGCATTATTTTTGTGTGAATCACACCTTTAGAGCCCTCTGCGAGCTTGGTCGTCGCTATATAAAGCGCCAATTCTCAAGCAAGACCCAGTCACTGTGAAGCTGGGCGATTCGAACCCGAGCTCTCGGCATGGAATGCAAGCACTCTACCAACTGAGCTATCGACCGGACTATATCGATAATCTTAGTTGCAACGATAACGTACATTTTGAATTCATATTAAAAAGCATTTCCATAAGCAGACAAGTATAAATTCATATCGCATGTGGAATTTCAACATAAAAACCCAATGTCAAATTAACCTAAGCGCTGCAACTCTAACCGACCTTTCCTGAAACAGGCTTGACATTGGTAAAGCGAACCAATGACGCAATATAAAATATCCTTCTATGTGACCATGGCTATAAAAATAATGAAATTATAAAATATATTTCTTATACAAACTACGTATTTTTACAAAAGCAAGAAGACTAAAGTATAGATTGCATGTTTGTTTACAACTTGAAAATAAATCACTTATAATTTTTTACTAGCAATTAAATCGTTCACAACCAAATACGGCAATCTAGGAAGTTTTTATCAAAAGTGAGTTAAATATATGAAAATTAAGAGAAAGGGAATTTCCAGTATTTCCATTTATTTATCTCAATTTAAAAAGAATCGTAAATTGCCGCTTTTGGTTCTGTTCCACTGAATTATTCCCTTTAGTTAAGTATTGTAGTTTTTTTTTCTTAATAATCTTGTATATTTTTCTTATCATTGTGATTTGAATGCATTGGTTGTCAACATTTTCGTAAAATTTAACCATGAAAATAAAATGTACATTTCGGAGATAGAACAAAAAATATATTCGTACGATTTATTTGGTGAGCGCTGATTTTGTGTGAATCACACCTCAAGAGCTTGGTCGATATTAAAAGCGCCAATTACTGAAGCAAGACCCAGTCGCTGAAAGTTGGATGGACCATTTTTGCCGTTTGTTTGGTTTAAAACAAACACCTGGGGTAGAAGTCTCGACGACCGCCGATAGATCTTACCATTCCTTTTTTATTTTTATTTTATTTAAAAAATCCAGTGCGGGAAACTCCCTACATTCTAGAGACTCTAGGGGTCTATGACACTTGTTGTAGTGCCGCAGAGGTGTACGAGCTTGGTCGTCGCTATATAATCTATAATATAATAATAGATTATATAGCGACGACCAAGCTCGTACACCTCTGCGGCACTCCAACAAGTGTCATAGACCCCTAGAGTCTCTAGAATGTAGGGAGTTTCCCGTCGCTACAAAGCGCAAATACTCAAGCAAGACCCAGTTGCTGTAAGGCTGGATGGACCTTTGGTGACCGGTCATTGGTAAAGGTTAATGAATTTTTCAACCCAGTGAAGAGCAAATTTGAAAATATAAATGGTATATTTTTTGTGCTCCACCGGGATTCGAACCCACAACCTTCCCATTTTCAAAGTCCACAGTGTTACCACTGAGCTACGGACCGGTCATTTTGTAGATAGGACGAAATAAAACAAAGCGGACTGAACAGCTGATGGTTATTGTTCCATATAAAATGGATCAGTTGTTGATCTAACCGGTGTTTTATTTTGAGATTGAAATATACGAATTTGAAAAATACAATTGAAAAATATGTAACAAGGAATACGGAAATAATGGAACCTTTGTATTTTTACAGGTAAGGGAGCCGGTCTTATACCAACAATTTAGTTGAAGGGAGGGTTGGCCAGCTCCCCGAGGACCTATGTATAATCATTTGCTGTGAGGGCTGAGTAAACATCGCCGTTATTTTATTTTGGATTGAAAAAACACTGAAACGGGAAATCATCTTTGACACCCTCGGCGGGATTCGAACCTAATAGCTCTCGTCATGGAATGCAAGCACTCTACCGACTGAACTATCGACCGGACTTTAACGCTTTTCAAAATAGTTTTCCATCTCTTATTTATAATTAAATATGCAAATTTCCGTTTGACACGAGATCTCGCGACCCCATCGTGCTGCGAACGATTCACTTCCCCCTTACCGTCGCGTCCGCGGGCACGCCAAGCCGCCATCTTGATTCTCAGCATTGATATATTGTCTATTCCGCTCATTTGTATTCAAATTGATGATTATGGCGTGCAAAAAGCCGCCCATGAAAGTGATTTTTCACGGTCGTACCTTGGGAGAACTCTGCAATCTATTTCGCAACCCCCAAGGGCACTGATAACGTTAAAGGCCTTACTATTTTCCAGAAAGATAGGAAGAAAATAAAACTGAAAAAGACCAAATAAACTCATTAAATACAGTGCAAGACTAAATTTTACTTTTTAGGATGATTTATTCGTTGAGCGCTGTTTTTGTGTGAATACACCTCAAGAGCCCTGTGCGAGTTTGATCGTCGCTGTAGAAAGCGCTAACCAATTCTCAAACAAGACCCAGTTGCTGTTAGGCTGGATGGACGTTTGGTGACCGGTCTTTGGTATAGGTATATGATATTTTTACACAGCAAAGAGCATGTTTGAAAATATGAATGGTATATTTTTTGTGCTCCGCCGGGATTCGAACCCACAACCTTCCATTTACGAGTCAGAAGTGATAACCACTTGACGACGGACCGGTCGGTACTTTCATTCATTAGATGTATGATTGTAATTGATTTATTAGGTTTACATATACTTACTGTTTTTTTAATCATTTTTCTATTACTTTATTCAGTAACTTTTACTTTACTTTCTTCGGTTTAAAAGTCTTGAAGGCTCTGGGCCTCCCGCACCACAATCCTCCAGGACTCTCTGTCTTGTGCTGCTTCCCTTCATGGTCTCCTCACTCCCAGAACTTCGGCGTCGGCTTCGACGTTGTCTGCCCACCGCATCCTGGGACGTCCGAGTGGTCTTACACCTGAGGGGGCACCATCCAAGACAGTTCTGATGATCCTGGAGTCCTCTGCACGTGCTACATGTCCGGCCCTTATTCAGTAACACATTTATTTATTCATTTTTTTATGGTTTGTGTATACACATAACTGTCTTCCTAACTTATTATTTTGCTAACCTTTTTGTGATTATTTAATTTACATTATATATTTGATGGTTTTAATTTTTTGTAATTTCTATTCTACGTATTTATATTATGTCTAATCTGCAGTTTTCTGTTCGGATGCTTTGCTGAAATACTTCTAAGCTACAAACCTAGTGTTAGTAGTGCAGTGTTCTGGCCGCGTTTTCCCAAAGGGGTCGCATGTGGCGAGCGGAATCTATTTATTTTCACAGGTAATGGGGCTTACCTCCCTCTGATCATTTCAGTTGAAATGGGGGTGGTACTCATTTCTTGTGAAAGCTGATTAAACCTTGCCGTTATTTTATTTTGGGTTTTTGAAATAAACAACTAAACGGGAAATCATTTCTGACGTCCTCGGTGGGATTCGAACCGGAGCTCTCGGTATGGAATGCAAGCACTCTACCAACTGAGCTATCGACCGGACTGATGACGATGATAAAATATTTTTGTTTTGTATCTATCTATTTTTTTCGTGTACCCTTGCTGACATAGAGTGTTCATCCCTTGTCTATGATATTGAATGAAATCCAGTAAATGAAGAAAATTTCTAAAGTCCAGTATTTTCAAAGTTAACTTATATGACTTCAAACTGACAATAAAAACTACCCACACAATTGAAATAAATGCGTCTTTTTCATTCAGTATAAAGTCGCTATGCTAACGTTGAAAATACCGGGCCTTAGACACCCTTAAATTGTTGGTATGTATAGTCAAGCCCCTCCCACCGGCCAATCAAAACAAAGGAAAATCTGAGCATGCGCAATGAGAAAAACTTTTCCACCCTATAGTAGCTGTTCATAAACATATCTGCCATATTATATACATACAGATCAACAAGCCTTAAACTGAACGTTGAGAAAACCGAAAAAACGTCGCCATCTTGTTTTATATGCTTCGCTGGGATTCGAGCCCACGACCTTCCATTTACGAGTCCAAAGCGTTACCACTAGACTACCGATCTTGACATCGAATCCCGGCGGAGCACAAAAAATAAACCATTTATATCTTCAAATATGCTCTTCGCTGGATTAAAAAAGTCATAAACCTTCACCAAAGACCGGTCACAAAAGGTCCATCCAGCCTTACAGCAAATGGGTGTTCTTTGAGAATTGACTATTTCTATAGCGAAGAACAAGCTCGTAGAGGGCTCTTGAGGTGTGATTCACACAAAAACAACGCTCACTAAAAAATCATAAAAACTAAGCTATACATATAGTGTAACTTTTTGCCTGCGTTATCCCCGAATTGGGCAATTTGGGACCTATTTATTTTTACGGGTAAGGGTGCCAGCCTCACACCAACCACTTTCAGTTGAGGGTTTCCCAGCTCCCGGAGGGGTTGGTTCTCATTTATTGTGAAGGCTGAGTACACCTTGTCGGTATTTCTTTTTGGGTTTAAAATAGCCACCGAAATGGGAAATCATTTCTGGCACCCTCGGTGGGGATCGAACCCTTGCTCTCGACATGGAACGCAAGAATTCTACCAACTGAGCTATCGACCAGATTTTTTAAGAGCTTGGTCGTCGCTACAAAGCGCCAATTCTCAAGCAAGACCCAGTTGCTATAAGGCTGGATGGACCTTTAGTGTCCGGTCTTTGGTAAAGGTACATGAATTTTATAACCCAGCGAAGAGCATATTTGAAAATAGAAATGGTTTATTTTTTGTGCTCCACCGGGACTCGAACCCACAACCTTCCATTTACGAGTCCGAAGTTTTACCTCTGGACTACGGATCGATCTTAATATTATTATTATTATAAGCTCGTGCTTAGACATGTTGCATGTGTGTTAACAATAAAAAAAACGTATTCTCTGTAAGTGTGTCACCTCTTCTTAAACATTTTTACAGTATGGGTGACCAGCCTCATTACAATATCTGTACCTTAGAGCATAAACAACAGAAGTCCACTTTTTTGCGTGTTTGAGTTATTGATGCAGAAATTATTATAATTAGCTGTTCTATAAGTGGTAAAAATATTGGAGTCCTCGGACTCATAGTTACTGAGATATCAAGTGTAATAAATATGGGATGCACATAAAAGTGCGAGCATAAACCACGGAAGTTCCACATACGTTGTTCACATTATTTCACATTAAACAAATATCGATAAAAGAAGATAAAGAGTTTTTACAGATCAAAAATATCTCGTCTAGTTTAGAAGTTATGATGGTTTTATAAAAGTGCACATTTTCACTAAAACTCGTCTCCTGCACATTTTACTAAATGTGACTACCGTTGTTTATGCTCTAAGGTAGGTACAGATATATTTCCAATGGAATCCTGGTTTACTGCAAGTGATTCGAACACCAAAAGGTGAGAGGTGGCGGGATTTTTATTTGAATTAAATTGAATGTATTGTTCATTAGCTAGACGTTTGCTATTTCGCCCAAATCTGTCAATCAAACTGCTGTAATAACATTTTCAATAGAAATTAAAGATATTTCTGGGCATTGTTCAAATGTCCTAAATTGTAACATAAAATAACGAATTTCACCATTTCGATACCTGAAAGGTTAAAATGAATACGTGACATATTAAGTTAATATGGGTCTCTCAAATAAATGCATTTTTTTTACAATTTTCTACGATACAAAACACCAAAAAAGTGTGAAAATCTTGTGGTTTAGAAGTTCTTCATGAGCACTTCCTTATAATTAGTTCACTTACTATGAGAAGTTACACACAATAAAATGTTTTATCCACAATTTCACATATCAGTGAATCAGCACTTATTCAGCTTTACCTTTAAGGTGGCGATTTATTCAATAGGGTTATACAGGACTTAGGTATAGGTTGGTATGAGGCTGTCCACCCATAAAAATTGGCTGACTTTTAATTTACTAAAGCCCTTTTCTTTGTCCGGTCGATATGTCGAAATGAAAAATGAACAAAATATCGATAGGTCAAAATGTCCAGTTGATAGCTCAGTTGGTAGAGTGCTTGCATTCCATACCGAGAGCCCGAGTTCGAATCCCACCGAAGTTGTAAGAAATCATTTCCCGTTTCGGTGTTTATTTCAAACCCCCAAAATCAAATACCAGAAAGCTTTACTCAACCTTCACTAGAAATGAGTACCAGTCCCCTCGGAAGCTAGGAAACCTCCACCTAAAAGTGGTTGGAGTAAGGTTGTTCTCCACACCTGTAAAAAAATAGGTTTCGCATACACTATATGTGTAGCTTTGTAGCATTTTCTTATCGAACGGGAATGCACATGCAGAATTTATAAGCACAAACTTGCACGTGCCTGCATGCGGGCATGTATTTAGTATGAATCATAAATGTTAATGTATCTTTGCAACTTAGATAATAGGTAATACATCACAGTTTTTTTTTAAATAAGTTAATATCTTCTCTTCCGAAAATCGGAAAATCCCATAATGTTGCCTAACCGCACGTAAAATGCTATGCACGTCCCTGCTGGGTGGGTGGGAGTTGTAAAGTAACTCTGAATTACAATATAAAATGTTAAATGTAAATACAGACCTAAAGGAATATTCACACTGAGCTGCTTCCCGCGGAAACTAGAATCAGGTCTCTCTCGAATGGCAGGAAAAAACGTAAAAAAAAAATACAATTTGGTAATCGCAGTTCTGATCCTATTTCTAAAAATAATTTTACTATTTTTTGGCTTTGAAAATAATGTACATGTTTTTCTAAAAAAAACATTAGTATTCTTTTTTTAGCTGGAGTATTTGGTGTAAGACTGGCCTCTTCGGGGATAACGCGATAGAAAGTATGTGCAGCTTATTTGCATTATAACACGTATTTCTTTTGGGTTTGAGATAATCACTGAAACGGGAA
This sequence comes from Agapetus fuscipes, assembly GCA_951799405.1. Classification (NCBI taxonomy): domain Eukaryota; kingdom Metazoa; phylum Arthropoda; class Insecta; order Trichoptera; family Glossosomatidae; genus Agapetus; species Agapetus fuscipes. The sequence goes on along the minus strand of OX637352.1, from coordinate 2,813,199 downwards.
ATCATTTCTGACCCCCTCAGTGAGGATCGAACCAACTGAGCTATCGGCCAGACTTTTTACGAGCTTGGTCGTCGCTATAAAGCGCCAATTCTCAAGCAATACCAAGTATAGCTGGATGGACATTTAGTGAACGGTCTTTGGTAAAGGCAGATTATGTTTTCAACCCAGCGAAGAGCATATTTGAAAAATATAATATGGTATACTTTTTATGCTCCGCCGGGATTTGAACCCACAACCTTCCATTTACGAGTCCACTGGACTACGGACCGTTCCGGTCGTCGTTAATCTCTAATCTCTAATCTAAGTTACATATGTAACATTACGGATTCGTATTACATGACTTCGCATGCGGACCTACGGCATAAAAAAACAAATCTCAAATGAACATACACCCTGCCACTCTTGCCGACCTTCCCTGAAACAGAGGTGACACTGACAAAGTGAAACACTTTCTACAGCATGGGTGGTCAGCCGCATACCAACCTATAAGTTAAAGAACATAATTCACAAATAATAATCAATTTAAATATTGTAGTGTTTTTGGGGTTCGAAAAGTCTCTAAATTAAAACATACAGGTCTTATTCCAGAATCTTTATTTGCACTTAATTTATTTTTTACAATTTCTATTTATTTTTAACACTTTTGGTTATACAAATTTATTTTCACAGTTGAGTATCGCTTACACTCTTCAAATCAAAGGCAACTATCTCACTGCTGAGTGCACTCAATTTTACGCCTTATATACTTCACAGACAGAAGTCTCCAGTGATTAATTTTGCCAGCACATTCGCGAGCATTCTACCAAGTTCAAGAATACAAAAGGATCATTTAATTTCTAGATTTCTTAGGTCTATAATTATTGCTACCTACGGTGTACACCTATATTAATCTACTTTTGACATACTGCTATATAATAACTATTACTACCTACGATGTACACCTATATTAATCTACTATTTACATTACAATATCAAAACAATTACAAATCCCAAATTCTAATAGAAAAATTAATTCAAAAACCTACCCCTAGCCGCCCACATTACAGATCGACTACCATTTCTTTCTGTCCTTACATTCATCCATTTAAAACAGGAAAAAAGAAGAAAAGGACAACACCGTGCGCGTTATATCTTTTTAACTAATCTGCCACAGCTTAGGGAGCCGCGTTTGCGTACAAGAAAGAGAAAGTTAGCTTTGACTCAGCGACGAACCATGCTCGCGGACCGGGCAACCTTTGTCCATAACTACCGAGTATAAAACTCCAACAGAACGTTAACCAAAATATATATAAAAATTGAAAAAGCGTCTCTCAAGTTCTCTTTAGTTCTTGATCATTTTTGCTTAACGCTGCTTAGTTTAGTTAAAAAGTAAGGGTATAGTATAGGTACTGCACCTCCTTATGATTTTATACTACTTGGCTATAGTCACTCCCGAGACAAAGAAATACATTAAAGATCTTCTTTTTACTTCTGCTGTCCTGATTTTGTTTATTTTAATATATAATATAAGTTGCAAAGATTTATTGACTTTTTAGATTCATATTATGTGCATTCTCATAAGTAGACACGTATTATTATTTTATTTTTTTCTCCTGATGATGCCTTTTGAGGCGAAAACGTTAAAGCTTAAATAATAAAGAAGAAGAAGTTATTAAATTATGATTACGGTCGTTAGACATTTTAAAGAATGAAAAAAACGGATTTTACTGACCGTGCAAAAGAGCAGAACGATTTTCTCTACGTTTCGTCGGAGAGGAACCACGAACCTCCTTATAAAGGACACACGTCTCCAGAGGACGTCGGATATGACTCCGACGAAACGTAGAGAAAATCGTTATTCTCTTTTGCACGGTTAGTAAAATCCGTTTTTTCATTCTTTAAGAAGAAGTTAATATAAATTGTGTTTTTTTAGAAAAATAAATACAATGGACTTTCACGGTGTGAACCACCAAACCCTTACACATATAAAGACACGTACAAGTTTGCGCTTACACATGCCGAATGTGCACTTACAACATAAGAACCAAATCTCAAATGAACATATGCCCTGAAAATCTTGCTGAACTTCTCTGAAACAGGGGTGACATTGGCGAAGTTAACCATTTTGTACAGTATTGGTGGTCTACCTCATAGTAAGGATGATTTATTTGTCGGGAGCTGTTTTTGTGTGAATCACACCTTTAGAGCCCTCTGCGAGCTTGGTCTTCGCTATAGAAAGAGTCAATTCTTAAGCAAGACCCAATTGTTGTAAGGCTAGATTGACCTTCGGTGACCGGTCTTTGGTAAAGATAATTGTTTTTTTTAGTGAAGAGCATATTTGAAAAAAATATATAAATGGTATTTTTTTGTGCTCCGCCGGTATTCGAACCCACGACCTTCCATTTACGACTCCGAAGCGTTACCACTAGACTACGGACTGGTCGTTAGCTTAATATGTCACTTGTGACAGGATAGAATGGCAAAAGTGACAAAACGATACATGAAATAACGACACATGACAGAACAACACATGACAAACGACACATGACAAAATATCACATACCTGTCTTGTGATGTTTTATCATTGTGATGTACTTTCCTGTGATGCTTATCGAATCTAAATCTAAGCTGCAAAGATATATATCATTTGAGATTCATATTAAATGCATTCCCAGAAGCAGACACGCATAATTTCGCGCTCACACATGCCGCATGTGGACCTACAATATAAAAACCCATTTTTTTCTGTCATGCGTCGTTATTTCATGTGTTGTTTTGTCACAGTGCCGTTCTGTCATGGAACCCTTTGCACATACATACGAGACAGATAGGAGGAGGGTTGAACATGCCCCCCATGCGACAGCAAGCTGTGTACTATATGTGCAGATCAGTAGCGTGTTCAACTCCAGCGCGTATTCTGTAGGGTCCATTAAATGATTAAATTAGAATATTCAACAAACAGAATTCCGAAGGGATTGCATTTAGTTGTATCAAGTATTTTCTCCACTGTCTATTTATTTGCGTGTCACAACAAATCGGTCAAAGATAACCCGTCCATGGACAAATCAATAACACAACAGCACGGCTTTTCGGTCACAGACTAATGGGTTGGTATGAGGCTGGCCACCCATACTGTACTAACAAACACCATTAAGAAATGTCATGTTAGTTAATCAAGAAGTTACGCTGTATGTGTATTTAACTGAGATTGCTTCAATACAATATTTCAAAATTTCTCTTCTTTGATCTATCTATTATTTCCTCAGTCTGCCTTACCCTCTCTTGCCTCCAGTATTTCTATTTAGATCTATTATACTAAAAGATTGCTTGACTTATAGGTTGGTATGCGGCTGAACACCCATACTGAACAAAATGGTTCACTTTTCCAATGTCACCCCTTTTGCAGGGAAGTTCGGCAAGAGTTGCAGGGCTTATGTTCATTTGAGATTGGGTTTTTATTTTGTAAGTCTTCATGCGGCATGTGTAAGCGCGAACTTGTACCACGCTACTCGGGATTTAGCAACAATCCCACAAGGAGTGCCAACCGAGGTATCCTATGAGCTTCAGTAACATCGAACTATTTACTTTTACAGTCATAGGCACGCCTCTGACCTAGAGGTTCTTGTTTTGTCGTGCCGTTCATAACTCATCTTTGACCAAAATGTCGCTTATGCCCTACTGCCTTTTAACCGCCGATTCAGATTATATGCAAAACATTTTCTGTGATGGAGCTACCAGATATTGTATTCATATGAATTGTCCATGATCGACGTGTCTGTTGACGATATAGTTGATAAGATAACCTATATGTGGCCGAGTTGTCTGTGACCGACATGTCGTTGACCAAAAAGTCATGTGGATGAACTGTCGTGTCATCGATTTGACTATATCCGAGCTCTCTGTGACCAATTTGTCGGGGAACTATTTATTCAAGCCCTTAATTTAAGTGCCAATCTGTGTTGGGCGAAGTCGATCTATATCCACTTGGACCTAAGGCTTAAATTTGCATATACATCGAGGAATAATTGAATGATTGAATAAAAATGGTTGTCAGCGTGATGGTCAAGTAGTCAACACAGTAATCTCAACTAAGCGTGTTTGAAATAAAACAGTATTGGTTCGATTCCCGTCGCATTCCTTGACGATAAGTTTTACCTTGATTTAAAAGATGTCATTGGCTAATAAATAATATGTAATTCATTAAAAAAAAATATATCTTCTTCTTTTAGTTCCACTTCTGACGAAGATCGGTGATTATCATAGCTGTTTTTAACTTAGATGCTGCAGTTCGAAATAGAGACTGAATCTAATCTAATCTAATCTAAGCTGCAAAGATATATATCATTTAAGTTTTATATTAAATGCATTCCCACAAGCAGATATGTATAATTTCGCGCTAACACATGCCGCATGTGGACCTACAATATAAAAACCCAATCTCAAATGAACATAAGCCTTGCAACTCTTGCCGTCCTTCCCTGAAACAGAGGTGACATTGGCAAAGTGAACCAATTTTTACATTATGGGTGGTCAGCCGCATAACAACCTATAAGTCAAGGAACTGAATGCTGTTGCCAAACCACTATCGCAAGTAGCGTGAAAAATCCAGTCGACGACTTAGTTGGTAGAATGCTTGCATTCGATGCCAAGAGCAAGGGTTCGATCTCCATCGAGCGTGTCAGCAATGATTTTCCGTTTCGGTTTTTATTTCATACACAAAATAAATACCGGCAAGGTTTACTCAGCCTCTTCACAAATGAGAATCAGCCCGTTCAGGAGCTGAAAAACCCCCACTTCGAAGTGGTCGGTCTGAGGCCGGCCCACTTACTAGTAAAACTAAATAGATTTGTCGGTGTTATGGCCGAGGGGGCCAAGTGGGCCGATCGTTCTAGCGTGTTTGTAATGGAATAACGTTGGTTCGATCGCCGCTTGGGTCATTTGACTATAGCTTTAACCCTGGTTCAACAGATGTCATTGGGTAATTATTAATTTATAATTCATTGAAAAATAAACAATAATCAATTATTAATTGATGTTATTAATACCTGTTTCTGGCCAGGCAGAATAGGTTTTTTAATTGCATTCCTCTTCACAAATTTATTTAAACAAAAAACCGAATCGCAACAGGCAAGAAGTTACACTATACGTGTAGCTTAGTTGCCTTTAGTTGCTCGAGGAGGTCAAGATCCACACAGGGATATTGTCCCAATGATGATGAGCCAAGACAGAAGCATATGTCTACTCAACAGTTCCAAATCTCAAAATGCGTCTAGTTCAGTCTTCCGGCAGCCCACAGGGTACATACTTTGCTCTCATGTTTTGTTCTAATCAATACGAACGCCTTTGCCTTGTTATTTTTATCTTTCTGTGTATAATATTCGATGCCCTTTTGGGTTTTGATGAAGCTGTTGGCCTAGTTTTGTGTGTTTGGAGACAAATATTTTTTTAGATGACTGATAACAGCACCTAATTATATTGATAACATTTTCATGTACGTATGTTTACCAAATATTAGTTAAAATAATGCATTTCGATACCAAAATAAGTACAAATGAAAAAATGACGTATTTAGCTAGCATGGGTTTCTCAGATAAATGCACGTTTTCCCTATTTTCTACGAAAGAAATCACTGCAAGAGCATGAAAACCCTGTAGTTTAGAAGTTTGTCATGAGCACTTCCTTATGGTTATTTCACTTACTATGAAAAGTTTCACCAAATAAAATGTTAAATCCACGATTTCTCAAATCAGTGAATCAGTCCTTATGCAGTTCTACTTGGTAAACCATAGACTCAAAAAACAGACTAGTATTTATTTTTTGCGAATGAGTTTCATGGCTTATGTTCATTTGATTTTTTATTTTTTTTTATTTTGTAAGTACACATGCGGCATGTGTAAGCGCAAACTTAGACGTGCCTGCTTGTGGGAATACATTATACGTGAATTATAAATACTACTTTACGACCTGTCTGTAGTCTAGTGGTTAACACGTCTGATTCGTAAATGGAATGTTGTGGGTTCGAATCTCGACTGAGCACAAAAAATATATACCATTTAAATTCAAATGTGACGCTCGCTGGGTAATAAATTCATATACCTTGACCGGTCACTAAAGGTCCATCCAGCCTTACAGCAACTAGGCCTTGCTTGAGAATTGTCGCTTTCTATAGCGTCGACCAAGCTCGCAGAGGACTCTTGAGGTGTGATTCACGCAAAAACAGCGCTCACCAAATAAATCATCCAAATATTATTATTATTAATAATTAGTCAATGTCCCCCCTGTTTCAGGGAAGGTCGGCAAGAGTTGCAGGCCTTATGTCCATTTGAGAATTGGGTTTTTATATTGTAGGTCCACATGCGGCATGTGTGAGCGCGAAATTATGCGTGTCTGCTTGTGGGAATGCATTTAATATGAATCTCAAATGATACATATCCTTGCAGCTTAAATTTAGATTTGTGAGTTGGTCCACCACAGCAATGGCGATGACGTAGATTATTATCATGATGATGACGATGATGGTGGTGATGATGATGATGATGATGGTGATGGTGATAATGATGATGGAGGGGCAGCTGGTGTTGCGTCACGAGCTCCGTCAGCCTGGCGCGCAGTGGTAACGGAGAAAGGAGGCCGACTCGGAGCCTCTTCAGCAGCCGCGGCCAACCAGCGCAACACCACTGATGATGATGATGATCCTTATGTGATGATGATGGTGATAATGATGATGGTGATGATAATGATGATCGAGGGGTAATGTGTTACGCAACGCAACTACGCAACTAAGCTACACATATAGTGTAACTTCTTGCCGCGTTATCCCCGAAGGGGTCGCTTGTGGCGAGTTGAACCTATTTATTTTTACAGGTAAGGGGGCCGGCCTTACGCCAACCACTTCAGTTGAAGTGGAGGTTTCCCAGCTCCCGAGAGTGCTGGTACTCATTTCTTGTGAAGGCTGAGTAAACCTTGCCGGTATTTTATTTTGGGTTTTTTAAATAATCACCGAAACGGGAAATCATTTCTGACACCATCGCGTCGGTGGGATTCGAACCCGAGCTTTCGGCATGGAATGCAAGCACTCTACCACCTGAGCTATCGACCGGACTTAGTACGCTAAGTTGCGTTTTTGACACTAACGCTGGTTAAAATTCGGCCTGCGCCGTGCCATATCGACTATGACTCAACCCTGGGGTGGAAATCTCGATGGCTGCGGTAGATCTTACCGTACCTATTGAAGATAAGATGGAATAAAGCATGGCGGCGCCTGAACAGCTCATCGTCGCTCCATGTAAAATGGATCAGCACTTGATACGCCGCTATGTTTTATTTCGTCATATCTTCAAATAGATACGGTAATATCTATCGACGGTCGTCAAGACTTCCATCCCTGTTCCAACAGATGCCATGGCATGCACACAAGTTTCCGTTTTCGCATGAAGGCAAACTGGCTAGGCTAAATAGGTTGCTGAATTGTAATATTCTTCACAAATCTATTTAAAAATATATATATATGATGATAAAGATACTTATAAGTTGATGATAGATAGATACACCGACGTAATTTTCTAACTAAATATCATATTAACTAGAAAAGGGTCATCAGGTTGATTGTTCGTAAAATGACTTTTCAAAGGCATGTGAAAGCGTAAATCGTAAAGTTTTACTAAACAAACTCGGAAAATCAGGATTTTCGCAGCTATTTTCAAAACAGGGCTCAATACGTGTCACATGGTTCATTCCAATCTTAACCATTTCAAACCCTAACAGGAGTGCCACAAGGATCTGTTTTGGGACCATTGTTATTTTCTATATTTATAAACGACATCTCAAATTCTATTTCTTACGCTAAGGTTCTTCTTTTTCCTGATTTCATTTTCAATATTGTTGCCTAATGGCAATTTCTTCCAACCAACCAATAATTTTTTTTTTTGTGTACTTATATATTTTTTAATACCCTTTTTTCTTCTTTAATTGTATGTTTTACTTATAAATAATGTATCAAAATATGTAAAAGGCACTTAGTGCCGTGTATTTTGATAAAATAAAATAAATAAATATCATCAAAATCCTATTCATCATTTTACTTTCACGCTGAAGAGGCCCATCGTAGACATGGGGAAAACATCCGGAAGCTCCAGCTCCCACAGCCCACGGTAACATATCCAGGAAAACAGCTCTTCAACAATAAAAAATATTGCCAGCTGACGGTTCTCGTGCCGCTGATTGTGCATAGCTGTTTCTGCTAGCACCACTGGCACACTTCTCCGCCGTTTTAGAGTTGTGCAACTTTTGCCGACCGACTTGTTGCGGGGAGTGAGGTAGGCGGTGCACGGGCCCAGCCTGAATATCAGAAGGCGGAAGACAAATAGACAGAATAATGCCGCGGCTCAAATAGGGATCTTGTGCTTCTGCCAAACCACTGTCTCAGGTTCTTCAACCAAGATGTTATCCTTCGACTTGGAGCTCGTCTTCCCTCAAATTTTCCCTGTGTGATGAGATGCAACGTAAAAAAACGCAACTGAGCTGCTATGTAGTGTAACTTCTTGCTTGCGATTCGGGACTCATTTATTTTCCGGGTAAGGGGGCCGTCCTTACACCAACCTAAGTTAGAGTTTCCCAGCTCTCGAGGGGGCTGGTACTCATTTCTTGTGAAGACTGAGTAAGCCTTGCAGGTATTTTTTTGGGTTTGAAATAAACACCGAAATGGGAAATCATTTCTGACACCCTCGGTGGGGATTCGAACCCTTGCTCTCGGCATGAAATGCAAGCTCTTTACCAACTGAGCCATCGACCGGTCTTTTTACGGGCTTGGTTTGAGACTTGGCGCTTTGTATAGTACTTTTAGGTAAGGGTCCTATTAGTCAAGGAATTAACGTATAAGACCCCTCAGGCAAAACGCAGGCAAGAAGTTACACTATATGTGCAGCTAGTTGCGACCACGTGAGCGGAGACTAGAAATCGCTGGACCGAAAGTAGCGCAATGGGTAATGTCTGTTACAAAGAGCTAGCCGTGTATTATGTGAGAGAGGTATAGCCTGTTACCTACTGTTACCAACCACTCTCCCTGTCTATTGGTGCTGTGATGCGGCAAGATACAATTTCCTGACAATTCAAATAAGTGATCTGTATCATGACAACGAAATGACGTTCGTTGGTAACTGCAAACACTCGAAAATGACTGAAATGAAAGAGCTGTTTTCATCACCGGCGAGGTGATGAAAGAGAGAAATGAGACATGAAAATGTCTGTTAACCTGAAACGCAGGGTCTTTGAGTCATGCGTGCTTCCAGTATCCCCTTATGGCTTGGAAAGCAAAGGTATTTTTTAGTGTACTGCCAACAGACTGAGAACGTGCCAGCCATTGAAAGGAGGATGCTGGGAATCAGTCTCAGAGACAGAATTCCAAACCAAAAGATCCGTAGACGCACTGGGGTCACTAATGTCATACCTGGCGTGGCCTGTTTAAAGTGGCGCTGGGCTGGTCACGTCGAAAGGCAGGACCATGACAGGTGGACAAAAAGAATCGTCCAGTGGCGGCCCAGAATGTCCAAGCGGGGAGTGGGGAGACCCCAACTGATGTGGCTGGTCGACATCAAGAAAACTGCAGGCAGAGGATGGTTGAACACAGACAGAAATGGAGAGGATTGAGGCTGAGTTCAGGAGTGAACTGAGAAAGGCTGAGGAAGAAGAAGGGATAACAATGAAATGAAGTTCGTTGGTTGCTGTAATACTCGAGAGAGGCTTAAGTGGTTTAGCTGTTTTCATCCCTAAATGAAGATTGTGATATCGGACAGACCACCTGACGATGTAGACGACAGGTTTGCGAAACCAGTTGTGGATATTTAATTGTACTATGTTTTTTTTTTTTTTTTTTTTTTAAATAATTTTTTTTTTTTAAATAATTTATTCAACAAAACAGGAAAATACATTAAAATATATAAAACAATAATAAAAATATATACAATTGATGTTGTACCTTCCCAATTACAATGTTGACATTAAATATAAGTATTAAAAATAAAAAGAATATAAAAAAGAATATAAATATAAATACTAATGACAGTAAGATATTTTTTCATACAATGTTGACATTAAATATAAGTATTAAAATAAAAAAAAGAATATAAATATAAATACTAATGATAGTAAGATATATTTTTTTTTTTTTCAAACACAAAATATAAAATATAAAAACCTATTAAAATAATCATGATAACCGTAATGACACCAAACAATAAGAGATAAAAACAGAATTACATATATCAAATCAGCCTTACATTCACTTGAACATGCCAATATTTTTAATTATAATTTTAATTTTTTCCCACTCACTAATACCTACACACTGAAATTCTAGTCAAAATTCATTATATTTCATGAACACGTTTCTATTATTATTACAATTACAATTATTATTATTATTATTTTACATCATTAATCAAGAATTAAGGGCAAAGTATGGCCGTCGTTAACTTTTTCAAAGTATTGGTCGATTGGTAAAAAATATCCAGTTCACTAAACTTTTCATTGAACAACCGCGAAGCTCTCAAGAGGAATGAGTTTCCGTATGAATTTGTTCTGTGAGACGGAATATAGAGCTGGATTTTGGTGTTTCTTCATCCTAGGCACTCGGATTCCCACTTCAGACAGGAGTTCGGAGCAAGACACGTTACCCCGGATGAGTTTGAATAGGAACATTAGGTCCAGAACACTCCGTCTCGCTTGGAGCGAAAACAAACCATAGTGTTGCAGCGCCGTATGATAGTCGGCAAGCTCTCGATGGAGACCGTCTCGGTACAAGAGTGTCCTGATGAGGCGTTTTTGGATGGCCTCTAATCTATTGACATAGATGATATATTGCGGGTTCCAAACTTGGCAAGCATATTCAAGTATTGGTCTTACGTAAACTTTATAAAGACATAATGCCACTGCAGTGTTTCGGAATGGCTTACAAGATCTCAAAACAAACCCAAGCAGTTTGTATGATCTTTTAATGATGCTATCTATGTGGTAATTGAATCTCAATTTATTGTCTAATACAAGCCCCAGATCACGTACTTGATCGGCAGGTTCCACGAACTCCGATTGAATCTCGTATTCAAAGACTAATGGGTTCTTTTTCCTAGTGAACCTCACGATGCAACATTTAGAAACATTTAAAGAAAGTTTATTTACGATACAATATTCACCAAAGCGTTTCAAATCTCTTTGGATAGATACACAATCTCTCACGGATGCCACCTCTGAAAAAATCTTCATATCGTCTGCATAAAGTAAGACGCTTGAATTGAGGAAGCAATGTCTTATATCGTTTATAAAAATTAAGAATAAAAGAGGACCCAGATGGCTACCCTGCGGCACACCCGAGACGACCCGTTCACGTTTGGAGGTGATTCCCCCACCTATGTTGTATTATGTGATTTGTTTTAATGGTTTGTGTATTAGTGATAAGATTATTTTAGCTTAAATGAAAATTTGTTGAGCGCTGTTTTTGATCATTATCAACTCGTAAGAACATGAAGTTAAAGTATCATGCATTATCTCACATGCATCACTCTATGCATCACTCCAATATTCAAATCTGGTAACCCCGAAGACATAACTAATTACCGACCAATATCTGTCATTTCAAACATAGCAAAAATTTATGAGAAAATAGCTAAAAAGAGAATTAACAAGTTCATAAAAGATAATAATGTTATCCATGAAAACCAGTTCGGTTTCATGGAGAATAGAAGCACTCAGGATGCAATAGCAAGACTATCAAATTACATCATCCAATCTTTAGACAAATCTTATAAGTGTGTTGGTATATTCATAGATCTCAAAAAAGCTTTTGATAGCATTTCGCATAAACAATTAATAAATAAATTAAATAATGTTGGTTTTAAAGATAATGCTCTCAGCTGGATAAAAAGCTATCTTCAAAAACGATCGCAAGTCGTCAAAATAAACGAAATATACAGCGAACCAGAATCAAGCGATTTTGGCATTCCACAAGGAACAGTATTAGGTCCACTATTATTCATAATATACGTCAATGATATATTCACTCAAAAACTTAATGGTAAAATTATATCATATGCCGATGACACTGTTATCATAATAGAAGATATAAATTGGAAGATGATTAGTGAAAAGGCAAATATGGACATGAACAAATTAAAACACTGGTTTGATCTAAATCTTCTAACACTAAATAGTGAAAAAACATGCATTGTCCCTTTCTCTACAAACAAAATTCAAACAAATCTGGAATTAAAAATAATTATCCACCAAAATAAATGCGATAAATCAAATTGTAACCAAATATGTTCAACACTTAATACAACAGACAAAATAAAATACTTAGGCGTATACATAGATCAACATTTAAAGTGGAAAACACATACGTGTGAACTAATTAAAAGAATTAGGAAATGTATCTACATATTCATAAGACTACGAAATATTCTGGAAATTAATATCCTAAAAAGAGTTTACTACGCTACAGTTCAATCTTTATTGCAATATGGTATAATTGGATGGGGAGGATCATACTCTAATATAATAGACCCCATAAGGGTGGTCCAAAAACTAATAATTAAAATAATATTAAAAAAGCCCTCGACATATCCGTCAGAACTTTTATTCAAAATGTTCAATGTTCCCACTATAGACATCATATATAAAAAATATAGTATATTGCAAATTTTAAAAGATAAAAAAAGCCTTAATCTTCTAAATAGTCACTCAATAAGATATAAATATGATTTAAAAATTCCAAAATTTGAAAAAAAACATTCGCAAAATAGCTTTATCTATCATGGGGTAATTAATTTTAACAATTTACCGCCAGATATTAAAGGAATACAAAATTTGATTACATTTAAGACTAAAATAAAAGCATACTTTAGTGAACAAAGCAGAGAAATGCTTAACTTCGATTAGAGCAAAATTCATTATTGTTTATGTTTTTTGTTTATTTTCTCTTTTCTATTGCTTTTTCTTTTTTTCCATTTTTAAGTACGCTTAACATTAAATTGTATCCTTTGTATTTATATTTGTATTTAATCATGACTAATTTTATATTTCGCTGCTATTCTTATTTTTTTTCTTTTCTGATTCATACTATTGTTTGTTCTTATTTTGTTTTTTCTTACATTTGCTTTCCTTTTCATTATCCTGACACATTATTTTTTGTATTATTATTTGTATTTAAGTAAAATGTTTTAAGCTCGATTAAGGCATCCCTCATCTAACACAAGAGCGAAGTCTGTTTTTGATGAGGTACTGTTTTCTTGTTAAAAAAATATGTATATTTTGTAATTTGTATAATATGTTAATAATATTTAACTAAATATGTGTAGCTAAAAAAAAATAAAAAAATGTTAAGTAGTATCCCGCCCTGCATGCGCACAAGCATTCTGCTTTCAGCATGAGGGTAAGCAAAAAAAAAAAAAAACATTGTTAAAAATATATGTATAATGTAATAAGAAATTTGATCAAATAAAAAAAAAAAAAAAAAAAATTATTTAAAAAAAAAGAGATTTCTCTTTAGAAGGAAATTCCATCGAATAGGGAAATATGATTGCAAGTTGACAACACTCTTCGAGGCTCGATCTTGTTTCCTACTTGCTGGGTGTCTCTGCCTTGCCGCGCTTGCGCAACAAGCCGCAACAGCTCTTGCGCAACTTTCACGATCAATATGTCAAGTTGTGGCGGCGATTTCTCTCTCGCTGGGATGTGTCACAGAAACACCGATATCTCACTGGTGGTGACGATCATGATGACTACCCTAAAACACCACAAGCCCTTCACTCCACTTCTCTCTCCCTGGGATGTGTCACAGAGACACCGGTAGCTCACTGTGCTGATGACGATCATGATGACTTCCCTAAAACACCACAAACCCTTCACTCTGCTTCTCTCTCCCTGGGATGTGTCACAGAGACAACGGTAGCTCACTGTGCTGATGACGATCACGATGACTTCCCTAAAACACCACAAACCCTTCACTCTGCTTCTCTCTCCCTGGGATGTGTCACAGAGACACCGATATCTCATTAGAGATGACGATTATGATGACTTCCTTAAAACACCAAAAACTTACAATCGAAGGTTGGTCTCTAGAATCAATATGTTAGAACAATAACCACAAATTCTTCATGCCACTTTTCTCTCCCTGGGATGTGCCAGAGAGACACCGATATCTCAACACCAAAAAATTTCAATCCAAGGGTGCTGATCTACAAGATCAATATGTCAAGTTGTAGTGGATATTCCATTCTCTATGGCAAGTGTCACAGAAACACCGATATCTCACTGCTGATGACGATTATGATGACGTCCCCAAAACACCAAAAACTAACAATCGAAGGGTTCTGATAGACAAGATTTATATGTTAAGTTGTGGTAGCGATTTCTCTCTCGCTGGGATGTGTCACAGGGACACCGATATCTCACTATTAATGACGATTATGATGAATTCCTAAAACACCAAAAACAATTCATATTATATAGTTTCTATTAATTTTCAACAAAATTTCAAAGAAAAACGTCATGTAATGATAAAATGTATGGTACTCGAATCAAAAGTAGTACATTGAGATAAATATTTTTGTTTTTTTTTTTTGGTTATTCGGCGATATCAAAAAAGGGTGTTATCAGGCATTGTTAAACTGGTGGGACCCTTTGCCCTAGTTTCTGTTATCTCGGCCATAGCGCGGCGAAGATAGGAACAAATAGAATACTTCAGAAAATGTTTCTAAAATTGTTATTAATAAAATTTGGTTAAAATTAATTTTTGTATAGTTTTATCTTATATCAAGAAAAACGTAATTAAAGTTCAGTTGAAATATTCTGGATTTTCCCCGATGGTGATACGTCACAAGTTGTCTATGGGCATTGCAACGCAATTAGGCTGTGCATGCAGTGCAACGTTTTACCTCGTTGTCCTCTAAGGGTAGCACGTACGGCACAGTAGTGGGGCTACATTTAATTTCTTATGAAGGCTGAGTAAACCTATATAATCTTAGTTTCAAAGATATATTTTCATTTGTGATCTATATTAAATGCATGCCCGCAAGCTGGTACGTGTAAGTTCGGACTTATAAATACTGTATGTGTAATTACAACATAAAAACCCAATCTCAGATGCACACAAGCCCTGCAACACTTGCGAACCTTTCCTGAAACAGAAATGACATTGGAAAAGTGAAACATTTTTCTACAGCATTGTCTGGTCGATAGCTCAGTCGGTACAGTGCTTGCATTCCATGCCGTGAGCCCGGGTTCGAATCCCACCGAGTGTTAGAAATGATTTTCCGTTTCGGTGTTTTTTCAAACCTAAAAATTAAATACCTGGAAGGTTTACTCATCCTTCACAAAAAATGAGTACCAGCCCCCTCGGGAGCTGGGAAACCCTTACTCCAACTGAAAGTGGTTGGTGTGAAGCCGGCCCCCTTACCCATAAAAAATAAATAGGTCCCGAATCGCACATGCTACCCCGTCGGGTATAACGCAGGCAAGAAATTACACTATATGTAAAGCTTAGATGAAAAAAAAAACATCTTTGCAACTTAGATTATAAATTACAGTCATGCAACATGTTTAAGCGCCAACTTATACGTGTCTGCTTGTGAACATGCATTCAATATGAATCCTAAATGTTAACTTTACATCTTTGCAGCTTATGTAGATTACAGCTTATCATGGGTAGTGGAGCGCATTTGTGGTGTATTACTCAATACATATTGCATCACAAGCGGTATCGTCTTCATTACGCTAATGGCGTACTCTGCGCTCACTACTTTTCCTTCGGCAACCAGAAGACTCTCCCACTGCTCCAACCACCGACACTCTCGGTACATCTCAGGCAGAAGAACGGTGCCTGGGCAAATCATGAGACACACCACAGATTCCACGCACTCATTGTAAAATATTTTTGATGCTTTAAATCGATACCTTAAAAAGTAGAACTGATCTAATCTAATCTAATCTAATCTAAGTTGCAAAGATATGTTACATTGGAGATTCACATTACATGCATTCCCACAACCAAGACACGTACAAGTTCGCGCTTGCACGTGCCTCATGTGAGCCTACAACATAAAAACCAATCTCAAACGGACATACACCCTGCAACTCTTGCCGTCCTTCCCTGTAACAGGGGTGACATTGGCAAAGTGAACAATTTTTTACAGCATGGGTGGTCAGCCGCATACCAACCTATAAGTCAAGGAACATACACGACAAATTACATTTTTTAAATCAATAAATAATAATATACATGGACATCAAAAACTTAAAACATAAAACAAATTTCATTTTAATAAACCCTAGCCGCCAACATTACAGATCAACCGCCATTTCTTTCTGTCCTTACATACTTATTTTATTTCCTCCAGAGTCATAACCTTCTTCATGCAAGCTCTTCTTTTATTATGACTCTGGATATTCCATTCATTCGATCGAGTGGCATATTAAGCTAACATGGGTCTCTCAGATGAATGCAGCTTTTTCCTATTTTCTACGAGAGAAAACACTAAAAAAGTGGGAAAATCCTGCAGTTTAGAAGTTTATCATGAGCACTTTCTTATAATGTGGTAAGGGAACTCGATTAAATTGCAGTAAAACTGGACCAAAAAAATATTTTAAAATGTTTTTTTGGTCCAGTTTTTATACAATCCCTTCAAGTCTCGCTTTTCACAGCTTTTCTTAAGTAATAGTACCTAGGTAAAAACAAAAAAATCCGATAGATGTATATAGATTCTAGCTGTAGGATGAATTATTATTAAGTACCTAGAGTAAGGAAATATTAAATAAGTAATAATTGTATTGAAAGCTTTTGGAATATCATGGACGTCTCCAGACGAAATTTAGTCTAGAATGTTTGATTGCCGTAGCTATAAAAGGCGTGAATCGCCTGTAGGCAGGCAGTCTCTCCAAGTGTTAGTAGCCGTTACAGGCCAAGTCAGCGAAAGTCAACCATACATGTGAATTGTAAAATAAATTGTGAACCAAAATAAATTACTTTAAAATAAATCTCCGGCAGTTTTAATAAAGAAGACCAATATTTTAAATTTTGAAAACATTAGAACTCTAAAAACACTACATTATTATACAAACGAGAACATAAAAGACATTGCCGTGACGTCAGTACGTGATGACTTGGGAGGTTGCCGCGGTTTTTGGCCGAAAGACGAGCCGAAGGACTGCGGAAGTAGTCGTGCTCCTTCGGCACAACCCAAAGTCTATCCCGTAGCTGCACGCAGTTTTAACCGCCTCCTACACCAAAAATCTCATTAAAATATTCCTTCCATCTCTTTTTTACATCGTCTTTATACCACAGAATGTCTCCGCTGACATTTTTGATTCCCGGAGTTGTGGACTAACAACTTTCGTTGTTTTGTTTCACCCAGCTCCCAAACATCTTTTTTTTGTCAGATAAGTCATTTTGTACTCTTTCAATCAATTTTCCTTGCATTTTTCTCTTAATCGTTTGAACTTCATTCTTCGCAAGCCATTCTTTCGTCTTATATTCGGTCTCCAACATTTTATTCTTTCTATCGTTAATCCTTTTGAAACAACCTCATTCTTCTCTTTCGCATTCACATTCATGAACACAGGAATGGAAACTTAGTTTCAACGGTTTGGCTGCTGTTCAGATTTTGGTTTGTTAATTTACAGTGACTCTTCCGGCGTGGACAGCGACTGTGAGGTACCGCAGCCCGCCGGTTTATACTACTAGAGTCACTTTCGGTTTAGCCCCAATTCACCGCTGACCTCGTTTTCACTTTCGTGCAACACTTTCTCGTCCTCTCCGGTGCGCGGGCTTTACAAACACATGGAAAACATGACTAAAAATTAACTACGCATAATATTAAATGCTGTAACTGTAACTATTACTTCTGCACTGCAGATCTGTCTCCATTTCTTCCTATCCTTACACACCTCTTTCAATTCATTCATGTACATCACCTTTTTCATGCATTTTCTTCTTTTACTGTCACTTTGTATATCCCATTCTTTCACTGTAACTGTAACTCTGTCACCGTTCCGCTAGAGGGGGCTAGAGCCTCTGCAGAACTGCCTCCATTTTTTTCTATCCTTACATACCTCTTTCAATTCATTCATATACATCACCTTTTTCATACATTTTCTTCTTTTACACTCACTTTGTATATCCCATTCTTTCAGTGTAACTGTAATTGTTACTATGTCGCCATTCCGCTAGGGGTGGCCAGAGCCTCTGCAGAGCTGCCTCCATTTCTTCCTATCCTGACATACCTCTTTCAATTCATTCATATCCATCACCTTTTTCATGCATTTTCTTCTTTTACGCTCACTTTGAATACGAGTATCACATTCTTTCACAATCTCCTCAATCTGATCACTCCTTACTTTTCTCGTCGTCCCGTACCTCTTTTTCCTGTCACATTTCCTCTGTATATATACCTACTTTTTCAGTCTATCTATAATCTATAGTCTAAGTTGCAAAGATATATTAACATTTAAAGCTCATATCAACTGAATGCCCACAAACAAACACGTGTAGTTCGCCCTTACAAATGCTGATTGTGTACTTACAAATAAAATCCAAACATCAAATGAACATAAGCCCTTCAACTTTTGCCGACCTTCCCTGACACGTTGGCAAAGTGAAACATTTTTTACAGTATGGATGGTCCAGCCTCATACCAACCTATAAGTCAAGGAATAAGGTAATGACTTCCATCCACCTAAAATGGTTAGGTTTTTATTCTCTTTCTTTCAGCGCCACTTCTAGAAAAGTTCGGCGATCATCGTGAATTGTAGATGCTGCGGCTCGCCATACAGAATTGGTGCTTTTGCCCGACCACTGTCGAAGGTTTTTAAGTCACGATTCCTTGACTAATAGGCTGGTAAAGTGAACCATTTTTTTACAGTATGGGTGAGTGACATGGAAAAACTCTATAACAGCTTTACAACTCCCACCCACCCACCAGGGACGTGCATAGCATTTTAGGTGTGGTTACGCAACAATATGGGAGATCCATACGGGATCTTATCTTTTTTTTTTATTAAGAAATCCTGTGCGGGAGACTCCCTAGATTCTAGAGACTCTAGCGGTCTATGACACTTTTTGTAGTGCCGCAGAGGTGTATGTATCTTATATCTAATCTAAGTTGCAAAGATATGTAACATTGGGGATTCGTATTATATGCATTATCACAAGCAGACACGTTTAAGTACACGCTTGCACCGGTCGATAGCTCAGTTGGTAGAGTGCTTGCATTCCATGCCGTGAGCTCGGGTTCGAATCCCACCGAGCGCGAGGGTGTCAGAAATGATTTCCCGTTTCGGTGTTTATTTCAAACCCCAAAATAATAATACCGGCAAGGTTTACTCAGCCTTCACAAGAAATGAGTACCAGCTCTCTCGGGAGCTGGTAAAACACCACTTCAACTGAAGTGGTTGGCGTGAGGCCGGCCCCCTTACCTGTAAAAATAAATAGGTTCAACTCGCCACATGCGACACCTTCGGGGATAACGCGGCAAGAAGTTACACTATATGTGTAGCTTAGTTGCGTTAGTTGCGTTTGCTTGCACATGCCGCATGTGAACCTACAACATAAAAACCCAAATCTCAAATGAACATGCACAACTCTTGTCGACCTTCTCTGAAACAGGGGTGACAATGGCAAAGTGAACCATTTTCTACAGCATGGGTGGTCAGCCGCATACCAACCTAGTTGTTCGTTGTTCCTTATAAAAATATATCAGCTGTTGATACGCCGCCATGTTTTATTTCTTCTTACCTTCAAATAGATACGGTAAGATCTACTGATTTCCACCCCTGCGGTCCTTAGAGCAACCAATATTATTTGCGAGCCCCTTCCCCAGCAAACCTACCGGGTGATGACACAATTTTGTCTAAGTCAATTCACTCTTTTCATTAGAAAAACATAAATATAGGAAGAAAAAGTTCCGCCATTACACCGCGTCACCTTGGCACACTTTCTTTTCGTACTTTAGAGAGAGACGAAAGCACAATCTGCATAGCTGCGTCTCTCTCGCACGGCAATTTGAAAATCGAACGCGATTCGAAAATGAATTCTAACGTCATCCGAACACAAAGAGTGATATAATGCAAAAACTCTATTACGTTTCTAGTTTAATTGGTTCTTTTTATCGCATTGTGTGTAGAGCAGATTTTTTTTAATGAGTCATATAGAGTCGAATGCACCAATTTAGGATTTTTTAAACAAAAAATACATAAATATTTACATAGAAATGATAAGAAAATGATTTCCTTTGTTACCAAGCTCGCAGAGAGCTCTTGAGGTGTGATTTACGTGAAAATATCTTTTTCTAAACATGGCATCCTAATTTTATTATTATTATTAGAAGGTACATTCTTTAAATTATAGGTTGGTATGAGGCTGACCACACAAACTTTAAAATTGATTCTATATATGTTAACGTTTAAGGCTCATATTCAATGCATACTCACAGACAGACATAATATGTAGTTTAGCGCCTACACATTCTATTTGTGTGAATACAAATAAACAAAACCTCACTTGAGCATAAACTTTGCAACTCCTGTCGCCTTTCCATGAAACTGTGGTGACATAAGCAAGAGTGAACCTATTTGTATTTGGGCCAGCCTTATACCGACTTATCAGTCAAGGATTCACTTTGGCAAAATATGTCACCCCTGTTTTGAGGAAAGGGCGGTGAGAGTAATTGCTGGGTTTTAAATTCTCATTTAAGATAGGTACCAGAAATGGTTTCCCGTTCCGGTGTTTATTTCAAAACCAAAAACTTAATACCGGCAAGGTTTACTCAGCCATCAGAAGAAATGTGAAGCAGCTCAGTCAGGACGAGGGAAATCCATAAAATAAACTCCCTTGCTTGCAAAAATCGGTGTTATGTCCGAGGGGGCCAAGTGGGCTGATCTTTCTAGCGTATTTGGAATAGAATAACGTTGGTTCGATCCCCGCTTAGGTCATTTGACCATAACTTTGACCCTGGTTCAACAGATGTTATTGGGTAATTATTAATTAATAATTCATTAAAATATTGAATAATTAATTAATGATATTAATGCCTGTTTCTGGCCAGGCAGAATAGATTGGTAAATTGCATTCATCACAAATCTATTTAAAAAAAAAAAAAAGTTCCACACGCCACATGCGATATATTCGATACAAAACGCGGTAAGAAGTTGAGTCAGTTGTGCAGCATAGTTCAGATTTTTTTTACTTGCAAGTATCTGGATGTGTCAAAAACAAAACTAAAATTTCGTTTCGAATAAAAAAGTCTATTCATTTCTTCCAAAAAAAGAAATGTATGGAAAAACGGAGTCAAACAAAAGTTTCTAAAATGATCAAGACAATGGTTTCTCACATGCGGTCTTTTTGTTTACATTTTTTAATCCTTTCAGACCAAGGTAGAAAGCCAACTGTAAATATTAACATATGTACACTCACTTTTCTTCCGGTTAAGTATGTATACTATATACAAGTGTATAATTGTATGTGTCCACATTAAAAGTAAAACTGAATAAGTGACATATTAAGCTAACAGGGGTTTCTCAGATAAATGCACTTTTTTTTCTATTTTCTACGCAAGAAAACACTATGTTATGTTTAGATTGAAAGGTACCTTCAGGATGTACCTACAAGATACTCACTCCAGCTAGCTATCATGGGCATCACTCTCAGGGCGTGGGGTTCTTTCTTTGTGTTGCTCACTTTGTATTTTGGGAAGGGTTGTATATTGATAAAACAAGAGCTAATGTTAACAAAAGAGATTTAATCAGTCAAAGTCAAATATAAAAGTTAAATCCATAAAAAGGGAAAGAGGAATAGTGGAGAAGGAAATAGCCAGACTTGTATTAACACTCAAACACAATCACAGTTCTCGCGGCTCACTTTCACGAAGCACTGATCTGTAGGCTGGAGTCCTAGGCGAGCTTACATTAAGCTCGGGAGGGGATGTTCACGGCTCGGGGCTTGGCCCTCCGAGAGCCGCAGTCCATGAGGCGGATGCCTCAACACGTGGAGGCTCCTCTGCACCAGGCTCCGGTCCATAAGGTGGGTGCCTTGGATGGCGGATGCTCCATGTTTACGTCCCCACGTGGAAGCCTCGTGGCTCAGTCCACGGAGGCCCCAACTGGGAAACCCAGGCAGTAATTGCGGCCTCGCAGCGCTGTGTGCGACCTCCTCCTTCGTGCGCGCGTGATCCCCGACTGGCGTCTCGGGTTTCCGAGTCACGGCGAGTGGCGCCTCGAAAGCCCTCGTTAGAACTCGATCGTAGCTTGGCTACCGCCACGCCGACGTAACTGCAGTCGTCTAACTTAAATGTTATTTAAAAAAAATAACATAACAACTATACTGTAATTTAAAAGTTTTTGTATCAGCACTTCCTTAAAATGAATGTTCACTTACTATGAGAAATTACACACAATAAAATGTTTCATCTATGATTTCTCAAATGAATGAATCAGCACTTATTCAGTTTTACGGGAAATCATTTCTGACGCTTCCGGTGGGATTCGAACCCGAGCTCTCGGCATGGAATGCAAGCACTCTACCTACTGAGCTATCGCCCGGATGAAGCTTTTGTTTATCTTCGAAACAACTTATAAAACTATGCATGGTCAACCTCTTACAAGTCTAAAATATAAAAAAAATGCATGAAATAAAGTATAACTATAAAATTCATTTTTGTTATAAATCACCTCTTTACTTTATTTTGTACTTAACCAGTTTCAGGAAAAGCAGTACTACCTCCCATCTTCAGGTGTAAATTGAAAAATCATTATGATTATAAAATTGCTTCTTAAAAAATCAAAAGAAAATTAAATCTACCGTTCAAAGCAGTACGCAGCGCGTACTCCATGTCATTGAAGCCTCACGGGAGTTTAAAATGGCTTTATCCGTTTTTTTGTTTGATTTACGTTTAAAAGTGAAATTTAAGCAAACATGAATAAATTGGTACTTGAACGATCATGAATACAGAATATATTTAACCTATGATATAAGTTGCAAAGATGCATTACATTTAATATTCATATAAATATATAATTGGTTGATTTTTTTCCTCAAAGCGCCGTTTACACTAAAATTTAGTCACAATTTATTCCTTTATATTATTCCGGGTATGACCTTTGAAGCAGGTGCGTCTTCAGCTTCCTCCTGAAGCTTGCCCTGTCCTGCTCTTTCCTCACCTCAACCGGCAACTCGTTCCAAGCAATTAAGGGCCCGAAACCGAAAAGGCACGATCACTAAAGTTGGTTGAGGTTGCCCTGAGGGGCAAGCTCAGCCTTGCGGAGCCAACATTAGCTGATCTTAGAGTCCTGGAGCTAGTGGCTTGCTGCATCTGACACAGTTCTCTGAGGTATTCTGGTGCCTGTCCATCTAGGATGTCTTTTATCATGACACACAGTCTATACCGCACTCTTTCTGAGAACTTGAGCCAGTGCAGCTTCCGCATAATTGGCGTGATATTCCCATAAGTAGATAATAATAATCTAAGTTGCATGGATATATTCATTTAAAGCTCTCAGATGTATGCCCACAAACCAACACGTGTAGTTAGCGCTTACCAATGCTGAATGCGTACTTACAAATAAAATCCAAACCTCAATTAATTAACATAAGCCCCACAACTTTTGCCGACCTTCCCTAACACAGGGGTGACATTGGCAAAGTGAACCATTATTTACAGTATGGGTGGTCAGCCTCATATCAACCTATAAGTCAAGGAGTACGAATAAAAATTACATTTAAATATAAAAAAAAACAAAACCTTAAAAATAAATGTATACAAAAAAAGTAAAAAAAATTCTATGCAAACAATGTAGCAAATTAATAAACCAACATTGCAGATTAGCCGCCACTTCTTCCTGTCCTTGCATACTTCTTTCGTTTCATCCAGAGTCATAACCTTTTTCATACAAGCCCTCCTTTTATTATGACTCTGGATATCCCATTCATTCGCTATTTCAGAGATTTGATCCATCCACATCCATAGATAGGTACGTATTTAATTTTAATGTAGATACGAAAATAAAGTTTTACCTTCAAGGTGGAGTTTTATCTTTGCAACTTAGATTACAGATTACAGACCTTATGATTTATTTCCACTCTATAATTTATGACAACTTCCTTCGTCATTATATTTGGCCGTATCCAATAATACTTGCTTCCCACGAGTTTTATTCAGCAACCTGGCAACGCTTGTAGGCTTATTTTAGCAACTTGCACTTTCATGTAAATCTACACCCACACAGCTAACTGCAAACTAATACTGCATAAACGTCATGCAAATGATTTAGAGGGGAGATTTTTCGTATCCCTATTATAAACATTCAGATAATAGTAATAATATTATGATGATTTATTTGGTGAGCGCTGTTTTTGTGTGAATCACACCTCAGGATCATCCCTCTGCAAGCTTGGTCGTCGCTCTAGAAAGCGTCAATTCTCAATAAAGACCTTGTTGCTATAAGGCTGAATGGACCTTTGGTGACCAGTCTTTGGTAAAAGTATATATGACCGGTCCGTAGTTCAGTGGTGACACTTCGGACTCTGAATGGGAAGGTTGTGGGTTCGATGCCGCGGAGCACAAAAAATGTACCATTTATATTTTCAAATTTGCTCTTCGCTGGGTTGAAAAATTTAGAAAACCTTTACCAAAGACCGGTCACCAAAGGTCCATCCAGCCTTACAGCAAGTGGGTCTTGCTTGAGTATTGGCGCTTTGTAGCGACGACCAAGCTCGTACACCTCTGCGGCACTGCAACAAGTGTCATAGACCCCTAGAGTCTCTAGAATCTAGGGAGTCTCCCGCAAAGGATTTCTTTAAAATGAAATCGAGACCTTGTTGCTATAAGGCTGAATAGACCTTTGGTGACTGGTCTTTGGTAAAGGTCTACGAATTTTTCAACCCAGCGAAGAGCATATTTGAAACATTTATGATATATATTTTATTGTGCTTCACTGGGACTTGAACCCACGACCTTCTATTTCCGAGTCTTAAGCGTTCCACTAGACTGCGGGCCAGTAAAATATCTATTGAATGAGGAAATTGTGATTTTAGATTTCCGACTAAAATATTGAATACCTACTGTAAAATTTGGGACGCTTTTGTCGATATTCTAGAAAATCCGTGATTTGGTTGCTTTGATGCTCCATTCGTGAATTTGAATTAATCCCTCCCCCTCGCATTTCAGAAAGGGAAACTCCTAGTACAGCTGTCATTCATCCCTTCGCAGTCGATCTCAAAACTATGAGAATTTGGCGTTTTCATGACTCATTTCTTTGCCAAACTGCCCGTTTATGGAATGACCTACAAATATCTGAGTTCCCTTCCCAATTTTATCCAGTTGTATTAAAAACCAACATCAATCGCCACTTCCTTGCAGCGCCTCACGACAGAAGCAAGAACTCAAGCAACACCTCTGTAGCACGCTTCTAGTGTGATATAGATCTTCAAGGTTGTTTGTTGTGGAGAAAATTGGGGAGCCTGGCGCACAGAAATACTTAAAAGAAACCGACATACCGTCCAAATATTCGGCCCAAATACCTGTCCAAATTGTATTGACATTATCTTCAAATAGGTACGGTAAGATCTACCGAAGGCCGTGTCGAGACTTCCACCCCAGATCCTATAGAATCTTGAGAGATTTGATTAGTTGAGATTGTTGCAATTGGTTTATATAGCTGATTTGATTAAATAGACAGTACTTTATTGTTTGCTTTGGGTAGGTCGACACATACGACTAAATAAGGGACTTGCTGTTCACACAAATTGAAATTTAAGCGTTGGCACAGTGCACCTACGTTTAAACTCGAGTTTCTCACACTGGGGCCGATTCAGAAACGATACTTGATCATTTGGGAATGAGGCATGCTATGCATGATCAGCTAAACTGACACTCAGATCTGAGAGTTGCTAGAAATTTCTGCCTTAAAACTACTTTATTTAGTAAATCTTGTATCTAAATCTAAATCTAAGCTGCAAAGATATGTATCATTTGAGATTCATATTAAATGCATTCCCACAAGCAGACATGCATAATTTCGCGCTTACAATATAAAAAACCCAATCTCAAATGAACATAAGCCCTGCAACTCTTGCCGACCTTCCCTGAAGCAGGGGTGACATTGGCAAAGTGAACCATTTTTTACAGTATGGGTGGTCAGCCGCATACCAACCTATCAGTCAAGGAATACAAGCAATCAATACATTCAAATATTATATAAAACAAATAAACTCTAAACAATTAAACAGTAAAAAATTAAAGGCAGTAATCAATTAATCGAGGCTTTTTTTCGATTGGGTGCTTTTATGGAAGCCTGAAATAGGGAAGGAATTGGGGTTCCATGATAGAACGACACGGCGACAAAACAACAGGTGACACAAGGACGCATGACAGAACGACACATGAAAAAACCTCATATGACATTACATCTCAATGACAATACAACATTCTGAACATTTTATTGGGTATAACTTCTCATAATCTTCTTTTTCTTCTTCCTCAGTCTTTCTCAGTCCACTCCTGGATGGAGGCCTTCTCCAATCCTCTCCATTTCTGTCTATCGGCTGCTGTGTTCAGCCATTGTCTGCCTGCAGTTCCTTTGATGTCGTCCAGCCACCTCGGTTGGGATCCTTCGGCTCCCCGCTTGGACAGCTTGTGCCTCTACTGAAAGATCCCTTTGGTCCACCTGTCATGGTCCTGCCTTGTGACGTGACCGGCCCAGTGCCTATTTAAGAAGGGCACTCGCTGTATGACATCAGTGACACCAGTGCGTTTACGGATTTCTTGTCTCTGAAGCTGATTCTCAACATTCTCCTTTCAATAACTCTTTAGCTTTCTTGTAGTTCCTTTGATGTCATCCAGCCACCTCAGTTGTGGTCTCTGCACTTCCTGCTTGGACATTCTGGGCCGTCACTGGACGATCCTTTTCGGCCAAACTTGTTCAGTGGAATTTGTATGGAGGTTTATTTTCGATAAGATGCTGTTGTGAAATCTTGAAGGGGGGAATGAATGGGATATCCGGTCATACTTCATTCACCTAGGTTGGTATGAGGCTGACCTTAAATATAGCTTAAAAAAAAATCACTTTGCCAATGCCATGCCAATGCCCCCTGTTTCAGGAAAGGTTGGAAAAAGTTTTTGGCTCCTAAGGACCCTAGTCAAATAGATATGTGATGTCACCAGCCATTGAGATTGTATTTGTTCGAATCCAATTCCATTTTTTTTAGATTTCAGAGACTCTAGGGGTAAATGACCTTGTTGTAGTGCCGCGGAGGTGCTTACGAGCTTGGCCGTCGCTACAAAGTGCCAAAACTCAAGCAAGATCGAGTTGCTGTAAGGCTGGATGAACCTTTAGTGACCGGTCTTTGGTAAAGGAATATGAGCGTATTTGAAAATTTAAATGGTATTTTTTTTTCGTGCTCCGCCGGGATTCGAACCCACAACCTTCCATTTACGAGTCAGAGGTGATAACCACTAGACTACGGACCGGTCGAATGATGTCGGTTTGATGACACTTTGAAAATTTGGCTGCTAAAACTGACTCTCAAAACTGGTCCTTTATAGCTTCCATACAACAGAATAACATAAAGAATTAGGAGGTAGATATTCCGTTTAATGAGTCACTGGGTCGTGAGATATGCAGATTTTCTCATACGCAAAATCATACCGGCCCTCTCACACTTGCATCGATCACCATAAGGGTATTGTGACAGAAAGAGATGACGACAGAGACTTGGTATAGGCGCGTTGCGAGGGCGGGTGCAC
Organism: Agapetus fuscipes; assembly: GCA_951799405.1. Lineage (NCBI taxonomy): Eukaryota > Metazoa > Arthropoda > Insecta > Trichoptera > Glossosomatidae > Agapetus > Agapetus fuscipes. The sequence goes on along the minus strand of OX637352.1, from coordinate 2,785,441 downwards.
GTTTGGGGGCGAAGCTCGTGGGCAGAGGATCGATGCATTCTCAATGTTTATGTACTCCTGATACAACAATAGAGAGAGAGAGCTTTTCAACAGGTGTGAATTCTGAAAATGGACAGAGGAAAAATACATTGCAAAATTTTTGTTCAACGACGTATTGGTTACAGATAATCCGTCCACAGACAGCTCGGCCATGGATAAAAAGGTTACACGACAGTTCGTCCACATTACTTTTCGACATAAGACAAGCAAGCACTAAGGAAACGAAATGGCAAGCATAACAAGGCACTGATTTAACAAGAGGATGGCGACCAACAGAGACAAATGGCTAGCACAACAAGGCACTGCCTTTACAAGAGGATGGTGACCAACAGAGACAAATGGCTAGCAAAACAAGGCACTGCCTTTACAAGAGGATGGCGACCAACAGAGACAAATGGCTAGCACAACAAGGCACTGCCTTTACAAGAGGATGGTGTCCAGCAGAGACAAATGGCTAGCACAACAAGGCACTGCCTTTACAAGAGGATGGCGACCAACAGAGACAAATGGCTAGCACAACAAGGCACTGCCTTATCAAGAGGATGACGACCAACAGAGACAAATGGCTAGCACAACAAGGCACTGCCTTTACAAGAGGATGGCGACCAACAGAGACAAACGGCTAGCACAAGCACTGCCTTTACAAGAGGATAGACAGCAGAGACAGATAGCTAGCGCACAAGGCATTAACTTAACAAGAGGATGGCAACCAATAGAGACAGATGGCTAGCACAACAAGGCATTGTCTTTACAAGAGGATAGCGACTAGTAGCAATAAACGGCTAGCACAACAATACACTGACTTTACATGAGAATGGCGACCAGCAGAGACAAATGACTAGTACACTTGTTCTCCCTCCACAAACCCACGTCCTGCATATCCATCCCATCCGGGGATGTTTCACAGGACTCGCATCAGAAATAGAGTGAGATGCAAGCGGCAGAAGGCCCTTCCGTGATGCTACACTGTCTCAAGTAGTACACAAAGCAAAGGTGGCTCAGAAAACACGAAAAGTAATAACCATGCAATGACTACCACAACAAGGCACTGCCTTTACAATAGAATGGCAACCAGCAGAGACAAATGGCTAGCAGAACAAGACACTAAGAGCCCCTTCCCACTTTTCGGGTGTCGGATCCGTATATTAATCGGAGGTTCCAGTGGCAGAACATTATGTATGGAGCTATTCACACTTGTCGGAAACTGATTTTGTCCGAAATGTTCTGCAACTGGAACCTCCGATGAATATATGGATCTGACACCCGACAAGTGGGAACGGGCTCTGACTTTACAAGGGGATTTTGAGAGTTGAAGCAAAAATTAAATTAGCAGACAAAGTGTCTGTCGGCGTACCTAATTGTAATCCTTGACATGCAATTCATCATTTTGTTTGAGTGCATAGAGAAGGCTCGCGTCCAAACAAGGCAGCTATCTCTGCACTGCAGTAGGCGAAATGTGGGAAGACTTGCACAATTAAGGTTGCACAAGCGCATCCTGAAACCTCAAGGCTGATGATGAAGATGATCCACCTTTAATCTTAGTTGCACGTTTTTTTTTCTGTGTGCAACAGATCATCCTTGTTGCTTGCACCCTCACACAGTAAATCTAAAAGGTAACTTGCTAAGATGTAGTACATTTAAGATTCGTATTAAATGCATTCCAACAAACAGACACGTGTAAGTTCGCGCTTACACTTGCAACATAAAAACCATTAAGCAGAGAAAGTTGATATTCTTCGATCATCTAATCTAACCTAATCTATAGGAGTATTTAAAGTTCATATTTAATGCATATCCACAAACAGACACGTGCTTAGAAATGCTGCATGTGCAGTATTTTGCACTAACACTTAAAAAACCAAACTTCGAATGAACATAAGCTCTACAACTTTTGCCGACCTTCCCTGAAGCTGGAGTGCCATTGGCAAAGTGAACCTTTTTCTACAGCATCGGTGGTCAGCTTCATACAAAACTATAAGTCAAAGAAAATAAAAACTGGACGCGAAGGACATCGTGGCTGAAAAACCTGCGAAAATGGTTCAACAAAAACATTTAATTTTAAGTCCCTGCTTCGAGCCGCAGTATCCAAGGTCAAAATGGCCATGATCATCGCCGATCTTTGAAAGAAGTGGCACCAAAAGAAGAACAAGATTAATCTTTTAATGTTTATTAACGATTACGGTTAACGAGTAACCATCCTCTCAGCCTTGTCTATCGACCCACGATTACCAAAATTAGATGCACTCAGTTCCAATGCAAACGCCCATGGAGGAGTCTTAAATGAAGATTCATTTCTTTGCACTGTAAATTTGCACGGTACATTTCCTTAAACATGTCTATGAGACAGACTGCAATTAGTGGTATTAAATACGTGGGTTTTATATGCAAAAATAAAGTGTTTTGTTTAAAACAATAAACAACTTTAAATATATTGTAAATATAAAGAGCCATAATAAATGAAAAGAGCTTAGATTTTGTAGCGTTTGTGTATTCACACAGTGAAAACTCTTGATAATGACCTGAATCTTGAAGGTCGAAAGTGCTTGAGGTAGATAAAATTATTTTGAAAATAAAACTACGTTTTGAAAAAAAATCTTTTTATTAAATGAAATTTTGAAATTGAAAAATGAAATGAGCTTGTGTGAAAAAGGTTATATGACTCTGAAAGAAGTATGTAAGGACAGAAAAAAGGGCGGCTAATCTGTAATGTTGGCGGCTTATTTATTCATAATTTAATGTTATATTTTACATTTACATTTTACATTTTAATGTACAACTAAATGTTATTTATAATTTGTATTCCTTGACTTACAGGTAAGTATGAGGCTGACCACCCCTACTGTAAAAAATGGTTGACTTTGCCAATGTCACCCCTGCTTCAGGGAAGGTCGGCAAGAGTTACAGGGCTTATGTTCATTTGAGATTGGGTTTTTTATATTGTAGGTCCACATGCGGCATGTGTAAGCGCGAAATTATGCATGTCTGCTTGTGGGAATTAAGCGCAATTTATTACTTTACTACTGTCCGGTCGATAGCTCAGTTGGTAGAGTGCTTGCATTCCGCCCCGTGAGCTCGGGTTTGAATCCCATCGAGGGTGTCAGAAATGATTTTCCATTTCGGTGTTTATTTCAAACCCCAAAATAAAATGCCGGCAAGGTTTACTCAGCCTTCACAAGAAATGAGTACCAGCCCTCTCGGGAACTGAAAAACTCTCACTTCAACTGAAGTGGTTTGCGTAAGGCCGGCCCCCTTGCCTGTAAAAATAAATAGGTTCAACTCGCCACATGCGACCCCTTCGGGGATAACGCGGCAAGAAGTTACACTGTATGTGTAGCTTAGTTGCGTTTTTTTTTTTTGCGTTTTGCGTAAATATAGAGTCACAATGAAAGGAGAGCTTGGATGGAAAAGGTTATGATTCTGGATGAAATGAAAGAAGGATGTAATAATAATAATAAATAATAATCTAAGTTGCAAGGATATATTCATTCAAAGCTCTCAGATGTATGCCCACAAATAAACACGTGTAGTTCGCGCTTACAAATGCTGATTGTGTACTTACAAATAAAATCCAAACCTCAAATGAACATAAGCCCTGCAACTCTTGCCGACATTCCCTGAAACAGGGGTGACATTGGCAAAGTGAACCATTTTTTACAGTATGGGTGGTCAGCCTCATACCAACCTATAAGTCAAGGAATCGGATATAAGTTAAGGAATCGGAATAAAGAAAGAAATTGCGGCTAATCTGTAATGTTGGCAGCTTGTTCATTCATAATTTAATGTTACATTATTTGTATTTTTTATATTGACTTTTTTGTATAGATTTATTTTAAAGGTTTTGTTGTTTTTATATACCTGAATGTTATTTCTGATAAAGTATTCCTTGACTTATAGATTGGTATGAGGCTGACGACCCATACTGTAAAAAAATATTTCACTTTACGAATTTCACACCTGTTTCAGGTAAGGTCGGCAAAGTTGCAGGGTTTATGTTCATTTGAGGTTTGGATTTTAATTTGCAAGTACACATTCAGCTTTCGTCAGTGCGATACTTACACGTCTCGTCTGTTTGTGGGCATGCATTTGAGATGAGTTTTGAATGTCAATATATCTTTGAAACTTAGATTATAGTACAATTTAATCTCGAATTTGCCTTATTGGCACTAACGCTGGATCGAACCCCGCGTGCGCCGTGTCCTATCGACAATAACTTCGACCCTAGTTCAACAGATGTCATTGCGTAGCTATTAATTAATGATTCATTAAAAAAATCAAATAATTAATTATTAGATTTTGTAGGGTTTGTGTATTCACACAGTGAAAATTCATTTTTTTAAAATAAAGCTATTTTTTGTTTAACGTAGTTTATTTTCGCAATAATATTTTATATTTACAGTATTTCGTGTGCAGACTGCGACTCTGTGTATGTTGGACAGACCTCAAGATCAATTAATGTAAGATTCAAGGAGCACAATAGGGCATTTAGAGGTCTGTCTGCATGTTCCGAAATGGCGGATCATTGCATCGAAAATGACCATACCTTTGGCATTGACGATGTAAGGGTTCTGCACTCGGAATGTAAATACAGGCAACTAAATGCCTTAGAAACAATTGAAATTCATAAATGTAAGCAGAATGGCCATATTGTAAATATTCAAATCCCTCTAGCTTCCCCCCTGCTCATCGCTCCTTTCCGCAATCCGCCATAGCCCAACCCCTTTAATTTTACTTTTATTCTTTGACATTTTGTTGCTTTTATTATTATTTGTCTTTTTGTGTTGACTCAATAATTTTATTTGTGTTTAAACATTTTATTTTTGTCCCTCGGATGCTTGAATTAATTTATTATAATGATTATATATTCCATTCATTCGCTATCAAATTTCTGAAATAGCGAATGAATGGGATATCCAGAGTCATAATAAAAGGACGACTTGCATGAAAAAGGTTATGACTCTGGATGAAATGAAAGAAGTGTGCAAGGACAGGAAGAAGTGGCGGCTAATCTGCAATGGTGATTTCTAATGTTGGTGTATTAATTTGCTACATTTTTTGCATAGGAAATTTCTTAATTTTTTTTGTATAGATTTCTTTGTAAGGTTTTGTTCTTTTATATATTTAAATGTAATTTTTTATTCATATTCCTTGACTTATAGGTTGGTATGAGGCTGACCACCCATACTGTAAAAAATGGTTCACTTTGCCAATGTTACCCCTGTTTCAGGGAAGGTCGGCAAAAGTTGTGGGGCTTATGTTCATTTGAGGTTTGGATTTTATTTGTAAGTACACATTCAGCATTTGTAAGCGCGAACTACACTTGTTGGTTTGTGGGCTTACATCTGAGAGCTTTAAATGAATATATCCTTGCAACTTAGATTATAGATTATTATAGATATATATTATTTTTATGTTTTCTTTCTTTTAATTAATTTAATTATTTTTTTTTATTTTGGACTGTTATATTATTTTTAAATTAAGTTCATCTTTATTGTACCTATACCTACCTATTTATTTGAATTTATATAATTTTGATCTATGGTTTGTTCTTAATTATTTTAATTTGACATACATCACTCTTGATAATGACCTGAATATTGATGGTCGAAAGTGCTCGAGATATAAAATATTATTGTGAAAATAAACTACGTTAAACAAAAAATTGCTTTATTTTAATTAATTATTAATTAAAAATATTAACTCATGTTTCTTTCCAGGCAAAATAATTTGTCGAATTGCATGCCTCTTCACAAATCTATTTACAAAAAAAAGAACGTCCGTGTGCTGTGGGTCTTTCTGACACAAACATTTAAGGCAAGTATGAGGAGGGTTTGAGCATAACGTAACCGAGCTGCACAAGTAGTGCAACGTCTAACCTCGAAGGGGTCATAATGCGGAGAGTGATGCGTTTTTATTTTCACCGAGTAGTCTCGTCTATGGGAATAAAATTATGATTTGTAAAACTCCTTACCAACAATGACGAAGCTATGTGTGTGTTTTTTACATAGCTTGACGCTTATGTATACAGCATCGATGTCAAAATAACAAGATACTGCTTGGTAAGTCACCATTGAGGTCGTTCAACTTCTCGTAGCGTTTTACTATTGACGAAATGTGTAATATGTATACGAAAATAAAACGCCAATATTCAATAGTTACAAAAATGATAATTGTTTATTTTTTATAGTATCTTGGTTTTATCCAAAAATAAAATTCATAAACCTTTACCAAAGACCGGTCACAAAAGGTCCATCCAGCCTTACAGCTACTGGATGTTGCTTGAGAATTGGTGCTTTGTAACGACGACCAAGCTCGAAAAAAGTTCGGTCGATAGCTCTGCTGGTACAAAGCTTGCATTCCATGCCAAGTGCAAGGGTTTGATCCCCACCGAGATTGTCAGAAATAATTTCCCGTTTCAGTGTTTATTTCAAACCAAAAATAAAATACCGGCAAGGTATTCTCAGCCGTCACAAGAAATGAGTACCAGCCCCCTCGGGTGCAGCTGGGTAACCCCCACTTCAACTGAAGTGGTTGGAGTGAGGCTGACCTTCTTACCCGTAAAAATAAATACGTTCCAAAACGCCACATGCAACTTCTTTGTAGAAAACGCGGCAAGAAGTTACACTATACGTGTAGTGTTATGAACGTATGAGTTCGTGTGGACGTGAGCCTAGGCACGCTTATTGGTGTCTATGATGTCTCTGGTATTATATCGAGCACTCTGGTATAGTGTGGAACAATGCTCTAGTATAATCCATTATGGGCATATCTACCATGTTGTACAACATGCAATAATCTTCTCTGCCGCATATTTAAATACGAGTAAAGATTATGTGTGACAGACAGGTCGCTTTGATCATTGTAACGCGAACAACTTTAAGCAGAGGGTGAAGAGTGAACAGAATACTGTAAAAGATTTCGTGAAGAATAAACGTTGTGAAATAAATTTAAATCGCAATTAAATAAATTTAATTCGCATCAGTAACAGTAGAACAAGTCTACATTGTTTTATTCCGTTTGTATATGTATGTCTACTCACACATTCATATACTCTAGTACTTTTATAATATGTACTCTAGGAACTAGGTCACAGCGGACACGTGTCGCTTGCTGCGGGCCCTGCTCTTGCACGTGGGATGGGGGAACAGGGAGAGGGGAAGGGCCATGATAGCACGGTTCGCTAAACTGGCTACGGAAACACACGAACACCGGCGGAGCTACACGAAGAGTTGAGTGTTAAAAAATACGTAGGAAAAGGGTTTTCCCTAATTTTCAAAAGTAATGCCTTGACTTATAGGTTGGTATGAGGCTGAGCACCCATACTGTAAAAAATGGTTCACTTTACCAATTTCACCCCTGTTTCAGGGAACGTAGGTAAGAGTTGTAGGGCTTATGTTCATTTGAGGTTTGGATTTTATTTGCAAGTACACATTCAGCATTTGTAAGCGCGAACTACACGTGTTTGTTTGTGGGCATACATCTGAGAGCTTTAAATGAATATATGCTTGCAACTTAGATTATAGATTATTATAGATGCCTTGACTTATAGGTTGGTATAAGGCTGACCACGCATAGGTAAAAAATGGTTCACTTTGACAATATCACCTATGTTTCAGGGAAGGTCGGCAAGAGTTGTAGGGCTTATGTTCATTTGAGATTGGGTTTTTATATTGTCGGTCCGCATGCGGCGTGTGTTAGCGCAAACTTATACATGTATTTGATTGTTATTTAATTAAACGACACTTTTTTAAATTATACAACACTGTTTAATTTCACAAATATACAATGTATTTAAAAATTATTAATTTTCAAATATTTCAAATAGTACAAACGTTTTCGACCGATATGGTCATCATTATACTTGTCTGTTGTGGGAATGCGTTTAATATGAATCTTAAATGATATATATCAGGGGTGCCCATACTTTTTATTGAGGAGATCGACTTAGCAAAAATTTATGAATAGGAGATCGACATATATATACTTTTGCCCATCGAAAATCGGCCAAAGCGATGACGTAATTTATGGACGGCCCCATATCAGCGGTCGGGGAACCGGGGTAAATTACCCCAAATGGGGTAAAAATGTTTTTTTTTGTTAGTATGTTTTCTTCAATAAATAATGTTTATTTAAACATACATTGATTGACCTCTTTTCAATATGGGGGGAAGGTGTTTTATCGACATACGCAAAAATATTTTGGGGTAATCTAAATCTAACTCTAAGTTGCAAAGATATGTATGTATCATTTGAGATTCATATTAAATGCATTCCCACAAGCAGACACGCATAATTTCGCGCTCACACATGCCGCATGTGGACCTACAATATAAAAACCCAATCTCAAATGAACACAAGCTCTGCAACTCTCGCCGACCTTCCCTGAAAATGGTAAAAAAAAAATCTCCGACCGCTGTTATATATTTTCTCGAGTGGCGGAAGGCCTTCCCGTGAAGTAAAAAAAATAGTGACGTCACAAAGCTGAGGAATATTTTGAATGTTCGGAGTCCGCAGTTTGTGGCCAACAAATATATTTGATTTAAAAAATGTTGATCATCGCTGGATTCCGGTGTCAACGTTCTAAAAATCTACACTAGATTTGTGATATTATGCTCTGCACACACACAACCGCCGCGAGCCGTGGAAATGCGCGCGCGTCTCGTGTTTGAGCAGAGAAATCTTTTGTGTACACAGCATGTGTCCCTTTGGCTTAGAGAGGATAATAATATTATGCACTTTTGTCTACAGATGACGTAGTACGTCACGTGACGCACGCATTTCTGGTATCCTGATGCATAAACAACCATTTTAATGACGTTTTTGCTTAAAAATAAAAATAAATTCGTCCCATTGGTGCATGTTAGTGCATTTCACATGAGCAGTGCTTGAATGTGTTCTGGAGCAATGTGTCTTATGAAAATGAAAATTGATTTTTAAAATATTAAAAAGAGCTCTTACATTATCGTGTTTTACGTTATTTTCTTAGCTCAGATTGTGTTGACTGTGATTCTTGAGACAATCCTGAGAATCTGCGGGATTCATGTAACCAATCCTGCGTATTTGCGGGATTCATGTCACCAATCCTATGAATTTGCGGGATTTTTGTCATCAATCCTGTGAATCTGCGGGATTCATGTCACCAATTTTGCGTATTTGCGTGATTCATGTCACCAATCTTATGAATCTGCGGGATTCATGTCACCACTTTTGCTTACTTGCGGGATGAATCTCACCAATCCTGGGAATCTGCGGGAATCGTGTTCCCTATTCTATGAATTCGCGGGATTCATGTCACCAACCCTGTGAATCTGCGGGATTCATGTTACCAATTCTAAGAATCTGCGGGATTCGTGTCACCAACCCTGGGAATTTGCGGGATTTATGACACCAATCCTGTAACACTGCGGGATTCATGTCACCAACTTTGCGTATTTGCGGGATTCATGTTACCAGTTTGCATATTTGTGGGATGCATGTTACCGATCCAGGGAATTCGTCGAGGTTCTGGGAGTGAGGGTACCATGGAGGGAAGCAGCACAAGACAGAGAGTCCTGGAGGATTGTGGTGCAGAAGGCCCTGAGATTTTAAAGCTTTTGAGATATGTTTACCTTTTTGAGAAAATTGTACTTGAATGGGTGACCGCTTGGGAACACCGCGTGCCGTTGGCTTACCTTTTATTCCTTGACTTATAGGTTGGTATGAGGCTGACCACCCATACTGTAAAAATGCTTCACTTTGCCAATGTCGGCAAGAGTTGCAGGGCTTATGTTCATTTGAGATTGGGTTTTTTATATTGTAGGTCCACATGCGCCATGTGTGAGCGCGAAATTATGCGTGTCTGCTTGTGGGAATGCATTTTATATGAATCTCAAATGATACATATCTTTGCAACTTAGATTTAGATTTAGATATGCAGAAAAGTTTAGTAAGTATGATTCACCATTTTGTCTGGCAGTCTTTTACTTTTAATGAAGTAGACTTATACATTACGTAGCCTACTCTTTATTAATCCGAGCATGCGTATTGTCAGTGCGTGCATGTTCGGCCATCCACTTATCTTGAGGTACCTACTCTAGGTACTGTGAGAGCGGTGGTGGGGAATGAACCGCCGGAATAGCACTTTCCCTTTCGAGTTTTTTGGGCGGACGGAGAAGTGGCCATTGAACGCTTCTCAAATATTTTGTTCATTCAAACACTAATACAGCCAAGAAGTTAAACCTTATTAGGATATGAAATACAGTTATTGATTCAGCCCTGTAAATGTACATCAGAATGTCAAACAAAGGCTTGTTCTTGCAAAAAATAAATAAAAGGTTTATCCATTTTTACCTCCTGAACAAGTAGCACAAACCAGCTTCCTTTCTGGGACTACTTCAAACTAAATTTCATCTTTCTAATAAGATTTAATCACTTGGCTGTAGTAGTGTTTGGTCAGCATTTATCCATACATACATATGAGCCCACAGGATCCTTCTCAACAGACTAATACGTCCACTGACTGGGCTTTTATACTATTTGGGCAGCTGATCTCTCCTTGGAGGGGAAAACCCTCACTACTCTTGGTCCTCGAGTATCCCTACTCCATCCCTTTTTTTTTTTTTTTTTTAAGGAATCCTGTGCGGGAGGCTCCCCAATTCTTGTGAGTCTTGGGGGTCTATGTCACCCTGGAAGGGTGCCGCAGAGGTGTTGCTTGAGTTCTTGGTTCTGTCGTGAGGCGCTGCAAGGAAGTGGTGATTGATGTTGGTTTTGAATAAAACCGGATTAAATTGGGAAGGGAACACAGATACTGGTAGACCATTCCATAAACGGGCAGTTTGGCAAAGGAATAAGTCATGAAAACGCCAAGTTCTCATAGTTTTGAGATCGACTGCAAAGGGATGAATGAGAGTCGTACTACGAGTTTCCCTTTCTGAAATGCGAGGGGGAGGGATTAATGAATGGAGCTCATTAGAACAAGCTCCGTGGTAATATCGATAAAAAAGACTGAGCATTCCAACTTTTCTTCTGTGCTGGAGCGGCTGCAGATCGGATGTCAGAGAAGGATCATTGATCAACCTCACTCCTTTGCACAGAATCAAGTTGGTCACTCAACTCTTGGACATACCACACCAGAGATGGCTGCCATACTCGATAATGGGGCGGATTTGGGATTTATACAGAGTCAATAACTGGGCTGAAGTAAAAAATCTACGGGCTCTGTATAATATGCCGAGTCGCCGGAAAGCGGTAATATAATATGCCTTACAAGAGACGGGGATGAAGTTGGTTACAAAATATGTTCCAGATCTTTCTCTCTACATGTAATAATAATATGAATATAACCAATCCATTAAACTCTTAAAACTATAGATATGCTACGCTGCAATTTGTCAAAATCTGCTTTTTCGTTTTTTTTTTGTAATTCTTGATTTTTTTTGTTTTTTGTTTTTTACGTCTATTGAGCAGCCATATGTACCTTAAATCATAAGAAACAATTGTATATTTTCAATAAAACAAAGATTTACATTGTTGTAGTGAATTTGCTCAGAACATTTCCTTGATATCCAAGGGGGTGGGGTATAAAACAAAATTGGACCAGAAAACCTCCTGGCAACATTCAGATCCACAATCTGGAAGCTTTTCTGAGTTCAAAACTGTTCACAGAATGCGCTCCTCATATTTTGCACACTGGAAATGAAAGAAGAATGTAAGGACAGATAGAGAAATGGCGGTTGATCTGTAATGTTGGCGGCTAGGGTTTATTAAAGTGAATTTTTTTTTATGTTTTAGTTTTGATGTCCATATATATTATTATTTATTGATTTAAAAAATGTAATTTGTCGTGTATGTTCCTTGACTTATAGGTTGGTATGCGGCTGACCACATATGCTGTAAAAATGGTTCACTTTGCCAATGTCACCCCTGTTACAGGGAAGGACGGCTAGAGTTGCAGGGCTTATGTTCATTTGAGATTGGGTTTTTTATATTGTAGGTTCACATGTGGCATGTGTAAGCGCGAAATTATGCGTGTGTGCTTGTGGGAATGCATTTAATATGAATCTCAAATGATACATATCTTTGCAGCTTAGATTTAGATTTAGATTTTTTAACTCCCTTTGGCGCCTGCACTGTTGTGACGAGAGGAGGAGATATAAGTGAGGATATTTCATCAGAACAGACACCGTTATAGTACCTTTAGAAGACACTTAGCATTCTACCCTCCTTGTATGTCCGGATTAAATAATTGATATTTTAAGAAATTTTGAGAACCACTGGATCGTTGAACCGTTTTGTTCCAAATTTAAAATGCGTTATGCTCTTTTGTTTTATTGTATTTACGCCGCGCGCATTACAAAGAAAACAAATGGACACTATTTAATTTTACTGTCAACCACAGGTACGTGGAGAATTTTTAATTCACGTTAAATAATACCTACTTATATTTTCTTTATCCTTCATCATCATCATCATCACGTATGTCTCTGAAGCCTGGGTGAACGACACAGTTACAAAACAAAACATTGGCATAGCGTCACTTGACTGAACGTCGCATGACAGAACGTCATATGACATAACATCAAATGACAATTCATCACATGACAAAACATCACAGGAAAGTATATCACAATAACAGAACATCACATGACATAAAATCACAATGACAATTCATCACATGACAATACATTACAATGATAAAACATCACAGGAAAGTATATCACAAAGACAAAGCATCACAACTTTACTGAGGGAACTGGATTTGAAGAGACTATTTAAAAGAAGTCTCAAGACTCACTCTTCGTCCAATCATATGGACAAGCGCCTTTGTAGTGACACACTGTCATAAAAGGCGCTATACAAATTTTGTAAATATTATTATAATTAACACAAAACATCGCATGACAAAACATCGGTCGCATGATAGAACGACACAGTGACAAAAGGAAACATGACATAACGATACATGACAGAACAACACATGACTTAACATCACATGAAAAAACATTAAAATTACAAAAACATCACATACATACATAAAACATAACACACCATAAACAGCACATGAAAAATTATCATGTGACAAGACATAACAAAAAGTGAGACATGAGAAAATGGAACTTATGCATATATTATTTGGTAGAGCTTATAAAAAAATAACGTCCCCGATTATCATTATTAGATTTAAAAAAAAGTAACTAAGCTGCATATACAGAGCATCTAATTTTCAATCTTAATTATTAAATCTATCTTTGCAACTTAGTTAATAGATAGATGATTCAACCTCAGAAACGGGTTAATTGTTTGAAATATCATATCGACGGTTAAAAGGAAGTTTTGGTCAAAAATGAGTTATGAATGCTATCCTACTTGAAATTTTCCGCTCTTTCTAATGCGCTAACTCCCATAGCTCTACGATGATTTTTGTTGTTGTTTATGACCAAGCAAACAACTGCGTTTTCGAAGTATGGCTTTGGTGTAACCGACACGATTTTGGCCTTTTTTGTCCTAAAGGCGCTTGTGACATTAAAAAAATCGTAGGTACAACCACATTAAAAGGAACGCCAATAAATGCCTTTATTTTTTATTTAAATTTTAGAGCTGTTTTGATTTTAACGATATCTATAATAATCTATAATCTAAGTTGCAAGGATATATTCATTCAAAGCTCTCAGATGTATGCCCACAAACAAACACGTGTAGTTCGCGCTTACAAATGCTGATTGTGTACTTACAAATAAAATCCAAACCTCAAATGAACATAAGCCCTGCAACTCTTGCCGACATTCCCTGAAACAGGGGTGACATTGGCAAAGTGAACCATTTTTTACAGTATGGGTGGTCAGCCTCATACCAACCTATAAGTCAAGGAATACGAGTAATAAATAACATTTAAGTATAAGAAAACAACAAAATATGATAACAAATAAAAAAGTTATACCATTTTTCTACAATCTCAAACTTTTAAGTGCTCTCCTGAACAATTTAGTTTTTGTCACTTATGCCCTATTGCCTTTTAACCGTCGATATTATACTCGTAGTAAGGCTGGTTATACGAAATTTTAATACGTTTAAAATAAATATTATATTATTCGATTTCTAGAAATTACCATGGTCACCGTAATTTTGTGGTCAATGGAAAATTATTGGCATGTATTTGTGTGACCAGCGTGCGGGGTGACGACTCGTTTAAAAGCCTGGGGGTGATTTTAAAACCGGAAATGCGGCAGTTGTGCTACAATCATTACCATTACTCAACAGAATACCTTTGTTATTGTACTAAGAGTAGTACAAAATCAATAAAAAAATATTTATGCCACTGTCTCGTTATGATAGTAATGATATTGTGCCATGAGGCGCAGACGAACAATGGATAATTACGTGCAGTGGCATACAATACTTTTTCTTCTTCTTCTCCAGTTTCAATCCTAGGACTGGCTTGCAGCTATTTCTTTTACACTTCTCCTCCATTCTTCCCTGTCTTGTGCGGCTCTTTTTTCTACGACCATGTAATAAATAACAAAATAGTAAATAATAGTCAATATACCACTGCCAAGTTATAAATACCGTTGCAACATGAGTGCTACTTGAATTGACAGTACGAGTGTTACAATGGCTAATTATATGCAGTGGCGTTCAATACTTTTCTACGACTAAGGCCCGGTATTTTCAATGTAAGCAGAGCGACTTTATAATAATATTCTGAGGAAGTCACGACGGCCGTCGATAGATCTTACCGTATCTACTTGAAGATAGGACGAAAAAAAAAATGGCGGTGTATCAACAGCTGATCCATGTAATATGGAACAATTATTATCAGCCGTTCAGGCACAGCCATGATTTATTCCGTCCTATCTTCAAATAGGTACGGTAAGATCTACCGAAAGCCGTCGATACTTTCACTCCTGACCTAAGAAATTAACATTTTAATAAGAAATAATAGGCATTGTAATGTTCAAGTCCATTTGAAGTAATTTCAAGGAACTTTTTAATATTGACTTGTTCTTGATTAATACTTTGGTATAAGGCTGACAACCCATACTGTTTCAGGGAAGGTCGGCATAAGTTACAGGGCTCATGTTCATTTAAGGTTTGGATTTGTGGACAGATGCTTTTGTCGAACCTTTGTCTCAGGTTTTTCAGCCACGATGTCCTTCGGCGTCCCTGAGATCTTCTCCCCTCAATCTTATTCTGTATGATAAGATGGAAAAGACGTCTTAATCAAAGATAGACGATGAAAATAAATAAGAAATCATTAAAAAATTAAAAACAAAACATGTGACGTCATACAAAGGAATACAAAGGTATCAGGATACCAGGAAACTGAAGAGGTAAATCAGATCACAAGAGATCTCTTGTTACAAATTGTTAAAGTATACAATCTGTACACAATGTGAGCACTCAAATATTTTTTAAAGGAACTTACTTAAATATTGAGAGAAAAATTACTGTTGTGGGCAGAGCATTTAGTTTTCTTCTGGCGAGGCGTCCGTGCAGCTTTGTCCGGTGAAAGTCTGCGTCCGCGCAGGCGCAGTGAGTTCCTCAAGGCACGCCCCCTCTCCATACAAAATGTGTTACTGTCATTGAGTAATGACATAGAGGAGCAGAAACTAACTTACTGCATTGACACATACCATCTACCACTTCTCAGTCCAGACCGGACCGTAGTTCAGTGGTAACACTTCGGACTCTGAATGGGAAGGTTGTGGGTTCGATTCCCGGCGGAGCACAAAAAATATACCATTTATATTTTCAAATTTAGCTCTTTGCTGGGTTGAAAAATTCATAAAACCTTGGCCGGTCACCAAAGGTCCATCCAGCCTTACAGCAACTGGGTCTTGCTTGAGAATTGGCGCTTTGTAGCGACGACGATCAAGCTCGTAAAAAGGTCGATAGCTCAATTGGTAGAATGCTTGCATTCCATGCCGAGAGCAAGGGTTCGATCTCAAAGGTTTACTCAGCCTTCACAAGAAATAAGAACCAGCCTCCCCGGGAGCTGGGAAACCCCCACTTCAACTGAAAGTGGTTGGTGTGAGGCCGGCCCCCTTACCTGTAAAAATAAATAGGTCCCGAAGCGCCACATGCGACCCCTTCGGGGAAACGCAGGCAAGAAGTTGCACTATATGTGTAGCTTAGTTGCGTTGCGTCCTGTCAAACGTTGCGGGGGTGTAGTCATACAAAACATGTTTTTACATGTAAAATTTTCTTGCTTTCTCCATTTTGTATTTTGACACCCAATTACAACACATGCCATAATGTCTTAAAATAATGCATTCTTTCTTTAAAATTCGTCAATCTTATCAATCACAAGATTTATACCGCATGCGTCTATGTTCGGACTGCACCGGGCATATTGCGCACGCGGCAATGCTGCCGCCTTTCTAGAAACATTTTAACATTCGCCCGAGTTTTTTTTACACATAGAAATGTAACTGTGAAGTTTTTTGTCCTCTTTATTACTAATGATATTTTTAGTAAGTAGGTTGAAACAGATATCCGAGTATATCGCACGCTTAATAATAAAGAGCAATAACTCTTTTGTAATAGAACGCAAGAACAATGCGAGAAGAATAGGTAGAATGCGACAGCCGTTCAATTTGGACGAATATGACCGAGATAAAACATCGGCCGCCTTTTTCATCCCATACAAGTTGTACTGGTTGTCTGAACTTCAAACGTGATTTCCCAACATTCTTCTTTTTTGAGTTATTTCTCTTTATGATTAAGCGTGCGATATATATTGTCTATTTTCGTTGAAATAATTTCTAGTCCCCAGATATCATAGGTCAATGGTTACTGCGACCTCTTCATACAGACTAAGAAAGGGTTCTGATATACCTTACTGCCTCCTGGTAGCCTGATACTTTTATTTGAATAGTTTCAATGAAAGTGAAAATAAATTCAAGTAAATGGATTCGGAACAAATGCCATAGACAAAATAATTGTGAAGTCACACGGTCGGGTTGCTGGGGAAAATGAAAACAAATAATTTATAGCTGGTTTCTAGGGACTGTGGTCCCATAAAATACTGACGTTTGCTCGGCGAGAAAAAAGTTTCAAATTAAAAAAAATATCCACATTCGAATGCTGGTTTTTCCGAGAGTAATAAAAATAATAAATTGCGATTATTATTTGGTTAGCGCCGTTTTTGTGTGAACAACCCTTGACTTATAGGTTGGTTTGAGGCTGACCACCCGTACTGTAAAAATGGTTCACTTTGCCAATGTCACCCCTGTTTCAGGGAAGGTCGACAAGAGTTGCAGGGCTTATGTTCATTTGAGATTGGGTTGTTATATTGTAGGTCCACATGCGACACGTGTGAGCGCTAAATTATGCGTGTCTGCTTGTGGGAATGCATTTGATATGAATATCAAATGATACATATCTTTGCAACTTAGATTTAGATTATAGAAAAGGATATATAGAAATAGCTATAGAAAGCGCCATCGTATTCCTTGACTTATAGGTTGGTATGAGGCTGACCACCCATACTGTAAAAAATGGTTCACTTTGCCAATGTCACCCCTGTTTCAGGGAATGTCGGCAAGAGTTGCAGGGCTTATGTTCATTTGAGGTTTGGATTTTATTTGTAAGTACACAATCAGCATTTGTAAGCGCGAACTACACGTGTTTGTTTGTGGGCATACATCTGAGAGCTTTGAATGAATATATCCTTGCAACTTAGATTATAGATTATTATAGAAGCGCCAATTCTCAAGTGAGACCCATTTGCCTTAAGGCTGGATGGACCTTTGGTGACGGGTCTTGGTAAAGGTATATCGGGGCTATTCTTAAACATTTTAGTCGTCGGTTGAGCCCACGCTTTGACAAACTAATGATGCATTTGTATGAAGACCTGTAAATCCAAGATGGCCGTAAGTGAACAGCTGATTTGTTTTCATACATATATTACAAAACTCGGTAGGTAAGACTGACCGTGGTGATAAAACTTCCAGACCGGCCACCATTTGTTTGTCAAAGCGTGGGCTCAACAGACGACTAAAATGTCTAAGAATAGCCCCGTATGAATTTTTCAACCCAGCAAAGATCATATTTAAAAATATAAATGATACATGTTTTGTGCTCTGCCGGGATTTGAACCCACAACCTTCCATTTACGAGTCCGAAGGACTGAACCACTAGACCACGGACAGGTAGGTACATGAATTTCACTATTTTTAGTTTCGCCTCTTTTGAACAATCAACTCACACCCAGTGCACTGATTTGCATTTTTTTTTTGTTAATTGGGGATTGCAACAATGGGCTTATGCAAGTGTTTTCTTCTTTGAGAAGAATTATATTAGTTAAAAAACACAAAACACACGATAAGTATCTGAAATATTACACAAAACCACCGAGTTTCCATGCAAAAAATTAACCGAACCGTTAATTGGGTTAAAATTCGGCTGAGTTTTTTTTTTTCCTCGTTCACATCACTATTATGCAATACAAGTTATGTGCGCTAGTGATGTAAACTACTTCAATTAACGATTATTATAATTTACTATAAATTAATTAATTTACAAAACAAATGTTAAAGAATTACATGAGTATTGTTGCCAAGCTGGAAACAATATTTATTTCCTAGATGTTTTGTGCGTTCCTTGACTTATAGGTTGGTATGCGGCTGACCACCCATGCTGTAAAAATGGTTCACTTTGCCAATGTCACCCCTGTTACAGGGAAGGACGGCAAGAGTTGCAGGGTGTATGTCCATTTGAGATTTGGTTTTTATGTTGTAGGCTCACATGAGGCAGGTGCAAGCGCAAACTTGTACATGTCTGGTTGTGAGAATGCATGTAATGTGAATATCCAATGTAACATATCTTTGCAACTTAGATTAGATTAGATTAGATTAGATGTTTCCTTTCCTTGACTTATAGGTTGGCATGACGCTGACCAACCATGCTGTAAAAAATTATTCACTTGGCAATGTCATCCCTGTTTCAGGGAAGGTCGGCAAGAGTTGCTGGGCTTATTTTCATTTGATGTTGGGTTTTAATACTGCAAGTCCACATGTGGCATGTTTAAGTGCGAACTTATACGTGTCTGTTTGTGGGAAAGCTTGTAATATGGATCTTTAATGTTAAATATTCCCTAAAACAGGGGTAATATTGGCAAACTAAACATTTTTTTACAGTATGGATGGTCAGCCTCATACCAACCTACATATAATTCAAGGAATCGGTTGCTGTAAAGTAGGATGAACCTTTGTGACCGGTGTATGACGATTTTTCAAACAAACGAAGAGCTTATTTCAAAATGAAACGATAGTTTCTTAACGCTCCGTTGGGAATCGAACTCACGACCCTCCGCTTTGACCGGCCCGTAGTCTAGTGCACTTCGGACTCGTGATTGGAAGATTTGCCTTTACCAAAGACCGGTCACCATAGGTCCATCCAAGTCCAACCTTACAATAACTGGGTAGTCTGAATTTATATGATAGCATTAAAAGAAGAAGCAGACGATTTTGACGTCTAATCTCGTTTTGTCTAACAACTAAAAAGTCAAAAGAGGAAGAAGACTTGTCTGACGTCTTATGTCATTTTTTTAGTTGTAAAACTTTCTCTTGTGTTCTACCAGCCCTACTGTCAACACGTGTTTGCGGCAGTGAGCCAAATAAATGGCGTGCCAAAAAATACATCGAGTTTGATTTCTGCGAGCTGTAGTCCTCTCCACTTTTGCCCAGGATTCCTCTCTTCCCTACCATCCTTTCTGATTCCTAAATCCGAACCAGCTTAGACCACTCTTGCTTGAAAATTGCCGCTTTCTTCAGCGACAACCAAGCCCGCAGAGGGCTCTTGAGGTGTAATTCACACAAAAACAACGCTCACTTAATAAATAATCGTAATATTAATTTTATTTGTATACATTCTCCGGCTAGGTATGCTCGAAATGATTTTTTATGACTTCTTGTAAAAATCATTTCATCAAATCGCTTAGCTACAACATCGTTTCTCACAATTCTGGCATATTTTTACAGACATCGTAAAACTTTCAATTCGCACAGAACTTCCTTATTATTATTATCATGGTTCCACGAAAAAATCAGTCACAGACAGGTCGTCCGCACGACTTTTCGGTCGAAGACATTTCGATCACATACAATATATGGTCCACAAACTTTCCCTTTGCCTTATACCATCATTTGGGGTCGGCCCTCCTTGTTCGAAGACGCCAAACTTTTCTATCCTGGCTCATCTCCTCTGTCAGGTTTCCCTTTTGCATTTCTTATTCAATATTGGCACGCCATGTTGCCATTGGGCGGCCTTTGCCTTTTGGTCCTGTGGGAATGCTGAGGGCTTTTTGGATAATATGTTCATTATCTCTTCGCATCACATGGCCGAACCACCGGAATTGGGATTCTCTAATCCTGTCTGTTATTGAGGCAACCTTAAAGCTACCCCTCACGTATTCGTTCCTTATGTGGTCTAGCCTAGTGACGCCTCCAGCCCCCCTCAGCATTCTCATCTCGGCAGCATGGACTTGCCGTTTATGGACGTTTTTGCAAGTCCAGCACTCTGCTCCATATCGCTCCCCCAGTTCTTGTTTATCGTATACGCCCATCTTGTCAAATATGACTTTTTCATGCAGTTGTCTTTTGAATCAAATTCTACACAATCTGAGCTAAGAAAAACCGTAAAACTCGATAATGTGAGAGTTCTTTTAAATATTTTTTAAATAAATTTCTTGTTTTCATAAGACACATTGGTCCAGTACACATGCAAACATTGCTCATGTAAAATTTTCTCAATGGCGTATACGATAAACAAGAACTAAGGCAGCGATATAGCATGGCGGGCCTTACTGCCGTCTTGTAGACCTTGCCCTTAGTCTTGATAGGGATCCTTTGATGGCCCACAAACAGTTCCATCACAGAAAACAATAGGTTTTTTAGAGAGCAAGTTTTCTATGGATCTATATTGATTCCTTGACTGATTGGTTGACCCCTGCTTCAGGGAAGGTCGGCAAGAGTTGCAGGGCTTATGTTCATTTGAGATTGGGTTTTTTATATTGTAGGTCCGCATGCGGCATGTGTAAGCGCGAAATTATGTATGCATGTCTGCTTGTGGGAATGCATTTAATATGAATCTCAAATGATACATATCTTTGTAGCTTAGATTTAGATTTAGATTATATTGTATGTACGCGTATATCGGCCAGTCAAAAAAAGCAACTGAACAGATTTCAGTCTGTTTTGAATGCGGCCGCAAGACTGATCTTCGGGATATACAAATTTTCTCACATCACTCCGCTGTTGAAAGAATTACATTGGCTTCGTTTTCCTGAGAGGGTGGTCTACCGTGTGTGTTTGATGGTATTTAAAGCCCTAATTGGTTTGGCTCCATCATATCTGGCAGACATGTTTTCCCCCGTTGAGGTGAGTGTGAGGGGGCGGACACTGAAGTCAGCGGAGAGTAGTGCTGTCAGGTTGACGCAGCCTCACCGTCAAATACGCACTAATTTTGAGGATCGTGCTTTCCTGATTGTGGGACTGATGGAGTGGAACAGACTGCTACCCGGAGTGAGGGTTTTGGAATCTGTTGGTATTTTTAAGGAAGCACTGAAACGGCACCTTTATAAAATAAATTTGATTCATGATTGGGAGGGTTGAGGTGTGGTGTGACACACACAACAATGGCGCTATTTCATCATGTAGAAGATAAAATAAAATAAAATATCCTCATATTTATGTGACCGATTTGTCCACGGACGAGCTGTCTGTGGGCAAGTTATCTTTGACCGATTTCTCGTGACGCGTAGGTACTTTAATTTATTCCCTACTGCAAAAGAATGAAAGGACCTGTTTATACACGGGGATTTTTCCAAGCAAAACAAGTAAAAAGCTACAAGTGGGCCAGTGGGTGTACCTACCACAAGAGCGCAGTTTTTTTCAACTGTCCACTCAACGATGACCGATAGAATTTTTTCGCTTATGCAATGTCTAGAAATGCCCATTAGTAACTGAACTATCAATGCCGGAGTTATAACGTGCAAATGATAAAATTGTTTTATCCAAATAGCTGTTCTGTTCGCCTATATGCAGATCTCACTGTCAACCGCATATGTTTCATGGAATTCTATGATTAGGGAATGCAATCTCGATCTCGCGAGATCCCGATCTTCCGAGATCTCGCCTCATTTTTCGAGATCAATCTCGGAGCATAAAATGACGAGATCTCGGCCGAGATTGACGAGATCGAGCGGCAGTAGTCGGCGATGCATGACATGTGCTCTCTGCGCGCGAGCGATTCCCTGACTGACGAAGGAAAGGACGGACCGCATACGCAAACTATCCCGCCTATTCTCGAGTATTTACGATGTTGGTCGAGCGGGATAGAAAATAATAAGTGATGTAGTTTTGACTAGAGTAAGTAAGCGGAAGTTGTTCGAGTGCGTGCAGGCACTTGTTTGTTTACAATTGTTTCAGTTGTCCAGTTACTGTCATGGTGTGCTAAAATTACGTGTTTTTATGGGTTAATTGAATTCGGTAGTCCGAAGGACATCAACCACTCTGCATAGAGACTTAAGATAGACTTAAGAATAGATTTATCAAATGGTAGCGTTCTGTGTTCACTAACATAAATTAAAAAATAGATATACACCATTTAATTCCTCTCAGAGTGAACTACCTATAAGGCAGTTTTAACCTTAAGGCGCATTTCTCACTTATATAACAATCTGAATACTAAAAATTATAAAACGCAATTTTTCGAATCATTTTTTAAATTAAATTTACAATAATAGTGGCAGTTAACTTGCGTAAGCTTAACAAGTAGTCTATGGTTTTATTCTTTACGCAACATGGCAGCACTGTTTATGTTTTTTTTCAGCAGTTTTCCTCGTATTAGGAGCGTGAAATTTTGACATTATAAATCATGCTTGGCTGCTTTTCCACTCTCAACTTATTTTGCAAAAGTTGCAAGTACTCAAATATTAAAGTATTGGTTAAAACTCAAGCTTAGCGTTCAACCAAAAAAAATATATATAGAAAATTTAGCAGCGCACCTATTGAATGTTTTATTTGTAATGTATTTTTGGTGGGACGCGATGGTTTAGTTGTAACGTAAGAGTTTTATACTTGAGGTGATAAACACGACTAGGTGAGTTTAATAACTGCATAGACGACCGTTTAACATTCAGTATTCAAGAATGATGTATTTTTAGAATGATACGAAATGCTTGCAAGAAGTTTAGATAAATGTTATACATAATGTATTTATTGTTTTAATATTTTATTTTGCTAGGAAAGACGATGAAATACTTTTGTTAGACTAAGAAAATTTTTACTTTTATACTTTCTAGGGCCTCCATGGGTGTTGTTTGTTGTTCAATTTTTCAGTTATTTTCAGTTTATTTTTCACAGTGACTTTCACTTCATTTTTCCACAGTGACTTTCAGTTCATTTTTCCACAGTGACTTTCAGTTCATTTTTCCACAGTGACTTTCAGTTCATTTTTCCACAGTGACTTTCAGTGCATTTTTCCACAGTGACTTTCAGTTCATTTTTCCACAGTGACTTTCAGTTCATTTTTCCACAGTGACTTTCAGTTCATTTTTCCACAGTGACTTTTAGTTCATTTTTCCACAGTGACTTTCAGTTCATTTTTCCACAGTGACTTGTAGTTCATTTTTCCACAATGACTTTTATTTTTTTTTTATTTTTTTTTATTTTTTACTGTTTAATTGCTTAGAGTTTATTTGTTTTATATATTTGATTGTATTAATTGCTTGTACTCCTTGACTGATAGGTTGGTATGCGGCTGACCACCCATACTGTAAAAAATGGTTCACTTTGCCAATGTCACCCCTGCTTCAGGGAAGGTCGGCAAGAGTTGCAGGGCTTATGTTCATTTGAGATTGGGTTTTTTATTTTGTAGGTCCACATGCAGCATGTGTAAGCGCGAAATTATGCATGTCTGCTTGTGGGAATGCATTTAATATGAATCTCAAATGATACATATCTTTGCAGCTTAGATTTAGATTAGATTTAGACTTTCAGTTCATTTTTCCACAGTGACTTTCAGTTCATTTTTCCACAGTGACTTTCAGTTCATTTTTCCACAGTGATTTTCAGTTCATTTTTCCACAGCGACTTTCAGTTCATTTTTCCACAGTGACTTTCAGTTCATTTTTCCACAGTGACTTTCAGTTCATTTTTCCACAGTGATTTTCAGTTCATTTTTCCACAGCGACTTTCAGTTCATTTTTCCACAGTGACTTTCAGTTCATTTTTCCACAGTGATTTTCAGTTCATTTTTCCACAGTGACTTTCAGTTCATTTTTCCACAGTGACTTTCAGTCCATTTTTCCACAGTGACTTTCAGTTCATTTTTCCACAGTGACTTTCAGTTCATTTTTCCACAGTGACTTTTAGTTCATTTTTCCACAGTGACTTTCAGTTCATTTTTCACAGTGATTTTCAGTTCGTTTTGAAGTGGTATTTTGTTTATTTTGTGTTATTTTCCAGAGTGATTTTCAGTTCATCATTTACAGTGATTTTCTGTCCATTTTATAGGTGCTTTTTTGCCCGTTTTTAGAGTGTTTGTTGATCTCTCAATGAATTAAATATATTTTTTGATTAATTTGTTGCTTGTTCATTTTTCAGGGTAATTTACTGCTCACTTATCAGAGTAATTTTCATTTAAATTATCGTGCACGATCGTATATAAATTACAGACCTACATTCAATACGTCCTAAAATCTATCACGCAAGCATGCTGCATGATGAGTGATGGTCTGTAGGGGGCATAAAGACGTGCATACTGACAGCTAGCATTCACTTTCGGTTTCAATGCTTTACTTTTATTAAGTTATTTTGGTCGGATAGCAACAAAAATATATAGCCACGCCACATTTAGGTGCATTTTTTTTTGTGTACGAGTACAACATATTAAAGCTGAAAGCTCTCTGACAGGGTGGTACTGTCAATGAGGCCGTTATTATTTATTAATCTTGTCAGAAATTGCGAAGATGGCTGTTCTATTAGCATTGCAGTAGACAGAAAGACAAGGAAAAGATTGGGGGAGGTCTACGTCCAGGAGTGAAGTAAAAGGAGAGATAAGAAAAATAAGAGAAGAAAAAAAGCAATGCAATACACGTTTTTTTAGATTTTAAAAGTGACAAGATATCAAAAACTATTGGATTATTTCGATACATTAAAGGTAAAACTGATAAATGAAATATATAGGGCCTTTTGCACCAACCTCTAATCAATATTTGATTGACACATCAAATTTGATAGCTTAATTCTGGTAAGGACCTCGGTTAAATATTTCTCGGAAGTGGGTAATAATATGATGGAATTTGAACAGGAAAGATGATGTACATCATCTGACTTACGATATGCAACCAAATGTTTGATTTGATGGGAGAAATCACACTTCTAATCTAATCTAATCTAATCTAAGCTGCAAGGAAATATACCATTTAAGCTTTATATTAAATGCATTCCCACAAGCAGACATGTATAATTTTGACACTTAATTTTGATTTTTGTCTGATTGGAGTTTGGTGCAACAAGCCTTCAGCTAACATGGGTTTCTCAGATAAATGCACCCAATTTCCTACAAGAGAAAACACTAAATAAGCGTGAAAATCCTGTAGTTTAAAGTTTTTCATGAGCACTTCCTTATAATTAGTTCACTTACTGTGACAAAATACACCTAATAAAATGTTTTATCCCCAATTTTTCAAATCAGTGAATCAGCACTTATTCAGTTATTTTTAACAATCGATACCTACACTATCAACGCTGTTGTGTAACTGTACCTACTTTTGCGCTAAGTAGAGCAATGCTGAGTTTTCTGTCTCAGATCTGGGCCACCGACTCTTTTCAACAGCTGTCAATTTTTTTACATTAAAATTTTCATTCACTATGCAATAAACCATAACGGTGCATATCTTGCCAATTTATTGAAAATTCATCCATAATTTATTAATAATTTGTTAATTTTTAGGATTCAAATTAAACACTGTTTTATTTTCACGAATACAATTATTTATTTTAAAAATTTTACAAACGTTTTTTGATCTATAATCATCGTCAGGTATTAAAATTTCAAAATAAAAGTCCTCAAAAAAATCAAATAATAATTGTAGACGTGAAAATAAAGCAATGTTTAATTTGAATCTTAAAATTAACAAATTGAAGAAGGTTTATGACTCTCGAGGAAAGGAAAGAAGTATGTAAGGACAGAAAGAAATGGCGGTTGATCTGTAATGTTGGCGGCTAGGGTTTATTAAATTGGAATTTGTTTTCTGTTTGTTGTCCATAGATATTATTATTTAGTGATGTATAAAATGTAATGTGTCGTGTATGTTCCTTGACTTATAGGTTGGTATGCGGCTGACGACCCATGCTGTAAAAATGGTTCACTTTGCCAATGTCACCCCTGTCTCAGGGAAGGACGGCAAGAGTTGCAGGGTGTATGTCCATTTGAGATTTGGTTTTTATGTTGTAGGTTCACATGAGGCATGTGCAAGCGCGAACTTGTATGTGTCTGGTTGTGAGAATGCACGTAATGTGAATCTCCAATGTAACATATCTTTGCAACTTAGATTAGATTAAATTGAATAACAATTTTCACAGTGTTAATATACAAACAATACAAAATTGAAAATACCATAGTTTATTGTTACCTGTTGAAAAATTCATCATACACCGATCACAAAGGTTCATCCTGCTTTACAACAACGGATTGCTTGACTTGTAGGTTGGTATGGGGCTGACCAGTCATACTGAAAAAAAAAATGGGTTCCACTTTCCCTCTCGACTGAGACGAAATATGCTGGGCTGGAAGTCTCATCACCACGGTAATTCTTACCTACCGAATATCGGTAATATGTGTATGAAGACTAATCAGTTGTTCACTTGTGGCCATCTTGGATTGACAGGTCTTCATACAAATATTACCGATATTCGGTAGGAAAGAATTACGGTGGTGATGAGACTTCTAGTCCTGGTAGGGATGTGCAGCGGATTCCCAGTAATCATATCTGCGAGATTTGAGATTTGATTTTTATGTTGTAGGTTCACATGAGGCATGTGCAAGCGCGAACTTGTACGTGTCTGGTTGTGAGAATGCATGTAATGTGAATCTTCAGTGTAACATATCCTTGCAACTTAGATTAGATTAGATTAGATTAGATTAGATAGGTTGGTATGAGGATAGCCACTCATACTGGAAAAAATGGTTCACATTACCAATATCACCTTTGTTTCAGGGAAGGTCTGCAAGAGTTGCGGGGCTTGTGTTAATTTGGGATTATGTTATCTTGTATTTCCATTTACGGCATGTAAAAGCGCGGACTTATACGTGTCTGCTTGTGAGAATGCATTTAATATGAATCTTAAATACAATATATCTTTGCAATTTAGATCAAAGATTTTAAACCTGTATATCTTGACTTATTGGTTGGTATGAGGCTAACTACCAATGCTGTAAAAGATGGTTCATTGTGCCAATGTCACCCCTGTTTCAGGGAAGGTTGAAGGTTTCAGGAAGGACTGTAACTGCAACTGTAACTCTGTCGCCATTCCGCTAGGGGTGGCCAGAGCCTCTGCAGAGCTGC
Organism: Agapetus fuscipes; assembly: GCA_951799405.1. NCBI lineage: Eukaryota > Metazoa > Arthropoda > Insecta > Trichoptera > Glossosomatidae > Agapetus > Agapetus fuscipes. Next base: position 2,757,855 of record OX637352.1, on the reverse strand, counting down.
CTCCATTTTTTCCTATCCTTACATACCTCTTTCAATTCCTTCATATCCATCACCTTTTTCATGCATTTTCTTCTTTTACGCTCACTATTGTAACAAGGAGGGTATCAGAAATGATTTTCAGTTTCTGTGCTAATCTCAAACCTAAAATAAATAATGGCAAGGTGTACTCAGCCTTCGCAATAAATAAACACCAGCTAGGGAAACCCCCCCCCCCCTCAACTGAAGTGGTCAACCCTACTCGTTAATATAAATAGGTCCCGAATGCGACCCCTACAGGGATAACGCAGGCAAGAAATAACATTATATCGCTCCCCCAGTTTTTGTTTATCGTATACGCCAATCTTGTCAAATATGACTTTTTCATGCAGTTGTCTTATAAATCAAATTCTACACAATCTGAGCTAAGAAAACCCGTAAAACTCGATAATGTGAGAGTTCTTTTAAATATTTTTTAAATAAATTTCTTGTTTTGATAAGACACATTGGTCCAGTACACATGCAAACATTGCTCATGTGAAATTTTCTCAATGGCGTATACGATAAACAAGAACTAAGGCAGCGATATGTGTAGCTTCGTTGAAAACAAAATGTCCAACGGCAGCAAGCGTCGCACCGAATGGCCCCACGTCCTAGATATCCCACATTCAAGAGCAATACGCACTTATGCTTTGGCTGTATTGCAGCCAGATGATCTGGTGCGCGCTTTGACATGCTGCATGCGGGATATTATAGGAGACGTGTGACGCGTAGAGATGGGCCTAAATCTGTAGACACGGCGCTGCCAGGGAATCTGGTGAAGCAGGGGCGGACTCAGGATGTGGACACGGGAGAACAATGACCTTCCAAGGTTGTGCTCGTGTCACTTCTTCGTCATCATTGGTGCTACAATCTGGTGTGGAACTTGGTTTCCTCGAGAAGCTGCCTCCATTTACAGCTTTGTAAATCGGTTCCATGGTAGATCGAAACGTTGACAAAACATTACATGCCGTAACATCACATGGCAAAATATCGCATCACAATGAAAATACATCACATGGCAAAACATCACATTGCCAAAAGATCATAAGATAGAACAGCGCAGTGATAAACCAACACATATAACGTCACATGACTTTACATCAAATGACAGAACATTACATAAAAGAACATCACATGAAAGAACATCACATGGCAAAACATCACAATGACAAAAGATCATAAGATAGAACAGCGCAGTGATAAACCAACACATAAAACGACACATGACTTTACATCAAATGACAGAACATCACATGAAAGAACACCACATGGCAAAACATCACATGACAGAACATCACATGGCAAAACATCACACAACAAAAACTCACATACCTTAAATAGAATATACCATTAACGGCACATGAAAATACATAACATGACAAAACAACACAAAAACTTATTAATTAATGCATGCTATGCCGTTACAAAATTTATGCATGTATTCCATTTTCTCATATTCCTGTTGGCATTTTTGGTATTTACTGTTTTGGGGATGCGTTGTTTTGCCATGTGACGCTTTGTCCTGTGATGTTTTGCCATTTTGATGTACTTTCCTGTGGTGTTTTATCATATGATGTTGTGCCATGTCGCGTGTTGTTTTGCCACTGTGCCTTTCTATCATGGAACCAACTTCTTCACCATCATTGTCGCCACAATTTGGTATAGGTCTTGGTTTCCTCAGGAAGTTGCCTCCGTTTCCGCACCATTTACAGCTTTGTAAACCATCAGACAAACATGGTAGGCCAACCTCTCCGGAAAACGAAGTTAATGCAGTTTTCCTAAAAATGGATAAATAGTTTCAAGACCATCTCAAGGCAATAGATCATGACTCTTTATGTGAAGCATTGTCTTTAACCCTCTTTTGAAGTTGTTTTGGGGGTTGGTCCGTTTGCAGGTACCCCACTGCTCTACCCCAAAGCTCTCGTCAGCAAATTCTGAGGTATTTGCCCTTTCTATGATCTTGCACACCCTTCCAGTGCTTGTTTAGCTTATCTACCATTCAATTCAAAGATGTCCTTTAAAAGAATCACATTATACACAATTTAAGCTCAGAAAACAACGTTAAACACGATAATGTGAGCGTTTTCATCAAGATCATCTTCATCATAACACTTAACGCTGAAGAAGCCTATCGTAGACATGGGCAAAACGTCCAGAAGCTCCGGCTCTCATAGACCACAGCAACAGGTCCCGGAAAACAATTCTCAATGATTATCAGCCGGCCGTGTAAGCCTTAAACTCTTATTCAATGTGAGAGAAGCTTTTCAGTATTTTCAAAATTAATTTCCAGTTTTCATGAGACACATTGGTCTAGTACACATACAACCATTGCTCATGTGAAATTATCTCTGACAAGACAATAAGGGTATAAGACAATCAAGCACTAGTGAGTAGACCGGTCGGGGTCAAGGCCGGTCCGTAGTCCAGTGGTAACACTTCGGACTCGTAAATGGAAGGTTGTGGATTCGGATCCCGGCGGAGCACAAAAAATATACCACTTATATTTTCAAATATGCTCATCCCTGGATTGAATCATTCATAAACCTTTACCAAAGACCGGTCGTTAAAAGGTCCATCCAGCCTTACAGTAACTGGGTCTTGGCCTTTTTCTACAGCGAGGACCAAGCTCGCAGAGGGCTTTTGAGGTGTGATACACACAAAAACAGCGCTCACCAAATAAATCAGCCAAATTATTTTTTCCTTGACTTATAGGTTGGTATGCGGCTGACCACCCATACTGTAAAAAAAATGGTTCACTTTGCCAATGTCACCCCTGTTTCAGGGAAGGACGGCAAGAGTTGCAGGGCTTATGTTCATTTGAGATTGGGTTTTTATATTGTAGGTCCACATGCGGCATGTGTTAGCGCGAAATTATACATGTCTGCTTGTGGGAATGCATTTAATATAAATCTTAAATGATATATATCTTTGCAGCTAAGATTAGATTAGATTAGTTTACGGGACGTCTGCAGTGATCCATCATAAAGGGAGAAGATAGATTTAGTGATGGGAAAATATTAGTTAAAGTGATGCCGCATCCCTCCCCGGTTTGGGGTTTGGCTGTTGCCCAGAATGTCAGCAGCCAAATGTGTCAACCGAGAGTGCAGTGGCGGAGTGAAGGTTGACCCACTTGCAGAGAAGCGACCACCGAGGATCCTCTCACCGCTGGGCTATTTGTGGACATCAACAGATGATGCACCGGCTGATGCTAGCTGCGCTGCCACCAGCACTAGACCTGACCAATGTTAATGAAGTCGTAACATTGCGAATGCTGAGGTTGCGTCACAGGTCTAGGTGAATACGGTCCAAAGCAATGCAACTAAGCTACACATACTGAGTAACTTTTTGCCTGCGTAACCTCCGAAAGGGTCGCATGTGGTGATTCGGCACTACGGATCGTTCAAAAAAAGTATAAATAAAATATGAATACGGGGTTTTCAAATACCCTTATTTTTTTTATTGTCTTAAAATTTCCTCGCACAGAAATTAGGTCTTGTCTGAGAATTGGCGCTTTGTACGACCGAGCTCGTAAAAAGTCCGGTCGATAGTTCAGTTGGTAGAATGCTTGCATTCCATGCCAAGAGCAAAGGTTCGAGTCCCACCGAGGGTGTCAGAAATGATTTCCCGTTTCGGTGTTTATTCCAAACCCAAAATAAAAGAACGGCTAGGTGTACTCAGCTTTCACAAGAAATGAGGACTAGCCCTCTCGGGAGCTGGGAACCCCCCCTTCAACTGAAGTGTTTTGTGTAAGGCCGGCCCCCTTACCTGTAAAAATAAAAAGGTTCAACTCGCCATATGCGACCCCTTCGGGGATAACGCGGCTAGAAGTTACACTATATGTGTAGCTTAGTTGCGTTTTGCGTTTACTATGGATGACCTTAAATAGGGTTCGTACAAAGCAAAGCTCGGAGCTCGGGTTCGAATCCAAACGAGGGTGTCACAAATGATTTCCCGTTTCGGTGTTTATTTCCGAATTCAAAATAAAATACCGGCAAGGTTTACTCAGCCTTCACAAGAAATAAGTACCAGCCCTTTCGCGAGCTGGGAAACCCTCACTTCAACTGAAGTAGTTGGCGTCAGGCTGCACTCCTTGTAAAAATAAATATATAGGTCTCGAATCGCCACATGCGACTCCTACGTGGATAATGTAGGCAAGAAGTTACACTATATGTGTAGCTTAGTTACGTAGTTGCGTTTTTTCTGTGTCAGGAAATAACGGCAAGAGTTACAGAATTCTTATTCATTTGCTACACATGTAATTTACCTACTCATCAAAGTATACCTGCAGCATTAGAAAGCACGAAGCTACACGTACCTGCTTTTGTGTGCCCTGGGATACTTAAAAGTGTTTTGCATGAAATATTTAATCCATAGTTCAACCATGGACCTTCGTCTTTACAATACTAACCTAATATCTTCGTCTCAAAAGCCTTGAAGGCTCAGGTCCTCCCGCACCACAATCCTTCAGAACTCTCTGTCTTGTGCTGCTTCCCTCCATGGTCCCCTCACTCCCAGAACATCAACGTTGTCTGCCCACCGCATTCTGGGACATCCGTGTGGTCTAACACCTGAGGGGGCACCATGCCACCTTTCATTGCTGCTGCCAGGGCAATTTTTCGACAGGGAAAGAGCTGTCATATTTCGCCACTGCTGAGAGAACTGCACTGGCTGAGGGTCCGAGAGAGGGTGGAATTTAAGTTGTGTCTCACTGTACATAGGGCCCTGAACGGCACGGCACCCCCATGTCTCGCTGAGCTATGTTCTGTCGATAAGCCTTCAAAACGACCACTACGCTCTGCCCTCACTGCTGTCAACAAGGTCATAGTGCCCAAAAGAGCAAACACATCAAATTTTGCAGACAGAAGCTTTGCGGTGGCCGGGCCGCGTGTTCCCATTCCACGACCTAAAAGGAATCTTTACTCAGACAAGCACACGGAAAAAAATTAATTCATCAAGTAGTTTCAGTTTTTCCATATTTACTCAAAAACTATTGACATTATAAAAAAACGGTTTCGATACTACACTAGACAATGTATAGTTCTATAAATAGAATGAAAAAAAATATTTCCAAAACATAGCACACACGAGAAAGTAGCTACAGAAGTGAAAAAAACGTATTTTTTTAAATATTTTTTTGTGGTCGCAATTTTTAAGTTATATATTTTGTTTAAACTTTATAATTAAGATAAAAAATTAATAAACATGCTTGATTTTTTTCATTACTGTCACTTTTTTGCTAAGACCATAAAGTGTAAGAAACAATAACGGCAGATTTAGGGTATGATACTTCCGTGTGCTGTCTGAGTAAAGATTCCTTTTAGGTCGTGGAATGGGAACACGCGGCCGGGCCGGTTGCCTGGAACAATTTGCCCATCGGTGTTCGCACGAACCAGCCTACCACCACCTTCAGAAAGGAACTGAAGACACTACTTTTCTCCAGAAGCCATATCGCCCTTGAGATGGTCCTGGACCATTAAATGGCGCCACAGGAAAGAAATCATCTATCATCATCATCATCATCATCCAAGACAGTTCTAATGATCCTGGAGTCCTCTGCACGTGCTACAAGTCCGGCCCACTGAAATATTCTTGATTACATTCATTCAATACTATCAAATGATATCATTTATGATGGTATTGATAGCATGAAACATAGGTACTGAAATGGTGAAAAACAGACGCCATCCTGTAAAATTTAACTTTTGCTAGTATAACGTGAAGTTAGCCGTGTTTCTTCAAGTTGAAGTAGTATTTTTCAAAAGAAAAACGAAAAGTTTACAGGCTCTGACATCAAAACAGCGCCCACTCTTAATTGTTCATGTAAAACTGAATAAGTGCTGATTCACTGATTTGAGAAATCGTGGATAAAACATTTTATTGTGTGTAACTTCTCATAGTAAGTGAACTAATTATAAGGAAGTGCTCATGATAAACATCTACAGGATTTTCACACTTTTGTAGTGTTTTCTCTCGTAGAAAATAGACAAAAAGGTGCATTTATCTGAGAAACCCATGTTAGCTTAATATGCCACTTATTCAGTTTTACCTTTAAGGTATCGATATGTTCATACCTCGGTAATTTCAACGTCAGCATAGCGACTTTATACTGAATGAAAAAGACGCACTTATGTCAATAGTGTGAGTAGTTTTTTTTATCAGTTTGAAGTCACATATGCTAAGATTGAAAATAATGTGCTAGAGCCTTGTAGTCTTTTTACTAAGCTATCCAAAATGACCACACGTCAACAGCTGATCTGACCGTAGAATGAGCTTCAAACAACTTGTATGGATTGCATTTGACTGGCTGATCAGCTGTTCATGCGTGACAATTTAGAAATCGCTGATCCTCAATGTCGAGACTGTACTTCTGGGGTATATATCAGGAATTTTCTTCAAGTTCCTCCCCTATCCAAGGCTGTACCATATTGAAATTACGGTGAGATAAAAAAAAAAAAACGCAACTAAGCTACACATATATTGTAACTTCTTGCCGCGTTATCCTCGAAGGGGTCGCATGTGGCGAGTTGAACCTATTTATTTTTACAGGTAAGGGGGCCGGCCTTACGCCAACCACTTCAGTTGAAGTGAAGGTTTCCCAGCTCCCGAGAGTGCTGGTACTCATTTCTTGCGAAGGCTGAGTAAACCTTGCCGGTATTTTATTTTGGGGTTTGAAATAAACACCGAAACGGGAAATCATTTCTGACACCCTCGGTGGGATTCGAACCCGAGCTTTCGGCATGAAATGCAAGCACTCTACCACCTGAGCTATCGACCGGACACACCGGAGACAATTCATTTAATTGTATTTTTTTGGGATTTATAAAAAAGAAACAATCAAAAAAATATGTAATAAAAATATTTTCATTTATTTATAACTTATTTACAACATTTTTTTTAAATTACAAGAATAACTAAAATATAAACATAGATACACAGATACATTTTTTATTTTAAAAATAGCTTTATACATAGCTTTATTACAAAAAAAAAGAAAACTAAAAAATTTAGATACACAACATTCGATGTACGTCAAAAAGTATTTTTTTCAAAACTTATTATAATTTTCTTTTTTTATAAATTGCACATTATTTCAAATATAAAATAATTAAAATGTAAACATTAAAAAATAAGTGTAAAAATAGAATTATTCATTAAATATCACCTGTTATAATTTTATATTTTAATAACTTTGTAAGTTTTTTTTTTTCAATTAAAACATTTTTCTTTTTAATTATAATACAAAATTTTATATTCTAATTTAAAAATTTAAATTATATCTAAAAACAATTAAATAATAACGCTTTAATAAAATTAACATAAAAATCACATTTTACAACAGAATCATCACAATAAAATATAAAAAAAATAAAAAAAAAATGACAAAGAAAACATTCACAATTTAACAAAAAATATATTATTTACAATTTAAATTTTATACCCATTTTTAGTAAAATATATTTTTAGTCAATAGATTGTTGCAATTGACTTTTTACTAATATTTAATCAACAAAAATAATCGAATAGAATTTAATAAAGAAAAAATATTTTTTAAGGTACACGAGTGTCTACATTATAAAATACATACAAAAAATATTATTTTTTATTTCAACCATAATACATTTGTCTAGAAATATTCGTACTTTTTTCAATTTAATTTCGTATTTACTTTTTTATTTCATCTCTTTTTTTGAAGTTATTTATTAAGTTTATCGATAAAAAAAAACATTTAGGGACATAGAAGCAAAAAAACCAAGAAAATAATAGATTGATCAAATAAGCAAAATTGCAAATGACTGACTGTGACTGTAACTGTATCGCCATTCTGCTAGGAGTGCCCAGAGCCTCTGCATATTTGCCTACAATTTTTCCAATTCTTGCAAACCTCTTTCAGTTCATTCATAACCATCACCTTCTTGATACAATTCCTTATTTTATATCTCAGTCTTCCACAATTTCAGCAATCTAATCCAGTCATACTATTCGCAATCTTCCCTCTCTTCTTTTTCCTTTCACTTTTGATTACTACAAATATAGAAAAAAGAAGATAATGATGAATTTTGAAGAGATGTAAGCGAGCGTAAAAGAAGAAAATGCATGAAAAAGGTGATGGAAATGAATGAATTGAAAGAGGTATGTAATGATAGAGAAAAAAATGGAGGCAGCTCTACAGAGGCTCTGGCCACCCCTAGCGGAATGGCTACAGAGTTACAGTAAAAAATGCGCAAGGATGGAAAGAAATGGACGAAATCTGTAAAGACTCTGGCCACCATAAGCAACGATTACAAAAACAGTTTTTTTTTATTCCTAACAACGCATTTTATAAAATTGTAAGGTTAGTAGTGTTAGGTTGGTATGCGGCTGACCACCCATACTGTAAAAAATGGTTCACTTTGCCAATGTCACCCCTGTTTCAGGGAAGGACGGCAGAGTTGCAGGGCTTATGTTCATTTGAGATGGGTTCTTATAATGTAGGTCCACATGCGGCATGTGTTAGCGCGAAATTATACATGTCTGCTTGTGGGAATGCATTTAATATAAATCTTCAATGATATATATCGTTGCAGCTTAGATTAGATTAGATTAGATTAGTAAAAGCAAAGACTTCTCGTTTCAACTTTTATGTCGGTCGTTGAATAAAAAGTAAAAAAATAATTATTCTCAGTTGGGTTAGTAGTGGCACGACAACTGGGCCGAACTCTGCCGAACACTGCCGAACTCTGCCGAACACTGCCGAACTCTGCCGAACACTGCCGAACTCTGCCGAACACTGCCGAACACGGCCGATTACATAGGATTACATAACTCCCACAAAGCCAAACAGAAAGAGAAAGTTTGGAACGAAATTTAAATGAATTTTGTACACTGCGGCACAGATGATGAGCATAGCAACAACCAGTTAAAAAAAAACTACTTTTTTTTTCGTTACAAAGATTACGTTGATTTTTTTGCGTACAGTTCTTTATACAATATTTTTTTATCCACGTAGATCTATTTTAAACCAATTTTTATTATTTGGGTAGTCATTAGGGGGGTTTATATAATTTTTTGAGGCTTACCATTTTGATTTTGGTATGAGGCAGACATTTGCCGATATCACCCTTGTTCAGGGAAGGTCGGTAAAAATGCAGGGTTAATGTTTATTTGACGCTTGCTTTTTTTTTTAATTTGTAAGTACACATGCAGCATTTGTAAGCGCGAACTTAGACATGTCTGCAACTTAGATTAAAGATTTTCTATATGAATGAAAAATGATGTCTTGTGTTTCCATAACATATTAGGAAATTTGAAAGGAAAACCGGGAAAGATATGGATTGATCAGATTCGAGAAGTTTATAAAGAATGGGATATACATTGTAGGTACAGAGCGAATGTAAAAGAAAGAAATGATGTACAAAACAGGTAATGGATATCAATGAAGTAAGCAAGGATAGGAAGAAGTGGAGGCAATTATACAGAGGCTCTGGTTACCCCTAGCGGAACTGCGACAGAGTTACAGTCACAGAATATCATTTCAAGAACATAGATTGCCGCCTTTTTCGTAAAAATTACATAGATTGCCGCCTTTGATTGTATCCAAAATGTTATCATACAACCGTAGGCCCTCAATAATCTGGCGCACCTATATATTTTTTTTGGGACGCCAGATTATCAAGACTTGGATTTGTATGGAAAATGTCAGACAAATAGTAAACAAAACATTATAATATAATCAAATGACATCATATAAGTACAAAGGAAATAGCTGCCAATTCAGAAGCAAAAAGTACGAATATTACAAACAAAAATATGAATAAGTCAAATAGAACTAGAAGCGATAATCGAGATTTTTTTCAAAAAAAGGAAATAAATATTATTTAACAGTTTTAAGGGTTCGTGTATTGACAATGTGAAGATTCATTTTAAAATTTATAATGTAAAAATAAAATACAAAGTTTTTCTTGACGAGTTCATTAAAAATATTAATTCATCCATTTATATTTATTTTTCCTTGTCTTATAGGTTGGTATGCGGCTGACCACCCATGCTGTAAAAATGGTTCACTTTGCCAATGTCACCCCTGTTTCAGGGAGGGACGGCAAGAGTTGCAGGGTGTACATGCCCATTTGAAATTTGGGTTTTGATGTTGTAGGTTCACATGCGACATGTGCAAGCGCCAACTTGTACGTGTCTGCTTGTGAGAATGCGTATAATGTGAATCCACAATGTAACATATCTTTGCAACTTAGATTAGATTAGATTATACATCGTTTTTCCGTGATTCCCACCTTTATTTCTATACGACTCATAATAAAATAATACATTTTTTTTCATTTTATTATTTCTACTTACGTAGTAGGCACTAAATAATAAATTTAAAAATGTATTTTTCTTCTTTTACAAAAATATAATTTAACATTATTGTCTATATGCGTTGACTACCTAGTGATGGTACAAATATATGATAGCATACAAACATAAATAAAAATATTAAATTTATTAGGTACATCCTTAAAACTGTGAACACATCGGGATTTTTTTTTCAATTAAAAAAAAACGTACAGATATAATATATATCGCCACCTCAATGGTAAAACTGAATGAGTGCTGATTCACTGATTTGAGAAATCTTGGATAAAACATTTTATTGTGTGTAACTTTTCATAGTAAGTGAACTAATTATAAGGAAGTGCTCATGACAAACTTCTAAACTACAGGATTTTCACACTTTTGTAGTGTTTTTTTCTCGTAGGAAATAGGGAAAAAGTAGCATTTATCTGAGAAACCCACGTTAGCTTCATACGACACTTATTTAGTTTTACTTTTAAGGTATTCGATATTCTTATGTATAGACGAGGTCCGCTCATTAAAAGCAGAACAACTTTTGCCGGTTTTCCTATGAAATCTGGTTTGCTTAAACTTTTTTTTTCTTTTTGGCATGTCACCCTGAAGGCTGTCACAGCCGTGGATTCATCTTTTACTAGTAAAAAGAAACCTATATACCTGACGATGATCTAAGATCGAAAACGTTAGTAAAATAAAAAAATAAAAATTATAAAAGTGAAAAGATAGAACAGTGTTTGAATAAATTATTGAATATGAATTTTCACAGTGTTAATACACAAACCATACAAAATAAAAATAAAATCCCTGATTATTTGGAATTCATTTTTTTTTATTTAACTACTATGGGCGACAATTTGTGACGTCATCCAGTCGAAAGATATTTTGAATGTGCAGACTCCATTTGTTTTTTTTTTTTTTCAAATAAAATAAGAAAAAATAAACTTTTAATTTTTGTTCTATGAACTTTTTCATCACAACTTAAAAAGAACGGAATATTAAGGAGAGAATCAACTAAGTAAAAATAACATATAAACATTTTTTTCGTAGGTACTTTGATTATTTACAAAAATATCTTCATTTCAATATTTTTTATTCGCTTTAATCTATCTATAATCTAAGTTGCAAAGATATATACTCATTTAAAGCTCATATCAAATGCATGCCCACAAACAAACACGTGTAGTTCGATGCTGAATGTATACTTACAAATAAAATCCAAACCTCAAATGAACATACACCCTACAACTTTTGCCGACCTTCCCTGACACAGGGGAGACATTGGCAAAGTTAACTATTTTTTACAGTTTGGGTGGTCAGCCGCATACCAACCTATAAGTCAAGGAATTTAATAACTAATTAAAATCCTAAACCATAGAGTTGAATTTATTTTGAAACATCAAAAGGCTTTGAAACAAAAGGTACGTAAATAGGTATGTACTGATACTAAATAAATAGTATCTGATCTTCCGGGTACCCGTGACATACGATATTTTTGCCTATCCATGCATGAAAAACCGCGCACGTCCCTGGTCACAACCCTCAGCGATGAGGTGTAAGAGCAATTAGTTTTTGCCTCTATTTGTAAAAACACTATTTTTTTTTTGTAAAAATAGAAATTGTTTTAATTGATTCGGTGTGGGAAGGAATTTCGCCAATTTCAAATCAATTGAAATTGGAACAGATTTTCATGTCGTAATCTGTGAGATAATGATGGTTTTTTTTTTTTTGTATAATTTATTCTGCTCAATTAATTCGTTTGACATAATCGCATCGGTGAAGACAAGAAAAGCGAATGACCGATAAAAAAAAAACCGGTCGCAGATGAGATGCCAAGTAGAGAAAAGTGGACAGAAACTATTCGACCTAGTTTTTAATGCATTTATTTAAGTAATTTTTTTAGCTAATCAAAGTTTAAATATGAATCTTCCAATGAACTCCGAACATTCAAAATGTCCGTCAGCAGTGTGACGTCATCCATTATAAACAAAAATGGATTCCCGATAATCGGGTTTTTTTTTCTAGTTCCTTGACTTATAGGTTGGTATGAGGCTGACCACCCATACTGTAAAAAAAATGGTTCACCCCTGTTTCAGGGAAGGTCGGTTAAAGTTGTAGGGCTTATGTTTATTTGAGATTGTGTTTTTATGTTGTACGTAAGACCACATGCGGCAGTGTAAGCGCGAACTTATATGTGTCTGTTTATGGGAATGCATTTAACATGAATCTTACATGAAATATATATATTTGCAACTTAGATTACAGATTATAGACAGCACTGTCAAATGCTAAATACAGTAGGTACACTAAATAAAATCTAAATTTAAATTGCAAACGTAGATATCCCAATTTTAGTTATTGTACCTATTGTTGTTATTGTTTTTATAAACTTAAGTGTTATTTATTATTTGTATTCCTTGACTTATAGGTTGGTATGAGGCTGACCACCCATACTGTAAAAAATGTATCTCATTTTGCCAATGTCACCCCTGTGTCAGGGAAGGTCGGCAAAAGTTGTAGGGTGTATGTTCATTTAATCAATCAATCAACTGAGCTACACATATAGTGTAACTTCTTGCCGCGTTATCCCCGAAGGGGTCGCATGTGGCGAGTTGAACCTATTTGAGGTTCGGATTTTATTTGTCAGTACACATTCAGCATTTGTAAGCGCGAACTACACGTGTTTGTTTGTGGGCATGCATTTGATATATGAGCTTTAAATGTTGATTTATATCTTTGCAACTTAGATTTTAGATTATAGTTGGAAACAAGTTAATGAACGGACTCGGCGCAAATTTCATAGACGACCAAATTGTCACGTCACACGTCCAAATTTCTAGGGAAAAGTCAAACTTATATTTTACTGTTGGTTGCTTAGAACCCTAGACACACAGGAGTGTGAAGTTTGCCTGCTGAAAATTAAAATATTTTTTAATTTGTTCCTAGTCCATAAATGTTCTTATTTCGATCGGTTCTTTTTTTTAATTATCAAATTAAAACTGATGCAGGTAGTTTTTATTTTTTAATTGCTCTATTTATTATTATTTATTGTTACCTATTTAATAAATAAAATAATTTAAATCGTTTTTTTTTTCGTGTAGCTGCGGTAGGTTGTATAAAATATCATTAAATATATTTATTCATTATAATTTATTCAAATAATAAAACTAATTTAAAATTAATTTGCACAGTTACTCAACTTAAAATTAATTTTATTTAAAATTATTTACCCGCGGATTTACAAAAAAAAATGACAAATCACACAAAATGGAAATAAATTGTAAATAGGTACTTAAATAAATAAATCAATGTTTTTTTTTAGTCGTATGGAACTTAAGTTGGAAATATAGTTTTTTTTAAATAAGATAAATATGTGAAAGTTATATGAGAAAATAATTTTCTGGGTAAAAAAACTTATTTCCGAAAAAAAGTCTACTTTGCCAACTTTGGTTCTGTGCGAATCACATGACCACCCATACTGAAAAAAAATGGCTCTATTTGCAAATCGTCCATACAGCGCTTGTTTTGCCTATCTACCATTTGATTCAAAGATGACCTTAAAATGCAATTGTCTTAAGAATCACATTCCAGACAATCTGAGCTGAGAAATAAACGTTAAACACGATAATGTGAGAGTTGTTTTAAAATATTTTTTAAATCCATTTCCGGTTTTCATAAGACACATTGGTCCAGTACAAATACAAACATTGCTCATGTGAAATTACCTCTGTTGGAGATAGGACAAACAAGCACTAAAGTGACGAAATGTCACCCATGTTACAGAGATCATCGGCAAGAGGTGCAGGGTTCGTTATGTTTTTTTTTTCATTTGTGTTCTTTTTTTTTGGGAGTTACACATGCAACATATTTAAGATCGAACTTAGTAGTGATTGTTTGTGTGCGTGCATTAAATGTGAATCTTATGTGTCAATAAATACACATGATATACGTATCTGCCATTTTAATATATAGGTTTACATAAATATATTCAGATAAAATAAATACATAAAGGACAGAGAAAGTTTTTAAATATATAAATTTAAATATAGTACATAACACATGAACAGTACAGATTCAAAAACGGTAATCTAGTCATTATTATAAATGTAAAAAAATTACATTTTATTTATTAGCACTTCATTCTATGCGTTTCTATGTATGTATATAATTTACGGAAAAAATCCTATATTGCCGTATTTGATTCTAGACCGTATTATATACGAACAGGAAAATGTACTAAAAAATGTGGGAAAAAGTGAAATTTTCTGTTTGGTTTTTGCTGCTAAATATGCTACATGAAATAAAAATTCATTCACACTTTTAAGATTTAAATCTCCGAGAATATTTTAATAATCAGACTTATATATTTTTTAATTAAGCTCTTTCTACGTATGTATATATTATGTACTGTATTTAAAGAAAAAAACTCACTTTCAAATTGATTTTAATAATAATATTTGTATGTGCGAGTATGTAAGAAAAGTATTATAGAAATGAAAACTGTCAAAAATATTTTTTGAAAAGAGAATAGTGTACTTACGGGAGAAAATCATTTGAAAAAAAAACATTCCGTAGGTATTCCAAATTCAAAAGGTCCATTGTCTATGGATTAGGCTGGAAAGCAGCGGTGTCAAACCGGTGGTACGCGAGATCCATAAAAGTAAACAAATAAATAAAAGAGTCATAGGTAACTAAATATATTAATAGGTTTAGATACCTTTGAGGGTATAGGCTGCAAATACGCGTTTGGTATCAAAATCTCTTTAGAAGTTTTGGTATAAAATATTCCTCATTTGATTCTAAAAAAAAATCAAAACTAGTCCAGGAATTGATTGGAAGAACATTTTAATATCCCTGTTGTTTTTGAAAAATAATACTTGTCCCAGGATGCTATTTTTTTTTAGGAGATGCAAGCTCAAAATTTACATTGACGCAAATCGACAAAATAAACTCGGCACAAAGTTCATAGACCACAAAATAGTGACGAAATAGTCCCTGATAAAATAAACAAACAATACGGTGGTCCTTGGTTTACGCACAGCCAAAAAGTGGTCCTTTTAAAAAAGGTTAGGAGCCACTACAGTAGAGATTTTCACATTTTCGGCCAACTGTCATTTCCCTATTCGAATAAAAGAATAAATAAATACCTATTAGGTGTTTGTATTGTTTGAAAATGGAACGCGTCGAAAAAAAAAGAGTTTAAAGTGCGTATGTGTGTGCTCGTATGTGGCCACGTCATACGTTATGCAGGTAGGTATTTAGTTACGCGTCATACTAAAAAGTGAAATTTCCTGCGTGCCGTGTTGCCTACACTGATTGGCCGGTGGGCGGCAAAGGCAGACGAAAATATTCAAAAAAGGAACAAAATACAGCGTGGTTTGAAAAGATGTGATGTAACACGTAAAAAATAACCATTAAAAAAATTGGAACAAAGTTACATATTTTGAATTTCTCTCGACGTCACATTTTTTAAATCGATTTAATTTGTACCGAATTCATGAAATTATAAATTTGTATGTGTGTAAATGACTCGATAATAATAAAGCTTCCAGAATAAGAAATCTGTGGGTTCGATTAACAGGAGATTGAAAAGAGTGAAAATTTAATGAGGTCTATATCCAGTAGTGGAATGAAGAGGTCTAATAAAAAAATAAGGAAGGTATTTGTTATTTAAAAGATAAAAAAACAATGTATGAAAAAAGAATAGGGCAAGTTCATTTCAAGAAAATGTTGTGGAAAAGGAATATTGAAGAAAGATCAAAAAAGGAGATATAAATATGCAAGTACATAAATGTTAATATAAATGAATGGTAAAAGAAGAAAAATTATGTTAGCTATATAATATTATCGGTAGGGTGTATAATATAATGATAGGTACTTAGATAGAACTTAAATTTAATTAATGAAAATTCCTGACGCATAAGTTGCTACGTCTGTAAATTAAAATATTTTCATGACGCATGCTTCAAAATAGAGAATTTGAAGTGCGATCAACAAAGGAATTTTAACTAGTGAAAGAATAAAGTTGAAAGATTGACTTAAAGTTGGATAGATTAATGAATACGTAAAAACACAATAAGAAAGAAATAGGAAATTTTGAAGATCCTTAAAAACATTTGTCGAAAATAATGTTTACAAACAGGCCCTAAAACTGCTTGTACAAAACGTAAATTTGAATTTTGCAAATACCACCTCTTTTCTTTTAGATACAAGCTATCAGAATACATGTCCATTAGAGGTTAAGTTTTTTTTAAATGCACATGCATCATGTGTGTTCTTGCTTCGGCAGTACATAAACTAAAATTGGAACTATGCGTCATGTGTACGTGTAAGCTTACGTGCGCCTGTTTGTGTACGTGCATAAAGTGTTAATCTCAAATATTGTGCGAATATATCTGCAAACTTACTTATTTTCACAGGTAAAAAAACCGCATTATGCCAACCACTATTTCAAAAGCAGGTTACAGTATTTTTCAAGGAATAGTGTAAAATGTGTTTTTACTCGTTTTCTAATGGACTCACACTGGAAAGTCACACGTATATCTAACTAGGCCTCAGTGACCAATAACAAATCATTATTTTGCGTAATACCTAGCAATCCGGCCGTGTGACGGCACAGCTTTTTTGTCCAAATTAAATGTGCTGACCTCATTATATTCAGAAGCAAAGGGACCAACTTCAACAACTTCCATTCAAGTTCAGATCATAGATTTTATAAGGAACAGGATCACATGACCTATTTCGAGCTGCGAAGTGATCGCTGACGTCAGTGTGACCTGAAACAGTACTACACTAAGAAAAATAAGAAGGATCACACGGAACCTATTTATTTTCGCAAATAATATTTTTATTCGACAATGGAGTCGTGTATTATGGAACACCCTGTGCGTGCGACAAAATCTCAACGCACCTCTGCCTGACCATCGAAAAGGAAAGTTTGTACAAGGCGCGGGCCCCAAAAGTAGAAAGCGCCGTACACCAATAAAACCTCACAGAATGTGTTGGCAGACCTCAGGCGAGACCTCGGGAGGCTCAAGACTGATGGGAAGTCACATGATGACCTTTGATGCGAGAGAAACCCCGAATTCCCGCCATCTTTTAAACATGGACGCCGTAGAGAATGACAGATGAATTCTATACTTCCAAATTTGAAACAAATACCTAGTACGGTATACGGCGATAGATTTGTTTGATTTGATTATCTGGTAGGTATACAAAAAAGAGTTCTTAATTTTAAATATATATACCTAGTAAGTTATACTCGTAGGCACAGGTTTTTATTATGATTATTGGGTTGGTATAAAAAAAAGCGTTCTTAATTTGAAAATTGTAGTAAGGTACGAAATAAAAATGTGAGAGAAGAGTTTAATAATGTGGTAGGTACAAAAAGGGAAGAGTTCAAAATTAGAAAAAAATAGGTTAGGTGCAAAATAATTGAGTTCGACAATATGATAAAATGAAGAAAAAAGAGTTCGAAATTTGAAAAAGAAATGGATAGGGATAAATTAAATGAAAGAAGCAAGATACAGAGGTACTAACTCCAATTATTTTCGAAATGAATGATTTTTTTAAAGAAGTTTTTGAAAGATAAAATAAATAAATAATAGAAATACGGACAATTAATTCAATAAGTAGATTTTACATAAATAGATGGATATATTATTTAGATTTTGATGTTTAAAAAGAAAGAAAGGTGCTAAAATTTTGATACTCAGCAATGATTTATGGTGCTGTAAGTGTGCAAATAAATTAGCAAGTACATGATATACAATATTTAATAGATAATTTGCATGCATTACGTGGGAAATACAAATACAATCAAGTGCAATAATACATAGGAAAGTGGATAAAAATATTTAAAGAAAGGTGTTAATATCGGATAATTTGTTTACATATCGCTGCCTTAGTTCTTGTTTACCGTATACGCCATTGAGAAAATTTTACATGAGCAATGTTTGCATGTGTAGTGGACCAATGTGTCTTATAAAAACAAGAAATTTATTTTAAAAATATTTAAAAGAACTCTCACATTATCGAGTTTTACGGTTTTTCTTAGCTCAGATTGTGTAGAATTTGATACATAACACAACAGCATGACAAAGTTATATTTGACAAGATTGGCGTATACAGTAAACAAGAACTGGGGGAGCGATATGTAAAATTACTTGTTTGTTAATACGTAAGCATTAGATATGAACGTGAGAAATTTGACGTAAAGTGTATGGAATAGATAGATAATGAGGTCTGCACATGAACTGACGAAGAATAAAATTGTGACATCACACGCCCGGGTTGCTAGGGATTTTATTTATTCATTACTGGTTTCTAAGGACAGCATGCCTATACAAAAGTGACATTTGCCCCCAGAGAAAATATTCTAAATTAAATTTTGTATCTGTAAGTCTCGCTTTGATTTTGAAAGTAATTCGGTTTGAGGATTAAAAAAAATGTGATTTGATTGATAAAAAAGCTCTCTGTTTAGATTATAGTGCTTTTTTCGTACCAAGATTGCTCTCAAAAGCCTTACAGTAACTTCTTTTTCTTTTTGGGGTTCAGCGTAGAAAGCACTTTCTACAACCAGGTTTTCAAAAGACCTTTCGGGTGTGATTCACACATAAACGCCGCCGAAGACGTATTTATTAAGAAATCGTTTTTATGTAACAGAAAAGAAAGAAGAAGGTTAGAAAGATATTAAAATAAAGATGGCATATATCGCCACCTTAAAAACGTAAAACTGAACGAGTTCTGATTTACTGATTTGAGAAATCGTGGATTAAACATTTTATTACGTGTAACTTCTTATAGTAAGTGAACTAATTATAAGGAAGTGCTCATGAACAACTTCTAAACTACAGGATTTTCACACTTTTCTTAGTGTTTTCTCTCGTAGAAAATAGGCAAAAAGGTGCATTTATCTGTGAAACCCATGATGTGCCACTTAATCAGTTTTACCTTTCAGGTATTGATGTATAAATAATGATAAACAGAGGAAATATGAAATAAGCGATAAACATATTCAGGTGAATTTCAATAATTTTCTATAAAAAATGCTACCATCTGTTGGCGACAAGGAAAAGCTAACAACATAAAGATCATTTCAACTGCTCCAAGGAAGACAGCACTAAGTCAAAAAATATAGTTTTGCAGGAAAGCCAATTGAATGTAATTTATTCCATGGAGTACAATGCATAAACTATTTTTTACATTAATTTATTAACGAATTTAAAAGAGATATAGACACGGCTGTCATCTTGGAATGAAGATAATGATTTGATACCTTCAGAAATGGAAATAAGTCAAAAACCTCAATTTCGGAGTTACTTCCTTCTTCCTTGGAGCAGTCGATTTGATGTCACAAGAGAAAAATTGTTGTATTCAAAATTTATGCCCCATTTTGATGATTTGTCATTTTTCAATCCAGCATTTGAGTATTTGAGAACGTCTGGAATTCTATTTTAATAAAAAATATATATATTATTATCCCTTGGGATCACAACACCATGTAAGCGATACGAATTTTCTTCACGACAAAAAAAAGATTTTTTTAATATAAATTTACACATTTTTTAAACATTAAACACTGTACAACTTAGATTATTTAATTAAAAAATAGTTTTACAATAATGTACCTACCGTCTCATCCATTTCTTTTATGTTTCGTATTTTAGAGGGACAAACATTTAGATATATTTTTTGTCTATTTTCCCTTTTTTTGCACCCAAGTTGTATGAAAGGCAATGCACACTTTTACTTCTCAGCCTATTTTAATTCTCAAAATAGGGTACAAAAGAAAAAGTATAATTAGTTTGTTTTTTTAATTCGTAGTTTTTTTTACGAATTAATTATGTGTCAATATTGCGATAATAACTCTAAAATGTTTTAAGTTCATTATTTGCTGCAAAAAAGCTGCAAAAGGAATCATAAGAAAGTTTTTGATTTGCATCATTAATTGATGATGAAATCATGAATCGAAAACATCATCGTCAAAAAAAAAAGACGCATCTTTCCAAAACATCTTATCCATGATTTGAGAGGGCCTTGGGGGTGTGACACTCACAAAAACGGCTTCCAAATAAATTACCCTTGTATGTACATATTAAAGGTTGAAAAAGCGAATCTTTCAGGAAGATTATCACATTGCACAAGCCTTTTTCATATACTTGAGGAGTTTTCTAAATTTCTTTCTGTCGTCCTGATGCAGGTCTACATGGGATGGTCTGGACCTCCGAGGTTCAGCATGCTGCGGCAGAGGTCCGTGATCTCCGGATGATTCAGATTCATGAGATGCACGTACATCTGCTTGTGTAAACTCAACTCTCCAGACACAGCCTCCAACCGTTTCAACAGATTGTCTTTTTCCCTAATCAAACATTTCACTTTTTCCTCCACCTCGCGCGATCGCACCTTCGCCTTTTCTCTCGACTTCCTCACTGCAATATTATTCCTCTCCCGTCGTCTTCTGTATTCGTCTGTTCCTTTGTCAAGAGCTTTACCAGCGTGCCTTCTGTGGTTGTGCGAATGGGAATGCGAATTGTGTGGGTGTCCATTGCCATGGATGCTCTTGTGTTTTAAAGCTAAATGCGGAGGAGCACCAGGAGGCAGAAAACTTCCACCAGCTCCGTTTGTTGCGTACGTAGCAGCTCCACCTCCAGCACCAAAAGGAGTAGGAACAAATGGTGCAGGAGGCAACGCCAAAGCAGCTGGGTTTCCTTGCACCAACGCATTCCCTAACCTTCTAAAATCATGTGGTTCAGGTGGCTCCTCTTTAACTGGAGGACTTGATGTCACATTAGGTTCTGATGGATACGCTCCTTGGTGTACTCCTTGCGGCATGTACGCTAGAGTGGTCCTAGCAAAGTTTCCGTTGTTTGTGTTTGCCCTTCCACCAGGCATGATTTCTTGCAGCAGAGCTAACCCTTCTTGGTCTCTGAACTGATCTTCAATCAAGTGCTGCAGATCCAAGCTGATTTCCTGTCCGGTCAGCTCGTCCAGTTCAGGGTGTGAGTATTGTGGAAGGTGGCGAGGTCTGAGAGCCAGTGGAGCGTTGTGGTTGACAGCTCCTGGTTGGTTGTTGTTGGTGGCTAGTCCTGGGACTCCGTGGACAGCCGATTGCTGCTGCTGCTTCTGCTTCATGTCTCCAGGCCCTGGACCTCCAACCTGACCTCCCCCGCTGTCGTACATCTGAGGGGATTCCATTTTTTCAATCGTTTTCGCTGCTCTACACAACACTCATGCAAAAAAAGCACCCCACTTGATTTTTAGAAAAAACTTTTCATTATATTTATAAAAAATATTTTTTATGATTATAGTTTTGAAAGAACAATTTTCTTATAAGATAGCACCAGGAATTTTCTTGCGATCTTATCTAGAATTACACTTGTACTTTATTAGTTGTATTTGTTTATTTCAATCGTCATTTGATCGATGCACCAAGTGTGTTTTTATTATTTCTTTCAATTTTCTTCGAAACGTATAAAACAAAATACAATAAACTTTTCTATCGATTATTCCACACCTTTATTTTATTTTAATACTTTGGATAAACACGCAAATTTTATTTGCTCCTGTCACAGTTTTTTTTTTTAATCACACAGCAGTTTTAAAAAAATAAATTTATATTAAAAGTCAAGTAAAAACTATTGTTATCCTTTCTTTGCATTTTTTTTTTTTTTTCAAAACACAAAAAAATCAGCAGTTGCGTCTATTTGCAATTGGCTCACCGATTTGAATGAAACGTCAAATTTCAAAAAAAACATCAACTTCCGAATTTCAGTTCGAAATTTGAATAACACAAGTGCACTTGTTTTTGTATGCGGATTTGTACACTTCCCATTAGACGTCCACTCGCGTCGGATTTCCGCGCGATACTAAATTCACCATCATGATGCAACAGCTTGCAGGCGATAGTGATTACAACTACACTCTCACTAGCGAAGCTATGAGTGCCAGAAAATTTTCCCAGCTCTGCACACAACGTAATCATTTCAAGCAAAGAAATTAAAATGTAAATTAAACGTTCACTGTAAGAGTGGGTATGCTCAGAGCTAGTTTTAGTGTCATTGTGTTGTTGTGTGTTGAAAGTGAGAGTGTGTGAGTGAGGATGAAAGTGAGGGACTGCACTCGCGGACATAGGCGTAACTATTTACTTTTTTCTCATATTTTGTTTTATTACTATTGTATTTTTTTTTAATACAAATACAGGACTTAAAAATGTAAAAATAAATTGTCTTGTCTTTCACTAAATGATGTTATTTCTTCGTCAAAAATTTAAATCTTATAAAAAGGCAAAATAATCACAAGTGCGCATTTTGAAAAAAGTCTTTGATAGAAAAAATACATTTAATTTTTTTTCTATGCACTTATATATATATACGATATTTATCAGGCTTATTTATTTTTAATTGCACATGATAAGAGAGCGCCGTTTTTGTGTGTGTCACACCTCAAGGGCCCTCTCCGATCACGGATAAGACTTTTTGAAAAGGTGCGTCTTGAGAGCTCCGCGAAATATGTCCATAGATTTGGAGTTCTTCACTCCGGGTGGCAGTCTGTTCCACTCCACCGGACCCGCAACACAGAAAGCACGGTCTCCAAAATTTGTACGGATCTGACGGTGCGGCTGAACCAAATTGATTGCACCATCGCCCGCAGATCTGAGTGTCTGCCTCCTCACACCCATCTCAACAGGCGAAATCATGTCAGTCAGATAAGGTGAAGCCACGCCATTGATGGCTTTATATACCATCAGACAAACACGGTAGACCACCCTCTCCGGGAAACGAAGCCAGTGTAGTTTGTTTAACAGCGGAGTTATGTGAGCGAATTTGGATATCCCGAATATGAGCCTTGCTGCTGAATTTAACACAGATTGAAAGCGTCTATTTTTGACTAAATGAAACTTGTCTATTTTTGTCTTTTTTTTTCATGAAAAGAAAGTACAAGTGGCTGAGAGAGAGAATCGGTGCCTAACGCTCGTTAATCAATTCAGAAAGTGTTTTTTTGTACAATAAATAATATTTGCGTACGGGAGAGGCGCAGTTTAACATCCAAAGAGCCGCATGTGGCTCGCGAGCCGCAGGTTGCTTACCCCTGGTCTAGGACAGAGATTTCCAAGACCCCTAGGGGTGAAAGTGTGAAAATCCTGTGGTTTAGAAGTACTTCGTGAGCATTTCATTGTAATTAGTTCACTTACTATGAGAAGTTTTACACAATAAATGTTTAAGACACCACTTCGCAAATTTGTAAATGAGCAATTATTCAGTTTTACGTTAAAGTGGCGATATGGTGATAGTTAGATTTAAGTTAGAATTACGGTCGTTTGACATTTTGACAATTATATTAATTTTCGGATATTTAACGAACCGTTATATGTTCGGTTCGTTAAATATCCGAAAATTAATATAATTGTCGATATGGTGATAGTTAACGTCAGGGTCACCTAATATGGCAATGAAAGAGGAAAATGAAGCATTTTTTATATTCTTACCGATTTTCAGTCTCAAATACTAGCCCCATGTTCTTGCTCTATAACAACGCTGTTTCTTATCTTGACGAAACCTTGACGAAAACATTGACCCTGGTTAACATTAATTCGCTCCCCCAGTTCTTGTTTACCGTATACGCCAATCTTGTCAAATATGACTTTTTCAAGCAGTTGTCTTAAGAATCAAATTCTACACAATCTGAGCTAAGAAAAACCGTAAAACTTGATAACGTAAGAGTTCTTTTAAATATTTTTTAAATAAATTTCTTGTTTTCATAAGACACATTGGTCCAGTACACATGCAAACATTGCTCATGTAAAATTTTCTCAATGGCGTATACGGTAAACAAGAACTAAGGCAGCGAATTGTCATTGGACAATCATTTCTTTAAAAATATTCAAATAAAATAAAAATAATTTATTTTTTACGGTTGTTCAAATTCAAATTCAAACATCAAAAAACTTTTTTTATTCCATGATTTTTTTAGGAAAATAGGCTCTTTCCATGTTTTCAAGTTTTTTATATATTTCTTTGAAAAAATAAACTTTTATGAATTAGTCATTAATAATAAATAATAATAATAATCTAAGTTGCAAGGATATATTCATTCAAAGCTCTCAGATGTATGCCCACAAACAAACACGTGTAGTTCGCGCTTACAAATGCTGATTACTTACAAATAAAATCCAAACCTCAAATGAACATAAGCCCTACAACTCTTGCCGACATTCATTGATAATGTTAAAACCGTTTTCTGGCCACTTAAAAAAAAAAAAATTACATCCCTGTTCACGAATTTATTTTAACAAAAAAATCCAAGTCACCGAGAAAATAATGTGAAAATTTATATAGTAGAAACTTTTCGTTACCGCTCTGAACCTTTTCCAGTGATAAAAAGAACGTAGTAGGGAATCGTATTCAGCCAATCCGCTCACCAACACCAGCGCATGCGCCGCGTAACATTTTCGGCTGTTTTCGGTACACATCTACATCTATGGTACATATCCACTCTCCGCGGCGGGACGGGGGGTACTGAAGAGTGGAGGGGATAGTTGTGACGTCACGCGTAGTAAGTTTTTTTGGTACTTACGCATTCGCGATTGGTATTATTGTTTTTATTACGAGAGCGGCTGTGATCGGCCGTGTCGAAATTTTGTTGTTTTTTTTTGTTTGGATTGGTGAATTAATCGAAATAGAGTATGAAATAAAAGTGTACAGTTAATAGCGTTGTTTCTATTTATAGAAACAATTACTTACCTGAAAAAGCTATAGAATTAGTGTATTCATTATTTTTATTTTATTTATTGGAATGAACTATAGGTACGCAACGCAACTAAGCTACACATAGTGTAACTTCTTGCCTGAGTTATCCCCGAAGGGGTCGCATGTGGCGATTCGGGACCTATTTATTTTTACGGGTAAGGGGGCCGGCCTGACACCAAACACTTTCAGTTGAAGAGGGGGTTTCCCAGCTCCCGGAGGGGCTGGTTCTCATTTCTTGTGAAGGCTGAGTAAACTTTGCCGGTATTTTGGGTTTGAAATAAACACCGAAACGGGAAATCATTTCTTACACCCTCGGTGGGGATCGAACCCTTGTTCTCAGTATAGAGAGCAAGCATTCTACCAACTGAGCTTAACTGTATCAGTAACTCTGACGTCATTACACTAGGGAGTAGGAATGGCAAGAGCCTCTGCAGTTTGCAATCTGCAGATTGATGATTGAACACAAAAGTCAAAAAAGTAAGAAATTAAAAAATGTATATTTCAAAGTAGCGTAGTGTACAAAATGACTTATATTATAAAAAAAAACTTATTTCTGTGCTGATTCAAGCAGTTCTCGATACAATGGACTCGGCACAAAATACGAAATTAGATTTTTTCTTGGCGGGAAAACGTCAAAGCTCCATGTGGCTAGGGTCCTTCGCAACCTATGACAAAATATTAGTTTGCCGTTTTCCAAGTATCACATACTTGTGTCAAACTTATAAAAGCCATCTAGTATGAAAAAAAACATTGATACGAAAAAACGTAGACCTTGTTGACGAAGGACCATTAGAGAATTTAAATTTTCATTCCTGGATAATGCAGGAATGATGATCATTAGGTATGTAGATTTAAATTTAGAACGCAGGCTCACCACGCACTCGTATTTTAAATAAATTCTAAATTCAAATGACGGCGTCAAGTACCTACGCACTTCCTTCCTCTCGCTCTATCCCCCAAGGAGAGAGAGAGACCGAGCTATTGTAAAAATGCAATCTGGAACATTACGCGTGGGTTGCCAGCTAGATATTATATTATTAATAAATTATTTTTATAATAATATCAAATATGATAGATTGCTTTATACCTACCCATATACAAAATAATGAAGTCTGCACATTTTAATCAGGAAGGGAGGGGGGGGGAGGAAGTGACGTCACTATCAAGTACCTACATGTACCTATAAAGTAGTTAAAATAGTACTACGCTAAAAAAATAATTTAAAGATGAAATTATTAGGGATGGGCCGAAATTCGGTTCACATTCGGTGTAAGAAAAAGTAAAATATTATAGATACATATTTGCACCATTTTGACTATTATAATTGGATGTCATCTTATCTTTTATAACCGTAAAATAGTAATAAGTCCTTCATATACTCACTAATGGTCATTTATTTTAGTAGGAACAAGTGAACATTAATGTACAATTTGATAAAAATTCAATCTTTTTCTACTCCATTACATAGTGTAACGAGATGGATTTGTTTGTTAGGTAAAATGGAACATGAGATTTGAATTTGAATGAAAAGGAAAACAAAGGAAGGCAGAAGGAGAGAAAAAGCTTGCCTGGCGGGATAGCCACAAGCCTGTGTAATTAAGAATAAAGAATATTATTGTGCTGTGGTTAATTGTGTATACATTGTGAAAGAAATAAAAGTAAACATATTAAAGTGTGTATGTTATATTATTAATTGTGTCAATCAGCAGGAGAGAGGAAAAACCCTCACATTTTGGCGCCCAACGTAAAAAAAAAATCTGTACATGAAATTCCTATGAAGAAAATTTTTCACAAACAAAAACAAATGACAGTCAATTTCAACAAATGACATTGAAAACAATACAATATATGAAATGATTAAAATTGGACAGATTTATGGTTGTGAAAGCATCAACACGTTTAAAAGCTAGTGAAGACATCGACTTATACAATTAACAACAAGAAATTACAAGATTTGAAACGCTGTTTGAAAATATTGAAGGTGAGGGAATTCAAACTACCTACATTACGTTCAGAAGAATGGAAATTTAAAAATCGAACGTCGCGGGAGAATGAAGATTGGATATGAACCAGTTTGTTTCAAATCAGTTTAGATAAATATATATAGATGGTGTTATATTTAATTTGTATGAAAAGTTTTTTTTCAATGAAGTGATTTTTTTAATTGCATAAATTGAAAATATACAGCAAATGACGAAATCTAAAAAAATATATAATAAAAAGGATTTAGAAAGTAACACAATGGAGTCCATAAATTTTGATCCTCTCAAATTAAAAATATCTTTTAATGGTGAAAGTGAACCAAATGAATTTATAATAAGGTTAGAAGAATTAGCCAAAGTCTACAAATTAAAATTAGATTATTTGGTAGAGTGTATGCCTATATTTTTAACAGATTTTCCGTTAACTTGGTACAGAGCAATTAACTGTGAATTTGATTGGAAAATTTTTAAAACCAAATTCTTACAACAATTTGAAAAATATGACTTTCAAAGGAATCTTAAGTTAGAAATTTTAAATATGGTACAAGGGCATGATAATGCATCTGTTTATATTTTAAAGGTAAAATCAAAAAATAATTTATTAAATAAAAGAATGCATGATAAAGAACTTATGGACATAATAATTCATGGATTGTCAGAAAAATATGCAACTTTACTGACAACATCTGAAATTAAAAATACAGAGGAATTATCTACAATATGTAGCAAGTTTGAATCATTTTTCAAATTTAATGAATGTAAGAATTTAAATGTAATGAATGACATAAAAGAGAAAAATGTAATGCAAAAATGCAATTTTTGTAATAAATTAGGACATAATGAAATAGATTGTTGGACTAAAAATAGAAAATTAGATTACATACAAAATAAATGTAGAAGTTTCACAAATAATAAAGTATGCTACTTTTGTAATAAAAGAGGACATATGGAAAGAAATTGTTTTATAAAAAATGGAAATTATAAAAAACACACAGTAATCTGTTACTCATGTAAGCGTACAGGACATGTACAAAAAGATTGTTTTGTTAAAAATAAAAAAAGTGATTATACAGACAAAACAAAAATGAACAGAAATATAAATATACAAAACAGAACAAATATGACATACAATAGTAATTCAAAAAACTTGTAGATAGTCGGCCTTCAGTACAAACACAAAAATCAGAAATGAAGAGCTGGCTTAATTTCATTCAAATTTTTAATAAAAATTATCAAATTGCACCACTCATTTTTGCTAAACAATTTGATAAAAGACCATTTTTAACAGTAAATATTGAGAACAAAAATTTTACAGGTTTACTAGATTCAGGTGCATCTATTTCTGCAATCAATGAAAAAACATTTGATTATTTTTTACAAAGAAATTACAAAATTATAAAAACCCATGAAAATATCTCGTTAGCAAATGGTAAAAATATAAAAATACTTGGTAAAATAAATTTAGAGGTAAAATGTGACAATCAAATAAAACATGTAGATTTTTATGTTTTACAAGGTTTACAACAAGACTTAATTTTTGGAATAGATTTTTGGATAAAATTTGAATTAGAACCGAGTTTAATAAGTAAAATTACATATTCAAATAGCAAAAATATTAGTGAATTAGGTAAAATTACAAATAGAACTAAATTAACAGATAACCAATTACAGCAATTAAAAACAATAGAAAATGATTTCAAGGACATCTCTTATGAAAAAATAGGCTTAGGATGCACAAACCTCATTGAACACAGAATTCAGACAGAAGGTCCTCCAATAAAACAAAAGTATTATCCACTCAGTCCAGCAAGACAGAGACAGGTTAACACAGAGTTAGATAAAATGTTAAAAGAAGGTATAGTTGAACAATCCAAATCTTCGTGGTCCAGTCCTGTTGTGATTGTAATTAAAAAGGATGGAACGCCTAGATTTTGTTTGGACTCTAGAAGACTCAATGAAGTAACAAAACGAGATAACTATCCTATTCCAAATTTAAATCAAGTTTTAGCAAATTTACGAAATGCCAAATATATCTCTTCAATAGATTTAAGCAAGGCGTTTTGGCAAATTCCACTAGAAGAATCGTCCAAAGAAAAAACTGCTTTCGTCGTACCAAATAGAGGGTTGTTTCAATTCACAAAAATGCCGTTCGGTTTAAAAAATTCAAGTTCTGAAACACAGCGTTTATTAGACAAGTTATTTGGACCTAAATTTGATACTAACATATTTTGTTATATCGATGACTTAATTATTATTAACGAAGATTTCAATTCACATTTAAATTTATTAAAACAAGTTAAAAATATATTACAAGAAGCAGGGTTAACGGTAAAATTTTCAAAATGTGAATTTTGCAAAGATAGTTTAAAATATTTGGGATACATTATTGATGAAAATGGATTAAGGCCAGATTCAAATAAAGTCAAGATTATAGAGGAATATCCTTCACCGAAAAATGTAAAACAACTACGAATGTTTTTAGGTTTGGTAGGATTTTATAGAAAAGTTATACGAAACTGCAGTGAGATATCATATCCACTAAATAAATTATTGAGAGGTAAAAAAGGTCAGAACAATTTTAATTGGTCAAAAGAATCTGAGGATGCATTTAATAATTTAAAATCAGCCTTAAGCACAGCCCCTGTATTAATATGTCCGGATTTCACAAAAGATTTTTTTTTACACACTGATGCCAGTAAAAATCAAGTAGCTTCAGTATTAAACCAAAATATCAATGGGTCCGAAAAGCCAATAGCATATTTTTCAAGAAGTTTGACAGTTAGAGAACAAAACTATTCGACATCAGAACGTGAGCTTCTTGCCATTGTAGATTCAATAGAACATTTTCGATCTTATCTAGATGGGATGAAATTCAAGGTAATAACTGATCATATGGCATTAAAATTCTTGAATAAAATATCAAATCCAACAGGTAGATTAGCAAGATGGGCCATGAGACTTTCACAGTATGAATTTGAGATTGAGCATAGAAAAGGGAAAGAACATACAGTGCCAGATGTATTATCTAGGATTCCTGGTACTAAAGAAATGGAAGTAATAAATTCAAATATTGCAGATCCTTGGTATAATAATATCGCAGAAGGATGTACAAAAACACCATACAAATACAAAAAATTCAAAATGGTAGATAATAAATTATTTAAACTAATAAATGATGATAATCCTTTCACAGAGGAATATAATTGGAAAGAGATACCTATTATAGACAATAGATTAACTATAATAAAGAATCATCATGATAATGGACATGTAGGTATTTTTAAAACTTATAAATACATATCAAGATGTTACTATTGGAAAAATATGTATGCAGATATAAAAAGTTTTATAAATAAATGTCAAAAATGTAAAATGTATAAGCCGAATAATTTACCTCCAGCAGGAAAAATGGAAAATAGAAAAAGAGTGGATAGACCGTTAAAAATGCTGAGTATTGATTTGATAGGACCATTTCCAAAATCAAGTACGGGCTATATACATATATTATCAATAATAGATGTTTTTACCAAATATTGTTGGTTATTTCCTTTAAGAAGAGCTACTACAAAAGAAATAGTAAAATTAATAGAAAATAAAATATTTTTAACAGAAGGAGTACCGCAAACGATAATAACAGATAATGGAAAGAATTTAAAGTCAAATGCATTTAAAGATTTTATGTACTCATATGGAGTACAGAAAATATTTTATACAACTTTATATACTCCCATGTGCAATAATGTAGAGACATATAATAGAACAATAGGATACACATTAGCTATTTTTGTTGAAAATGAACAAAGAAAATGGGATACTTTTTTAGATTCAGTACAAAGCATAATAAATAATACAGTCAATTTAGCAACAGGATACACACCTAATGTATTAGCAAGAGGTAGGGAGATTGTACTAAATGGTGAAATTCATGGTGAAATAGTAAATGATGAAATAGAATCAAAGGAAGATTTAGATAAATATAGAGATATGCATAAAGATAAAATGAAGGAATTAAACACATTATACAAAATTGTAACAGAAAATTTATGGGATGCATATAATAAAAATGCAAATTATTATAATAAAGGTAGATCAAATCGTGTCTATGATCAAGGGGATATTGTATGGCGTAAGAATTTCATACAATCAAATGCAGGGAAATACTTCTGTACAAAGTTGGCTCCAAAATTTGTCAAAGCCAGAATAGAAAAGAAAGTTAGCAAGATAGTCTATGTATTAAAAGATATAGACACAAATGTTATAAATAAATATCACATCAAGGACATAATCAAATTAGATTAAAAAAAAAAAAAAAAAAAAAATATTTTCATGTGTATGAAAAATTTGAGGTGATGAATGATACGGTGAAAGTTGATATAAAAGTGATCAGTGAAAGAATGAATTATGAAATATTGCATGAATGAAGGTATGAAACATTAATTAAACAAAGTATTACATATGAAGGTAAAGTTTTTTAAAAAAAAAAATTGATGGACTGATAAATTTATTAATGAAAAATAAATTTGAAATAAATTTAAATATTGGGAAAGATGTGATACATGTTTAAAAAAAAAAAAGTTATTTTAATGAATTGATTAATAAACTGGTGAATGTTTATTATGTATTGTTATTTGATTATTTTGAATTGTTGAATTAAGTATTTAAAAAAAAACAAATATTGTTTATAATATTGAATATGAAATTTGTGTTAAAAAAAAAAATATATATTAATTTTAGTATGAAAATAATTGGTATTGTTAAAAAAGGTATTAATGACTGAATAATGTATCAGAAACAGGTTTTTTTTTTATTTTCATATTTTTGAAATTTATCCTTAAAATAAAACAAAATATGTGGCGCCGGCTGAGCATTATGATACATTATTTACTCATTGTAAAAGAAAAAAAAAAAAAATTGGGAATGTTTTTTTTTATGAGAGGAAGGAGGTGTATTGTAACGAGATGGATTTGTTTGTTAGGTAAAATGGAACATGAGATTTGAATTTGAATGAAAAGGAAAACAAAGGAAGGCAGAAGGAGAGAAAAAGCTTGCCTGGCGGGATAGCCACAAGCCTGTGTAATTAAGAATAAAGAATATTATTGTGCTGTGGTTAATTGTGTATACATTGTGAAAGAAATAAAAGTAAACATATTAAAGTGTGTATGTTATATTATTAATTGTGTCAATCAGCAGGACAGAAGAAAAACCCTCACAATAGATATATCAGATTGAAACAAAAATGCAATAAACAGTATTATTCCAACAAATAACTGTAACTAGAAACTATAATACGTAACTTTTTTACCGAACCGAAGTTTGGCCGATTTTTTTATTTTAACCGAATGTTTGGCCGAAGTTCGTATTCGGTTCAAACCACATTCGGCCCATCCCTAGAAATTATATTTTAATTTAACTGAGTGTAGATACATTACTTTGTAATCTTTCATTTAACAAAATAAAAATATAAATAAAACTAAAAACCTTTTCACGATGACACCCTCATCGACTAACTTCGTGTCTGGACCATTTTGTAATTATTCAGCCATCTGAGGATGCAAACGGTTTGTTTGTGAAACCGGTCGAGGAACTTGATATGCTTAATTTAATCCGAAAAAAATTTAGATTTATATATTTGTTATATCAGCAATTTATATTTTTTATTTAGGGTACAATTGAATCTTTGTTAGAGCTCAATTTTTTTAACAATGTGTTGTTTTTAATACAAAGGAAATTATATTTATTCTACGCAGTGCAACTTTTTACTCGTAGCACTGGCGTGTAGACTTATTTATTTCTACAGGTAAAGATGTTAGCCCTTCGCCACCATCTCAATTGAAATCACCGTCTCGAGAGTATGTAATTATGATCTAATTAGTACTTATTAGAGGAAAGGGAAGACCAAAAAACGTAGGGTTGGATCAGATTGGTGAATTTTTGAAAGAATAGAATATACAAAGCGAATGTAAAAAAAAGGAAATATATGAAAAAGTTGATGGATATGAATGAACTGAAAGAGGTATGCAAGGATAGGAAAAAATGGACGCAAATCCGCAGGGGCTCTGGTCACCCCTAGCAAAAAGGCGACAGAGTAACAGTAGTGAACCATTGACCTAGCAAACCGCCCGTGTGACGTCACCTTATTGTTTATGCTAAATATGTGTACTTCATATTTTATTTCTTTAAAAGTATTGATTTAAGAAAATCAGTGCCAAAAAGGTTTAATATACACAGGTAGGTACACAAAGTTTAAAAAATAATGAGGTTATTCAAATTTGGAACGAGACAAATTATTTTATTCAATATGGCAACTTTTTTTGTACAAAATCATTTTCCTGTCGATCGAAAACGTTTAAATTTGGAATGTCAAAGTGCGGCGCATGCAAAATGTCTCTTTCTCTCTTGCACATCGATGAAAATTCACATGTCAGAGAGTGACGCCACCATATTTGTCGCGTACATTTTTCCCTACAAGGCGGATATTGTTTGATAAAAATAGAAAGTGAAATTTTTGGTCACAAATCACTTTACCTTTTGGTGTTGCCACGTGGAAGGCTTTCGGTGCATTTAAAATTTATAACTTAAAAAATGTATACCGACCTAAAAAACGTAAAAAAAATCACGTATGGCAGCATTATGCTTCCCAACCCTACGATGTTTACGTGTTTTTTAATCATAAATTTATACCCGTAGAGTACTATAATAATCTATAATCTAAGTTGTAATAATAATAATATCTATAATCTAAGTTGCAAGGATATATTCATTCAAAGCTCTCAGATGTATGCCGACAAACCAACACGTGTAGTTCGCGCTTACAAATGCTGAATGCGTACTTACAAATAAAATCCAAACCTCAAATGAACATAAGCCCCACAACTTTTGCCGACCTTCCCTGAAACAGGGGTGACATTGGCAAAGTGAACCAATTTTTACAGTATGGGTGGTCAGCCTCATACCAACCTATAAGTCAAGGAATACTAATTGTAAAAATATATTTTTCTGCTTATATAAGACTAAAGTAAAGAATATCGTATTATTTTCATTTACTTAAAGAAAAAAAAATATGAGTGGACAAAGTTCAAATCCAAAAAAGAAAATGGAGAAGTACTTTTAATTGCATTAATACCTAATGCTGTTAAGGCAGACCCATAAAACAAACAAGAATGTTAAAGTTTACGAAATTTTGGATCTAGATATGGATACGGAAGTAATATTATACAGGTTTCAGATCAGATCCGGTCGATAGCTGAGTTGGTATAATGCATGCATTCCATGCCGAGAGCGAGGGCTCGAATCCCACCGAGGGTGTCAGAAATGATTTTCCGTTTTGGTTTTTATTTCAAAACTCAATAAAAAATACCAGCAAGGTTTACTCAGCTTTCACAAGACATGAGTACCGGCTCCCTCGGGTGCTGGAAAACCCCCACTTCAACTGACGTGGTTGTGAGTAAGACCGGCCCACTTACCTGTAAAAATAAATGGGTCACACTCGCCACATGCGAAACCCTTCAGGGATAACGCGTCAAGAAGTCACACTATATGTGGAACTTAATTGCGTAGTTGCGTTTTACAGTGCCGTTGAGGTGTTGGTGATGTGGCGGTTGGTTTCCTGATCCTTTCTAACAATATTGTTACGAAATTAGGGTTCAATTGTCTTCAAATTAAAAATACACAGGTCTTCTTCAATAGTTATTTATTTTACACAGTTACAAAATTTATTTTTACACTACTTTCTCGATTATTCCATTGGTTTCGGTTCACTGATCAGATGGCTTCGATGTGTTTGTTAGTCGCTATGATACTGGCCCGCTCTGCAGGCCATTCGCACCTTTATACTCTTCAGAGCAGTATGATCCAGAACTAAAGTCGCCAGACGGTTCCAGAGTAATTATTACTTCTCGACGCTTCACGTACTACCTAGAGATACAACCAAAATCCTACCTACAAATGTAATACAGTATTCCTATAATTATAACAAATACCTACTTAGCCTAGAGAATTCTACACTTATACATAATTATCGATCTTACCTACCAATACTTATTTCAATATTTATATTTACATAACACTACCCCCCACCTAGACTGTTTCGTCCCGGAACAGTCTTGACTCTGTGTAGGTAGGGGCATGCTGATCCACGTCGACACCCTGTGGTCAGGAAGAAGTGGCAGTCCACGGATTTCTCCCCACTGGCTCTCGGCTGCGCTTGCTCGCAGCACACCATGACGCTGATGCCGACTCCCGAGAACACTGCTTCAATCATACTCCGGATTATCCGCCAGTCTCGATTAGCGCGGCCGCCACCCATCTTCGGTATTGCCAGACGCGCCTGCTGATCCTCCAACATGTAGTCACGCAGCTCAACAAGGCCGTCCCACAATGCCTTGTAGTCCTCTTCCAGGTTGCTGGAATCCGGGACAACCAGGCAGTATGCTTGTTGACGCCCCTTCGGTAGTCTCAGAGCTCTTCCTTGCGGGCTGCTCGAGGGTTGCGGTTCTCCGAATTTGTATCGGAAGACCCGTGCAATTCCTCTAGACATATCTAGATCTTCCGGTACACTGCATGCCAGTGTGTGGTCCCTAGTGACCTCAAATAAGTCCTTGTGGACTTCTGTGGTCACTCCATGGCGAAACTTCTGCCCTGCCTTCGCGTTCTCCCAAAACGTCTCAAACAGGGGCGCTTCTTTGGATGCGACGCATTTTTGTACTCTCTGGGCGGGCTGGTCATTGTTTGACCACTTTGCTCTTTGAGTTGGCCGGTGGTTATCCTTCATTCGAGCTCCCGCCTCCTTGGTGTTGCTGATCTTGGACTCCAGGTTGGCGATGGTGTCCTTCGTCCTGGGCCCCTGCCCAGCTTCCAGCTGCTGGAGCTTAGTCTTAAGCCCCTTGTTCTGTCTCTCCAGGCTCAGCACAGTCTCGTGCAACTCGTCCCTCTCGGCCTCCGCTGTTCGCCGGACCCTTTCACTGCTGGCCAAGTTCTTCGTCAGCTGCCTGTTCTCCGTCTCCATGACTTTGACCTTTCTCTCGGCATCCTGGAGCTGTTTCCTCAGCCGTTTGTTCATCTCCATGGTGGTCTCTACATCCTTGCGGTCGTCTTCCAATTTCTCCGGTCCTTGAGACTTTGGGCACCTCGCGCTCAGGTGTCCTTGCTGGCCACACGTCCAGCAGTGCGCCTTCTGTCTCGTTGCCTCAAGTTGCTGCAGCACTTTTTCTATTATTTCCTCGGTTGTAGGTAGTTTGACCTCCTCTGCCTTGATTGCACAAACCCTGGCGTGGCCCCTGATGGACTGTTTGACAGCCTCAAATTCGAGAGCTCGGCTTAGCGCCTCGTTCAAAGCCTTGGGATGGGCCAGTTTTACGGCTTGTTGCGTCTCCCATTCCCGCAATCCATTTAGGAACTTGTCCACTGCCAAGCTCTCACAGATGTCGTCGGAGGCTGTCGGGTAAGCGTCTCGTACCAGGCGGGCGATGTCCATTTCAAACTCCTGGAGGCTCTCGTTGGGCTTCTGCACCCTTGTGTTCAGCTGCGACTTGTACAGCTGCTCCAGGCACTTGTGGCCATAGCGCATATCCAAGCGCTGCTTCAGCTGCCCAAAGTCACCACGGTTGTCCAGGGGTATGGCCTGCAGAACCCTGAGAGCGTCTCCTCGGAGCGACAGGCTGAGAACCGAAGCCTTCTTCTGCTGGCTCCAGGCTCCCATCATGGCAGCCGTCTCAAAGAGGGTCAAGTATTCCTCCCACGACGTCTTCCCGTCGAAGGTTGGGAGGTTGTGCTTGGCTAGGGAAGGGTCATCATCCCCTCTTGTGATCCTGGTTGGAGTTGAGCATCCCTGGTCGGTCTCGTCGTGAAGGCCGCCTTTGGGGGAGATTCTGGTGGACTCCATCTGGCACTTGTCAGCCAGCTCGGCACGCAGACGGTCTTCCAGGTTTGACATCCGAGTCTCCATTTCCCCCTTCAGGGCCGAGAGGTTGGTTGTCATCTTCTCCTCTATTTCTCCTTTCAGGGTTGTGAGACTATCCGCTATCTCCGCCTTCAGGTCTTCCCTCAGGGTCTTGGAATTGTCAGCCATTTTCTCCTCCAGGGTCCTGGCGTTGTCAGCCATCTCCGCCTTCAGGTCTTCCCTCAGGGTCTTGGAATTGTCAGCCATTTTCTCCTCCAGGGTCCTGGCGTTGTCAGCCATCTCAGTCTTCAGTCCTGTCAGGTTACTGTTGATGCTGATATTTAGCTCGTCCAAGGCGCGGTCCCCCCCAGACGCCATGACAAAATATGCCGGGTCTTCGCCTGTCTGTTCCAAGGCCTCTATGAGGCGTGCCTGTAAGGCCGCCTTCCCTCCTGAGGTCTCCAGGTCCCTCTCCAGAAGCTCATTTTTAAGCTCTGTGACTTTGAGGTCCCTGACGTTCACTTTGGTTGCCATTTTTTTTTTTAAATTTACTTCAAAACGAAAATATTTTTAAATTTATTTAATACAAGTTTTGAGTTTTATATATATAGCTGTTTTGAATACGTACTTTAGCAAAATAATAATTTATCTGATTACACTGATTGGTAGGTACTGTCTTTTAATATTTATTTTTAAATCACCAATATTTTTAACATAATAATGTCTGATAGTACATAATTATTTATTTCGTCTCAAGTCTCTCCAACACACAGGTAGGTACTTAATGTACATTCACACACTTGTAAACGAAGCACAGTTATTCAAAAACTTTTTCTCGATGAATCTGGAACGTTCTTTTGTAATATTTTTCAAGATTTTTATTTTTTTTTTTTTTTTTTTTTTTAATCACACACAATAATAAAAAACTATGGTCAAATTTGATGACTTTCTCAATGCGGTAAAATAGTCATTATGTTATGTCCAGAATTATGTTCCATATGATGTTCCAGAATTTATAAGCAACTTGCTTTTGCGTCTTTTCTTTTAACAAAAATTTATTTAAACACTTGTTTTCACAAAAGTCAGTTCACACAAAGTTCAATTTGAATAAAGTTCATTTTAACACTATTTAATTTATTTTATTTATTTTTAGACAGAAGATCTTAATTTTTCTTGACAACCCCACACCTGACGCCAATTGTTACGAAATTAGGGTTCAATTGTCTTCAAA
Organism: Agapetus fuscipes; assembly: GCA_951799405.1. Classification (NCBI taxonomy): domain Eukaryota; kingdom Metazoa; phylum Arthropoda; class Insecta; order Trichoptera; family Glossosomatidae; genus Agapetus; species Agapetus fuscipes. Next base: position 2,719,680 of record OX637352.1, on the reverse strand, counting down.
TTAAAAATACACAGGTCTTCTTCAATAGTTATTTATTTTACACAGTTACAAAATTTATTTTTACACTACTTTCTCGATTATTCCATTGGTTTCGGTTCACTGATCAGATGGCTTCGATGTGTTTGTTAGTCGCTATGATACTGGCCCGCTCTGCAGGCCATTCGCACCTTTATACTCTTCAGAGCAGTATGATCCAGAACTAAAGTCGCCAGACGGTTCCAGAGTAATTATTACTTCTCGACGCCTCACGTACTACCTAGAGATACAACCAAAATCCTACCTACAAATGTAATACAGTATTCCTATAATTATAACAAATACCTACTTAGCCTAGAGAATTCTACACTTATACATAATTATCGATCTTACCTACCAATACTTATTTCAATATTTATATTTACATAACACTATGTTAGCTGCGTGGTGCTGTGTTGTGTTGGCTTTGTTTTGAGACACTGAAAGGAAGGTGCTATTCACACACAGCAAATCCATGTCTCAACAGCCACCTAACGTGAATTTTACAGACAAAAAAATCAGCCACGGATCAAACGTGTTGTGAATAACGCTGAATGAACTTGTAAATATTTATTTTTTTGTCACTAAAATGTTCAGTTTTTTATGTGCCACAAGTCAAAAGTAAAACCAGTCTAACACCGTAGGGTCAATTTGAATTTTAATTCGAATAAAAGGCTGTTGATTGCTTTCTTTGTGTGGTCGAAGATTGAATATTATACCTACCGTTTTATATACATTATAATATACATAAATTAAACTTTTTTCCACTAACAAATTTTTCGTACATTATCTAATACTTTTTTATTGTAACGATTGTAAAATAAATAAATACTCGCGATAAAGTAGGGCAAAATAAATGAGTTTTTTTCACATAGCAAATCAACGTTTTTATTGTACATTTTATGCTCTCCAATTCTATATCGAATTACACAGATTACATTAAAAGAAAAAGATAAATATTTTGCATGTAATATGTACCTACCTACCTACCTACATTATAAGTATATCTATTTTTTAATGACAATAATATTTTTAGGATGATTTATTTGGTGAGCGCTGTTTTTGCGTAAATCACACATCAAGAGCCATCTGCGAGCTTGGTAGTCACTATAAAAGCGCCAATTCTCAAGCGAAACCCAGTTGCTGTAAGACTGGATGAACCTTTGGCGACCGGTCGTTGGTAAAGGTATATGAGTTTTTCAACCCAGCGAAGAGCATACATATTAGAAAATAGAAATGATTGTTATATTTTTTGTGTACTGTCGGGATTCATAAAAAAAACAGGGGTGACATTGGCAAAGTGAACTATTTTTTTACAGTACCTATGGATGGTCAGCCTCATACCAACCTATAAGTCAAGGACTGGTTTCTATTGTCCATCAAAAACCATACATATTCAAGTGATTGCCTGCCCATTCTGGAATTGATGATGATGATTTGATTATAGCGCCGACTCCAAGGGCGCTTGCGCATGTGATGCCAGAATTTGCTTGTCTTCAGTGCATTCCGAAACTTCCCACGGTCCTCTAGCTCTTTCACATGATGTGGCAGGTGGTTTCAGTCCAGAGGACCAGCAACTGCAAATGCACGCAAGTGGAATTGCTCTGCACGTCACTGTAATGATAATTAATTAAAGGTTTAAACTACTTATGAAACTTTCTCAATTCTAGGAATTTCTATCCATCCTAATTATTAGGATGGAATTTATTTTTATGCCTTGGGGTGTCTAATTTCTAATCGAGTGACGATTTCGAGGTTAATTAATTTACATTAATATGTGAATAACGCAGTATTCGTAAGTATTATAAATAGAATTAGACATAATTGTTAATTAATTATTTGAATGGGTCGTAATAAACTTGTCATACTCATATAAGGGGTAAAAAAACTTTGAGGCTCATTTATTTAAAAATACGGATATGTGCAGAGGACTCCACATGCGCATGTTAAATTCCTTACACTTTGGATATCAATCCAAGTCGGAGTTTGCTAGCTTTTACTTAACTTTTTTTTACTTTCTTCGGCTCATAAGCCTTGAAGGCTCAGAGCCTCCCGCACCACAATCCTCCAGAACTCTCTGTCTTGTGCTCCTTCCCTCCATGGTCCCCTCACTCCCGGAACATCAACGTTGTCTGCCCCCGCATCCTGGGACGTCCGAGTGGTCTAACACCTGAGGGGGCACCATCCAAGACAGTTCTGATGATCCTGGAGTCCTCTGCACGTGCTACATGTCCGGCCTTGGTAGCGCTTGTGAAAAAACTTCAAAGAAAAAAAATCACCGTACACCTTATTTACAAAGTTCGGCAAGAGTCGCAGGGCTTACGTTCATTTGAGATCGCGTTTTATATTGTTGGTCCACTTGCGGCATGTTTAAGTGCGAAATTATACGTGTCTGCTTGTGGATATACATTTAATATAAATCTTAAATGTTATATATCTTTGCAACTTAGATTAAAGATATTATTTCGTCGTAAAAATATTGAAAGACAGCGAGACGTCCTTATTTCAGATGCGCTATTCTGGTTAATTCCTTACGACCTCATGGCGATGACTTTGCTATTCGTGTCACAAGTAAAAACACATCTCAAATGAACATAAGCCCTGCAACTCTAACCGAACTTCCCTGAAACAGGCGTGACATTGGCAAAGTGAAACATTTTCTACAGCAAGGGTGGTCAGCCGCATACCAACTTAAAGTTATGGAACATTGACAATAAATATTTTTTTTACAATTTACAAATAATCCATAAAAATACCAAAACAAATACAAAGTACAAAATACTAATTTAAAAACCCCACCCCTAGCCGCCAGCATTACAGATCAACCGCCATGTCTTTCCCATGATACGTTATTCATCCTATTCATGATACGAAGTCTAAATTCTCAGTAGGGGTGTGTACTACAAAGGAGCTCCTGCCTACCATTAAAAGCAGAGAAAGCTGATGTACTTCGGTCACATTATGAGAAATGAGAAGTACCGTCTCCTTCATCTTATCTTTCAGGGTAAGATTGAGGGGAGAAGATCTCAGGGACGCCGAAGGACATCGTGGCTGAAGAACCTGCGACAGTGGTTCGGCAGAAGCACCAAGTCCCTATTTCGAGCCGCAGCATCAAAAATCAAAATAGCTTTGATGATCGCCGATCTTCGTTAGAAGTGGCACAAGAAGAAGAAGGTGTGTAACGATTATTCATTTTTCCTTGAATTATAGGTTGTTATGAGGCTGACCACCCATAGGTACTGTACCCCTGTTTCAGGGGAGGTCAGCAAGAGTTGCAGGGCTTATGCTCATTTGAGATTGGGTTTTTATATTGTAGGCACATGCGGCATGCGTGAGCGCGAAATTATGCGTGTCTGCTTGTGGGAATGCATTCAATATGAATCTCAAATGATACATATCTTTGCAACTTAGATTTAGATGATACGAAGTTTAAGCTCTCAGTAGGGGTGTGTAACGTTATAAATCTGGATCAAAGAAAAAGTATTCCGTACCTGTGACAGTAAACCAGTTTCTCCATATTTCAGTAGAAATGTTTCAATGTTAAATCACTTTTTACATAATGAATCTCTTCTATTACGTACTCGCATTGTATCTGCAGAGCTGTATCAAAACGTGACTTCGGTTACACAACCGACTTTAATATGGATAGTTCTGTGTATCGCTCACCAGTATCTGAATACAAAAAAAGTAACTGGTATTTTGTAACGTATTCGATTTGAATACTATGTATCTATTTTTTTTACTTATATTGGTTAGTATGAGGCTAAGCCCCATGCTGTACCAACTTGGTTCACTTTTCCCAATGCCACCTCGGTTTCAGTGGAAAGGCAGCAAGAATTTCAAGGTTTATGTTCATGTGAGGTTTTTTTTATGTAGGTACACATGTGTAAGCGCGAAGGTACATGTGCCTGCTTGCGCCTTTGCATTAAATATAAGCCTTAATTGTCAATATATTCTGAAACTTAGATTATAGATTATAATTTATAGAGACGTCAATGTATAATTTCTTTTAAAGTTATCTATAATCAAAGTTGAAAAAATATATTTGACATTTAAAATTTATATTAGATGCATGCCCACAGACACTTGAAATTGTGCAATTACAAAATAAAATCAAAACCTCAAATGAACATAAGCCCTACACAGGGTGCCAGGGGGAACATAAGCCCTACAACTTTTGCCGACTTTCCGTGACACAGGATTGACATTGGCAAAGTGAACCATTTTTTACAGTATGGGTGGTAAGCCCCATACCGACCTATAAGTCAAGAAATAAAAATAAAAAATAACATTCAAGTATATGAAAACAACAAAACCTTAAAAATAAATCTATACAAAAAAAAGTCAATAGGTTCTTTCACAAAAAAATTAACATAAATGAATGAGCCAACATTACAAATCAACATTGCAGATTAGCCGCCCCTTTTTTCTGTACTTACATACTTCTTTCATTAATTCAGAGTAATAACCTTTATGATTACTGGGAATCCGCTGCACATCCCTACCAGCACGTTTCGCCTCAGTCGAGAGGGAAAGTGGAAGCGGCTGTAAAAGTGTGCTGGCTGCAGCGCGCGACCCACTTACTTCTTGCCGACTGTACTCTATACTACAACAACTTCTTCTTCTTCTTTTGGTGCCACTTCTATCGAAGATCGTCATGGCTATTTTGGCCTTGGATGGTCAAAAGTTATGACTCTGGATGAAATGAAAGAAGTATGTAAGGACAGAAAGAAATGGCGGCTGATCTGTAATGTTGGCGGCTACGGCAAAGACTCAATTTTCATTTTATAGATTTTTGCGTGTGCTTGTTTTTTATAACTGGATGTAATTAAATGCTTGTATTCCTTGACTTATAGGTTGGTGGTATGAGGCTGACCACCCATGCTGTAAAAAATGGTTCACTTCGCCAATGCCACTCCAGAGTCAGGGAAGGTCGACAAGAATTGCAAGGTGTATGTTTATTTGAGATTTGTGTATTCATGTTGAAGGTTTGTGAAGTTATACGTGTCTGCTTGTGAGAATGCATATAATGTGAATCCCCAATGTCAAATATCTTTGCAACTTAGATTAGATTGGATTGGATCATCATGGTTATTTTTACATTTTTTTGAGCCAATTCCTTGATTTATAGGATGGTATGAGGCTGACCCCAGGAGCTTGCATCCTATACAAGCATATGCGCCTAACAGTAAACGCAACTAAGCTATACATATAATGTAACTTCTTGCCTGCGTTATCCCCGAAGGGGTCGCATGTTGCGATTCAGAACCTATTTATTTTTACAGGTAAAGGGGCCGGCCTCACGCTAACCACTTCAGTTGAAGTGTGGGAGTCTCTGCTCCCAACGGGGCTGGTACTCGTTTCTTGCGAAGGCTAAGTAAACCTTGCCGGTATTTTCGTTTTGGGTCTGAAAGAAACACCAAAACGGGAAATCATTTCTGACACCCTCGGTGGGATTCGAACCCGAGCTCTGGGATGCAAACACTCTACCAACTTAGCTGTGGACCGAACACATGTTGGTATGAGGCTGACTACCCACAATATTCCTGTTTCAGGTTAGGGCGGGAAAAGTTGCAGGCTGCATGTTTATCTGACTATTGTTTTATTTTGTGTAAGTACACATGCAGCATGTGCAAGCGCAAAATTACACTTGGCCACTTTTAGGAATGTAGAAAATATTAATCTTAAAATTTATTCCATCTTTGTAACGTTGATCATAGATTACCAGATAACCCTAGAAAGTTCACTAGCGCTTTTGGGGTACATTACAAAATGTTGAAATCGAAAGTGAAATAATTATTATTTAAATTAATTAGCATTAATTTAACAGTCGTTAGAGTTAAGGAAAAACCTTAGTTCGCCGTAGGAAGCAAAAAATGCCAGCACTTTTGTATGGCGCTGTCGCTGTCTCTGTCTGTCGCGCAGGAAAAGCGTATCTTGCGTCCCTCTCGCACAACGGCAGACTCTCTCTCCCAAGTTGACACACTTTTCAACATAACAAGAAAAACACTCGCATTAACAACCAACGCGACATTGTTAAGGTTTTGTATATGATTTTTTTAATTATTTATTACAATTACTTGAATAAAAGGTTGGTATGAGGCTTACCATCCATACTGTAAAAAATAGTTCACTTTTCCAATGCTGTTTTAGAAATCGCCAGTAAAAGGTGCAGCGTTTTAGTTCATTGTACATTTGGGTTTTTATTTTGTAAATGCAGATGCATATTGTGTTAGCGGGTACTTATACGTGTCTGCTTATGCTTGTACATTTTATATGAATCTATAATGCACAATGTTCGTTGCATCTTAGATTACAGATTATGCATGGATATAATATAATGGGAATTCTACCAACGCTGCGCTCGGCTGAGACTGGAGTCAAATCAAGGATTGAAGAACCTATAAGAAGAGTTAACACAATGTTTGGAGAGCGTGCATTTGCAGTTGCTGGCCCTCTGGCCTGGAACCACCTGCCACATCATGTGAGAGAGCTAGAGGACCATGGAAAGTTCCGGAATGCACTGAAGACAAGCAAATTTCTGGCATCGTTTGCACCAGCGCCCTTGGAGTGATTACATCACGAAACGGCGCCATAAAGAAATAATCAACTCATCATCATCATCAACGCCACTAAGCTACACATATATAGCGTAGCTTCTTGCCGCGTTTTCACCGAAGGGTTTCGCATGTCGCGAGTGAAACCTATTTATTTTTACAGGCAAGGGGCCAGCCTTAAGCCAACCACTTCAGTTGAAGTGGGGTTTCTCAGCTCCCGAGGGGGCAAGTACTCATTTTTTGTGGAGGCTGAGTAAACCTTGCCGGTATCAATGTTGGATTTTGAAATAAACACCGAAACGGGAAATCATTTCTGACAACCTCGGTGGAATTTGAACTCGAATTTTGCAGACAGGAGCTTTGCGGTGGCCGGGCCGGTTGCCTGGAACAATTTGCCCATCGGTGTTCGCGCGAACCAGCCTACCACCACCTTCAGAAAGGAACTGAAGACACTTCTTTTCTCCAAAAGCCATGGCGCCCTTGAGATGGTCCTGGACCATTAAATGGCGCCACAGGAAAGAAATCATCCATCATCATCATCATCATCGGCATGGAGTACAAGCACTCTACCAAATGAGCTATCGGTCAGACTTCATACTAAATGCAATTGCATAAACTGTCGCTTATACATGCCGCATGTGGACTTACAAAATAAAAACACAATCTCAAATGAACATAAGCTCTGCAACTTTTCTGGTATTGGCAGAAGTAAACCAAGTTTGTACAGCTAATAAAATCTAATCTAATCTAATCTAAGCTGCAAAGATATATATCATTTAAGATTTATACTAAATGCATTCCCACAAGCAGATATGTATAACTTAATGAAAGAAGTATGCAAGGATAGAAAGAAATGGCGGTTGATCTGTGATGTTGGCGGCTAGGGTTTGTTTAAGTGAAATTGGTTTTATGATTTAGTTTTTTATGTCCATGTATACATTGTTATTTTTATTCTTTGATTTAAAAAATGTAATTTGTCATGTATGTTCCTTGACTTATAGGTTGTTATGCGGCTGACCACCCATAATATAAAAATTGGTTCACTTTGCCAATGTCACCCCTGTTTCAGGGAAAGACGGCAAGAGTTGCAAGGTAATAAAAAATCTTAGGAATGTAATTTTTATATTATTTCAATGTAAATTCTAAAAAAAAAAACACCGACCTGGTTGCTCGTCAAACTGTCCATGTCTCGCCTCGCACCGCAGCTTTTCTACTGTCTACTAGGCCAGAGCTCGGGTAGGTAGCGGCGCGGTTGCGAAATCGGTAATATTTATTTTTACCCGAAAACTGGATTTTGTAATGTTTACCAGGCGAATCACGAGTCTGTCTGCGACACTAATCTAAGTTGCAGCGATATCATCGTCATCACTAATCGCACGACTCGAGTCTTGGAACCACCTGCATCATGTGAGAGAGCTAGAGGACCATGGAAAGTTCTGGAATGCACTGAAGACAAGAAAATTTCTAGCATCGTTTGCACCAGCGCCCTTGGAGTGACTACATCACGAAACGGCGCTTTCAAGAAATCATTAACATATCATCTTTTTCTGTTTCTTCAACAATTTCCAGCATGGTCTTAAATCTGTATCGGTGCTATTCACACAAAGTTTGATCCATGGCTGATCTACAGATCATCGTTTTTTGTATGGGAAATTCACTGTAGGCTGCGGATGAGCCATGGCTCTGCTGTTTGAGAATAACACCGTATAACACGTTTTACTTTATCCGGTTGGTAGAACGCTTGCGTTTCATGCCAGAGAGCTAGGATTATCTAATCTAATCTAAGCTGCAAGGATATATATCATTTAAGATTTATATTAAATGCATTCCCACAAGCAGACATGTATAATTTCGCGCTAACACATGCCGCATGTGGACCTACATTATAAAAACCCAATCTTAAATGAACATAAGCCCTACAACTCTTACCGTCCTTCCCTGAAACAGGGGTGACATTGGCAAAGTGAACCATTTTTTACAGTATGGGTGGTCAGCTGCATACCAACACATAAGTCAAGGATCCACACTAAGGAATTCAGATATGATTTATGCAGTTTCGTTATTTCTTTCAAACCCATAATTAATACATCTACCGGCAAGGTTTACTCAGCCTTCAAAAGAAATGAGATGTCTTCTTGACAATAGCGTTAGTCGAAAGTATTCGATGTAATAAAACTGAATTAAATATTGAATAATGAAGTAAAAAAAAAATAATAATAATGTGATTTGATGTAATTCCTTGACTTATAGGTTGATATGAGGCTGACCACCCATACTGTAAAAAATGGATCACTTTGCCAATGTCACCCCTGTTTCAGGGAAGGTCGGCAAGAGTTGCAGGGCTTATACCCATTTTAGATTGGATTTTTTATAGTGAAGGTCCACATGCGGCACGTGTGAGCGCGAAATTATGCGTGTCTGCTTGTGGGAATGCGTTTAATATGAATTTCAAATGATACATATCTTTGCAACTTAGATTTAGATTTAGATTTAGATAATCACTCAATTGTAAAAATAAAACTGTGTTTTTTACAATAACAACAAAAATACATTTTTCATAGGAATATACTAGCATTTCTTGATCTGACAAGTATGTACTTGTTATGAGCAAAATTTAGGTTAAAGAAGTCGCAAGAATGTAACATCTATCGGCAAGACGTTGCATTCAATAGACGTGGCATAAATACAGACCACTTCAGTTGCATACAAAGTGCATCTACAAGTCCGTTGTAAAAACTGTCATAGGATTTCTTACAATGTATACTTAAAATTTGATTCTTCCTTTTTTCTACAACAGAAGACATTAAATAAATGTGGCAAGCCTGCAGTTTAGAAGTTTTTCATGAGCACTGCCTTATAATTAGTTCACTTACTATGAGAAGTTACTCACAATAAAAGGTTTAATTCACAATTTCTCAAATCGGTGAATCAGCACTTCTATAACCCCTTTATTGAAGAAAACCTTTTCTTGGGTATGACTTCTCATAGTGAATGACCTAATTATAATGAAGTACTCTTGAAAAAATTCTACACTACTATAACTGTAACTGTAACTCTGTCGCCATTCCGCTAGGGGTGGCCAGAGCCTCTGCAAAGTTGCCTCCATTTTTTCCTATCCTTACATACCTCTTTCAATTCATTCACATCCATCACCTTTTTCATGCATTTTCTTCTTTTACGCTCACTTTGTATATCCCATTCTTTCACAATCTCCTCAATCTGATCACTCCATACTTTTCTCGGTCGTCCCTTCCCTCTTTTTCCTTTCACACTTTCTTTGTATACATACTTTGTCAGTCTATCATCATTCATTCTTTCCACATGCCCAAACCATCTCATCACATTCTTTTGTACCTTAACTTTCACATCCTCTTTCAAATTACATTCTTTTTTTACCCATTCATTCCTAACTCTATCCCTCAGAGTTGTTCCTGTCATGCTTCTCAAATGCTTCATTTCCACCGTACATACTTTACTCATTTCGCTATCGTTCACTGTCCATGCTTCACTTCCATACATCAAAGTCGGTAACAATATGCCATTGTGTACCGCCATTCTCAGATCCATCGTCAGTCGCTTGTTCTTTGCTATTCTTCAGGATTTTGAAACTGTTTTCAGTGTTTTATTTCGTTGAAAAAAGGAAAAAAAGTGCATTTATCTGAGAAACCCATGTTAGCTTAATGTGTCACTTATTCAGTTTTACCTTTAAGGTATCCTATTTTTTATGATTGAAATATTTTTTACTCTCCGTCGAGATTCGAACCCACTACCTTCCAATCACGAGTCCAGAGCGTTAACCACTAGGCTACAGACCGGTCTCAATTATTTAAATGATCATTTGACTTATAGGTTGGTATGAGGCTGACCATCCATAGGTACTGTAAAAAATGGTTCACTTTGCCAATGTCACCCCTGTTTCAGGGAAGGTCGGCAAAAGTTGTGGGGCTTATGTTCATTTGAGGTTTGGATTTTATTTGTAAGTACACATTCAGCATTTGTAAGCGCGAACTACACTTGTTGGTTTGTGGGCATACATCTGAGAGCTTTAAATGAATATATCCTTGCAACTTAGATTATAGATTATAGATCATTCATACTGTAAAAAATTATTCACTTTGCCAATGTCAGTCACCCCTGTTTCAGGGAATGTCGGCAAGAGTTGCAGGGCTTATGTTCATTTGAGGTTTGAATTTTATTTGTAAGTACACAATCAGCATTTGTAAGCGCGAACTACACGTGTTTGTTTGTGGGCATACATCTGACAGCTTTGAATGAATATTTCCTTGCAACTTAGATTATCGATTATAGAAGTGAATAATGTGTAATTCCTTGACTTATAGGTTGGTATGAGGCTGACTACCTTTGCTGTAAAAAATGGCTCACTTTGCCTATGCCCGCCCTGTTTCAGGGAAGATCAGTAAGAGTTGCAGGGCTTATGTTCATTTGAGATTTGGGTTTTATGTTGTAAGTCCACATGTGGTACGTGTAAGCGAGAACTTATGCATGTCTTCTTGTAAGATTGCATAAAATATGAATCATAATTAATGTAATATTTCTGAGTAAATGAGATTATCAGTAGTGAGAATAATGTGTGTAATAGGTAAAATGGAGGATCCGTCAGCTGTGAGTCAGGTGGCTTTATTTTGGCGCGAAAACCAGCCCAGGGCGCCAAAAGTGAAAGCAAAACCTAACAACAGGAAATCCCTTTATAATAAATAATCAGCCTAGCAGTAAAATTATTTCATAATATATTAAAGTAGATTATGTAAGAAAATGCAGTTATAATAAAATTGTTTTTTTTTCTATTTGAGAAGCATGACAGGAAAAACTCTGAAGGATAGATTTAGGAATGAATGGGTAAAGAAAGAATGTAAGTTGAAAGAGGATGTGAAAGTTAAGGTACAAAAGAATGTGATGAGATGCTTGGGCATGTGGAAAGAATGAATGAAATGTGAAAAGAAAGTGTAAAAAGAAAAGTATGAAGTGATCAGATTGAGGAGATTGTGAAAGAATGGGATATAAAAAGTGGGTTTAAAAGAAGAAAATGTATGAAAAAGTTGATGGAGATGAATGAATTGAAAGAAGTATGTAAGGATAGGAAGAAATGGAGGCAGCTTTGTAGATGCTCTGGGTATCCCTAGCGGAATGGCGACAGAGTTACATTATATACAGTCCATGTCTACAAAATGTGATTTTACATAAGCATGTAGACCGGTACGTAGTCTAGTAGTTAACGCTTCGGACTCATCATAGGAAGGTAGTGGGCTCGAATCCCAGCGGAGCAAAAAAAAAAAGTACCCTCTTCGCTGGATTAAGAGCGCTTTATACCCTGGATCTGTCGTTTTTGTTTCTTACACTATCTATAATCTATAATCTAAGCTGCAGGGATATGTAAACATTTAAGGCTCATATGAAATGCTGCCCACAGACAGGCACATGTAGGTTCGCGCCTACACATTCTGCATGTGTGCATACAAATAAAGAAAACCTCACATGGACATAAACCTTGCAACTCCTGCCGCCGTTCCCTGAACCGGGGTGGCATTGGCAAAAGTGAACCGATTTTTACAGCACGGGTGGTCAGCCTCTACCAGATGGTCAGCCCCGTACCAGTATGGTCTTAGTAATAGAGTGAGAGCTATGAAAAAAATCAGGCGTGTTCATTAATTATTAATCTAAATTATAAAAGTACAAAAAGTATTACTTACAAAGTGTCACCACAAAAAAAACACGTTTTTTTCATGTGTTTTTAATGCGCTATATTTTGGAAGTTTTTTTTTTCATTTCAATTAAAGAATTTTACGTTCTGTAGTCTCACAACACGCCGATTTTTGATAATGTCAATAGTTTTTGAGAAAGTATGGAAAAAATGTTTTCAAGAAATTTATTATAGGTACATTGTTTTTTTTAACCTACCTCTGTTGTTTTAGGTCATATGATTCAGTTGCCCGCAATGACTTTGCTCTATGGAAATTTTGAATTTCTTCTGACGCGTTCGATTCGCGATCCATCTCAAGGTTTGTTGTTCGAAATTTAAAAATTCAAATATCCCCGACGAGCGGTTTCTGCTGTGTGAATAGCATACAGAAAACTGGGCTAAGTCATCAATAATAGAAATTTAAAACATTGCAGTTTTTTCTCAGGATTTCTTTATTCAAATGCAGGTTTGTCCTGCATACAAAACAAACAATGTACATAATATCTATGCAATTAAGATTACATTACATTGGATTATAATCTTAGTTGCAGTGTCGTAAAGACGCTGATGAACAGAATTTACGACAATCTATAAACTCTATAATCGAAGTTGCAAAGATGTATTACATTTAAGATTCATATTAAACGCATTCACATCAGCAGACACGTAGCGGTTCGCGCTTACACATGCTGCATGTGGATTTACAACATGAAAATCCAATCTCAAATGAACATATGCCCTGCAATTCTTGCCGACCTTCCCTGACACAGGGGTGACATTGGCAAAGTGAACCTTTTTTTTACAGTATGGGTGGCAATGATTTGACAAAATCACCGAGTTGCAATTTGGAGCAGCATTATGTGAGTTATTATATGTGCTGCTTGACTTATCGCTGCCTTAGTTCTTGTTTACCGTATACGCCATTGAGAAAATTTTACATGAGCAATGTTTGCATGTGTACTCAGTGCCGGTTTTAGCACTACCGGCGCCCTGGGCGAGATTTTTTAAGGCGCCTCCCCCCCCCCCCCCCAATATTCGCCATTCGAAAATTCTGAGATTAAATTCTGAGAAAGATTAAAGTGAAATATTATTGCATGTTCTTTAACACATTACGTCTCTTTTGTAGGCACGTTTAGAAAATACCCAGTTTGGCATTTATATTTTTTTTCCACTTAGGTAACACACCTTTTGACAGTTGGAAGGTTACCGAAAGACTGAATTTGGATTTTTGTATGATGAGTGGGGTAGCGCATTTGTAATTTTTAAAGTATTGATTTCTCAGCCCATCCAGTTCCATATATCGATGGTTCAGACAGAGTAAGTTGTCAAGTGAGCTAGCGCGCGCAAGTGGAATGTGTGTAAGTGTGCTAACGAGTTTTCAAACTCGAGAAAGTTATCTAATGATGGCGAGCTGTTGCTGTGACGTCACTCTGCCGTAATGTGCGTGTGGGGACCACGCGAGACCACAGGTAAACGGGGGTGTGACGTCATTAGGCTGGGATATTAACATGCTATAGAAAATGCAAGTTATCAAGGGTGTTATACATTTTGTGAGTAATCAGACGCACTGTATGCTCAAACCCTCCTCACACCCATCCTGTATGTATGTGTCAGAAGGACCCACAGCACATGGAGTGAGTTATTTTAAAGGAATGGGAGAACATATTTATTCTGAAATGTATTTGCCTGGAGTGCATTTTGTATTTTGAATGTATTTTGCTATGGAGTACCACTCTCCATAGGAGGTAAGCTAATCCAGCCTTCTGATTCAGAGAGACTTCTAGGAGTCTTACTGGATCGGAATCTGACACTGGAGAGGCAAATAGATGCCACAATAGCTTCTTTTTTTTTTCACTACGCCAAATTAAGGCTATTAGAAAGTGTTTACCGTCAGATGCAGTCAAGACCCTAGTGGGCGCGTTTGTGGTGTATCGGATTGACTATTGTTCGACGCTTTATAGTGGTCAGCCAAAGAAGCAGTTCAATCGCTTTCAATCTGTGTTGAATTCGGCAGCAAGACTCATATTCGGGATACCCAAATTCGCTCACATCACTCCGCTGTTAAAAACACTACATTGGCTTCGTTTCCCGGAGAGGGTGGTCTACCGTGTTTGTGTGATGGTATATAAAGCCATCAATGGCTTGGCTCCACCTTATTTGACTGACATGATGTTGCCTGTTGAGATGGGTGAAAGGAGGCAGACACTCAGATCCGCGGGTGATGAAGTAGTCAATTTGGTTCAGCCACGCCGTCAGATTCGTACAAATTTCGGAGACCGCGCTTTCCATGTTGCGGGTCCGGTGGAGTGGAACAGACTGCCACCCGGAGTGAAGAACTCCAAATCTATGGATGTATTTCGCGGGGCACTCAAGACACACATTTTTCTTCTTCTTCTTCCTGTGCCACTTCTAACGAAGATCGGCGATCATCATAGCTATTTTGACTTTTGATGCTGCGGCTCGAAATAGGGACTTGGTGCTTCCGCCGAACCACTGTCGCAAGTTCTTCAGCCACGATGTCCTTCGGCGTCCCTGAGATCTTCTCCCCTCAATCTTACCCTGAATGATAAGATGAAGGAGACGGTACTTCTCATTTCTCATAATGTGACCGAAGTACATAAGCTTTCTCTGCTTAATGGTAGGCAGGAGCTCCTTTGTAGTGCGCATTCGTTGAAGGACTTCTTCATTGGTGACTCGATCACGCCAAGAGATCCGAAGCATTTTTCGGTATAGACACATCTCGAATGCTTCAATACGTCTCTCCAGTGCCTGCGTGAGAGTCCATCCCTCCATACCATACAGAGCGATTGGGAAAACGTAGCACCTCACTATGCGCTTCCGGAGTTCAAGGCTTAAATTTCAGCACAACAGTAATTTGCTCATTTTAGCGAAGACATTTCGGGCTTGCTCTAGTCTGCTTCTGACTTCTTGACACATGTCCCACTTTTCGTTGACCACACATCCCAGGTACCTGTAACTAGTGCATCTTTCAATGCTTTCGCCATCTAGTTCTACATGTACGGAGGCGTTTGTGTTTCTGCTGATAACCATGACCTTGGTCTTCTTAAAGTTAATGTTTATGCCAGCTTCTTTGCTAGCGACATTTATTCTGGTCAACAATGTTTGCAGATCCGCCTGAGTGTCAGCGAGTAGGACTGTGTCATCGGCATACCGCAGGTTGTTTACCAGCTGCCCGTTGACAACAATGCCTTCCCTAGCCTCATGAAGTGCTTGCGCCATGATCCTTTCTGAATATAGGTTAAAAAGTGTTGGTGACAGTACGCATCCCTGTCTAACTCCTCTTCTGATGGGTATTTGTCTGGTCTCTGAACTCTCTACAAGCACTGAAGCAGTTTGCTGCCAATATATATTAGCAATAATGCGAGTGTTTTTATTTACACACATTTTTAGAAAGTCTTATCCATGATCGGAGAGGGCCCTTGAGGTGTGACACACACAAAAACGGCGCTCTCTTATCATTTGTAATTTAAAATAAATTAGCCTGATATTATTATTATTATACCATATGTACGCACCTGCTTTTAAAAATATAAATTAATTGATAGGAATCCAAGATTAGAAAAAATGCAGTCCACTCCTCCAGGACACCGAGGTCCACACAAGAAGTATGCTAAAACCCTCCTCATATCCGTCCCGTATGCATGTGTGAGAAGGACCCACACCACATGGACGCTCATACAAAGCTATATATTTTCTCAAGAGGCGGGAGGCCTTCCCGTGAAGTGAAAGCAACGACACAAAAAAGCAAGAAGCTCTAGGTTAGAGGCGTGCCCATGACTCTAAAAGTAAATGGTTCGATTTTACTGGAGCTAATAGCATACCTCGGGTGGCACTGCTTGTGGGATTGTTGCTAGATCACGAGTAGCGTGAATAATGATACACACGTTAAGTTCGCGCTTGCACTTGCTGCATGTGAACCTACAATATAAAAACTAAATCTCAAATGGGCATACACCCTGCAACTCCTGCCGAACTTTCCTGAAACATGGGTGACATTGGAGCCTACACGTGCCGCATGTGAACGTACAACATAATAACCTAAATCTCATACACCCTGCAACTCTCGCCGACTTTCCCTGAAACAGGGGTGACATAGCGAAGTGAAACATGTTTTAGAGTATGGGTAGTTAGCCGCATACCAATATTTAAATTAAGGAACGAAGAAACTTAAAGAAGATAAAAGTCCAGCCTTACAGCATTTTGGTAAACTGTACTGTAACTGTAACTGTACTGTACTGTAACTGTAACTCTGTCGCCATTCCGCTAGGGGTGGCCAGAGCCTCTGCAGAGTTGCCTCCATTTTTTCCTATCCTGACATACCTCTTTCAATTCCTTCATATCCATCACCTTTTTCATGCATTTTCTTCTTTTACGCTCACTTTGTATATCCCATTCTTTCACAATCTCCACAATCTGATCACTCCATACTTTTCTCGGTCGTCCCTTCCCTCTTTTTCCTTTCACACTTTCTTTGTATACATACTTTGTCTTGCTCGCAAAGACGACGGTGACTAGCGACAAACAAGCATGTAGAAGGCTCTTGAGGTGGGCATTCTGACAAAAACAGCGCTCGACAAATAAAACAGCCAAAATGTATGTAAACAAAAACATTATTTATTTCTGATAGTTTAGAAGTGGAAGGGGCCGACGTAGGTTTAGATAGACGTATTTTTAAGTGGAGGGGGCAGCGGAAGAGAATGTATGAATGCATTTAAAAAAAGAACGTTTCTGGCGTTGCATCACCGCGCAGTTGGTAAAAGTGGGTCAGGCAGATGGCGGGAAAGAGGAGCGCTGCGCCTTGTTTATGGTATTTATTAGTATATTGGAAATGTCTATGGTCTCGTCTTGTAGCTGCCGGGAAATGATTTGGTATACTATTTGCGACTTTGGTTTATTTATATTTTTTCCATTAGATACCTACCATTCTTTCCTTCAGAAATAATTTCTCAGAAAATACAGGTTTCAGATAGTGAGAGAATAGATTTGTGGAAAGGAATGCAATCCACCAACCTATTTTGTCTGGCCAGTTGTCTTCATGCGAAAGCAGAAGCTTGTGTGCATGCAACGGCATCTGTTGAACCAGGGTCGAAGTTATCATCGCGGGATTCGAACCAACGTTATCCGGTTCCAAATAACCTGACTTGATCCCCGCGGCCTTGACACCTATCAGTAAGTATACTGTAATCTACTTTCTCACTTGTTTCTGTCAAATCACTAGGAAGCGTTTTTTTTCCAACAAGAATTAAAGTTTTATAATTCGGCAATGGGGTCAACAAAATTAACATAAATCCACTCTAAATTGAGGAACATAAAGTGTTTGTGATTATTGGCCATAAATTATAACAAAAAATCTCTTATTTGTGGAAAAAATTGAAATGTAAAATTGGCCGTGAGTGCTACACAGTTTTTCAAGATCTATTATTTCGGGAATCACATTGTACACGCAGCCTTCGTCCAAATTCGACAACTGAAATTGACATTTGTGGATGGATGGGAGGTTTTTAAAAAGACAATAATTACGATAATTTTTTTAAAGAAACATTTTTGAAACATAACCTCAACTTTTTTTGAATAATTTGGAACAAGAACAAAATTAATGGAAAGAAGAAATAAAAAATCAAAATTGTATACCTACCTACCTACCTGTAATACCTACCTGATGAACATGGCAGAAGACGTGAAATGGACAATTTACACTTTTATATGGACAATCTATATTCTGTTTTAATTTTATGTTTTATAGCTGTATTTTTTATTTGTATTTTTAAACTCACTTTAGTTCTTAACATTTTGTTTTGTAGCAATGGCCACCAACAATAATTTTAAATCTGTACATTGTGGAAATGCCGCCACTAATTTTCATAGAAAGAATGAATGGGTTTTCGGGACATGGAATGTAAGGAAGATGAATGATTGCAAGGAGAAAGAAATTATGAATGTAATGAAAGAGAAACGAATAAAAGTAATGGGTGTGACAGAAACAAAAATGAAAGGGAATGGTGAGAAAGTATTAGCGAATGGTGAATTGTATATTTGGTCAGGTGTGGAAGATGGGAATGAAAGGCAGGGTGTAGGTGTAATTGTGAGTGAGTGTGTGAAGGGATGCATAGCGGGTTACCAAAGAATTTCTCCCAGGATTTTGGTTGTTAAATTCAAAATTAACAGTTTGAAACTTTTCTTGGTGACCTGTTATGCTCCTGTTGATTCAGAGTGTATGGAGGTGAGAATGAGTTTTTGGAATGAGCTGAATGCGGTTGTGCATGAAAGGAAGAAGAATGAAAACATTGTAATTTTAGGTGATATGAATGGATGGATAGGTGCGCAGAGGGATGAATGTTTGAAAATTATTGGTCCTGGTGGGAGAGGTGTAGTCAATGATAATGGGCGACATCTGATTGCTTTGTGTGCGGAGCACAGTCTTTTTGCATCGAATACTTGGTTTCGGCATAAGGATGTGCATCTGTACACGAGGCAGATTGTGGGAAGTCGCACAATCATTGACTACATCTGTGTGGATGAAAGATTGAGAGGAGCCGTAAGAGATAGCCGTGTCTACCGCGGGCCTGAAATAGGCAGTGATCACTATCTCTTATGTGCTAAAATAATGCTTGGTGAAGTAAGAAAGAAGAAACGCAAGAAGCAAGTAAGAATGACTAGAATAAAAGTAGAAAGGCTGAATGAAGAAAATGTGAAAGAGAAGTATGTATCAGAGCTCCACAAAATTTTAAGTGTAAATGAACTTGAGAAGAATGTGTGTGGAAAAGATATTGAAAGCATGTGGAAAGATCTGAAGGAAGGAATGATTGAATGTGCTAAAAAAGTATGTGGGGTAACGAAAGGTGGAAAATTGAAAGGAGATGCCTGGTGGAATGATAGAGTGAAAGAAGCTGTGAAAGTTAAGAAAAAGTGTTATGAAAATTGGCTGAATGATAGAAATGATAGAAAGCTAGAAGACGAATATAAGATAGCTAAGAGAATGGCGAAGACTATAATTTATGAAAGCAAGATGAATGAACAAAGAAAGATTGATGAAAGGATTAACAAAAGTTTCACCGACAGTAAGAAGGAATTTTGGAGGTGGATCAATGCGGATAGAAATAAATCTTCTGCATTGACCACTCCGGGAGTCAAAAGTGCTGCCGGTGAGATGGTATGGGAGAATGAAGAAGTATGCAAGAGATGGAAAAACTATTTTCAAGAAATTTTTGGCCAGGGTGAAAGAAGAATTTATGAACAGACAGATGAAGAGAATGAATTGAAGATTTTGAAAGAAGAAATGAAAGTGTCTATTTCACGTCTGAAGAATGGGAAGTCTGCTGGGTTTGATGGTATAAATGGTGAAATGTTGAAAGCAGGAGGTGAATGTGTGATAGATTGGATGTACGAATTATGTAAGCTTTGTGTGAATGCAGGAGTAGTACCGATGGATTGGAGGAAGGCAGTCATTGTTCCCATTTACAAAGGTAAAGGGGACAAAAAAGACTGTCAGAACTTCAGACCAATCAGTCTACTCAGTATACCAGGAAAAGTCTTCTGTAAGGTGATTATAAAAAATGTGATTCTGACTACTAGCAAAAGGGTTTCCGATATACAGTCCGGCTTTATGGCCGGTAGAGGCTGTGTTGATCAGATTTTCACTCTACGACAACTTGTTGAAAAACAATTGTCGGTGAGGGGGAAACTATTCACGGCCTTTGTGGATCTGGAAAAGGCTTTTGACTCAGTGGACAGAGGTATGTTGTGGGATGTTTTGAAAGCATACGGAGTGAATGGAGCTCTACTCAATGCGGTGCATGCGAACTATGAGAATAGTATGGCCTGCATTCGTATTGATGGTGAGTATAGTGAATGGTTTGAAGTTTTTAAGGGTGTAAGGCAAGGATGTGTGATGAGCCCATGGCTATTTAACATAGTCATGGACAAGTGTGTTCGAGATGCTAGACTTGATGATTGTGGATTAATGATAGGAGAGAGCAAAGTAAGCGTTCTACTGTATGCGGATGATGCAGTCCTTGTATCTGATTCAGCAGTGGAATTGCAAATGATGCTCTCTAGATTGAACGAAGCTTTGAAAGGTAATAATTTGAAGTTGAATGCAAGAAAGACGAAAGTTTTGATTTTTGAAAGAGATGATGAAAATATGAATTATGAATTTAAAATTAATGGAATGAATGTTGATGTTGTAAATGAGTTTGTATATTTGGGATGTAAGTTTGAAAAAGATGGAAGAATGGCCGGTGAATTTGAAAGAAGAATAATGAAAGGCAGGTGTGTACTGGGTGCGACCGCTTGCATCGCCAGGAACCAAAATCTCTCAAAAAATGTTAGATTGGCGGTGCACGGTGGTATACTAGTGCCAACCTTGATGTATGGAAGTGAAGCCTGGACGGTGAGTGAAAGGGAAATTAGTAAAGTCCATACAGTAGAAATGGACTATCTAAGAAGTATGATTGGGAAAAAACGAAGTGACAGGGTGAGGAATGATTTTGTAAGAGAAGAATGTGGTGTAAGGGAAAGTGTGAAAGTGAAGATTAAAAGAAGTATGTTAAGATGGTTCGGGCACTTGGAGAGAATGAGTGATGAAAGATTGACGAAGAAAGTATATGTTGCTAGAATAGATGGATGTCGTGGTAGAGGAAGACCGAGAAAAGTATGGAAGGATCAAATCTCTGAAATAGCGAATGAATGGGATATCCAGAGTCATAATAAAAGGAGGACTTGTATGAAAAAGGTTATGACTCTGGATGAAATGAAAGAAGTATGCAAGGACAGGAAGAAGTGGCGGCTAATCTGCAATGTTGATTTCTAATGTTGGTGTATTCATTTGCTACATTTTTTGCATAGGAAATTTTTGACTTTTTTTGTATAGATTTCTTTGTAAGGTTTTGTTCTTTTTTATATTTAAATGTAATTTATTATTCATATTCCTTGACTTATAGGTTGGTATGAGGCTGACCACCCATACTGTAAAAAATGGTTCACTTTGCCAATGTCACCCCTGTTTCAGGGAAGGTCGGCAAAAGTTGTGGGGCTTATGTTCATTTGAGGTTAGGATTTTATTTGTAAGTACACATTCAGCATTTGTAAGCGCGAACTACACTTGTTGGTTTGTGGGCATACATCTGAGAGCTTTAAATGAATATATCTTTGCAACTTAGATTATAGATTATTATATATTACCTCTGATCTAATCTAATCTAAGTTGCAAAATATAAGTAACATTAGAGATTCACATTATACGCATTTTCACAAAATAGACATGTTTAAGTTCGCGCTTAAACATGCCGCATGTAGTCCTACAATATAAAAACCCGAATCTCAAATGAACATCCACCCTGCAACTCCTGCCGACCTTCCCTGAAACAGGGGTGACATTGGCAAAGTGAACCATTTTTTACAGTATGGGTGGTCAGCCTCATACCAACCTATAAGTCAAGGAATATGAATAATAAATTACATTTAAATATAAAAAAGAACAAAACCTTACAAAGAAATCTATACAAAAAAAGTAAAAAATTTCCTATGCAAAAAAATGTAGCAAATGAATACACCAACATTAGAAATCAACATTGCAGATTAGCCGCCACTTCTTCCTGTCCTTGCATACTTCTTTCATTTCATCCAGAGTCATAACCTTTTTCATACAAGTCCTCCTTTTATTATGACTCTGGATATCCCATTCATTCGCTATATCAGAGATTTGATCCTTCCATACTTTTCTCGGTCTTCCTCTACCACGACATCCATCCAACAACCTCCTAAAACCTCCTGAAAACTTCCATCCATGGGGTGCAAGTCTCGACGGCCGTCGGTAGATCTTACCGTAACTATTTGAAGATAGGACGGCGTAGAACAGGGTGATGTATCGAACAAATTCATTTTATATGGAATAACGATCAGCTGTTCAGGCACCGCCATATTTCGTTCAACCCTATATTTAAATAGATACGGTAAGATCTACCGTCAGCAGTCGAGACTTCAACCCCTGAAGCGTTATTCTGCTAAATTTCTCAAAGCGATTCGTGTTCAAAAATAAGATGTACTGTGTTTTATTTTAATCTATGGAGTTTGCAAGTCTTGATTATGTGCAAAGAAGAGCGGTGCAGCTGATCGATGATCCTATTCTCACAGCCAACCTTCATTCTCTAGAGCACAGGAGGAAAGTTGGAATGATCAGTCTCTTCTATAGGTACTATAATGGTGTCTGCTCTGATGAAATATCCTCACTTATACCTCCTCCTCTCTTCACAACAAGGAAAACTCGTAGAACGGCTCACATCCAACCATTTGTAGTCGATATCAAAACTATGAGAACTTGGAGTTTTCACGACTCATTCCTTTGCCAAACTGACCGCTTATGGAATGAGTTACCGGTATCTGTGTTTCCATCCCAATTTAACCTTGCCCTTTTCAAATCCAATATCAATCGCCATTTGCTCTCAGTGTCTCAAAACAAAGCAACGCAACACACACCACAGCACTGCGCAGCTAACGGCCCTGCAACTGGATAAGGACAACTGCCACATCACCACCACCTCTGCGGCACTATAACAAGTGTGATAAACCCCTAGAGTCTCTCAAATCTAGGGAGTCTCCCGCACAGGCTTCCTTAAAATAAAAAAGTACGCTGTCGAGATTGGGAAAATGTTCCCGTATCAGCGGAAGTGTGTTGATTTGTTAGAGCGAATCCAAAAGTAGCTCTTAAGGTACCTCCTCACGAGAAAGCATGGGAATTGTACCAAGTTTATGCAGCATGAGGAGTTACTTCAGGAAACCAGCTCCAGGAGCATTGAATCTCAGCAAAACGGCTATTTTATGCTGCTTTGTCATTACATTATTAAGGGCCTCTCACTCAAACTTCCTCAAAAAACTTATGGTCCGACAGCGAAAATCCTATCTTCTATTTTCTTACATCTCTATTGATTGTGTAAAGGCGCGTGAAGGTAATTTTCAATAAGAAAAACATGTTGTACCCAATAAAAAAAAAATAAAACAGCTCCCAAGCATTGTAAGCTATCACCAACAGTATTCGGGTATGGGCGTTTGTACTTTATCATCGAGCAGTCCCTTTTCATACGCGTCGACCTAGTTTCTGGGTCCACAAATAGCCCTGCGTACTGTTGGCTTGGACGAAGACAACGCACACGCGACAGAAGGGCTCTCTGCCACTCATCTAGAGGTCACGTCATCTTTATTGGTCCACCTATCTGCCCTAATTGATTTGGCCCTATTTTTTTGGACGCATCGAGTCGCGGTGCCTAGCCCAAAGTGCCCACCCAAATTTAGTTACCATGTGTTTTTTTGGAGATTCTAATCTAATCGAAGTTGAAAAATATATGTAACATTAGAGATTCACATTATATGCTTTTACACAAAACAGACTTTAAGTTCGCGCTTAAGCATGCCGCATGTGGTCCTACAATATAAAAACCCGAACCTCACATGGACATACACCCTGCAACACTTGCCAACCTTCCCTGAAACAGGGGTGACATTGGCAAAGTGAACTATTTTCTACAGCATAGGTGGTCAGCCGCATACCAACCTATAAATCAAGGAACATACCTACACAACAAATTACATTTTAAAAATCAAAAACTACAGAAAACAAATTCTCTTTTAAAAAACCCTAGCCGCCAACATCACAGATCAACCGCCATTTACACACTTCTTTCATTTCCAAAGTGAACCATTTTTCATAGAATGTGTTGTCAGCCTCATACCAACATAATAAGTACGCAAACACAACGCAACTAAAAACGCAACTAAGCTACACATATAGTGTAACTTCTTGCAACGTTATCTCCGAAGGGGTCGCTTATGACGAGTTGAACCTATTTATTTTTACAGGTAAGGGGGCCGGCCTTACGCCAACCACTTCAGTTGAAGTGGGGGTTTGCCAGCTCCCGAGAGGGCTGGCACTCATTTCTTGTGATGGCTGAGTACACCTTGCCGGTATTTTATTTTGGGGTTCGAAATAAACACCGAAACGGAAAGTCATTTCTGACACCCTCGGGGAGATTCGAACCCGAGCTCACGGCATGGAATGCAAGCACTCTACCTAGTGAGCCATCGACCGGACAATATGTGGTTAAGAGAAATCAGATCACAAGTTGCACACAAAAAATGTTTTATCTACGATTACTAAAATCAGTGAATCGGCACTTATTTAGTTTTACCTTTAAGGCGGCGATGTATTCCCCAAACAGTGGAAATAGCCTGTTTGTTATTGAAAAATGCAAACGGAACTAAAATCAATGCATTGAATTAAAATCCACTTAAAATATATGGGCCGAACTTTTGGAAAGTAGAAATTCCAATATGGAAGAATTTGTAAAGGCTAGTATTATATTTGCTTACAATTTGAAATGGAAAATATCTGAAATGTAAATTTACACTAATGACAGTCATAGGGTACGAATTAACGGATATGCTCCCAAAATTCTCTGAATTTTTGCAACTTTCGGATTCCATGACTTCTAATCTAATCTAAGCTGCAAAGATATATATCATTTAAGATTTATATTAAATGCATTCCCACAAGCAGACATGTATAATTTCGCGCTAACACATGCCGCATGTGGACTTACAATATAAAAACCCAATCTCAAATGTTACTTCTAATCTCTAATTATTTCTAAGTTGCAAATATATCTCACATTAGTGATTCACATTGTATGCATTCCCACCAGCAGACACGTAAGTTCGCGCTTGCACATGCCGCATGTGAACCTACAACATAAAAACCCAGATGTAATATGAACGAACACCCTGCAACTCTGGCTGACCTTTCCTCATAGTAACTTTGTACCACGTTTTTCCCAAAGGAGTCGTATAAGGCGATAGGAACCAACCTATTTTGTTTAACAGGTAAGAGGGCCGGCCTTACGCCGACCACTTCACTTGAAGTGGGGGTTTTCCGGCTCCCGACGGGGCTAGTACCTACTTATATCACTCCCCGCTTGGACATCCTGGGCCGCCACTGGACGATCCTTTTCGGCCACCTGTCATGGTCCTGCCTTGCGACGTGACCAGCCCAGCGCCACTTTAAGCAGGCCACTCTCTGTATGTCATCAGTGACACCAGTGCGTCTACGGATCTCCTGGTTTGGAACCCTGTCTCTGAGGCTGATTTCCAGCATCCTCTATTCAATGGCTCTTTGGCACGTCCTCAGTCTGTTGGCGCTATACTGAGTGAGTGAACAATCATTGATCCTTTTTTATTCTGAACTTTCTTCAGTATTTTTTTCAAAACAAAATGACGTCACTAGTGATGATGCAGATGATAGTTTTTATATATAGGTTAGTGGGCCTATAAATATTTAACATAGAAATCGGACGCTGAACGAAGCTCCGATGAGAATTTTGAATTTTGATTTATTTTAATCTAAAACTGTTGACGTTCCATTTTAATAACAATTTGCTATCTATAATCTAAGTTGCACAGATATGTTATCATTTAAAATTCGTCAAAAAGTCTTGTGGTAACGCTTCGGACTCTTAATTGGAAGGTTGTGGGTTCGAATCCCAGCGGAGCACAAAAAATATACTAAACTTTTTAGGGTGTGTTGCAGTGGCGAAGGGTGCCATACAAGCCGGTTTCCATCGGTTTTCCGTTTAAAATGAGGCAGAAATGATAATAAAGTAGACTGCATGGTTTCAATGGAGGAAAAATACGTATTGTTTCTTTGGTTTTAAATGTATTTTTTTACTTTGTACCTATATTTGTTAACTGCTTTGTTACATCATTTTAAAAGGGAAGCCGATGGAAACCGGCTTGTATGGCACCCTTCGCCACTGGTGTATTGTGAAAATAGAATTACGTTTTTGAAAAAATATTTTTATTTTGGAATAAAAAATATAAGTACTTATTTTTATTTATACAGTAAACAAACAGTATTATACATGATTTATATTGGTACAAAAACATAATTAATATAATTCAAAAACCAGCAAAGAAATATTTATGTTTTTAAATGTTCTCTTCGCTGGGTTGAAAATTTTATAAAGCTTTACGAAAGACCGGTCGGCAACTGGGTCTTACTTGAGAATTGTCACTTTAAAGCGAAGACCAATCTCTTAAAAGTCCGGTCGATAACTCAGTTGGTAGAGCGCTTGCATTCCATGCCGAGAGCATGGGTTCGATTTCCACCAAGGGTAAAAATCACATATTAATGATTTTCCGTTTCGGTGCTTAATTTAAACCCAAAATAAATACCGGCAAGGATTACTTATTTTTTACAAGAAATGAGTATCAGCCTCCTCGGGAGGTGGGAAACCGCAACTTCAACTGAAGTGATAGGCGTGAAGCCGGCCTCCTTACACGTAAAAATAAATATGTCCCAAACCGTCACATACGAGTCCTTCGTGGATAACGCAGGCAAGAAGTCACACTATATGTGTAGCTTAGTTGCGTTTGCGTTGCGCAGATCAGCCACGGATCAAATATTTTATGAACAGCACAGTTAGTATTTTCCAACCATGTCAAGCGTTTTCATTCCAAGCGTTCTGAATGTAATTTAAATTCAAAATGATAATCGTAAAATTTAAACACACAAATAAATAAATGAAGTTGCAACTGACTTTTACGCTATTTTTTTTTCCTTTTCTATTAGGAAACATACACACACTTAAATTTTGTTATGTCACTAATAAGTATATGTTTACAGCCCCCCCAGACAATCACTTGAGATTCATCATTCTTGCGTGACATTTTTTCTAGTCGGTTTTGAGCCCCGTTTAGGTGTGATTTTTTTGACTCTACCGAATAAAACAATCACGTATAACTGTCATGCAATTGTGTGAATTAATCATTTTATTTTCTGCTGCTATTTGGTAACATACTCAATACAAAACGTCTAACGGTATCACAATGCCATACATTTTTTCAGCCTGTTGTTTAATCATGATTAAGGCGCGTTATAAAGCTAAATCTGCCGTTATTATTTCTTACACTTTATGGTCTTAGCAAAATAGATACAGTAATGAAAAAAATCAAGCATGTTAAGAAATGTTTTACCTTAATTATAAAGCTTGAATAAAACATATAACTTAAGATTTACCACCACAATTTTTTTTTTAAAAAAACGCGTTATTGTACTTTTTAGCTTTTTTTTCGTGTGTGCTGTATTTGGAATTTTTTTTTTGCTTTTTAATTACAGAACTATACATTGTTTAGCTTCCTTACTTAACATTTTTTTTATAATGTCAATAGTTTTTGAGTTAATATGGAACAACTGAAACTACTTAATGAATTAAATTTTAATTAAATCAAAGAACACAGTTTTTCCATATTTACTCAAAAACCATGGATATTATAAAAAAAAATGTTAAGTACGAAAGCTAAACAATATATAGTTCTGTAATTAAAAAGCAAAAAAAAAAAATCCGAATTACAGCACACACGAAAAAAAAGCTAAAAATGTAAACAAAACACATTTTTTTAAATATTTTTTGTGCTGGCAATTGATAAGTGATATATTTTGTTCAAGCTTTATAATTTTATCAAAAATTTACGCTCGCAGGTTTAACGCATCACGCATGGGGTACACGCGCAAGAGTGTTGCGTGTTCTGTGCCAGTCTATGGGAGGGCACTATAACGCACCATAACGTGCATAATATGCTCAAAAGTATTACATAAAAAATGTGTGTCAAATAATTATGTATTCCGGCGCAGGCGCAGGCGCGCTACTGGGCGCCCAGCTTCACAACCAACTCACTTCCGCGTCCGCCGAGTTTTCTCTTTAAAGTAAACAAACGTAAAATACACGCAGCTGTGACTGTGGCGCTTATTCCACTTAATCGAAGATGGAGGCAGGTCTGCTGACAAATCGCATCTGTTCCTTGACTTATAGGTTGGTATGCGGCTGACCACCTGATTTGAGGATTCTCTTGTTCCTTTCTTGAGTAGAGTAACTTTAGCTGATTAACTTCAACGGGAAGGCCTTCCGCCGCCAAAACAACATTGCAAGTGAAGTATCACCAAGTGAAGCGACTCCGCATGAGTTGTATGAACTTGGTGGGTGGAGGTGGGTAAAGTGCCACCCATGCTGTAGAAAATGGTTCACTTTGCCAATGTCACCCCTGTTTCAGGAAAGGTCGGCAGGAGTTGCAGGGTGTATGTTCATTTGAGATTTGGGGAGGACTACATGCGGCTTGTTTAAGCGCGAACTTAAAAATGTCTGTTTTGTAAAAATGCATTTTTTTTATTTTTTTTTATTTTTTTATTTTAATAGGACAACAAACAGCGTTACATAAATAATGTGAATCTCTAATGCTACTTATATTTTGCAACTTAGATTAGATTAGGACTCAAGATCGGCGGTCAGTGATCACACACTTCCTCGCAACACGGCAATGCGTCACTCAGCGCTTGTTTGGCTTATCTGACAAACTGTACCCTTAGTACGAGTTGCAAAACTTGAGTAAAGTAAAGTTTACGAAAAGTATTAAAGAGTGATTTTCCCCAAAATCTGCCGTTTTTGTTTCTTACACTTTATGGTCTTAGCAAAAGAGTTGCAGTGATAAAGAAAACCAAGTTCAAACAAACAAAAACGGCAAATTTTGGGAAAAATACTCGCTCTTTAATACTTTCCGTAAACTTTACTTTACTCGAGTTTTGCAACGCGTACTCAGGGTACAGAATAATGACATTGAACAATAGAGTCCGCAATGATTGGGTGATGAACGAGTGTGGTATAAAAGAGAATTTGAGAATGAAAGTGCAAAAAAATAAAGTGAGATGGTTCGGACATCTTTAAAGAATGGATGATGAACGACTAACGAAGAAAGTGTACAGAGGAAATGTCAAAGGAAAGCGTGGAAGGGGAAGACCGAGGAAGGAATGGATAGACCAAATAGGTGAGATTGCGAAAGAATATAACCTGCAGATAAGAGAATAAGAGAAAAGTATGTATGAAAAAAGGGATGAATGTTTTTTTTTTTTTGAGAAATCCTGTGCGGGAGACGGGTGAGAGATTTAAGAGACTCTAAGGATCTATGACACTTGTTGTAGTGCCGCAGAGGTGTTTACGAGCCTGGTCGTCGCTACAAAGCGCCAATTCTTAAGCAAGACCCAGTTGCTGTAAGGCTAAATGGACCTTTTAATGACCGGTCTTTGGTAAAGGTTTATGAATTTTTCAACCCAGTGAAGAGCAAATTTGAAAATTTAAATGGTATGTTCATATTAATGTGTAAGTGCTCCGCCGGGATTCGAACCCACAACCTTCCATTTACGCGTCTGAAGTGTTACGACATACAGTGATGTCGTAACGTAAACATGAAGAAAGATAAGTACAAAAGAAGAAATAAAAAAGAAGCAGGAAGAAGGAAACTATGGACCACGGTCTAAGCCCGGAAGAACAAAATCCGGCTGTCTACAACGCCTAAAAACATTAACTATATGTGCAGCTTAGTTGCATGACAAAAGGAAATAAAGTGAACGTTAGGAAAACGCAGTCTTCTGTATTTTATAAGCAAGCAATAGACTTACTAACTAGAGTAAAAAACAGGTTATTCCCAAGGCTCTAGTTAACAATTAAATAAATAATAATAATTGTTCATGTCCATACATTTAATGCATTTATATGTCAGAATTAACTGAACCATCTATTTATAAAACGCCACCTTAAAGGTAAAACTGAATAAGTGCTGATTCACTGATTTGAGAAATCGTGGATTAAACATTTTATTGGGAGTAACTTCTCATAGTAAGTGAACTAATTATAAGGAAGTGCTCATGAAAAATTCCTTAACTACAGGATTTTCACAATTTTTTAAGTGTTTTCTCTCGTAGAAAATAGGGAAAAAGGTGCATTTATCTGAGAAACTCATGCTAGCTTAATAGGTCATTTATTTAGTTTTACCTTTAAGGTATTTAAGGTATTTTACTTTTTTTGTATGGATTTATTTTTAAGGTTTTGTTGTTTTCTTATACTTAAATGTTATTTATTACTCGTATTCCTTGACTTATAGGTTGGTATGAGGCTGACCACTCATACTGTAAAAAATGGTTCACTTTGCCAATGTCACCCCTGTTTCAGGGAATGTCGGCAAGAGTTGCAGGGCTTATGTTCATTTGAGGTTTGGATTTTATTTGTAAGTACACAATCAGCATTTGTAAGCGCGAACTACACGTGTTTGTTTGTGGGCATACATCTGAGAGCTTTGAATGAATATATCCTTGCAACTTAGATTATAGATTATAGATATCGAAATAATTATACATTTTATATCTATTTATAATCTTAGTAACACTTAAAAAGTAACGCTACTAAGCTATACATATAGTGTAACTTCTAGCCGCGTTTCCCCGGAGGGATCGTATGTGTCTAGTGATTTATATATATTTTTACAGGTAAGGAGGCCGATCTTACGCCAACAACTTCAGTTGAAGTATTAGTTTCCCAGCTTCTGAGGGGGCTGGTACTCATTTCTTGTGGAGGCTAAGTAGTAAAGTGGGTGTTATGGCCGAGGGGGCCAAGCGGGCTGATCTTTCGTGTGTATTTGGAATAGAATAACGTTGGTTCGATTTCGATCCCCGCCTGGGTCATTTGACCATAACTTTGACCTTGGTTCAACAGATGTTATTAATTGTTAATTACTAATTAATAATTCATTAAAATAAACAATGATGAATTATTAATTGATGATATTAATACCTGTTTTTGGACAGGCAGAATAGGTTGGCGAATTGCATCCTCTTCATAAATATATTTTTTTTTTAAATAAAAAATAAAAAATAAAACCTTGCCGGTATTTCATTTTAGATTTGAAACAGACATCGAAACGGGAAAACATTTTTAAAACCAATGGTGGGAATCGAACCCCAGCTCTCAGCATTTGTTGCGTTTTATTTAATGAATATATTTACTATTTAATAAAGATGTTATAAATTTTACAATTTACAAAATACAAAACATCTGATTAAAATGTATCAAATAGAGACGTTCAAACGTAGACAGCATGTGCAAGGAAAGTGATCTTGACAGTAAATATTTAGTAAACAAGGCTTCAGCTGACTTGCGTGCATTTTATAAATTCTATCTCATATTTTTCTTACTTCCTTGCGTCATTCATATAATGTTATGTACACTACACACCATCATTCATGCGTGCTGTTTTTGCATGCCTGTCATTGATCCACGGAAGGTGTGAATTTCAAATAACAGTAGGGCTCGGTATTTTCAAGTGTAGTAAAGTTAACTAAAATGCAAATTTAGTTCAATTTTCATAATATTGTTATGTAAATATAAATATTGAAATAAGTATGGGTAGTTATAGTGTTATGTAAATATAAATATTGAAATAAGTATGGATAGTTATAGTTATAAGAATCCTCAAAAGTATTGGTAGGTAAGATCGATAATTATGTATAAGTGTAGAATTCTCTAGGCTAAGTAGGTATTTGTTATAATTATAGGAATACTGTATTGCATTGGTAGGTAGGATTTTGGTTGTGTCTATGATAACGCCAAGTTTGGCGCTATCATGTGGAGGATGCATGGGGGAGGATTTGAGATCGCAAACTGGTTCTCGATTATCGCGATCGGACGAACTGCCCAACAAATCTGTCTAGGCAGCCAACCAATGGAGCAAGGGGGAAGGAATCACGGAATCAAATGGTCTGGACTCACCTTATCTCCAATGGATGCCTCTTTCGCGGAGCACTGGTCGCGTTTTTGTGTGTGGTTTCTCCTTCGTTCGCGCGCGGTGTACACTGCGATGGACACGTCTATCCAAGGCCGCGTATGAAGAAGTACTGGCTGGAGACAGGTGATTGGGCAAATCGGATAGGTCAGATTATAGGCACAAGGACAAGGATTTTATGGCCAGCTACCCATAACAAACCTACCTAACAGTTCGCCCAAACATGCCCCCCAGCTTGAGAGGACGTAGTCCTTTCAAAACAACGATTTTTTTTATTTTTTATTTGTTTATTATTATAACTTAAATCTACTTAATTACGCGAGTGGACTGTATATTATTTTGTAATGTTATTGATTTGGCAACGGACAAACCTTGACAACTGGACGCCTATAAGTTCCAGTTTTCGTCCGGACATTAACTACTCTAGCTATACCGTCCGCTCCCGGAAAGACATCCTCAATAACTCCTAGTGGCCAATTAAGAGGTGCACTACCTTCAGTTTTTAACAAGACAACAGATCCAATCTTGATTGGCTCTGTTTCCGTGTTCCATTTCTGACGCGTTTGGAGAGTGTGAAGGTACTCCACCTTCCACCGTTTCCAGAAAGACTGAACTAAATGGTCCACATACTGTTTACGAGACAGTAAACTAATGTCTCTAGAGGAGGTATCTGTCGCCGGAAGTGACTTTAGAGGAGTCAATGTGAGAAAATGTGCGGGGGTTAGAGCAATAGGTTCGGATGGATCGGCACTCAAACATGAAAGCGGTCTGGAGTTTAAAATTGCTTCAATTTGCGCAAGTACTGTAGACATTTCCTCGAATGTCAATAATTGTTTACCAATTACTCGATTCAGATGGAGTTTGATACTCCGCACGTTACTCTCCCAAATTCCACCGAAATGCGGGGCGGATGGGGGATTGAACTTCCAATCTATCCGATGGTCTCTTAGTTCCCTGTCGAACTTATTTTGAAAAGCTTCAGACTCCAGGAGACCATAGAGAGCATCGAGGTGAGATTTTGCACCAATGAAGTTTGTCCCACAGTCTGAGTACATTATTTTTACCGGCCCGCGTCGAGACAAAAATCGCTTAAGAGCGTTAATAAATGTTTCCGTGCTTAGATCTGATGCGAGTTCGATATGAACCGCTTTCGTGATTAAGCACACAAACACACAAATGTATGCTTTAATTTTGTGCACACCTCTTTTTCTATAAGGAATCACACTTAAGGGGCCCGCGTAGTCTATGCCACAGTGGAAAAATGCCTTACCTTCATTTACCCGACAGGCAGGTAAATCCCCCATGAGGGGGAAGCGTGATTTTGGATTAACCTTATAACAAGTATTACATAATTGGACGCGTTTACGCACAATATTTCTAGCCGACAAAATCCAGAAATTTTGTCGCAAAAGGGACATAAGTAACTGAGGTCCGGAATGCAAGAATTTTCTATGATAGTAATCAATGATTAAATTCAAAATATGACCGCGACCTGGTAAAAGTATTGGATGTTTACTGTCATAAGCTAAGTCAGCGTTTACAAGTCTCCCTCCTACTCGTAACAACCCATCGGCGTCGATAAAGGCATTAAGCTTACGAAATGCAGGAGATAAGACTTTACCGGCTTTCGCGTTTTTAATTTCGTTCGAAAAATGATGATTTTGTAAGTCTTTTATAACTACGATTTCTGCAAACCGTAGGTGAGAGACTTCAAATTTTGATGACAATCTTTTTATAAAACGAAGTATGTAAATAACAACTCTTAACAATTTACTCCAGGAAGAGATTCGTTCAGCGAGTGAACCTAATAAAGTTGGTTGCTTGGGTAAGTTATCCATTACAGTCATAACTTTTATTTTTTGTTCCGGCGGGTTTTCAATAGTATTTGGATCAAATTTACAAAAATTCCATTCTTCAATCGGTGAGCGCGCGAAGGCAGGGCCTTTAAACCAGAGCGGGTGGTCAATTAATTGTGCGGGAGTTAGGCCGCGTGAGAGACAATCCGCGGGATTGTCTTTCCCGGCAATATGATAAAACTGACTTGGAGGTATATTATCCTGAATTATAGTTACTCTATTCGCGATGAAAGTCTGCCAGCGGGATGGGTGTGAATGAACCCAAGCGAGTGCCACTGTACTATCAGAAAAGGCGTATACATTATTAATTTGGCAGCGAGTTGAATATGTATCAATGACTACACGCATTAATTTTGACAATATCAATATTCCCGATAATTCAAGTCTTGCTAAAGATATTGTACGACTTGGAGCTACTCGCGACTTTGCACAAGCTAAACTTATTTCTCCGCGTTTACTTGGAGGATTATATACATGAATATATATCACCGCTCCATATGCTCTCTCACTTGCGTCCGCGAATCCCAATAGGGATATAATCGACTCCTGCGTTACACCTGTATGACGTGGCAGCTGAATACTTTGAAGGAGTGGGAGTTCCGATTCATAATTTTCCCAAGTTGAAATTATACTCTGAGGAGGACAATCGTCCCAATCGATTTTATGTTCCCAGAGAAATTTAATCATTAATTTAGCTGTTACAATCACGGGTGCTACAAACCCCATCAAATCCCAGAAGCGCGCAATTGTCGACAGAATATTTCGTTTTGTACATTTACGAAATTTGTTAGTGACACTAAAGGTAAAAACATCCTTTCCAGGCAACCAATGCAAACCAAGGATGGTACATTGATCTTCTGAACTGAACTCCACAGCTTCAGAAATGCGACAAGCTGAGGGAATGCCTCCCATGACTGATGGTGAATTACTCGAGAACTTCACCAATTCAAAACCGCCCGCAAGAAATAATTCAATCAATTGGTTTGAAAGTGCGATAGCCTCTTCATCATTTAAACAGCTAGAAACCAAATCATCCATGTAAATATCTCTCTCTGCTACAAGTGCCGCTAATGGAAAACGTGTTCGCTCATCATCAATTAAACGACGAACGGTACGCATTGCAAGGTATGGGCTGCACTTTAAGCCAAATGGTACGCGTGTAAATTCAAAAAGCTGAAGT
Organism: Agapetus fuscipes; assembly: GCA_951799405.1. Classification (NCBI taxonomy): domain Eukaryota; kingdom Metazoa; phylum Arthropoda; class Insecta; order Trichoptera; family Glossosomatidae; genus Agapetus; species Agapetus fuscipes. The sequence goes on along the minus strand of OX637352.1, from coordinate 2,684,706 downwards.
GGATCATTTTTATCAAACCGATATAAAACTCTCTGATAGCATCTATGCTCTTTATTTACCAGAATTTGCATATACATTTTACGTATGTCAGCGCTTAGAGCAACTGGAAACAAGCGAAAGTGTAATATTATTTTAAATAGATCATTTTGAAGATTTCTACCCGTATGTAGAACATCATTCAGCGATAATCCTGATGTAGTTTTCATACTAGCATCTATTACTGCGCGAACCTTAGTTGTGGATTTATTTTCACGTATCACTGCATGATGCGGGGCTATGTATTGCAAGCTCAAGCATTGATCCGAATTTATATTTACAGGATTTAAATACCCTTCTTGTATATAATTTTTGAAAATAAGGTCGTATTCCAATTTTACAGAAGAGTTTGAAAGCAGTTTCCTTTCCAACGCGTAAAATCTCCGCTCTGCCGCTCTCTGAGAATCACCAAGCTGCCCCGGATCGGTCTTGAAAGGCAGCATTACGGAAAATCTACCAGTCTTGTCTCTCGTGGTGGTGTTGGTATATTTCTCTTCACATACCAGCTCCTCGATTTGCGGAGTGGAGACGTCCGGTACGTCTTCCAACTCCAAGAATTTTTTCATTTCAATTTCAATTGCTGAAAAGAAACTATAATCTGTTTTGATTAACGGTAGCACTGGAACTTCCCCTAGTACCACATACCCAAATAGGGTATCCAGTGCAACTGGCTCGCCTAAATTTCGTGAGATAGTGTTGTGTTTTATCACACGGGAGAATACATCTGCACCCAGAATCATGTCAATTTTTCCGGGAATAAAATATTTTTCATCAGCCAAACGTAATGATTTTAAATATTCTAAATTTTCAATATTAATGTTGGCGACGGGTATTTTATCAGTTATTTGATTAACCACCAAAGGCGATAGTTTAAAATTGACCGATTTCTCAACTCTCGAAAGAAGGGTAATTGTTGTCACTCCCTTGATAGGGTTGACAATATCCCCTATTCCTGAAACAACTTTGTCTCGCGTCGTCTTTACATCAAGATGAAGTTCTCGACAACAGGAGGCCGTTATTATGTCTCTCTGTGAAGCACTGTCTAATAAAGCGCGAATAGTGTGTCTTTGACCCCGCTTGTCTAAGATTACACAACAAACAGTTCCTAGTAAAACTGTAGATTCTACCTCACTAGAATTAGGGCCCATAGCACAAAGCGCTAAGGGCTCCGCCTTTTCTTCGGCCGCGGCTTGCAAATTCAAGTTGAAATGCAGGCTAGTATGGTGGGATCGATTACAAACGCTGCATCTTCCCTTTGATTTACAATTCTTGAGATTATGCATCGTACTTAGACAATTGACACATAATTTCTTTGATTTTATAAAATTGTACCTTTCCCGAGCGTCCAGGATAGTGTATTTCGGACACTGGTACAACTTTGAGTGGTTGTTATCTCCGCACAACAAACATTTGTCAGTATTAACTGTCACAAATGCCCTAACGTTTTTCTGGGAAGCTGAGGGCTTGCGCGGCATCGCGTTAATTTGATTGTTAATTTTACTGCTTCTACTTCCGTTTGCGCGCTGTAGTATTCGCGAGTAATTTCTAATGAATTCCACAAATTTTATTGAATCTACTGAGTCTGAAGAATCTTGTATAGAAACTTCAAAAGCCTTAATCGTATCCATGTCAAGTTTCTTACACGCAATGTGTATGAATATAAAGTCTTCTAGATTCTCCATGTTCAACTGTTTGATTGCAGCAGTTAAACCTGAAAATAGATCAATAAAGTCCTCCAAGTTTGAGGCAGATGGTTCCTTTACTGCAGGAATATTTAACAATTTCTCTAGATAAGTTGTTGCCAGAACGCGCTTATCGTTGTATTTCTTGACCAACGAATTCCATAAAATTGTATAATTTTGAGCAGTTGGCAATAAACCTTGGCAAATGCTTTGAGCTTTTCCTACCAGTTTTCCAACTAAATATTGAATCTTTTCACCTTCCGTTAGACTGTCATTCTCATGGACCATAGATTTAAAATTTTCATAAAACACCGGCCAATTGTTTACATCTCCGTTGAAGGCACACAGCTCTAATCGTGGTAGTTGGATGCTCCTTTTTAAAGGAATATCATTTGCACTTGAGGATTTTGTTGTGTCTTTTAAATTCTCGTAAGTATATTTAATTTCAGCGTATAAGTCTTCAAATGACAGAATAATATTATTATCTGTTGCTTCATCTTCCTCACTTTCTGCAATTAAATCATTTTTTTCTTTTACCAGTAATAAAAATTCTTTACGCCAGTTGTCAATGCCTGCCGCGTGCACTTTAAATTTCCGCAAATAAATTTCTCCCAAATGAATTGAATTAATGGTATCGAAAATGCATTGTGCCCGTTCCAAGTACGTCTCTATCTCATTCTGGAGGCGCTCCTTACGTCGTTGAAATGCCCGTTTCTCGCGTTCTGACGTCATGTTTTAAATTTGGCTTTAATAAATTAAATTTGATAAAATTAATAATAATTTTTACTAATCCCGTACGTACAAGTCCTTATAAATTGAAGTAGCAAAGAAAGAAGAAGGTTATAATAATTTTATCAAAATGTAAACAAATAATGTAAACAAAGAAAGTAAACAATGCTAGTACCTAGGTAGTTACTTATACCGCGGGCTTAATTCGAATGTACCTAAAATGCAAGAGATAGGTATACCTACAAGGCAATTAAATAATTAACCCGCACTTCGATTCCAAAGCGATATTTATGATAATAATGTATGAACGCGTCACGAATTGCATTTTTGTAGCAATAAAAATGGCGAATAATTTTTTGAATCCGATTTCAAACTATAAGAATCTGAATTAATATTACGTGAATCTAGTTTTTTAATTTACGATCTGGCTTCGTTAAGGACCAAAATTATGATAACGCCAAGTTTGGCGCTATCATGTGGAGGATGCATGGGGGAGGATTTGAGATCGCAAACTGGTTCTCGATTATCGCGATCGGACGAACTGCCCAACAAATCTGTCTAGGCAGCCAACCAATGGAGCAAGGGGGAAGGAATCACGGAATCAAATGGTCTGGACTCACCTTATCTCCAATGGATGCCTCTTTCGCGGAGCACTGGTCGCGTTTTTGTGTGTGGTTTCTCCTTCGTTCGCGCGCGGTGTACACTGCGATGGACACGTCTATCCAAGGCCGCGTATGAAGAAGTACTGGCTGGAGACAGGTGATTGGGCAAATCGGATAGGTCAGATTATAGGCACAAGGACAAGGATTTTATGGCCAGCTACCCATAACAAACCTACCTAACAGTTCGCCCAAACAGTCTAGGTAGTACGTGAAACATCGAGAAGTAATAATTACTCTGGAACCTTCTAGCAACTATAGGTCTAGATTATACTGCTCTAAAGAGTATAAAGGGTGCAAATGGCCTGCAGAGCGGCCAGTATCATAGAGACTTACAAACACATCGAAGTCATCTGATCAGTGAACCAAAACCAAGTGGAATAATCGAGAAAGTAGTGTGAAAATAAATTTTGTAACTGTGTAAAATAAATAACTATTGAAGAAGACCTGTGTATTTTTAATTTGAAGACAATTGAACCCTAATTTCGTAACAATTGGCGTCAGGTGCGGAATTGTCAAGAAAAATTAAGATCTTCTTCCTAAAAATAAATAAAATAAATTAAATAGTGTTAAAATGAACTTTAGTCAAATTGAACTTTGTGTGAACTGACTTTTGTGAAAACAAGTGTTTAAATAATTTTTTGTTAAAAGAAAAGACGCAAAAAGCAAGTTCAAAAAAAATTCTGGAACATCATATGGAACATAATTCTGGACATAACATAATGACTATTTTACCGCATTGAGAAAGTCATCAAATTGGACCATAGTTTTTTTTTTATTATTGTGTGTGATTAAAAAATAAAATAAATAAATAAAATCTTGAAAAATATTACAAAAGAACGTTCCAGATTCATCGAGAAAAAGTTTTTGAATAACTGCCCTTCGTTTACAAGTGTGTGAATGTACATTAAATACCTACCTGTGTGTTTGAAAGACTTGAGACGAAATAAATAATTATGTACTATCAGACATTATTATGTAAAAAAATATTGGTGAATTAAAAATAAATATTAAAAGACAGTACCTACTCACAGTGTAATCAGATAAATTATTATTTTTGCTAAAGTACGTATTCAAAACAGCTATATATATAAAACTCAAAACTTGTATTAAATAAATTTGAAAATATTTTTGTTTTGACGTAAATTTTGAAAAAAAATGGCAACTAAAGTGAACGTCAAGGACCTCAAAGTCACTGAGCTTAAAAATGAGCTTCTGGAGAGGGACCTGGAGACCTCAGGAGGAAAGGCAGCCTTACAAGCACGCCTCATAGAGGCCTTGGAACAGTCAGGCGAAGACCCGGCATATTTTGTCATGGCGTCTGGAGGGGACCGCGCCTTGGACGAGCTAAATATCAGCATCAACAGTAACCTGACAGGACTGAAGACTGAGATGGCTGACAACGCCAAGACTCTGGAGGAGAAGATGGCTGACAACGCCAAGACCCTGAAGGAGGACCTGACCGGGCTGGAGGAGAAGATGGCTGACAACGCCAAGACCGTGAAGGAGGACCTGACCGGGCTGGAGGAGAAGATGGCTGACAACGCCAAGACCCTGAAGGAGGACCTGACCGGGCTGGAGGAGAAGATGACCACCAACCTGAAGGAAGTGGTGACCGACCTGAAGGTGGAAATGGCTGACAACGCCAGGAATCTGGAGGAAAAGGTGTCCCGAAATCTCACAACCCTGAAAGGAGAAATGGAAGAGAAGATGACAGCCCTGAAGGGGGAAATGGAGACTCGTATATCAAGCCTGGAGGACCGTCTGCGTGCCGAGCTGGCTGACAAGTGCCAGATGGAGTCCACCAGAATATCCCCCAAAGACGGCCTTCACGACGAGACCGACCAGGGATGCTCAACTCCAACCAGGGTCACTAGAGGGGATGACGACCCTTCGCTGTCGAAGCACAACCTTCCGACCTTCGACGGGAAGACGTCGTGGGAGGAGTATTTGACCCTCTTTGAGACGGCTGCCATGATGGGAGCCTGGAGCCAGCAGAAGAAGGCTTCGGTTCTCAGCCTGTCGCTCCGAGGAGACGCTCTCAGGGTTCTGCAGGCCATACCCCTGGACAACCGTGGTGACTTTGGGCAGCTGAAGCAGCGCTTGGATATGCGCTATGGCCACAAGTGCCTGGAGCAGCTGTACAAGTCGCAGCTGAACACAAGGGTGCAGAAGCCCAACGAGAGCCTCCAGGAGTTTGAAATGGACATCGCCCGCCTGGTACGAGACGCTTACCCGACAGCCTCCGACGACATCTGTGAGAGCTTGGCAGTGGACAAGTTCCTAAATGGATTGCGGGAATGGGAGACGCAACAAGCCGTAAAACTGGCCCATCCCAAGGCTTTGAACGAGGCGCTCAGCCAAGCTCTCGAGTTTGAGGCTGTCAAACAGTTCATCAGGGGCCACGCCAGGGTTCGTGCAGTCGAGGCAGAGGAGGTCAAGCTACCTACAACCGAGGAGCTAATTGAAAAAGTGCTGGAACGTCTGAGACCTCGAAGACGAGACCCACGCTGCTGGAACTGCGGACAGCTGGGCCACCTTAGCACCAAGTGTCCCAAGCCTCAGAAACCCAGAAAACAGGCTGCGGAAAACTAGAAAGGGTTAATGGGAAGGGGCAACCGTTGACCCACGCTGGAGAGGCCCTGAAATCTGCTGCTACTGTCGCGATCGTGAGAGGAAAAGCCAGCAGCATTTTTATCAATGGCATAATAGATGGAGTAACTCGTGAACTACTGGTGGACACGGGAGCAACCAGGACAATTCTGAGACGCGACATAGTGGCACGAGGTAAGCAGATTGCACCAACAAAGTGGTCTCTGCACACCGCCACGGGAGAGTCAGCACAGGTGTATGGGGAGACTATTGCCACCTTCCAAATTGGCAGCACCACTTTTGATCATCGGACGTTGGTGGCCAACATTGAAGAAGACGTTATATTGGGAATGGACATACTGGACAGATTTGGGTGCAGTTTAAATTTAAAGAAAGGGTCCATTAAAATTGGAAATGAAGAAGTCATCCTGCAAAGACGGAAAGAACTGGCTGCACGTGTTATCCTAGCCAAGAATACCGAAGTGAAGGGGCGATCCGAGATGATAGTGAGTGCCCGCCTGGATTCCAGTAGTACAAATGACCAAATCTGTATGATAGAACCGGAGAACATGGACAATGTTAACAAAGGAGTCATGGTGGCAAGAACAGTGATTCGCGCAAAGGAGACCATTCCTGTCAAGATCATGAATGTGAACAGCTACCCAGTTAAAATGAATGAAGGTTTTGTTTTGGGCAGATGTGAGAGGATAACTTCCATTGTGCAACAGATGACAAACATGTCATGCGAAGGAAACAAATTGTCAACACAATTGGAAGCCCTGGTCCACGACGCTTCCCAAGGTCTAACCGAGGAAAACAAACGGAGAGTGAGGAGTTTGATCTGCCGCTACCAGAACATTTTCGAGGACTCTAATGGCCGTCTGGGAAGAACCAAGGTAGTGCGACATAGCATAGACACCGGAGAAGCGAGACCAATAAAACAGGCTCCAAGAAGACTACCCTTTGCAAAGCGGGAAGAAGCTGACAAGATCATCAAAGACATGAGCAAGGATGGCATCATAGAACCATCAAGTAGCCCTTGGACATCCCCGGTGGTACTGGTGAAAAAGAAGGATGGTACCACGAGATTTTGTGTGGACTACAGACTGCTCAACGATGTTACGAAAAAGGATAGTTACCCTCTGCCAAGGATTGACGACACCTTGGACACATTGGCAGGATGCACCATTTTTTCCACATTGGACCTGAAAAGTGGCTACTGGCAAGTTGAATTGGATGCCAAAGATAAGGAGAAAACTGCATTCTCGACTGGATCTGGACTTTGGCAGTTCACCGTGATGCCATTTGGCTTATGCAATGCCCCCGCCACGTTTGAAAGGCTGATGGAGAATGTGCTGCGAGGACTGTCATGGGAAACCTGCCTGGTATACTTGGATGACATAATCATCCTGGGAAAGGACTTCAACCATCAGTTGAGAAATCTGGAGCAAGTTTTCGGGCGACTACAAGACGCTGGACTGAAGCTCAACCCGAAAAAGTGTAACCTGTTCAAGAAACAAGTAAATTACCTGGGACACATAGTTTCTCAACGTGGAGTTGAAGTTGACCCTGCCAAAATCAAGGCAGTAAGAGACTGGCCCGTGCTGAAGGACAAACATGAAACTAGGAGTTTCCTGGGGCTGTGCACTTATTACAGGAGGTTTGTGCCAAGATTTGCGGACATTGCAAAACCGCTCACCAAGCTTACGGAAGAAAACACTCGCTTCCATTGGAGTGATTCCTGCGCACAAGCATTTGAAGAGCTTAAGGGAAGATTAACAAGTGCCCCCATCTTGAGCTACCCACGAAAAGATGGAAAGTTCATCCTGGATACCGACGCTAGTAATGTGGGGATAGGAGGCGTCCTTTCCCAAATACAGGATGGGCATGAGACTGTTCTGGGTTACTTCAGTAAAGTGCTTTCCAAGCCAGAACGAAATTATTGCGTGACCAGACGAGAGCTTCTTGCCGTGATAAAATCAGTGGAACACTTCCGCAAATACTTGTACGGGAGAAAATTCACACTACGGACTGATCATGCTGCACTGGTTTGGCTTCTGAAATTCAAAAACCCAGAAGGGCAAGTGGCTAGATGGATTGAAAGGCTCCAGGAGTATGATTATGACTCCGAACATAGACCTGGCACGCTTCATCGAAATGCGGATGCATTATCCAGACGACCATGCGCCAGTGACTGCAAACATTGCAGCAAGATGGAGGACAAGGTAGCAATTGTCCAAAGGACGACCACCGAAGATGGGGACTGGCAAGATGAAAAATTGGCGCAAGACCAACTGAATGATCCGGACTTGAAGTATGTGATGGAATGGGCGCGAGAAGGAGAAAGGCCAACCTGGGAAAAACTCGCCCCCTTATCACCAACTGTCAAGGCTTATTGGGCTCAATGGGGATCCATAGTGATAGAAGGAGGGTTTCTGAAACGAAAGATCGAGAAGGAAGACGGCACACTTAGAAGAAAGCAAACCCTCGTTCCGAGGAGCCGAGTACCGGAAATCCTTGGACTGCTGCATGGAGGAACTTCTGGAGGACATCTAGGCGTTAAGAAGACGCTGGAGAAAGTGAAAGAGCGATTTTACTGGATCAACTGCAGCGAAGACGTCAAAGATTGGTGTCGAAAATGTGTAACCTGTGCAACGGCCAATGGACCGCAAAGGAAAAGGCGAGCACCAATGCGTCAGTACAATGTTGGCAGCCCCTTTGAAAGAATTGCCATCGACATAGCTGGCCCATTTCCTACAACTGAGAAGGGTAACAAGTACATCATGGTGGTGATGGATTACTTCAGCAAGTGGGTGGAGGCTTACTCAATCCCTAACCAAGAGGCCGTAACCGTGACTGAAGTTCTAGTTACCGAATTTATCAGCAGGTTTGGCGTACCCCTGGAATTACATTCTGATCAGGGAAGGAACTTTGAAGCTGCTATCTTCCAGCAAATGTGTGAGCGGCTAGGGATCTACAAGACCAGGACCACTGCGCTACATCCACAGTCTGATGGAATGGTGGAAAGGATGAACCGTACCGTGGGGAGGTACTTAGCCAAAGTAGTGTCCAGCCATCAGCGGGACTGGGACCGACATCTGCCTTTGTTCTTATTGGCTTACCGGTCGGCTGTTCAGGAAACGACGAAGAAGACTCCCAGCAGCATACTGTTTGGGCGAGAAATGCGACTTCCTTGTGATCTCAAATTTGGCTGCAAACCAGGTGAAGACCTAGCCGGAGAAGACTATGTGACAGACCTTCGCAGGAGGCTGGATGACATCCATGATCAGGTCCGCATGAACATCGGGGAAGCCAGCGATCAAATGAAGGAGCGCTATGACACCAGAGCTGACAGCATGGGGTACAAAGCTGGTGACTGGGTGTGGCTTTTTGACCCCAAGAGGCGCCAAGGATACTGTCCGAAACTTCAGCGTTCCTGGGACGGGCCGTACGAGATCTTGGAGCGCATCAACGATGTGGTCTACCGCATAAAAAAGAGACCAAACGGAAAACCAAGGATCGTGCACTACAATCGCCTCTCACCATACCTAGGCGATAATGATGACCAACCAGCCCAAAAAGTACGACAGAGCGTCGCATCCGAAAGATCACCAGCCTTTGAGACGTTTTGGGAGAACGCGAAGGCAGGGCAGAAGTTTCGCCATGGAGTGACCACAGAAGTCCACAAGGACTTATTTGAGGTCACTGGGGACCACACACTGGCATGCAGTGTACCGGAAGATCTAGATATGTCTAGAGGAATTGCACGGGTCTTCCGATACAAATTCGGAGAACCGCAACCCTCGAGCAGCCCGCAAGGAAGAGCTCTGAGACTACCGAAGGGGCGTCAACAAGCATACTGCCTGGTTGTCCCGGATTCCAGCAACCTGGAAGAGGACTACAAGGCATTGTGGGACGGCCTTGTTGAGCTGCGTGACTACATGTTGGAGGATCAGCAGGCGCGTCTGGCAATACCGAAGATGGGTGGCGGCCGCGCTAATCGAGACTGGCGGATAATCCGGAGTATGATTGAAGCAGTGTTCTCGGGAGTCGGCATCAGTGTCATGGTGTGCTGCGAGCAAGCGCAGCCGAGAGCCAGTGGGGAGAAATCCGTGGACTGCCACTTCTTCCTGACCACAGGGTGTCGACGTGGATCAGCATGCCCCTACCTACACAGAGTCAAGACTGTTCCGGGACGAAACAGTCTAGGTGGGGGGTAGTGTTATGTAAATATAAATATTGAAATAAGTATGGGTAGTTATAGTGTTATGTAAATATAAATATTGAAATAAGTATGGATAGTTATAGTTATAAGAATCCTCAAAAGTATTGGTAGGTAAGATCGATAATTATGTATAAGTGTAGAATTCTCTAGGCTAAGTAGGTATTTGTTATAATTATAGGAATACTGTATTGCATTGGTAGGTAGGATTTTGGTTGTGTCTAGGTAGTACGTGAAACATCGAGAAGTAATAATTACTCTGGAACCTTCTAGCAACTATAGGTCTAGATTATACTGCTCTAAAGAGTATAAAGGGTGCAAATGGCCTGCAGAGCGGCCAGTATCATAGAGACTTACAAACACATCGAAGTCATCTGATCAGTGAACCAAAACCAAGTGGAATAATCGAGAAAGTAGTGTGAAAATAAATTTTGTAACTGTGTAAAATAAATAACTATTGAAGAAGACCTGTGTATTTTTAATTTGAAGACAATTGAACCCTAATTTCGTAACAATATTTTACTCACCAAATTACGCCAGTAAATATTTCGTTACTCAACTAACAATTTTCAAGATGGCGTCGTCTTCACTGACAGCAGCTGTTCTTTTTTAATGTAAGGATACATCAAAACTGTTGCAAACTGAACTTTTTTGTGTCGTTTTCCAGCTTAATTAAGGTTAGACATTTGATTTGTATAAACAGTTGTTTGCTTTAAAGCTTTTGAATGGCATTGTAATTATTTCCAAGATTTTGGGGCGGGGCTTCTCTCTTCGGTAATTCTCGGTTATAGTTAACTCGAACTGGAGTATTTTGAACGAAAGTTCAAGTAATAGTTAACTGAAATATTACTTAACTTGAATATACCGGGCCTAAAACTCGTTATAGATAAGTCGCATTCAACTAAGCTACACATATAGTGTAACTTCTTTCCGCGTTATCCCCAAAGGGGTCGCATGTAACGAGTTGACCCTTTTTATTTTTACAGTTAAGGGGGCTGACCTTACGCCAACCACTTCAGTTTAAGTGGGGGTCTTCCAGCTCCCGAGGGGGCTGGTACTCATTTCTTGTGAAGGCTGAGTAAACCTTGCCGGTATTTTTATTCTGGCGTTTGAAATAAACACCGAAATAATATCCCACCGAAATAAAAAAAGATTCGAACCCGAGCTCACGGGGTAGAATACAAGCACTCTACCAACTGAGCTATCGACCGGACCAATTTGCCCGGATTATTAATCATTTATCTATGGATTTTCTATGGTTTGTCTGTGGATTGTCGATTGTTTGTCTATGGATTTAGGAGTCAAAAGATAGAAATAACAACAGAAATAGCGTATGAAGATGTATGAAAGCTTTCACAGTATGTCCGATGTTTCAGGGAAGTTCGGCAGGAGTTGCAGGGTGCCTGTCCATTTGAGATTTAGTTTTTAATGCTGCAGGTTCACATGCGGAATGCGCAAGCGCAAACTACACGCGTTTGTTTGTGGGCATGCATTTGATATCAGCTTGAAATGTTAATATACGAGTATCTTTACAACTTAGATTATGGATTATAGCGCGGTAGCTAACAGCAAAAATGACATTCGGAATTGATCGTATGTACCCGTTATTATTTCTGAAGTAATTATTAATTAAAAGGGATTCTTTCAGATTCCTTTCTAGTAGTACGTTTATTATATTATACTTGTCTATACATACCAATCTACGCTACTAGGTATATTATTTTATGATAAGATTAAATGTCCTTGATTTTCCGAGAACCTACATTTCTGAAGCGGATACAAGTAAATCTGCAATTTATAATCTAAGTTGCAAAGGTATATTAACATTTACGAGTCTTCTAAAATGCATGCCCACATAGATGCTTAAGTTTACAAATGTGTACTTACAAATCTAATCTAATCTAAGTTGCAAAATATAAGTAACATTAGAGATTTACATTATATGCATTTTTACAAAACAGACATGTTTAAGTTCGCGCTTAAACATGCCGCATGTAATCCTACAATATAAAAACCCGAACCTCAAATGAACATACACGCTGCAACTCCTGCCGACCTGAAACAGGGGTGACATTGGCGAAGTGAACCATTTTCTACAGCATGGGTGGTCAGCCGCATACCAACCTATAAGTCAAGGAACATACACAACAAATTACATTTTTAAAATCAACAAATTATAACATGTATGGACATCAAAAACTTAAAGAATACAAATTTTAATTTAAAAAAACCGTAGCCGCCAACATCACAGATTAACCGCCATTTCTTTCTGTCCTTACAACTTCTTTAATTTCCTCCAGTCATAACCTTCTTCATACCACAAATGAAAATGTAAATTGCAAAGATATATATATATATATATATATATATATGTTGATAGGTTTTCGGGTAATCCGTTAATTTGCTATTTTATAGCCGACGTTTCGGATCGGTATCACGATCCTTCATCAGGGCATCGTGATACCGATCCGAAACGTCGGCTATAAAATAGCAAATTAACGGATTACCCGAAAACCTATCAACATGTATAATATCCGTGAAAACTTAAAATTAAACATATATATATATATATATATATCATTTAAGATTCATATTAAACGCATTCCTTGACGCACACTGTGGACCTACAATATAAAACCCCGAATCTCAAATGATCACACCCTGCAACTCCTGCCGACCTTCCCTGAAACATGGGTGGAATTGGCAAAGTGAACTATTGTTTAAAGTATGGCTGGTCAGCCTCATACCAACCTATAAGTCAAGGCACATATTTCCTAGTAAATAATAATTAATGGTATGTTTTTTTGTGCTCCGCCGGGATTCAAACCCACAACCTTCCATTTGCGAGTCCGAAGTGTTACCAAGTCAAGGAATATGCTCATCCATTGACTTGTGTATCGATGTATGTTTAGTTACTTCAGTGTGACCTCGACATTGGTCTTGTTCAGATAAAATGATAATATTCTGCTAAATCAGCGACACATTTTTAAATCCGCCATCTTATCAATGTGCTTGTTTATGTTGAATTAAATTCATAAACAAAACAAGGATCAATTGCGTGTAAAATAATTCGCACTAAAACATTTCAATAATATAAATAATTAACTAGATGTATATTGTACATGCGCCTTTTTGTGATTTTGTGACACTACAAATCCCTCCCTCCCCCTCGCATTACAGAAAGGGAAACTCGTAGTACGACTCTCATTCATCCCTTTGCAGTCGATCTCAAAACTATGAGAACTTGGCGTTTTCATGACTCATTCCTTTGCCAAACTGCCCGTTTATGGAATGATTTACCAGTATCTAATATCAGTATAAGTATAAGTAGTATTGAAAACCTATAAGAAGAGTTAACACAATATTTGGAGAGCGTGCATTTGCAGTTGCTGGTCCTCTGGCCTGCAACCACCTGCCACATCATGTGAGAGAGCTAGAGGACCATGGAAAGTTCCGGAATGCACTGAAGACAAGCAAATTTCTGGCATTGTTTGCACCAGCGCCCTTGGAGTGACTACATCACGAAACGGCGCTATAAAGAAATCATCAACTCATCATCATCATTATCTGTGTTCCCGTCCCAATTTAATCCGGTTTTATTCAAAACCAACATCAATCGCCACTTCCTTGCAGCGCCTCACGACAGAAGCAACAACTCAAGCAACACCTCTGCGGCACCCTTCCAGGGCGACATAGACCCCCAAGACTTTCAAGAATTGGGGAGTCTCCCGATTCCTTACAGAAAAAAAGGCCATGTAGGCTCTAGCGGGAAAACAAGAATGCTTTGAGCATCTTTCTGAAGGCTGTCTCATCTTCCTGGACTCTCAGCCTCTCTGGGAGAGCATTCCATGCCGCTGGCCCAGCAACACGGAAAGAGCGGTTCCCGAAGACTGTACTTGATTGTCTTTTCGGCAGCTCCAACAGACTGGCACATGCCCCAGCCGACCTCACAGTCACTCCCCTTTCATTTAAACTTTAGGCTCATATAAAGCAAACGCAACTAAGCTACATATATATTGCACCTTACTGCCTGCGTTATTCCTGAAAGAGTTTCATGTGGTGTTTCGGGACGTATTTATTTTTACGAGTAAGAAGACTGACCTCACGTCAACCACTTCAGTTGAAATGGGGGTAGGTACTCATTTATTGTGAAGTCTACTCACAGAAGTGAGCAGAAATCACCCACAGAGGAGTCGAAACGTAAGCTGAAAGTCTTCAAGAAGTATCAAAAAAGAAGAAAAGAAGCAAAAATATGGACCACGGTCAAAACCCGGAACCAAAAAATCAAGAAGTTGTATACAGTTTATTATTATAATTTTTGGGCTTTGATTTGAAGGATGAGACTAACTACCCTTACTGTATTTTTTTTTTCTTTTTTTGTACCGTTTTTCTTTTAAATCGCATGTGCATCGTTTAACCTTAACTTTACGCAGGCGCATGACGCGGAAAAGATTGGCGAAAAAAAGAATGAACTAATTTTTTGAGTAAAATCGCTAATCTGGGCCAGCCACGCTTACGCAACCGCTTCCCTTTCTTTTTTTCTCATACATTCACCGGCTCGGGAAAATCACCAGCGGCCATTTTGATTTTCTGACGTAACTCTAACAATCACAATGGACTCGACACATATCCCAAAGATTTTTTTTGACATCACACGGCTGGGTTGCTAGGAAAAAGAGAAACAAATTCTTTGTTATTATTATTCCTGCATTGTCACCTTTGTTGCAAAGAAGGTCGATCGGCCAGAGTTGCACGGCTTATGTTCATTAGAAATTGGGTTTTTATGTTATAAGAACACATGCGGCACGTGAAAGCGCGCATGCCGCATGCAAGCCTACAACACTCAAATCAACATAGACCCTGCAACTTTTACCGACCTTCCCTGAAACAGAGGTGACATCGGTAAAGTGAACCATTTTCCGCAGCATGGGTGGTCAGCCGCATACCAACCTACGTGTTAAGGAACATATTATATAATAAATTATAAGTAAGTAGTTGGCGCAACGCAGTAAAAAGTTGCACTAAATATGTAGCTTAGTTACGTTTACGTTGAATCTAAATATTTGATATTTTGTCAATAATTCATTTCTTCGTTTTAACGATATGTCTGTCGATGCATTTTCCCCATATCAGCTTGGCACATTTTTTTAAATAATTTTGCTATCATCGGAGCTAGATAATATTTATTGATGTTTGTACAAAATACAAATTGTGTTTACAAAATGTCAATTATAGATAAAGTGGAAAAATCATCACATTTCAACGGCTAATAACCAATATGCTTTAGTCTAGTGGTTAACGCATCATACTCGTGATCGGAAGGTAGTTGGTTCGATTCCCGATGGAGCGCAAAAAAAGTTATAATTAAATTTTTCAAAGGTGCTCATCAGTCAGTTGAAAAAATCATCTGATGTTTACATCTCAAGAGCCCTGTGTGAGCTTGGTTGTTGTCATAGAAAGCGTCAATACCTAAGCAAGACCCAGTTGATCCAGAGAGACATTGGTGGGGCAATCACTTTGTACTTTGTAACCCTTCATTTTTAAATAATTAAAAATACAATCAAACATTGTATTTTGTTATGAGGCTAGTAAAATTTGATAATATGGTCCGGTCAAAAGCTCAGTTGGTAAAGCGCTTGCATTCCATGCCGAGAGCTCGGTCTCGAATCCCACCGAGGGTGTCAGAAATTATTTCCCGTTTCGGCGTTTATATCAAACCCAAAATTAAATACCGGCAAGGTTTACTTAGCCTTCAGATAGTGTAAGAATGGGATATACAAAGTGAGTAAAAAATAAGAAATTGTATGAAAAAAGAAGAAAATGTATGTCAGTAGTTCAGTGGTAACACTTCGGACTCTGAATGGAAGGTTGTGGGTTCGATTCCCGGCGGAGCGTAAAAAAATACCATTCATATTTTCAAATTGGCTCTTCGCCAGGTTGAAAAATTCATAAACCTTTACCAATGACCGGTCAGCAAAGGTCTATCCAGCATTACAGCAACTGGGTCTTGCTTTAGAATTGGCGCATTGTAGCGACGACGACCAAGCTCGTAAAAATGTAGAATGCTTGCATTCTATGATTCTATGCAAAAAGCAAGGGTTCGATCTCAATGTTTACTCAGCCTTCACAAGAAATGAGAACCAGCCTCCCCGGAGCTCGGAAACCCCTAATTCAACTGAAAGTGGTTGGTGTGAGGCCGGCCCCCTTACCTGTAAAAATAAATAGATCCCCTCGCCACATTCGAAACCCTTAGGGGATAACGCGGCAAGGAACTACTACACTATGTGCGTAGCTTGTTTGCAGGATTTTCAGGTTTTTCAGGATTAAGGGTTTTAGAGGCGATGCCTGTTACCGTGCCCTCTTCTACCTTTCGCCCTGGGCGTTGCGTACATTTCCAGTGATGGACTACATGCTCCTTGGCGCGTGTCAGGCACCGAGTTTTCACTTTCAAATGCTCCGCCCCGGCTCCAGTACCAGACGCTGCCTACCACTGACATAGCCTGGTAAGCCAGCGGCGCGGTAACAGATATTTCATAACGTCTATATTTATGAGTGTACCGCTGTAATTTTAGTTTTATTTATTTTTTTACGGGAAAATGGTATTTTTTCTGTAATTGTGGTCTAAATTTAATATGAGAAATATAATTAAAAGAAAAAGACGATTTTGACATCTAATCTCATGTTGTCTAACCAACCTTGTCTTGTCTTGTCTTGTATCCTGCCGCCTTTCCTCTAGGGGTGGCCAGTACCTCCACACAAGTGCCTCCACTTGACTCTGTCCTTGCATACTTCTTTCATCTCATCTAATTTCATCACTCTTTTCATGCATGCTCTTCTCTTGTTTCCACTCTGTAGATTCCATTCATTCGCAATCTCATTTATCTGATCAATCCATTGTTTCCTAGGTCTTCCCCTTCCACGCTTACCTGTTACATTCCCTTTATACACTCTTTTTGTCAGTCGGTCTTCATTCATCCTTTCAATATGTCCAAACCATCGCATCACACTTCTTTGAACTTTCACTTTCACGCTTTCTTTTACTCCGCATTCATTTAGAACCCATTCGTTTCTCACTCTATCTTTCAGTGTTTTTCCTGTCATACTTCTCAGATGGGCCATTTCTACGGTGCATACCTTATTTACTTCTCTTTCATTCAACGTCCATGACTCGCTTCCATACATCAGGTAAAACCAAAACCAAAAAGTAAAAAGAGGAAAAAGACTTGTCTGACGTCTTCTGTCATTTTTATATTGTAAAAATCTCTCTCTTGTGTTCTACCAGCCTTACTGTCAACATGTGTTTGCGGCAGTGAGTCAAATAAATGGCGTGCCAAAAAATACCACGAGTTTGATTTCTGCGAGTTGTAATCTCTCCACCTTTACCCAGGATTCCTCTCTTCCCTACCATCCTTGCTCATTTCCTAAATCCGAACCAAATTGAATGCTTCGTTCAGGAGGTAGAACGCTTGCGATCCATCCCACAGGGCTAGGATTTGGTCTCCACCTAGGATGTCAGAAATGATTTTTCCATACTGTAAAAATTGGTTCACTTTGCCAATGTCACCCCTGTTTCAGGGAAGGTCGGATTTTTTTTTGGTTTGGTTTTAATTTGTAAGTAGGTACACATTCAGCATTTATAAGCGCGAACTTACTTATGACTGTTTGTGGAAATGCATTCGATATGAGTTTTGAATGTTAAAATATCTTTGCAACTTAGATTATAGATCTTTATTATAAATTGCAAAGATATATTACATTTGAGATTCATATACCCACACGAATGACATAAGTGCGTCCTTTTCATTCAGTATAAAGTCCTTATGCTAATTATTTAAAAAAATTAAATGGAAACAAAGTTTTAATTCACTTATTTATTTCTTTTTTGCTCGAATATTTTCGCCTAATGAGGCATCTTCGGGAGCAGAATAGTTACAAATATATTTTATAAAATAATTTTCAAAACAATTTTTTTCCAAAACAAAAACAAAATTCATAGATAAAAAAAATCTTTCAAAATTCCTTATGCTAACGTTGAAAATACCGAACCTAAGAGTTTTATGGTTAAAAGGATGATGGCACACTTAATAAGTGTATGTATATATACAAAGGTAATGTGAAATGTAAAAGAGGACAGAGAAGACATAGAAAAGTATTACTGGATCAAATTGGTGATATTGTCAAAGAATGGGATATACAAAACGAATTTAAAAGAAGGAAATTTATGGAAAAGGTGATTTGAATAAACTGAGAGGTATGCAAGGATAGGAAAAAATGGAGGCAAATCTTTAGAGGCTCTGGGGGGAAGTTTCTACTGTACCTATTTGAAGATAGGGCGAAATAAAAAATGGCGGCGTACCAACAGCTGATGCAATTTAAATGGAACACCGATCAGCTGTACCCTGAGTACGAGTTGCAAAACTTGAGTAAAGTAAAGTTTACGGAAAGTATTAAAGAGTAGTTTTCCCCAAAATCTGCCGTTTTTGTATGTTTGAACTTGATTTTCTTCATCACTGTAACTCTTTTGCTACGACCATAAAGTGTAAGAAACAAAAACGGCAGATTTTGGGGAAAATCACTCTTAAATACTTTCCGTAAATTTTACTTTACTCAAGTTTTGCAACTCGTACTAAGGGTACTGTTCAGGCACCGCTATCTATGTTTCATTCCGTCTTATATTCAAATAGGTACAGTAAGATATTTCTACCGACGACCGTCAAGACTTCCACCCCTTGTCAAATATCTCGCTGATTTAATCAAACCAGTCACTCTCGGCAAAAAAAGCCTTACACTGCGCTCGGCTGAGACTGGAGCCAAATCAAGGATTGAAGAACCCATAAGAAGAGTTAACACAATATTTGGAGAGCGTGCATTTGCAGTTGCTGGCCCTCTGGCCTGGAACCACCTGCCACATCATGTGAAAGAGCTAGAGGACCATGGAAAGTTCCGGAATGCACTGAAGACAAGCAAATTTCTGGCATCGTTTGCACCAGCGCCCTTGGAGTGACTACATCACGAAACGGCGCTATAAAGAAATCATCAACTCATCATCATCATCATCTTGTCATCCCTAGTGGGATGGCGACAGAGTTACAGTTAACGTTTCAGTTTGTTCATGAAGATATTTAGATAACGTCTTAATAAATTGAAGCTGTGTTGCCAAAGACCTTACGTTTACCTCTTAGTGGTAGCTGCTTGGTTCTCGCCGTGTGTGTTATAGCACACCTGCACCTGTAACCTGAGCGAGGTTCAAGAGGTAACTCGGCTGGGAAAGTTCACACGGAGCTGTAATACAGAATCAGGTAAAGCGGAGTAAGGCAGTGGGCCCGTGGGAAGGCGAAAGTCCGATGCCTTACATACAACAGACCATTATGGATGTAGAGAACCATGGAGTTCACATCGTCATGGTCTAGTCCACCCCTAGAACTTCTTTACTTACAGTGGAAAATAAATACCGGTTAACGTGAAACGCAGGGTCTTTGAGTCATGCGTGCTTCCAGTATCCACCTATCTTCTTCGTCGTATCAGACACTACACTACTCTTGCCCAGTGTCGCGCAACATCCACTGCTTCACTATTACTCTCCATTAGGTCGGCCAGTGAACAGCTTGTTGGGCAGGCCGGGCAGATCCGAAGATGATCCATTGACTGTTGGGCTCCGCATTCACAGAGCGTGGTGTCATTTTGATGAAGGATTCCCCAGGCCCTCATGTTACAGCGAGCTCTGCCAACACCCGTTCTCAGCCTGTTGAGTGCCCTCCACACAGGCCACTTTGACCTATGACTTGGAAAGAAAATGTCTTACAAAATATATTAACACTGATGAAGGGCGCTGAAAGAGTTAATTGTGAAAATGGGACATAATGTATTCTAGAGGGTATGACGGATACTTTACTTTACTTTCTTCGGCACATAAGCCTTGAAGGCTCAGGGCCTCTCGCACCACATTTCTTCAGGACTCTATGTCTTGTACTGCTTCCCTCCATGGTCCCCTCACTTCCAGAACTTCGGCGTCGGCTTCAATGATGTCTGCCCACCGCATGCTGGGACGTCCGAGTGGTCTAACACCTGAGGGGGCACCAGGTATGACGGACGGACAAGCAATAGAGTGGTAAAGTAGGACATGTTGTCAGATTCAATGACCAAAGATGGACCGAGAGGATAGTGGACCTCGTGAGGACAAAGGGAGTAGAAGAAGACGTCTAACGCGATGGTTAGACGAGATAAAGAAGATTGCTGGAAATTCGGAAATCTAGGGTACAGGAAGGAAGTACAAGAATTATGTTTCAAATAGATGGAAAGCAAAGAAAAGAACTCGTGAAGGAAGATGCGTGATGGGAGCGATTGGGAGGATTGAGAGGAATGAAAGGCTCTCGAAGAATATGAGACAGGCGATACACAATGCAATATTGTTAGTGACTCCGATGTATGGAAGTGAGACAAGTGACTGAGCAAAATAGGAGAGCCTCCAGAAGCTGATAAAAGCAACTGTTTACAACACCCAAAATAACATAAAATTCGATAAAAATTGTCTAGTTCAAATTTGTGACTAACGCTTGCTCTATGTTATTTTAACTTCGCTGTGCCCACAGAACAAGCATGGGAAATAAGCGATATGAAGAGATCTACATCCGAAGTGTCCGCACACAATGGGAAAAAGGAAAACTCACAGAAAAGCCAAGTGTGATGTATTTTGGGGATGTTTATTGTGGATGGGGGATATCAATCAGACGAACAGATGAGTCTTGGTTTCAATGTGATGTATTATTCCATTTCAGTGTTTACAAGGCGAGAGACAAAACCAGACTGCTCAGTGAAGCAATAATAATCTCTAATAATATTATATTACAATAATACATTACCTTATATATGATATTACCTACTCTAAATAATCATATCATAATTATACATTACACCTCCCTCACTAAATGACGAATCTACATTACATTATATCATACTTATCATACTTATCATTATAACATATTATATCAATAAAAATTATATCTTATACAATTTCATCTTCTTTCATCTTGGGTACCGCAGGCGGTTCTCCCCCCTCGGACGCAGGCGCTCCGACCATGGTTGGAACCTGGAAACACCCGAGTCATTAGAGATCTGTCCTGCCTCATCCAACAGCTGACCCAACCCCAGGTCATTGTCAGACTCATCCTCCCAAGACACCTTTCTTCCGGAAATCTGATCATGATGTCTCTTCCAAATCTGATTTCCAGCCTTTACCAAGTAAATCCTGTTTCCCAATATTTTAAATATAATGCATGGAACCCACTTCCCTACATTTCTGAAATCCTTAGTCATTACCTTTTGTCCAATTCTGAATAGTCCTTTAATCTTTCTTCCCCTGTAATTCCTTTGTTGATTTTCCTGATTTCTCTTTTTAAAAACACATACCTTTCTCCCCGTCTTTTTAAATGATTTCTCCCCAGGCACTACTGTATCAAAAATGGATCTTATTTTTCTACCTATCATAAGCACGCTCGGCTCCATCCCTGTTGCTAATGATGGTGCATTTCTATGATCTACTAAAAATTCCAAAAGCTTATCTTCATAATCGTTAGGAAACATACCATTTTTCATAATTTTTTTTAAAAAACTTTTTGTTGTTTTTACCGTATTCTCCGCCAAACCGTTTGACGCTGGGTGATTTACTGCTGAAGTTAAATGCTTAATATTTAAATTTTTGCAAAACCTTTGAAAATCTACTGATGTAAATGCCGTACCATTATCCGTTACAATGCAACTTGGAATACCTAACACTGAAAATATTCTCTTCAACTCTCTAATTGTATGCCTTGCATCAATTTTATCAACTTTTACAGCATCTATCCAATTTGATGCTGCGTCTACTACGACTAAAAAATATTTTCCTGCTAGCGGCCCGAAAAAATCTAAATGTATCCTTTTCCAAATATGTTGTTCTACCGGCCAACTTTTCAACTCGACTTTATCTGGAGATCCCATATTTCTTGCACATTGTGTACATTCTCTCACTGTTTTCTCAATTTCTGTATTCATCCCTAACCAAAAAAAATAATTTCTAGCCAAAGTTTTCGTTTTTACAATTCCCATGTGAGATTTGTGAATAAACTTCAAAATATCTTCCCTTAATGCCAATGGTATTACCAATCTGTTTTCATAAAATAAACAATCATTTGATTCGCTTAACTTTTCTCTTAAAAACCACCATTTTACCAATCCATTTGTCATTTTGGATTTATTTGGCCACCCTGTTTTTAAATACTCCTTTATCTCACAAATGACCTTGTCATTACGAGATGCTTCCTTGATGCATTCTACATTTAAATTTGTTTCTACTGCAATACAGTTTAAAAATTCTCCTTCAACGTCCTCAATGTTTATCTCATTTATGATCTCAATATTATCTTCCCCCTCATTATCCGTACTACTCATTGGTAACCTCGACAAAAAATCTGCTTTATTATCCTTTGACGGAACATATTCAATAGTATAATCAAATCCTTGCAAAATTAATGCATATCTTTGTAATCTATTAGCTGCCAGTATAGGTATGTTTTTATGTTCACCCAAAATGTGAACCAAGGGCTTGTTGTCGCAAACTAGAATAAACTGCCTCCCATAAATATATTGAAAAAACTTTTTTAATGCGAATATAATAGCACATGCCTCTTTATCTAAAATAGAATATTTTTTCTCTGTATTCGACAAAGTTCTACTCGCATACGCAATTGGTCTTTCTAATCCGTTCTCGTATTGATGACAAATTATCGCCGATAGACCTTGGTCACTTGCGTCAGTAATTACCTTCACCGGTAACTCTGGATTATAATGTACCAGAATCCTATCGGAGACTAAAATAGCTTTTACTTTATCGAAAGCTAATTGACATTCTTTTGTCCAGCTAAATTTTGCTCCTTTTTCTAATAGTTTGTACAACGGCTGCAAAACGCTAGCTAAATCTCTTATAAAAATTCTATAATAATTTATTGCACCTAAAAAAGAGCGTACCTCCGATATGTCACTTGGAGTTTTCAAGTTTTTTATAGCTTCAACTTTATGTTGAAGTGGTTTCACACCATCCCTCGATATTTGAAATCCCAAATATTCAACTTCTGTCAACCCAAATTCACATTTTTGTAAATTAACACTAAATCCACTACGTTCTAAACGCTTAATTACCTCTTCCGTTGCCTTCTCCAATTCTTGCAATGTATTCCCATAAATTAACAAATCATCCATAAATGCTATCGCATCCAACCCTTGAATTGCCGAATATAAAGCTCTGCTAAATATCGCTGGTGACGTCGTGAGACCAAAAGGAAGTACCTTGTACCTAAATAACCCAAATGGTGACGAAATCACACAAAGATTTCTCGACTCCTCCGACAACCTAATTTGAGAAAAAGCATTTCTCAAATCTAATTTTGCATAAAATTTTGCTCCATTTACTCTATTTATTAAATCTTCTACTCTAGGTAACGGGTACTTTATTTTTTTTAACATTGGATTCAAAGTATTTTTAAAATCGGCACATATTCTGATTTCATCATTTTTTTTTTTCACAATCACTATTGGACTTGCCATTTCACTAGTCTCTACTTTCTCAATAATACCTTCTTGTAACATGCGATCTATTTCTTTTTCTACCCTTATTCTCAAATTAAAAGGAATTGGCCTCGGGTTAACAAATTTTGCCTTAAAGTCTTCTATAACTTCTATCTCCGCTTCAAAATTTTTAAAAGTACCTGCTTTACTCTCAAAAACAGCTGGATATTTTTTTCTCATACTAGAAAAAAAATCTGCATTATAATTCGTATTATTATTTCCTACTGAATAAATATTATCGCTAACATTGAATGAATTTATTTTAAAAGTATTCAAAAAATTCCGACCTAATAAAGAAGACGACCCTTTATATACAACAATTATTTCTATGTACTCTTTACTTCCTTGATATTCTACTCTCATGTACTTACGACCTTTTACTTGTAGTTGAGTACCATCATAGCTTGATAATTTCAAATCACAATGTTCTAACTTAATATTTGAAAAATGTTCATTAAATATGTGCCAAGGAATAATAGTCACCCCAGAACCCGTATCTAAAATCATTTTTAGATCTGTATCATTTACCTTTACGTTTAAAAAAATGGGACCATCCATCTCATTAATGGCCATTATTGTATTTATTCTTCGAAACTTGCATTTATTTGCATAATGACCAGATTTGTTACATTTAAAGCATTTAATATTATTATTATTTTTATTTAAAAACTTGCATGCATTTTGTTTATGACCGAATTTACCACAGTTAAAGCATTTATAATTATTATTCCTATCACTTGAAATACTTGCATGTCTAAAAATAGATTTCTTACTATCATTTGAATTATTTCGCTTGATTTCAGAATTTCGCTGTCTATCCCTTGACTTCCGAGTTTCTGTGGAATCCCTCGAATTACACGAACTCATTAAATTTATACTTTCTGAATTGTTTTGACCACACAAATGTTCCATTGTTCTCGCTAATTCTACACATTCAGATAATTTCAATTCCATTGCTTTTAAAAATATTCTCTGCTTTATTTTGTTCTGTCTGATACCTATTAAAAATATATCCTTCAAATTTGCCTCCAATCTATTCTCAAATTTACAGTCTACCGCAATTTTTTTCAATCTAGCTATATAATCCTTAATTGACTCGGTTTCGAGCTGTTTACATGAATAAAATGACTCCCTATACTCAAATATATTTTTTTTTACCCCACAATGACCCCCAATAATATCAATCAACTCCTCGAATTTTGCCTCCGAAATCTTTTTCGGAAAACATAGATCAGACACCGTCTGAAAAGTCTCCTTGGTGAGAGACGATAATAGAACAGCCCTTCTGCGTTCTTCAGTTAAAAACTTCTCATCATACAAAATGAGGACTTGGTCGAGCCGAAGTCTGAAGACATCCCAATCTCCAGTCCTATGGCAAAAAGGACTTAGACTCCTCCGTGTTCCCTCCATAGTCTGAAACGGCAGAAAGAAAGAAAACAAAAATCTTATCTGCTTCTGCGTCCGACAGTCCAGGAAACGCCTACGTGACCCTCAGAAAGTGGCTTCCACTCCCTGCAGCAGTCACCTCCAGGAAACCGACCCTCAAGGCTCCCAGCTCCTGCAGTACTCCCTGCAGCACTCCGCCCCAGTTGGATCCTCTCCTCTTGAAAAAAAAAAACCGCTGCAGTAACTCCCTGCAGCGATTCCTCTTGGCTCCGTGAGTTCTCTTCCTCTTGAAGAAAACCGCTCCTTCTCTTCAGACTTCTTCCAGTTCTCCCTGCAGCAACCTCGCCTCAGCTGGCTTCGTGATCCTCAGTCTTCAGATCCTTCTTCCTTCTCGAAGATTCCCACATGTTGCTCTTGCAACAATATTATTTTATTTCTTCCAAAAAAAATTTTTATCCCGTTTTATATGGTTCTTCTTTATCCTGACTGCGCCACTGTGATGTATTTTGGGGATGTTTATTGTGGATGGGGGATATCAATCAGACGAACAGATGAGTCTTGGTTTCAATGTGATGTATTATTCCATTTCAGTGTTTACAAGGCGAGAGACAAAACCAGACTGCTCAGTGAAGCAATAATAATCTCTAATAATATTATATTACAATAATACATTACCTTATATATGATATTACCTACTCTAAATAATCATATCATAATTATACATTACACAAGTGTTGAGTAACATACAGCTATACTTACTAGCTTACGTAAATATTCAAATAAAATTACCTGATTTTTACAGTTTCCTTCATCATCATCTTGTAAAGACAGCGCCTTTTTGTGCCAGCCATCTGTCTCTGCTGGTTGCCATCCTTTTGTAAAGGCAGTTCTTCATAATCTGAGCTAAGAAAAAAACGTAAAACATGATAATGTAAGAGTTATTTTAAGTATTTTAACAATCAATTTCTAGTTTTCATAAGACACATTGCTCCAGTACACATACAAACTTTGCTAATGTGAAATTACCTCTAATAGACATGAGACAAGTAAGCATTAAGGGGGCAAAAGTTTGTCTCTGCTGGTAGCCATCTTCTTGTTAAAAAATATTAAAAGTTAATACTATTGGAATGTCAAAAGAACTAATGCAACAAATATTTATTTCACAATAAAACATGCCATTTTTTTTATCGAAACTGTCGATTTTTTCTGCATAAATAAATACGAGTAGGTATGTCTAAATCAGCAGCCGACATCAAATACAAATTTCACCACCAAAGAGCTTTCAAGACAATAAAAATTGTATAAAATGATTCGCGTCACTGAGTAAATAAACCCGAACCGGTTTTATAGAGTCTTGAACCGGTTCAGGGAAAAACCTTATCAGAAAATGACAAATAAAAATATATAAAAAATATGAATTAAATGACGCTGTACGCTTTCGACATTTACTAAGTATATAAATAAATATAAAAGGTCTGCTACCTTTAAAAAGGTAAAAATACTTTTATCGGTCACTCCTATCATACCAGTCTATTTTATTTATCAAGAAAATAAATATTTTTTGTACTGTAATAAAGTACCTACATCATCCATCAGCATCATCATTAGTGGCACGATAATCCAGAGTGAACCTTGGCCCTCTTGATCAACTGCAGCCATCCCTGTCTGCCCAACGACTTCTTCGTCCAATGCCATATTCTGTTTAACATCTGACGCTGCTAAGGTTCTCATTGCTTCTTTCTTTGTATTGTTACAAATGTGTGATTGTGTGGTTTTACTTGTGTGAGTGTGTATGTGTGTCTAGATGTAGGGGCTCAACTAATTGTACTTGTATTTGTTCGATATCGTGTGAGTATTTGCTCGAATATTCTGGCAAAATCTCGCGTGTATCAGTCCCCAATGTTTCTAGAATAACTCTTATACACCTATAAATAGAGACCGAGATGCTTTACAACAAGACTTGTGTCTAAGCTGTGGAGAAATACAGTACAAAAGTTAGCTCTGTGAACGAACCAAATGTGAACTGAGTCTTAAAATATTTTTTGTGAGATAAATCAACGAAAGTTGTTTGCCACTTAGATTAGATTAGATTTCTCCTCCACAGCAGTCTGCCACTGTCCTGCGACCCTTTGGGTCCGTCATACCAACCATCTTTTTTAGGTTCCAATGATTCATTCGCTGCAGGTGACCCAGCCAATGTATTCTGCTGTCTTTTATGGACAGGTAAATAGTCGACTCTCTACTGTATGTAATTTAATGCAAAATATAATAATTTTTTTAGGGTGTATGAACCTTTGGGTTCAATAAATTTTTGTTATCATACAATGATCTTTATATCTTTTGAACCCAGTAGGACATAAAAAGAGCTCCAAAATTAAAAATAAACTAGAAAAAAATGGATTAATCAAAATGTATCAAATAAGTTTTTTTTAAGTGTTGCCTCCGAAAGGGCAACATGTATTGAGTGACACCCATTTATTTTCACGTGCAAGGGCTCCATCCTTACGCCAGCCATTTAACACAAAGTGGGGGTTTCCCCGTTCTCAAGGATTCTTAGGTTATTATATTTTCTTGTGAAGACCGATTTTGATTTATAGGTTGGTATAAAGCTGACCACGCAAACAATAAAAATTGGTACATTTTACCTGTTTCAGGAGTAGTCGACAAAGTTTATCTTCATTTTACATTTGTTTTTTTATTGCCACAAATGTGTAAGTACGATGTTTTACGCGTCTACTTGTGGGCATACATTTAATAAGAATATTAAATGTTAGTGCGTAAAAAAACTGATCCGTAGACTAGTGGTAACGCTTCGGCCTCGTAAATGGAAGGTCGTGGGCACGAATCCCGGCGGAGCACAAAAAATATACCACTTACATTTTCTAATATGCTCTTCGCTGGGTTTGAAAATTAATTTATACCTTTACCAAAGACCAGTTATCAAGAGGTCCATCCAGCCTTACAGCAACTGGGTCTTGCTTGAGAATTGGTGCTTTCTACAGCGACGACCAAGCTCGCAGAGGGCTCTTGAGGTGTGATTCACACAAAAACAGCGCTCAACAAATAAATCATCCTAACATTATTATTATTATTAGGATATCGATCATTAAGACATGAACGAAATGAAAACTCTCCGCCCTATCGCAGGATTGACCATGCGAGACAGAATACGAAATTCCGAAATTCGGAGGATCTGTGATGTCGAGGATGTCGTGCGATGGGGTAGAAACAGAAGACGTTACTGGAGAGATCACGTCGAAAGAATGGATCCGGTGAGAATGGTGAAAATAGCGGCAGACGAGATACCATCAACCAGCAGACCCCCTGGACGACCACCAAAGAGGTGGAAGGACAGCTGGACATCCGCGTCCCAGGAGTGAACCCGAGAATAAACAGGACCTAGTCCTAAAACAAGATGAAGAAGAAGACATGAATGTATTTTTGTAATAAATATTGGATACATTTATATTCACCTAGAGTTCCTGTTATCTGCCACACTGTGAGGTGTGTGTCCTGGGTCCTCTGTACCAGGCTGTTGCCGTTTTTATCTGATGCAGTTTTCGTGATAAAAGTGCAGTGACCTCTAGCGCAGTGAATTATTCATATCATAATCGTAGATGTAGAATTATTTTTGTCATTTTTGATTCCTTGACTTATAGATTGGTATGAGGCTGACCAGCGGTAGGTACTGTAAAAAATGCTTCACTTTGCAATGTCCTTCATTTTTCAAGGTAGGTCGGCAAAATCTGCGAGGGTTATTAGTTGATTATGATGTAGGTAATATGAGTTGTAGAACATAAGCCATGCAACTTTTGCCGACTTTTTCTAAAGAGGAGTGAAGCATCTTTGTGATGGTCGGAAACGGCAAATGTATATACAAAATAAATACATAAAGAGATTTCAATAAAAACTCCTTAGCTATAACCTGCATTTTTTATTCTTTGAAATATTAAGAAAATACATACACAGTTACAAGGTGTTAAAGTTGTTAAAGGAAAAAATGGCAAATTTTGCGTTGAAATGAGTCCGGTAGCTGGGTCCAAATTGAAGCAAAATGCATGTAGTACGGAAAGGGTTAAATCAATTAAATCGTGTTTTTGTCATGAAATGCGTTCAGTACCCTTAATACAAGTGCAAAACTTGAGTAAAGTAAAGTTTACGGAAAATATTAAAGAGTGATTTCTCCCAAAATCTGCCGTTTTTCTTTGTTTGAACTTGATTTTCTTCATCACTTTAACTCTTTTGCTAAGATCATAAAGTGTTAGAAACAGAATCGGAAGATTTTGGGAGAAATCTCTCTTTAATATTTTCCGTAAACTTTACTTTACTTAAGTTTTTCAACTCGTACTAAGGGTACTGTTGTTATCTAGTTGTCGTAACAGCGAGTAAAGCTCTGCACACACACGGGCAGCCACTGACACACTGACAGTGTTCGCTAATCGCGCCTAGAGGTGAACCAGGACTTTGTGTCGAGTACCCTGCCGGCCTGAACTCTGCAGGTTAATAGACCTTCCTGAAGGCAATAAAGAAAAATAGGGAATCGACATCTGTGGACTACGCAACGCAACGCAACTAAGCTACACATATAGAGTAACTTCCTGCCGCGTTATCCTCGAAGGGGTCGCATGTGGCGAGTTGAACCTATTTATTTTTACAGGTAAGGGGGCCGGCCTTACGCCAACCACTTCAGTTGAAGTGGGGGTTTCCCAGCTCCCGAAAGGGCTGGTACTCATTTCTTGTGAAGGCTGAGTAAACCTTGCCGGTATTTTATTAGGGGTTTGAAATAAACACCGAAACGGGAAATCATTTCTGACACCCTCGGTGGGAATCGAACCCGAGCTCACGGTATGGAGTGCAAGCACTCTACCAACTGAGCTATCGACCGGACAAGTAAATGTATAAATAAAGTTTCTCTTGTATTATCTTGTATCCTGCCGCCATTCCTCTAGGGGTGGCCGGTACCTCCACACAAGTGCCTCCACTTGACTCTGTCCTTGCCTACTTCTATCATCTCATCTAGTTTCATCACTCTTTTCATGCACGCTCTTCTCTTGTTTCCACTCTGTAGATTTCATCATTCATTCGCAATCTCACTTATCTGATCAATCCATTCTTTCCTAAGTTTCCCCTTTCACGATTAGGTACCTATTACATTACCTTTATACACTTTTTTTGTTTGTCGGTCTTCATCCATCCTTTCGATTAGTTCGCTTACACATGCCGCATGTGATCTTACAACATAAAGACTCAATATCAAATGAACATAAGCGCTGCAACTCTTGCCGAACTTCCCTGAAACAGGGATGAAATTGGTAAAGTGAACCATCTTTTACAGTATGGGTGGTCAGCCTCATACCAACCTATAAGTCAAGGAATGTACCGTCTTTCAATTTATCAAACAAATGCTGCGCATCAATTTGTCGTAAAATTATTCTCTCTACGATTTCCTGATGAAAAGTATATAGGTTTGTTATAAAAGATAAATGCACTAATTCAAGGTTGGCCAGACACCTTTCTTCTGTAGGTGAATGGACGATATTTATTAAAAATATTATCTAGATATGGGTGATAGACACAGCGATAAAAATGCATTTTCATTTCAGATTAAATCCGTAGAAAAATAAGATAATAACAAATACTGAGGTAGAAAATGTTGAATGAGTCATGTGGCACGTTGTTTGACAGCGGTGTCTTTGTTCGGTTAGCTGACAGGTAACAAAAAGATTTGTCTCAATTCATGCGAGAAAATTAGGTCACAAATTGGCAAAAGAAAATGCATTGCTGCATATGAAAATATTTCTTTTTTATTTCAATTTACAAAGGAAATTTATAGTATAGACATCTATTAATTTTCAGTGAAAGCTTTTTGTAAAAAGTAAGTATTGACATCTATTGAGATTATTGAAAAACTTTTTGTAGTGGATAAATTTTGGTAGGTAGAAATAGTGGGGAAAATTATTTTTTCATTGCGTTGGCAGCGCCGAACATCAGACGTCAAACGTCACCTTGACTTTTAAAAAATATAAATGCTGAATTGTTTATTTTATAAATCGTTAAGGAAATCGCGCAAGGATAATAGTTTGCTCAAATGATTTGACCAAAGGAATTGTAAACAAGTGAAGTGCAGCGCCTTAAAAATGTTTCTCATGCGTTGTTTGTTCGTCAACGCGAAAAACAATTCGTACTTCATTTTCGGCTTGGCTATCGGTTTCTTTGTAACTTTACACCTAACTCCGATCCCAGAACAGCCGCCCTTATGCGTGGAAAATACCTACCAACAATTCACCGAACAAAATCCAGAAAATCAAATTTTAACAACGGACGAATACGAACCAAAAATAAATCTAAGAAATAAACCCATGCAAGCTAAGAAAGCAGTGAAAAGTTTACAGAGACCCAGGTATTACAGTACAGAGCTTGGAATTAGGGAAAAATTA
Source organism: Agapetus fuscipes (assembly GCA_951799405.1). NCBI lineage: Eukaryota > Metazoa > Arthropoda > Insecta > Trichoptera > Glossosomatidae > Agapetus > Agapetus fuscipes. The sequence goes on along the minus strand of OX637352.1, from coordinate 2,653,364 downwards.
TTCGTCGGTGTTGTCACATCGGAAATTAATATCAACAAACATGCAACAGCCTTGAATAAAACTTTTGCGCACCTGGCGAACAAAATTAAATTTTTCATTACGGCAAGCGTGGTGAAACCAAATTTGAATCTTTCGAACATTGTCGGTTTTACGGATACGCGGGAAATCATGAAACCTTTTCACATCTTGAAATATCTCTGTGACAATTATTTGGAGGAGTTTGATTATTTTTATTTGATATCCGACGTTGGTTTTGTGAACGGACGGGCGCTGATGGATGTTGTGAATGGAATTAGTGTCAGTGAAGATGTCTATATGGGGACAACCGTGGAGGAAGACAGCCATTATTGCAGTTTAGGTAAGTGCACCAATAATTATTAATTGTTGTGTAAATTCCGCTTCATTGTGTAAATAGAGAAAATGTATGAAATCTAAATCACTCACTAGGAGTTCTATTGTATCTTCCAGGAGCAGTGCGTCATTGGGGGATGAAGGGGATGACCCCTATGTATAAAATAGGAAAAATAGTGTCCACTGGAATAACTGGAATATTTTCTGAAGCGTTCATCTTTAGTGTGAAATTTCTACATAGCACGATCTATATTTTTAATGGTTCGGGTCTTCGCTATGTAACGCAATGTACACACGGTTAGGGAGACCTCTTCCTTTTTCCCTGCGGCTGACCACCCATGCTGTAAAAATGGTTCACTTTGCCAATGTCACCCCTGTTACAGGGAAGGACGGCAAGAGTTGCAGGGTGTGTGTCCATTTGAGATTGGTTTTTATGTTGTAGGCTTACATGAGGCATGTGCAAGCGCGAACTTGTACATGTCTGGTTGTGAGAATGCATGTAATGTGAGTCTCCAATGTAACATATCTTTGCAACTTAGATTAGATTCTCTATGATTAGATTAGATTATAACTGATCGTTGGTAAAATCGGTGATCCCGAATCATTCCCTTACTGTTTTTTTTTGTAAGGGTAACGGGTAAGCAGAGCTTATCTGTGAGCTGTCTACATCATGGGTCGGCAACCTGCGGCCCGCGGGCCGCATGCGGCCCTTGGGGCGTCTTGGTGCGGCCCGCAAGATATTCGCCGCAACGCACCACGTGCCGGGCGATATACACATACACAATGGAGTGAAAAAAAACAATAAATGTCATAAAAATGGACACAAAGAATTTTATTTTTCAAACTAAAATATTTATATACAAATACCTATTTTAGGTAATGACATGTTCACTTATTCCTTGACTTATAGGTTGGTATGAGGCTGACCACCCATACTGTAAAAAATGGTTCACTTTGCCAATGTCACCCCTGTTTCAGGGAATGTCGGCAAGAGTTGCAGGGCTTATGTTCATTTGAGTTTGGATTTTATTTGTAAGTACACAATCAGCATTTGTAAGCGCGAACTACACGTGTTTGTTTGTGGGCATACATCTGAGAGCTTTGAATGAATATATCCTTGCAACTTAGATTATAGATTATAGACATGTGATCCAAGCGTAGGGGCGGGTGGTAGAATCAATAGTGAATTTCATTTGTAGTTCGTACGTATATTTATTAATGCTCACGCTGCATGACTCACAAGAGGGCCACAGGGGGCGCGGCAGGGGGAGGGGGGGGGTAGTCAGCATTTGCTGAAATGCTGCCCGTTAGATCCGCCACTGCTCAAGTGCGGCCCGCACTAAATCTCACGTAAAATATTTGGCCCTTATACAACAAAAGGTTTCCGACCCCTGGTCTACATACCAAGTACGAAGTTTTTTTTTTTTTTTTCATTTCCTCCAGAGTCATAGATACATAAAGTTTTGTCTATGTTGATACTGTTTTACCTTAGTATAATTGTGTTGTGATTTATATTTTTTATTACAAATACGGTAATTTAATATCTGTAAAAAATGTAGAACAAGTAGGTAGGTGGTAAGAGGCGAGGATCTCATGAGTGCCCAGCATGGTGATATGTATGTAGTGTCTGTGCCTGTGTGCTGTATGATGGTGACCAGGTGCGGGCTGGTGCCCTGGTGGAGTGCATGGCCAGGTGAGCACCAGACTATCTTACAAGGTCATCCCTTTTTTTATGGTATTAACGCAATGTTTTATAAAAATGGCTATGTTCACCTTCTTTTTATTTTAAAAAAAAAAAACTAAAACCCGGTGCAATTTCCTACTGCGTTGTCCTCGTAGGGGTCGCATTTTGCATCTAGAATCTATTTAATTTTCACAGGTTATGGAGGTTGGTACCCAATTTTTTTCAGGGAGGATCGTATTTTATTTTGGGTTAATATGATAACCCTAAGATCAGCTGCTTTGTGAATAGCAACGATTGTCTTTTTTCCTTTTCTAGATGCTGGTATGCTCCTGAGTAACTCTGTTGTCCGCAAGATAAAGGAGAACCTGGAGTGGTGCGTTAGGAACTGCTACTCCAAGGACTACTTTGCCAACATTGGTCGCTGCATCACCCACAGCACACAGCTGCGCTGCACACAGTCCATACAGGTGACATGACCGGTCCTTAGTCTAGTGGTTAACACTTCCGACTCGTGATTGGAAAGTAGCGGGATTCGATTCCCGGCGGAGATTTCGTGTTCTTAAGTTCTACGAACACACCGTCCATGGCAATGAGGATAGCCTGGAATGACTGGTTGTGTGTTTATGCAGTATGGCCAAGCAGGTCAAGGTGGTTACGTTGTTATAATTTTGGAACCTACCTATTTATTTTCACAGGTAAGTATATCCCAGCTTCCGAGTAGTTGGTCCTCATTATTATTTGTATTCCTTGACTTATAGGTTGGTATGAGGCTGACCACCCATACTGTAAAAAATGGTTCACTTTGCCAATGTCACCCCTGTGTCAGGGAAGGTCAGCAAAACTTGTAGGGCTAATGTTCATTTGAGGTTTGGATTTTTTTGTAAGTACACTGCAATGTTGATTTCTAATGTTGGTGTACCTATTCATTTGCTACATTTTTTTGCATAGGAAATTTTTGACTTTTTTTGTATAGATTTATTTTTAAGATTTTGTTTTTTTTTTTTTTTTTCCACCCATACTGTAAAAAATGGTTTACTTTGCCAATGTCACCCCTGTTTCAGGGAATGTCGGCAAGAGTTGCAGGGCTTATGTTCATTTTAGGTTTGGATTTTATTTGTAAGTACACAATCAGCATTTGTAAGCGCGAACTTCACGTGTTTGTTTGTGGGCATACATCTGAGAGCTTTGAATGAATATATCCTTGCAACTTAGATTATAGATTATACACATTCAGCGTTTGTAAGCGCAAACTACACGTGTTTGTTTGTGGGCATGCATTTGAGAGCCTTAAATGTTAATATATCTTTGCAACTTAGATTATAGATAGATTATAGTGGTGGGTATTGAACTCTAGCCCTCTGACATGCAACGCAGGCATTCTATCAATCGAAGTACACACCAGATAACAAATAAATAAATTCAAAATGTGACCTGTTCTTATCAATTTTTTCAAAGGTCAAGGGACTTGAAATATCTTGAATGATTCCATGTCCTGACTACCATGTTTTGTTTTATTTTGAATTTGACAGGATCGCCAACTGACAAGCTTCAAGTTGCCCGAAGACTGGAATCTGGAGAGGGACCTTCACCAGATCATAGAGAATGATGAATCCTTCAAGGCAGCTGTCTCTGTCTATCCTCTCGTCAACTACTTGGACTTTTACAAGCTACAGATGTACTTTTCACGGGTATGAAGTTTTACACATTCTTTTCTTCACACAACAGTCTGATACAATGTAGATTTAGAGCACCAATCATGGCGTATGGAATCGAGACAAAAGCAGACACTTCAAGAACCAAGAGCCTACTCAGAGTATTTGAGATGAAAACACTCCGCGCCGTTACTGCAAAAACACTGAGACTGATTGAAGAACTTAGAAATGAGAAGCATGTGCAATACTGAGGATATCAGTTGACAAGGTTGTAGATTTGAATCCTGGAGCATAAAAAATAAACCATTTATATTTTCAAATACGCTGTTTGCTGGGTTGGAAAAATTATATACCTTTACCTAAGACTGGTTACGAAAAGTGTATCCAGCTTGCAGAAACTGGGTCTTGCTTGAGAATTGGAGCTTTCTGCAGCGATGACCAAGCTCGCGGAGGTGTGATAAACACAAAAACAGCGCTCACCAAATAAATCATCCTTATATTTTTATTATTATCACTTCACCTTCACGTTAAGAAGCCCATCGCAGGCATGGGCAAAACTTCCGGAAACTCCAGCTCCCACAGACCACAGATCCCGGAAAACAACTCTCCAGCATTGAGGATTTCATCGTCAGATGGAATAGGAAGAAGAGACAGTTCTGGTTAATTGTAAGTGTGTAAATGATTCTCAAAGTAATAGATTGTAAATAGTTGTCAAAAACATATATTTTTATTGGTATAAAATTACTATCTTATCCATTCTTCAAAAGCGTCTTAAAATCTACCAAACAATTCCACGTCATTTCAATTGCTTCCACTTCCAGTTGCACCTGCAGTCTCTGCACAGCTTGGAGCAGACTCTTCAGCCTCTCTCGTCTCCGGTTTCCACTCCAGGCGGGGCGCACTGGCCAGCCGGAGTGCGGGAGGACCCCACCCTGCCCGCGCCGCGACCCTTTGACCGCTTCCATCAGCCGCGGTACGAGACCCTGAAAGCCAACGCCACCCTCATGCCTGATGACTTTGTCAACGTGGGCAAGGCGAGAGGAGCCGAGAAGGAAGATATGGATGTAAGGGGTTTTTAATCTTTTAGATTAGTTAGCCATTTTTCCTGGCTAGAAATAGGTGTTGACGTTATCAATAAATAATTCATGATTTAATATTTTTAACTCTCGACATCTGTTGAACCGGGATCAAAGTTATTGTTGATAGAACATGACCCACGCAGAGTTTGAACAAGCATTAGTGCCAATAACGCAAATTCGAGCACCGAAACCTTATCCCTTCAACCATCTCAGCGACTACATGATTTATTTGTACTTAACCAAATTATAATCATTGACAACTAAACTACACGTATAGCGTAACTTCTTACCTGTGTTATCTCTGAAGGGGTCACATGTGGCTATTCGGGACGTATTTATTCTTATGGGTAACGGGCCGGCCTCACATCAATCATTTCAGTTGAAGCTTACCAGTTTCAGTGGGTTTACCAGTTCCCGAGGGGGCTGCTTCTCATTTCTTGTGAATGAGACACCCTCGGTGGGGATCGAACCCGAACTATTGGCATGGAATGCATGCACTCTACCAACTGAGCAATCGAACGGATTCGTCGACTTCGTCTACGAGGCTGATAACCTATGCAAAAAAAAGGTTCACTTTGCCAATGTCACCCCTGTCTTTGCAACTTAGATTATTATTGTTTCAGCACATCATCAAAGCCGTCATCTTGAAAGTCCAAAATGAAAACGCAGACCTCAAATACCATTCCATAGTCAACAACTACAAGAAATTTGATCCCTCCCGTGGCATGAGTTACATCTTTGACATGAATTTCATTCAATCCGGAGACACCGACGACCTGATCTTGAAGAGGATGGAAGTCTTCAAGCCGTTGGGCAAAGCCGCGATACTAACGGTGCCGTATGTCACTGAAAACACGAGGATCATAGTGTTGCTGCCAATCTGGCCGTACGAGATTGATTCTGCCGTTGAATTTCTGAAGCACTACGATGCCGTTTGTCTGGAGAAGAAGGATAAAGTTGCCATGATCGTGGTAAGTGAAAAAATTGCCTTTTGAGCTTCTTGACTTATAGGTTGATTGATTTAAAAAATGTAATTTGTCGTGTATGTTCCTTGACTTATAGGTTGGTATGCGGCTGACCAACCATGCTGTAAAAATGGTTCACTTTGCCAATGTCACCCCTGTTACAGGGAAGGACGGCAAGAGTTGCAGGGTGTATGTCCATTTGAGATTTGGTTTTTATGTTGTAGGTTCACATGCGGCATGTGCAAGCGTGAACTTGTACGTGTCTGGTTGTGAGAGTGCATGTAATGTGAATCTCCAATGTAACATATCTTTGCTAGGTACTTAGATTTGATTAGGTTCGTATGAGGTTGTACGTTCATTTGAGATTTAGATTTTAATTTGTAAATATACCTACATTCAAAATTTGTAAGCGCAAACTTGAACCGGAGGTTTTTTGCTTACAAAGAAATAACACTGAAGATCTTTGATGGCAGCAAATCCGCGGAGATGGGGTGGAAGCTCCATTGTTATTCCGCCTTCCTGGCACTGCCATATGGCACATTGACAGTGAGACATCATCCTGCTACGCTGCACCCTGCAGCGATGTGTCGCACATTCATTTTTTTACATTCATTTTTGACCAATCCGTAGTCCAAGTGGCAACACTTCGGATTCGTAACTGGAAGGTTGTGGATTCGAATCCCGGCGGAGCACAAAAAATATACCATTTATATTTCCAAATATGCTCATCGCTGGGTTAAAAAATTCATAAACCTTTACCAAAGACCGGTCACTAAAAGGTCCATCCAGCCTTACAGCAACTGGGTCTTGCTTGAGAATTGGCGCTTTCTACAGCGACGACCAAGCTCGCAGAGGGCTCTTGAGGTGTTATACACACAAAAACAGCGCTCACCAAATAAATCAGCTTAATTTAATTTAATTCACCTTTGGTCACGTCTCGCTCCAGACTGGTGTTTCCGAACTCGACGGCATGCAGCTTCGAGAGACTTCAGGTTATGCTGAAAAAACATGACAACTTCCGCAGTCCTTCAGTTCGCCACTCGGCTAACGGCCATCATGCACTGCAGTCACAGCAATATCTTTTTAATTATCAATGTTTTTATTTTACAATAACATAACACCACAGATATTATAAGTGAATGCTGGAGACCTATAAGAACAGGCTCCACCTAGCTTAGGCTCCACACAATGTTGTAAAATGAAGATATCTTTCGAAGATAAATTTTCCAGAGAATACAGTACAAGCTATGTGTACTCACCTTGAGGATACTAAATGGAGCAGCACCTCACTACCTGTCTGAACTGGTCACCAAAATGGAAGCCACTACCTGCGGACAGACACTCATATCCAGGGACTCAAATAAAAGTCTGCTCCAGCTGCCGCGCAGAGCCACGAGGACGGTGTTTGGTGACCGAGCCTTTAGCCTTGCTGCTCCGACGGCCTGGTATTCTCTTCCTGCGACCCTCAGGGAGCGAAGACTGAGGCAGCTTTTCTCAAAGGGCTCAAAACCTACTTTTTCAAAGACTCTTACAAAACGTCTTGGCTGACCAATACTGTAAAAAATGGTTCACTTTGCTAATGTCACCCCTGTTTCAGGGAATGTCGGCAAGAGTTACAGGCTTATGTTCATTTGAGTTTGGATTTTATTTGTAAGTACACTATCAGCATTTGTAAGCGCGAACTACACGTGTTTGTTTATGGGCATAAATCTGAGAGCTTTGAATGAATATATCCTTGCAACTTAGATTATAGATTATATCTATTTTAAAAGAAAAATCCTTCCAGGTTCTTCTGTACCCAGCCGAAGCACCCAGCAAAGGAACTGACGATGCGTTCCTGCCGATCAAGACTGCATGCCTGGATCTGTCGCAGAAGTACAAAGCCGAGGGCATCCGTATAGGCTGGGTCTCTGTCCGCCTGCCAGTGGAGCACCTGTCCCGAGGCCTGCTCCACATCGGGGTCATGGACCTGGCTCTCAGGAAGGCTCCCCCGGAGAGTCTCATCCTGACTGCGAGACCACACATTGAATTCAAGCCGGACTTCCTCAATAGGGTATGCCTAGTTTCAGTGTGCATAGGGTATAGGCAAATACATTTCAGAATAGATATTTCTCCCATTCATTTAAACAACTCATTTGAAATTGACTGAAGTGCTAACGATGACTCCAATCGAACTGAAATTCAGAATTTTAAATCTCAATATCAAGCTTAAATGCGTTTTTACCATATATTGCCTACCTATTAGGTGCATGTGCCTGTATAGGATGCACACCCCTGCCTAGTTTTGTGTATCATCTTATGTTTTTCTCACTCTGTAGATTCAAGTTATTTGCAATCTTGCTTATTTGATCAATCCATTTTTTCCTCGGTCCTATCACTTACCTTCAGTAGTCCCTTTGTACATTGTTTTTGTCAGTTGTTCCATCTTCCTTTTCTTTTCCATTCCTTTCATACCATTCCTTCCATACTATGCTTTTCATATCTATAATCTATAAAGGCAACACAACACTACGCAGCTATCAGCCCTGCTACAAAGCATTAGGACATCAGCCGCCACATCACCAAAACCCACACCTCTGCGGCACTCCAACAAGTGTCATAGACATTTAGATTGTCTGAAATATATGGAGGCTCCTGGTGTGGAAGTCTCGACAACCGTCGAAAGATTTTACCGTATCTATATTAACTATGAAATTAAAAAATTAAATTAGGCTGATTTATTTGGTGAGCGCTGTTTTTTAAAAAATTAAATTAGGCTGATTTATTTGGTGAGCGCTGTTTTTGTGTGTATCACACCTCAAGAGCCCTCTGCGAGCTTGGTCGTTGCTGTAGAAAGCGCCAATTTTCAAGCAAGACCCAGTTGTTGTAAGGCTGGATGGATCTTTTGATGACCGGTCTTTGGTAAAGGTTTATAAATTTTTCAACCCAGCGAAGAGCAAATTTGAAAATATATACATGGTATGATGGCATGGCATGGTTGACCGTTTGCTTTGGTGGAGACGAGACTCCTGAACGGCTGCTGGAGGTTGGCGTTCCACAAGGATCCATCCTGGGACCTATTCTTTTTATACTGTACACTGCTGGAATCCAAGATATTGCTCTGTCGTTTGGCCTTAATTTGAACTGTTATGCGGATGATATCCAGATCTATGCACCTTGTGAGGTTACTGAACGGTATCAAGCTGAAATTAAATTTCAAAGTTGCTTCGAAGCGATGCACAGCTGGTTAGCATCCAAAAAGCTGTGCCTGAATTCCAATAAGACGGAGTTCATATGGTTTGCTTCTAAAAGAAGACAACATTTGATACCTGTCGGTGACCTGGTTGTTGGTGGGGTGTGTGTAAGGCCCAGTACATCCGTAAGGATTCTTGGAGCGGTCGTGGACAGCAGCCTGTCAATGGAGCAGCACATAAGTACCATAGTTTCTTCCTGCTTTTATCATCTTAGACAGATCAAAACAGTGAAGAGACATTTGACAAATGATTGCGTTAAAACGCTCATATCTTCACTGGTTCTGTCTAGGATTGATTACTGCAACATTCTTCTGGCAGGTTTGCCGCGTGTGCAGCTGAGCAGATTGCAGTCTGTGATGAGGGCGTCAGCACGCATTGTGTTCGGTGCCAGTAAATACGATAGCTGTACACCTTTTCTGCGGGAATTACACTGGTTACCAGTGGAGGCCCGAATACAGTACAAAGTGTGTGCCCTCATGTACAGGGCTGTCACTGGCGCGGCACCAGACTACATAAGGGAAATGTGCTCTTTCAGAGACTTGGGGGAGAGACATCGTGCTCTTAGATCGGCACAGAGTGCAGCCCATGAGATGGTTTTACCTCTCAGATCACAAAAGACTGTTTATGGGGATCGCGCTCTTTACTATGCAGGTCCCCAGCTCTGGAACGATCTTCCTCTGAGTCTCAGGCGGGCTGCTGACTACGACAGTTTCAGGGGAGGCCTGAAGACACACCTTTTTTCTAAATTTTATGAAATTTCTGAACAGTAGCTCTACTATAACTGTATAACTTGGAATTACTTTAATTGTATTTTTGTTTGGTTTCTGAAATTGATGTAGGTACAATTTGATTTGATTTTTTGTTCTCGTCAAACGTTGGTGTAATTTATTGTACTTTGATTTTATATTCTATTGAAATTTATTTTTCTGCCATTTTAAATATTTGTTTGTCCGTAAGTTTAAGTTAATGTTAATTATTGTTTTTACAACGTGTAAAGCGCCCTTGAGGTGATTGGTCACAATACGGCGCTAAAGAAATCGTCCAAAATATATAAATATAAATGGTATATTTTTTGTGCTCCACCGGGATTCGAACCCACAACCTTCCAGTTACGAGTCCGAAGTGTTACCACTTGGACTACGGACCCGTCAACTATATAAACAATGTAATAGATTTAAGGGAAATAATGTATTCAGAAAAAAAGATAATTATCTAAAATAAAATGCAGATAATTTGAGTCCCGCTAAAACACAGCGCGGTCGGCTAGCCAAGCCGTGACGTCACTGGATCCGCCAGGCTACCTGGGGGCCTCGGTGCAGTTCTATGAAATACATACTATCCGAAGATCCATACACGTCACATCGGCTGAATAAGAAATGTCCTGTTTTACCGGATATCAAAAATGCGCAAGTTTTTAAAGAGTTTAATCTCTGCACTTACCCTATTGTATATGTCTCAAGTTAAAAATCAGTCGTTCTGTGATATTTCAGGTGAGGATGAACACCATCCAGGGTTACCAGGTGTTCAGCGCCCTGGGCTTCCAGCGCTACCACCCAGCTCTGCTCTCTGGCAACTCTCCCAGTAAGGGTGCGGGACGCTTTGCATTCTGGAACTATGAAATTGTCTCTTTTTATAGCCGAGACTATGTCAACGGTAAATATATGTTAATCTCTCTTATGAGAAGGTAGAATTTTTTTCAAAACTCACAGTTTTATTTTCACAAATTAAGCATTTATTTCATCTCAAGTAGATACTTTTGATTTGTTTACGTCATTTTCAAGAGGACACGCTTACAAAATTGATATACAATACCATAGAGAAATGAGAAGTAGGATGGGTTATGACACAGAGGTACAATTCGTGGCTGGAAATACTATCTTTGGTAAATGCAGATGAATTTTTCAAGCTGGCGAAGAGTATACTTAAAAAAAAAGTGCTCCATGGAGAAACAAACTAACAACCTTTTGATTATGAGTTTCTAATGTTGACAATCATGACAGACTACAAACTGGTTAATAATATTGTCACACTGGAGAGCTGCTTTCCCGATTCTCATAACAGTTAAAAAAAAACACACACACACATTGGCTTTGCTTCCCGGAGAGGGTGGTCTACGGTGTGTTGTCTGATGGTATGTAAAGCCATCAATGGCTTGGCTCCACCTTATTTGACTGACATGATGTTGCCTGTTGAGATGGGTGTGAAGAGGCAGACACTCAGATCCCTGCGATGGTGCAATCAATTTAGTTCAGCTGCACCGTCAGATGCGCACAAATCTTGGAGACCGTGCTTTCGGTGTTGCGGGCCGGTGGAGTCTGCCACCCGAAGTGAAGAACTCCAAATCTGTGGGTGTATTTCGTGGAGCAATCAAGACACACCTTTTTAAAAAGTCTTATCCGTAATCGGAAAGGGCCCTTGAGGTAAAAATGACGCTCTGTTATCATTATCATTTGTAGTTTAAAATAAAGAATCATCATCTCGCTGAAGAAACCCCTTGCAGACAAGGACAGCACTTCCAGAAGTTTAAGCTCCGATAAACCACAGCAACAGATCCTAAACAGAAACTCTCCATTATCAACCGCCAGCCGTTTAAGCCTAAAACTATCATTCAATAATATTGCATTTTTTTATTTCAGTTCGCAAATCGATCCAGTCCAGATATCCAATCGTCCGCTCCGACAGAGACTTGGAACTACTTCTTGCGACACCAGAACCCGACATCACATCCCTCTTCCAGCTCTTTACCGTTCACTCTTCGGATCTGCATCCGTTCAGAGCCACCGAACCGGCTCTCATCTTCAAATACAACGAAAAACTATTGTGTCCGGAGCTGAGTCAGGACGTATACGGCAACTCTAGTTCGCCGCCTGAAAAAATCGAACCCCCGGAAATGGGGATAAAGTTTGGGGATGCCATGCTCACGGAAAGGTGCCTCGATTCGCTTTATAAGAATGATTTTGCCGCGGTGAATTTGGGAAGCCGTAGTCAAATGGCAAAATTGATTTTTGAAAATACTTTTTGATTGTTTCTTTTTGTTATCGGTGTACGTTACCTCCGTACCAAGTATAAATTTACATTAAAATTCAACCTTAGGGCTTAATGATACATGTATGGATACTAAAACAGCGCTTCTAGTGAATGTTTTAGTTTTCACACATTTTTTGGTGGACAAAGTTTAAACTTTAAGTATTATACCTTGCCTTGTACTTGGGTCGTAGTTATCCCTAGGATGAATCTTTATATTTTACTGTAACTAAGTTTCTTATTATATCGCTATGAAGTTTCACATTGTGAATATATTTTTTAAGTGTCGTATAGTTCAATGTTTAATTGTCACTATACAGTAATACCTCGACTTACGCTTACCCGTTTTATGCGAATTCGGAGGTACTCAGTTATTATTTTTGATCATTTTGAGCCTCAGCGTGTTCGGTTTACGACAAGTTTGATTGCGTTCCGTGTGGAATAACAATTCAGCCTCAGGTCCTGAACAAATTCGGGGCTATAGCCGCGGGGGCCAAGAGGGCTGATCTTTCTAGCATGTTTCGAATGGAATAACGTTGGTTCGATGCCCGCTTGGGTCACTTGACTTTAACTTTGACCCTGGTTCAACAGATGTTATTGGGTAATTATTATTTAATAATTCATTAATAATAGACAATAATGAATTATTAAATGATGATATTAATACCTGTTTCTGGCCAGGCAGAATAGGTTGGTGAATTGCATTCCTCTTCACAATTTTTTTTTTTTTTAAATTATAAAAAAAAAAAAAAAAAAAAAAATTGATGGTGTAATAGAAGAAGTGATCGATATTTGATCGACTTACGCGGTCCCGCTTATCGCGTAAGTCCGGGGTATTACTGTATTAAATTTCATTTTTTTAATTTATAGTTTCAGGAAAAAAATGTTAAATTATTCCTTTTATTGTTATTTATGTGAAAGTATTAAATGCCATATTTACAAATGAAAAAGAATATCTTAGTTATATCCGTTATTAATGTTTTACTGATGACTCTGCCATCTATTAGATTTTAATAAAAGCTTTATATCAATATGTAATTTTTGTAAGACAATCCTTTCCTCGAGATTACTGAATTTGTTTTTAAATATTTCTTTAATATATTTGAAAACTTTGATTTATAAATTAAATGGTTGATAAAACCATATTTAACAAATGGATCACCGGTCACCAAAAGCCCATCCAGCCTCACAGCAACTGGGTCTTGCTAGAGAATCGGCGCTTTGTAGCGACGACGATCAAGCTCGTAAAAAATGTTGATAGCTCAATTGGTAGAATGATTGCATTCCATGCCGAGAGCAAGGGTTCGATCTCAAAGGTTTACTCAGCCTTCACAAGTAATGAGAACCAGCCCTCCCGGGAGCTGGGAAACCCCCACTTCAACTGAAAGTGGTTGGTGTGAAGCCTGTAAAAATAAATAGGTCCTGAAGCGCTACATGCGACCCCTTCGGGGAAACGCAGGCAAGAAGTTACACTATATGTGTAGCTTAGTTGCGTTGCGATCAAAAATCTAAAATATTGTATGAAAATTGAGCATTGATGAATGATTTGTAAAAAAATATGCATTCAATCTATTTAATTATCTGTTATTATTGTAATGTTCATGTTTAAAATTTACAAATTCAACATTTAATTTTTTGTAATGTGCCAACTTATGTTTTGTAATCTTTGAAATTTACAATTTTGTAAATACATTCTTTTTTATTCCTTTCCATGCGACCAAACCTTCCTATAAATACTCTATGTGATTATTATTATTAAATGTTTTTTATGTATAAGTGTAGTTTTAAATAAACTTTTTATAACAACAAGTGTTTTACAAGGAAAAACAAAACTCTGGAATGCATTCTGGAGAAAAGAACATGTCAAATAAGAGTTTTAGGCTTACGCGGCCGGCTGATGATGCTGGAGTGATGTTTTCTAAGATCTGTTGCTGTGGTCTGTGGGAAATGGTTTCACCCATATCTACAATGCGCTTATTCAGCGTGAAAGTGAAGTAGATGATGTTGACAAACTGCAAATCTAAGTTGCAAAGATATGTTACATTGGAGATTCACATTACATGCATTCTCACAAGCAGACACATACAAGTTTGCGCCTGCACATGCCGCGTGTGAACCCACAACATAAAACCAAATCTCAAAATGGACATACACCCTGCAACTCTTGCCGTCCTTTCCTGAAACAGGGGTGACATTGGCAAAGTGAACCATGGTAACAAATCCTGGAAAACAGTTCTTGAAACAGGAAACCATGTAGGACACCCATGCTTAGTGGGAATTGAACCCTAGCCTTGTGATTTTGAACGGCGTTCCAACTGAACCATCCTCTGGACTTTGTTATCTAATCTAAACTGCCTTATTACAGTGCCTTCAATTAATTATATGGAGATTTTTAATTAAATTAAAATTTAAGTATTGTATTAATAACATTGATAAAGACAAATTATACCATGTTTTATCCGCCGACGTTTTGATTTATTGAGCGGAAAGCATTTTCAAGGCTGCTTACCAAAGTGACGCGGTGGCCTTCACGGTCGCTCACTGTTGGTAACTGGCTGGGAGTATGATGTGATTGTACCCTTTAAATGTACCAAATTAATTGTTTTTATTTTAATTTATGAAATAACTTTTTTCGACATGATACTTAAGGTAATTTTTTGTTTACATCGTGGCTGAATCACCTGCGACAATGGTTCTACAAAAGCACCAAGTCCCTGTTTCGAACCGCAGCATTTGAGGTCAAAATAACCATGATGATCGCCGATCTTGGATAGACGTGGTAACAAAAGAAGAAGTATTATATTTTCAATATTAGTAGGTGTTTAAAAAACATGTTTTTTACTTGTATCTTCCCAAATTCCTTTTATTTTATAATAATACTATGTGTTTTTTTAAATATTGCTTTTTGTATGTGTTATCTTTTAATTTGTAAAGAATCAAAGGTAGCGATCTAGGATTTTTTTTTAAAATAGATAAATCTATTGCTTTTACGCGATTTCTATTTAATTAAAAGTATGATGATTTATTTTACACAATTTATTTCAGATTAGGTTCGGATACAGAGTCACTCTACCCTTGCATAATACAACGGTCAGTTGATTTCTGAGCTGCAGAGAGCTTTGGTCCTTATTTTAAAGTAAGAATAAAGATCATTCTCAAAACTTTGACAATTGTTACATTTGAGACTTTACTAGAATATCGGACCAAACACTCAAGCAATCTGGAACAATAAAAATCATATAAGTATCTAACATCTATTTATTTCTAGAGAGACTTCACAGGCTTAATTTTTAACTCGCACAGACAAACACAATACACAATTACATATTCGTAACAATATGGATACACGGATGTTGTGTTTTCAATGGACTCAGCCCGCATTTGAATGTAAAATATTTTTCTCTGCGTGCAAATATCATGCTTGTATAAGACTACAATCCTTAGGAACCAATATAAAAATATTTATTTACCTTTTCCCTAGCTACCCGGCCATGCGACATCACAAGTTTGTCTATGTTTATTCATGTACGTACCTCCTTATTCATCTCCGTTTTAAAAACTCCTAAATTGCCTTCTTTGATTATTTGTTGTCACAATTTAAAAAAATCTACATGACAGCTAAATGACATTTATTTTAATGGGGTTATTGTATAGAAAAAAGCACAATTTCTAATTATTTTTAGTATTGTATGTTATTACTTATTTGTATGTGCCAAAAATTAATGAAATAAATAATATAATTATAATATTGATCTTTTATCATCATTTTATGTAGACCGATCAAAAGTTCAGTTCTTCTTCATCGAGTCAGACGCTAAACTATTTTTGCCCAGTGTCGGACAACCTCCACCGCTCCATCATTACCCTCCATTAGGTCGGCCAGTGAGCAGCTTGTTGGGCAGGCCGGACAGATCCGAAGATGATCCATGGACTGTTGGGCTCCGCATTCACAGAGCGTGGTGTCATCCTGATGCAAGATTCCCCAGGTCATCATGTTACAGCGAGCTCTGCCAACACCCGTTCTCAGCCTGTTGAAACCACTCAAGATCCTGTCCAGGTGGGAGGTTCTCGCTTGGCTGCACAAAGTTTTTCGCTTTAGTTTCCACAGAACTTTCGCTCCAAGACCCAGTTGTTGTGTAGCTGGATGGACCTTTGGTGGCCGGTCTTTTGTAAAGGTTTATGAATTTTTCAACCTAGCTAAGAACATATTTGAAAATATAAAAGGTATATTTTTTGTGCTCTGCCGGGATTCCATTTACAAATCTCAAACGTTAATAATAATAATAATAATATTAGGATGATTTATTTGGTGAGCGCTGTTTTTGTGTGTATCACACCTCAAGAGCCCTCTGCGAGCTTGGTCGTCGCTGTAGAAAGCGCCAATTCTCAAGCAAGACCCAGTTGTTGTAAGGTTGGATGGACCTTTCAGTGACCGGTCTTTGGTAAAGGTTTATGAATTTTTCAACTCAGCGAAGAGCACATTCGAAATATAAATGGTATATTTTTGTGCTCCGCTGGGATCCGAATCCACAACCTTCCATTTACGAGACTACGGACCGGTCCAAGATGCCAACGACACGCGGTGTACCTGAGCGGTCACCCATCCAAGTACTGTCCGCGCCCAATGTTGCTTAACTTCGGTGATCTATGGGAACCGGTGCTTTCAACATGGCTAACGTCGTTGACAAAAGTTACCACTAGACAACGAACCAACAACACAAATATTATTGTTGATGGATGGAGGGGTAGGCATGCAAATTATTATTTTGCCTAGTAATGGACAACAAATATTAATACAAATTGCAAGATTATTCTGATATTCGATATTGAAATTTACAATATCGCAAAAAAATATCAGTAGTTTTTTATGTGTCACACATCTCTAGGGGGGGCAAGCCATGATTGAAAAATGGTCATTTCAGTAATTGCAATACAATTAAATAATGATTTTGGATTATTTAGGTTCATTTTTCTCTTCCAGGAGGGGGCAGTAGCCCCCTCTGCCCCTTCCTAGTTACGCCCATGGATTATTATTATTGGTAATTTTTTTCTGCGCCTATTGGGATGACCGTTGGTCATCCCAATAGGCGCTGAAGATTGTATGAATAAGTGAGTTTTCAGGGCCCTTCTGAAAGCTGCCTCTTTTTCTGTTGTCCGCAGTCCTGCTGGCAATGAGTTCCAGGCCATGGGCGCAGCAACACGGAAAGCACGATCACCAAATACGGTAGTCGGGTTTCTCCTCGGAAGCTCCAGCGTGCTGCCAATTGTTTGAGTTGACCTCAGTGTCCAGCCTCTCTCGTCCACACATTGTTTTCTTGATGAGCTCTTGCAGATATTCTGGAGCTGCTCCATGCAGAACCTTGTGTGTAATAACGCACAGCTTGAACGTTACCCTCTCAGGTACCTATACGTATCCAGTGTAGCCTTTTCAGCAGTGGAGTGATGTGGCAGAAATTGGACGAGCTATAGATGAGTCGTGCTGCCGCGTTTTGCACTGACTAGTCGACGCAGTTGGTAAGCTGGCTGCTCTGCATATGAATGAATATCCATATAAATAATCGGATTTGAACCGATGTTGCCTTATATGAATAGAAAATCATAAAGACATCAGCAAAGCATCTACGTAACTAAGCTACACATTTAATGTACCATCTTGCCGCGTTCTCTCCGAAGGGATCGCATGTGGGGAGTAAACTTATTTATTTTTACAGGTAAGGGGGCCAGCCTTACACCAATCACTTCAGTTGAAATGTGGATTTTCCAGCTCCCAAGAGGGCCAGTACTCATTTTTTGTGAAGGTTGATCAAACCTAGTTGGCATTTTATTTTGCTGGAAATCATTTCTGAAACTCTCGGTGAGATTCGACCCCGAGCTCTCGGTATAGAATGCAAGCACTCTACCAACTGAGCTACTGACCGGACCAGGGTCAGGACAAAAGTCCTGATATATAATTTAAGTTGCCAAGATATAAACATTTAAATTTCATATTAAATCCATGATCACAAACAGACACGTGTAAGTTTGCACTTACAAATGTTGTATGTGTACTCACAATTCAAAAATCAAACCTCAAATGAACATAAGCTCTGCAACTTTTGACGACCGTCCCTGAAACAGGGGTGGCATTGGCAAAGTGAACCATTTTTTACAGTATAGGCGGTCAGCCTCATACCAACCTATAAGTCAAGGAGCTTCTTCTTCAATATTGTGACAGTTTCCCAGTTTGAAAATATATATCAGAAGTGCTTTCTCTGTAACTTGATAAAAATGAAACGTAAAAGTAAACCAAAGCGACCATTACGTTTCATGAAAAGCAAGCGAAGCATTTTGTAGTACTATCATTAAGTTCTTACTTTGGTTAAGTATTCATATTAAAAGTCATTCGGGAAACTTGTCGTTTGAAGGTAAAGGGAACATTTATCGTCATCTTGTAATGATACAAAATTAAGTGAAATTCTAATAGACGATAATACAAAAACTGTATACCTATACTTCATAAAGTACTGCATTGTTTAGATTTTTATTTAAATAAAGCTTGTTTCATTTGTACAAAGGTCTTAGTATACAAAATTGTACAAAAGCTACTCAAGTCCTTTATACAACGAATCAAAAAAAAAAAACAAGTCACAATAAAAACAAATTTAAAAAGAGGTAAAAAAGCAAGCAGTGTTATTACAAGTAAAATATTACGTATTTTTTGTTAAAAGAATTGATACATACCTAATTAAATTATTTTTAATTAAAAAAAACAATGCTTCCTTTTTTTTAAAAAAAAGATGGACTCACCATTTTGAGGAGCGCACCCCCGGAACACACAATTGATTTAACGCGGTGTTGAAAAATTAAAAATAAATTACATGGTTCAGCTCAAGCTCCCGGCTGCTTCTCCGATCTTGGCTTTCCCACGACACAATATTTTATTTGTTACTTTCATTAGAAAAATTACACTTTGCGGATTAACACACGTCTTGTCGAACACTAACTCGGATTCAAAAAATTATAAAAGTGAAAAAAAAAAGAAATTCAAGTAAGTTTATTTAAAACAAATTGTTTTTTTATTGCACTTTATGTTTATTGAAAAAATAATTTAATTTATTTTTAAACACAAAGCACAATTGTTTCACTTTTTTTTTTAATATTTAATTTTTATTCAAGAAAAAATAAAATAATATTTGTACACTTTCACTTTGCACCATCTACGAGAATTACTAAATTGATTTATTACAAGCAAAAATTTTTTTTGGAATAAATTAAATTTTTTAAATCACTTTCACTTGGCACATCAAATTTACGAACAAAAATCTACAAAATTATTTTCAAAAAAAAAATCCCAAAAAAAACACGCACTGAATTTAATACTGATTTCAAAATCACTTTGATGCTCACCGGTTGAAAGCCGCGCACTGTCTGATTTCTTTAGGTACGTCGGCTATTTATATACCCGTGGGCCGCCGAGATTTTCTTTTTTGGTGGAAGGTGGAGTGGGATCCATACGTGGCCCTATCAAAAAAATATTTCTAGAAAATTCGATTTTCTATACCGAAATATTACGCCTTTTTAAATTAAATAATAAAAGACTGATATTTGCTTACCGAGTTGCAAATTCAACAATGTTCCGACCTCATTTACAAATCCAAAAAGTATTCAATTATTGGCACAAAAAATAAAAATCGTATTTTTACATATTGTAGGTATTTATGATTTGAATAGGTACCTACTTGAAAAAGAGAATGACAGCATTGATTTGACGTTTTTCAAATTTCCCCATTTTTTAAAATAATGAGTTGATCTGTCAACTGTCAAATGAAACTAAAAAAACATTTTTTGAAATTGTGTGTTTTTACGAAATATCTTATATGTCATGCAATTATTCGTGTTGTGTATCAAAATTCTAAGGCCGTTTATTTGTTTTTTACTTCAATCCCTCCGTTTTGAAAGTTTTTCATTGCAATATCAAGATGGTGAAAATTTTGTATTTTGTCATTCCTCTCTCGGGAAAATCAGGAAACTCTGGGCATCCTTATCTCTTTGGGGAACAAGATGATGCAGCGCAACTAAGCTGCACATGTAATGCAACTTTTTATCGCATCAGCCTTTTAAGGTTAGCGTGTAGTGTGTGAAACCTATTTATTTTCACAGATAAGGGCACCGGCCTTGCGCTATCCACTGTAATTGAAATGGAGGCTTCCTAGCTTCCAATG
Source organism: Agapetus fuscipes (assembly GCA_951799405.1). Classification (NCBI taxonomy): domain Eukaryota; kingdom Metazoa; phylum Arthropoda; class Insecta; order Trichoptera; family Glossosomatidae; genus Agapetus; species Agapetus fuscipes. The sequence goes on along the minus strand of OX637352.1, from coordinate 2,633,175 downwards.
GGGTTGATTTTATTTATTGTGAAGCCTGCATACCTTAGCTTTGCCGATATTTTTATTTTTGAAATTAACACCGAAACAGGAAATCATTTCTGACACCATGGTGGGGATCGAACCCTAACCATTGGGGTTCATCCCTCAATGACCCGAGCCCTCTAGCATGGAATGCAAGCTTTTTACCAACTGAGCTATTGACTTGATTTAATGAAATGAACAAAATGGCATTCATAGCGGGAATAAACGAGACGTGGAGGTCTGCAGGTGAATTGGCGTAGACAGTATAGTGTCATCACCCCACCAAGTTGCTAGGGAAAAGGCGTACAAATATTTTGTTATGTTATTGGTTGGACCCCAGTCTCCTACAAGACTGAAGTTTGCTCGCGGAGAAAAAGTTCCAAATTCAAAAATGTTCCGACCTCATTGTGACTCAATCTATTCCATAGTATTTTATGTAGGATACCTACAGAGCGTCATAACTTCAGTACAATAATATTATATAGGTAGTTTGAAAAGGCATTTTAGTACACCGTACTGCATTTAGCATAGCCGCTAACTGTATGGGCTCACAGTGCTGTGAACTAGAAAAAATCCCTGTTAATCGGGAATCCATATTTTATTTACTATAGATGACGTCCCACAACCGAGGTTTATTTTGAATGCTTGGTTTGTTCCTTGACTTATAGATTGGTGTGCGGCTGACCTCCCATGCTGTAGAAAATGGTTCACTTTGCCAATTTCACCCCTGTTTCACGGAAGGACGGCAAGAATTGCAGGGTGTATGTTCATTTGAGATTTGGGTTTTTATATTGTAGGTTCAAATGTGCCATGTGCAAGCCCAAACTTATACGTGTTTGCTTGTGAAAATGCATATAATGTGAATCCCCAATGTTATATAGCTTTGCAACTTAGATTAGATAAATGACGTCCCACAGCTGAGGAATATTTTAAATATTCGGAGTGTATTATTACACTAATGAAATGCTGTTGACTGTTCCAGAGCGCCCTGACCCTCCAACTCAGCTGGAAGTCATTGAGGTGGCCAGCCGCTCTGTGCACTTGGCCTGGAGACCACCCTTTGATGGAAACAGTCCTGTCCTGGGCTGCCTGGTGCAGTACCAGCCTCTGGGGCCATCATCCATGGACACATGGGATAGCACCAATATCGTCAACCTCACTATAGCCACCTCTGGACCTCAGGCCATTGCCAGGTATCTAATGATAACATACAAATCAAACCATTGTAATTCGTACGAGTCCCATATTTATGTGTAGGAAGGGCCCGCTGTTAACAGTTTTAACTGGTATAACTTCACATCAGTTACGCATCACCTCAACACATCTCACCTATTTGGTCTATCCATTCCTTCTTTTGTCTTCCCCTTCCCCGCTTTCCTCTGACATTTCTTCTGTACACTTCATTTGTTAGTCGTTCATCATCCAACTACTGCAATGCGATCTATGCTGGCCATCCCAAAAATCAGCTCAATAGGCTTCAATCGCTACAGAACGCTGCAGCGAGATTTACATATGGAGCTGCAAAGTCCTGCCACATCACTCCTCACCTTCAAGCTCTGCATTGGCTGAAAATCCCTGAGAGGATCACCTTCAAGGTCAGCTTGCTCACCTTTAAAGCACTGCGTGGGAGTGCTCCGGGGTACCTAAAGGAGCTGGTGTTTCCAACAACTACAACCTCGCGCGGACAAACACTGAGGTCAGCTGCATCAAGAAACAGCTGCCTGGACATCCCTGCAAGAAGACCCCACACTGTTTTTGGAGGCAGGGCATTCAAAGCGGCCGCTCGAATTACTTGGAATGCTATTCCCGCCTCACTGAGTTTTAGAGGTTTGGAGGGTCAGCTTCATACAGAAGAGGTCTTGTTATAATCAGTTTCCAGGCAACCATCATGTTTATGTCTCTTATAAATAATTATAAAAAATTATAAAAAACACAGAGTTTTATTTTCACAAATTGAGTATTTATTTCCCTCAAGTACTTTCGACTTATTCACGTCATTATCAAGAGGATACTAAATTACCTTGATAATGACGTGAATAAGTCGAAAGTACTTGAGGGAAATAAATACTCAATTTGTGAAAATAAAACTCTGTGTTTTTTATAATTTTTTATAATCCCCCTATAATATAAAATTCAACGGCCTCCCCATACAAAATAATTGTGCATTAATGGCATTCAAACTGAAGAACTCCTGAACAGATGCACGTCATATTCACAACAAATATTGTTCAGGACTTGGGATGTGCTTCCTCATCATTAGTAGATTTTAAATTGTTGTTTTTTAAATAAATAAACATGATCAATCACAACACCTTTTTATGTAAAACCTATGCGAGAAACAAAACTCATTTTGACATTCAAATTTCAAATAAATTGCCAGCACTTCAACATAGGCTTCAAAGTTGCCATCGTTGCCATTGCCAAGTCGATTCTTTTTCGGTTGAATTCCGTTGAGTACCTACCTACCTATATTTTTTATTCATTTCAAAATTATACTTCAACCAGTTATAACATGTATTTTTTAGAAATAATGACGATCAATTAGGTCAACTTTTTATATGGAACCATACTTTTTGCGGCATTTAATCTTTTTAACATTACAATATATAATCTAAGTTGCATAGATGCATTAACATTTATAATTCATATTCAATGCACGCCCCCATGGAGACACGAGTGAGTTCGCGCTTATCAATGCTGCATGTGTAATAACAAATAAAAATTTCAGCCTCTCATAACCATAAGCCCTGCAACTTTTGCCGACCTTTACAGAAACAGGGGGAACATTTGTTAAGTGAACCCATTTATGCGATATGGGTGGTAAGCCTCATCCTAACCTATAAGTCAAGGATTTGAGTTTGAAAAATCCTTAAACAACGTTAATCTTAATTTATAATCTAAAGTTGCAAAAAAACTTATTTGATGATTCAAATTAAATGCACACCCATAAGCTGGCAAATGTCATTTCACGTTAACATACAATTGTGGCACTTGATGTTTTTAATATTAGAATATAAATCTAAGTTGCATAGATACATTTTATAATTCATATTCAATGCATGCTTCCATGGAGACACGAGTGAGTTCCCGCTTAGAAATGCTGCATGTGAACTTACAAATTAAAATTAAGGCCTCTAATGCACATAAGCTCTGCAACTTTTGCCGACCTTTTCAGAAACAGGGGGAACATTAGTTAAGTGAACCCATTTATGCGATATGGGTGGTAAGCCTCATACTTACCCTGAAGTCAAGGAATTTGAGTTTGAAAAATCCTTAAACAACGGTAATCTTAATTTATAATCTAAAGTTTCAAAAAAGAGTTTTGATGATTAAAATACGATGCACACCCACAAGCTGGCAAATGTCATTTCACGCTAACATTTAATTGTGGCACTTGATGTTTTTAATTTTAGAATATAAATCTAAGTTGCACACATACATTTTATAATTCATATTCAATGCATGCCCCCAAGCAGACATGAGTGAGTTTGCGCTTACAAACGCTGCATGTGTAATTACAAATAAAAATTTCAGCCTCTCTTGACCATAAGCTCTGCAATTTTGCCGACCTTTTCAGAAACAGAGAAACATTCGTTCAGTGAACATTTTTTTAGGTATGGGAGGTCAGCCTCATACCTCATGCTTCATACAAGATACTCAGAACATGAAAGAACTAAATAACCCTTTTACCGCAATTTTTTTTCAAATTACTTCTTAAAGCATTTAATTACTATGAAGGAGGTGTGAGGAAAAATTATTGCGAAGCCAGACTTACACTGCCCGAAGGGCCTAGCAGACAACCGTGCGCAGCACGGTCAGTCTGCTAGTTATTTATAAAAATGAATTTTCACTGTGTGAATACACAAACTTTAAAAAGTCTAATTTATGTCTCTTTTTGACTTATGATATTTATTCTTGTTTACCTATTATTTTAAAGAATGAAAAAAACGGATTTTACTTACCGTGCAAAAGAGAAGAACGATTTTCTCTACGTTTCATCGGAGTCATATCCGACGTCTTCAGGAGACGTGTGTCCTCTATAAAGAGGAACCACGAACTGTTGAATTATTGTTGTTTGTTCGAGGCCGAAGGTTGTAGGTATTCTTATTAACCTTCGGTGATACATCCATAGTTGTCGCTATAGCTCCAGTTGTACAGAAGGACGATATTATGTCTTCTTGTGAAATCGTCCGATAATCTGTACAACTGGAGCTATAGCGACAACTATGGATGTATCATCGAAGGTTAATAAAAATACCTACAACCTTCGGCCTCCAACAAACAACAATAATTTAACAGTTCGTGGTTCCTCTTTGTAGAGGACACACGTCTCCTGAATATGTCGGATATGACTCCGATGAAACGTAGAGAAAATCGTTTTCTCTTTTGCACGGTCAGTAAAATCCGTTTTTTTCATTCTTTAAAATGTCTAACGACCGTAATCATAATTTAATACCTATTATTGTGTGTTCATGGTACGTTTGTTACCATGGAAAGAAACCGAAGTACTCCATCTACATGTATATGTCTTTTGACCGATGCCTCCATTTCTTCCTATCCTTTCATAACTACCTCTTTCAATTCATTCATATCCATCACCTTCTCCATACATTTCCTTCTTTTACATTCATTCTCTATATCCCATTTTTTCACAATCTGATATAACTATACTTTTCTCAGGTTTGCCCGTTTCCTTTACCTGCAGAAATATTTGTTTTTTGACATTTGACAGCTGTGTATTTGAAAGGGCGCCATTTTGGCAGTGCTACCAACTTCAGGCTCGCACACGTTACCATGGTTACCGTTGCTAAGATACAAAGTGTCCAAACACAAATATGTCAATTTCAAATTTAGCTTCAATCAAATTGTCTCCAGAAAGATGTCTCATTGATTTTTAAACTTATAACATCGTAGCATACGAGAGATTACAAAATGGTGGATTTTATTACATTAAAATGGAAATAAATTGTATGTTTTTTACACAGAAGAAAAGAGAAAGGCTTGAAGGATAATATTAAATTGTAAGTATACATTTTAATTTTAATATTTTTTATGCCTTTTGAAAATTAATAAATGAAATGTTATTTTGGATTTGGCAATAAGAATCATAATGTTATATTTTAAACAAAGAATGCAGTTTGGTTTAATCATATGCAAGACAAGGCGCAGCATTGCCAATTATTTAGATCAGATGGTTTGGACATATCTAATCTAATCTAAGTTGCAAATATATGTAACATTGGGGATTCACATTACATGAATTTTCACAAGCAAACATGTATAAGCTCGCGCTTGTCTTTTGGCTCTCTGAATTCACAAAATGGAACTTTTAACAAATTGTCTTATTACTTATTATTGATGAACGAGTGTGGTATAAAAGAGAATTTAAGAATGAAAGTACAAAAAAGCACAATGAGATGGTTCGGACATCTTGAAAGAATGGATGATGAACGACTAACGAATAAGGTGTAGGTACTAGTGGCGAAGGGTGCCATACAAGCCGATTCCCATCGGTTTCCCGTTTAAAATGAGGCGAAAATGATAATAAAGTAGACTGCATGGTTTCAATGGGGGAAAAATATGTATTGTTTCTTTGGTTGTTAATGTATTTTTTTTACTTTCTGCCTATATTTTTTAACTACTTTGTTAATCTAATCTAATCTAATCTAAGCTGCAAAGATAATATATATCATTTAAGATTTAAATTAAATGCATTCCCACAAGCAGATATGTATAATTTCACGCTAACACATGCCGCATGTGGACCTACAATATAAAAACCCAATCTCAAATGAACATAAGCCTTGCAACTCTTGCCGTCCTTCCCTGAAACAGGGGTGACATTCATCATTTTAAAAGGGAAGCCGATGGGAACCGGCTTGTATGGCACCCTTCGCCACTGGTAGGTACAGAGGAAATGTCAGAAGAAAGTGTGGAAGGGGAAGACCGAGGAAAGAATGGATAGACCAAATAGGTGAGATTGCGAAAGAATGGAACCTGCAGAGTGAGAATTAGAGAAGAGTATGTATGAAGAAAGTGATGAATGTTTAAGAGATGAAAGAGGTATGCAAGTACAGAAAAAAGTGAAGATGTATCTGCGGAGGTATCGGCCACCCCTAGTAGAACTATGGCAGGATACAGTAACAGTAACTTGTTGGTACTTTTTACAGGCATTGAGGAAATGGGTCTATTTGACAAGTTGACCAACTGGCTTGGCCTCAAGAAGAAGGAAGCCAGGGTTTTGGTGATTGGACTGAACAACAGCGGGAAGTCTACATTGGTGGACAGATTCAAGCCCGAGGATAAGAGATCGCAGCACACCACGCCGACAGTTGGCTTCAATGTGGAAAGATTTCAAAGTAAGTCTGTAAGAATGAGCTTTAATATTAGGATGATTTATTTGGTGAGCGCTGTTTTTGTGTGAATCATACCTCAAAAGCCCTTGGGCGTAGCTAGTAGAATACACCAATTCTTAAGCAAGACCCAGTTGCTGTAAAGCTGGATGGACCTTTGTTGATAGGTCTTTGGTAAAGGTATATGAATTTTTCAATTTGAACCCACGACCTTCCATTTACAAGTCCAAAGCGTTACCACTGGATTACGGACCGGTCAAAGCTTTACTTGAAATAAAAACATTGTCGCTGGGGATGGTCGAGGGGATAACGCTTCGGCACTCAAATTTGCATTATTGAAACAATCACAAGTTCAAAACCCCAGAATGCCCCAGTACGGAATACTTTATCAAGCACATTAATTTATTTCCAACCTATCGATTGGCAACACTACAAACTATGTGAACAGTCATAATTATTAGTTATTCAAGAATAAAAAATCACAAAGATATATCACATACTTCCATTTGCAGACTTTTGAATTGTTGAACACAGATCTCAGGGATAAATTGCAAGTTGGATGACGTCTATGATTGACAGCCGCACTGTGTGCAAGCTTATACTTGACGCCTATGCGTGTCACTCGCAGTAGAAGAGTAAAATGATTTGTAGACGTAGATTGTAGCTGACTTGTTTTGATTTGAAGATGGTGGTGTGGGGTTCACAGCTTGGGACATGTCGGGGCACGGCCGTCACCGCTCCCTTTGGGAGCACCACTACCGCGAGGCGCACGCCATCATCTTTGTGGTGGACTCCAGCGACCGGCTCAGGCTCGGTAAGTGTACTCTTGACTTACAGGCAGAAATTATCCACGCAACAATCTCGGCTTCAACAGGTTGTAAACTAAAGAACGGGGTCTGAGGATGAGCGGTTTATATGATGAGATTTCAACAATTCAAGCAACACCTCTGTGGCACCCTTCCAGGATGACATAGACTCCCAAGCCTTTCAAGAGTAGAGGAGCGTCCCCCACAGGATTCCTTTAAGGAGAAGAAAACAGAGTTGGGAGGCAAAAGACAAAGGAGGCCAATGCTGGAATTGGGATGTGGCACTATTGAAGAAGAAAGACAAAATGTTATCTGTACTTTTTATGTAAGAGTATATGAGATAATCACCGTCTTACGATAGTCCTCAGAAGTCCTGTGTACCTATAGTACCTACATATCTTGATAGGAAACACTTTTCTGTGCTTGATGGTGTTGAATCATTATCAGGATCATGAGCTCCCGCTCCTTTCTAATGTTGCGATCGTGGTCTTCAAATGAATTTCAAATGAACATAAACCCTGCAACTTTTGCTGACCTTCTCTGGACCAGGCGTGATGTTGGCAAAGTGAATAATTTTTTACAGTATGTGTGATCAGCCTCATGCCAACCTATAAGTCAAGGATTTCATCATTCAAAATTTTCAGGACTCATATTAATAGGGTAGTTGCAGTGGTAGGGAAAACAGTTGAAAATAATATGGTTCTGTAGAGTACATTTCAAGGATCACAACCATATATTTTTTGTGTAGTAAAAATAAAAATATCATTGATAATTTAAAAAAATAAAATGCGGAGAATTTTAGTCGCGCCAAAACGCAGCGCGTTCGACTTCGCGAATCTTGACGTCAAAATGATGTCAAGATTCGCCACTGGGCCCGCCGATACCTACACTCCGAAAATGCATCGGCGTCATATCTGCCTAAATAAACAAAATTACCCTTTTTCCGAAAATCGAGAATACGCTATTTTTAAAGAGCTTTAGTTTAAAAACTAAGCAAGATATTTTTTTTTTGAAAACGCAGATGCATTTAAAAAAATGTATTCTACCATTTTATACAATGAAAAAAATATGTGATACTTCCCTATTCCCTGTATGACAGAACCTTTGTGTTTCTCCTGATTGCTAAATGATGATACTGGTGAACAGTCTTCGATGATTTTCTTGTCTGTGTCGCAGTGGTGGTGAAGGATGAGCTGGACTTGCTGCTGCAGCACCCCGACATAGCAGGGCGCAGGATACCCATTCTGTTCTTCGCAAACAAGATGGACTGTCCAGAGTCTCTGTCCAGCGTCAAAATCGCAGCAGGCAAGTCTACTTCATAAAATTTTCTAAGTTCTAAGCTCCAAGCATTCAAAATGTTCCTAAGCTTTGTGAATTCACTCATAGCAAATTCCCCAAGTCTGGTAGTGTATGGATATAATATTTTTGAAAAATATAATATTTTTGTTGGGGTTATAGCCGCGGGGGCCAAGAGGGCTGATCTTTCTAGCGTGTTTCGAATGGAACAACGTTGGTTCGATCCCCGCTTGGGTCACTTGACTTTAATTTTGACCCTGGTTCAACAGATGTTATTGGGTAATTATTATTTAATCTAATCTAATCTAAATCTAAGCTGCAAAGATATGTATCATTTAAGATTCATATTAAATGCATTCCCACAAGAAGACATGCATAATTTCGCGCTTACACATGCCGCATGTAGACCTACAATATAAAAAACCCAATCACAAATGAACATAAGCCCTGCAACTCTTGCCGACCTTCCCTGAAGCAGGGGTGACATTGGCAAAGTGAACCATTTTTTACAGTATGGGTGGTCAGCCGCATACCAACCTATCAGTCAAGGAATAATTCATTAATAATAAACAAAAATGAATTATTAAATGATGATATTAATACCTGTTTCTGGCCAGGCAGAATAGGTTGGCGAATTGCATTCCTCTTCACAAATCTATTTTTTTTATATAAATAAATAAAAAAATAAAATATATGCATGAGAGCATTCAGACGGTTTCTTTGCTGCTATCACATCCAAAACCATAGACAAACCAGACACAAGCTGTGAGAGTCACTTCTTATCCAAAAACTAATTCTGATTAACCTGAACACCTTCATTTGAAATTTTACATTTTCATCTTTTTTTACCTTTTCTTGTTGGTAGGATTGGGCCTGGAGAGGATAGTAGACAAGCCATGGCACATCTGCGCTTCCAACGCCCTCACCGGGGAGGGTCTGCAGCAGGGCGTGGAGTGGCTGACCATGCAGGTCAGGGACATCCTCAACCAGAACTAGCGACGCCCTCACCCAGGAGGGTCTGCAGAAGGGCGTGGAGTGGCTGACCATGCAGGTCAGGGACATCCTCAACCAGAACTAGTGACGCCCTCACCCAGGAGGGTCTGCAGCAGGGCGTGGAGTGGCTGACCATGCAGGTCAGGGACATCCTCAACCAGAACTAGCGACGCCCTCACCCAGGAGGGTCTGCAGCAGGGCGTGGAGTGGCTGACCATGCAGGTCAGGGACATCCTCAACCAGAACTAGCAACGTCCTCAGCCAGGAGGGTCTGCAGCAGGGCGTGGAGTGGCTGACCATGCAGGTCAGGGACATCTTCAACCAGAACTAGCGACGCCCTCACCCAGGAGGGTCTGCAGCAGGTTTTTAAGATGTTTTACATTTAAGATTAATATTTAATGCATTCCCATAAGCAGAGACGTGCAAGTTCACACGTACATATGTCGCATGTGGACTGACAACTCTTGCCGGCCTTTCCTAAAACAGTCGTGACATTGGCAAAGTGAACCATTTTTTTAAAAGTATGAGTGGTCAGCCTCATGTCAGAAATGATTCCCCATTTTGCTGTTTCCACTTACCAATATAATACCAGCAAAGTTTATTTAGCCTTCACAATAAATGAGTACCAGCCCCGTTGTGAGCTAGGAAACCCCCACTTCAACATAAGTAGTTGGAGTAAGGTTGTCCTGCTTACCTGTTAAATACGCTGCAAGAAGTTACACTATATGTGTAGCTTAGTAGCGTAGCGTAGACTTTCTAAATTAGGTTACATTATAAACCCAAAAAGTTTTGTTGTTAAAATGATGCCGTCCTAAATGTAATCTTCCAAAACACAATTCAAGGTTCTGACAGAGCACATGTGTAAAACTGAATAAGTGCTGATTCACTGATTTGAAAAATCTTTGATAAAACCTTTTATTGGGGGTAACTTCTCATAGTAAGTGAACTAATTATAAGGTAGTGCTCATGAAGAACTACAGGATTTTCACACTTTTGTAGTATTTTCTCTCGTAGAAAATAGGAAAAAGGTGCATTTATCTGAGAAACCCATGTCAACTTAATATGTCACTTATTCAGTTTTAACCTTTAAGGTATTGATGTTATTACTCACTGACTGTTTGTTGAACTCACAGAAGGTGTGGACTTGTATCTCTGAAGTATGTTGCTAGTTTTTCTTTCTGTCTTGGGTCATTTTAAGTTAATGTATTTGTATGTAAGTATGTATGAATAATGTAAAAGAAAAAAACATCAATGAATAAAAAATATAACTAGTTTTTCTTCACGAGTTGTTTTATTTCCTCAAGCACTTTCGGTGTCACCACACCATTATCAAAAGAACAACTAACAAATTGAAAAACTATAAAGAATTACGAAGAAAGTTTAAAAAAAATGTGAAAACATGTTTTGTATGACTACACCACTGCAACATTTGACAGGACTGAGACAAATGTGGGCTATAGTATGTATCAATGCAGTAAGCTAGTTTCTGCTCCTCAATGCTATTACTTAATGCATGGGTCGGCCACCTGCGGCCCTTGAGGCGTCTTGGTGCGGCCCGCGAGATATTCGCCGCAACGCATGTGATGGACGATATCATACACATACACAATGGAGTGAAAGAAAAATACAACAAATGTCGTAAAAATGGACAAAAAGCGTTTTATTTTTATAACTACAGTATTTATTAATGTTCACGATACATGACGTGGCAGGCCGGCGGGGGGAGGGTAGTCAGCATGCGCTGAAATGCTGACCGTTAGATCCGTCACTGCCCAAGTGCGGCCCGCACTAAATCCCACGTAAAATATTTGGCCCTTTTACAACAAAAGGTTGCCGACCCCTGACTTAATGGATTCAATCCTTATTGCCAATCTTCTTAAACTGCGCAATCTGCAGTCCTATCACGTTCAGCACATGCTTCCCGTCCCCTCCCCCCGCCCTGCATATCCTGCCCCCCTCCCGCACGTAGTACTCCAGCTCGGCCTCCCTCTCCCTGAGCGCCGGGGCCCCGCTGCTGCTCCTGGCGCCCCCGCCCCCACCACACTTGTTGGTCAGCTGCGCCAGCCGGCAGCGCTCCGAGCTAAACGCCTCGTCAAGGTCAAACAGTTCCAGCGGGGGCGGAGGCAGGTCACGGAAGGTAGGCGGCAGTACCTGCAATTTAATTTTTTGTTAAGGCTTGTAATGTTCCCCCCCCTGTCGAAAGAGAAGGGGGTCGGAGGAACAGAGAGGAGACTCGAAAGAGAAAGGCACGAAAGGGATATTTTCCTCCTAAGTTAGAAGTGGAGCGATCGAATGTGCAGGAGAATACCCTGGGGTCACCAGGATTCAAGTGCAACAAACCTTCTTTGAAGGAATAGCACTAGGCTGCTACGATTCTTTTCCACCCTTCAGTTTCAGTTGCTGGAAGAGCAATCTACCCCTACCGAGGTAGTAATTATTTTTGGCCAATTATTATGTGATCGTCTAGCTAAGGGTAGGACTCCTCGTCGTGTGGAAGATTATGAAACGGAACGTTGTGTAATTTTTTTTGTTTTACCGTTTCAAAATCTACTTTAGTGGCAAACCCAAGTACTTTTTGGGAGGTGTACCTCTCATACATTTCTACCTTTTTATAAGATTATAACGAGTATTGATTTTGCGTTTACGCGATCAAAGATGAGGTAGTATGAACTACAATTAATTTTAAGGCGACGAGATTTAAGCGTTATTAATAACGGAACGGTCTTAATGTGTGCGAGTTTAATTAATTGGAATATAAGGTAGTCGAAATTATTTTCAGATAAAAACATAAATGACATAAAAATTGCGAGATGAAAGGCAGTTAGGTTTTAGTTTGTTAGTGAAAGCAATTACATGCAAGGCGATCTCTTCTTTGTTGTAATTCTTACCTTTGCGCGTCCACCTGTAAGTTAATAGGTCCATGGCTTTTACAGCATCTTTCTATGACCACCGGTCATCTGAAAGGCACTGCAAAATGGACCTTTATTAGTTATTTCAAGGAAAGGATTCGGATACACGCGGCGTGAATCTAAGATTTCGACACCCTCGTCGATTAAGTGACTCTAATTAATCATGGCAAATGGCCCCAACGGCCTTTTGGGTACCTCCTCCAATTCCCCTTGTACCCTACCCAACTTCTCCGTATGGTAATCTTTTGCTGCAAAAAACCACGGGACAGGAAGGTTAGTCTGGATTGTGTGTGTTCAGCTACAAGTTACTGCAATAATGTTGGCTCCAAGCAAACTCCAAGTATATATGATCAGAGATCATGGAACACTAATCCAGCTGAGTGAGCCCAGATCATTTCAGGAACTCTCGTTGCGACCAGAGGTCGGGAACATATCCAGTTGTATTTGGCCAGAGGCCGGCTGCCAATTATCAGGAACATTGTTGTGGTCGGGAACATATTATGAACAAGGTCACTCAGCGGTTTTCAAATTCAACTGCATTAGGTACATCCGCGTTATTCTTTGTGTATCTCGATATGAGATTGCAGGCATTTCGGCTTCAGCACATACTGCAGAGTTGTTTGTTTATAATTTATTTATGAAATTTGCATTTTATTAGCTTGGCCAACCCCTAGTGTGATGGATGTGTAATGGTGTGTTTGGAATACATTTTCACCTTCAGATGGATTACTTTCAGACCTTACTTATAGGGAATACATGCAGCATACGAATTCTTCATAATCCTTCTTTCATTCTCACCACCCCAAGGAGAACAGCATTCCGTAATGTGTAAGAGTGATTAGGTAATTCTGCATTGAATGTTATAGGTTCTCAGGGCCATCCCGTGCCTGTGGACTATTCCATCACCAGACCCACATTTAGAATCTAAGACAATAGGTCCCTGATACCCTTGTATGTATCTTGTACCTTATAACCCTGTGAGAAGTCCACTTGACGGGAACCCAGACTCAGCTGTTATCCACAGAAAGGAATTCTAGGAGGGAGGCGGAAGTGATCATGACTCTTGGACAGCCAAGGACGGAAGCTTCGTGTCTCGATTATAAGTGGACCTAACAAATTTTGAATTCAATATAACATTGCAGAATTCCAGTGAAAGAATTTAATTGAACGCAAAATCAAAAGTGGCGTGTGTGTGTGTGTGTGTGTGTGTGTGTTAGTACATGGAAGCGAAGAAAAAAACAGCGATAGTAAACAATTTCTTAGTCTAAATAAAAAGGAAACCTTCCTCCACTCAGGTAAGCCAATGAATCCCTGAAAATACATTTATAATTAACAGAAATCAAGCAATAAGTAAACTTGGAAGAAACACCAGCATTCCCCCACTCAGGTAAGCCATTAAATCCCTGAAAATACATTTATAATTAACAGAAGGCAAACAATAAGTAAACTTGAAAGAAACACCAGCATTCCCCCACTCAGGTAAGCCATTGAATCCCTGAAAGTACATTTATAATTAACAGAAAGCAAACAATAAGTACTCCTGAAAGAAACACCAACATGAAAGTAATACAGACAAGTGGTTTTAATGAAATTAGTTATTTGTTAGTATAATTGAAAACACTTAGCCCAGGATCTTCTTTTCTGCTTCAACTCTGAATTAATTCGAAAATAATGGTTTTATTTTTAAATATTGAAATGCCGGAACCCAAAAGAAATAAGACACTGCACTTCCACTCTCACAATTATTATTTAAAGTAAACAAAAGAGAATTTCCGCGTTTAATATTTATAAGGTCCATCATTTTATTAAAACGTTTAAAAATGTTTATTTCGGATTTGATTGATTAAGTTTATATTTAATTGAGAATTTATTATCGGAGTTTAGAAAACCGGAGTTTATAATTTTACGAGCTTAGGGAATGAAACCCCACACGCGTGTCGACTGTCGCACCGGATTGAGAATCGCGTTTATTTAAAATTTAGAAAATATAAATTTATATTTTTAGTGTTTGAGATTTGAACAAACCACGTGCGTATCGATTGGCAACCGAAATCTCACTCCCCGATTTTATTCTAATTAGGAAATTAAATTAATTATTTTTAGTGTTTAGAGAATCAAAACACATCCGTATCGATCGCCGTGCCAAATCAGACTCCCCGAATTTAATTTAAATTAAAGAACCGAAGTATATATTTTTAGATTTTGGAAGAGTAAGAAAAGAAAAACACATCTGTATCGATCGCCAGTCCAAATCCAACTCCCCCATCCCTTGCAACGTCAGGGGTGCATCTCTTCCCTCTCCTCCCCTTGAGATCTCCCTTCCTCCACCCCAAGATCTGCCGCAAGTCATAGCGATATAATTATTGGTTGAAAAAGAGAGAACTCTACAATTTCCCCCAAAAATTTAGAAAAATGGCAATCTTGTTATTTTGAGAAATTTTTCTCAAGGTTCTCGTATACTGTTCAACCAACAGGTTCAAGTCGACATATATCTTTTTTTCCTCTCCCCAAGCCCCTTTTTTTTCAAATTATACGCGCTCAATCCCGATAAGGTGTCGCATAACGCATGTGTGTAACACATGTGTCCTTTCGTTTCCACCCCCAATCACGGGCCCACTTGAAGTCATGCTTCATCCCTCAACCCAAAGAATTAAAAAAACACTTGGACTATTTAGTGAATATGCCTTACACAGGGATCCAAGATTTTCAATTAAACCATGTTCGTGCGTAAATCATTGAAAACGCATTCGAAACCAAAATTTTAGTTCTGCCATACAACAACGCAGGCAAGTAACTAAAATTAAACAATAACCAATTGTCCCAAATTGAATGTACCTGACACTCAACTATCTTTACAATGCAAGTTGCAAAGATGTACCAATACCGAAGATTCGAAATTAATGCACGCCCACAATCAGACGCACGTTAGCCCAGGCCATCACACTTCGTGTGTACATCAACAAATCAAACCCCAAATGTTAAAAGAAACTTTTACCGCCACTCCCCGAAACATAAGTGACATCAGCAAAGTAAAACAACCTCGACCGTACGGGTGGTCAGCCTCATACCGGTCCACAAGTCAAGGAACAATGTCAAGTATATACTCTAACCAGGATTCACCCTAGTTTTAGTTTTTTATAACCATTCAAGGTAGCGTTTTATTTAATATTGAATTTAAATGTACGTCAAACAAACGCTATTCAACCGTTATGAGGCCATATATTCCCCCAAAACTTTAGCACAACTGTTACTTTTAACAGATAAAATAGTTAACCCAAATAGCAGATTATCGAAATGGAAAAACCCATTCCAGGAAAATAAATGCTCATTTTAAACTAAATTGAGATAACATTTTAATATATAAAATATTAAGTGTCTTAAAAATTACTAAAATTTAAACCCGGTTCCCTCGTAAGGTCGGGATGATATTATGCAACGCAAGTGATCGTTCAACAATCAACCGTCACTGCATAAAATCTTATGGCCGACACGACATGGACGCATGAAATAAAATAAAATAAAAAAATAACACATTAATATTAAGGGCCGCTCCAAATTTCCTGGGAATGAACAGATCAAGGGTCCTGTGTACAAAAAATCCCACCCTTGTTTTAAGCGTTATTTCTTTCACGACCATAAAATTTTATTTCTTGAAAAATAAATTGAAAGATTAACGTTCCTCAGAGTTATTGGTTCCGAAAAAAAAGACCACTTCACGCACTCAAAATCCATAATTTAAATCCCTTTTAATTTTTTTGTCGTTTGAGTGAACTGAATTTTTATCACGTCCCACGATAGTTAAAATAACAAACCAAAATTTACGACTTTTTAGATTATTTCCACCCCAATCTCTTCACACATGTGCCGACCCGAATGGCTCAGTTCCCTTCCATTTTTTTGTTTACATAAAATCTTAGCAACAGTGACATCACTTCGTGTCCAAAGAAAGGCAATTATACCATGCAAATAATCAGACTTTAGATGAAGCAATACAATTTGCTTTCTTGACATTATCTAGACTTTCAGCATTAACTTCGTGAAAGTTCATTTTAATAGATTAAAATAAAATTGCTTTGTTTTAATTCACATGAGTTTATTACACTGAAATCATCAATTTCAGAGATACATTACTTAGCTTTGCAACCTATCTAAGGAGCCGCTACCACCCCAAAATTACATACCCTTATATTAATTAACTTATGTGGTAAGCGCTGTTTTAGTGTGTTTCCACACCTCAAGAGCTTAGTGAGTCTAAAATTTAAGGCAAAGTGAATTTACCTCACAATCATAATATGATATCTCACAAAGGTTTAATATTGCGCAAAGTGCAATAACCTGTTTCACATAATAACAATTTATCATCTCATCACAAGATGTAGAAAATTCAAATGTTCAAAATAAAAAAACAAAATCGGAAAGAGGAAAACTTCATTTCAAGTCCCAATATAGAGTGGAATATAAATAGCATTAGGAAGCAAGAGGCACGTAAAACATGTGTAAGGTAACAAAGACGACGCCCGTGATATTACTTCAACGTTTATTTTTATTTTATTTGAAAGTGTATTAAGCGGGCTAAACTTTGCTTTATTATTATCCGGCGGTATGTTTACTTCTAGTTTACGTAAGTTACTTGAGTTAAAGTTTCTTTATTCTTAAACAAAAAATTACTGATTTTTAAAATTTACACAAATTATTAAACGCAATAAATGTATGAGAGATACTTGTATGACCTCCCATCCTGGTTCACTTGGCAACAATTTGTAATGTTCCCCCCCCTGTCGAAAGAGAAGGGGGTCGGAGGAACAGAGAGGAGACTCGAAAGAGAAAGGCACGAAAGGGATATTTTCCTCCTAAGTTAGAAGTGGAGCGATCGAATGTGCAGGAGAATACCCTGGGGTCACCAGGATTCAAGTGCAACAAACCTTCTTTGAAGGAATAGCACTAGGCTGCTACGATTCTTTTCCACCCTTCAGTTTCAGTTGCTGGAAGAGCAATCTACCCCTACCGAGGTAGTAATTATTTTTGGCCAATTATTATGTGATCGTCTAGCTAAGGGTAGGACTCCTCGTCGTGTGGAAGATTATGAAACGGAACGTTGTGTAATTTTTTTTGTTTTACCGTTTCAAAATCTACTTTAGTGGCAAACCCAAGTACTTTTTGGGAGGTGTACCTCTCATACATTTCTACCTTTTTATAAGATTATAACGAGTATTGATTTTGCGTTTACGCGATCAAAGATGAGGTAGTATGAACTACAATTAATTTTAAGGCGACGAGATTTAAGCGTTATTAATAACGGAACGGTCTTAATGTGTGCGAGTTTAATTAATTGGAATATAAGGTAGTCGAAATTATTTTCAGATAAAAACATAAATGACATAAAAATTGCGAGATGAAAGGCAGTTAGGTTTTAGTTTGTTAGTGAAAGCAATTACATGCAAGGCGATCTCTTCTTTGTTGTAATTCTTACCTTTGCGCGTCCACCTGTAAGTTAATAGGTCCATGGCTTTTACAGCATCTTTCTATGACCACCGGTCATCTGAAAGGCACTGCAAAATGGACCTTTATTAGTTATTTCAAGGAAAGGATTCGGATACACGCGGCGTGAATCTAAGATTTCGACACCCTCGTCGATTAAGTGACTCTAATTAATCATGGCAAATGGCCCCAACGGCCTTTTGGGTACCTCCTCCAATTCCCCTTGTACCCTACCCAACTTCTCCGTATGGTAATCTTTTGCTGCAAAAAACCACGGGACAGGAAGGTTAGTCTGGATTGTGTGTGTTCAGCTACAAGTTACTGCAATAATGTTGGCTCCAAGCAAACTCCAAGTATATATGATCAGAGATCATGGAACACTAATCCAGCTGAGTGAGCCCAGATCATTTCAGGAACTCTCGTTGCGACCAGAGGTCGGGAACATATCCAGTTGTATTTGGCCAGAGGCCGGCTGCCAATTATCAGGAACATTGTTGTGGTCGGGAACATATTATGAACAAGGTCACTCAGCGGTTTTCAAATTCAACTGCATTAGGTACATCCGCGTTATTCTTTGTGTATCTCGATATGAGATTGCAGGCATTTCGGCTTCAGCACATACTGCAGAGTTGTTTGTTTATAATTTATTTATGAAATTTGCATTTTATTAGCTTGGCCAACCCCTAGTGTGATGGATGTGTAATGGTGTGTTTGGAATACATTTTCACCTTCAGATGGATTACTTTCAGACCTTACTTATAGGGAATACATGCAGCATACGAATTCTTCATAATCCTTCTTTCATTCTCACCACCCCAAGGAGAACAGCATTCCGTAATGTGTAAGAGTGATTAGGTAATTCTGCATTGAATGTTATAGGTTCTCAGGGCCATCCCGTGCCTGTGGACTATTCCATCACCAGACCCACATTTAGAATCTAAGACAATAGGTCCCTGATACCCTTGTATGTATCTTGTACCTTATAACCCTGTGAGAAGTCCACTTGACGGGAACCCAGACTCAGCTGTTATCCACAGAAAGGAATTCTAGGAGGGAGGCGGAAGTGATCATGACTCTTGGACAGCCAAGGACGGAAGCTTCGTGTCTCGATTATAAGTGGACCTAACAAATTTTGAATTCAATATAACATTGCAGAATTCCAGTGAAAGAATTTAATTGAACGCAAAATCAAAAGTGGCGTGTGTGTGTGTGTGTGTGTGTGTGTGTTAGTACATGGAAGCGAAGAAAAAAACAGCGATAGTAAACAATTTCTTAGTCTAAATAAAAAGGAAACCTTCCTCCACTCAGGTAAGCCAATGAATCCCTGAAAATACATTTATAATTAACAGAAATCAAGCAATAAGTAAACTTGGAAGAAACACCAGCATTCCCCCACTCAGGTAAGCCATTAAATCCCTGAAAATACATTTATAATTAACAGAAGGCAAACAATAAGTAAACTTGAAAGAAACACCAGCATTCCCCCACTCAGGTAAGCCATTGAATCCCTGAAAGTACATTTATAATTAACAGAAAGCAAACAATAAGTACTCCTGAAAGAAACACCAACATGAAAGTAATACAGACAAGTGGTTTTAATGAAATTAGTTATTTGTTAGTATAATTGAAAACACTTAGCCCAGGATCTTCTTTTCTGCTTCAACTCTGAATTAATTCGAAAATAATGGTTTTATTTTTAAATATTGAAATGCCGGAACCCAAAAGAAATAAGACACTGCACTTCCACTCTCACAATTATTATTTAAAGTAAACAAAAGAGAATTTCCGCGTTTAATATTTATAAGGTCCATCATTTTATTAAAACGTTTAAAAATGTTTATTTCGGATTTGATTGATTAAGTTTATATTTAATTGAGAATTTATTATCGGAGTTTAGAAAACCGGAGTTTATAATTTTACGAGCTTAGGGAATGAAACCCCACACGCGTGTCGACTGTCGCACCGGATTGAGAATCGCGTTTATTTAAAATTTAGAAAATATAAATTTATATTTTTAGTGTTTGAGATTTGAACAAACCACGTGCGTATCGATTGGCAACCGAAATCTCACTCCCCGATTTTATTCTAATTAGGAAATTAAATTAATTATTTTTAGTGTTTAGAGAATCAAAACACATCCGTATCGATCGCCGTGCCAAATCAGACTCCCCGAATTTAATTTAAATTAAAGAACCGAAGTATATATTTTTAGATTTTGGAAGAGTAAGAAAAGAAAAACACATCTGTATCGATCGCCAGTCCAAATCCAACTCCCCCATCCCTTGCAACGTCAGGGGTGCATCTCTTCCCTCTCCTCCCCTTGAGATCTCCCTTCCTCCACCCCAAGATCTGCCGCAAGTCATAGCGATATAATTATTGGTTGAAAAAGAGAGAACTCTACAGGCTGTGTTTACAAAAAAAATCCCATTATTTTTAAAAATATGTTTCTTATACTTTATGGCCTTAGTAAAAGAGTGACATTAATAAAAAAAACAAGCGTGTTAAATGATTTTTTATCTAAATTTTTAAGTTAGTTATTTTTTTATATAACTTAAAAAATGACGCCACAAAAAAATATTAAAAAAAAAACTCGTTTTTTTCACAATTTTTTGCTCTCATTTTGTTGTTTTGTATTTTGCAAATATTTTTTTTCTTCATAATTATAGAATGATACAAATTCTAGTAAGCCATGTGATTTGTATTAAAATAATGTGAACAGTTTTTGAGATAATATGAAAAAACTGAAACTAATTAAGTAATTTATTGAATTCTTGAAAACAGATTCTTATTCTTGAAAGATGTGTATTTCAAAGCCACTTTTATTTACTTTAAGTGTAAATTCCAAAAGTCAAGCTAGTTTTTTAGAATTAATATTATATTTTTCCCCATGGAATTTTAATGTTCGATGACTTTCTTTTTCTCCATCGAGTTACACCTTCTGAGAAAAATCACTCTTCGCCACTGCTAGCTTAGCGCTTTCTATGGAGTTTTGGGGAATTGACAGACTTGTTGATGGTACGAAGGTTACAGATTGACTTTATTCAGAGTTTTTCAAAATGTATGTGTTAGCTCAATTTATGTGAATCGAATTGAAGACGAATTGAAGCGTTCGAGATGTGTCTCTAGCAAAAAATGCTTCGGAACTCTTGGCAGGATCGAGTCACCAATGAAGAAGGACCTCCTGCCAATCATTAAGCAGAGAAAGCTGATGTACACATTATGAGAAATGAGAAGTACCGTCTGCTTCATCTTATCATACAGGGTAAGATTGAGGGGAGAAGATCTCAGGGGCGTCGAAGGACATTGTGACTGAAAAACCTGCGACAGTGGTTCTGCAGAAGCACCAAGTCCCTGTTTCGAGCCGCAGCATCTAAAGTCAAAATAGCCATGATGATCACCGATAGATAAAAGTGGCACAAAAAGAAGAAGAAGAATGTGAATCGAGGCATCGCTGTCTTAGCCCATCTGTTGACTTATATATAAATGTTGGTAAAGATAGAATGTACTGACCGCAACTTGCAAGGCAGGCAGAGGTGTCTCAAACTGTGGGGTGATCAACTTCAGGGGTTCATGCTTGATTCCCAGTAGACCGTACATCTCTATGGCTTCAGACACTGCAAAAAAAAAATCAACCTGATATTGAACAAATAATTATTATTATGCATAGCGCGGTTAATGAGTGTTTCTTATATCAAGTGTTAATGTAATTATTACATTAACACTTGATATAAGTAATTATTGTTGTCAAAACGCAACTAAGCTATAAATAAAGTGCAGCTTTTCCCTGTGCTACCCTTGAAGGGTTTTGGTGTGTGGGTTTGAAATAACGGGAAATCATTTATGACACCTCGGTGGTATTCGAACCCAAGCTATCTGCATGGAAGCAAGTACTCTACCAACTGAGCTATTGACCGGACTCAGCAATTAGGTGACTTATAGGTTTTTACGAAGCTGATCATTCATGCAGTAAAAAATGGTTTACCCTGCTAATGTCAATCCTGTTTCAGGGAAGGTCAGCAAAAGTTGCAGGATTTGGGTTTTTATATTGTAAGTCCACATACAACATGTTTAAGCGCTAACTCATAGTCAGCTTGTGAAAATGCATGTAATGTGAATCCCCAATGAAACATATTTTTGCAACTTAGATCAGATTAGATTAGCGTACCCGATACGGGATGTAGCAGAATGGTACACTCAAAGTTTGCGAATCGTGTACATTCATATGCATAGCGCGGTTAATGAGTGTTTCACATAACGAGCAAGATTCTGGAACAAATTTCACTCGTTATGAGAGGTCCTACAGTACTGTTGTTAATAATAATAAAATTAGGATGATTTATTTGGTGAGCGCTGTTTTTGTGTGTATCACACCCCAAGAGCCCTCTGCGAGCTTGGTCGTCGCTGTAGAAAGCGCCAATTCTCAAGCAAGACCCAGTTGTTGTAAGGTTGGATGGACCTTTCAGTGACCGGTCTTTGGTAAAGGTTTATGAATTTTTCAACCCAGCAAAGAGCACATTCAAAATATAAATGGTATATATTGTGTTCCGCCGGGATCCGAATCCACAACCTTCCATTTACGAGTCTGAAGTGTTGCCACTACGGACTACGGACCGGTCCAAGATGCCAACGACACGCGGTGTACCTGAGCGGTTACCCATCCAAATACTGTCCACGCCCAATGTTGCTTAACTTCGGTGATCTATGGGAACCAGTGCTTTCAACATGGTAACGTCGTTGACTTATTGTTATATGTTATTACTACTTAGATTATGATGATAGATGACCAGTCCGTAGTAGTTCAGTGGTAACACTTCGGACTCCGAATGGAAGGTTGTGGGTTCGAATCTCGGCGGCGCACAAAAAATAAACCATTTATATTTTCAAAAAGTTGCGATTGTAGATTATATAGATTTAGACCTTACAGTTGTCAAAGTTGAAGGAGAAGAGGCGCATGTCAAACATGTCTGTGAGGTCAGTCTGCCCTGCACCAGGCCTGGTCAGTAGCAGCTCCTCCCCCACCTCCCCCACGTCCAGGCTGGGCCGCAGGAACTCCGACAGAAACATGGTGTCGGGAAATGTCCTGTAGGGGTTTATCTGTAACCCATCGCATCAGAGATTATTCTTGTAGTGCGATTTGAAATGGCAGTTTATGTATGAGAATAGGAGAGTGTGATTCTAAACAAAATGAAATGCTTTTAGTAGGGTAATTTATTCATGGGACGTGTCAAAGAGCCATTGAAAGGAGAATTCTGAGAATCAGCCTCAGAGACAGGGCTCCAAGCCAGGAGATTCGTCATACAGCAAATGGCCTGCTCAAAGTGGCGCTGGTCACATTGGATGGCAGGACCATGACAGGCGTTCGAAAAGGATCGTCCAGTGGCAGCCCAGCATGTCCAAGCGGGGAGTGGGGAGACCTCAACTGAAGTGGCTGCAGGAATTGCAGGCAGAGGATGGCTGAACACAGCAGCTGAGAGACAAACATGGAGAGGATTGGAGGAGGTCTACATCCAGGAGTGGACAGAGAAAGGTTGAGGACGAGAAGAAGAGAAGATAAATGTTTTTTGATATTTTATAAAGGTGCAACCTTAGTGTTCCCTCAAAATTTTCTCACATCCTAAAATCACTTTGTATAAATACCCTCGTTCAGGTAAGGATGGCAAAAGTTGCAGGGCTTATGTTCAATTGAGGCTTAGATTTTATTTTTTAAGTACAAGTTTTATTTTTTAAATGCGAACTTACATGTGTCTGCTAGTGGGTATGCATTTAATCTGAATTCTAAATGCTAGTATATCTTTGCAACTTAGATTTTAGATTATAGATCTTACATCTGGATCGTCGGCGTCCACAGGATGCAGCTTGACCTCCATTGAAGAAGTGAGGAAGCCAAAGACAATCTCCCTGACTTGATCGTTGCATTCCTGATCCAAATATTGGTCTTCAAAGAAGTGGCCCGATCCCAACACCACGAGCTTACCTAAAATTCAATACATGTTTATTATTTGACATGATAACATCTTCTACGTCAATGGAACTACAGACCAGCTCGAGCCTTAATAATGTTATGCAGTGGGCATTATCAGCGGTTGGCTAGTCGCTGTGATCTTCTTACAGGATCTGCTGCACTAGAAACAACGCTGTTTTAACAAACAATCTAATCTAATCTAAGTTGCAAAGATATGTTACATTGGAGATTCACATTACATGCATTCTCACAACCAGACACGTACAAGTTCGCGCTTGCACATGCCTCATGTGAACCTACAACATAAAAACCAAATCTCAAATGGACAACACCTTCTCTCAGGGTCAGTCCACTGACCCACGCCCTGTAGGTATATCCATCCCATCCGGGGATGTGTCACAGGACTCGCATGCAAAAGTTATGTGAGATACGATTGACAGAAGGCCCTCTCGAGAAGCTACACTTTCACAAGTGTTTGCACAAAGCAAAGGAGGCTCAGAAATCACTGAAAGGTTATAGCCGTGAGGGTTTAGGGCTCGAGGATTTTAAATTTACAAACAAAAATGCAAAGTGATTCTGAGCATCTTACGCCTAAATTCGAGATGTTACTACTGAGACTCTTCGGGAGGTGCTCTCCTAACGAAGTGGCCAACCACCATAGAGGTGAGAAAGAAAAAAGAAAAGAAGAAAGAATGTCGGTCTAATTAGACCGAGTTAGACCATCTCAAATGGACATACACCTTGCAACTGAAACAGGGGTGACCACACTTTTCTCTTACAAAATCTTTCCTCACCCTGTAACTCCATTTTTTCCCAATCAACCTTGTTTCTAGTACAGCAGATCCTGTAAGAAGAACACATCGACTAGCCAACCACTGATAATGCCCATCGGAGCAATGGGCGAAACTGTCCGGAAAGAATCAACCAGACCACAGCTATGTAGCCCGAAAAAAGTGATTATTGAAATAACTATAAATAAGAAAAATTCAGGTACCATTTTTCTCGCCGGTATAAAAAGCAGCCAGAGGTCTCTTCACAGGATACGCTGTCTCTCCGCTGGCCAAAACAACGATGGAAGGCTTCTTCACATTCAGGGTGGCTCCATAAGGATACACAAAGCAGGGAGGCTCAGGCTCGTCGCTGGAATATCATGAGATGCAAGTGTCTTAACCATTCCCATCCAAAAAACATTTTTTTTTTTTAAGGAATCCTGTGCGGGAGGCTCCCCAATTCTTGAGAGTCTTGGGGGTCTATGTCACCCTGGAAGGGTGCCGCAGAGGTGTTGCTTGAGTTCTTGGTTCTGTCGTGAGGCGCTGCAAGGAAGTGGTGATTGATGTTGGTTTTGAATGAAACCGGATTAAATTGGGAAGGGAACACAGATACTGGTAGACCATTCCATAAACGGGCAGTTTGGCAAAGGAATGAGTCATGAAAATGCCAAGTTCTCATAGTTTTGAGATCGACTGCAAAGGGATGAATGAGAGTCGTACTACGAGTTTCCCTTTCTGAAATGCGAGGGGAGGGATTAATGAATGGAGCTCATTAGAACAAGCTCCGGGGTAATATCGATAAAAAAGACTGAGCATTCCAACTTTTCTTCTGTGCTGGAGGGGCTGCAGATCGGATGTCAGAGAAGGATCATTGATCAACCTCACTGCCCTCCTTTGCACAGAATCAAGTTGGTCACTCAACTTCTTGGACATACCACACCAGAGATGGCTGCCATACTCGACATTGTTACAACACTTTTATTATGTTGAGATGATTAAAGATGATGCTTTCTAAAGGAAAACATAATAAGACAGGTCTGCAGTCTAGTGATTAACGCTTTGGAATCATGATTGGAAAGTAATGGGTCGGAGTCCTGGCAGAGCACAAAAAAGATTTCATTTTGTAAAATTTCTCTTCCCTGGGTTGAACAAAAAAATTGCTTTTACCAAAGATCAATCACCATAGGTCCATCCAGCCTTACACCAACAGAGTCTTGCTTGATAATTGACGCTTTCTAAGCAGCGACCAAGCTCACAGATGACTCTTGAGGTGTTATTAACACAAAAATGAAAAAAGATTTCATTTTGTAAAATTTCTCTTCCCTGGGTTGAAAAAAAAAAATTGCTTTTAGCAAAGATAAATCATTATAGGTCCATCCAGCCTTACACCAACAGAGTCTTGCTTGAGAATTGGCGCTTTCTTAGCAGCGACCAAGCTCGCAGATGACTCTTGAGGTGTGATTAACACAAAAACAGCGCCCGTCAAATAATCATCCAAATATTATTACGGCGACAGATCCCGAAAAGCAAATCTCCAGCATCATCAGCCGGCTGTGTAAGCCTAACATTCTTATTTAATTGCTATTTGTTAAGAAGTCTTAGATGTTTTCATACTCAAAGTAGTTTTCTTCTGGCGTGTAGTTTGGAATTTTGGTGATCATCTTGACGAGTGATCTGTTGATGACTCCGTTGGACACCAGACACTGTTTCGGATGGAAGTACTTGTGATATTTGACTCGTACGACACAATCTGAAATTGAGTTAAAGGATATGAAAGATGCATGTTGTAAATGGTGATAAATACTTCATCATAAATATTTTCAAATAAGTGTACACAAAGCAAAAATAAGTGTAAACAACGCAACTACGCTACACATATTTAGTGTTTTCTATAAGCTACACAAATATAGTGTTTTTTTAATTTATTGCCGCGTTATCCACCAAGGGTTTCGCATGTGGTGAACGGAACCTATTTATTTGTGCAGGTAAGGGGGCCAGCCTTACGCCAACCACTACAACAGTTGAAGACTACAGGGGATGTCAACCAAAATAAGAAAATAATTACTTATGTCATCTAGTGGCATCTGTGCGTATCTAACGATCTACAAAATTTGTAATGCAACAACAGTCCCTATCTTCTTTGAGACAGGCAATAGCTATGAGAAGTACAGACTTTCAAATTCATAATCTTGATTTACTCAAAATGTTCTTCAACTGACATTCCTTTTTCTTCCTCTGTAGTCTTCAGTTGAAGTGGGAGTTTCCCAGCTCCCGGGGGCTGCTACTAATTTTTTGTTCGTAGGCTGAGTAAGCCTTCCCGGAATTTTATTTTGGGTTTTTGAAATAAGCACCGAAATGGGAAATCATTTCTAACACCCTCAGTGGGATTCAAACCCGAGATCTTGGCATGGAATGCACGCACTCTACGGACTATGATCTATCAACCGGACTATTATGCTTCATATGATTTTTATTGATTGATTCATCCAACAATGTTAAGTCCCCATTGTCTGATAAACGTAGAAAGCATCCTTGACTTATAGGTTGGTATGAGGTTGACCACTCATACTGTAAAAAAATGCTTCACTTTGCCAGGTGGCAATCCCTGTTTCAGGGAAGGTCGGCAAGAGTTGCAGGGTCCAATGCGGCATGTTTTTTTTTTTTTAAATTAAAAAAAATATATATAGATTTGTGAAGAGGAATGCAATTCACCAACCTATTCTGCCTGGCCAGAAACAGGTATTAATATTACCAATTAATAATTCATTATTGTTTATTTATTGAATTATTAATTAATAATTACCCAATAACATCTGTTGATCCAGGATCAAAGTTAAAGTCAAGTGACCCAAGCGGGGATCGAACCAACGTTTTCTATTCCAAATACGCTAGAAAGATCGGTGTTATGGCCCCCTCGGCCATAAGACCGACGTTTTAAGGCAAACTTGTCTGCTTGTGGGAATGCATTTCATATGAATCTCAAATGTAATATATCTTTGCAAATTGGATTATTGATTCTAGATTGGATGCAAAGTATTTCTTTTGGATTCATTATTCAATGAAAAGATTTACCATTATTGACGACCACCCCAAATTCCTCGAGAAAGAAATTGATGTTGGTATTATTGCTCTCTTCCCCTCCGTCTGTCAGTGTTGCCAGCACGGCTCCTCCACCAGACACATATTGCTTCAGACACGCAAGCTCGGCGTCCGTGAACACGTCCCGGGGAGTTGGCAACACAAATACAAGAGCGTCGTTCAACAGGGTTGCGGTGATCTCTTCTCTGTTGCTGAAATTCATTAAAAAATGTTTTCAGATTTTTATCATAGATGGCACTGTTTCAATGGACCCAGTCGGATTGCTGAGGAAAAGTTTTTCATATCATTAGTAACCCGGCCATCTTTTGTCATTTGTGCGGATTCCATTGCCGTTTTTAATTAAAACTTTTATTTGTGTCAAAAAATGAACCACAGTATTTTTTAGATTTTACATTTTAATTTTTAATTAATTTTAAAATAGGTATATTGTAATATCAAGGAATAAAATGATGAAAGAAACATACATCACCACTTTCCACGACCCCTTCAATTTTCTGTGTAGAGATTTGTAATTTTCGTTTAGCTTGAACAATTCATTTTTAGAGGCATTAAATATGATGGTATTTTTCACGATTTCTTCCTTCATGATTTATCTTTTATTTTCCAATTTGAAAAAGAAAGCCGTGACCTATGTGTTTATTTACATTTTGAAGTATTTGGTTGCCTAGCAACGATTTGTTTTTTTTTTATTCGCGGTTGTTGAATAAAGTGTGTACATAAGCAAGTTTTATAAAAATGTTAGGTATAAAATATAGATAGGTACATTTTATTTTGTTTTAAGAGAAGTTCATATTTTTTAAAGCTGTAAGCTGTAGGTATTTATTATGATCGATTACGATCACAGCTTCATTCATAGATCTCATTAGGTATGTACCTTTATCGCTAAAAATATATTTGATATTTCATTAATAGCAACATTTAAAAAGAGAAACAATACTGGCGCTTTTATTTTCAAAGGGAAAACTGCCACCACGAAAAAGAAGATCCTGATTCATTCAATGTGACAGATGCGTGACAGATGTGTGGAATTTAACCTCGTAAAACTTAAAAGTATTGTACAAATCAATATATTACTAATTATAAATCTGAATGAACACATTCGTGTGTCATAATAACCCATTCATTTGTGCCTATCATTCCGTCAGTTCACTTTTAGCGTGCGCCGAGTCGAGTCAGACATTTTGTGATATATTTCGGTAATAAACATCTTTCGCAATGGCAGACGTCCTCTCTCAAGCGTCCAACATCACAATCAATACAGGAAACATGCTGAATTTGATTGACATCAAGAAAAAAGCCGGTCAGAACGTCTCCGAAGAGGTCAGAGCCATATATTTTTTTGCTGTTTACGAATTTACAGAAGCATTTTTTTGTTTACTTAATTTTTTCAATGAATTGCATAATATTGTACAAGTGTTTGTTTATCTTTAATAAAAATTTATGCCTACTCATTCACTAGTGACGGTTTCTGTATCTTTGCCGCCGTTTCATTGGGGATGACCAGTACCCTTAGTACGAGTTGCAAAACTTGAGAAAAGTAAAGTTTACGGAAAATATTAAAGAGTAATAATTTCTCCCAAAATCTGCCGTTTTTGTTTCTTACACTTTGTGGTCTTAGCAAAAGAATTACAGTGATGAAGAAAATCAAGTTTAAACAAACAAAAACGGCAGATTTTGGGGGAAATCCCTCTTTAATAATTGCCGTAAACTTTACATTACTCAAGTTTTGCAACTCGTACTAAGGGTACAGAGGCTCTTCTAGTTTTCCATGTGGTTTTATATCACAACTCAGAAGAACAGTAATACAGAAATTTGAATATAGAAATTTTTACTCGGCGGGCCTATTTATTTTTACAGATAAGGGGGCCAACCTTACACTAACCACTTCAGTTGAAGTGGGGGTTTCCCAGCTCCCGAGGGGGCTGGTTCTCATTTCTTGTGAAGGCTGAGTAAACCTTGAGATCGAACCCTTGCTCTCGGCATGGAATGCGAGCATTCTACCAATTGAGCTATCGACCTTTTAACGAGGTTGGTCGTCGTCGCTACAAAGCTTCACTTCTCAAGCAAGACCCAGTTGCTGTAAGGCTTGAATGGACCTTTGGTGACCGGTCATTGGTAAAGGTTTATGAATTTTTCATCCCAGCAAACAGCACATTTGAAAATATAAATGGTTATTTTTTGTGCTCCGCTGGGATTCGAATCCACAACCTTCCATTCAGATTCCAAAGTCTTATCACTGGACCACGGACCGGTTAGGTCCGTGGTCCAGTGATAAGACTGTAAATATTCCATTCATTCGCTATTTCAGAAATTAGGGTTTTGATTTTTTTTTTAAAAAGTAAAGACCTGACTCGGTGAGACTGGGGATCGCTCAGTTATATCACAAATATTTTTTTTTTTTTTCAGTTGGCAGAAAGTTTGCAGATCACTGTGGCAGACTGGAAGAAATCACAGGATATTTCAGTGGCGGCCAACAATAACGGATATGACAAATTGCCGTCCAAAAATGGCGCAGTCTTCATGTCTCGGCTGCAAGATGATGTGAGAAGTAAGATGGCCGAGGAAGACAGGAAGAACCTCAAGATCGGAGTCAAGGTTTTCCTTCAGAACGACAGCGTGGAATCGTTGAAGGACTGCCTTCAAAATGGTATGCTTATAATCTATAATCTAAATTGCAAAGAGACATTGTTCCATCTATTCTTGCAACATATACTTTCTTCGTCAGTCTTTAATAATAAAAATAATTTGACAATATTTTTAGTGCCGTTTTGTGAGTTCACCGCAAGGGCACTGCAGAGCCATAGCGCCTCGTGAACAGACATGTCTTCAATCCTGACTTAAAAGCATTTGCACTCTCCACAGCTCTCAGCTTGTGTTGTAAGGCATTACACAGCAGAAGGCCGGCAACGCAAAAGGCACGATCTTAACAATTGACCATGTTGCTTCTGTAGGGAACCCTGAGTCTATTCACAGCAGTACTGCATGCAGATCTCAAAGCTCCCCGCCTACCCTCTACTGTGTCCCCCACACATAGCTCTGAGACATACAGTGGTGCAATGTTCTGCGAGGACTTAAATACAGTTAAGCAGACCTTGTACTCCACCCTATCCTTTATTTTCAGCCAATGAAGCTGATCCCTGAGTGAGGGTGTAATTCTTCAAAATTCTTTCATCATTCATTCTCTCCATATGTCCTAACCATCTTAATAAACTTCTTTTAATCTTCACTTTCACACTTTCTCTTGCACCACACTCTTCTCGTACAAAATCATTCCTCACCCTATCACTCCGTTTTTTCCCAATCATACTTCTTAGGAAGTCCATTTCAACAGTATCAAAATAAAATCCTAACCTCACGGGCTCTTGAACAGTACCCTTAGTACGAGTTGCGAAACTTGAGTAAAGTAAAGTTTAGGGAAAGTACTAAAGAGTGATTTCCCCCAAAATCTGCCGTTTTTGTTTGTTTGAACTTGATTTTATTCATCACTGTAACTCTTTTGCTAAGACCACAAAGTGTAAGAAACAAAAACGGCAGATTTTGGGAGAAATCACGCTTTAATATTTTCCGTAAACTTTACTTTACTCAAGTTTTGCAACTCGTACTAAGGGTACAGAATATACCTTGATAATGAATGGGTGAAACTGGCCTTGTCATTCTTTATCTACAGAAAATAAAGTTATAATGCATATTCCTATGTACGGGCAAATCTTATCTAGCTACCTGGCTTTATGTAGTACTTAAAGTAATAAAAATACTGACTTATCTTTGCTATCTTGGATGATAGGTAAAATAGTTATAATGTTGCATCATGCCCTTTCTTATGTACTGAAAAATATTGTTAACATTTTCATACAAGTTAAGGTACAAAAGAATGTGATGAGATGGTTTGGGCATGTGGAAAGAATGAATGATGATAGACTGACAAAGTATGTATACAAAGAAAGTGTGAAAGGAAAAAGAGAGAAGGGACGACCGAGAAAAGTATGGAATGATCAGATTGAGGAGATTGTGAAAGAATGGGATATACAAAGTGAGCGTAAAAGAAGAAAATGCATGAAAAAGGTGATGGATATGAATGAATAGAAAGAGGTATGTAAGGATAGGAAAAAATGGAAGCAGCTCTGCAGAGGCTCTGGCCACCCCTAGCGGAATGGCGACAGAGTTACAGTACAGTTACTCGCAATTCGGTGAGGTCACAGTTTTGTTGTCTATGGAATTTATGGCGAGCCCATTCTGTAAATGTAGTATGCAAATTGTTTTGTTTAAGTTGGAATTATTTTACACAGTTAAAATTTATTACTGGGATATCAGACGAACCGTTATAAGAGAACTCACATTATTCTAGATGTTCACATTATGCTAGATGATGATTATGCGTTCTAGATGCTCACATTATGCTAGATGACGATGGATCTGAGAATGGCGGTACACAATGGCATATTGTTACCGACTTTGATGTATGGAAGTGAAGCATGGACAGTGAATGATAGCGAAATGAGTAAAGTATGTACGGTGGAAATGAAGCATTTGAGAAGCATGACAGGAAAAACTCTGAGGGATAGAGTTAGGAATGAATGGGTAAAAAAAGAATGTAATTTGAAAGAGGATGTGAAAGTTAAGGTACAAAAGAATGTGATGAGATGGTTTGGGCATGTGGAAAGAATGAACGATGATAGACTGACAAAGTATGTATACAAAGAAAGTGTGAAAGGAAAAAGAGGGAAGGGACGACCGAGAAAAGTATGGAGTGATCAGATTGAGGAGATTGTGAAAGAATGGGATATACAAAGTGAGCGTAAAAGAAGAAAATGCATGAAAAAGGTGATGGATATGAATGAATTGAAAGAGGTATGTAAGGATAGGAAAAAATGGAGGCAACTCTGCAGAGGCTCTGGCCACCCCTAGCGGAATGGCGACAGAGTTACAGTTACAGTTACAGTTACAGTTTCATTAGCGACATAGCCAATGTCTTCAGGACGACGACTGAGGATGAACTGATTTATAATAACAGCTGCCACAGGTCCATCCAGCCTTACAGCAACTGGGTCTAACTTGAGAATTGGCGCTTTGTAGCGATGACCAAGCTCGTAAAAAGTCTGGTCAATGGCTCAGTTGGTAGAATGCTTGCATTCCATGCCGAGAGCAAGGGTTCAATCCCCACCGAGGGTGTCAGAAATGATTTTCCGTTTCGGTGTTTATTTCAAACCTGCATTTATTGATATTCTACCTTTATTGATTGACAACACTTCAAAATATTTGAACAGTCACATGTACTAGTTTAAGAACAAAAATCACAAAGGTGTAGCACATATTTCCTTTTGCAGATTTTTGAATTCTTAAACACAGATGTCAGGGATAAGTTAAAAGTTGGATGACGTCTATGATTGACAGCCGCACTGTATTGTTATGTAAATATTAGAATAGGTATTAGCTATAACTATGCAATAAGAATCCTCATAAATATGTGTGGGTAGGAATCATTGAATAAAATACTTGAAGCATCTAGAAATAATGATTACTACGTACCTACTTGAATCTGGAACTGTCTAGCGAATATAGTTCTAGATTGTACTGTTTTGAAGAGTATAAAAAGGGTGCTAGTTGCTTGCAGAGCCAGTATCCTACAAGCTTTACAACTACATTGAACTAACTTAACCAGTGAACAGAAACCAAGTGTAATGGAATAGTCGAGACTATCTTTGTGAAAATAAATTATTAAAAGTATAAAATAAACAACTGTATAAGAAGACCGGTATTTTTAATTGAAAGACTTTTGAACCCTAAAATCGTAACAGTATGTAAGTTTACACTTGACGCCTATGCGTGTCAACCGCAGTTGAAGGGCTAATGATTTTTAGAGTAAGATTTTTTTTATTGTGATATTTCAGTGTACACGACACTGGGCACAGACATGGTGGACAACCTGGTGCTGGCTTACCGTCCAAAATGGCTGATCAACTCTGACGGGGACAATGAAACTAAAACTAATGGTGCTACCACTAATAATGAAGGTAAAATTAAAATTGTTGCTCTATTTTCCTTGACTTATAGGTTGGTATGCGGCTGACCACCCATACTGTGAAAAAATGGTTCACTTTGCCAATGTCACCCCTGTCTCAGGGAAGGACGGCAAGAGTTGCAGGGCTTATGTTCATTTGAGATGGGTTCTTATAATGTAGGTCCACATGCGGCATGTGTTAGCGCGAAATTATACATGTCTGCTTGTGGGAATGCACTTAATATGAATCTTAAATGATATATATCCTTGCAGCTTAGATTAGATTAGATTTCTGGATGTAGGAATATTTTATTTTTTAATTTGATAGTTGTTTGACCACCCATACTGTAAAATTGGTTCACTTTGCCAATGTCACCCCTGTTTCAGGGAAGGTCGGCAAGAGTTGCAGGGCGTATGTCCATTTAAGAATTGGGTTTTTTATATTGTAGGTCCACATGCGGCAGGTGTGAGCGCAAAATTATGTGTGTCTGCCTGTGGGAATGCATTTAATATGAATCTCAAATGATACATATCTTTGCATCTTAGATTTAGATTTAGATTTGGAGTAGGGCTTGGATATCACAAAAGCGTTAACCAAGGTCCTGACCGCCCTGAATGTAAAAATCTCCTGTTTGCCTTTATCTGGGGAATTATGATGATGATGACTTATAGCCCTTATAGGTTGATATGAGGCTGATCACCCATACTGTAAAAAAATGGTTCACTTTGCCAATGTCACCCCTGTGACAGGGAAGGTCGGCAAAAGTTGTAGGGTTAATGTTCATTTGCGGTCTGGATTTTATTTGTAAGTACACATTCAGCATTTGTAAGCGCGAACTACACGTGTTTGTTTGTGGGTATGCATTTGATATGAGCTTTAAATGTTAATATATCTTTGCAACTTAGATTATAGATTAAAGATTACTGTGTGGCAATGCTATTACTTCAGGGATGGAGCGATAAGTCCTGTGTAGAAGCAGATACAGTTAGACTGAATAAATTTAATTTTGAAGTTTGGTTTTTGCTTTTAGGACAGCCGGAAGATAAGAGTGATGTGAAGGCGGATACAGACTCCAAATGTGATGAAATTCTGCCCGGGTTGAAGAATTTGTGGAATGAGCTGGAGAAATATGTCGCTGAAGGTAGGAGCTTAATTTCTACGAAAAAAATATTATCTATACCTCTGTCGCTATTCCAGTCCAAGCAGGGAGTGGAGAGACCCCAAGTAAGGTGGCTGGTCAATCAAGCAAACTGGGGACCAGGGCTGGAAGTCTCATCACCACGGTAATTCTTACCTACCAAATATTAGTAATATTTGTATGAAGACTAATCAGCTGTTCACTTGCGGCCATCTTGGATTGACAGGTCTTCATACAAATAGTACCGATATCCGGTAGGGCAGAATTACCGTGGTGATGAGACTTCCAGCCTTGAGCTGTTAAAATAAAGGCACGGATATAAGATTTGTAAAGGCTTAAATCTTGTTAGGTACAGAATTGAGAGGTACCTCCAGGATGTACCTAGGATCTTACTTCCGGCTAGCTCTCATCGGCATCATCACTCAGGGTGTGGGAATTTTTTCTAGTGGTATTGCGTATTCTATTTTGGGAAGGGTTCCATAAATTAAAACATGAATTGAAATGAACAAACGAAGGTTTATTTACTTTGCATGGGAAATTGAAAGGGGAATGAAGGAAATGGCCAGACCTGCACTTTGTCACTAAAAACACTTTCACAAATAACTATTTCATTGTCTGGAGTCTCCAACATGGTGAGTTTAAACTAAGCTCGCGAGGCAAGGATTATGGCTCAAGGCTCCGTCCCTGAAAGCGGCAGTCCATGAGACTAACGCCTCTACAGGTAGAGCCCCAGGGAGGAAGCTCCTCTGCACCGGACTCTGGTTCACAAGGAGGGTGCCTTTGATGGCAGGAAATCAGACACAGATAAGGAGTGGAAGCTTCATAGTTATTCCGCCTTCCTGGTAAAGCCACGTGCCACAGTGACACTGACACCATCTGGCCATTCTGCACCCCGCAGCACTGTGTCGCACGTCCACCTTTGTTCACATCTTGTTCCAGACTGGTGTGCCGAACTCAGACTTCGGGTTATGCCGAAACAACACAACTACTTCCGCAGTCGTTCGGTTTGCTCCTAGACTAACGCACTGGCATCACGGCAATATCTCTTTAACCCTTCAACAGCGGGTGACACACATAGGAGTCAAGTGAAAACTTGCATACAGTGCGACTGTCAATCATAGACGTCATCCAACTTTGAACTTATCCCTGACATCTGTGTTCAACAATTCAAAAGTCTGCAAGCTGAAATATGTGCTAAACCTTTGTGATTTTTGTTCTTGAATAACTAATACATGTGACTGTTCACATAGTTTGAAGTGTTGTCAATCAATGAAGGTAGGAATCAATTGGAATGTTTTAAAAAAAAACTTACTTGAAAAAGTATTCCGTACTGGGGTATTGATATAGCTAGAATATTCAAAAGCGAAAAGGTTAATAAGTAATGTTATTAACAAATCCTGTTTTTACTCACCATGTGTTTACAATGTGTTCACCATGTGTTGAAAATTATAAATTATAAGCTTAAAATTCCTATTTCTAATTTTGATCCCATCCTTTTGAACTCTTTTCTTAAATTAAATAATTTACTGGAAAGACGCAAAATCATTGACTTGTTGACCCTTTATAAAATAAAAAATGGACTTATAGACTGTCCGTCGTTGCTGGGCGAGTTAAATTTTTTAATCCCTCGTCAAGGATCACGACACATTATTCCTTATCGCCCTGTAGCTTCCAATACAAATGCACAATATAACAGTTGCATAAATCGCCTTCAACGTAGTGGTAATACCTGTACACTAGACTTTGACCCACCCAACAATAACTTTGATAGGTATAGAGCTGGTCTGTTGAGGTACTTTTTGGATGAATAATGTTTTTATTTCTGTTGCTTGTATATTTCTTTTGATTTTTGATTTATATTTTTTCTCTAAATAGTAACTTTGATTGTTATTCTTATTTTTATATAGTTTTTTTTATTGTGTTTATTTGTTTCATTTTACTTTCATATATAGGTATTTATAATTTTTTTCAATCTATTTTTAATTGTGGTTTTATATTCAGCTACTTACTTCTAATTTCTGCTTACTATTTATACATTCATAAACTGTCTTTTCTCTTGTTTTTTTATCTCATCTCTCTATTTTTTTTTTAAAGTATTAATACCTACTTATGTAATCATTATTTTGTTTTATGTTACTTTTTATCCCGGATAGTTTTCAATTGTAGTTCTGATATATTTGTTGTTTCATTTTATACTTTTTACTTACTCTTGTATTTATAACACTATTTTTAGTATGGTTTGTAAAAGGCACTAAGTGTCGTGAATTTATAAATAAATAAATAAATAAATAAATGTCCCAGGTCGCATCCAGCAGCTGGGAGTGTCGGATCTTGACGAGCAGTGCTTCAAGACCCTGCACTCCGTGTGCAAGGTGAAGCCGACCATCATCCAGATCAACTTGGCCTCCTGCTGCGTGGTGCCCCCAGGGCTGCAGGCCTTCTGCAAGGAGAATGATGTGCAGCTTCTGACGCACAGCGATCCACATGGTCGGTTTCTTCTGCTTTGTTCTTTTTTTAAAATAAATTTGTGAAAATATTTTTCCATATTTACAATTATAATAACTTCACAGCTATTTTTTTTTATTTGGATATTAGACAAATTTATTATTTTCAACGTTTTGTTAGCGACTTAGCCAACGTCTTCAGGAGACACACTCTCTGCACGACATTGACTACATTGCTAATGAAACGTCGAGAATAATGTAAGTTCTATAACTGTTTGTCTTATATCCGTATATATTGTGGTTTTAACTGTAGTTATAACAATTGAAAATAAAAATATATCAATTCACCAAACTATTTTTGCCTGGCCAGAAACAGCTATGAATATTCTATTTTAATGAATTATTAATTAAAAAAAACATGCAATGACATCTATTGAACCGGGATCAAAGTTATGGTTAAAGACGGGAATCAAACTAGCGTTATTGTATTAATATATACATGTTGAGGTTACTGTTTTGACTTGTTTCTTTTGCTCTGTTATCACATAAATTGAGTGAGGTCCGCATGTGAATTAGCATAGACAATATTGTGTTGTCGCCGGCCGGGTTGCTAGGGAATCTAATCTAATCTAATCTAAGCTGCAAAGATATATATCATTTAAGATTTATACTAAATGCATTCCCACAAGCAGATATGTATAATTTCGCGCTAACACATGCCGCATGTGGACCTACAATATAAAAACCCAATCTAAAGGTATACAAATACTTTATCTTGACTTATTGGTTGGTATACAAAAAAAGTCAATAGGTATAATAATAATATGAAATTATGAATGGATAAGCTGCCAACATTACAAATCAACATTGCAGATTAGCCGCCATTTTTCTCTGTCCTTACATACTTCTTTAATTTCATCCAGAGTCTTGAAAGCTGAAAACTACAATTAATACCGTGTTTAATTTGTTTGTTTTCAGAAATCATCAGTCAGGACAGTCTGAAGTCCATCCTGGGTGGTGGAGCAGTCTCCCTGAGGTGGTGTGTGAGGTACCAGGTCCACATAAAGTGCCGAGGAGTGCTGGCGCTCAAGGGCTACCTCATCAACTCTAACCTGGACCAATAAGCTGACTCCTGTTCACTTATGCTATCCTGGGAGTGCCTGTACAAACAAGGTTTTCTTCGAAAGGGAGGATGTAACTTTTCAACAGCTCGTCCCTTTTGTTTTCTTGTACGTGTCTGCATCTGCAACCAACAGAGGCAGATGGCTGACACAACAAGGCACTGCCTTTACAAGAGGATGGCAACTAACAGAGACAGATGGCCAGCACAACAAGGCACTGTCTTTACAAGAGGATGGCAACTAACAAAGAAAGATGGCTGGCGCAACACCTTCTCTCAGGGTCAGTCTCCCCTCCACTGACCCACGCCCTGTATATCCATCCCATCCGAGGATGTGTCACAGGACTCGTATGCAAAAGTTATGTGAGATGCGAGTGGCAGAAGGCCCTCCCGTGAAGCTACACTTTCCCAAGTGTTTACACAAAGCCAAGGAGGCTCAGAAATCACTGAAAGATTATAGCCGTGAGGGTTTAGGGCTCGATGATTTTAAATTTACAAACAAAAATGCAAAGTGATTCTGAGCGTTTTAACATATGACTTAAGGCCTAGAATTCGAGATGCTACTACTGAGACTGTTCGGGAGGCGCTCTCCTGACTAAGTGGCCAACCACCTAGAGGCGGAAAAGAATATAGAAAAATCAAAAGAATGTTGGTCTAATTAGACCGACGAGTTCTCACCATAGCTGGCACAAAACTTTGAAAAAGCCTCAAAGTTGGATTTGTTGGCCACAAAGTCCGCGTATCCTATCAGGCCGATGGCCGGTCTGGCAGCGTTGAAGAGCACCTCACGACCAGGTTGCAAGGCTTCGCAGTCCCAAAGGATGTGTCGCACGTCCTGCAGCGTCGCTCCGCACTCACAACCCGACCCCCTTGAGAGGCCAAGCTGGAAGAGCCTGGCCCTAAACTTCCCGTGACCAGTGAAGAACTGACTGGTCCAATGGTCCGGGACCAACCAAGGAGCCTCGTATCTCTCACGGACCGAGGGAAAGAAAGAAAAGGTGGTTCTGCCTTTGTCGGAGGAGTCCCATCGTTTTTGCCACACGCGGAGAGCCATAAGCACATCTAGGCATACAATGCAATAAATTGGATTTACTTATTGGGAGGAAGGATGAGTTTGAGGAATTGGGAACATTGTCATGACGAAAGGATCCTTAACCGACCAGAGACATAAGAGGAGAGCCATAAGCACATCTAGGCATACTGTAACTGTAACTGTAACTCTGTCGCCATTCCGCTAGGGGTGGCCAGAGCCTCTGCAGAGTTGCCTCCATTTTTTCCTATCCTTACATACCTCTTTCAATTCATTCATGTCCATCACCTTTTTCATGCATTTTCTTCTTTTACGCTCACTTTGTATATCCCATTCTTTCACAATCTCCTCAATCTGATCACTCCATACATTTCCCGGTCGTCCCTTCCCTCTTTTTCCTTTCACACTTTCTTTGTATACATACTTTGTCAGTCTATCATCATTCATTCTTTCCACATGCCCAAACCATCTCATCACATTCTTTTGTAATAAATTGAATTTACATATTGGGAGGAAGGATGAGTTTGAGGAATTGGGAACATTGTCATGATGAAAGGATCCTTAACCAACCAGAGACAGGTCGTTAGTACTGTGACTCCCGTGTGTTATGTAAGATATATAATGATTTTAAGCCGTTATCTTACCATCTGAGTTTTTCTTTCAGGACAGATATTTTCATTGAAGTATAATATAAGCCTAGCCGACGCGTGTTTGTGTGTAGCCATGCATTTTATATTAATTTTAAATATTTATATATATCTTTGCAACTTAGATTATAGATTATAGATCATGCATGTGTAATTATTGCGTGTTGAAACACACAATGGAGAAATCAAGAAACATAATATGATTTAGTTGTTTTTTGACAGGTCCGGCTGACAGCTTTGTCCCATAGTATGCTTCAATGTTATAAGCTAGTGTCCACTCCACTTATATTATACCCCTTTCAGAACTGGCCAACACGATTGTGTGGGTAAAACATGTGGTTATATTTCGTCAAATATTTCACATAAAATAACTTGAGACTATGTAGAAAACTGCATACATCGTTAGTGTAAGTTACATACTATGCATAGAAAGCGTTCTGAGGCTAAAAGCATTCTATAATTTTATGTACACTAAGGTCAAAGTTTGTGATTATTGTGCGCCTCGATTTAGAAAATGGGAAAGTGAATATTTTTTTCTAAATATACTTTAATTATGCTCAATGTTTAAATATTAAATGAAAAAGAACTAAACATTGGTTTAATAAAGTAAATACAGCTGTAACTTTTTTATTTTTTTCGTAATTTGTCAAAAAAAGTGCACCCACACAATTGTGTAGGTTGGGATTTAATTGAGACTCAATTAGTACATAATGTGAATTCTTTATTTGAAATTTCACTGTATTTGTTTTAAAAAAAAACGTGTTATTTTAGATTTTAATGTAAATAATGATGAAACAAATATATTACAAGCTGATGTTCAGATATATTCTAATTTTTCATGGCCTTCAGCTCGTTACTTGGATCTGATTAAAGAATTTGAAGAAATTGTGCTGTTACTAGAAAATTCTGATGTGGAAGATTCAGACGAAGATGATAATTAGGAAACTTATGTACCTCAGACATTTGAAGAGGAAGAGAGAGATGATAAGCCAATCCAGGTTGTGACAGATGAAAAAGACCCAGACCTTTAACCAATCGAGGTTGTGGCGGACGAAAAAGTCTCAGGCCCTCAACCAATCGAGGATGTGACTGACAAAAAAGTCCCAGACCCTCATCCAATCGAGGATGTGACTGACAAAAAAGTCCTAGGCCCTCAACCAATCGAGGTTGTGACTGACAAAAAAAGTCCCAGGCCCTCAACCAATCGAGATTGTGACTGACAAAAAAGTCCCAGACCCTCATCCAATCAAGGTTGTGACTGAGAAAAAAGTCCCAGGCCCTCAACTAATCGAGGTTGTGACTGACAAAAAAGTCCCAGACCCTCATCCAATCGAGGTTGTGACTGACGAAAAAGTCCCAGACCCTCAACCAATCGAGGTTGTGACTGACGTTAAAAATTCCAGACCCTCAACCAATCGAGGTTGTGACAGATGAAAAAGTCCCAGACCCTCCTTTACCTAAAGTCAGAGACATGATATGGAAAAAAAAGGATTTTGAAGATGTTTCTCTTCCAAATGATCCTGATCACTCGAACTTGAAAGAGAGACCTAAAAAACACCTCTAAAATATTTTGAGATCTATTACAATGATGAATTCTTTAATAACATCAAACATGTCATTATTTACAAATATGTATGTTCTATCGCAGAAGCACATTGAATTACAAATAAAAATCACAGAAATGAAGCGGTTTGATAGGATGCACCTCATCATGAGCTCATGAAGATGATGACGATGATGCTGAAAATTATGAGCCAGATGATAGACATTCAAAGCCACACAACTATGGACACAATCTCCAGTAGTTCCGAAATCAGAATTATTGATTTAATTTAAGATACCTGTTAGTTTAAAATATAAAAATTGTGTTATTTCCATGAATATTG
This sequence comes from Agapetus fuscipes, assembly GCA_951799405.1. Lineage (NCBI taxonomy): Eukaryota > Metazoa > Arthropoda > Insecta > Trichoptera > Glossosomatidae > Agapetus > Agapetus fuscipes. The sequence continues at coordinate 2,591,233 of OX637352.1, read as the reverse complement.
AGTTCTAAAAAAATCATCCAATAGTATATTTTGGTAGTACATCAATCCTGACCCACACAATTGTGTGGGTACCTTTTCCAAAAGACCCAATGTTGTAAATTTTTTTTTATATTTTTTTCATTATCCTATGGTCTATTAGATGAGTATTATCAAGAAAAACAAAGAAAAAAAATACTTTTTATTTTTCAGTTCTGAAAGGGATACTTCAATACATATTTGATGCATTTTCTTTTGTCCTTATAAGCATTTATTTTTAGTATAGAACATTTTCTTACAGTGATTATTTAGTGAAAATTTACAATATTATAAGCAAACTTTTATTTCTATGATTTTATGTGTTTACCATTTTATTTTGTATGATTTATTTAAATGAAAATTATTTGTAAGTAATGGGTGTCTTAATAAAAGTCCACTTTTAGTGTAAGTTAAAAAAATTGTATTTTTTTAGAGTATTGTTATATTTACAAATTACAATTTTCTTTAAATATAAATTATTACACTTTTGAGATATTAAACAAAACGATTGTGGGAGAACTCACATTATTTTTTATGTTTCGTTGGCGTTGTAGCCAATGAGTTGTAATTTTTTATTGCAATTTAGTGTAGGTAGACAAGAGTGCTTTCATTCCATGCCGAGAGCTCGGGTTCGAATCCCACCGAGGGTGTCAGATGTGATTTCTCGTTTCGGTGTTTATTTCAAACACAAAATAAAAATACTGGCAAGGTTTACTCAGCCTTCACAAAAAATGAGTACCAGCCACGTCAGGAGCTGGGAGACCCTAAGTTCTTCAACTAAAGTGGTTGGCATAAAGCCGACCCCTTACCTTAAAAAATAAATAGGCCCCTTCGGGCAAAAGGCATCAAGAAGTTACACTATATGTGTAGCTTAGTAACTTTTAATGCAATTCGTAGGTGACAGTTGTCAAGTTTCAGAGTTGCCACTTGCACGCAACGCAACGCAAGCGCAACTAAGCTACACATATAGTGTAACTTCTTGCCGCGTTATCCCCGAAGGGGTCGCATGTGGCGAGTTGAACCTATTTATTTTTACAGGTAAGGGGGCCGGCCTTACGCCAACCACTTCAGTTGAAGTGGAGGTTTCCCAGCTCCCGAGAGTGCTGGTACTCATTTCTTGTGAAGGCTGAGTAAACCTTGCCGGTATTTTATTTTGGGTTTTGAAATAAACACCGAAACGGGAAATCATTTCTGACACCGTCGCGTCGGTGGGATTCGAACCCGAGCTTTCGGCATGGAATGCAAGCACTCTACCACCTGAGCTATCGACCGGAAACGCACGAAAACAAAATGGCAAATTTTAAAAAGTGCATTTATATTGAGACACCCTTTATATATATGCCTTAATTTTTTTTTATGAATTATGTATAATTAAATAGAGAAATAATGTATTGTTAGGGCAGAATTTATTTTCTACATACAGGTCCTTCAGCTTCATCATAGGTCAAGAAAAATTATCCTCTCTGGAAGCTTCTAATCTAATCTAATCTAAGTTGCAAAGATATGTTACAATGGGGATTCGCATTATGTGCATTTTCACAAGCAGACACGTATAAATTCACGCTTGCACACGCCACATGTGAACCTGCAACATAAAAACCCAAATCTCAAATGGACATACACCCTGCAACTCTTGCCGACCTTCCCTGAAACGGGGTGACTTTGGCAAAGTGAACCATTTTCTACAGCATGAGTGGCCAGCCGCATACCAACCTATAAGTCAAGGAACATACACGGAACATATATATATGTGTATGTTCCTAGAAATAGATTAAAGATTATCAGAAATCCTATTTTTTATTTTCTATGAATGACGTCACATAGCCGATAGATATTTAAAATGTGCCGAGTCCATGTTTTAAAAGAGAATACAATTTATCAGTGTTATGGCCGAGGGGGTAGAGGCGCATGTTTGACTGGCGTATTTGGAACCGAATAACGTTGGTTTGAATCTTGCGTCTCGCCCACTTGACCATAACTTCGACCCTGGTTCAACAGATGCCATTGCATGCACACAAGCTTCTGCTTTCGCATGAAGACAACTGGCCAGGCAAAATAGGTTGCCGGATTGCATTCCTTTCCACAAATCTTTTGAAAAAAAGCAATGAATTGAAAGAACGAAAAGTAGTTATATTAGTGCTGTATTATGAAAGTGCTGGAGAATGTATTTTAATGATTGTGATTATATAATGTGATTCGGAAATTGTTTTTCTAACAAAGGGTGTCTTTATTAATGTTGATTATATAAGTATCGACGCCTTAAAGGTAAAACTGAATAGGTTACATATTAAGCTGTCACGGGTTTCTCAGATAAATGCACCTTTTTCCATATTTTCTACGAGAGAAAACACAACAAAGTGTGAAAACCCTGTAGTTTACAAGTTTTTCATGAGCACTTCCTTATAATTAGTTCACTTACTATGAGAAGTTGCTCCCAATAAAATGTTTTATCCACGATTTCTCAAATCAGTGAATCAGTACTTATCAGTGGCGAAGGGTGCCATACAAGCCGGTTTCCATCGGTTTCCCATTTAAAATGAGGCAGAAATGATAATAAAGTAGACTGCATGGTTTCAATGGAGGAAAAATACGTATTGTTTCTTTGGTTTTAAATGTATTTTTTTACTTTGTGGCTATATTTTTTAACTACTTTGTTACATCATTTTAAAAGGGAAGCCGATGGGTACCGGCTTGTATGGCACGCTTCGCCACTGGTACTTATTCAGTTTTACCTTTAAGGTGGCGAAATAATGATCTATGGGGCCGTCCATAAATTACGTCATCGATTTTCGACCCCTCCCCCCCCCCCCCTTACAATAATCTTATAAAGTCATTATCTAATGACCCCCCCCCCCCTCTTGCTGTAATAATGGATAAGCTTAATAATTAATGTTATATTACTTACATAATATTTTGTATATTTTGTAGAAATTAGTATTTACAAGAACGACGTCACTTTTGGTACTCGTACATCTTTTGCCATCATCCGCAGACCAGACTCCCCCCCCCTTAATGCGAATGACGTAATATATGGACAGCCCCTATGCATATAATAATAAAATAAAAATATAATTTAATAACAATTAAGAATATGTTTATACATTTTATTGGTGACGGTAGAATTCTAAAGCAGGTAATGTTTGTAAGTAATGTTGTTATTCACACACAGCTAATCCTTGGCTCAACCGCCACCTAACGTGAATTTTACATACAGCAAAGCAATGATCCATGGATCAAGTAAAAGTTTGTGTATTGACATTGTGAAGGTAAATTTTAAATTTATAATGTAAAAAAAAACAGTTTTTACTCCTTCGCGAGTTGATTTATTTCCTCGAGCGCTTTCAGTGTTATCACACTATTCTCAGTTGTTCTCTTGATAATGGTGTCTAATCTAATCTAATCTAAGTTGCAAAGATATGTTACATTGGAGATTCACATTACATGCATTCCCACAACTAGACACGTACAAGTTTGCGCTTGGGGGCCGTCCATAAATTACGTCATCGATTTTGGCCGATTTTGACCCCCCCAAGCAATCATCCTATAGTCATTATCTAATGACCCCCCCTCCCCCTCTTGCTGTAATAATGGATGAGCTTAATAATTAATAACGTTATATTACTTACATAATATTTTGTAGAAATTGGTATTTACAAGAACCACGTCAATTTTGGTACTCGTACATCATTTGCCATCATCCGCAGACCAGACTCCCCCCCCCTTAATGCGAATGACGTAATATATTTTGTCAACGACGTTAGCCATGTTGAAAGCACCGGTTCCTATAGATCACCGAAGTTAAGCAACATTGGGCGCGGACAGTACTTGGATGGGTAACCGCTCAGGTACACCGCGTGTCGTTGGCATCTTGGACCGGTCCGTAGTCCGTAGTGGCAACACTTCGGACTCGTAAATGGAAGGTTGTGGATTCGGATCTCGGCGGAGCACAAAAATATACCATTATATTTCGAATGTGCTCTTCGCTGGGTTGAAAAATTCATAAACCTTTACCAAAGACCGGTCACTGAAAGGTCCATCCAACCTTACAACAACTGGGTCTTGCTTGAGAATTGGCGCTTTCTACAGCGACGAACAAGCTCGCAGAGGGCTCTTGAGGTGTGATACACACAAAAACAGCGCTCACCAAATAAATCATCCTAATATTATTATTATTATATGGACAGCCCCTTGCACATGCCTCATGTGAACCTACAACATAAAAACCAAATCTCAAATGGACATACACCCTGCAACTCTTGCCGTCCTTTCCTGTAACAGGGGTGACATTGGCAAAGTGAACCATTTTTTACAACATGGGTGGTCAGCCGCATACCAACCTATAAGTAGGGACTGGAAAGTAGTGGTGTTATTTTTTAGGAAATTCGCGTTATTTTTTTGTGAAATTCGCGTTTTTTTTTATCAAAAACAGGGAAATTCGCGTTATTTTTCATGATAAACGGGGAGATTTGGTGTAATTTTTAGGGTTGATAAGATCAAAATAAAGGTTTATATAATTGCAAAACAAAATATATTACTATATTTACAATTTATTATGTAAACAACAATATGCACCTTCAAAAACAATGAATAAACAACATCTGAATCAATACGAGTATCTGCAACCGAAGATGGTGGAAGTACCCACCGAAAACGTTTTTGCAATAAAAAATACTCAAGTGGTACAAAACAATGTTTTTTAATTTTAGTTTCTTAATTTTTTTTTAATTTTTTTTTAAATAATCCTTTTTTACAAAAAAAACCATTGATTGAAAAAAGTATTAATATTTCAATGACACTCCGAATACCCTGCAAATATCCTTTTAAAATATTGAATTTTTGTGCATTTAGTCTCTAGATGAGGGTTATCTCATTTTTCAAGGGATGTTCAAGTTGTGCTCAGGGCTAATCCAGCAACAGCTGCACTCCTTGAAGTATTTTCCTTCATTGATGTCACGATTCAAGTCTGCTTGGATGATCCAGCACAGTTCTGCTTATCATTATTTTTTTTAATAAAATAGATTTGTGAATAGGAATGCAATTCACCAACCTACTCTGCCTGGCCAGATACAGGTATAAATATCATTAATTAATAATTAATTATTGTTTATTTTAATGAATTATTCATTTTTAATTACCCAATTACATCTGTTGAACCAGGGTCAAATTTATGGTCAAATGACCCAGGTGGGGATCGAAGCCCGCGTCCAGCGTTCTAGCGTGTTTAAACGTTGAAAGAGACCAATTTTCCTGTGCTTTGCACCTTGCAAAGGGTTTTCGCAGGATTTTTTTCTTTCCCACAAAATCGTTGCGTTGCAAAAGCGAAACATGACAACTTTTTCGCACAATTTCTACCAAAAGTACGAAAATTCGCGATATTTGCGTAAAACCTGAAATTTCGCGTTATTCGCGTTAAAACATCAAAATTCGCGAATAAATTCGTTTTATCGCGATCGCGAAATTTTCCAGTCCCTACCTATAAGTCAAGGAACTAAAACACCAAAAGCGCTTGAGGAAGTAAATCAACGCGTAAAGAAAAACTATGTTATCTATTTTTTCATTATTAGTCCATGGATCAGCTACGGGTCTTACGTGTTGTGAATAACCATGTTAGAAAGCACTTTTTTGTATGAAATAATAAACAATATTATGAAATATTTGAATGTTGTACATGATTTTTATTTCAAGATCCTTTTTAATGCATGCCCACAAACAGACACGTGTAAGTCAGCTCTTACAAAGCTGCATGTGTACTTACAATTCAAAAACAAAACCTCAAATGAACATAAGCTCTGCAATTTTTGACAACTTTCCACCAAACAGGGGTGACATTTGCAAAGAGAACTATTTATTACAGCATGGTTGATCTGCCCCATACAACCTATAAGTGAAAGGATTCAAGGGATTGTCAATTGTCAACGAAGATGCCATGTTGAAAGCACCTGTTCTCATCAGATCACCGAAGTTAAGCAACATTGGGCGCGGATGCTACTTGGATCGGTGACCGCTTATGTACACCACGTGTCGTTGGCATTCTTGACAGGTCCGTAGTCCAGTGGCAACACTTCGGACTCGTTAATGGAAGGTTGTGGATTCGGATCCCGGCGGAGCACAAAAAATATACAATTTATATTTTCAAATGTGCTCTTCGCTGTGTTGAAAAAATTCATAAAGCCTTTACCAAAGACCGGTCACTAAAAAGGTCCATCCAGCCTTACAGCACCTGGGTCTTGCTTGAGTATTGGCGGTTTGTAGCGACGATTAAGCTCGTACACCTCTGCGGCACTACATCAACAAGTGTCATAGACCCCTAGAGTCTCTAGAATCTAGGATGTCTCCTGCACAGAATTTGTTAAAAAAAAAAGAGGGAAGATCAAAGTGCTAACTAAAAACAAAATAGTTGATTTTGTAGAATCTAATTTTTTATTTCTAGGTAAATTCGCAAAATGTGACGTCCTCCTAAAGATTTTTTCTATGTGCCGACTCCATGATCAAAATAACCCCAAAATGTTTAATTAATACCTATTCAATTCATTAGGTATTTACGAAATTTTCCCAGTGCGGGCAACATTGAAACGCTGAACATTCTAATTTCAAAATAATGTACCTAACTGTCAAAATACAAAAGTCTTACTACAAGGTCATTAAAATTAAAAAATTAAATTATGTTTTTAACGAACAATACTGTGCGTTTTATTTATTTTCCCAAGTAATTTTGAAATGTTTAGATATTACAATAAATTAACTTGAAAATTGTTGATCTTAACATTATTAAATTAAAAAAATATATATTGCGTTAATTGTAATCAGATCAACCCTTTGTCTGCCGCCAACGAAGTCTGCACAAATTACTTTTCTATAATCTTAGTTGCAAAGGTATATATATTACATATAAGATGCATGTCGGTGTTATGGCCGAGAGGGCCAAGTAGGCTGATCTTTCTAGCGTGTTTGGAATAGAACAACGTTGGTTCGATCCCCGCCTTGGTCATTTGACCATAACTTTACTACCCTGGTTCAACAGATGTTATTGGGTAATTATTAATTAATAATTCATTAAAATAAACAATAATGAATTATTAATTGATGAAATTAATACCTGTTTCTGGCCAGGCTGAATAGGTTAGTGAATTGCATTCCTCTTCACAAATCTATTTTTATAAATTAAATTAAATGCATTCCCATAAGCAGACACGTGTAAGTTCGCGCTTACACGTGTCGCGTGTGGACATTTTCCTATGTAATGTCATTTTCGATATTTTTTTTATATATATGGCTGGTCACGTATTGCACCCTCCGCGTGACCAGACTGAAATAAATATTTATCTAATCTAATCTAATCTAAGCTGCAACGATATATATCATTTAAGATTTATATTAAATGCATTCCCACAAGCAGACATGTATAATTTCGCGCTAACACATGCCGCATGTGGACCTGCAATATAAAAACCCAATCTCAAATGAACATAAGCCCTGCAACTCTTGCCGTCCTTCCCTGAAACAGGGGTGACATTGGCAAAGTGAACCATTTTTTTTATTATTGTTATTATTATTTTTATTAGAACATAGATACCCAATCTCAAATAATCATAAGCCCTGCAACTCTTGTCGACCTTCCCTAAAACAGGGGTGGCATTTAAGCCTCTGACACCAACCTATTAATCAAGGAACATGGATAAAAAATATTTAATTTTTCACTGGTGAGTTGCTAGGCCAACTGATATTTTTTTATTGGTTGCTACTTAGTTCTAGTGCAGCCTTGCCAAGGACCCTAGTTACGTAGGCCTGTGACCAGCCCAAGAAGTTTCGACTTATCTGTCGGTCACATTGGTAGATAGCAAGCGATAAAACTGAACAGGTATGCTCATAATACTGCCAATTAATGTTCCTCATACAATTTGTATGGAAATCATTTGACCAGCTGTTCACAAGCGGCCATATTTTGTCGTTATCTATCTACATGTTGTGTCAGCTACATTGTATCATATTTTGATGGGATATTTCACCTACATACGTATGTATCAGGAGCAATGCTTGTCTGGCAAATCGGGCACAATATTGTGAGGAGATATCGTCCCCCAGTGCTTGTTTAGCTTATCTAACATTTGATTCAAAGATGAACTTTCAATGAAATTGTCTTAAGAATCACATTCTACACAATCTGAGCTAAGAAAAAAACGTAAAACACGATAATGTGAGAGTTGTTTCAAATATTTATAAATCAATTTCCAGTTTTCAAAAAACATTGGTACCTACAGTACACATACAAACATTGCTCATGTGAAGTATTCTCTGATGGACATAAGAAAAACAAGCACTAAGGGATAGATATCCTGATTTTGTCGTAGCAGGAAAAAATTCTGACGAGATAACTATTTGGATTTTTATGTAGGCTAACAAAGAAAGTGTGAAAGAAAGAAGAGGGAAGGGGCGACCGAGAAAAGTATGGAGTGATCAGATTGAGGAGATTGTGAAATAATGGGATATACAAAGTGAGCGTAAAAGAAGAAAATACATAAATAAGGTGATGCATATGAATGAATTGAAAGAGGTATGTAAGGATAGGAAAAAATGGAGGTAACTCTGCAGAGGCTCTGGCCACCCCTAGCAGAATGGCGACAGAGTTACAGTTTCAGACTCCAAGTTTGGACAAGATATCTCGTTTCTGGCGTAGAAGACACCGAATTTGGACGACATATCTTGTTTCTACCATAGCAGGCACTAAATTCTGTCGAGATATCTTGTTTTTACCGTAGAAAACATCAAATTCTGTCTAGATATCTTGTTTTTACCGTAGCAGACACAAAATTCTTTCGAGATATCTTGTTTTTACCATAGCAAACACCAAATGCTGTCGAGATATCTTGTTTAACGTAGCAGACACCAAATTCTGACGAGACATCTTATTTTCGACTTAGCAGGCACCAAATATTGACAAGGTATCTTGCTTTTGACGTAGCAGGCACCAAATATTGACAAGGTATCTTGCTTTTGACGTAGCAGGCACCAAATATTGACAAGGTATCTTGCTTTTGACGTAGAAGGCACCAAATATTGACAAGGTATCTTGCTTTTGACGTAGCAGGCACCAAATATTGACAAGGTATCTTGCTTTTGACGTAGCAGGCACCAAATATTGACAAGGTATCTTGCTTTTGACGTAGCAGGCACGAAATATTGACGAGGCATCTTATTTTTGACGTAGCAGGCTCCAAATTTCATCTTTTATGTTGCAGACACGATTCTTTCGACGAGACATCTTGTCTGTGGCAGTCATCAGGTGAAAAAGTGGCAAATCTGGGTTAGCTGCTCGCATTGTGGCGTAGTTTGCCACACTGCGAGGAGAAACTTCAGTATATCGACTGTAGCCTTGTGCGGAGAATTTAGCTGGAAAATAAAAACATACAATACAATGCTTTTTCACAGCGTCTCTTCGGAATACCAGAGGCGTAACATTTAGGTGAATTTGAGGGTTAAATGGGTTGGAAGATTGTCGGTACATAATCGTAGTTTATTCTTAGCCCACCTTCTCATTTCTCTATGGTTCTGTTTTGTCGATTTCAGTAACAGTGTCCTCAAGGGCTACCTCATCAACTCTAACCTGGACCAATAAGCTGACTCCTGTTCACTTATGCTATCCTGGGAGTGCCTGTACAAACAATGTTTTCTTCGAAAGGGAGGATGTGATTTTTCAACAGCTCGTCCTTTTTGTTTTCTTGTACGTGTCTGCATTTGGGAATGCATTTAGTTACGAATATCAGAGAGCCAAGACACCTCTAGGCATACAACACCTTCTCTCAGGGTCAGTCTCCCCTCCAGTGATCCACGCCCTGTATATCCGTCCCATCCGGGGATGTGTCACAGGCCTCGCATGCAAAAGTTATGTGAGATGCGAGTGGCAGAAGGCCCTCCCGTGAAGCTACACTTTCCCAAGTGTTTACACAAAGCAAAGGAGGCTCAGAAATCACTGAAAGATTCCTCTTGACAATGACGTTTAGGATGATTTATTTGGTGAGCGCTGTTTTAGTGTGTATCACACTTCAAGAGCCCTCTGCGAGCTTGGTCGTCGCTGCAGAAAGCGTCAATTGCAAGATCCAATTGGAGTAAGACGGGATGAACCTATGGTGACCGCCGGTCTTTGGTAAAGGCAGATAATTTTTTCAAATTTGAAAACTGAAATATTTTTTCGTGGTTCGCCTGGATTTGAACTTCCCGAGTCTGATGTGTTACCACTGGACTACGGACCGAATACCTTTAATGGAACCGGTCTGTAGTTCAGTGGTAACACTTCGGACTCTGAATGGAAGGTTGTGGGTTCGAATCCCGGTGGAGCACAAAAAATATACCATTTATATTTTCAAATTTGCTCTTCGCTAGGTTGAAATATTCATCAACCATTACCGGTTTCGGAGACAGGGCTTTTAGTTCGGCTGGTCCATCCTGCTGGAACAGTCTACCTCTGGAGTTGAGAACACAGACCAGTGTTGGCAGTTTCAGGAAGTTGCTTAAGACACATTTGTTTAACAGAAGCTTCAACACATAAAAGCACCCTTGGGGTGGCTCGTGCCACTAAACGGCGCTGTATACAAATTGTCCAATTATTATTAATTATCGGTCACCAAAGGTCCATCCAGCCTTACAGCAACTGGATCTTGCTTGAGAATTGGCGCTTTGTAGCGACGACGACCAAGCTCGTAAAAAGGTCGATAGCTCGATTGGTAGAATGCTTGAATTTGTATACCTACCTCCTTCTAATAAAAAATATTGTTCTCCGTGTAAATACGTGCACTCTTAAATGTTTTCTATGCGCTGGTTACGCCCTTGTTTCAGTCCGCCATGTTGGGTGCCCCCCCCCCCCCCACAGTGGCCGGGTTCATACATAAAGTCATTAAAACAACATAAATTATTACCATTACAGTTAGGGCGTGAGAGGATTTCGCCATCTAGCGTGCCCGCCATGATTTCCAACTGTAGTAGACTTTATACTAGCAGATCCATCACACTGGGTTAGTGACGCGTAACTGGGCTGCCGATTTAGTGGCACTTCTTGAAAGTGGATTTAAAATAAATAGGTTTGTAAAGAGGAGCGCAATCCACCAGCCTATTTTGCCTGACAAGCATTAATTCATTATTTCTTTTCAGAGATGGCTGGAGAGATATGGGGGAGACCTATGTCCAGCAGTGGATGGAAACGCAACTCGCAACTAAGCTACACATATAGTGTAACTTCTTGCCGCGTTATCCCCGAAGGGGTCGCATGTGGCGAGTTGAATTATTTATTTTTACAGGTAAGGGGGCCGGCCTTACGCCAACCACTTCAGTTGAAGTGGGGGTTTCCCAGCTCCCGAGGGGGCTGGTACTCATTTCTTGTGAAGGCTGAGTAAACCTTGCCGGTATTTTTATTATGGGGTTTGAAATAAACACCGAAATAGGAAATCATTTCTGACACCCTCTTCGGTGGGATTCGAACCCGAGCTCACGGGGTAGAATGCAAGCACTCTACCAACTGAGCTATCGACCGGACTATGGAGATGGCTGTATAAAAAGAAGAAGAATTCAATCTAAATTGTAAAGATAATATGTAACATTGGGGATGCATATTATATAATATGCATTGTGTTAGCTCTTTAACTTATAGGTTGGTATGCGGCTGACCAACCATACTGTAAAAAAATGGTTCACTTTGCCTATGCCACTCCTGTTTCAGGGAAGATCGGCAAGAGTTGCAGGGTGACCGTGACAGGGTGTATGTCCATTTGAGATTTGGGTTCTTAAATTGTAGATTCACACGCAGCATTTGTAAGCGCGAACTTACTAGTGTCTGTTTGTTGGTATTCATTTAATTTGACTTTAAAATGTTATTATATCTTTGCAACTTAAATTATAGATTATAAACAGATTCTCATATCAGATTTCCTCAGTTTTAGTACTATGGAGTTTCACGTCTTTTTTTTAAATCAATCATTCATATTTGTTGAATATTTTATGCAACTACATAAAATATTATTCTTCATCTTTAACTACTTAATATTTTACAGCTGTCCTAAATGACTGGAATACTATCCTCGTCTGATCGAGCCTTGACTAACTCATGTTGACTTTTACTGCTATGGAGGTAAAATCTGTAAAAAATGTAAACTCAGGAATGTTTAAAGAATGTTTAATCATACATTAAGTAATTAATTTTTATATTTTACCGTTTTTCTCTTCATCAAAGTTATTTTTTTGACAATCAAAGCACTTTTTCACTCAACAGTTAGGTTTTTTTCTAAAATACAGATAGACTGGTTTTCATTTCTTGCAAAACTGAGTAAAACGTTTCGGTATTTTATTTATATTTTAGGTTAAGAATAAAAATTTAAACGTGAAATCATTTCACCCTTTGTGGAGAATGAACCCAAGTCCTCTAACATGGAATACTGGCAATGCTAACAACTAAGCTATAGACTGGAAACCTAAAATAAAGTGCTTGCAAAGTTTACTCAGTTTACTCACAAAATACAGCTCGGGCGAGATAACCAGACAGCAGACCTAAATAGAAGAGTCGGAGTGGGCAGCATTCAAAAATCTTTTGAGAAATCCGAAAATCAACTTAAAAAGGAAAGTATTCAATGCCTGTGTCCTGCCAGTGTTCACTTATGGTATTGAGACAGTCACAATGTCACAAAAAAGTGCCCACAAGCTAAGAGTCACACAGAGAGCAATGGAGAGAGCCATGTTGGGTGTCAGTTTGCGGGACAGACTCAGAAATGAGGACATAAGAGTCAGGACAAAGGTTTCCGATGTCATCAAGATGGCCGCAACCCTCAAGTGGCGATGGGCGGGACATGTCGCTCGCGATTCAGATGAAAAGTGGACAAAGCGACTGCTGTGCTGGTGCCCAAGGACGGCAAAGCGTGGAGTTGGGCGCCCACAGTTGCGTTGGCGTGACGATGTTTAGAGAAGTGCAGGACTTGCCTGGATGCGGATCGCTCAGGATAGAAACGAATGGAAAATGCGAGAGGAGGCCTACGTCCAGGAGTGGACGATCAATACAGGCTGAAGAAGAAAGTTTACTCAGCCATCACAAGATATGAGATCCAGCCCCCTAGGGAGCTGAAAACTCCTGCTTCAACTGGAGTTGGCATAAAGCAGGTCCCGTTACCTGTCTAATCTAATTTAATCAAATATAAAGTTACAAAGATATGATATGTAACATTATGGATTCACATTACATGCATTCTCACAAGCAGACACGTACAAGTTCGCGCTTGCACATGCCGCATGTAAACCTACTCTCAAATGTACATACACCCTGCAACTCTTGCCGACCTTCCCTGAAACAGGGCTAACATTGTAAAAGTGAACCAGTTTTTACAGGATGGGTGGTCAGTTTCATAGCAACCGATTAGTCAAGGAACTTATTCGTAAAATAGATGGATTGAATATTTTATCTTTGTAACGAGTTCATCCAAGACAATCATACAGGGAAGAATTTAGGAGAGACGAGCTCCAGGTCGAAGGAGAACATCTTGGTTCAAGAACCTGAGACAGACATTTTCTCCCTCCTCTGACCCACGCCCTGTATTTCCATCCCATCCGGGGGTGTGTCACAGGACTCGCATGCAAACATTATATAGATGCAAGTGGCAGAAGGCCCTCCCGTGAGGCTAACACTCTCTCCAGTGTAAAACAAGACAAGGTGGCGTAGAACACAAGCAAGCAATGATAGCCATAAGTGAAGGAATTTAAAGGCTCGATGATTTTAAATGACACCCTGTTGGGTTTCGGTTCTGAGCATCTTTTGTAAGCTTTGACTTACGGCCACTGTGAGCGTGATGTTAGTGAACATGTTCGGGAGGCGATCTTCTGACTAAGTTGCCAACCACCTTAAGGTGGAAAAGAAAATGAAATAAAATAAAATTACTCTAACTGTAACTGTAACTCTGTCGCCATTCCGTTAGGGGTGGCAAGAGCCTCTGCAGAGCTGCCTCCATTTTTTCCTATCCTTACATACCTCTTTCAATTCATTCATATCCATCACCTTTTTCATGCATTTTCTTCTTTTACGCTCACTTTGTACATCCCATTCTTTCACAATTTCCTCAATCTGATCACTCCATACTTTTCTCGGTCGTCTCTTCCCTCTTTTTCATTTCACACTTTCTTTGTATACATACTTTGTCAGTCTATCATCATTCATTCTTTCCACATGTCCAAACCATCTCATCACATTCTTTTGTACCTTAACTTTCACATCCTCTTTCAAATTACATTCTTTTTTTACACATTGATTCCTACCTCTATCCCTCAGAGTTTTTCCTGTCATGCTTCTCAAATGCTTCATTTCTCCCGTAGGTACATACTTTACTCATTTCGCTATCGTTCACTGTCCATGCTTCACTTTCATACATCAAAGTCGGTAACAATATGCCATTGTGTACCGCCATTCTCAGATCCATCGTCAATCGCTTGTTATTTGCTATTCTTCCTATTGCACCGACCACTTGCTTTCCCTTGCACACCCTATTCTCAAGTTCTCTTGTCATATTTCCATTCTTCTCAAACATACTTCCCAAGTATCTAAATTCATCCACAATTTTAACTTTCGTACCATTCAACATAAACGTGCATTCTTCATTTTCATCCGTTCTTTCATTAATTCTCTTCTTAGTCTCATTAGACTAATTTAATTTTAAGGAGAGGAAGAACCTGAGACAGTGGCTTAGATCGCTATGATGATCGCCAATCTTCATTGAAGAGTCACAAGAAGAAGAAGTAGAAGATTTTCTATGTCGCATGTGCCAGGGGAAACGTAGAAAGTGAATTCATCTCAAGTCACGGAAAATTACTTCGAGTGACAACCGCACACTCGGCTGCATATGATCATCGAGCTCAAGTCGCTCGTCCATCCTCTTCTTGTCCGTTGAAATCCTCGCGAGGAAGCGAGACAGACACGAGGACTGTGAACGTGGAAGGTATATAAAAAAACAAGGGTAATCGTGTGGATTTAAGAGATATGCGACTAGAAAGTGAAAATGGGTGCGTGGCGAACAAAAATGACATTGAAATTATCGTCAACTTGGTTATGGTCTTGTGATCACAATTTCTTCTTCTTTTTCTTAATAAAGATCTCTTTGACATCAGCATCATCAATGGCACGAAAACTCGGGGTGGATCTTGGCCTCTTTTTGCTTGTACTTGTATCCAGAGGTGGCCAGTACCTTAGCGCAGATTTGTTTTCACTTTATCATGTCCTTGCACACTTCTTTCATCTCCTGAAATATATCTTACATATTGAAACTGAATTAGTGGTGATTCACTGATTTTAGAAATCTTGGATAAAACATTTTATTGGGTGTAACTCCTCATAGTAAGTGAACTAATTATAAGGAAGTGCTCATGAAAAACTTATAAACTACAGGATTTTAACACTTTTTTAGAAAGTTGTTTAAGACACATCTGTGTAATAGAAGCTTCAACACATAAAATCGTCCTTGGTGTGGAGAGTCGTCCCATTAGTGCTTGCTTGTCTTATCTCCCACAGCAGAGGTAATTTCCCATGAGCAATGCCAGCATGTGCACTTGACCATTGTGTCTTATCTAAAAATCTAAATCTAAATCTAAGCTGCACAGATATGTATCATTTGAGATTCATATTAAATGCATACCCACAAGCAGACACGCATAATTTCGCGCTTACACATGCCGCATGTGGACCTACAATATAAAAAAAAACAATTCAAATGAACATAAGCCCTACAACTCTTGCCGACCTTCCCTGAAACAGGGGTGACATCGGCAAAGTGAACCGTTTTTTACAGTATGGGTGGTCAGCCTCATACCAACCTATAAGTCAAGGAACCTCATACCAACCTATAAGTCAAGGATTTTTTTTTGATCAGCCTTAACCGACCCTTTTCTAGAGAAGTAAAGTCAAATTAACTATTATATTCAGTTCATGAGTGCTGGTGATTGATTTTGAAGATATTAAAAACAACTTCACTCTCTCAAGCATTCTTTCAAGTGCCATAGACCGATACAACTTCAAATATCTGGGGTGTCCATTGTAAAGGATATAGTAAAAAATACTGTTTAGGATTTTTGTAACTTTGTAATTTTTGTACAGACCGATCAGCCTTCTTAGTCTGCCAGGTAAAGTGCTATGCAAGATTATTATCCATAGGGTAAGATTATCCACCCAGGAGAAGGTCTTAGATATACAATCTGGCTTTATGCCAGAAAGAGGTTGCGTAGACCAGATATTCGCGCTTCGACAGATAGTCGAAAAACAGCTGGCCGTAAATAAAAAGGTCTACGCGGCTTTCGTAGATCTTGAGAAAGCCTTCGACTCGGTGGATAAAAGTATGATGTGGTGTGTGCTAGAGAAGTATGGTGTAAACAAAGCACTTTTGAATGCGATACGCGCCATCTATGTAAATAGCAGGGCGTGTGTCAGGGTGGATGGAGAATACAGCGAGTATTTTAATGTGTACAAAGGTGTGAGACAGGGTTGCATAATGAGCCCATGGTTATTCAATATAATCATGGATCATTGTGTTAAACAAGCGAATCTGGAAGGACATGGCATACAAATTGGAGAGAGAAAAGACGGAGTTCTGCTTTATGCTGATGACGCAGTATTAATTGCTGATTCAGCAACGGAACTCCAGACAATGCTCTCTAGTTTGAACCATGCTCTGTGTGCAAACAAGTTGAAAATTAATGTAAGTAAGACGAAAGTACTGATTTTTGACAGAAGGGATGAAACTGAAGAATGCACGTTCATGTTGAATGGTACGAAAGTTGAAATTGTGGATGAATTTAGATACTTGGGAAGTATGTTTGAAAAAAATGGAAAGATGACAAGAGAACTTGAGAATAGGGTGTGCAAGGGAAAGCAAGTGGTCGGTGCAATAGGAAGAATAGCAAAGAACAAGCGATTGAAGATGGATCTGAGAATGGCGGTTCACAATGGCATATTGTTACCGACTTTGATGTATGGAAGTGAAGCATGGACAGTGAATGATAGCGAAATGAGTAAAGTATGTACGGTGGAAATGAAGCATTTGAGAAGTATGACAAGAAAAACTTTGAGGGATAGAGTTAGGAATGAATGGGTAAAAAAGAATGTAATTTGAAAGAGGATGTGAAAGTTAAAGTACAAAAGAATGTGATGAGATGGTTTGGGCATGTGGAAAGAATGAAAGATGATAGACTGACAAAGTATGTATACAAAGAAAGTGTGAAAGGAAAAAGAGGGAAGGGACTACCGAGAAAAGTATGGAGTGGTCAGATTGAGGAGATTGTGAAAGAATGGGATATACAAAGTGAGCGTAAAAGAAGAAAATGCATGAAAAAGGTGATGGATATGAAGGAATTGAAAGAGGTATGTCAGGATAGGAAAAAATGAAGGCAACTCTGCAGAGGCTCTGGCCACCCCTAGCGGAATGGCGACTTACAGTTACAGTACAGTAACGCCTGAAGTATAGGCAACATTTTGAAGTACGATTTGACAGGATGTTTTTTTATTCCACATTGATTTAATCAAATCAGTCACCCTCGGCAAAAAAAGCCTAACACTGCGCTCGGCTGAGACTGGAGCCAAATAAAGGATTGAAGAACCTTTAAGAAGAGTTAACACAATGTTTGGAGAGCGTCCATTTGCAGTTGCTGGTCCTCTGGCCTGGAACCACCTGCCACATCATGTGAGAGAGCTAGAGGACCATGGAAAGTTCCGGAATGCACTGAAGACAAGCAAATTTCTGGCATCGTCTGGACCAGCGCCCTTGGAGTGACTACATCACGAAACGGCGCTGTAAAGAAATCATCAACTCATCATCATCATCATTTCCATACAACATCGTGGTATTTTTAATGCATGAAATATATACTAGAATAATCTATCTATATCTATAAAGAAGGATGTGTGTATGTATGTATGTATGTATGTATGTATGTATGTATGTATGTATGTATGTATGTATGTATGTATGTCCCCTATAGACTCATAAACCGCTCATCCGATTTTGACGAAATTTTCAGGAAACATGTAACATATTCTTAGAACGAATCCTGTGAAGTTTGATGGTGATGAAATAAACAGTGGTTCTCAATTCTCGATATTTCAGCAACGAGGTCGGTAAATTTTGAAACCACCCAATAGAAGAAGACCATTATATTCAACTACAATACATAATCTTAGTTGCAAATATACATTTACATTAAAGATTCATATAAAATGCATGCTCACAAGTAGACACATGTAAGTTCACGCTTACAAATGCTGCATGTGTACCCACTCATAATTTAAAATCCAAATCTAAAATGAACAACCCAGTAACTTTTACTTTACGCCAACTTGAAATGGATGTTATTCAGCTCCTGAGTGGCTTGACACTCATTTCTTATGAAGGCTGAGTAAGCCTTGCCGGTATTTTATTTTGGGTTTAAAATAAACACTGAAACGGGAAATAATTTCTGACAACTTCGGTGGGATTCTAACTCGAGATCTCGGCATGGAATGCAATCTATCTATCTATGTATATCTATAAAGAAGGATGTGTGTATGTATGTATGTATGTATGTATGTATGTATGTATGTATGTATGTATGTATGTATGTATGTATGTATGTATGTATGTATGTATGTATGTATGTATGTATGTATGTATGTATGTATGTATGTATGTATGTATGTATGTATGTATGTATGTATGTATGTATGTATGTATGTATGTATGTATGTATGTATGTATGTATGTATGTATGTATGTATGTATGTATGTATGTATGTATGTATGTATGTATGTATGTATGTATGTATGTATGTTCCCTATAGACTCATAAACCGCTCATCCGATTTTGACGAAATTTTCAGGAAACATGTAACATATTTTTAGAATGAATCCTGTGAAGTTTGATGGTGATCAAATAAACAATGGTTCTCAATTCTCAATATTTCAGCAACGAGGTCGGTAAATTTTGAAACCACCCAATAGAAGAAGACCATTATATTCAACTACAATACATAATCTTAGTTGCAAATATACATTTACATTAAAGTTTTAAAATTTTCATATAAAATGCATGCTCACAAGTAGACACATGTAAGTTCACGCTTACAAATGCTGCATGTGTACCTACTCATAATTTAAAATCCAAATCTAAAATGAACAACCCAGTAACTTTTACTTTACGCCAACTTGAAATGGATGTTATTCAGCTCCTGAGTGGCTTGACACTCATTTCTTATGAAGGCTGAGTAAGCCTTGCCGGTATTGTATTTTGGGTTAGAAATAAACACTGAAACGAGAAATAATTTCTGACAACTTCAGTGGGATTCTAACTCGAGATCTCGGCATGGAATGCAGTTACTCTACCAACTAAGCTATAGACCGGACTTTTTACAAATATGGTGGATCGATATCGGTTTGGTTAGGGATAAGCAACCTGCGGCTCACCAGCCACATGCGGCTCTTTGGGTGTGAAGTTACGGCTCTTTAGCTTCATACGCAAATATAAAAAAAACACAGAATTATACTTCTGATCAAAAAAAACTAAATCGTTCTGAATCGATTAACGATCTCTCCGCTACTCGCTTTTCACCCCCCACCCTCCCCCCGCCCCATCGACGCTATTTATTGTTGGCAAAAAAACATTTGTGGCTCTTTACAAATCCAAATCCAAAATAAGATATGTATCATTTGAGATTCACATCAAATGCATTCCCATAAGCAGACACGCATAATTTCACGCTCACACATACCGGATGTGGAACTACAATATAAAAACCCAATCTTAAATGAACATAAGCCCTGCAACTCTTGCCGACCTTCCCTGAAACAGGGGCGACATTGGCAAAGTGAACCATTTTTTACAGTATGGGTGGTCAGCCTCATACCAACCTATAAGTCAAGGAAAAACTTTGAAATTTGTAAATTGTAATTTTTGGCTCTTCCGACTCAAAAGGTTGCCGACCACTGGCCTAGACAAAAGTTCCAAATTAAAAAATGTTATTCAAGTATTCCAAGTTGAATTTTAGAAATGTAAGAAAGCTTTTATATCCCGCACTTATAAAAAATACGATAAACGAAAGTTCGTAGGTCACAACTAGAAGACCATATTGAAATATATTATTATTATTATTAAAACCTTTTATTGAAACATACTTTTAATTAAAATATACATAATATAGTTGTTTTTTCAAAAAACGCATTTCTGTAAAATTATATACTCACCACAAATTTAAAGATCGTTTTTTTCTCGGCGGTTAAACGTCTTTCTTCTATGTGACAATAGTCCAAAGCAACCAAAATAAACAAAATGTTTGCCTTTTACCTAACCCGGCCGTGCGACTTACAATTTTGTTGTCAATAGAAAATGTTCCGTGTGCACTACCTAAAACTTTCACTTATTGAAATAATGGATAGAGCACATTTTAAATGTAGGGAAAAAATGTGAATTCACTTGGCCGGGATAAAGACAGGACAGGGAGTCAAAAATTCAACATAAATTAAACACTTTTATGGAGATAGTTGAAAAAACACTTAAGTGCATCATATTGTATGAAGCATTTTCCCCAACTGCATACGTTTCACAGTGCGGTTACATTGAAAAATATTCCTGATTGTTTGGAATACATTTATTTCTTCACTTTGCTCAAAGAGTATAGTGAATTTTATAGATTAGTTCTTTAATTGTATGATTATAAAATTTAATTTATTGTTTATATTCTTTTCTTGTATAGGTCAATATGCATCTGACCAACTATAAATAGAAAATGGTTCACTCTGCCAATGTCACCCCTGTTTCAGGGAAGGTCAGCAAAGAGTTGCAGGGTGTATGTTCATTTGAGATTTGGGTTTTTATGTTGTAGGTTCACACGCAGAATGTGCAAGTGTGAACTTATACGTGTCTGCTTGTGGGCATGCACTTAATGTGAATTCCAAATGTAACAATTATATCCATGCAACTTAGAATAGATTAGATGAGTGACGTTACATAGCCGATTCTTTTATCTTAAATATAAATGGAGCACCGCAATCGATTTTCCCTATGCTTGGCTCTGCTGCTTAACAGTTGTACCTAGACCTTTTTTTTTTTAGAAAACGTGAAGATTAACCTAGAGATAAATTGTGTGAAGCTTGATTCCGATTAGCACACTTTTTTCTTTGATCCTGTTGTTTCCTCTTTTATCTGTAGAAAAAAATTGATACCACATGCCCAAATGGCGTAGTGAAACACGCCGGGTACTGCTAGTTTAATTCTAAAACTTAAAAAACGTCAACATATAGACCAAAATAAAGTTTAACTAATATTTAGATATTGGTTGCTATGTAGCCAGGCAGGCAATGTCCTCAATAATATTTTATTTAAAAAAAGTCGTCGACAGGCACGCAATTCTCATTTAAAAAAAATACTAAATTGAGCCCTGGGCTGGAGGTCTCATCACCACGGTAATTCTTACCTACCGAATATTGGTAATATTTGTATGAAGACCTGTCAATCCAAGATGGCCGCAAGTGAACAGCTGATTAGTTATCTACAAATATTACCGATATTCGGTAGGTAAGGATAACCGTGGTGATGAGACTTCCTCGAATTTCGTACTTAATTCTAAATTTAAAATTTCAAACGCAAATTAGTGTTGTGACTTGGGCAAAGTCACTGGTATGTTATGTATGGTGAGTAACTCAAGTATTCAAATAAAATTCTTCAGCTTAGTGCTTGTTTGTCTTATCTCCAACAAAGGCAATTTCACATGAGCAATGTTTGTATGTGCATGTAGTAGGATTAACCTTAGTAATTTATGTTCATGTGAGGTTTTAAATTTTTTATATGTATGCACACATGCAGAATGTGTAGGCGCAAACCTGCATGTGCCTGTCTGTGGGCATGCATTTAATATGAGCCTTTAATGTTAACATGTCGTTGAAGCTTAGATTATAGATAATGATTTATTTTTTAACCCAGTGAAGAGCATATTAAAAAATATAAGTGATATATTTTTTTCGAACCCACAACTTTCCATTTACGAAGCGTTAACACTAGACTTTTTTTCTTCTTCCTCAGCCTTTCTCAGTCCACTCCTCCACGTAGGCCTCCTCCAATCCTCTCCATTCCTGTCTATCGGCTGCTGTGTTCAGCCATCCTCTGCCTGCAGTTCCCTTGATGTCGTCCAGCCACCTCAGTTAGGGTCTCCCCACTCCCCGCTTGGACATCCTGGACCACCACTGGACGATCCTTTTCGGCCACCTGTCATGGTCCTGCCTTGCGACGTGACCAGCCCAGCGCCACTTTAAGTGTACTGTACTTAGTCTAACCACTAGACTAAGGACCGATAAATGTGCCTTATCTAAATCTAAATCTATGTTGCAAAGATATGTATCATTTGATATTCATATTAAATGCATTCCCACAAGCAGACACGCATAATTTCGCGCTCACACATGCCGCATGTGGACCTACAATATAAGAAACCCAATCTCTAATAAACATAAGCCCTGCAACTCTTTTCGACCTTCCCTGAAACAGGAGTGGCATTGGCAAAGTGAACCATTTTTTACAGTATGGGTGGTCAGCCGCATACCAACCTATAAGTCAAGGAACATACATGACGAATTATATTTTTTTTTAAATCAACAAATAACAATATATACATGGACACTTAAAAAAAAAAAAAACTAAATCGTAAAACCAATTTCACCTTAATAATAAACCCTAGCCGCCAACATTACAGATCAACCGCCATTTCTTTCTATCCTTACATACTTCTTTCATTTCCTCCAGAGTCATAACCTTCTTCATACAAGCTCTTCTTTTATTATGACTCTGGATATTCCATTCATTCGCAATTTCGGATATTTGGTCCATCCATACCTTTCTCGGTCTTCCTCTACCACGACATTCATCTATTCTACCAACATATACTTTCTTCGTCAGTCTTTCCTCATTCATTCTCTCCATATGCCCAAACCATCTTAACAAACTTCTTTTAATCTTCACTTTCACACTTTCTCTTGCACCACATTCTTCTCTTACAAAATCATTCCTCACCCTGAATGAATGAATTCTAAAATGATTTTGGAAATATTTTACAAAACCTTACATTATCGTGTTTTACGTTTTTTTCTGAGCTCAGATTGTGTAGAATGTGATTTTTAAGACAATTTCATTTGAAGGTCATCTTTGAATCAAATGTTAGATAAGGTAAACAAGCACTGGGGGGACGGAGTGTTGCCGGCTTGTGTGCAGTGAATTAAGCCGCTTCTGCCGGCCACTTCCGGTTCCCACGCTATCACCATCTTCCCCCCATTAAATTTATTCTTCTAACTTACCTCGCACTGCGTTCTTCGCCTCATGTGAACCGTTTCCTAAGTAAAAAAAATAACCTTCTATTTAAGAAAAAAAAGCGTAATTTAAAACAGTGCCCCTAACCAGCGTTTTGGTTTTCATAGTTTTTTGGTAAAATGATGCAAGTGTCTGTCTAAATTAGTTCAAAACGTCAAGTTTATATAAATATACTGTGCTGCTTTTCATTGGGATAACGGTAACGATTAAGTACGAGTATATTATGTGCTTTGTGATTTTTTTTATCGTGTCGCACATCACTACAAATATTTGTATCTCATTAAATTGTTTTTGCTTTTTTAATAATTTTATTGATTTTGAAATCCTTTCTGTGAATTGCAGAGATATTGACGCCTCAAAGATAAAGGTGAATAAGTGCTGATTCAGTGATTTGAGAAATCGGGAACGATTGGAAGAATTGCAAGAAATAGGAAACTTACGAAGAATATGGGATTGGCGGTCCACAATGGCATATTGGTTCCGACATTGATGTATGGAAGTGAGGCGTGGACAGTTCGCTGCCTTAGTTCTTGTTTCCCGTATACGCCATTGAGAAAATTTTACATGAGCAATGTTTGCATGTGTACTGGACAAATGTGTCTTATAAAAACAAAAAAAATATTTAAAAAATATTTAAAAGAACTCTCACATTATCGAGTTTTACGGTTTTTGTTTAGCTCAGATTGTGTAGAATTTGATTCATAAGACAACTGCATGAAAAAGTCATATTTGACAAGATTGGCGTATACGGTAAACAAGAACTGGGGGAGCGAGTTAATGAATGTGAACTGAGTAAAGTATGTACGTTGTACGGTTGAAATGGCTTACCTGAGAGCAATGGCTGGAAAGACACTGAATGATAGAGTACGTAATGATTGGGTGATGAACGAGTGTGGTATAAAAGAGAATATGAGAATGAAAGTACAAAAAAGTACGATGAGATGGTTCGGACATCTCGAAAGAATGGATGATGAACGACTAACGAAGAAAGTGTACAAAGGAAATGTCAGAGGAAAGCGCGGAAGGGGAAGGCCGAGGAAAGAATGGTTAGACCAAATAGGTGAGATTGCGAAAGAATGGAACCTGCAGAGTGAAAATAAGAGAAGAGTATGTATGAAAAAGGTGATGAATATTGAGGAAATGAAAGTGGTTTGTAAGGACAGAAAAAAGTGGAGGCGCATCTGCGGAGGTACCGGCCACCCCTAGTGGAACGGCGGCAGGATACAGTAACAGTGGATAAAAACGTTTATTGTGTGTTAATATACCTACTCATGGTAAGTTTTTTTTTTTTTTTTTTAAAAAAAATAGATTTGTGGAAAGGAATGCAATCCACCAACCTATTTTACCTGGCCAGTTCTGTTACTCCTACTCATGGTAAGTTAACTATGTAGTTATAAAGAAGTGCTCATGACAAACTTGTAAACTACATGATTTTCACTCTTTGTTACTGTTTTTTCTCGTTGAAAATATTCAATAAGTGCATTTATCTTCGAATCACACGTTGATTGAATATGTCACTCATTCAACTACGTCACCATGTTGAAAGCACCGGTTCCCATAGATCACAGAAGTTAAGCAACATTGGGCGCGGATAGTACTTGGATGGGTTACCGCTCAGGTACACCGCGTGTCGTTGGCATCTTGGACCGGTCCGTAGTCCAGTGGCAACACTTCGGACTCGTAAATGGAAGGCTGTGGATTCGGATCCCGGCGGAGCACAAAAAATATACCATTTACATATATTTCGAATGTGCTCTTCGCTGAGTTGAAAAAAATCATAAACCTTTACCAAAGACCGGTCACTGAAAGGTCCATCCAACCTTACAACAACTGGGTCTTGCTTGAGAATTGGCGCTTTCTACAGCGACGACCAAGCTCGCAGAGGGCTCTTGAGGTGTGATACACACAAAAACAGCGCTCACCAAATAAATCATCCTAATATTATTATTATTATTTACGCCAAGTATGGTACTTGCAGAGCTGTGCCCTTAGTATAAAAATTACGTTCATTGAAAAATGTATGAAAACTAAATCACTCTCTAGGAGTGCCACCGTATATTTAATGCATTTTCAATTTGTGCAATCGAGGGGACATTTACGCAACGTGTTATTCTCGACGTACTGTTTTTCATTGGGCTTACTTAGTTGCAAAAATATATATATATCATTTAAGATTCATATTAAACGCATTTCCACAAGCAGACATGAAGTTATGAGTTCACGCTGTCATACCGCATGTGGACCTACAATATAAAAAACCAATCTCAAATGAACATTAGCCCTGCAACTCTTGCCGACCTTCCCTGAAACAGGGGTGACATTGGCAAAGTGAACCATTTTTTACAGTATGGGTGGTCAGCCTCATATCAACCTATAAGTCTAGGAAAAACACTATTATAACAGAATAGCCATGATTCACTTCAAGTTACGTGTTTAGTGTAAGTCTGGTCCTCTTACGCATAAAAATAAACAAGTTCCACTAGTGAAATTCTTCACTTCGCAAACAATGTCGCATTATTTGGAAAGCCCGCGCAAATTTCGCGTCGTTAGCAAGTCGGCCACGCATTCTGAGCGCCTTAACCATAGACTTACGATAACTGTGGACTAGAAATTATTTGAACGAAAATATATATTTTCTGTTGCACGGCTGCGAGACATGGCGCCTATCCAAAAGAGATAAACGGAGACTAGAGGCTCTCGAGATGTGGTCATATAGAAGACTACTAGAAATTTCCTGGAGAGACCACACTACAAATGAGGAGGTTCTCCAAAGAATCAAAGGAGGAAGGCATCTGCTCAGGACCTTGTCCGAAACGCGTGCAAGATGGATCGGCCATGTAATACGACAAGAAGGTCTCTTGCATGCCATAATGGAGGGGATGACCGAGGGGACCAACTCTAGGGGACGCCCACGCCAAGAACACCTGGAGGACCTGCTGGTGGACGTGCGCTGCTCATCATATGCAGACCTTAAAAGAGCCGCACAAGACAGGGAAGAATGGAGGTGAAGAGTGAAAGAAATGCTGCAAGCCAATCCCAGGATTGAAACTAGAGAAGAAGATATCTGTTTCAACTCACTTGCGAAAATGGTCCTTATTAAGAAAGAGAACAAAAAACTTTACAGTTGCATTTCCATGTGTACAAAGAAAATCAGGCAAACGTAAAAATGTTTATAGAAAATTGACAGCATTGCGAATGTAATGGCTACTCTGTGGGCTGTCCGAACCAGTCCGAATATATAGCAACACATAGCACGCGTGGGTTATAAATCTTGTGATTGATAAAATTGACAAATTTTAAAGGAAAAAGGCATTATTTTAAAATATTATGGCATGTGTTATAATTGGGTGTCGAAAAACAAAATGGAGAAAGCAAGAAAACATAGAATTTGATACGTAAAAACATGTTTCGTTTGACTACACCACTGCGATGTTTAACAAGCTAGGACAAATGTGGTATTATAGTACCAACCTGTGTATCACATTGACCGGTCCACAGTCTAGTGGTTAACACTTCTGACTCGTAAATGGAAGGTTGTGGGTTCGAATTTTATATTTACCAAATATGCCCTTCGCTTGGTGAAAAATTCATATACCTTTACCAAAGGTCCATCAAGTCCTTCAGCAACTGGGTCTTGCTTGAGAATTGGCGCTTTGTACAGCGACAACCAGAGGGCTCTTGAAGTGTGATACCTACACACAAAAGCAGAGCTCACCAAATAAATCATCCTAATACTAATACTATTACATATCTTTGCAACTTAGATTAGATTAGAGGTAAGATTAGTGGTCACACACTTCCTCGCGACACGACAATACGTCCTTTAGCGCTTGTTTGACTTATCTGCCATTTGATTTGATTGTCCGGTCGATAGCTCAGTTGGTAGAGTGCTTGCATTCCATGCCGTAAGCTCGGGCTCGAATCCCACCGAGCGCGAGGGTGTCAGAAATGATTTCCCGTTTCGGTGTTTATTTTAAACCCCAAAATAAAAATACCGGCAAGGTTTACTCAGCCTTCACAAGAAATGAGTACCAGCTATCTCGGGAGCTGGGAAACCCCCACTTCAACTGAAGTGGTTGGCGTAAGGCCGGCCCCCTTACCAGTAAAAATAAATAGGTTCAACTCGCCACATGCGACCCCTTCGGGGATAACGCGGCAAGAAGTTACACTATATGTGTAGCTTAGTTGCGTTTTTTTTTTTTGCAATTAAAAGATGAACTCACAAAGATGATAGGTACACATTCTACACACTCTGAGCTAAGTAAAAAAGCGTAAAACATGATAATGTGAGAGTTGTTTAATATACTTACCAATACAGCAAGCTGGTTTCGGCTCCTCTATGTTATTACTTAATGGCAATAACGATGTGCCGCCATTTTGTGCACCCGCCCGCCCAGAAAATGGCGGCAATGTCGCGCTCCGGGGGTGCGGAGAGAGAAACCTCGAAGCGAGGATAAACGACGACTTTCATCTGCATTATAATTGAATTAGGATGACAAAACCACACACAAATGTGTTTGTTTGTCTTCAAATTTGTCTGTTGCGTAAATCTAATTGGACGCCATTTTGTTTTTGTAACATTTTCATTGTGGCAACTCGCTCCCCCTATAATAATAATCTATAATCTAAGTTGCAAGGATATATTCATTCAAAGCTCTCAGATGTATGCCCACAAACAAACACGTGTAGTTCGCGCTTACAAATGCAGATTGTGTACTTACAAATAAAATCCAAACCTCAAATGAACATAAGCCCTGCAACTCTTGCCGACATTCCCTGAAACAGGGGTGACATTGGCAAAGTGAACCATTTTTTACAGTATGGGTGGTCAGCCTCATACCAACCTATAAGTCAAGGAATACGAGTAATAAATAACATTTAAGTATAAGAAAACAACAAAACCTTAAAAATAAATCTATACAAAAAAAGTAAAAAATGTCTTATGCAAAAAATGTAGCAAGCCAATAAACCAACATTAAAAATCAGCATTGCAGATTAGCCGCCACTTCTTCCTGTCCTTGCATACTTCTTTCATTTCATCCAGAGTCATAACCTTTTTCATACAAGTCCTCCTTTTATTATGACTCTGGATATCCCATTCACTCGCTATTTCGAAAATTTGGTTCATCCATACCTTTCTCGGTCTTCCTCTTCCACGACATCCATCAATTCTTGCAGCATACACTTTCTTCGTCATTCTTTCCTCATTCATTCTCTCCAAATGTCCAAACCATCTAAGTATACTTCTTTTAATCTTTACTTTCACACTTTCTCTAACACCGCATTCCTCTCTAACAAAAAGATGATCTTACGATGATCTTCAATTTTCCAAAACCTGCCCCCCCCTAGATTTGATCCTGGGTACGCCCATGGCAACAGATCCAGGAAACTCTCCAGTGTCATCCACGGGCTGTGAAAGCCTAAAACTTCTATACACTATTCCTTAATGGGGCTTCCACACGCTTGCCAACCCATCTCAAGTCAAGCGCACAGTGTGTCGTCTAGAACATGCTAGCTGGACAAAATTTTGTCTAATGGACTCATTTTGTCCAGCTAGCATGTTCTAGACGACACACTGTGCGCTTGACTTGAGATGGGTTGGCAAGCGTGTTGAAGCCCCATAACAGCCATTACACACTAAACACATTCTCCGGTTTGTCTATGTTTTTTTTCAATCCGGCGCTGGGTTCAAAGTCCAGCAGTATATGGGGTTAATAATAATATTAGGATAATTTATTTGATGAGCGCTGTTTTTGTGTGTATCACACCTTAAAAGCCCCAGTTCTTGTTTATCGTATACGCCAATCTTGTCAAATATGACTTTTTCATGCAGTTGTCTTAAGAATCAAATTCTACACAATCTGAACTAAGAAAAACCGTAAAACTCGATAATGTGAGAGTTCTTTTAAAAAAAAATTAAATAAATTTCTTGTTATTATAAGACACATTGGTCCAGTACACATGCAAACATTGCTCATGTAAAATTTTCTCAATGGCGTATACGGTAAACAAAACTAAGGCAGCGAACTGTAACTCTGGCAACGTTTCGTTAGGAGTGGCCAGAACCGATGCAAAATTTCTTTAATTTCATATCATCCTTATTTTCCTCTTTCGATTCATTCATATCCAGCTCTTTGTAATTTGTATATTTTTTTTTCAGTCATTTATCGTTCGAATTCCTTGACTCATATGTTGGTATGAGGCTGACCACCAATGCTGTAGAAAATGGTTCACTTTGCCAATGACTTCATTGATTTCTTTTATTTTTTATTTTTTGTCAGCTATATACGAGTACTTTAAATTTTTTACATATTTGTGGGAATATTTTAGGATTAAGGCTTACTGTTTATGTTTACATCTTTCTTGTTTTTGAATTGTGTCTTTATCTGTTTTTTCTCCTTAATAAAATAAAAAAATAAAAAATATCACCCCTGTTTCAGGGAAGGTCGGTAGGAGTTGCAGGGTGTGTGTCCATATGAGATTTGATTTTCATGTTGTAGATTCACATGCGGAACTTTTACGTGTCTGAACCGAACAGTCTCAGTAGTAAAATCTCGAATTTAGGCCTTAAGTCATATGTTAAGACGCTCAGAATCACTTTGAATTTTTGTTTGTAAATTTAAAATCCTCGAGCCCTAAACCCTCACGGCTATAATCTTTCAGTGATTTCTGAGCCTCCTTTGCTTTGTGTACACACTTGGGAAAGTGTAGCTTCACGGGAGGGCCTTCTGCCACTCGCATCTCACATAACTTTTGCATGCGAGTCCTGTGACACATCCCCGGATGGGATGGATATACAGGGCATCGGTCAGTGGTGAGGAGACTGGCCCTGAGAGAAGGTGTTGTCTAATCTAATCTAAGCTGCAAAGATATATATCATTTAAGATTTATATTAAATGCATTCCCACAAGCAGATATGTATAATTTCGCGCTAACACATTCCGCATGTGGACCTACAATATAAAAACCCAATCTCAAATGAACATAAGCCTTGCAACTCTTGCCGTCCTTCCCTGAAACAGGGGTGACATTGGCAATGTCTGCTTGTGAGAATGCATGTAATGTGAATCCCCAATGTTGCATATCTTTGAAACCTAGATTAGATTATTGTTATGTAAATATAAATATTGAAATAAGTATGGGTAGTTATAGTTATAAGAGTCCTCATAGGTATAGGTAGGTAGGATCGATAATTGTGTATAAGTGTAGAATTCTCTAGGCTAAGTAGGTACTTGTTATAATTATAGGAATTCTGTATTACATTTGTAGGTAGGATTTTGGTTGTATCTCTAGGTAGTACGTGAAGCGTCGAGAAGTAATAATTACTCTGGAACCGTCTGGCGACTTTAGTTCTGGATCATACTGCTCTGAAGAGTATAAAGGTGCGAATGGCCTGCAGAGCGGGCAAGTATCATAGAGACTTACAAACACATCGAAGTCATCTGATCAGTGAACCAAAACCAAGTGGAATAATCGAGAAAGTAGTGTGAAAATAAATTTTGTAACTGTGTAAAATAAATAACTATTGAACAAGACCTGTGTATTTTTAATTTGAAGACAATTGAACCCTAATTTCGTAACAATTGGCGTCAGGTGCGGAATTGTCAAGAAAAATTAAGATCTTCTGTCTAAAAATAAATAAAATAAATTAAATAGTGTTAAAATGAACTTTATTCAAATTGAACTTTGTGTGAACTGACTTTTGTGAAAACAAGTGTTTAAATAAATTTTTGTTAAAAGAAAAGACGCAAAAGCAAGTTGCTTATAAATTCTGGAACATCATATGGAACATAATTCTGGACATAATTCTGGACATAACATAATGACTATTTTACCGCATTGAGAAAGTCATCAAATTGGACCATAGTTTTTTATTATTGTGTGTGATTAAAAAAATAAAATAAATAAATAAAAATCTTGAAAAAAAAAAATATTACAAAAGAACGTTCCAGATTCATCGAGAAAAAGTTTTTGAATAACTGTGCTTCGTTTACAAGTATGTGAATGTACATTAAGTACCTACCTGTGTGTTGGAGAGACTTGAGACGAAATAAATAATTATGTACTATCAGACATTATTATGTTAAAAATATTGGTGAATTAAAAATAAATATTAAAAGACAGTACCTACCAATCAGTGTAATCAGATAAATTATTATTTTGCTAAAGTACGTATTCAAAACAGCTATATATATAAAACTCAAAACTTGTATTAAATAAATTTAAAAATATTTTCGTGTTGAAGTAAATTTTAAAAAAAATGGCAACCAAAGTGAACGTCAAGGACCTCAAAGTCACAGAGCTTAAAAATGAGCTTCTGGAGAGGGACCTGGAGACCTCAGGAGGAAAGGCGGCCTTACAAGCACGCCTCATAGAGGCCTTGGAACAGTCAGGCGAAGACCCGGCATATTTTGTCATGGCGTCTGGAGGGGACCGCGCCTTGGACGAGCTAAATATCAGCATCACAAAGTCCATGAAGGAGGAGCTAACACACAATGCCAAGACCCTGGAGGAGAAGATGGCTGACAACGCCAAGACCCTGGAGGAGAAGATGGCTAACAACGCCAAGACCCTGCAGGAGAACCTGACGGACCTGAAAGTGGAGATGGCTGAAAACGCCAAGGCTCTGCAGGAAGACCTCTCCACCATGAAGGAAGACCTCGCCAACATGAAAGAGAAGATGAGCGAGAATCTCACAACCCTGAAGGGAGAAATGGAGGAGAAGATGACAGCCCTGAAGGGAGAAATGGAGACTCGGATGTCAAATCTGGAGGTACATCTGCGTGCCGAGCTGACTGACAAGTGCCAGATGGAGTCCACCAGAATATCCCCCAAAGACGGCCTTCACGACGAGACCGACCAGGGATGCTCAACTCCAACCAGGGTCACTAGAGGGGATGACGACCCTTCGCTGTCGAAGCACAACCTTCCGACCTTCGACGGGAAGACGTCGTGGGAGGAGTATTTGACCCTCTTTGAGACGGCTGCCATGATGGGAGCCTGGAGCCAGCAGAAGAAGGCTTCGGTTCTCAGCCTGTCGCTCCGAGGAGACGCTCTCAGGGTTCTGCAGGCCATACCCCTGGACAACCGTGGTGACTTTGGGCAGCTGAAGCAGCGCTTGGATATGCGCTATGGCCACAAGTGCCTGGAGCAGCTGTACAAGTCGCAGCTGAACACAAGGGTGCAGAAGCCCAACGAGAGCCTCCAGGAGTTTGAAATGGACATCGCCCGCCTGGTACGAGACGCTTACCCGACAGCCTCCGACGACATCTGTGAGAGCTTGGCAGTGGACAAGTTCCTAAATGGATTGCGGGAATGGGAGACGCAACAAGCCGTAAAACTGGCCCATCCCAAGGCTTTGAACGAGGCGCTCAGCCAAGCTCTCGAGTTTGAGGCTGTCAAACAGTCCATCAGGGGCCACGCCAGGGTTCGTGCAGTCGAGGCAGAGGAGGTCAAGCTACCTACAACCGAGGAGCTAATTGAAAAAGTGCTGGAACGTCTGAGACCTCGAAGACGAGACCCACGCTGCTGGAACTGCGGACAGCTGGGCCACCTTAGCACCAAGTGTCCCAAGCCTCAGAAACCCAGAAAACAGGCTGCGGAAAACTAGAAAGGGTTAATGGGAAGGGGCAACCGTTGACCCACGCTGGAGAGGCCCTGAAATCTGCTGCTACTGTCGCAACCGTGAGAGGAAAAGCCAGCAGCATTTTTATCAATGGCATAATAGATGGAGTAACTCGTGAACTACTGGTGGACACGGGAGCAACCAGGACAATTCTGAGACGCGACATAATGGCACGAGGTAAGCAGATTGCACCAACAAAGTGGTCTCTGCACACCGCCACGGGAGAGTCAGCACAGGTGTATGGGGAGACGATTGCCACCTTCCAAATTGGCAGCACCACTTTTGATCATCGGACGTTGGTGGCCAACATTGAAGAAGACGTTATATTGGGAATGGACATACTGGACAGATTTGGGTGCAGTTTAAATTTAAAGAAAGGGTCCATTAAAATTGGAAATGAAGAAGTCATCCTGCAAAGACGGAAAGAACTGGCTGCACGTGTTATCCTAGCCAAGAATACCGAAGTGAAGGGGCGATCCGAGATGATAGTGAGTGCCCGCCTGGATTCCAGTAGTACAAATGACCAAATCTGTATGATAGAACCGGAGAACATGGACAATGTTAACAAAGGAGTCATGGTGGCAAGAACAGTGATTCGCGCAAAGGAGACCATTCCTGTCAAGATCATGAATGTGAACAGCTACCCAGTTAAAATGAATGAAGGTTTTGTTTTGGGCAGATGTGAGAGGATAACTTCCATTGTGCAACAGATGACAAACATGTCATGCGAAGGAAACAAATTGTCAACACAATTGGAAGCCCTGGTCCACGACGCTTCCCAAGGTCTAACCGAGGAAAACAAACGGAGAGTGAGGAGTTTGATCTGCCGCTACCAGAACATTTTCGAGGACTCTAATGGCCGTCTGGGAAGAACCAAGGTAGTGCGACATAGCATAGACACCGGAGAAGCGAGACCAATAAAACAGGCTCCAAGAAGACTACCCTTTGCAAAGCGGGAAGAAGCTGACAAGATCATCAAAGACATGAGCAAGGATGGCATCATAGAACCATCAAGTAGCCCTTGGACATCCCCGGTGGTACTGGTGAAAAAGAAGGATGGTACCACGAGATTTTGTGTGGACTACAGACTGCTCAACGATGTTACGAAAAAGGATAGTTACCCTCTGCCAAGGATTGACGACACCTTGGACACATTGGCAGGATGCACCATTTTTTCCACATTGGACCTGAAAAGTGGCTACTGGCAAGTTGAATTGGATGCCAAAGATAAGGAGAAAACTGCATTCTCGACTGGATCTGGACTTTGGCAGTTCACCGTGATGCCATTTGGCTTATGCAATGCCCCCGCCACGTTTGAAAGGCTGATGGAGAATGTGCTGCGAGGACTGTCATGGGAAACCTGCCTGGTATACTTGGATGACATAATCATCCTGGGAAAGGACTTCAACCATCAGTTGAGAAATCTGGAGCAAGTTTTCGGGTGACTACAAGACGCTGGACTGAAGCTCAACCCGAAAAAGTGTAACCTGTTCAAGAAACAAGTAAATTACCTGGGACACATAGTTTCTCAACGTGGAGTTGAAGTTGACCCTGCCAAAATCAAGGCAGTAAGAGACTGGCCCGTGCTGAAGGACAAACATGAAACTAGGAGTTTCCTGGGGCTGTGCACTTATTACAGGAGGTTTGTGCCAAGATTTGCGGACATTGCAAAACCGCTCACCAAGCTTACGGAAGAAAACACTCGCTTCCATTGGAGTGATTCCTGCGCACAAGCATTTGAAGAGCTTAAGGGAAGATTAACAAGTGCCCCCATCTTGAGCTACCCACGAAAAGATGGAAAGTTCATCCTGGATACCGACGCTAGTAATGTGGGGATAGGAGGCGTCCTTTCCCAAATACAGGATGGGCATGAGACTGTTCTGGGTTACTTCAGTAAAGTGCTTTCCAAGCCAGAACGAAATTATTGCGTGACCAGACGAGAGCTTCTTGCCGTGATAAAATCAGTGGAACACTTCCGCAAATACTTGTACGGGAGAAAATTCACACTACGGACTGATCATGCTGCACTGGTTTGGCTTCTGAAATTCAAAAACCCAGAAGGGCAAGTGGCTAGATGGATTGAAAGGCTCCAGGAGTATGATTATGACTCCGAACATAGACCTGGCACGCTTCATCGAAATGCGGATGCATTATCCAGACGACCATGCGCCAGTGACTGCAAACATTGCAGCAAGATGGAGGACAAGGTAGCAATTGTCCAAAGGACGACCACCGAAGATGAGGACTGGCAAGATGAAAAATTGGCGCAAGACCAACTGAATGATCCGGACTTGAAGTATGTGATGGAATGGGCGCGAGAAGGAGAAAGGCCAACCTGGGAAAAACTCGCCCCCTTATCACCAACTGTCAAGGCTTATTGGGCTCAATGGGGATCCATAGTGATAGAAGGAGGGTTTCTGAAACGAAAGATCGAGAAGGAAGACGGCACACTTAGAAGAAAGCAAACCCTCGTTCCGAGGAGCCGAGTACCGGAAATCCTTGGACTGCTGCATGGAGGAACTTCTGGAGGACATCTAGGCGTTAAGAAGACGCTGGAGAAAGTGAAAGAGCGATTTTACTGGATCAACTGCAGCGAAGACGTCAAAGATTGGTGTCGAAAATGTGTAACCTGTGCAACGGCCAATGGACCGCAAAGGAAAAGGCGAGCACCAATGCGTCAGTACAATGTTGGCAGCCCCTTTGAAAGAATTGCCATCGACATAGCTGGCCCATTTCCTACAACTGAGAAGGGTAACAAGTACATCATGGTGGTGATGGATTACTTCAGCAAGTGGGTGGAAGCTTACTCAATCCCTAACCAAGAGGCCGTAACCGTGACTGAAGTTCTAGTTACCGAATTTATCAGCAGGTTTGGCGTACCCCTGGAATTACATTCTGATCAGGGAAGGAACTTTGAAGCTGCTATCTTCCAGCAAATGTGTGAGCGGCTAGGGATCTACAAGACCAGGACCACTGCGCTACATCCACAGTCTGATGGAATGGTGGAAAGGATGAACCGTACCGTGGGGAGGTACTTAGCCAAAGTAGTGTCCAGCCATCAGCGGGACTGGGACCGACATCTGCCTTTGTTCTTATTGGCTTACCGGTCGGCTGTTCAGGAAACGACGAAGAAGACTCCCAGCAGCATACTGTTTGGGCGAGAAATGCGACTTCCTTGTGATCTCAAATTTGGCTGCAAACCAGGTGAAGACCTAGCCGGAGAAGACTATGTGACAGACCTTCGCAGGAGGCTGGATGACATCCATGATCAGGTCCGCATGAACATCGGGGAAGCCAGCGATCAAATGAAGGAGCGCTATGACACCAGAGCTGACAGCATGGGGTACAAAGCTGGTGACTGGGTGTGGCTCTTTGACCCCAAGAGGCGCCAAGGATACTGTCCGAAACTTCAGCGTTCCTGGGACGGGCCGTACGAGATCTTGGAGCGCATCAACGATGTGGTCTACCGCATAAAAAAGAGACCAAACGGAAAACCAAGGGTCGTGCACTACAATCGCCTCTCACCATACCTAGGCGATAATGATGACCAACCAGCCCAAAAAGTACGACAGTGCGTCGCATCCGAAAGATCACCAGCCTTTGAGACGTTTTGGGAGAACGCGAAGGCAGGGCAGAAGTTTCGCCATGGAGTGACCACAGAAGTCCACAAGGACTTATTTGAGGTCACTAGGGACCACACACTG
This sequence comes from Agapetus fuscipes, assembly GCA_951799405.1. Taxonomy (NCBI): domain Eukaryota; kingdom Metazoa; phylum Arthropoda; class Insecta; order Trichoptera; family Glossosomatidae; genus Agapetus; species Agapetus fuscipes. The sequence continues at coordinate 2,554,558 of OX637352.1, read as the reverse complement.
GCATGCAGTGTACCGGAAGATCTAGATATGTCTAGAGGAATTGCACGGGTCTTCCGATACAAATTCGGAGAACCGCAACCCTCGAGCAGCCCGCAAGGAAGAGCTCTGAGACTACCGAAGGGGCGTCAACAAGCATACTGCCTGGTTGTCCCGGATTCCAGCAACCTGGAAGAGGACTACAAGGCATTGTGGGACGGCCTTGTTGAGCTGCGTGACTACATGTTGGAGGATCAGCAGGCGCGTCTGGCAATACCGAAGATGGGTGGCGGCCGCGCTAATCGAGACTGGCGGATAATCCGGAGTATGATTGAAGCAGTGTTCTCGGGAGTCGGCATCAGCGTCATGGTGTGCTGCGAGCAAGCGCAGCCGAGAGCCAGTGGGGAGAAATCCGTGGACTGCCACTTCTTCCTGACCACAGGGTGTCGACGTGGATCAGCATGCCCCTACCTACACAGAGTCAAGACTGTTCCGGGACGAAACAGTCTAGGTGGGGGGTAGTGTTATGTAAATATAAATATTGAAATAAGTATGGGTAGTTATAGTTATAAGAGTCCTCATAGGTATAGGTAGGTAGGATCGATAATTGTGTATAAGTGTAGAATTCTCTAGGCTAAGTAGGTACTTGTTATAATTATAGGAATTCTGTATTACATTTGTAGGTAGGATTTTGGTTGTATCTCTAGGTAGTACGTGAAGCGTCGAGAAGTAATAATTACTCTGGAACCGTCTGGCGACTTTAGTTCTGGATCATACTGCTCTGAAGAGTATAAAGGTGCGAATGGCCTGCAGAGCGGGCCAGTATCATAGAGACTTACAAACACATCGAAGTCATCTGATCAGTGAACCAAAACCAAGTGGAATAATCGAGAAAGTAGTGTGAAAATAAATTTTGTAACTGTGTAAAATAAATAACTATTGAACAAGACCTGTGTATTTTTAATTTGAAGACAATTGAACCCTAATTTCGTAACATTATATTAGATTAGAAGCGTCATTATTCGAAAATTAAATGATATTTTTGTGTGCCACGCTGGGAATCGAACCCACGACTTTTCGATTAGGTACAGTCTGCAGCGTTAACCACCAGACTAAGGACCACTTTTTAGTATTTAAAGTCCAAGTGTGCTGCGGTTCCTTCATTTAACTCGAAGCAAGAATATGCTTAACCTTTAGGTATGTGAACTCTATTTGCATTTTATGGTCGGACATTTTGTATGACGTCACAAGAAATCGAGCAAACCAATGTTAACATGGCTTGAAAACATAAAAAAAAAATATCTTCATCGTTGGCACAACAATCATGGTTCAAATCTCAATTCAATCCTTGTCTATTTAAATCCTAACATAAGCCAACCTAAATTACGTTTATCCCAGAAAGTTTTTTTTAAGGATATGCCATTTATATTATCAAATTTGCTCTTCGCCGGGTTGAAAAATTCATAAACCTTTACCAATGACCGATCATCAAAGGTCCATCCAGCCTTACAGCAACTGGGTCTTGCTTGAGAATTGGCGCTTTGTAGCGACGACGACCAAGCTCGTAAAAAGGTCGATAGCTCAATCGGTAGAATGCTTGCATTCCATGCCAAGAGCAAAGGTTCGATCTCAAGGTTTATTTAGCCTTTACAATAAATGAGAACCAGCCCCTCCGAGAACTGGGAAACCCCCATTTCAACTGAAAGTGGTTGGTGTGAGGCCTGCCCCCTTACCCGAAAAAATAAATAGGTCCCGAATTGCCACATGCGACCCCTTCGGGGATAACGCAGATCGGCACTTATACTATATGTGTAGCTTAGTTGCGTAGTTGCGTTTCTGTGAAGCGTTTTGGGGGTCTATGTCACCCTAGAATAGTGCCGCAGAGGTGTTGCTTGAGTTCTTGCTTCTGTCGTGAGGCGCTGCAAGCAAGTGGCGATTGATGTTGGTTTCGAATAAAACCGGATTAATCATCCTAATGTTATTATTATTTATTTAATTTTATTTGGAATGCTTAGCCTCTTTTATAGGAACTATAATGGTGTCAGTTCTAATGGAATATCCTCACTTATACCTTCTCCTCTCGTCACAACAAGGGCAACTCGTAGAACGGCTCACATTCAACCATTTGTAGTCGATATCAAAACTATGAGAACTTGGTGTTTTCACGACTCATTCCTTTGCCAAACTGCCCGCTTATGGAACAAGTTACCGGTATCTGTGTTCCCAACCCAATTGAGCACTGTCCTATTCAAAACCAATAGCAATCGAAACTTACTTTTCTACAAAATCTAAAAAAAAAAATCTACAAAATATACAAAATATTATGTAAGTAATATAACATTATTAATTATTTAGCTCATCCATTATTACAGAAAGAGGGGGGGAGAGGTCATTAGATAATGACTATAGGATGATTGTAAGGGGGGGGGGGGTCGAAATTCGCCAAAATCGATGACGTAATTTATGGACGGCCCCTTTGTGAATGTGAATATTTTCTTTTAAAAGAGAATATCTTGTATACTTAAATATATTAATCTGACCTGTCCGTAGTCTAGTGGTTAACACTTCTGATTCGTAAATGGAAGGTTGTGGGTTCGAATCCCGGCAGAGCACAAGACACATATACCATTTATATTTTCATATATGCTCTTTGCTTGGAAAAAAAATCATATACCTTTACCAAAGACCGGTCACTAAAGGTCCATCTAGCCTTACAGCGACTGGATCTTGCTTGAGAATTGGCACTTTCTACAGCGACGACCAAGCTCGCACAGGGTTCTTGAGGTGCGATACACACAGAAACAGCGCTCACCAAATAAATCAGCCTTATTTAAATTTTTTCTAAAATCAAGTTTGTGATAAAATTAAGTTTAATTTTAAATAAATTATTTTCATTTAAAATATAGTTTTGTTATTTTATTTGATTATTCTATTTATTTATGCATATGATGATGATGATGATGAAATATAGTAATTTTCTGGGCAGTGTCCATTCAAGCCGCTGCCCATCTTTAAAGCCATACATACAAAATAACACCACCTCCCTCTAACAAGGCAACTTTTGTATGGATTCTCCAGCGAGAGAAAGAGATGCATGCATTATCTGAGCGGCGCGAATGAAGCGCATAGATAGTGCTAAGTGTCATATACCCGTCTCTGTCTGTTGCGGTGTGCGAGAAGAGGATGGAGTGAAAAATTAATCAAGCGCTGGAAAATTAGGAGATAGGAATGATTGCGTGCGGTAATAGAGCTCTAGATATCGATGAAAATAGTCTACTAATTTGTTTGTTGAAAAACTTGTTGAAATTTAATAAAATAAATGAAATATCTAAGTATTATTTATATTATACGCAGTATTCTAAGTATCTAAGGAAATATCTAAGTATTATTTATATTATACGCAGATGATTGCCAAATCTTTTCAGACTGCAAACCATCAGATGTTGACTACTTAAAATCAACGGTGGCGGAATGCGTCGCAGATGTAAACATTTGGATGCGATCACATCGTCTGATGCTCAACCCCAACAAAACGGAGATTATGTGGTTAACCACGGCCAGAAGAGCATACCTAATAGATCATTCTCCAGTAACAATCTCTGGCGCTAACATTGTTCCATCCAGCGATGTAAGATTGCTAGGAGTCCATCTAGACAGCTCCCTTTGCCTGGACAAACAAATTAGCAGTACTGTCAGCTCTGGCTTTTATGGTCTCAGGCAGCTGAAACAAGCAAGAAATTGCGTACCACCTGACGCCATGAAGGCGCTGATAAATGCCTTCGTCATCTCCAAGGTAGACTACTGCAACGGTATCTATGCTGCACAACCAAAATGCCAGCTAAACAGATTACAGTCTGTAATGAACGCCAGCGCCCGCCTGATTTATGGTCAGAGCAAGTACTGCCACATTACTCCACTCCTGCAGAAGGTTCACTGGTTGAGGATCCCAGAAAGGATTAAATTTAAGCTGGGCCTCACGGTACACAAAGCGCTGCATGGAGTGGCGCCAGAGTACTTGCAGGAGCTTATACTACCGAGGAGTCTGAGCGAGAGGGGGCTCACTCTGCGATCTGCCGACAGTGCTCTTACATCTGTCAGCACTCAACACAGAAAAAGATGTACAGTGTTCGGAGACCGCGCTTTCGCCGTTGCGGGACCGTCCACTTGGAACCAGCTGCCTCCTGAAGTGCGTGCCAAGGAAGGGATCGAGAGCTTCAAGAAGGGAATGAAGACTCATTTCTTCACCGCCGCGTCAAGCCTGAAAGCGCCCTTGCAGTGACAGCAGTCACGAAACGGCGCTATACAAATCATCATCATCATCATCATCATCATCATCATTATTTATAATCTAAGACGCATATAATGTGAATCCCCAATGTTACATATATTTGCAAATTAGATTAGAATAGATTAGATAAGTTTAAGTTGCAAAGATATATTCTAATCTAATCTAATCTAATCTAAGCTGCAAAGATATATATCATTTAAGATTTATACTAAATGCATTCCCACAAGCAGATATGTATAATTTCGCGCTAACACATGCCGCATGTGGACCTACAATATAAAAACCCAATCTCAAATGAACATAAGCCTTGCAACTCTTGCCGTCCTTCCCTGAAACAGGGGTGACATTGGCAAAGTGAAGCAATTTTTATATTATGGGTGGTCAGCCGCATAACAACCTATAAGTCAAGGAACATAATATATTAACGTTTAAAATTCATTTCATGCATGCCCAAAAACAGAAACTTGCAAGTTCGCGCTTACAAATGCTGCGTGTGCTAACAAATTAAAAACCAAACCTCAATTAAACATAAATCCTGCAACTTTTGCAGACTTTCCCTGAAACAGGGGTAACAATAGTAATAATTTCTTGATTGATACGTTGGTATCGAGCTGATCACCCGTGCTGTACAAATTGGTTCGCTTTTGCCGATGTCATCCCTGTTGTAGAGAAAGTCTGCAATAGTTGCAAGGTTTATGTACTTACATTTAAGATTTGGGTCATATTTGCAAGAACATGCCGGAAACTACTAGTGTTTTTCTTGTGGGCGTACATTAAGTATGAATCTTATTATTGTGCATTTTCATTGTAGGTTGACAATCACCACAGCAATTTTCACCGTCAATTCTGCGGCTCGAAAAAGGGATCTTGTGCTTCTGCCAAACCACTGTCTCAGGTTCTTCAACCAAGATGTCTTCCTTCGACCTGGAGCTTGTCTTCCTCCAATTCTTCCCTGTATGACGAGATGCACGAGGGAATACTTCTCATTTCTCATTATGTTGCATTTTAATGTACCTACTTAATTTGATTTAATTTTGAAATGTAATTTGTTGTGTATGTTCCTTGACTTACAGGTTGGTATGCGGCTGACCACACCCATGCTGTAAAAAATGGTTCACTTTGCCAACGTCACCCCTGTTTCAGGAAAGGTCGGCAGGAGTTGCTGGATGTATGCCCATTTGAGATTTGGTTTTTATGTTGTAGGTTCACATTCGGCATGCGCAAGCGCGAACTTGTACGTGTCTGCTTGTGAGAATGCATGTAATGTGAATCCCCAATGTTATATGTCTACAAAACCTCACATGAACATAAACCTTGCAACTCCTGCTGATTTTCCCTGATACCTGGGTGGTACTGGCAAAAGTGAAGCAATGTTCACAGCACTCATACCAACCTAAAATATAGTAATACATATTTGCAACTTAGATTATAGAATATAGCCTTATTTTCCATGGCTCATTGACCACAGGGGTCAACTCCTATGCACAATCAAGTGTGAACGATTAAAGAGCGAACGAGAGGTCTAGTGTCGTCTCGCTCACTCGCACGCGACTTGCCGATGTAATTATCATTTTTTACCGGCTCCCACTTTGCATAAAATTTACCTGGCCCATTGCACACACCGTCTACAAAAGTAACGCAGGTCCTTCGGTAAAATTTAAGAAAATAACAATAAAAAAAACACCACGATTTTTTTTTTGACTTGTAGGTTCGTGTGCGGTTGACCACACATACTCTAAATATGATTCACTTTGAAAACGTCACACCCATGTGTCAGGGAAGGTCGGCAAAAGTTAAATGCTATGTTCATTTGAGGCTAGGATTGTAAAATGTAAATAAATAAATAAATTGTATATAAATTGTAAATGAATGTAAAAAATGGTTCACTTTGCCAATGTCACCCCTGTTTCAGAGAATGTCGGCAAGAGTTGCAGGGCTTATGTTCATTTTAGGTTTGGATTTTATTTGTAAGTACATAATCAGCATTTGTAAGCGCGAACTACACGTGTTTGTTTGTGGGCATACATCTGAGAGCTTTGAATGAATATATCCTTGCATTTAGATTATAGATTGCATTTTTAATGAATTTGTAATGCACGTGTCTATTTGTGGGCATGTATTTAATATGAATTTTAAATATCAACTTAAATTATTGACTACAATAATAATAATAATAATAATAATTGGACAATTTGTATACAGCGCCGTTTAGTGGCACTAGCCACCCCAAGGGCGCTTAATAATAATAAAACTTAATAAAACAATATTTTTGATTATTGTATATTTTACAAATAAATAAATAAATTAATATAAAATACATACATTTATGTAGGTATGCGTACAAAGAGCCATTTCATATGTAAATATTTTATGCTCTTGTATTTAATATGAAGTAGACGAAGGTCCACCGTAACAGTAACTGGTCTTGTTTAAGAATTGGCGGATTTTTAGCGACGAAAAAGCTCGCAGAGGGCTCTCGAGGTGTGATTCACACAAAAACAGTGCTCGAAAAATAAATCATCCTCATATGCATTTGTGATATTTGTTTGCGGAGAAAAAAAAAATTAAGCATCGCTTCGGAATGAATTTCTGACGATGATTTTTGATGGTGAAATTGTTTTTATGTAAATTAAAAATAAGTATGACCTGTTTTTTGCACGACTTGCAAAATTTCCTTTGTCAATAGAATGTATGTGTGAAGATACTTGAATGGTTGATAAATAAAAACACTAAGTACTATAGTAATCACACTGAGAAAAAGATTAGATTTATCTATCAGATTTTGTAAAACTATCAACAAAGTAAATTGTTTATGCAGCTGACACGACATTTTTGTTTCCAACATACATATTACATACTATCGGGTACTGTGCGTTGTATTTAGGGCTTTTTTAATTTTAAAAATCATGTCGCAGTATTTAAAGCAGTTAATTTATTTGCCATGACATTCCTTGACTTATACGTTGGTATCAGGCTGACCTACCAAACTGCGAAAAATGCTCACTTTACCAGTTTCACCCCTCTTTCACGGGAGGTCGGCAAAAGTTGCAAGTTGTTTGTTCAATTGAGGTTGGGATTTTAATTTGTACTTACATATGCAGCATTTGTAAGCGCAAACTTACGCGTGTGTGTTGCTGGTCATGCATTTAAAATATAATAATCTATAATCTAAGTTGCAAGGATATAATCATTTAAAACTCTCAGATGTATGCCCACAAAGCAACACGTGTAGTTCGCGCTTACAAATGCTGAATGTGTACTTACAAATAAAATCCAAACTCAAATGAACATAAGCCCCACAACTTTTGCCGACCTTCCCTGACACAGTGGTGACATTGGCAAAGTGAAACATTTTTTACAGTATGGATGGTCAGCCTCATACCAACCTATAAGTCAAGGAATACGAATAATAAATAACATTTAAATATAAAAAAGAACAAAACCTCAAAAAGGAATCTATACAAAAAAAAGTCAAAAATTTCCTATGCAAAAAATGTAGCAAATTAATAAACCAACATTAAGAATCAACATTGCAGATTAGCCGCCACTTCTTCCTGTCCTTGCATACTTTTTTCATTTCATCCAGAGTCATAACCTTTTTTATACAAGAGTTAATATAAATTTGAAATATATTTATATTTGCAACTTAGATTATAGATATATGTAGAACCAAACTGCGCACTTTGTTGCAATATTTTAGTACCTACACAGTGGCTTCTTTAAGTTCACCCATCATATTCTTATCAGTGTTACTCATTAATTAATTAATATTTAATTATTTTATCTTAATTAACTGATAATCTGGTTTTATCAGAAGTAAAAATGTCAGAAATATGAACTAAGTACTAATGTTTTCTTTTATTTTAAAGAAAAAAAAATCAAGAGGAAAATGAAAAATAATTTTTCGTATTATTTTAAAAACGTATTTCCAGATTTTCTACTTTTACAAAGTACATACAAGTGTACACGGCTTTCAATGAATTAAAATGACACATAAAAGAGAACATTGCCATGATTTTAGGGCTGTCAAAGTGCAGAAATAAATTAGCGTTTTTATGTTTTTCTTAAAAAATACTTAATTAATAATAATTTAAGCAAGGATTGAGATTGTCAAAGGATATCATAGCTGAAAAACATAACTCCTATTTAGAGACGCATCATTTAATCTAATCTAAGTTGCAAAGATATGCAACATTGGGGATTCACAGATCATGCATTCTCACAAGCAGACACGTACAAGTTCACGCTTGCACATGCCGCATGTGAGCCTACAACATACAAAAAACAAATCTCAAATGGACACACAGACACACCCTGCAACTCTTGCTGTCCTTCCCTGAAACAGGGGTGACATTGGAAAAGTGAACCATTTTTACAGCATGGGTGGTCAGGCGCATACCAACCTATATATCATAGCTGAAAAACATAGCTCCTATTTAGAGATGCATTAACTTTAAAAAAAAAAGCCTTACTTCGATAAATTCGATAAAAACACCTCTGCGGCCCTACAACAAGTGTCATAGACCCCTAGAGTCTTTAGAACCTAGGGAGACTCCCGCACAGGTTTTCTTAAAAAAAAAAAAAAAATGCAGAACTAACTGAAGAAGATAAATGATTCAGCAATGAAATGCCTACGAAACATGATTCCATTATCAAAGATATTTTTTTTATTGAATATTTTGATTAAAATTATAAATATTATTTTTTCAACATTCGCTATCACAACGGTCCACCTCTCGTACCTTTACCTGTGTGACAGTGTTTCCGAGTCGTGCCGGAGTTTCCCGAACTCTTCCGAACGCGTCGCTCTTCTCAGGTCTTGTGGAAAAATAAATTCAGTATCAAAAAGCATTCGGCCGCGCTCGCATACCTCCCACGTACTTTTCGTTATTTTTTTTTAAATTATATTTGTGTTTTTTTATCCACTGCTAATTTTATCTTTGCAAATTGAAATAAATATAATTTTAATTCTATTTAGTATTTTTTTAATACAATAAATTAAAACCAAATCATGTAAGGGAAAAAATAAATATTAAAATTCGTATGGACTAAAAGTTTTTTGCAAAACTAAAGTGTCAAGGATTTTTTGAAAGGAATTATTTGTTTAAATAACTATATTTCTGAGTGCTGATTTTGTGAATTGATTTGTTTAAAAAACAGTGACAATAGTGTGGTTTGTTTTTTTAAAAGTCTAGGTAATTGACTTTTTTTAAATATTTATTTAGATGTACACCTAAGTAAATAGGAGGAATTTTATTTTTCTGTTTTTTTTTTGCTAATATCTACTAAAGCAAAAACCATCTGAGAATGCAAAGAAAAAAAAACAAATATTTTTGCAAAAAATGTTGTTTTAATTTTGTTTCTTATGCAAGTAGAGTAGGAGCGAGCTTACAGGTGCCTACTTGTGTATGTGCTTGAAGTATGAATCTTTAATGTTAATATACTCTTAACTGTTGAAAGGTAGGTAAAATCTAAAATCTAAATCTAAGCTGCAAAGATATGTATCATTTGAGATTCTTATTAAATGCATTCCCACAAGCAGACATGCATAATTTCGCGCTTACACATGCCGCATGTAAACCTACAATATAAAAACCCAATCTCAAATGAACATAAGCCCTGCAACTCTTGGCGACCTTCCCTGAAGCAGGGGTGACATTGGCAAAGTGAACCATTTTATACTATATGAATAATCTAAGTAGCAAAGATATGCATATTATTTTTTTACATTCGCACACTTTTACATAATTTAATGCATACCAAACCTCATCCGAACATAAACCTTGCAACTCCTGCCGCCATTCCTTGAAATGGAGGTAGTATTGGCAAGGTGAACCTTTTTTTTTCACTAAGGGTGGTCAGCCTCATACCTACCTATCAGTCAAGAATCTTATGTTTATGATATATGAGTGTTGTTTTCAAAATAATCGAAGACTAAAAGTTAAACAAATAAAAAATAATTGAAAAAAAAACGTATTTATGCACCTATGTAAACAGTCTGCAAAAAAGGTATATTTTTTTCACTTACATGATTTAAAAAAATGTAATTTGTCATGTAGGTACATATGTTCCTTGACTTATAGGTTATGCGGCTGACCACCCATAATATAAAAAATTGGTTCACTTTGCCAATGTCACCCCTGTTTCAGGGAAGGACGGCAAGAGTTGCAAGGCTTATGTTCATTTGAGATTGGGTTTTTATATTATAGGTCCACATGCGGCATGTGTTAGCGCGAAATTATACATATCTGCTTGTGGGAATGCATTAAATATAAATCTTAAATGATATATATCTTTGCAGCTTAGATTAGATTAGATTAGATTGGACATTTCGCCACCTTAAAGGTAAAACTAAATAAGTGCGCATTCACTGATTTGAGAAAAATCGTGGATAAAATATTTTATTGGGAGTAACTTTTTATGGTATGTGAATAAATGAAACAAAAGAGGGCTCTAATCTAATCTAAGCTGCAAAGATATATATCATTTAAGATTTATATTAAATGCACAAGCAGATATGTATAATTTCGCGCTAACACATGCCGCATGTGGACCTACAATATAAAAACCCAATCTCAAATGAACATAAGCCTTGAGGTGTGATATACACAAAAACAGCGCTCACCAAATAAATCAGCCTAATTTAATTAAAAAAAGAGTTTCTCAGGTAAATGCACCTTTTTCCCATTTTCTACGAGAGAAAACACTATGAAAGCGTGAAAATCCTGTAGTGTAGATTGTTTTCATGAGCACTGCCTTCAGATCATTTCATTTGCCATAAAAAGTCACTCCCAATAAAATGTTTTATCCACCATTTCTCAAATCAGTGAATTCGCACTTATTTAGTTTTACCTTTAAGGTGGCAAAATAATCAATATACACGCCCGGTTTTTTATTCATCACTGCCACTTTTATACTAAGGCCATCTATAATCTAAGTTGCAAAGATATATTAAGTATATACATTCCCTCAAGCGGACAGGTATAAGCTCGCGTTAACACATACCGCATGCGAATCTACAATATAAAAACCCAATATCAAATGAACATAAGCCCTGCAACTCCTGCTGACCTACCCTGACACAGGGGTGACATTGGCACAGTGAACCATTTGTTACAGTTTTTTACAGTATGGGTGGTCAGTCTCATACCAACCTATGGGTCAAAGGAACCCATACTATAAATAATGGTTCACTGTGCCAATGACACCCCTGTTTTAGGGAAGATCGACAAGATTCGCCGAGCTTGTGTTTATTTGAGATTGGGTGTTTATGCTGTACTTAAGTCATTGCATCTTATTCGTGTCTGCTTATGGGAATGCATTTAATATTAATCTTAAATTTAATGTATCTTTGCAACTTAGATTATAGATTGCAAACTGTAAAATTATATTATAAGTACTTTATATCGAGGGTATACAACAAAAACGCACTAAGTCGCATTTGACAATTTTGACTCATTTACCCTATTACTTAAACTTATTTTTTCTGATTTTCTACTGCCAAAAGACACTAAGTGCTATCAAAAAAAATAAAGGACATAATAAAGAAACTAAGTCATATTTTAATTGATTATTTCAGCCAAAAAGCATTATGCATTCTGGTTGTAAAGAATTCAGTTTTTGTTTATTTAATAATGACTTAGTGCGTTTTGGTTGTATACCCTCGATATGTATATGATGTACCTACTTCATTATTGACATGTATTTTCACGTCTATAATTGATGATTGCTCTGTTATCGGGCCGGGTTGATAAGGACAAGATAAAAGATAGCCGGCCGACCTTCGGCTCATTATATCATCTTAAAAAAAGATATGTGTTCTTGCAGAAATAGATAAAAAAGATCGCTTGTACAGTAGCTTCTTTTTCACTTCAAGTTTATTATCGATAATCTCAGTTGCACATACTTGCAAAATAAATACGCAAAACACAAATGAACGCACTCCCTGCAACTCTTGCCGATGTTCCCTGAAACAGGAGTGACATTGGCAAAGTGAACCATTTTATTTTATTTTTACATATGGGTGTCCGTTCGATAGCTCAAATGGTTGGAGTGCTTGCATTCCATGACGTAAGCTCAGGTTCGAATCCCACTGAGGGTGTCAGAAATGATTTCCCGTTTCACATTTATTTCCAACCCAAAATAAAATACCGCCAAGGTTTATTCCTCAACCTTTACAAGAAATGAGGATCAGATGGGAAACAAGTGGCTGGCGTAAGGTCGGACCCACTTATCTGTAAAAATAAAAAGGTTCCACTCGCCGCACGCGAAACCCTTCGGGGATAACGCCTGCAAGGAGTTGCACTATATGTCTAGCTTAGTTGCGTTATCTCAGTTGCTCATGTGTACTTGCAAAATCGATGTTATGGCCGAGGGAGTCAAGTGGCTGATCTTTCTAGCGTATTTGGAATAGAATAACGTTGGTTCGATCCCCGCTTGAGTCTTTTGACAATAACTTTGATCCTGGTTCAACAGATGTCGTTGGGGGATTATTATTTAAGAATTAATTTCAATATACAATAATGCATTCGCGATTGATGATGTTAATACCTGTATTAATTTCTGGCCAGGCAGAATAGGTTGGTGAATTGCATTCTAAATCTAAATCTAAGCTGCAAAATTATATATCAGTTAAGATTCATATTAAACGCATTACCACAAGCACGACATGTATGTTACCAAACCTCAAATGAACATAAACCCTGCAACTTTTTCCGAACTTCCCTGAAACAGGGGTGGCATTGGTAAAGTGAACCATTTTTTACAGTATTCCTCTTCACAAATCTATTTAAATAGAAAAAAAACGCAAATCACAAATGAACGTACCTACCCCATGAAAATCTTGCCGATTTTCCAGAAACAGAGGAAATTGGAACAGTGAAACGTTTTTTACTGTATGTGTGGTCAGCCTCATACCACACAGGGTTGGTTAATGAACCTTATTATTAGAATTGGAATTGAACTTTGCCATATCCCGCAGGTAGTCGGTGTACTTGTCCACTATCGGTTAACCATATCTACTGATAATAAATGTGGGATTCCCAACCACGGTCTGTCATCACGCTTCCACATGCAAATAATAATTCATTAAATATACACAAGTATCGTTTAATTTTTACACTCATACTAGTATTTATGCAATTAAAAAAATATATCAATTTGTGTCGTCACTCTAATCTACAATGTCTATAATCTAAGCTGCAAGGATATGATAGCATTTGAATGCATGCCCACAGACACGCATTCTACTTGGGGGCCATAAATTCGTCCATAAATTAATTTTGGCCGATTTTCGACCCCTCCCCCCCTTACGATCATCCTATAGCATTATTAAATGACCCTCCCCCCCTCTTGCTGTAATAATGGATGAGCTTAACAATTAATAATGTTGTATTACTTACATAATATTTTGTATCTATAATCTATAATCTAAGTTGCAAGGATATATTCATTCAAAGCTCTCAGATGTATGCCCACAAACAAACACGTGTAGTTCGCGCTTACAAATGCTGATTGTGTACTTACAAATAAAATCCAAACCTCAAATGAACATAAGCCCTGCAACTCTTGCCGACATTCCCTGAAACAGGGGTGACATTGGCAAAGTGAACCATTTTTTACAGTATGGGTGGTCAGCCTCATACCAACCTATAAGTCAAGGAATACGAGTAAAAAATAACATTTAAGTATAAGAAAACAACAAAACCTTAAAAATAAATCTATACAAAAAAAGTAAAAAAAAAAGAAATGTCTTATGCAAAAAATGTAGCAAGCCAATAAACCAACATTAAAAATCAGCATTGCAGATTAGCCGCCACTTCTTCCTGTCCTTGCATACTTCTTTCATTTCATCCAGAGTCATAACCTTTTTCATACAAGTCCTCCTTTTATTATGACTCTGGATATCCCATTCATTCGCTATTTCAGAGATTTGATCCTTCCATACTTTTCTCGGTCTTCCTCTACCACGACATCCATCTATTCTAGCAACATACACTTTCTTCGTCAATCTTTCATCACTCATTCTCTCCAAATGCCCGAACCATCTTAACATACTTCTTTTAATCTTCACTTTCACACTTTCCCTTACACCACATTCTTCTCTTACAAAATCATTCCTCACCTTGTCACTTCGTTTTTTCCCAATCATACTTCTTAGATAGTCCATTTCTACTGTATGGACTTTACTAATTTCCCTTTCACTCACCGTCCAGGCTTCACTTCCATACATCAAGGTTGGCACTAGTATACCACCGTGCACCGCCAATCTAACATTTTTTGAGAGATTTTGGTTCCTGGCGATGCAAGCGGTCGCACCCAGTACACACCTGCCTTTCATTATTCTTCTTTCAAATTCACCGGTCATTCTTCCATCTTTTTCAAACTTACTTCCCAGGTATACAAACTCATTTACGACATCAACATTCATTCCATTAATTTTAAATTCATAATTCATATTTTCATCATCTCTTTCAAAAATCAATACTTTCGTCTTACTTGCATTCAACTTCAAATGGTTACCTAACAAAGCTTCATTCAATCTAGAGAGCATTGTTTGCAATTCTACTGCAGAATCAGATACAAGAACTGCATCATCTGCATACAGTAGAACACTCACTTTGCTCTCTCCTATCATCAATCCACAATCATTAAGTCTAGCATCCCTGACACACTTGTCCATAACTATGTTAAATAGCCATGGACTCATCACACATCCTTGCCTCACACCCTTATGCACTTCAAACCACTCACTATACTCACCATCAATACGGACACATGCCTTACTATTTTCATAGTTTGCATGCACCGCACCTAGGAGAGCCCCATTCACTCCGTATACTTTGTAGAAATTGGTATTTACAAGAACGACGTCACTTTTGGTACTCGTACATCATTTGCCATCATCCGCAGACCAGACTCCCCCCCCCCCCCCGTTTTAATGTGAATTACGTAATATATGGATAGCCCCTTGTGTGCATACAAACAAATAAACAAAACGTCGTATAAACGTACACCTTGCAACTTCTGCTGCCTGTCTCTGAAACCGGGGTGGCATTGGAAAAAGTGGACATTTTTTTCACACAACGGGGGGTCAGCCTCATACCAGCCTATCAGTTAATGAGCACAAAAATATATAATAATTTACACAAAATGACTTACAAATTACAGCATTGCAAATCAATCGCCATTTCTTTCGGTCCTTACATACTTCTTTCATTTCATTCAGAGTCATAACCTTTTTCATGCATTCTCTCCATTTGTTGATTTTTGTATTTTAATTTGTAAGTACACATGCAGCATTTGTAAGCGCAAACTTACACGCGTCTGTTTGTGGGCATGCATTTAATATATGAATTTCAAATGCTTATATACCTTTGCAATTTAGATTATAGATTATTTTTTCTCTGCGGGCAAACGTCGCACTTCTATTTAACTTAAGTCACAATAAATCATTTGGGAATTTCGACCCCATTCTCCGCACAAATATATTGAGTTCCCAATGCACTCGATTTTCAAATTTTCCTTTCTGTTTGAAACAAACAATTTTCTGGTTCATTGTTCCTTAATGGAACCCATTTATTTTCATTTTCAAAATATTGCCAAACCCTTGCCAAATTGATGACATTTATGGCCAATTTTCAAAAATATTTTTGCAATTTGGGGTCTGGGACCTTACTGCAACAATGGGAAACACTAATTTCTTGCCACATTCCCACAAATTGACCAATATATTTTATTGGTGTCTAATTTTGCAGCCACATAATGAAAAGAATATATTTGAATGGACCAATAAACAAAGTAATAATATGTGTAAAAAGTTATTCCCGAAATATAATAGAAGGACGATAGCCATGTTGAAAGCACCGGTTCCCATAGATCACCGAAGTTAAGCAACATTGGGCGCGGACAGTACTTGGATGGGTGACCGCTCAGGTACACCGCGTGTCGTTGGCATCTTGGACCGGTCCGTAGTCCGTAGTGGCAACACTTCGGACTCGTAAATGGAAGGTTGTGGATTCGGATCCCGGCGGAGCACAAAAAATATAGATACCATTTATATTTCGAATGCGCTCTTCGCTGAGTTGATAAATTCATAAACCTTTACCAAAGACCGGTCACTGAAAGGTCCATCCAACCTTACAACAACTGGGTCTTGCTTGAGAATTGGCGCTTTCTACAGCGACGACCAAGCTCGCAGAGGGCTCTTGAGGTGTGATACATACAAAAACAGCGCTCACCAAATAAATCATCCTAATATTATATTATTATGATTATATTCAAACAGGCTCTTTAGAAAATTACAGCGGAACTACGCAACTAAGCTACACATATAGTGTAATTACTCGCCTGCGTTAACGTCGTATGTGACGATTCGGGATTTATTTAGTTTTACGGGTAGGGCTAGCCTCACAATTACCACTTCAGTTGAAGTAGGGATGACCCAGCTCACGAGGGGACTGTTTCTCATTTCTTGTGAAGGCTGGGTAACCTTGCCAGCATTTATTTTGGATTTGAAATAAGCACTGAAACGGGAAATCATTTCTGATAGTGGTGGGGATCGAACCCTTGCTCTCGGTGTGGAATGCAAACACTCTACTAGCTAAGCTATCGACCGGACTTTTTATTAGCTTGATCGTCGCTATAATGGGGCTTCCACACGCTTGCCAACCCATCACAAGTCAAGCGCACAGTGTGTCGTCTAGAACATGCTAGCTCAGTGGTTCCCAAACTTTTGATTTCGCGTACCACTCACGAAATTATAAATCAGTGGCGTACCACTGAAGTGCATCAGTTAAAAAATCGTTCAAAATGGTAAAGTAATATAAACTGCAACAGCTGTTTATTACAACATTATGTTTATTTATTAATTATAAAAAACAAATACAATACTCTTAGGACTTAGTGCGAAAAATGGTGCTGCATGTTCAAGACACGAAAGGAAATTTTTGGCTCAGTTGTACTTAATTTTAAGTGCGAAATAGAAAAACGTTTTATCTAATTATTTACTATGTATTTCCCATGGCCATGGCTGCTTGCGTACCACCTTAAGAAGCGTCGCGTACCACTGGTGGTACGCGTACCATAGTTTGGGAATCACTGTGCTAGCTGGACAAAATTAGTCCATTAGACAAAATTTTGTCCAGCTAGCATGTTCTAGACGACACCCTGTGCGCTTGACTTGTGATGGGTTGGCAAGCGTGTGGAAGCCCCATAAAATGCCAATTCTCAAGCAAGACCCAGCCAGTTACTGTAAGGCTGGATGGTCCTTTGGTGACCGGTTTATGTTAAAGGTTTATAAATTTTTCAACACTACCAAGAACATATTTGAAAATATCCGCCGGGATTTGAACCCCCAACCTTCCATTTACGCGTCCGAAGTATTTTCATTGGACTGCGGACCGGTCAACTGTCACATTTACGAGTATAAATCAATATACCACCACAAGTACATTTGAATAAGTCTTGATTCAGTGATTTGAGATGACGGACCGGTCTTTAGCAAAATTTGAAAAGTGAAAAATTCATATGCCCTTACGAAAGGTCCATCCAACCTTACAGCAACTGGATCCTGATTGTGCTATTGGAGTTGCCTATAGTGATCTCCAAGCTCGCAGAGTGCTCTTGAGGTGTGATTCACACAAAAACAGCGCTCACCAAATAAATCATACTAATATTATACCTTACTTATCTGAACTTGATTATTTAGGTACTTTATAGATAAATAAACAGAATTAAAATAAAATAAAACTGATACTTATCATGGAAAGAATGCAATGATAAGAAATAAATAAAAATAAATTGAATTATTTCGCGAGACAGTGTGGCTGACGACTGCCAATCTCTAAATATTCATCTTGACTTATAGGTTGGTATGTTGGTATGGTATGTTCCTTGACTTATAGGTTGGTAGGCGGCTGACCACCCATGCTGTAAAAATGGTTCACTTTGCCAATGTCACCCCTGTTTCAGGGAAGGTCGGCAGGAGTTGCAGGGTGTATGCCCATTTGAGATTCGGGTTTTTATATTGTAGGTCCACATGCGGCATGTACTTATACGCGACTGCTTGTGAAAATGCATATAATTTGAATCTTTAATGTTACATATATCTGCAACTTAGATTAGATTAGATTAGATATCCTACTTCCTTCTAACCGTCGATATGTTTTTTTATACTCACTCTTAATTTGAGTCATCAGTTGTGGCTTGGAGATTTAAAAGAAGTATTTTTTGCGTTCACTATAAATTAAGCACTGAATGACTTGGTACATTCTCATCACCCACACGCTCGATCGGCCGAGTATTTAATATCTGCTGTTCAAAACATAAGAAATGTTTTTGCTTCTCTGACAAAACAAAAACGAGGTAGCTTTGCCGGTTTCATGATGCTAGGCGCGTGCATAGGGTATAGGCAAATACATTTTAGAAAAAATATTTTGTCTCAATCCTCTTTAAAATAACTCATTGGAAATTGACTGAAGTGCTAACGATGGCTCCAATCGGACTTCAATTTTAAATTTTAAATTAATTAAATAAATCTTAATATCAAGCTTAACTGTTTTTTACCATATGTGCTTGTATGGGATGCACGCCTCTGCATGATGGAACAGAATAGTGACAGTACAACACATGACAGAACTACACATGACAGTACGTCGCATGAAAAAACATCCCATCACAACGAAAATACATCGCATGACAAAACAGCACATTGACGGAACATAACAGGAAAGTATGTCACAATGACAAGACATCACATGACAAAACATCACATGACAAAACATCACAGAACACAAAACCAAAAAATACCATAATGCGTTTATGGTTGTGTTTTAGGTATGTGGGTTTTTGTCATCTTGTGTAGTTCATTTTCTTAATATTTTTTTTTTTTTCAGGATACTCTTCATATTGTTTTTCATATAGTAGACCCCGCACTATAATCTAAGTCGCAAAGATATATCAACATTTTTCTCGGCGGCCAAACATCACACTTGTATGGCACTACATTCCTTAGCAAACAATTAAAAAAAAAATTGTTTGCCTTTTCCTAGCAACCCGGCCGTGTGATGCCACAATTCTTTCTGTGTCAATTCACGTGCTAACCTCGTTGACATTATTTTATGTAGATTTTCGGCAGTAACTTTGTGAAAGTCCATTTTAAAAGATTGAAATCCTGTTCCTTGACTTATAGGTTGATATGCGGCTGACCACCCATGCTGTAAAAATGGTTCACTTTGCCAATGTCACCCCTGTTTCAGGGAAGGACGGCAAGAGTTGCAGGGTGTATGTCCATTTGAGATTTGGTTTTTATGTTGTAGGTTCAAATGCGGCATTTGCAAGTGCGAACTTGTACGTATCTGCTTGTGAAAATGCATGTAATGTGAATCTCCAATGTAACATATCTTTGGAACTTAGATTAGATTAGATTAGATTAATTCGGTTCACCTTTAGTCCGGTCGATAGCTCAGGTGGTAGAGTGCTTGCATTCCATGCCGAAAGCTCGGGTTCGAATCCCACCGAGCGCGAGGGTGTCAGAAATGATTTCCCGTTTCGGTGTTTATTTCAAACCCCAAAATAAAATACCGGCAAGGTTTACTCAGCCTACACAAGAAATGAGTACCAGCACCCTCGGAAGCTGGGAAACCTCCACTTCAACTGAAGTGGTTGGCGTAAGGCCGGCCCCCTTACCTGTAAAAATAAATAGGTTCAACTCGCCACATGCGACCCCTTCGGGGATAACGCGGCAAGAAGTTACACTATATGTGTAGCTTAGTTGCGTTTTTTGCGTTTTTTACCTGAAGAAGATGGGATGTTCTGCGGTCCCGAAACCGGTCGTGTTTAATAAATAATACTCACTGTGAACTTTAACAGAGAATATTCATATCAATCTCGTCTACATTATTTTAAAGAAGACTTGACACTATAATCTATAATCTAAGTTGCAAGGATATATTCATTCAAAGCTCTCAGATGTATGCCCACAAACAAACACGTGTAGTTCGCCCTTACAAATGCTGATTGTGTACTCACAAATAAAATCCAAACCTCAAATGAACATAAGCCCTGCAACTCTTGCCGACATTCCCTGAAACAGGAGTGACATTGGCAAAGTGAACCATTTTTTACAGTATGGGTGGTCAGCCTCATACCAACCAATAAGTCAAGGAATACACTGATAATGCTTATTTAAAATCTCATTAAAAAAAGTTACATTTACAGGGTCGCAAGTGTATTTTTATATAAAAAAAAGAAAACAAACAGAAATCAATTAAAAAAAAGTAATCTCTGAATAGATGCCGATTTCTCACATTCGAAATATAAAACGTTTTAAGCAACACACTTTAATTGTATTCAAAAATAGATATTTTTTATTCTAAGAATAAGATACATAATTGCGTGCACGGAAAACGTCGCTTGGTTCATTTGTACAACGTCTCTAGGAATGCCACAAGTCTCTGCCAAAACAATAAAAGCAGTCTTATTCTTAGTCGTAATACTCGGATGATCCACGGATCAGTGGTGGATCTTTGTTGATGTAATACTAACTTTTAGAGATCATCTTGAGATGGTTTTTGTTTTTTTTTTGAGAATAGATTTTGGCAATCTCCCACTGTACTAGAAATTTAAAATATTTTTTTAAATGACTTTTTTTTAATTCGACGCTTAAAAACATTTAAGCAGTCTAGACTGCGAGAATCTAAATCTAAATCTAAGCTGCAAAGATATGTATCATTTGAGATTCATATTAAATGCATTCCCACAAGCAGACATGCATAATTTCGCGCTTACACATGCTGCATGTGGACCTACAATATAAAAAACCCCAATCTCAAATGAACATAAGCCCTGCAACTCTTGCCGACCTTCCCTGAAGCAGGGGTGACATTGGCAAAGTGAACCATTTTTTACAGTATGGGTGGTCAGCCGCATACCAACCTATCAATCAAGGAGTACATGCAATTGATACAATCAAATATATAAAACAAATAAATTTTAAGCAATTAAACAGTAAAAAATTAAAAAGCTACAACACATATTTTTTAAATTTAAAAGCCTTAGCTTTAACCGCCAGCATTACAGATCAACCGCCATTTCTTTCGATCCTTGCATACTTCTTTCATTTCATCCAGAGCCATAACCTTTTTCATACAAGCTCTCCTTTTATTATGACTCTGGATATCCCATTCATTCGCTATTTCGAAAATTTGGTCCATCCATACCTTTCTCGGTCTTCCTCTTCCACGACATCCATCAATTCTCGCAGCATATACTTTCTTCGTCAGTCTTTCCTCATTCATTCTCTCCAAATGTCCAAACCATCTAAGCATACTTCTTTTAATCTTTACTTTCACAAATGAAATGTATAATATAATTTATAATCTAAGTTGCAAAGATATTTTGACATTTAAATTCATATTGTATGTAGAGTCATAATAAAAGGAGGGCTTGTATGAAAAGGTTATGTCTCTGGATGAAATGAAAGAAGTATGCAAGGACAGGAAGAAGTGGATGTTGATTTGTAATGTTGGCTTATTAATTTGCTACATTTTTGTAAAGGAAATTATTGACTTTGTTTGTATGGATTTTTTTTATTTTTTTAAGGTTTTGTTGTCTTTTATATACCTGAATCTTATTTATTGTTTGCATTCCTTGACTTATAGGTTGGTGTGAGGCTTACCACCCATACTGTAAAAAAATGTTTCGCTTTACCAATGTCCCCCCTGTTTCAGGGAAGGTCGGCAAAAGTTGCAGGGCCCACAAACACACAACGTGTTCGTTCGCGCTTACAAATGCTGCATTTGCCCTTGCAATTCAAAAACCAAACCTCAAATGAAC
Source organism: Agapetus fuscipes (assembly GCA_951799405.1). Lineage (NCBI taxonomy): Eukaryota > Metazoa > Arthropoda > Insecta > Trichoptera > Glossosomatidae > Agapetus > Agapetus fuscipes. Next base: position 2,532,459 of record OX637352.1, on the reverse strand, counting down.
ATAAGCTCTGCAACTCTTGCCGACCTTCTCTGAAACAGGGGTGACATTGGCAAGGTGAACTTTTTTTTTTACATTATGGGTGGTCAGCCTCACCAACCTTTACGTCAAGGAATTTTAGTTTTTCTTTTATTAGGGATTTTTTTCTAGTTCACAGCACTGTCAGCCCATACACTTGGCGGAAAGGCTAAATGCAGTACAGTGCACTTTGGTATCTTTTCAAACTACCTACATAATATTGTACTGAAATTATGACGCTCAGTACTGTCTTTATCCCGGCCAGATGACATCACAAATATTCCCAAAATTTTAAAATTCTAAGGGCAATTCAAATGAGTTACGAATGCTATCCTACTTAAAATTTTCCGCTCTTTCTAATGCGCTAACTTCCATAGCTCTTTAATGATTTTTTTTGTTGTTTATGCCCAAGCAAACAATTGCGTTTTCGAAGTATGATTTTGGTGTAACCGACAAGATTTTTGCCTCTTTTGCCATATAGGCGCTTGTGACATAAAAAAAATAGTAAAACATCGTAAAACCACATTAATAGGAATGACAATGAATGCATTTATTTTTAAATTTTAGAGCATTCTTGATTTTAACGATATGATAAAAAATAAAAAAAATTATGCCATGTTTCTGCAACCTCAAACTTTAAACTGCTCTCCTGAACAATTTAGTTTATGTCACTTATGCCCTACTGCCTTTTAACCGTCGATTTGGTGGACCAACTTTTTTTGTCGATGATAAAAAGGTACCTGGCCTTTCTTAATCAAATCTTTGCCATTTTTTCTACGACGCAAATATGAAGTATCGCCAAATCTAAGAAAAATAATCGATAATCGTTTCCTTACCTACGTAATATGAAATGATTTGTTTTTTTCATTTATTTAAATACTTTCTTTGTCCTTTAATAATTCCAATTAGTCATAAATTCGCTAATCTATAGATTTCTCAGAATGATTGAATTATAATCTATTGTTATATGGCTAGATTTAAATAATGCACTAAGACCGGTCGGTAGTCTAGTGGTTAACATTTCGGACTCGTGATTGGAAGTTGGAATGGAAGTAGATTCGAATCACGGTGGAGCACGAAAAAGTATTTCATTTTTCAAATGTGCTTTCAAATGGTTTACTATGACAGTGTCACCACTGTTTAAGGGAAGGTCGACAAGAGTTGCAGGGCTTGTGTTCATTTGAGATTGGGTTTTTATATTCACAGGTTTTCAGGTTCACATGCGGCATGCTTAAGCGCAAACTTATACGTGTTTGTTTGATAAGAGTTTTGAATTTTAATACATATATCTTTGCAACTGAGATTAGAGATGATAATATTGTTTTATGGCTAGATTATATTTCAGTGGGTTGATTTAAAGAATGCACTAGGACTGGTTCGTAGTCTAGTGGTTAACGCTTGGGACTCGTGATTGGAAGGTAGTAGATTCGAAACCCGGCGGAGCACAAAATAATATTTCATTTTTCAAATGTGCTCTTTGCTGGGTTGGAAAATTCATATACCTTTACCAAATACCGGTCACCATAGGTCCATCCAGCCTTACAGCAACTTGGATCCTGCTTGAGAAATGGCGCTTTCTACAGCGACGACCAAGCTCGCAGAGGGCTCTTGAGGTGTGATTCACACAAAAACAGCGCTCACTGAATAAATCATCGTAATATTATTATTATTAAATGCTCTTCGATGGTTTGAAGAATTTATCTATATTTATGAAAGAACGAACACAAAAGTTCACACAGCTTTACAGCAACTGGATGCTGCAAGAAAAATTGACACTTACCATCGACAACCAAGGGTGAAGAGGTCTCTTGAGGTGTGGTTCACGCAAAAACAGCGCTAACAAAAAGAAATGAAACTGATATTTATTTATTGCATTATTTAAAATGAACTATTCTTTCTTTTTCAGGATTCTTGACTCTACAAACATCGTTGATATAGTGCCTTAAAATTCAAAAATATATACTCAAAAATGACTTAAAATACTCTTTTTATTGTTTCTAACATATATGTCCTTAAAAATTAAACGAAAAAAGTAAATTTTCAGTACCTTAAAGTGCCTTGTAATTAGTGTGAAAAAAACTCGATTCTTCAGTGGATTTTTTTTTATATTTTGAAAACTTAAAAGTTGTGTAAAAAGAAACAAGGTTTTTGTGGATCTTTTTTTGTGGATAAGTGAAGAAAAAGAAGAGCTTGCTTTTCGAAGGTTTGCTGGAAAGAAAATGGCATCGGAGCCAGACGAAAATTGCAACGATAACCTAGGAGGACCATTTGTCGATTACAGGTAGGTGTATACAAATATTAAATTTTCATTATTTTCCTAGTTTCTTTTTTTTAAGTGTAATGTCTTCTTTGTGGTGCTGGGATCTAATCTAATCTAAGTTGCAAAATATAAGTGACATTAGAGATACACATTATATGCATTTTCACAAAACCGACATGTTTGAGTTCGCGCTTAAACATGCCGCATGTAGTCCTACAATATAAAACCCGAATCTCAAAAGAACATACACCCTGCAGCTCCTGCCGACCTTCCCTGAAACAGGGGTGACATTGGCAAAGTGAACCATTTTCCACAGCATGGGTGGTCAGCCGCATACCAACCTATAAGTCAAGGAGCATACACAACAAATTACATTTTTAAAATCAACAAATTATAACATGTATGGACATCAAAAACTAACAGAAAACAAATTCTAATTTAAAAAACGCTAGCCGCCTACATCACAGATTAACCGCCATTTCTTTCTGTCCTTACACACTTCTTTCATTTCCTCCAGAGTCATAACCTTCTTCATACAGACTCTCCTTTTATTATGACTCTGGATGTTCCATTCTTTCGCAATTTCGGAAATTTGCTGACCCAACTCCAAGTCATTGTCAGACTCATGTCTATTGGAATCCTGTGCGGGAGACTTCCTAGATTTCAGAGGCTATAGGGATCTTTGACACGTAATTAGTACTGCCGCAGAGGTGTTTGTGATGTGGCGGTTGATATCCTTATTCTTTGCAGCAGGGCTGTTAGCTGTGTAGTGTTGCATTGGCTTTGTTTTGAGACATTACCGGTTCGTAGCTCAGTGGTCACACTGCGGACTCTGAATGGGAAGGTTGTGGGTTCGAATCCCGGCGGAGCACAAAAATTATCCCATTTGTATTTTCAAATTTGCTTCTTCGCTGAGTTGAAAAATTCGTAGACCTTTACCAATAACCGGTCACCAAAGGTCCATCCAGCCTTACAGCAACTGGGTTTTGCTTGAGTATTGGCGCTCTAGGGCTAGCAATCTAGGGAGTCTCCCGCACAGGACTTCTTAAAAAAAAAGGCCGATTGAAATTGGTTTTGAATAGGTGTTAGGTTTTAAAAGAACGGTACCTACCTTTTAGACATTCTTCTTTACACAGTAATTCAGCAATTGTAAATGCAAACTTACACGTGTCTGTTTGTTGGCATGCATTTGATATGAATTTTCAATGATAACATATCTTTGCAACTTAGATTATAGATTGTAGATAGAGGTTTATGAGTGTGACTCTTGTTGAATTGCCGCAGATGTTGTTGCTGTTGATGGTCCTGATCCCTTTGTAGCAGGGCTGTTAGCTGCGTAGTGTTGAATTGTGTGTTGTGTTGTCTTTGTTTTGAGACACTGAAAGTAAGTTCCGATTGCTATTGGTTTTGAATTGGACAGGCTTCAATTGGGTTGGGAACACAGATACCGGTAACTCGTTCCATAAGCGGGCATTTGGCAGAAGAATGAGTCGTGAAAACACCAAGTTCTCATAGTTTTGATATCGACTGCAAATGGTTGAATGTGAGCCGTTCTACGAGTTGCCCTTGTTGTGACGAGAGGAGGAGGTATAAGTGAGGATATTTCATCAGAACAGACGCCATTATAGTACATATAGAAGAGACTGATCATTCTAACTTTCCTTCTGTGCTCGAGAGAATGAAGGTTGGCTGTGAGAGTAGGGTCATCCATCAGCTTCAAGAACTTATACGTGTCTGCTTCTGGGTGTGCATTAAATATAACCCTTAAATCCCAATACATCTTTGTAACTTAGATTATAGATAGGTGATAAGTAAAATCGATATGAAAATATTGACATACTGTTTGTTACTGATGTTTCATCACATAGACTGTTCTTGCGATGCAAGCGAGTGCATGATAATTTTATGTAGGCTCAGTGCAAAAATGGTTTTTGCCAGTTTTCCAGATGTTTATTCAGTAACTGAGAAATATGTCTTAATTACTCTCGGTGCTTTGTATGGAATGCTGTCTGCGATTGGACTTAAAGCTCTTCAACTGTGAACCCACGATTAAAAAAAAAAGTGTGTGTTAGTTAAATTTATCAAATTTTCCTTCATTTATATGTTATTGTTTTGCGGCTGACCCCCCATGATGTAGAAAATGGTTCACTTTGCCAATGTCACCCCTGTTTCAGGGAAGGACGGCAAGAGTTGCAGGGTTTATGTTCATTTGAGATTCGGGTCTTAATATTGTAGGTCACATGCGGCATGTTTAAGCGCGAATTTATAGGTACGTGTCTTCTTGTGAAAATGCATATAATGTGAATCTTAATTGTTACATATCTTTGCAACTTAGATTAGAGATCAGAAATGAGAACCAGCTCCCGGGGGAAACCCCCACTTCAACTAAATGTGGTTGGTGTGAGGCCGGCCCCCTTACCCGTTAAAAAAAATAGGTTTCGAATTGCCACATGCGAACCCTTCGGGGATAACACAGGCAAGAAGATACACAAGTTACATCATTATGAAAACTGCACACTTGGCTACAGATTTGATGTTGGCATGTGGTCACCTCCATGCTTTTTTGTCGTATCTCCAACAGAAGTAATTTCACGTGAGCAATGTTTTTATGTGTACCAGTGGCGAAGGGTGCCATACAAGCCGATTCCCATCGGTTTCCCGTTTAAATGAGGCAAAAATTATAATAAAGTAGACTGCATGGTTTCGATGGGGAAAAAATACGTATTGTTTCTTTGGTTTTAACTGTATTTTTTTACTTTGTGCCTATATTTTTTAACTACTTTGTTACATCATGTTAAAAGGGAAGCCGATGGGAATTGAGTTGTATGGCACCCTTCTCCACTGATGTGTACTGAACCAAAGTGTCTTATTTAAAATTGGAAACTGATTTTATCTATTATAATCTCTAATCTAAGTTGCAAGGATATATTCATTTAAAGCTCTCAGATGTATGCCCACAAACCAACAAGACGTGTAGTTCGCGCTTACAAATGCTGATATGTACTTACAAATAAAATTTCAAACCTCAAATGAACATAAGCACCCACAACTTTTGCCGACCTCCCTTGACACAGGGGTGACATTGGCAAAGTGAACCGTTTTTTACAACAACAACATATTGAAGATGTCGTGTTGAAGAAAAGTTTAAGGAGCGTCTGGTCGTCTGCCCGCTCTCCTTGACTGGTGGATTGGCTGGTGGACAGCCTCTTTACGGAGTCACGTCACCTCCTCAAATAAAGAAAACAAATACACCTCCGTCACCAGGCGGCGGGGACAAAAAATATGCCAAGACCATCCCAACATCCAGGGCTGGCAAAAACTGGGCGTTCGCGTTGACCAGAGAAAATAATATAAGTCCGTTAAAAATAAAATACGTTTAGTTTACCGGGTTCAATTCGATAAAGCTTCAGTTGATGTATTTAGAAAGTATATGTTGGTAGAATAGACGGATGTCGTGGTAGAGAAAGACCGAGAAAGGTATGGATGGACCAAATATCCGAAATTGCGAATGAATGGAATATACAGAGTCATAATAAAAGAAGTGCTTGTATGCAGAAGGTTATGACTCTGGAGGAAATGAAAGAAGTATGTGAGGATAGAAAGAAATTGCGGTTGATCTGTAATGTTGGCGGGTTTATTAAAGTGAAATTGGTTTTATGTTTTAGTTTTTTTTTGATGTCCATGTATATATCATTATTTATTGATTAAAAAATGTAATTTGTCATGTATGTTCCTTGACTTATAGGTTGTTATGCGGCTGACCACCCATGCTGTAGAAAATGGTTCACTTTGCCAATGTCACCCCTGTTTCAGGGAAGATCGGCAGGAGTTGCAGGGTGTATGTTCATTTGAGATTCGGATTTTTATATTGTAGGACCACATGCGGCATGCTTGAGCGCGAACTTATACGTGCCTGTTTGTGAAAATGCATATAATGTGAATCTCTAATGTTACATATATATTTTGCAACTTAGATTAGATTAGCATAGAGAATTCTGTTTGAATTCATGCACAGTCGTTTTATATTTTTTGTTGATGAGGGCAAATCTTATTTTGATTACTTTTTTCTTGATTTCAATCCGGTCGATAGCTCAGTTGGTAGAGTGCTTGCATTCCATGCCGAGAGCCCGGGTTCGAATCCCGCCGAGGGTGTCTGAAATGATTTCCCATTTCGGTGATTATTTCAAAACCCACTATAAGCAAGGTTTACTCAGCCTTCGCAAGAAATGAGTACCAGCCCCCTCGGGAGCTGGGATACCCCCACTTCATCTCAAGTGGATGGCGGCCGGCCCCCTTACCTGTAAAAATTAAAAGGTTCCACTGACCACATGCGAAACCTTTAGGAGATAACACGGCTTACAAGAAGTTACACTATATGTGTAGCTTAGTTGCGTTGCGACATGTTATTTTCAATACCTACCTAACTAAAGCGACCTCAAAAGTAGATCCTTGACTTATAGGTTGGTATGAGGCTGACCACCTACACTGTAAAGAATGGTTCACTTTGCCAATGCCACCCCTTTTCAGGGAAGGTCGGCAAAAGTTGCAGGGTATACGTTCATTTGAGATTTGGGTTTTTATGTTGTAGGTTCACATGCGGCATGCACAAGCGCAAACTTACACGTGTCTGCTTGTGAAAATGCATATAATGTGAATTTTATTAATCCCCAATATTACATATCTTTGCAATTTAGATTAGATTAGATGATTAAACTAACACAGACAAACCAAACACAACTTCTAATATCTTGCATATTCGTGACAGTATTTTGTTGTTGTTGATGTACAACCCTGTTTCGCTTAATTTATGTGCGCCCGGCAGCTCGGATCGCTTCTGCATTCTGCGGGGATCGAACCCAACGATTATATCGCGAAAAAACTGCCGAACCTCAAATCAAACAGCCACTAATATACGGCCAGTTGAAGGATCTAACTGCCACCAGAATAAATGTATTATGGCTTAGGACCGGCCTGTGGTCTAGTGATAACGCTTCGGACTCGTAAATGGAAGGTCGTGGGTTCTAGCCCCGGTGGAGCACAAAAAAATACACTGTTTATGTTTTCAAATATGCTCTTTGCTGGGTTGGAAAATTCATAAAGTCAAATTCATAATGTGATAAATAAATAAATGTCCATCCAGCCTTACAGCAATTGGGTCTTGCTTAGAATTGACGCTATGTAGCGACGACCAAGCTCGTAAAAAGTCCGGTCGATAGCTCAGTTGGTAGAATGCTTGCATTACATGCCAAGAGCAAGGGTCCGATCCCCTCCAAGAGTATCAGAGATGATTTTCCCTTTCCGTGTTTATTTCAAACCCAAAATAAATACCGTCAAGGTTTATGAGAACCAGCCCATCGGGAGCTGGGAAACTCTCACTTAAATTGAAGTGTTTGGCGTGAGGCCGGCCCCCTTACCCGTAAAAATTAATGTATGAAACGTCAGATTCAAATAATTTTGTATGGATGAGAAACCAGCGCCTCTGGCGGTCAAATTTAGAACTAATACGGCCAGATGACCACATTTGGATTCTTAATGTTCTGACCTTATACACAATGTCCCCTACTAAGCTTCACATATAGCGTAATTCCTTGCCGCAGTTTTCCCGAAGCGGTAGCATGTGATGATTGTCACCTATTTATTTTTACAGGTAAGGGGCCGGCCTTCAACAACTTCAATTTTAAGGGGTGTTGCTCAGCTCCCTAGTGGGCTGGTACTCATTTCTTGTCTGTAGGCTGAGTTAACCTTGTTGGTATTTTATTTCGGGTTTTACTTAAATACTTAAACACCGAAATGGGAAAATCATTTCTAACACCCTCGGTGAGATTCGAACCCGAGCTCTCGGCATGGAATGCAAGTGCCTTAGCAACTGAGCTAACCTAAGACAATGTTTCCTTTTTGTTATAAATTAAATGCTTCAATTTTCCACGCGTTTACCTTTAATTATCTCCCCATACAAATTGTAACAAACTTCTCGTTTCAAACTGAATCATTGCGTTTTTATACAGTTGTATCAAAACTGAAACGCTCACTGGAGGTGCCGTTTCAGTTTTCATATACATTTGGTTGCACGCTATGGAGTATTGTATACAATGCCGCAATGTATTGTATCGTGTGCATCATATAAACGTATTGTAATCGTGTTTACTTATCATAAACGCGAGCTTTTGTTTGGTTTTCATTCATAAATACGTGTTCAGGGGCGTAACCAATATGAATATACATACATATATACTGTGGCGTATGAGGGATTATTTGTTTTGTTTGTCTGTGTGAGTCTGTCTCTATGTTGGGTACCACGCGATATTCTGTCGGACATTTTGTCGGTGGACATTTTGTCATGATACCTTGTGTCTGTGGACATTCTGTAGGGTGGACATTCTGTTGCATGGACATTTGTCGGTGGACATTTTGTCATTTTGTCGGTGGACATTTTGTCACGTGGATATTTTGTCGGTGGACGTTCTGTCGGGTGGACATTCTGTTGCATGGAAATTTTGTAGGTGGAAATTTTCTCGGTGGACATTTTGTTGGTGGACATTTTAATCGGAGGACATTTTTTCGGTGGACATTTTAATCGGATGACATTTTGTCAGTAGACATTTTGTCGGTGGACATTTTAATCGGAGGACATTTTGTCAGTAGACATTTTGTCGGTGGACATTTTGTCGGTTAACATTTTGTCGGTGGACATTTTGTTGGTGGACATTTTAATCGGAGGACATTTTGTCAGTAGACATTTTGTCGGTGGACATTTTGTCGGTTGACATTTTGTTGGTGGACATTTTGTTGGTGGACATTTTGTCACTAGACATTTTGTTGGTGGACATTTTGTCACTAGACATTTTGTCGGTGGACATTTTGTTGGTGGACATTCTAATCTGAGGACATTTTGTCAGTAGACATTTTGTCGGTGGACATTTTGTTGGTGGACATTTTGTTGGTGGACATTTTGTCACTAGACATTTTGTCGGTGGACATTTTGTTGGTGGACATTCTAATCGGAGGACATTTTGTCGGTGGACATTTTGTTGGTGGACATTTTAATCGGTGGACATTTTGTCGGTTAACATTTTGTTGGTGGACATTTTGTTGGTGGACATTTTGTCACTAGACATTTTGTCGGTGGACATTTTGTTGGTGGACATTTTAATCGGAGGACATTTTGTCAGTAGACATTTTGTCGGTGGACATTTTGTCGGTTGACATTTTGTTGGTGGACATTTTGTTGGTGGACATTTTGTCACTAGACATTTTGTTGGTGGACATTTTGTCACTAGACATTTTGTCGGTGGACATTTTGTTGGTGGACATTCTAATCTGAGGACATTTTGTCAGTAGACATTTTGTCGGTGGACATTTTGTTGGTGGACATTTTGTTGGTGGACATTTTGTCACTAGACATTTTGTCGGTGGACATTTTGTTGGTGGACATTCTAATCGGAGGACATTTTGTCGGTGGACATTTTGTTGGTGGACATTTTAATCGGTGGACATTTTGTCAGTAGACATTTTGTCGGTGGACATTTTGTCAAGAGACATTGTGTCGTTGGCCATTTTGTCGGTTGACATTTTGTCGCGTGGACATTTTGTCGGTGGAGGTTTCGTCACGTGGGCATTTTGTCAAAAGGGGGGTAGGCACGCAATTTCAATCTTCGCGGAAAAAAATCGCACGCCCCAATTTGAAGAAAGCCGCTACTCTAAATAGATGAAGAACATATTGCGCAATAACTTGATGTCGTCGCAGGCCGTATGCTAGGCAAGCCTGGCCTAGACTATCCCAGCAAAAAGTTGTAGCGGGGAGCTTACAAATTGCAGGGCGGAGTTGTGGCTGACATGTCAGCTGTTGACGCTGCGACAGTTTTTGCTTTCTCCCCTAGTGATTATCCGCTCTGCTGGGCCGGGCACTCTACCAGCCCCACACACTACACCGCGCTCTGCCATTAGCGCCACCATCTTCACACTTGTAATGACATTTCACTCTTTGTAAAATCAACTAAAAGTGAAAATCCGTAATTGCGTGGTTTCTCTAGAGCGCCGTTTCGTGAATAGTCGAAACTCCAAGGACGTCTACAATCTATAATCTAAGTTTCGAAGATATATTAACATTTAAAATTCTTATTAAATGCATTCCCACAAGTAGACACTTCGCTCCCCTAGTTCTTGTTTACCGTGTACGCCAATCTTGTCAAATATGACTTTTTCATGCAGTTGTCTTGTGAATCAAACTCTACACAATCTGAGCTAAGAAAAAACGTAAAACTCGATAATGTGAGAGTTGTTTTAAATATTTTTTTAAATAAATTTATTGTTTTCATAAGACACATTGGTCCAGTACACATGCAAACATTGCTCATGTAAATTTTTCTCAATGGCGTATACGGACAAGAACTAAGGCAGCGACTTGTAAGTTCATGCTTACAAATGCTGAACAACTTTTACTGACCTTCGTTGGAAATATTGGGTCTAAGATGATGGTATGGGGCTGATTTGAGGTACATGTTGTAAAGCATCGGTTCACTTTTGCCAATGCTACCTCTGTTAATAAAGAAAAATTCAGCACGAGTAGCAGAGTTGATGTTCATTCAACTGCGTTTTCTTTTTTAATTAAAGATTCCTGTAATTTTTTATTCTGTGACTGTAACTGTAGCTCTGTTGCCATTCCGCTAGGGATGTCCATAGCCTCTGCACGGCTGCCTCCATTTCTTACTATCCTCACATACCCTTTTCAATTCATTCATGTCCATCACCTTTTTCATGCATTTTCTTCTTTCACACTCACTTGATATATCCCATTCTTTCACAATCTCCATAACTTGATCGCTCCATACTTTTCTCGGTTGTCACTTACCTTTTTTTTCCTTTCACGCTACCTCTGTATATATACTTTGTTGGTCTATTTCTTATTTCCTTATCTCTGTTTCCCCATTCATTCTCGTTTGCTCATTTCTGTAGCAATCCACAAAAAAACACTCAGAACGTTTTTCTTTCAAAATAATTTTCTTCACACTCGTGAAGGGTATAAGGCACTCTCCCACCACCTCCCACCCAGTTCATACAACTCATGCGGAGTTGCTTCACTCGGTGAACAACATAACAATATTTTTTCAAGTGGCTGAGGGCCTTCCCGATGAAGTTAATCAGCTAGTGTAACTCTATTCGTGTCAAAGAAAAGAAAGTCCTCCAGATCAGAGGCTATTGCATGACTCTCAGGAACCAAAATCTTTGAGTTACTTTTACAGTTATAAGAATTCAAAAGTAATGGTTAAAGTTTGTAATGAAGGGCCGGAATTCATGGTGCGCCGTGTCTACCAGTAATTTCCATTTTATTTCTTTGTTTTGTCGACAGGATGTGCTTCCCCCTTCGGGTTACGAACCGTCTACCTTCTTGACCGACAACAAGCATTTGAGTAGCTACCTCTTTTTTAGTTGACACAGTCACTGGATATGTACTTGGTTGTAGGTGTTAATAGGACAGAAAAGCATAGTGATAGAACGATAAATGATAGGAGATCACATGACAAAACATCACATGATAAAACATCACAATGGTAATACAGGACGGTAAATTGTACATCACAATGATATAATATCACAATGATAAAACACCACAGTGATAAAACATTGCAACGATGATGGTACATCAAATGACAAAACATCACATGAAAAAACATCACAATGATAAAATAACACAGAATCATCACAATGATACAACATCACAATGATAAAAATTGCAATGACAAAACATCACAATGATAAAACACCACAATGATTAAACATCGCAATGACAAAACATCGCAATCACAAAACATCACAATGATAAAATACATCACAATTTATTTTTAATTTTTTTGTTTTATTTTTTGAAATACACTTTTTTTTCTTAAGTCTATTACATATTTTATTATATTTAAATGAAAAAACATAAATTTCTTACAACTGTACTTCAAACATATATATGATTAATTGATTTGTTTTTCAAATATGCATAAGTTTAGTTTTGACATGCAACGTATTTTAATGTGCTGTTTATGGTATGCTCTGTTGTAGACATGTGATTTTTGTCGTGCGATGTTTTGCCATTGTGATGTATTCTCATTGTGATATTGTTTCATGTGATGTACTGTCATTGTGATTTACTGTCATTGCGATGTAATGTTTTGTCATGTGATGTACTGTCATTGTGATGTTTTTTCATGTGATGTTCTGTCATGTGATGTAAGGTCATGAGATGTTTTGTCATGTGATGTACTGTCATTGTGATGTTTTTTCATGTGATGTTCTGTCATGTGAAGTTTTTTCATGTGATGTTTTGTCATGTGATATTTTGTCATGTGATGTACTGTCATTGTGATTTACTCTCATTGCGATGTAATGTTTTGTCATGTGATGTTCTGTCATTGTGAGTTTTTTTCATGTGATGTTCTGTCATGTGATGTTTTTTCATGTGATGTTTTGTCATGTGATGTTTTGTCATGTGATGCTTTGTCATGTGATGTTTTGTCATGTGATGTAAGGTCACGCGATGTTTTCTCATGTGATGTTTTGTCACTTTACTGCTCAAACATGGCACCTTTAAAGATGTACAAGAAATTTGATGTAAACGGATATGCTTGTTTCCAACTACTGGTTGGGTGCACCAAGTACCTTTAAGTTCACAAATTAACAGCATTCAACAAAGCCTTATTTACGGCAAATAAAAACTCAAGAAAGATAGAAACCGTGCTGAAAGAAGATATATAGAAAAATAGACAAGCCGGTCGAAAGCTCAGTTGGTAGAGTGCTTGCATTCCATGCCGTAAGCTCGGGTTCGAATCCCGCCGAGGGTGTCAGAAATGATTTCCCGTTTCCGTGTTTATTTCAAACCTTAAATAAAAAAAAACTTCACAAGAAATGAGTACCAGCCCTTTCCGGAGCTGGGAAACCCCCCGCTTCACTGAAGTGGTTGGCGTAAGCCCGACCTCCTTGATGATGATGAAGATGATGATGATTTCTTTATCAGCGCCGTTTCGTAACTCAATGTCACTCCAAGGGCGCTGAGTAGTTTACTGGGCGAAAAAGTGTGTCTTCATCCTCCTCTTTAGGTCCTCAATCGTCCTAGACCTTCAGATTTCTGGTGGTAGTTGATTCCAGGTCGCAAGGCCGGCCACTGCAAAAGCACGGTCTCCGAAAACAGTGGCAATTTTTCTTTTAGGTTAATTTAGCAGGGTTTCCGCTCCGTTCTCTGCTGATCTTAGTGTTTGCTCCCTTGAGCCCAGGACTTTTGAGACAATCAGCTCTTGGGTGTAGAAAGGAGCTGCATCATGGAGAGCTTTGTATGTGATAAGGCCAAATTTAAATTTGACGCGTTGAGGAAACCTCAGCCAGTGGAGTCGCTCTAAAAGCGGAGTTATGTGACAGTGTTTAGTTTGGTTGAATATAAGCCTTACCTGTAAACAAGGAATATTACCTTTAAAAATAAAAAGGTTCACTCGCCATATGCGACCCCTTCGGGGATAACGCGGCAAGCAGTTAGACTATATATGTGTAGCTTAGTTGCGTTTTATATTTTCAATAACATATTTCCGTTTCATGAGATATATGAAAATCGGAAAGATGTCTAAAAATAAAACGTAGGACAAAAACTAAAGAAAAAACTGTCACGTCGAAGATATATCGTTAGTCGGCATGAGCTAGGCGCTCTCGAAGCTAAAAATCAAATAAACAAAACCATGGCTCAGTGATATATGGTGATGGTTTTAGTTTTGATACATTTTTGGGTTTGCTGAGTTTGGACATAGAGTTGCATACTTGGGATGCAGGTTGTATACAAAACGGGAGAACCGTTAAATTCTCGGTTGTAAGGGTGACCGACCAAGATGTGGAATCGGATTCCTAAGGTTGGAGGAAAGTGAAGACAGCAGGAGGGAAATGGATGATTTTTTAGTTTTTTTTTAAAGAATGTCTCTATTTGAAAGATCTATATAGTATATAATTAAAGTTGCAAGGATATGTGAATATATCAAATTCATATTTAATGCATGCCCAAAACAGATACGTGTAAGTTTGCGCTTGTAAATGCAAAATCAAACCTTCCAACCTTCCCTGTGACAGGAGGGACATTGGCAAAGTGAACTATTTTTTTCAGCATGGTACACCGGCCCGTCCATCTTACACCGGTTAGTGGTAACGCTATGGATCTGTAAATGGAAGGTCGTGGGTTCGAATTCTGGCAGAGCACAAAACACATATTTTCAAAAATGCGCTGAAATGAGTTGAAAAATTCATGTACCTTTGCCAAAGAACGGTCACCCAAGGTCCATCCTTTTTGCTTGGAAATAAGCGCTGTGTAGCGAAGACCAAGCTCGTAAAAAGCCCGGTTGATAGTTAAGTTGATAGAGTGCTTGCATTTCATGTCGAGAGCTCGGGTTTGGATCCCACCGAGGGTGTCACTGAAATGATTTCCCGTTTCGGTCTTTAATTTCAAACCCAAAACAAAATACCGGTAAGGCTTAGGTACTCAACCTTCTTAAGAAATGAGTACTGGTGTGAAGAAAAATCAAAACAAGATCAAATTATTCACTTTCATTCTCGGTCCGCCCCTGTTTGCAGTTTGGCGGCGAAATTGCAAAGGTCCTGCATTTCATTAGTGCGAGGTCCCCGAGCGGTTTTCTAGGAACCGTGCGATTTTTTTTAGCGTTCGCGGTATCGCGAATTCCCTGCGAACTGGCCGCAATACGAAACCGCGATGTTTCTAAGTAAATACGAGTGTCTGGCTTCATTTGCGTTCCAGAGACTCTGGCCTACCTTAATTGCAAATGATTACAAGAATTTTACAAGTGCTTACTAAGTAGGAGTCGGTGAAAAATGAGACTTGGTACATTTTTGTGATAACCTATGTTGTACAGATGTTTTAGCATTTTAAGATTCAAAGGTTAAATGCATGTTCATAAGCAGAAACGTTTGAGTTCGTAACAAATGCTGCATGTGCATCTGTAATCTAAGTTGCAAAGATATTGTTATGTTTTTGGGTTCGGAAAGTTTTTAAATTAAAACATGCAGGTCTTCTTTCATTTTCTTTATTTGCACTTAATTTATTATTACAATTTATATTTATTTTTTAGTAACTCAAATTTATTTTCATAGTTCAGTATCGCTTACACTCTTCAATCAAAGGCAACTATCTCACTGACTAGGTGCACTCAACATTACGCCTTATATACTTCACAGACAGAAGTCTCTAGTGATTAATTTGCCATCAAAGCTCTCGAACATTCTACCAACTTCAAGAGTACAAAAGGATCATTTAACCCCTGGAGTGCCAGTAATTTTCTGGCATAGCAGTATTTCATGCGATTTTTGATCTTATTGCTGTGTAACAACTAAAGAAAAATGAAAAAAATCGCATTTAGTACTATGAGCGTAGATCCACGTTCGGGCGCTCGAGGGGTTAATTTCTAGATTTCTTAAGCCTATAATTATTGCTACCTACGACGTACACCTATATTAATCTACTTTTGACATAATACTATAATAATTATCACTACCTACGATGTACACCTATATTAATCTACTATTTACATAGCAATATATTTCATTTGAGATGCGTATTATTAAATGCATTGCCACAAGCAGACTCGTATAAGGTCGCGCTTAAATATGCCGCATGTGGAATTACAATATAAAATCCTAATCTCAAATTAACATACGCCCTGCAACTCCTGCCGCCCTTCTCTAAAACCGGGGCTAGCATTGTCAAAAGTGAACTTAGTATGTACAGCATGGAGGTCAGCCTCATATAGACCTATAGATCAAGGGTTGCAAAGAATAAATAACATTTGAGTACATTAAAAAATCAACAGAACCTTAGAAAGATAAAATCAGTGGGTATATGAATTATATAAAATTAAGAATTACGAAAGAATAAGAATATTAATATGCATACGCCACCAACATTGCAGATCAACAGTATAGATTAGGCGACAATTTTTCCTGTCCTTACATACTTCTTTCTTTTCATCCAGAGTCTTTTCATACAAGCCCTTCTTTTATTATGGCTTTGGATATCCCATTTATTCGCTATTTCAGGTATTTGGTCCATCCATACCTCTCCCGATCTTCCTCTACCTCTAGGAAGGAAGAATATTTAAATTGCTTACTTATCAACCCGGTCAGTGATGCTTTGATGACTGTTTTATCGGTTATCAAAATGCAGAAAATGATTGCAGCAATAATGATTTGCATTCTGCATGCACTCATATGGGTAGGTACTGCAAGATGGCAGATAAGAAAACCGTCAGAGAACAGGAAATCGCGTATTATGGCTATTGCAAATATGTCTTTATTGTATAATTTTAGAGTTCACAAGACGTCCCCTTAGTGCTTGTTTGGCTTATCTACATTAAAAAAAAAATCGTATACCTTTACCAAAGACCGGCCACCAAAAGGTCCATCCAGCCCTACAGCAACTGGGTCTTGGCGATTTCTAGAGCGAGCCGACCATGCTCGCAGAGGGCTCTTGATGTGTGATTCACACAAAAACAGCGCTAACCAAATAAATCAGTCTAATTTAATTTTTTTTTTTAATAGCCCTGCAACAAACTTTTTATTTATTTACCTGGCATGATTTGTAATTTAAAATATTAATTTGTAGAATACAGTAATAGGCGACATGAATTGTAAAAAATATCTTATATATGTATACAAAATTATATTCAATGCTGTTGTATTCTTGTTTAAACAATAAAAAAAAAAAAAAAAAAAAAACAAAGAGTCGGGACATGAACTGCCACTATCACAACACCTCTGCGGCACTTCAACAAGTGTCATAGACCCATAGAGTCTCTTGAAGCCGGAGAGTCTCCCGCACATGATTCTTTAACTAAAGTGAACCATTTTTACAGTATGGATGGTCAGCATCATACCAACCTAAAAGTCAAGAAATGTAAATACCAAATTTGAATACATCCACGCAGCTTAGATTATGGACCCATTAATTCCCCGTCTACCTTCTGGTATGTGGTATGTGGGAACGGTCCCCTCGCGGTGTCGAACTCTAACCTCCGGGTTCAAGCCACCGTGACCACGGAGCCGACACGCTCCGCTACTGATTCTCAATTTTAAAGGAACTCACCTCGAGGCAGTGGAACTTTTGATTTTTCAAAAATACCAATTGTCAAGTTTTTACAATTTTTTTGTGTATGTTCATTTAAGGTTTGGTGTTAATTTATTAGTATACACATTCACCTTTTGTAAGCGCGATCTTATATATATCTAATGGGAATGCATTTAATATGAGTCTTAAATGTACCATATTTTTGCTACTTAGATTATATATAGATTACCGATTAATTTGGTGAAAGTGTGAAAGTGAAGATTAAAAGAAGTTTGTTAAGATGGTTTGGGCATATGGAGAGAATGAATGAGGAAAGACTGATGAAGAAAGTATATGTTGGTAGAATAGATGGATGTCGTGGTAGAGGAAGACCGAGAAAGGTATGGATGGACCAAATATCCGAAATTGCGAATGAATGGAATATCCAGAGTCATAATAAAAGAAGAGCTTGAATGAAGAAGGTTATGACTCTGGAGGAAATGAAAGAAGTATGTAAGGATAGAAAGAAATGGTGGTTGATCTGTGATGTTGACGGCTAGGGTTTGTTAAAGTGAAATTGGTCTTATGATTTTTTTTTATGTCCATGTATATATATTGTTATTTATTGATTTAAAAAAAAAAAAAAAAGTAATTTGTCATGTATGTTCCTTGACTTATAGGTTGTTATGCGGTTGACCACCCATACTGTAAAAAATGGTTCACTTTGCCAATGTCACCCCTGTTTCAGGGAAGGACGGCAAGAGTTGCAAGGCATATGTTCATTGGAGATTGGGTTTTTTATATTGTAGGTCCACATGCGGCATGTGTGAGCGCGAAATTATGCGTGTCTGCTTGTGGGAATGCATTTAATATGAACCTCAAATGATACATATCTTTGCAACTTAGATTTAGATTTAGATAAGACACATTTACCGGTCCTTAGTCTAGTGGTTAGACTGTTAGACTTGTTGTAGTGCTGCAGAGGGTGATGTGGCAGTTGATGTCCCGACCCTTTGTTGCAAGGATGCTAGCTGCGTAGTGCTGTGGTGCTTTGCTAATGTCATCCCTGTTTCAGGAAAGGTCGGCAAAAGTTGCAGAGCTTATGTTCATTTGAGGTTTGGATTATAATTTGTAAGAACCTACACATGCAGCATTTGTAAATGCAAACTTACACGTGCCTGGTTGTGGACATGCATTTCATATTAATTCAAAAATTTCTTACATCTGTTCTTTGACTAAGAGGTTGAAATTTGACTGACCCCTCCATGCTGCAAAGTCTTGGTTCACCTTTGCCAATGTCACCCCTGTTGGAGGGAATTTCGGTAAAAGTTGCTGAGTGTGTGTGTTCATTTGAGGTTGGTTTTAATTTGTAAGTACAAATTCACCTTTTGTAAGCGCGATCTTATATGTGTCTAATGGGAATGCATTTAATATGATATTTTTGCTACTTAGATTATACATAGATAATCGATTTATTTGGTGAGCCTGTTTTTGTGTACATCACACCTCAAGAGCCCTCTGCGAGCTTGAATGTCACCATAGAAAGCGCCAATTCTCAAACAAGACCCACTTGCTATACTTAAGGCTTGATGGACCTGCGGAGACCGGTTTTTGGTAAAGGCATATTACTCTTTGAAACAATGAAAAGTTTTTTGTGCTCCACCGGGAATCGAACCGTCAACCTTCCAATCACGAGTTCGAAGTGTTAACCACCTAAAAAATACTGTGTAGTTATTATAATTGTAGTCGCAGATATACATTTTTTATTCCCACAACTTTGGGAAGCTCTGGTATTAAAGAATAAAGTACTTAAGAATACATTAAGGCAAGAATAATTACGCTGATTCCTGTGAACACGTTCTACGGACAATTTGTCCGAACAAACAAACAAACAAACAAACAAAAATGTTTGAAAATCATTTCTAGAAAATCCGTTTAATTGACGGGGCATTATATAATAATGGAGGCCGCACCATTGAAAAAGACTAAAAATATTTTGTGACGTCACACAGCCGGTGAACTTCTAATGCCACCTATGAATTAATTGATCAAATCAATGTAGTGATGAAAATCTACACGTCTATCTTGCGAATTGTTCTCTTGTGACTTCCGCTGTCCTACCATTTTGACCTCTTATATAGTGAACCGGAGAGGTATTTCTCGCAATTTCTCGACTATTCCACCACCAGAACATTTACGCACACACAATCACTAGAATGTCATTCCAAGGCACGAATACTCCTAGATGGTTCTGTATTACGTGCTTCAGTGTGTGTAATCATTTTGATGTATGTGTGTATAAGCGCACGTATTTTAAGTTCGCAACATTACTTTTTAATTAAGCTTATGTTCATTTGAGATTGTTTTTTTTTATATTGTAGGTACACAAGCAGTTTTAGTAAACGCGCACTTAAACATATCTGCTAGTTGGCATGCATTTAATATGAATCTTCAATGTTAACACTGAACAAATGTTGATTCAGTAATTTGAGAAATCGTGGATAAAACATTTTATTGTGTGCAACTTCTCATAGTAAGTGAACTAATTATAAGGAAGTGCTCATGACAAACTTCTAAACTACAGGATTTTCACACTTTTTTAGTGTTTTCTTTCGTAGAAAATAGGGAAAAAGATGCATTTATCTGAGAAACCCATGTTAGCTTAATATGTCACTTATTCAGTGTTAGGTTTAATGAAAGTTGATTATTTAATATATACCTTTAATGATCTTTATGCACATTATTTTCGTTTCTGACTACTTATTTCGACGGCGTTCGGACACAGTGCTCGACCGGGAAAATTCAAATTAAAAGTAAACCATTCACTCGATTTCCGGCGCGAATTTAGCGTTCTTTGGGTAATCTATTTTCAAATGTACATTTTTTTTTCGTTTTCAAAAAAAGAATAATATCCGCTCGTTGCGTTGAATGAGCCAATCAGCGTCCGAGGTGGCATTTTTGAAAATGGCCAATTTGTGTTGGTTTTTTAGGGCAAAATTAAGTACTTGGTGAATTGATTAATTGGTTTCTTTTTTGTAGTTTCTGATTAAATTTCAGGTCAGGCTTGAGTGAAAAAAGACAGGATACAATTTGTTTTTCTTTTTAGTAATAGTCTAACGGCGTAATTCTCAAACAGCAAAGCCGTGGTTCATCCGCAGCCTACAGTGAATTTTCCGTACAAATAAAATGATGATTCGTAGATCAGCTATGGATTAAATGTTTTGTGAATAGCACTGGTAGAAGTTGATTATTATCATCATTATTTCATTGACTTACACGTTGGTATGAGGCTGACCCCCCACACTGACAAAAATGCTTCACTTTGCCCATGTCAGTCCTGTTTTAGGGAAGGCCAGAAAATTTTGCAGGTTTATGTTCATTTGAGGTTTTGATTTTAATTTGTAATTACACATGAAAACATTTGTAAGCACTAACTTACACGTGTCTGTTTGTAGACATGCATTGAATATATATCTGAAATACTTTTGTATCTTTGCATCTTAAACGATACAAAAGTCGGTATGAGGCTGACCACTAACCACCTATGTGGGAACTGTAAAATTTTGTTACCTTTGCCAATGTCAAACCAGTTTCAGGAAAGAGCGACAAGATTTGCAGGCCTTGTGTTCAGTTCATTACAAGTACACTCGATCTTACACGTGTCTACTTATGGGCGTGCATTTAAAATGAATCTTAAATGTTAAAACATAAAGCTTGGATTATTATAGTGATCAGAGTATTTATTTGGTATAGATGTCATGGCCGAGGGCGCCAAGTGGGCTGATCTTTCTAGCGTGTTTGGAATAGAACAACGTTGGTTCGATCCCCGCTTGGGTCATTTGACCATAACTTTGACCCTGGTTCAACAGATGTCATTGGGCAATGATTAATTAATAATTCATCAAAATAAACAACAATTAATTATTAATTGATGATATTAGTACCTGTCTCTAGCCAGGCAGAATAGGTTAGTGAATTGTACCTATTTCTCTTCACAAATCTATTAAAAAAAAAAAACGTTCGAAAATCCGACCTTCTCTACATCAGGGTTCGTAAAATCCGTAAAAAAAATCGTACTTGAGGCACATGGTATCCATTTATTATAGAAATAATACTCATGACTCATTTCTAATGGCGAGTTGCGCAATGAGAACGTTTCTTGACACATCCTCGCTCCGTGGTCAGATAACAGTGTACCTGTGGCTGTTGTCTATACCACTGCAGGTTCCATGTGACGTCACGCGGACACGTGACCCAATCAGCTGTTGGCCACGTGCCAGATAAGCTTGAACTTGAATCAAAGTTGTTTTTTATTTTCTGTTTATTTGTAAGTACACATTCAGCATTTGTAAGCGCGAACTGCGCGTGTTTGTTTGTGGGCATGCATTTAATATGAGCTTTAAATGTTAATATATCTTTGCAACTTAGATTATAGATTATAGATTTATTCATACTCATTCACAGTTCTTTTATTTTACATAGTCCTGTCGATAGCTCAGTTTGTAGAGTGCTTGCATTCCATGCCGAGAGCTTGGGTTCGTATCCCACCGAGGCCGAGGGTGTCAGAAATGATTTCTCTTGAGGTGTGATATTAAGCACAATGGGTCTGCTTGAGAATTGGCGCTTTGTAGGGACGATCAAGCTCGTTAAAAGTCCGGTTGATAGCTCAGTTGGTAGAGTGCTTGCATTCTATGCTGAGAACTTGGGATCGAATCCAATCAAGGGTGTCTGCAATGATTTCCCGTTTCGGTGTTTATTTTAATCCCAAAATAAAATACTCGCCATGTTTACTCAGCATTTTCAAGAAATGATAACAAGCACTTTCGGGAGCTGGGAGACTACTCATTTAATTGAAGTGGTTAGCGTGAGGCTGGCACGCTTACCTGTAAAAATACATAGGTCCCGAATCACCACATGCGACCGCTTCGGGGATAACGCTGGCAAGATGTTCCACTATATGTGTAGCTTAGTTGCGTAGGTAAGTAGTCCCAAGATAATCTTTAAGTCAAGTGCTCATAATAGGCAAAATAAATGTTGTGTTATTATAGTTTTTAGAGTGGATTTATTATTACAGTGAAAGTTCATTTTTAATCATTTAAAAATTCAAGTGGATAAAACATAGTATTAATTCACTTATTTATTTCCTTTTTGTGCTCCAATTTTTGTTAACCAATCTGCTCCTGAAGATGCCTCATTAGGCGAAAATGTTCGAGCACAAAAAATAAATGAATAAGTGAATTAAAACTATGTTCTACCCATTTGAATTTTTAAATATTTTTTTAAATGTTGTGTTGTTTGTGATGTTTTGGTATGTTCTGTTTTACATACATAAGTATGTGATGCTTTGACATGTGGTGTTTTGTCTGCCGTTTTGTCGTACTGTATTGTGTCATTCGCTATTGTTCTGTCATGCGTTGTTCTGTCATGTGTAGTTCTGTCATGTGTAGTTCTGTCATGTGTCGTTCTAACCTGTCATCATTTTTTTACATTATTAATTTATCTTGGACTTATCCGGCTCCATTAGAGGAAATAATTAAATTCCAAAGTTTCCCATCTTTACAAAAACAAGTGAAGAATGTTGTGTATGTGTCGATATCAGCTGATACGCCATCGATTCTTAATCGTTATCGTCCCTTATCGACAGCTTATATCGGGTACAAGACTACCGAACAATATGATAAAACTGCCTATCGTCATAACGATCGCAGTGCTTATCACACACAGGTATGTTTGCGCTTAGCACGCAGCGAGGTCGTGTGCCGATATATGTTTTTTTTTGTCCGGTTTTTTGAGGCTCACCCCTGTCCCAAGGAAGGTCGGCAAGAGTTGCAGGCTTGTGCTCATTTGAGATTGGTTTTTCATGATGTACCTGTTCTAATCTAATCTAATCTAAGTTGCAAAGAAATGTTACATTGGAGATTCACATTGCATGCATTTTAACAACCAGACACGTACAAGTTCGCGCTTGCACATGCCGCATGAGAATCTACAACACAAAAACCAAATCTCTAATGGACATACACCCTGCAAATCTTGCCGTCCTTCCCTGAGACAGAGGTGACATTGGCAAAGTGTACCATTTTTACAGCATGGGTGGTCAGCCGCATACCAACCTATAAATCAAGGAACATTTTTTTAATTTAAAAATGTAAATTGTTGTGTTTGTTCCTTGACTTATAGGTTGCTATGCGGCTGACCGCCCATACTGTAGAAAATTGTTCACTTTGCTAATGTCACCCTTGTTTCAGCGAAGGTCGGCAAGAGTTGCAGGGCGTATGTTCATTTTAGATTTGCGTTTTTATGTCGTAGCTTCGCATGCGGTAAGTATGTTCAAACGCGAATTTATACGTGTCTGCTTTGTTACATATCTCTGATGGTTAGAAAAGATTAGGTAATATATTTAACTTGTTTTTGCATTGTCTCCCAAAGGGTACCTGTTTATTTTCACAGGTAAGGTGTTCCGCGAGCTGTCGGAAAAACTGTTTGTTGTATCGCTCACATTACCATGTTATTAAATTTATTCCAACGGATGCATTTAATGATGAAGTGAGGAAGGAGTGACGCTATCAGCTGTTTTTCTCTCTAATTACTTTCCGCCATCTTGTCCTTACTGATATGCAATCTGTTGATGCAATAAATCAGCAAGAATAACTAGAATTAAATACTAGTTGGTATGAAGCTGACCAACTATAATGTAAAAAAATATACACTACCAATCCTACCCCTGTTTCAGAGAATGTCGGCAAGTGTTGCAAGTTTTATGCTCATTTGAAACTTGGGTTTTAATTTTTAAGTCCAGATGCAGCATGCGTAAGCGTGAACTTATCCGTGTTTGTTTGTGGGCATGCATTAAACATGATTTGTAAATTTTAATATATCCACGCAACTGAGATTATAAATGTTTTTAGGCTTTCACGGCCGGATTCATATGCTTGATTTTTTGGTTCCGGGTTTTGATCGTGGTCCATAGTTTTTGCTTCTTTTCTTCTTTTTTCTTTCTCCTTTCTTGACACTTCTTGGAGACTTTCAACTTACGTTTCGTCACCTCTGCGGGTGACTTCTTCGGAGCTCTGCTCACCTGTGAATGTCTTTTGCCTTTACATTACGTCAATTTTATCGATTACAATATTTGACCGATCCGTAGTCCAAGTGGTAACACTTCGGACTCGTAACTGGAAGGTTGTGGGTTTGAATCCCGGCAGAGCACAATTTTTTTTTTCAAATTTGCTCAATTATGCTCGGACTGGTTCGGGCAGCCAGCATATTCGCAATGCTGCCAACTTTCTAGAAACAGTTTTACGTTCACCCGATTTTATTCGTACACATTGAAATACAACTGTGAAGTCCTTTGTTCTCTTTCTTACCAAGGACAATTTTCTTTTAAGTAAGTTGAAACAGATATATACCTACAATGTATATTTTCGTTAAAATAATTTCTAGTTCACAGATGTCATAAGTCAATGGGTACAATACATGATTGACGAACAGACACTTCACTATGGGAAATGCTCCAATGACAATGTGAAGTTCCACATTGAGTCAGGTCGCAAACGGATTCATTTTCGTACACGAGATGAGCATTGTGTTCACTCACATTCGCGCCCATTTAACAATGGCATCAATGCAAGGTCCCCCATAGACAATGAGTGAGGTGGGAGACCTCTTGAGACAATAGCAACAAGTATAACATCACGTTAAAGTTTCTCAAAAAAATATCTAAGTAAACTTAAACGCTCGCGGAGGAGCGGTATCCGAGTCTACGTACATTTTTCTGGTAAACACAGTGGTTGAGTTAAAAGTTTGAAATTGCAGCAGCTGATGGACAATATATTCAAATTTGTATGAAAAAATGTACAGTTATGGGTAACTGTGAATGCCTGTGAAGTTTTGATTGATTTTTAATTATATAAACCGGTCCGTGGTCTAGTGGTAGCGCTTTGGACTCGTAAATGGAAGGTTGTGGGTTCGTATCCCAGCGGAGCATAAAAAATATAATTTTTGTTTTCAAATATGCTCTACACTGGGTTGAAAAAATCATATACCTTTCCCAAAGATCGGTTACCAAAGGATCATCCAGCTTTACAGCAACTGGGTCTTGCTTGAGAATTGACGCTTTGTAGCGACGATTAAGCTCAGTTGGTAGAATGCTTGTATTCCAAGCTGAAAGTAATGGTTCGATCCCCACTGAGGGTGTCAGAAATGATTTCCCGTTTCGGTAAAAAAACGCAACGCAACTAAGCTACACATATAGTGTAACTTCTTGCCGCGTTATCCCCGAAGGGGTCGCATGTGGCGAGTTGAACCTATTTATTTTTACAGGTAAGGGGGCCGGCCTTACGCCAACCACTTCAGTTGAAGTGGGGATTTCCCAGCTCCCGAGGGGGCTGGTACTCATTTCTTGTGAAGGCTGAATAAACCTTGCCGGTATTTTTATTATGGGGTTTGAAATAAACACCAAAATAGGAAATCATTTCTGACACCCTCCTCGGTGGGATTCGAACCCGAGCGCACGGGATAGAATGCAAGCACTCTACCAACTGAGCTATCGACCGGTGTTTATTTCAAACCCAAGATCCAGCATGTCTTAAATGAAAACCAGCCCCCCTGGGAGCTAAGAAACCCCCACTTCAACTGAAATCGTTTGGTGTGAGGCCGGCCCCTTGACCTATAAAAATTAATAGATCCTGAATCTTTGAATATTAAATGTACATTTAGGCAACTTGGATTATATAATATTCTAGATAGGATACAGAGAGCCTACAATTAAAATATTTTCATAAGTACGTCTAAATTCAAGAATTTCTTGATACATTTTCAAGACAATCGTAGACCTGGTTTTAATAGAACAGTTGAAGTACTTTTTTTGTTTAGTCGAACTAAAATTTTCAATGGACTCTCCTTGTTTCGACTTTTAAAGAAAATTTAGTACCTACCAGAAATGTTTTCTTGTCGTATTCTAAGTAAACTAAAATGTAAAAAAACCTGTTTAATTCTTGTAAAAATTTAATCAATCGAATGTGTTCTTGTTTTGCATCGCTCGATGTCTCATTGTGTATGTCTTTAAAAAGCTGTTGTTTTCAAAATGTCTTGTAAATTCTCTGAATGATAAAGCGTTTGCGAGAATTTCCGACTTCAGAGAATCTGAATGCTTCGGAGAAATTTTTATCATAATTTGAATTCAATTGACGATTTCTCAGTTTTATAGGCACTTTTATTATTTTTAGTCATCGTTCTTTCTACAAGCAATCTATAATCTAAGCTGCAAAGACATGTTGACATTTAAGGCTCATATTATATGCATGCCCACAGACAGGCACAGAAGTATGCTTAAACCCTCCTCGTACCCGTCCTGTATGTATGTGTCAGAAGGACCCACAGCACATGAACACTCAAGCAAAGCTATATATTTTCTAAAGTCTTGGGCCTTCCCGTGAAGTGAAAGCAACGGCACGACAAAACAAGAACCTCTAGGTCAGAGGCGTGCCCATGACTCTAAAAGTAAATGGTTCGATGTTACTGAAGCTAACAGCATACCTCGGGTTGCACTCCTTGTGGGATTGTTGCTAGATCACGAGTAGCGTGAATAATGATACATGCAGGTTCGCGCCTACACATTCTGTATGTGTGCATATAAATAAAAAAAACCTCACAAGTACATAAACCTTGCAACTCCTGTCGCCTTTCTCTGAAACGGGGTGGTATTGGCAAAAGTGAACCAATTTTTACAGCACGGGGTGTCAGCTTCAAACCGACCTATCAGTCAAAGAGCCAATCTATAATCTAAGTTGCAATGATATATTAACATTAAAAGCTCATATCAAATGCACGCCCACAAACAAACACGTGTAGTTTGCGCTTACAAATACGTCACAACATTTTTTTCTTATTTCTGTGGTAGACTCTACGCTTCACAGCCGTACGACACAACTGGCCGCATCACCACTAAATCCAAACTAATTTACGTATATTCAAATTCCAAATGTATTTTGAGCAATTTAACCGAAAAGAAGTGTCTCTATTGTCCACAGCATGCTGGAGTCATCAGCCTCACCAAGTTCCACCAGACCCCGGCAGTCTCCTCCATCGTACCACCGCTCCTACGAACAATACGTCCACCAAGCAGGTCCAATATCCAGTCCAGCCCAGGACATGATCACTTCCCAGAACCTGCAGACTGTCCAGGAGATCAACGCCATGCAGCAGCATCAAGAGGACCAGCATCTCCATCAAACCCATCACCAGCAGTGGCCTGGTCTCACCCACCATCTCAGCTACAATTTCGAATATTCGAGATCTCATTACGATCAGTCGAGGATCAACATGGACTATAGGAT
The DNA here is from genome assembly GCA_951799405.1 of Agapetus fuscipes. NCBI lineage: Eukaryota > Metazoa > Arthropoda > Insecta > Trichoptera > Glossosomatidae > Agapetus > Agapetus fuscipes. The sequence continues at coordinate 2,504,780 of OX637352.1, read as the reverse complement.
GCCGTTTGATGGGGCGAGGCACTATCCGGAAGCCGCTTATCCCAGGGCTGCCTTCGGGAGTAAGATTGGACAGGCCAAAGCGCTGAAGGAGGCCAGGATCAGGAGGCCCATGAACGCTTTTATGGTGTGGGCGAAGGTGGAGAGGAAGAAATTGGCTGATGAGAACCCGGATCTCCATAATGCTGATCTCAGTAAGATGTTAGGTGAGTCCTTTAATTTTTTCAATCAAATTAATCTTTCTTACATTATTTGTATGATTTTACTGGGTTCTCTTTTAATTAAACTGCGTTTATTTTTGTAACAGAATTTATTTTACTCGATTTGGTTCACAATTTACAACAATTGATTTCCAGCTCTGGCTTTCGACTTCACGGCTCAATGTTTTAATCGACACTCCCTGATGCCCTATTGCAGTCCCTTTATATAGGTACAAAAGAGATCTTTCTCGCCTATTCGGTTTCTTCACTACCATTCGGTTATACACTACCTAGTTGGTCGCAGTGGCGAAGGGTGCCATACAACTCGATTCCCATCGGCTTCCCTTTTAAAATGAGGCAAAAAAGTAATTAAAAAATAAAGGCAGTAAAAAAATACATTTAAAACCAAAGAAACAATCCGTATTTTTCCCCCATTGAAACCATGCAGTCTACTTTATTATCATTTTTGCCTCATTTTAAACGGGAAACCGATGGGAATCAAGTTGTATGGCACCCTTTGCCACTGGACTCCCTTTATATAGGTACAAAAGAGATCTTTCTTGCATATTCGGTTTTTTCATTACCATTCGGTTGTTCACTACCTACCTAAGCTTTTATTTATATCATAAACTAACATAGACAAACCAAGCACAACTACTAATATCTTACGTATTCGTAAGAATATTAATTGTAACTAAGCGACTTACCGGCTCCATTTAAGGTCTGACTGGCTAAGTGACATAAACAGCCGTATAGAGCGTTAATTATTGGAGAGTGATTAAATATATACATATTATATTTCTCCGTTTAGACCAGTGGTATTTTTATTCGCTTGCATTATGGAGTTATAGGGTTCTGTGTATGGACTTGCACTGGCGTCAGTTACTTGATAATTTATATGTGTTTGCATTAAAAACTGGCATGCGAGGTGATGGAATACGACTAGCAAGATTATGTTTGGTAGATCTTCATTCTGTTTGAATAATTTCGTTAAAAATCTTTTCACATTATCAAAATCGGCTTCTTACGTAAAAAATTGTAATAAAATGAAAAAAACAATATTTTCCAAAATATAGCACATACAAATAAATGTAAAAATAACGTAACTGTAACTCTGTCGCTATTACGCTAGGGATGGCCAGAGATTCTTCAGAGCTGCATAAATTTGTTCCTATCCTTACATACCACATTCAATCCATTTATATCCATCACCTATTTAATGCATTTTTTTCTTTTACGCTCACTTTGGTTTTCCCATTCTTTCACAATCTCCTCAATCTGATCACTACCTACTTTTCTCGGCTGTCCCTTACATCTTTTCCTTTCACACCTTCTCTCTATATATACATTGTAGAATTATCATCATTTATTCTTTCTACATGCCCAAACCATTTCATGACATTATTTTGTACCTTAACTTTCACATTCTCTTCCTACTTCTATTCTTTCTTTACCCGTGACACTTTTTAAATAATATATTCTATTAACCTTTAGAATTTAGATACAAAAAATCACAAACACGCCTGTCTTTTTATCTGCTGTCACTCTTTTACTAGCACTATAAAGGGGTAAAAGAAAAAAAACGACAGATTTAGGGTTTATAGCATTCTTAATTTGAATCTTAAGGCCCTGTTGCACGAACCATATTTCATTGACACATAAAATTTGATTGCTTAGTTCTGGTAAGGAAGTGGGTAATAATATGATCGGATTTGAACAGGAAAGATGATGTACATCAGCTGATTTACGTACATGCAACCAAATTTTTGATTTGATTGGAGCAATCACACTTAATTTTGATTTTTGTCTGATTGGAGTTTGGTGCAACACGCCCCAAGTGTTATATTGATTTAAGCAACGAGTTTTTTTATCGTGTTTAAACGCGTGGTCTAAGTTATCTGATGTCATTTTACCACAAGCGAACGTCACATCTTTATTAAAAGTGTTATTTATTTATTACAGGTTTAATTTTTTGCATTTAATTTTTTTTGTACAAATCCAGCGAGAACCGCGCGTAAACGGCGCGACAGACTTCTGAATGGCAATACGATCCATACAAGATCTATATACAAGTGTGGATTAAGCAATTAATAAGGCAATTAAACCATTTAAAATCTACTTTATGGGATATTAATTAAAAACTAGTAATTAACGCAAAAGGTATTTGTGCTAGTTTATCATTTTCAATGAAGATATCTAAAGAAAATTATTTTAATTGACCATATTTTGTCATCTGAACAAATATCTTGGATCTAAAATTTATATTAAAATTTATGATTCATCACCGGTCCGTAATCTAATCTAATCTAATAATCTAATCTAATCTAAGCTGCAAAGATATATATCATTTAAGATTTATTTTAAATGCATTCCCACAGGCAGACATGTATAATTTCGCGCTAACACATGCCGCATGTGGACCTACAATATAAAAACCCAATCTAAAATGAACATAAGCCCTGCAACTCTTGCCGTCCTTCCCTGTAACAGGGGTAACATTGGCAAAGTGAACCATTTTTACAGCATGGGCAGTCAGCCGCATATCAACCTTTAAGTCAAGGAACATACACGGCAAATTACATTTTTTTAAATCAACAATAATGGTATATATAGACATCAAGACATTAAGTATAATTAATAAATAATAATACATTAGGCTTATTAATTTAGTGAGCGCTGTTTTTGTGTGTATAACACCTCAAGAGCCCTCGTAGTCTAATGGTTACGCTTTGGACTCATAAATTTGTGGGTTCGAATCCCGGCGGAGCACAAAAAAAATACCATTTTTTTTTTCATATGTGCTCTTCACTGGGTACAAAAATCCATATTCCTCTACCAAAAAGACACCCAAATATCTCGCTGATTTGATCAAACCAGTCACCCTCGGCAAAAAAAACCTAACACTGCGCTCGGCTGAGACTGGAGCCAAATCAAGGATTGAAGAACCTATAAGAAGAGTTAACACAATATTTGGAGAGCGTGCATTTGCAGTTGCTGGTCCTCTGGCCTGGAACCACCTGCCACATCATGTGAGAGAGCTAGAGGACCATGGAAAGTTCCGGCATGCACTGAAGACAAGCAAATTTCTGGCATAGTTTGCAAAAGCGCCCTTGGAGTGATTACATCACGAAACGGCGCTATAAAGAAATCATCAACTCATCATCATTATCATCATAAACCGGTCACAGCATTTGGGCCTTGCTTGTGAATCGGCGCTTTCTATAGCGACGAGCAAGCTCGCAGAGGGCTCTGGAGGTGTGATTCATACAAAAACAGCGCTCACCGAATAAGTCATCCTACTATTATATATATTTTTATTATCGATTTCCGTTGGCTTAAGACTATTAAAGAGAGACCATGTCTATACAAGAGGCCATGGCAGAGGTGACGCTAAGGTCTGGACGTGGTATTTTGACCTCTGTGTGGCCACGAAACTCTGTATAATTAGAGGGGCTGGACTCTTAAAAGAAAATCATGTGATTCGATGGGTGCTAGAATAGTACATTGACGTAACAATGATTTTTTTCATTAAAAACTAGCAGGCAATACAACACACAACACAACAATACGCAGCTTACAGCCCTGCTACAAAGGATCAAGACATCAACCGCTACGTCACCAACGCTCACACAACTGCGGCACTCTTACAAGTGTCATAAACCTCGTATGTTTCCCTACGCTATTTTGGCATGTGGAATTTTTTTACTGAGGTAGGTAAAGAAGGCAGATTCACGCAAACATATGTCCAAAAATTTTTTTTCTTCGTCATCCGACTGACATCAAAGTTGACACGATTCATTTGAAGTGTAATCTTCATGTTTCTTGAAAATATGGTTAAAATCTGATGAGCGGTGTAGGTAGGCAGTTTTTCAATACATATAAAAATGTAGAAACAAAATGTTTGTGATTCGATCGAAATCCAACTTCACAAGAATCAATTCTAAAATATTTTACATGTTTCCTGAAAAAATATTATAATCAGTTGAGTGGCTTAGGAGTCTTTGTATAGGAGACACACTCAATTACAATTCAGAGTTATGCTCATTTGTATACGTAAGCTTACTTATGGACATGCGTTGAGTGTAAATCTTACATGATAATGTATATTTGCAACTCAGATTATAGATAGTTAGCTAGCCGGGTAGGTAACTCCAGTTGCTGTAATACTGGTTTAACCTCTGCAATCGGCTTGGTAAAAGTCATTTTGTGTTACGACATCAGAACGCTAGAGCGAAGCACGGGTCTTCAACAAAATACAACTGAAAACTCTCCGACTGGGTGGGGCTGTCAATCAGGCCGTCGATAATCTTAAAGCAGGGGACTGTTTAAACGTTATTTCTTTTTACCATTATGTTCGTCTTGCCCATGACACTGCAGTATACGAAATTTTAAATACTAAATTGTGCGTTGTCGCCCAAGCGGAAACCGCGTGGGACGAAATTGTCGAAAATTAGATACCGGCTTGTGTGTATCTAAATACAATGTATCTAATACTTTGGCGTCCAGTGACAAAATCACATTAAAAAAATACTTGAAATCTAAATTCAAATAATTGTATACTTAAACACAAGAATTTGATGTCTATAATAATCTATAAGCTAAGTTGCAAGGATATATTCATTCAAAGCTCTCAGATGTATGCCCACAAACAAACATGTGTAGTTCGCGCTTACAAATGCTGAATGTGTACTTACAAATAAAATCCAAACCTCAAATGAACATAAGCTCTACAACTTTTGTGGACCTTCCCTGACAGGGGTGAAATTGGCAAAGTGAACCATTTTTTCAGTATGGGTGGTCAGCCTCATACCAACCTATAAGTCAAGGAATACGAATAATAAAACACATTTAAATGCAAAAAAATAACAAAACCTTAAAAATAAATCTATACAAAAAAAGTCTAAAATTTCCTATGCAAAAAATGTAGCAAATTAATAAGCCAACATTAGAAATCAACATTGCAGATTAGCCGCCCCTTCTTCCTGTCCTTGCATACTTCTTTCATTTCATCCAGAGTCATAACCTTGTCATACAATTTTTCATACATGTCTATAATAATATAATCTATAATCTTAGTTGCAAGGATATATTCATTTAAAGCTCTCAGATGTATGCCCACAAACAAACACGTGTAGTTCGCGCTTACAAATGCTGATTGTGTACTTACAAATAAAATCCAAACTCAAATAAACATAAGCCCTGCAACTCCTGCCGACATTCCCTGAAACAGGGGTGACATTGGAAAAGTGAACCATTTTTTACAGTATGGGTGGTCAGCCTCATACCAACCTATAAGTCAAGGAATACGAGTTGTAATGGAATGTAAGTTGCAAAAATAAATATTAACATTTAAGATTCATATTAAGTGCATGCCCACAAGCAGACACGCGTAAATTCTCGCATACAAATGCTGCATGTGTACTTGCAAATTAGAATCCAAGTATCAAATGAACATAAGGCCTGCAACTCTCAACAGGGTAGACATTGGGAAAGTGAACCATTATTTACTGTCAGGGTGGTCAGCTTAATACTAACCTATGTAAATCAAGGAAACTATTGAATATGAGAAAGCATAAAAAAAGAAAATCACAGAGTTTAATTTTCACATGTTGAGTATTAATTTCACCTCGAGTACTTTCGACTTGCTTCCGTCATTTTCATGAGGACACTGTTGCAAAATTGCCATGACACAAAACCATAGAGAATTCAGAAGGATCAGTTACGAAAAAGAGTTACAATCAGCAAAACGCAAAAACGCAACTAAGCTACACATATAGTGTATTTTCTTGCCTGCGTTTCCCCGAAGGGGTCGGATGTGGCGCTCCGGGACCTATTTATTTGTACAGGTAAAGCAGCCGGCCTCACACCAACCACTTTCAGTTAAAGTGAGGGTTTCCCAGCCTGGTTCTCATTTCTTGTGAAGTCTGAGTAAACCTTAGAGATCGAACCCTTGCTCTCGGCATGGAATGCAAGCATTCTACCAATTGAGCTAACGAGCTAAATCGTCTTCGCTACAACGCGCCAATTCTCAAGCAAGACCCAGTCGCTGTAAGGCTGGATGGGCCTTTGATGACCGGTCATTGGTAAAGGTTTTATGAATTTTTCAACCCAACGAAGAGCAAATTTGAAAATATAAATGGTATGTTTTTGGTGCTCCGCCGGGAATCGAACCCACAACCTTCGCATTCAGAGTCCGAAGTGTTACCACTGAACTACGGACCGGTCTAACATCAAAAAAGCATTAAAATCAATAAAACATTATTTTTAGGGTCAGTTTTCAAGCTGTATACAATTAAAAAAGAAAAGAGTTGAAATTTGTGTTACAAATGATATTCAACAAATCTGTAACCCATTTTATTTCAAGTCATCTGTTGCCTGCCCGAGGCTTATTCATACCTTACCTGTAAAGCATAATAGGTGCCGGTTTATACCTAACCGACAATGACTTGCCAGTAAAGGGGGGCCCACTTAATATTAGAAACGATATCACTAAACATTTAGGATTATTTCAAGAGACGGATTTGGTTTTTTGACAAAATATGAAGAAAGTTTTTTTTTTAATATTGCTATTTGATTAGGGCCGCTTAATTATTTGTAAGTAGGTTCCTTGACTTATAAGTTGGTATGAGGCTGACTACCTATGCTGTAAAAAATGGTTCACGTTTTTTTTAAAGAAATCCTGAGCGGGAGACTCCCTAGGTTTCAGAGACTCTAGGGATCTATGATACTTGTTGTAGTGTTGTTTACGAGCTTGGTCGTCGATTTAACGCGCCAATACTCAAGCAAGACCCAGTTGCTGTAAGGCTGGATGGACCTTTAGTGACCGGTCTTTGGTAGAGGCTTTATGAATTTTTCAACCCAGCGTAGAGTATATTTGAAAATATAAATGCGATATTTTTGGTGCCCCGCCGGGATTCGAACCCACAACCTTCCATTTACGAGTATTGTCACTGCACTACGTACCGGTCGAACTTTGCCAATGCCACCCCTGTTTCAGGGAAGGTCGGCAACAGTTGCAGGGCTTATAATCATTCAAGATTGGGTTTTTATGTTGTTAAGCGCCAACTTATACGTATCTGAATTTAATATGAATCTTAAATGTAATATATCTTTGCAACTTAAATTGCAATTGGCTTGTGGCACTTTACTTTAAAAAAAAGCTACTAAGCTTCACACATAACGTAACTTCTTGCCGCGTTCTCTCCGAAGGGGTCACATATAGCGGGTGTAACTTACATATATTTACTAGTAAGGGGGTCGGCCTTACACCACCCACTTCAGTTGAAGTGGGGGCTTCCCAGCACTCATTTCTTTCATTTTTAAGGTTGTCTGTAAGATATCGCCATGTGCGATAAGACCGCCCATTGTACATATGTCTCTTTTTGTTTATAATTGTAATGTAATTTATTTGTGGTGTACAATAAAGTTTATTTTCATTTCATTTTCATTTCATTTCATTTCATTTCATTTCATTTTCATTTCATTTCATTTCATTCTTGTGTAGGCTGAGTAAGCCTTATCAGTTTATTTATTTATTTTGGGTTTGAAATAAACACCAAAACGGGAAATCATTTCCGACACCCTCAGTGGGGTTGTAACCCTTGCTCTCGGCATGGAATGCAAGCACTCCACCAACTGCGCCATCGACTGGATAAATTGTCTTCCTCTTCTTCTTCTTATTGAGGTGTTTATTCTCCTTCAGATATTTCGGCTCTGCACACAAGTCCCACATCACGGTGACTTGTCATAACAGCGCTGCAATACGGTCGTACTAATCGTTGTGTTGTGTTTGATTCGGAATGAAAAAAATAGAAATCAGATTCTGGGGTCACCGCGGGACTCCGGCCATTCTCTCTAACTAACCTTTTGTAGTATTACTAAGCTGCACATATAGTGCACCTTCTCATCGCCAAGGTGTGCCACGTGTGGCGAGTGTAATTTATATTTTCATTGGTAACGGGGAAGGCCTTAAAATAATGATTAGATTAGGATGGTTTATTTGGTGAGCGCTGCTTTTGTGTGAACCACACCTCAAGAGCCTTTTGCGCCAATTCTCAAGCAAGACCCAGTTGCTGTAAGGCTGGATGGACCTTTGGTGACCGGTCTTTGGTAAAGGTTTGTGAATTTTTAACCCAGCGAAGAGCATATTTGAAAATATAAATAGTATTTTTTTGTGCTTCGAAGGGATTCGAACCCGCGACCTTACGAGTCCGAATCACAAACCACTGGACTACAAACCGGGCAACTAAAGATTCATGGATTCATAAAAAAAACTATACCCACAAGCACTTTGGAAGCCCAAATCTCAAATGAACATAAACAATGCAACTTTTTAACCAGCCGCTCTTTGCTGAAACGAGGGTAAAATTAGCAAAGTGAAGCAATTTTTACAGAATGGTTGGTCAACATCATCCCAACCTGCAACCTTTAAAGAAACAACGTAACGCTCCTAAGCTACACATATAGTATAACTTCTTGCCGCGTTTTACCCGAAGTGATCCTTTGTGGTGAGTGTAACCTATTTATTTTTACAGGTAAGGGCCCGGCCATGCATTCAGTTTAAGTGGGTGTACCTACTCAGCTCCCGACGGGGCTGGTAATTATTTCTTGTGAAGGCTGAGTATACTTTGCCGGTATTTTATTTAGGGTTTGATATAACAACGAAACGGGAAAGCCTTACTGACGCCCTAGGTGGTATTCGAACCCGAGCTCAGCGTGGAATGCAAGCATTCTATCAACTGAGCTATCCACTGGACAAGACTCTATAGAATACAGCATAATATGATATTTTTAATTATGTATATTAGATTTAAGCTCTCAGAAAAGCAGTAAAAAAATCCGAAAAACGTAATTCTAAAATTAAAAATTAAAATTAAGTGGTTGGGTTATATGCTTATTTACATCTGTACACATATTATATATGTGTTTTAAAGAATATATATAAACCGCGTTAATGTGTACAAGCTCTGTACATAATAAAGTCAGATAGGTATTTAAGAGTCAGTGTGGCCAGCCTCATCTGCATAACAGGCTGGCCACACCCAGAAACCGGCGGGAAGATAACATAACCTAAAATATTGTATAGATACCTACCGATATTATGTATACCGGGTGGTGTCGAGTCCAAAAAAAACCTTTTGTATCGTAATGATTTTTTGGATATATATCTATAATCTAAGTTGCAAAGATGCATTACAATAACATTTCAAATTCATATTAAATGCATGCCCACAAACAGACGCTTGTAGTTAGCGCTTACAAATGCTGAATGTGTAGGTACTTACAAATGAAATCCAAACCTCAGATGAACATAAACCCTACAAATTTTGCTGACTTTCCCTAGAACAGGAGTGACATTGGCAAAGTGAACTATTTTTTGCAGTCCCTTATAAATAAATAAATACCTCAAACAGAACATGCCATTAACGACACATGAAAAAATGACGTTTGTGAGGTATGTTCGGTATTGTTTTGTCATTGTGATGCTCTGTCATGCGATGCTCCTTCATGTGTCGTTTTGCCATGTATCGTTTTGTCAATGTGCCGTTGTAAATGTCACCAAAATTACCGTACGTGTGTTGTATGCATGTGTGAATGAGAGAAAGAAAGAGACGGAGCGAGCGCCGCAGGGCGAACGCTCAGCGAGTGGGAGGGAGTCGATAAATTATAAAGAGGAAAAAAATAAACGAATAAAAAAAAACAAATGAATCTCGCTCGGGAGATTGGACCAAGTGACGCGAGAGTAAATTAATGCTGTAACCCTCTCGCGACTAAAAAAATAAGGCTTTGTTTTGTTTCACTTGAATGGGTCAGAAGGACCCCAAGCATTTTGAAGCTGGTTTAAAGTAGTTGAAGAGCTTTCTGAAGCGCTATTATGCTTCTTCTTCTTCGTGTCAGCTTCACACCGTATTGGCCCAGTAACGAGCAATGTCTACAGCTCTTTGGTTTCCCGCAAAGAGATCATCCATGGAGCAGCTTGTCGGACAGGAGGGACAACACCGCAGGTGCTCCATTGTTTGCTGAGCTCCACACTCACATAGTGTAGAGTCCTCCCGTCCCAGAAATCCCCAGGTCAGCATGTTGGCCCGGGCTCTTCCAACATTGGTCCTCAATCTGTTCATGGATTTCCACACGGGCCACTCGAGGTTCTTTCCTGGAGGTAGGCTCTCTGCAGGCTGCACAAAGCTCTCCGGGCATTCCTCCTTCCACATTTGCAATCTCTCCGCCACTGGATCCGAAGACAACTATTATGCTAAATTCCTTAGACTTTGGATATCATTCTAAGTCAGAGCTTGTTAGCGCTTGCGAAAGAACTACATAGAAAAAAAAACACAGTAGGTACACCTTATTGCCTGTCTGCCCATGCATGTAATACGAGTCTTAATTGTAATACATCTTTGCAACTTAGATTATAGATGTTTGACCCTTGAAATATGGACCTCAGCTCCACGTTGGTACGGATGGGCCATTTGTCATCTCACGGTTCCAACGTTCCAACGGTTCCAACGCTCCACGTTTTCGCCATTTGTCATCTCAGGTGCAGGATATTAAAAATGGGATCAAGTCGAGAGTCAACCCGAGGGAGTTAAGTAGCTACTCGTATTCCTGACTAGTGTATGTGGAACATAAAAGCGTTGGTTTGAATCACGTCTGGCTCATTCGACTATAACTTCCACCATCCCTGGTTCAACAGTTGCCATTGCAGCACACACGCTTCTGCTTTCGCGTGAAGACAAATGGCCAGGGCTGGAAGTCTCATCACCACGGTAATTTTTACCTACCAAACATCGGTAATATTTGTATGAAGACTAATCAGCCGTTCACTTGCGGTCATTTTGGATTGACAGGTCTTCATACAAATAATAAGAATTACCGTGGGGATGAGACTTTCAGCCCAGGCAAAATAACTTGAATTGCATTTCTCTTCACAAATTTATTAAAACAAATCCTGAAGTTCTAATTTAGACATTGTGGTCGTTGTGGGGTTACCTTGATTTGGGATATGGCCCCTCACAGAGAGCAGGCGACGTTTCTGGGTGCGCCCACGTTATGTGGAGAAGAGGTCCACACCTGGGGGGGTTGAGGGGAGGGGGGACACAAAATGGAGTCCTCCCACGCGCGGGGCTCGTCCCCAGACACTGTGTACCTACACACTTACGTCACACCATGTAGACATGTCTCAAATTTGTGTGGAACTAAAAAAACTGATTTTATGAAGCGCGTTGTAGAGAGAAAAGAGCTGCAGGTAAGGATGGCTGAAAACAGCAGCCGATGGAGAGGATTGGAGAAGGCCTACGTCCAGGAGTGGACTGAGAAAGGCTGAGGATAAATAAGGAGTTGTAGAGAAGAACGGGTTCCTATACTCTTCGTCTTAGTTAAAGATCCTTCCATCTGTGATTAACAAAGAAACTGATGGATTCTGAGATGAGGACGTCCAGTACCTACCCTTAGTAAGTACGAGTTGCAAAACTTGAGTAATGTAAAGTTTACGGCAATTCTTAAGAGTGATTTCCCCCAAAATCTGCCGTTTTTGTTTGTTTGAACTTGATTTTCTTCATCACTGTAACTCTTTTGCTAAAACCATAAAGTGTAAGAAACAAAAACGGCAGATCTTGGGAGAAATCACTCTTTAATATTTTCCGCAAACTTTACTTTTCTCAAGTTTTGCAATTCGCACTAAGGGTCCAGCTATCTTATCGACAATAGGGTAATTGCAGTGGTGGATAAAACGGTTTAAAATACTATGTTTGTGTAGAGTAAATTTCAAGGATCACAACCATATATATTTTTTTAAGTAGTAAAAATAAAGATTTCATTAATAATTTTCAAAAATAAAATGCCGAGAATTTGAATCCCGCCAAAACGCAGCGAGGCCGGCTAGCCCCGCTGTGACGTCAAAATGAAGTATGGTTAAATTGGGATGGAAACACAGATACCGGTAACTCATTCCATAAGCGGGCAGTTTGGCAGAGGAATGAGTCGTGAAAACACCAAGTCCTCATAGTTTTGATATCGACTGCAAAGTGATGGATGTGAGCCGTTCTACGAGTTGCCCTTGTTGTGACGAGAGCAGGAGGTATAAGTGAGGATATTTCATCAGAACAGACGACATTATTTGTTTGTTACTATGGGAAAACACAGAAGTAAGCCATGTATGTATTTTATTTATATTAATCGATGGCTGATTGAATACAACACCACTTTAAAAGTCAAACTAAGTAAGTCCTGATTCACTGATTTAAGAAATCGTAGATAAAACATTTCTGTACCTTAGAGCATAAACAACGGAAGTCCACTTTTTTGCGTTTTTGAGTTAATGATGCAGAAATGATAATAATTAGCTGTTCTATAAGTGGTAAAAATATTGGAGTCCTCGGACTCATAGTTACTGAGATATCAAGTGTTATAAATATGGGATGCACATAAAAGTGCGAGCATAAACCACGGAAGTTCCACATACGTTGTTCACATTACTTCACATTAAATAAATATCAATAAAAGAAGATAAACAGTTTTTACAGATCAAAAATATCTCGTCTAGTTTAGAAGTTATGATGGTTTTATAAAAGTGCACATTTTCACTAAAACTCGTCTCCTGCACATTTTACTAAATGTGACTACCGTTGTTTATGCTCTAAGTCTAAGGTACAGATTTTATCCTGTGTGACCTCTCATAGTAAGTGAACTAATCATAAGGAAGTGCTCATGACAAACTTCTAAACTACAGGATTTTCCCATTTTAGTGGTGTTTTCTCTTGTAGAAAATAGGGAAAAAAGTACATTTATCTGAGGAACCCATGTTAGCTTCATATGTCACTTATTTAATCCTACTTTTAAGGTATCGATATACAAGTATGCCCGTCCAATCACGATGCTAATTTATTCATGCAATTGTATGTATCGTGGACACTGACTGATCCACTTCTATTAGTACCTCCACATGGGTGGATAACCTTACATATATAGGTACATGCCCTTTTATATATATAGCAATTAATCCAGTGTTGGTGATTGTGTCCATCGGTCTGTAACTGTAACTGTAACTCTGTCGCCTCTCCGCTAAGGGTGGCCATAGCCTCTGCAGAGTTGCCTCCATTTTTTCCTTACCTGACAAACCTCTTTCAATTCCTTCATATCCATCACCTTTTTCATGCATTTTCTTCTTTTACGCTCACTTTGTATATCCCATTCTTTCACAATCTCCTCAATCTGATCACTCCATACTTTTCTCGGTCGTCCCTTCCCTCTTTTTCCTTTCACACTTTCTTTGTTTACATACTTTGTCAGTCTATCATCATTCATTCCTTCCACATGTCCAAACCATCTCATCACATTCTTCTGTACTTTAACATTCAAATACTCTTTCAAATTACATTATTTTTGTACCCATTCATTCCTAACTCTATCCCTCAAAGTTTTTCCTGTCATACTTCTCAAATGCTTCATTTCACAGACAATATATCGATTACTTAAAGTTAAAACTGACATATTAATTTAACATTTGTTTCTCAAATAGGTAAATGCACTATAACCCTATTTTCTACGAGAGAAAACATTAAAAAAGTGTTCAAATTCTTAATTGCAGAAGTTTTTCATGAGCACTGCCTTATAATTAGTTCACTTACTATGAGAAGTTACTCCTAATAAAATGTTTTATCCACGATTTCTCAAATCAGTGAATCAGCACTTATTCAGTTTTGCCTTTAAGGTGGCGATGTGATCCAAATACATCTTTATAATTTAAATATAAAGTTGCAAAGGTATGATGGCGATTAACTTTCATATTTGATGCATGCCCACAAGCGGGAGTATGCAAGTTCGCGTTTGCGCATGCTGCATTTGTACCTTTAAAACAAACCAAACCTCATTTGAATGGAAAAAAAAATCAAAATTGCTCTAAGCACATTTACAATGTACCAAACAAAATCATTCCCCACTGCCGCATTAAATTGCTGGTCGACCGTAAATTGTGTCTACATCTTTATTGCTCCATCACCTCTTGGTAGGCGCTTACGCAAGCGACGGGGACAGGTAAGAACGGCACAGTGACAAAACGACACAAGACAGGACGACACAGTGTCAAAATAACACATGACAGATCGACACATGACAGAACGACACATGACAGACCGACACCTGACAGGATGACACAGTGACAAAATGACACATGACAGAATGATTTGTGACAGAACAACACATGATAAAACATCACTATGACAAAACAACACAGATAATAAATCACTATGACAAAATATCACAAACGTCATGTGATGTTTTTTCATGTGCCGTTTATGGTATGTTCTGTTTTAGGCATGTGATGTTTTGCCATTGTGATGTACTTTCCTGTGATGTTTTGTCATAATATGTCGTTCTGTCACGTCTCGTTCTAGTCATGTGTGTTTCTGTCATGTGTCTTTCTGTCACGTGTAGTTCTAGTCATGTTTTGTTATGTCACGTGTCGTTCTGTCGCGTGCCGTTCTGTCATGTGTCGTCCTGTCATGTTTTGTTACGTCACGTATCGTTCTGTCACGCGTCGTTCTAACATGTGTCGTTCTGTCATGTGTCGTTCTATCATGTGTCGTTAAGTCATGTGTCGTTTCGTCACGTGTCGTTTCGTCACGTGTCGTTCCGTCACGTGTCGTTCTGTCATGTGTCGTTCTATCATGTGTCGTTTCGTCACTGTGTCGTTCTAACATGGAACCGCAAGCAGCAACTACGTTACGTAAGAAAAAAAAACTGAGTAAAACTGGAAATATCTGTTGGCGTGTTCTCGGCCTGTGATTGGTCGGCTGCGGAAGGCCATTCCACCAATGGGAAAACGGACAACCACGGACACCGGTACCAGTATGTCTTGTGCCAGTAATTTGCGCCCACGAAGAAAATCTCCTTCCAGTTCTTGTTGAAATCATTTATTTTGTATCATTCACCTTTTATATTGATGACTGAATAATTGGCATAATAATCTAACATGGGTTTCTCAGATAAATGCACATTTTTACTATTTTATACGAGAGAAAATCCTGTTGCTTAGAAGTTTTTTATGGGCACTGGTCCGGTCGATAGCTCAGTTGGTATAATGCTTGCATTACATGCCGTGAGCTCGGGTTCGAATCCCACCCAGTGTGTCAGAAATGATTTCTCGTTTCGGTGTTTATTTCAAACCCCAAATCAAATAGGTACCCGCAAAGTTTACTCAGCCTTCACAAGAAATGAGTACCAGCCCGCTCGGGAGCTGGGAAACCCCCAATTTAACTGAAGTGGTTGGCGTGGGGCCGGCCCCCTTACCTGTAAAAATAAATAAGTTCAACTCGCCACATGCGACCCCTTCGGGGATAACGCTGCAAGAAGTTGCACTATATGTGTAGCTTAGTTGCGTTGCGTTGCGTTACATCCCACTTCTGACAGATATTTCATTTCTTCACTTATAAGTTAGTATGACTGTATGACCATACTGTAAAAAATGGTTCAACTCCTCGGATATGACTTCGACGAAACGTAGAGAAAATCGTTCTTCTCTTTTGCACGGACAGTAAAATCCGTTTTTTTTTACATTCTATAAAATGTCACTCCTGTTTTAGGAAACGTCGGCAAGGGTTGCAGGGCTTGCGTGTTCATTTGAGATTACGGTTTTTATTATATAAGTTCACATGCGGCATGTGTTAGCGCGAACTTGTACGTGTCTGCTTGTGGTCATGAATTTCAAATGAATCTTTAATCTAAATATAATATCTTAGAACTTAGATTATAGATCTATCAGAAAATTATGCCTATGAGTAATTATTTTTAATGCAGTTCTGTCAACAACTATATACTTACATATGATTTTACATTTAATTTATGTTTCTAGATATAATTTTTAACCACAAGTATCCTGTGACTCATATATTGTATCTTTTGTACAAAGATAATTTTAACCATAGATTAAAATGTATCCACGAAAAATCTTTTTATTTTGTAGCTTACTTCTTTAGGAAGTACTCTTTCTGCACGAAGATTAAAGATGAACTAGGTAATGCCAAGAGCAAGGGTTTGATCCCCACCGAGGGTGTCAGAAATGAATTCCCGATTCTGTGCTTATTTCAAGCTCAAAATTAATACCTGCAAGCTTTACTCAGCCATCACAAGAAATGAGAAGCAGCCCCCTTGGGAGCTGGGAAACTTCCTCTTTAAGTGAAATGGTAGGCGTTAGGCCGGCTCCCTACCCTTAAAAATGAATAGGTGTCGAATCGCTACATGTGATCCCTTCGGGGTTAACGCAGGCAAGAAGTTAGACTATATGTGTGGCTTAGTGGCGTTGCGGTGTCTATATTTTTTTCCAAGGAAAAATCGAGTTCTTTTTTTCAGTTACTTTCTTTATACTATGTAAATTCAAATCTCTTTCCGTTTGAAAATCATTAGAAAAAAACATCGTATCTATTTTTGTTTTTTTTTTCTTGGAACAGATAAAAGGTAAATATAACTTTAAAACCCATAATTATATCTCTCCATTCAATGGTTTTATAATCAAATAAAAAAGTATATTATAATTTTATAACTGTTGTTTTGTATTGAATTTCAAACCAGAACCGCTCGGGGCTAAAAGCGCGCCCAAACATTTGCTAACATGATCATTAAGCCGATAATAGCATTGGATGTTGCAACTGTGAATAGAGCAGCTTTAAGCCATGGCTTAGCCAGGTACTAACCGTGTAATTCACAAAACATTTGAACCATAGTTGATCCACATATCGCTACCTTAAAGTTTAAACTGAATAGGGGTTGATTCACTTGTTTGAGAAATTGTGGATAAAACATTTTATTGTGTGTAACTTCTCATAGTAAGTGAACTAATTATAAAGAAGTAAATGTAAATGTAACTCTGTCGCCATTCCGCTAGGGGTGGCCAGAGCCTCTGCAGAGTTGCCTCCATTTTTTCCTATCCTTACATACCTCTTTCAATTCATTCATATCCATCACCTTTTTCATGCATTTTCTTCTTTTACGCTCACTTTGTATATCCCATTCTTTCACAATCTCCTCAATCTGATCACTCCATACTTTTCTCGGTCGTCCCTTCCCTCTTTTTCCTTTCACACTTTCTTTGTATACATACTTTGTCAGTCTATCATCATTCATTCTTTCCACATGTCCAAACCATCTCATCACATTCTTTTGGACCTTAACTTTCACATCCTCTTTCAAATTACATTCTTTTTTTACCCATTCATTCCTAACTCTATCCCTCAGAGTTTTTCCTGTCATGCTTCTCAAATGCTTCATTTCCACCGTACATACTTTACTCATTTCGCTATCGTTCACTGTCCATGCTTCACTTCCATACAACAAAGTCGGTAACAATATGCCATTGGGTACCGCCATTCTCAGATCCATCGTCAATCGCTTGTTCTTTGCTATTCTTCCCATTGCACCGACCACTTGTTTTCCCTTGCACACCCTATTCTCAAGTTCTCTTGTCATCTTTCCATTCTTCTCAAACATGCTCATGGAAAACTTCTAAGCTACAAGATTTTCACACTCTCCGAGTAAATTATTTTAACTGTAGTTATTACAATTGTAAATATGTCAAACGACCGTAATTCCAACCTAACCTAATAAAATAAAAAACATGGGTCTCTCAGATAGATGCACCTTTTTTCCTATTTTCTACGAGAGAAAACACTACAAAAGTGCTAAAATCCTGTAGTTTAAAAGTTTGTCATGAGAACTTCCTTATAGTTAGTTCACTTATTATTAGAAGTTTCTCCCAACAAAATGTTTTATCCACGATTTCTCAAATCAGTGAATCATCACTTATTCAATTTAACCTTTAAGGTGTTGCTATTCAAATGAATTAGTCCACAGATTAAAGGAGATTTCTGAAGTTTATCCATTTTATGATTAAATTTGAATTTAAAAGGTTACAAATATGTTTTTGTTAACAATGGAAGATTTAGAATATTCAATTGCAATTTAACTTATTATTAAGATTTAATGATACCAATTAATAAAACCTGTTGCAATCAAAGCCTTACTAGGTATACCTCACCCTTTTCTTTTTGTTTCCAACTCATTCAAAACAACTTCTTCTTGAAAAGAACATAAACAATAATGCTTCTGCGCGTGCGCTAACATTTCCTACCAAACTTAGCGCACCAATCACAGCCGAGATTGCTAATAGAGATAAGGACGGTGAATCTTAACTTAGCTAGTTAGCAGCAGAAAGTGGACGCGAAAGCCACCCCGTCGCTTCGAAAACCAGCCTTGAAAATGTTTACCGCTTGTGAAAAGAATAAAAAGAAAAAAACGAACTCTGACCATCTATAATTTGGGTTGCAAAGATATATTAACATTTAAGATTCATATTAAAGGCATGTAACGTTAAGTTCGCATCGTCAAATGCTGCATGTCTACTAACAAATTGAACCCAAACCTCAAATGAACATAAACCCTGCAAGAAAGACCTTCCCTTAAACAGGGGTGACATTGGCAAAGCGAACCTTTTTTTTTGACAGTATGGGTGGTAAGCCTCACACCAACCTTTAAGTCTAGGAAATATACCTTTGCCAAAGATCGGTACCAAAGTTCCATCCAGCCTTAGAGCAACTGGGTTTTGCTTCAGAATTGTCGCTTTCTATAGCGATAAGGTTTGATTCACACAAAGACGGTGCTCACCAAATAAATCATCCTTATGTTATAATTATTATTATGTGCAAAGTCAAACATGCTTTTTTTTATTTGGCTCCGCCATGAATCGAACCCATAACCTTTCATTTACGCATCCGTAGCGTTAACCACTAGACTACGGAAAAGTAAGAACAAAGTTCTATGTGATGACAATAGCTTGTTTTCACACTCTACTTCTATTGTATCGTTGGTTCACGAGCTTAAAGCTCTCGTTTGAAGGCTTCACCGCTCCGGAAGTGGCAGACGCGTGCCGCACGCCACACGTGACCACCTCCAGGAAGATAACACGTGACACGTGCCATGCTGTATGCATGAGAAATAACCATACACGTTTATTCCTATTGCTACTTCTTCTTCTTCATCTTTTAGCCTTTCTCAGTCCTCTCCTAGACGATAGTCTCCTCGAATCCTCTCAATTTCTGTCTATTGGCTGCTGTTGTTAGCCATCCTTTGTCTGCAGTTCCCTTGATGTCGTCCAGCCTCTTCAGTTGGGCTGTTCTCCCTCCTCTGACCCACGCCCTGTATATCCATCCCATCCGGGGATGTGTCACAGGACTCGCATACAAAACGTTTATATAGATGCAAGTGGCAGAAGCCCCTCCCGTGAGGCTAACACTCTCTTCAGTGTAAAGTAAGACAAGGTGGCGCAGAACACAAGCAAGCAATGATAGCCATAAGTGAAGGAATTTAAAGGCTCGATGATTTTAAATTACACCCTGGTGGGTCTCCCCACTCTCCGCTTAGACATTCTGGGTCACCACTAGATGATCCTTTTCGGCCTTCTGTTATGGTCCTGCCTTGTGACGTGACCAGCCCAGCGCCACTGTAAGCAGACCACTCCCTGTATGACATCAGTGACACCAGTGCGTCTACGGATCTCCTGGTTTGGAGCCCTGTCTCTGAGGCAGATTCCCAGCATCCTCCTTTCAATGGCTCTTGGACACGTCCTCAGTCTGTTGGCGCTATTCTGAACTTTTAAAGGACATTAACCATGTTTAATTGTTAATATATTCATAGCTTAATAAGAATTTTGAAAATATTTCATTGAAATTTTTTGAAAAATTATTTGAAGTAATAATTCTTAATTTTTAAGAGTTATACATTTATATATTTATTGGTTCTCCGGCAAAATCATCCTGAATGGAGTTGAAAAATACGAGTACAAGGCCTAGGAACATAACAACTTCCAAAAAAGGATCAAATAAATGCGTTACTTTAATATTTCTAATGATGATCTCTTTTAATTGCTCATTAACATCGCCTTTTTTAGATGAATAGCTTTTCCCATAAAAATATTAATCGCTAAATAGTCCTTGAAACTTTATAAGCAATGAAACGTAGTTATTCACTTATACTCGATAATCTATTACATTTAAGATTCATATTACACTCATTTCCATAAGCAGACACGTATAAGTTAGCGCTAACACATGCCGCGTGTGGACCTGCAATACAAAAACCCAATCTCAAGTGACATAAGCCCTGCAACTCTTGTCGACCTTCCCTGAAACAGGGGATAGATAGATAGATAAGACAAAATTGATATAGCGCCTTTTATGACAGTGTGTCACTACAAAGGCGCTTGTCCGTATGATTGGACGAAGAGGTGAGTCTTGAGACCTCTTATAAATGGTCTCTCCATATCCAGTTCCCTCAGTGAGGCGGGAATAGCGTTCCAAGACATTGGAGCGGCTGCCTTGAATGCTCTGTCTCCAAAAACAGTGCGGGGCCTTCTTGCAGGGATGTCCAGGCAGCTGCTTCTTGATGCAGCTGACCTCAGTGTTTGTCCGCGCGAGGTTGTAGTTGCATTGGAAAGTAAATTATTTTTTACGGTATGGGTGTTCAACGTCGTACCAACCTTTAAGTCAAGGACCAAGACATATAACGTCTGCTCAGTGCCTGTTTGTCTTATGTCCATTAGAGGTAATTTCACATGAGCAATGTCTGTATGTCTACTGGAAAAATGTGTCTTATGAAAACTGGAAATTGATTTTAAAAACATTAAAACAACTCTCTCATTATCGAATTTTCATTTTTTTTCTTAGCTCCGATTGTGTAGAATGTGATTCTTAAGACAATTTCTTGTAAAGGTCATCTTGGAACCAAATGGTAGATAAACCAAACAATACGGGGAGGGACTACACTCCGTATGTGAACTTATAACATAAAAAATCCCATCTCAAATGAACATAAGCCCTGCACTCTGTGCGACGTTCCTTGAAACAGAAGTGACAATGGAAAATGAAACATTTTGTACAGTATGGGCGGTCAGCCTCATACGAATCTATAAGTTAAGAACAATGCATATTAGTCAAACAAACAATTGGCATTATATTGTATGGGGCTGTCCATATATTACGTCATTCGCATTAAGGGGGGGGGGGGGGAGTGTGGTCTGCGGATGATGGCAAATGATGTACGAGTACCAAAAGTGACGTCGTTCTTGTAAATACCAATTTCTACAAAATATACACAATATTATGTAAGTAATATAACATTATTAATTATTAAGCTCATCCATTATTACAGCAAGAGCGGGGAGGGGGACATCAGATAATGACTATAGGATGATTGTAAGGGGGGGGGGGGTCGAAAATCGCCCAAAATCGATGACGTAATTTATGGACGGCACCAATGTGATTGTTTAGAAGAGTTCTTGAAAGTAAGAGTGTCAAATGATAGTAAGAGATGTTTTAATATGCATCGACTGTTTCATTGGGTACTTGTTTTACTATCTAATACTGAGACAAAAGCAAATACCACAATAATTCGTGTAAGACGTAACGCAACTGTAAGACAATTAAAAATTTACGTGGACTAGTCCGTAGTCTAATGATTAGTGCTGCAGATTCGTAAATGGAAGGTTGTGGTTTCGAATCTGGGCTGAGCACAAAAAATATACAATTTATATTTGCAAATATGATCTTCGCTGGGTTGAAAAATTCATATACCTTTACCAAAAACCGGTAGCCAAAGGTCCATCCAGCCTTACAGCAAATGGGTCTTGCTCGAGAATTTTTGCTTTGTGGCGACGACCAAATTTGTGAGAGCTCAGTTAGTAGAGTTCTTGCTTTCCATGCCGAGAGCTCGGACTCAAATCACACCGAGGGTGTCAGAAATGATTTCCCGTTTCGGTGCTTATTTCAAAAAACCGAAATAAAATACCGGCAGGGTTTACCAGCCCCTTCGGGAGCTGGGAAGCCTCAACGTGGTTGGCATAAGGCCGGTCCCGTCTAATGTAAAAATAAATAGGTTCCAATTGCTACATGCGGCAGACAGTTAGGCTTACCCATTTTTTCACCTTTCAACCATTCTGTTCTTCCTTTTGCAAAACTGCATCCACAGCGGATTCTCATTAATCCTGTTCTTAGTTTTTTTCTTATTATATTCTTTACTCTACCCGTGATCTAGCAACAATCTCACAAGGAGTGCCACCCGAGATATGCTATTAGCTTCAGTAACATCGAATCACTTACTTTCAGAGTCATCTCCACGCGTCTGTCCTAGAGGTTCTTGTTTTGTCGTGCTGTTTCTTTTACTTCACGGGAAGGACTACCGCCAGTTTATAAAATACATGTTTACAAAATACATCATACCTGATGATGACCTACTAGGTCGAAAACGTTTGTAATTTGTTTTAAATAAATTTTATTGTGAAAATAAACAGTGTTTTGTTTGAATTCATTAAAAAAATTATAAATTAAAATACATGTCTTTGCATGAGCGTCCATGTGCTGTGGGTCCTTCTGACACATACAGGATGGGTATGAGGAGGGTTTGGGTAAAACGCTCTTGCACGAATCCACCTATACAATGCTATCCATCACAGCACTGGTGGTGCATATATTAAAATGTGACAAAGCGTTCCACTCATTGTCTATGCCCTGTGGACGCGACTAATGCAAACGGCTCATAAACAAACAAACAAACAAACACAGAAACCTCACATCCACTTCCTCTCGCTTCCGACATCGTGACTTATCCCTAATTCATAAAAATAATAGATTGTAAGGTACAACTTTTGAATTCAAATTTACGTGAATGTTGAATTTATTGTAGATTTTTTTATTAGGAATCCTGTACGGGAGACTCCCTAGATTTCATCATCTCTTTCCTTGACTTATAGGTTGGTATGAGGCTGACCACCCATACTGTAAAAATGGTTCACTTTGCCAATGTCACCCCTGTTTCAGGGAAGGTCGGCAAAGTTGTGGGGCTTATGTTCATTTGAGGTCTGGATTTTATTTGTAAGTACACATTCAGCATTTGTAAGCGCGAACTACACGTGTTGGTTTGTGGGCATACATCTAATCTAATCTAATCTAAGTTGCAAGGATATGTTACATTGGAGATTCACATTACATGCATTCTCACAACCAGACACGTACAAGTTCGCGCTTGCACATGCCTCATGTGAACCTACAACATAAAAACCAAATCTCAAATGGACATACACCCTGCAACTCTTGCCGTCCTTCCCTGAGACAGGGGTGACATTGGCAAAGTGAACCATTTTTACAGCATGGGTGGTCAGCCGCATACCAACCTATAAGTCAAGGAACACACACACACGACAAATTACATTTTATACATCATTAAATAATAATATCCAAATACAAAATATCCATTTACAAACAAAAACAAATTCCAATTTAATAAACCCTAGCCGCCAACATTACAGATCAACCGCCATTTCTTTCTGTCCTTACATACTTCTTTCATTTCCTCCAGAGTCATAACCTTCTTCATACAAGCTCTTCTTTTATTATGACTCTGGATATTCCATTCATTCGCAATTTCGGATATTTGGTCCATCCATACCTTTCTCGGTCTTCCTCTACCACGACATCCAGATGGATGGATAGAATAGATATTCTACCAACATATACTTTCTTCGTCAGTCTTTCCTCATTCATTCTCTCCATATGCCCAAACCATCTTAACAAACTTCTTTTAATCTTCACTTTCACACTTTCTTTTGCATCTCTGAGAGCTTTAAATGTATATATCCTTACAACTAAGATTATAGATTATAGGGTTCTATGACACTTGCTATAGTGCCGCATAGGTGTTGGTGATGCGGCGGTTGATGTCCTAATCCTTTATAGCAGGGGTGTTAGCTGCGTAGCGTTGTGTTTTGTGTTGCGTTGGCTTTGTTTTGAGAAACTATAACGTAGTGGCGATTGACATTGGTTTTGAATAGGACATGGTTATATTGAATGGAAGCAGTTGAAGAAAATGAAAATAATGGGTTCCGAAAATGAAATGAAATGAATAGAATGAGGCCCTCACGTAAATTGACATAGATAAAATTGTGTCGTCACCCGCTGGGTTGATATGGAAAAAGCATACAAAATAACAAATTTTTTTTACACTGCAACTTTTGCTGATCTTCCCTGAAACTGTGGTGGCATTCGCAAAATTGAACCAGTTTTTGCAGTATGGGTGTTTAAACTCATACCAATCTACAATTCAAGGAATAATTCAAAGAATCATTTCTAAAAAAATGCAATTTCATTTTCAAAGAAAACTCATAAAAAGCAATTTCCCGAAATTCAAAGAACTCAAATTTAAATTTTCGATTCTGGAAATTGACGGATTCAAAATTTAAATTTAAATTCATGCAAGCCCACACACAGAGAGCCTTAAAAATTATCCTCCTTTCCAAAAAGTGTCGTCAAAAAATAACCTGAGTGTTATGAATCATACACCTCAGTTTACAGAATATAAAACTTAACGTTATAGCTCAACCATACGTCCCCCCAGTGCTTGTTTGGCTTATCTACCATTTAAATCAAATATCACCTTAATAATCACACCTCAAGAGCCTTCTGTGAGCTTGGTTGTCGCTTTAGAATGCGCCATACTAAAGCAAGACCCATTTGCTGTAAGGCTGGATGTTCCTTTGGTGAACGGTCTTTGGGTAAAGGTACACAATTTGTTCAAACTAGCAAAGATAATATTTTTTGTGCTCCGCCGGGATTCGATCTCACAACCTTCCATCTACGAGTCCGAAGCGTTACCACTAGACTACGGTCCGGATTCAAATGGAATTGTCTTAAGATGGGCGGTATGGTATGCGACTAACCACCCATGCTGTAAAAATAATTCACTTTGCCAAAGCCACCCCTGTTTCAGGGAAGGCCGGCAAGCGTTGCAGAGTGTATGTTCATTTGAGATTTGGGTTTTGTATATTGTAGGTCCACATGCGGCATTTTTAAGCGCGAACTTATGCGTGTCTGCTTATGAAAATGAATATAATGATAATCCCCAATGTGAAATGTCTTTGCAACTTAGATTAGATTAGATTATATCACATTCTACACAATCTGAGCTAGGAAAACAACATAAAACACGATAAAGTTGTTTTATTATTTTTTAAATACATTTCCAGTTTTCATAAGACACATTGGTACAGTAGACATACGAACATTGCTTATGTGAAATAACCTCTAATGGACATAAGACAAACAAGCGCTAAAGTGACGCATAGTGCCTTATAAAAAAAATGTATTCAAACTAAAATGTTACCTCTAGTGAATGTTTGATTTTCGATACATTTTATGAAAAACACTTTAGTTAAGTTTTCACGTGAAGTTAGACACTTTTGAGGTACTGTGTTTTAACGACACAAACGTGATCTTGGTCCTTAATTGTTGGTAATTTTTTTTGTCACCCAGACGCACATTAGACTAAAGACAAAATATATATATATAAAATATATATATATATATAATATATATATACGTACGTCGATTGTTATTCAAATAACAATTGTAAGAAGTACTGTGTTTTTTAAAATTAACTGCTGAGTTATGAGAGTTTTATTTATTTGTTTTTTCCGTTATCGTTTAACTGTTTTATTATTTTAATACAAATATAATTTCATTTTTTTAACGATACTAAACGTCACACGTCTACGTAACTAGGGTCCTTAGTGATCAATCTAATCTAATCTAAGTTGCAAAGATATGTAAGTAACATTAGGGATTCACATTATATGCATTTCCACAAGCAGACACTTTAAGTTCGCGCTTAAATATTCCCCATGTGGACTCACAACTTAAAAACCCAATCTCAAATAAACATAAGCCCTGCAACTTTTGCTGACATTCCATGAAACAGGGGTGACATTGGCAAAGTGAACATTTTTTTTATAGTATTTGTGATCGGCCTCATACCATACCTCATACCTCATACGGCCGCGTTATCCCCGAAGGGTTTCGCATGTGGGGAGTGGAAATTATTTATTTTTACAGGTAAGGGGGCCGGCCTTACGCCAACCACTTAATCTGAAGAGGGGGATTTCCAGCTCCCGAGGGGGTTGGTATTCTCATTCATTCTTGTGAAGGCTGAGTAAACCTTGCCATATTTTATTTTGGGGTTTTAAAATAAACACCAAAACGGGATATCATTTCTGACACACTCGGCGGGATTCTAACCCGGGTCCATGGCATGGAATGCAAGCACTCTACCGACTGAGCTGAATAACCCTTACCTGTAAAAATGAATAGATTCTAATCGCCACATGCGAAACCGTTCGGAGATATCACGGCAAGAAGTTACATTATATTTGTAGCTTAGATGCGTTGCTGTGTAGAAATTTTCACAAAATAAAGACATGTGATGTACACTTACCTTAGTACGTACATTATAGAAAAAAAAGTATCGTCCATATTGGACATTGTTTTGTTGTTCTCCTTGGTGTATGACTCAGTGTGGTGAAGTAGCTACTCTTGCCAGTGTCACGCCTGCCGCGACCGTGCGTGCCGCGCATGCGCACCAGCATACTAATCGCAGCAGACGACAGCTACTCCCAGCAGACGGTGAGGGAGTCCAACCCTGGAGTGTCAATACACTGATGTACAATTCTGTACACTGTGCCATGATTCAGACAAAGAGAGCGTTCGCAGAACTTCAATGAGGTCTAAGCATTCAAAATATCCTTCAGCTATGTGACGTCACCCTAAGTAAGCTACACATATAGTGTAACTTCTTGCCTACATTATCCCTGATGAGATCGCAGGTGGCGATTCGGGGCTTATTGAATTTTACGGGTAAAGGGGGCGGCCTCACACCAACCACTATCAGTTGAAGTGGGGGTTTCTCACCTCCCAGTGGGGCTGGTTCTCTTTTTTTGTGAATGCTTAGTACACCTTGCCGGTATTTTATTTTGGGTTTAAAATAGACAGCGAGACGGTAAATCATTCTTCACACCCTCGATGAGGATCGAACCCGAGCTCTCGGCGTGGAATGCAAGCATTCTACCAATTGAGCTATCGACCTTTTTACGAGCTTGATAGTCGTCTCTACAAAGCGCCAATTCTCAAGCAAGTCCCAGTTGCTGTAAGGCTGGATGGATCTTTTGTGGCTGTTCTTTGGTAAAGGGATATGAATTTTTCAACCCAGCGAAGAGCATATTTGAAAATATCAGTTGTATATATTTATTGGGCTCCGCTGGGATTCGAACCCACAATCTTCCATTTACGAGTCTAAAACGCTACCACTAGACCAGGGACCGGTCATGTATTGTTGTACCATTATTTATTTTTTAATATTATGATGTTAAAATAAACCTACCTAAATTTTAAATGCAAATATTTTTGTGAAAGCCTCACACACTTGGCAACAAAGACATTTAAATTCAACCACAAGGAATTCGACAAGTAGGCAACTTAATAAATAAAATAAAACAGCTAAATACCTATCTACATGTAAAAAATATACTGGCTGGCACGCGTTTGTATGGAACGTGCCAAAAAAATACAATATTCAAATATATACCTCACTAACCCAAAGGTTAAAAATTCCATACTGAATAGTGATAATAAAGAAGTACATTTTGTGTATGGCTCATTTCGGATTCAAAAAAGGTTTTATTTAAAATACTGAAGTGAACGTATGCGTTGAATTGAATCGAACGAAAAATCAATTGCCTCGTTTATATGATATCATTTTCGGACGTTCAAGTTCATACTTTATCGTCACAAAAGAACGGTTTCTCATGGAGACGAAGGCTGCGACGTAAAAGAAATGTCAAAATAGTGTAAGTTCTCCACAAAAGTTCGTTGAGTACCTGGAAAGCGTATAAATTTTAAATTTATGAGAAGAATGCCGGCGCTATGGTCAAGCGAGTAAAGTTGGTAGTTTCAGCTAAGGGGCCGTCCATAAATTACGTCATCGATTTTGGCCGATTTTCGACCCCCCTCCCCCCTTTACAATCATCCTATAGTCAGTATCTAATGACCCCCCTTCCCCCTCTTGCTGAAATAATGGATGAGCTTAATAATTAATAATGTTATATTACTTACATAATATTCTGTATATTTTGTATAAATTGGTATTTACAAGAACGACGTCACTTTTGGTACTCGTACATCATTTGCCATCATCCGCAGACTAGACTCCCCCCCCCCCTCTTAATGCGAATGACGTAATATAAGGACAGCCCTTAAGGTCGTTTGAAATAAAATTAGGTAAAATAAGTACTTTGTATAGCGTCTTTTATGACAGTGTGTCACTACAAAGGCGCTTGTCCATATGATTGGAGGAAAAGTTGAGTCTTGAGACTTCTTTTAAATAGTCTGTCCAAATTCAGTTCCCTTATAACACCTGAGAGCCATGACCGAAAAGACATGCAATGAAGGAGCAAGGCAACTTAGCTACACATTTGGAGTAGCTTCTTGCCTGCGTTATCCCAGAAGGAGTCGCATGTGGCGATTCGGGACCTATTTATTTTTACGAGCAAGGGGGCCGGCCTAACGTCAATAATAATAATAATAATATCAGGCTAATTTATTTTAAATTACAAATGATAAGAGAGCGCCGTTTTTGTGTGTGTCACACCTCAAGGGCCCTCTCCGATCATGAATAAGACTTTCTAAAAAGGTGTGTCTTGAGTGCTCCGCGAAATACATCCACAGATTTGGAGTTCTTCACTCCGGGTGACAGTCTTGACAGTCCAACCACTTCGGTCGAAGTGGAAGTTTCCCAGCTGCCGAGGGGGCTGGTTCTCCTTTCTTGTAAATGAGTACACTTTGCCGGTATTTAAATATTTTGGGTTTGAAATACACACAGAAACGGCGAATCATTTCTGACACCCTCGATGGGATTCGAATCCTTGCTCTTAGCATGAAATGCAAACATCCTACCAACTAAGTCATCGACAGGACTTTTTATGAGCTTGGCCGTCAATACAAAACGCCAATTCTCAAACAAGACTCAGTTACTGTAAGGCTGTATGGACTTTTGATTACCGGTCTTTTTTGTGTTAAAGGTTTATGAATTTTTTAACCCAGCGAAGAGTATAATATTTGAAAATATCAATGGTTTATTTATTGATTAATGTTTAAAAAAAATGTAATCCTACCTGAAGATGACCATATAGGTCGAAAACGTTTGTAAATTATAATTCAAATACAATCAATATCGTGTGTGAAAATAAAACAATGTTTTAATCAAAAACTAGTTTTTTTTGTAAACATAAATCTATCAACATGAATTTTCACAGTGTTCATATACAAACTATAAAAAATATAGTGCATTGATTGTGTTTTCTCGGGATTTAAGCCCACAACCTTCCATTTACGAGTGCAAAATGTTACGTACTGGACTACGGACCGGTCGTCGATAGTTTTAATACCTGTTTCTAGCCAGGCGAAATGAATCGTCCGTTGATTCTGTGCCAAAGACAATTCCTCAAGTCTCTTATATTGCAGTTTTTTCGCCATAATGATGGCGGCAAGTACAGCGGTTTATAAAGACAGGCATGGAAGGGCGAGGGGGGGGGAGGGGTACATTCCCGCGCGCGCCAAAACCAGCGCGTGCGCGCTACGGGCGGCCATCTTGAATGTTGTCTCTGGTCGGCGGCAGAAAAAACAAGCGGCTACCGTGTAAGCAAGATAGACTGCCAACTGGCGATTTATATATTTATAAATACCTATCTGTGTAAATATACCTGATAATTATAGTTTTAATGGCTTGTGTATTAACACTGTGAAAAATAATATTACTTTTTCAAAAAACAATCAAATACCAGATGATTGTTTGAGGACCAGAAACTTTTGCCATCTTCACAGTGATAGAGAAAATAAACAGTGTTGTTGCAAATGAATAAAATCTGTTTTCTGTATGGTTGCTTGTATAATTATTGTTATAATTCAAAATAAAAATATTTTTTCAAAAACGTAGTTTTATTTTCACAATAATTAATTTTATTTGCCTCGAGTACTTTCGACCTCCAAGTTTCAAGTCCAAGAGTGATGTATAAATGTCAAATTAAAATTATTAAGAACAAAAACCATAGATCAAAATTATATAAATTAAAATAAATAGGTATACAATAAAAATAAACTAAATGTACATGAATTAATTATTGTTATACCTAAATAAACAAAATAATGTCGGTCGATACCCGCGCGATGGTTCGGTTGGTGGAGTGCTTGCATTCTATGCCGAGAGCTCGGGTTCGAATCGCACCGAGAGTGTCAAAATTAATTTCCTATGTCAGTTTTCACTTCAAACCCTGAATATAATACGGGCGAAGCTTACTCACCCTTCACAAGAAATGAGAACCAGCCTCTTCGGCAGCTGGAAAGTTGGTGGTTGGCGTAAGACCGGCCCCCTTGCCTGTAAAAATAAATAGGTTCACTCGTCACATGCGATCTCTTCGGGGAGAACGCGGCAAGAAGTTGCCCTGCATGCGTAGCTTAGTTGCGTTTTACTATGAGTGATTTTCAGGAAGTGGCAGGGATAGTATTTGAGGTGTACATTTAGTTCTCTTTTTTCTCGTAGATCGTTATGAAGTCAACCATTTTTGAGTAAAGAAATCCTTACTTTTTTAGAAAACGGGTCTTTCTCAAATAAAACTTTTTTTACATGCTTCGCATACACATGAGGTCGGAACAGTTTTGAATTTGGAACTTTTTTCTCAGCGAGTAAACGTCAGTCTTATATGGGACTGCCGTCAGTAACACCCATTATAAAAGTATATACGTTTTTCCCTAGCAACCTGGCCGGGTGATGTCACAATATTATCTATGCCTTTTCACGTGCGGACCTCGTTGCTCATTCGTGATTCAACTTTTGTAAATTTCTGAAACATCGTAAAATACTTCAACGCGTTGGTAAGCGAGAAACCCTTTCTCTGAAAACCGCGTCTTCCTTGGTTATTAAAAAGAAGCTGAGTGTATGATTCTATCTAATATTTGGTAGCCGAACCTCCATTTGTGTAATATATTCCGTATTCATTTTTAATGTTTTAATCCTCAGTAAGATATGTTGAACTGTATGTAACACCGGTCAATGTACGTTACTATAATCTAATCTAAATCTAAGCTGCAAAGATGTATATCATTTAAGATTCATATTAAACGCATTCCCACAAGCAGACATGTATAAGTTTGCGCTAACACATCGCACGTTTAATAAAAAAGAGCAATAACTCAAAAAACAAGAATGTTGGGAAATCACGTTTGAAGTTCAGACAACCGGTACAACTTGTATGGGATGAAAAAGGCAGCCGATGTTTTATATCGGTCATATTCGTCCAAATTGAACGGCTGTCGCATTCTACCTATTCTTCTCGCATTGTTCTTGCGTTTTATTACAAAATCTCGATTTTCCCAATTTTCGAGTTATTTCTCTTTATTATTAAGCGTGCGACATGCCGCATGTGGACCTACAATATAAAAACCCAATCTCAAATGAACATAAGCCCTGCAACTCTCGCGGCAAGAAGATGCAAGAAGGCAACTACATGTGCAGCTTAGTTGCGGTACAGAATAAATGATCCATCTTATCGAATCTAATCTCTAATTTGCAAAGATATGTAACATTGGGGATTCACATAACATGCATTCTCACAAGCAGACACGTACAAGTTCGCGTTTGCGCATGCCGCATGTGAACCTACAACATAAAAACCAAGTCTCAAATGGACATACACTCTGCAAATCTTGCCGTCCTTCCCTGAAACAGGGTTGACATTGGCAAAGTGATCCATTTTGTGCAGTATGAATGGTCAGCCTAATAAAAACCTTTAAATTAAGGAATTTCATTTAAAGGTCATCTATGAATCAGAGGGTAGACAATCCAAAAAGCACTGGGGGGGAGACTTGACCTAGTCTTTTTTAAGCCCCGATTTGAACTCTTACTTTCATTCACTGTCTGGTGTGACCTGACGTTCTATGGTACCACGGGCACTGACTGTGGGACCTCTTCAATGTGGGACAATGGAGGTCTTCACAAACACAATGCCCCATTACTGGGAACGCTCCGCGCGTTCAATTTACATTGTGTGAATGCAGCAACGGTCCGCGATGATGACTCCATTCATGAGTCTGGATGACGTCAGTGAAACCTTTTTATTTAGTCAACATCTCTACGTATCAGAACGCTACGCTAAAAAACGCTCAGTGCCTGTTGCACAAACCTCCAATCAATATTCGACTGACACATCAAATTTGATTTCTTAATTCTGGTAATAATAATACTAATAATAGGATGATTTATTTGGTGAGCGCTGTTTTTGTGTGTATCACAACTCGAGAGCCCTATGCGAGCTTGGTCGTCGCTGTAGAAAGCGCCAATTCTCAAGAAAGACCCAGGTTGTAAGGATGGATGGACCTTTCAGTGACCGGTCTTTGGTAAAGGTTGATGAATTTTTCAACCCAGCGAAGAGCACATTTGGAAATATAAATGGTATATTTTTGTGCTCAGCCGGGATTCAAATCCACAACCTTCCATTTACGAGTCCAAAGTGTTGCCACCAGACTACGGACCGGCCCAAGAAATGCCGAGAACACGCGTTGTACCTAGCGGTCACCCATCCAGGTAGCATCCGCGCTCAATGTTGCTTAACTTCGGTGATCTGATGAAAACCGGTGCTTTCAACATGGTATCGTCGTTGACCGTTGCTATGGACCTCGGTTAAATATTTCTCGGAATGGGGTGCTAATATGATGGAATTTGAACAGGAAAGATGATGTACATCAACTGATTTACG
This sequence comes from Agapetus fuscipes, assembly GCA_951799405.1. Taxonomy (NCBI): domain Eukaryota; kingdom Metazoa; phylum Arthropoda; class Insecta; order Trichoptera; family Glossosomatidae; genus Agapetus; species Agapetus fuscipes. The sequence goes on along the minus strand of OX637352.1, from coordinate 2,471,915 downwards.
TATATGCGACCATTTTTTTTTATTTTTTGGGAGAAATTACACTCAATTTTGATTTTTGTCTGATTGGAGTTTGTTACAACAGGCCCTTAAAATTTACACATTCATATATGCAACTTCTTGACGCGTTTTTCCTGAAGAGGTTGCATATGGTGAGTGGAACCTATTTATTTTACAGGCAAGTGGGCCGGTCTTACGCCAATCATTCTAACCAAAGTGGTTGGCTTTACCTGGCGTGACCAATACATCCAAAACTGACCATTAATTTAATAATAACGTGGGTCAATTTTGTAACAGTGTCTTCATGAAAATGACGTAAGCAAGTCGAAAGTACTTGGGGTGAAATAAATGCCTGTCAATTTGTGAAAATACAACTCAGTGTTTTAAACAAATTTCATACTTGTCTTGTCTTGTATTGTGCCGCCATTCCTCTAGGGGTGGCCGGTACCTCCACACAAGTGCCTCCACTTGACTCTGTCCTTGCATACTTCTTTCATCTCATCTAATTTCATCACTCTCTTCATGCATGCTCTTCTCTTGTTTCCACTCTGTAAATTCCATTCATTCGCAATCTCATTTATCTGATAAATCCATTGTTTCCTAGGTCTTCCCCTTCCACGCTTACCGATTACATTCCCTTTATACACTCTTTTTGTCAGTCGGTCTTTATTCATCCTTTCAATATGTCCAAACCATCGCATCACACTTCTTTGAACTTTCACTTCTCATAAAAATGAATTTTCACTGTCTAATTGCGCCAACTCTTAAAGTTTTAATAAATGAGAAATTGAGAGATAGGTTAGTATGAGGCTGATCCACCGTGCTGTAAAAATTGTTTCACTTTTGCCAATGCCACCCCGGTTTCAGGGAAAAGCGACAGTAGGTGTTAGGTTTATGTTCATGTGAGGTTTTGTTTATTTATATGCACGCATACAGAATGTGTAGGCGCGAACCTTCATGTTCCTGTCTGCGGGCATGCATTTAATATGAGCCTTAAATGTTAACATATCTATGCAGCATAGATGCAAAGACAGAACAAAGTAAAGACGCATTTACACAGGTATTGGCTACCCTAGTGGAAAAGCGGCTGGGTACAGTAACAGCTACAGATATCAGTTATAATTTTTGATAATCCGTTTATGTGCCAAGTCATCGTTCTCAGTCCGCAGCATCTGATAAGAGGTTGGGGGCCTCATCAGCTCCACAGATGAGAGAGAGAGGAATAGAGAGGTTAGAGGGAGAGGCGGGAGATCATGATCCATAGAGGATGTCAGATATGGATCCATAGATCAACTCGGACAAGCAGGGCTGCTACGAATAACGGTGTCTGTCATCATTTTTAGTAAAAATCATTTAATCTATTATCTAAGTTGCAAAGATCATTTAAGATTCATATTAAGGGCATGCCAACAAACAGACACGTGTAATCTATAATCTATCTATAATCTAAGTTGCAAGGATATATTCATTCAAAGCTCTCAGATGTATGCCCACAAACAAACACGGGTAGTTCGCGCTTACAAATGCTGATGGTGTACTTACAAATAAAATCCAAACCTCAAATGAACATAAGCCCTGCAATTCTTGCCGACATTCCCTGAAACAGGGGTGACATTGGCAAAGTGAACCATTTTTTACAGTATGAGTGGTCAGCATCATACCAATGTTATAGTCAAGGAACACAAATACTGTAACTGTAACTCTGTCGCCATTGCGCTAGGGGTGACCAGAGTCCCTGCAGAGTTGCCTCCATTTTTTCCTATCCTTACACACCTCTTTCAATTCATTCATATCCATCACCTTTTTCATGCATTTTCTTCTTTTACGCTCACTCTGTATATCCCATTCTTTCACAATCTCCTCAATCTGATCACTCCATACTTTTCTCGGTCGTCCCTTCCCTCTTTTTCTTTTCACACTTTCTTTGTATACATATAGTTAATAATATCAGTGTTATATCCGAAGGAGTCAAGTCACTGTTCTCAACTAGCGTATTTGAACAGAATAACGTTGGTTCAAATCACGCCTGGTCCCTTCGACCCTGGTTCAACAGATACCATTGCATGCACACAAGCTTCTGCTTCAGCTTCTGCATGAAGACAACTAGCCAGGCAAAATAGGTTTGTTAAATTGCATTCCTCTTCACAACTCAATTTAAAAAATTGCGTATACCATGTAATGTTTTAAAGAATAAAAAAAAACGAAGTTTACTGACCTTGCAAAAGAGAAGAACGATTTTCTCTACGTTTCGTCGGAGTCATATCCGACGTCCTCAAGAGACGTGGGTCCTCTATAAGGAGGAAATATAGATCGAGGCGGAAGGTTGTAGGTATTTTTAGTAACCTTCGGAGATACATCCATAGATGTCGCTCTAGCCCCAGTTGTACAGAAGGACGATATTATGTCTTCTTGTGAAATCGTCCGATTAATGAAAGGGTGGATCATTGAAGTTAGTACTGGCCTCCATATACTGGAAAGCTTCTGCCTACAACCTTCGGCCTCGATCTAACAACAATAATTCAACAGTTCTTGGTTCCTCCTTATAGAGGACACACGTCTCCTGAGGACGTCGGATATGACTCCGACGAAACGTAGAGAAAATCGTTCTTCTCTTTTGCACGGTCAGTAAAATCCGTTTTTTTTCATTCTTTAAAATGTCTAACGACCGTAATCATAATTTAAAATCTTTTACCATGTTATGGTTTGGCAACTCCAGTCATCTAGGTATTTAAACCAGTGACGTCACCTCAAAATTTGAAATGTGTCGACTCCATCGGCAGCTCTAATAGTCATGCTGTTGGTATCATTGCGTTACTCGCGCCTGCCCGCCTCCTTTTGGGGGGTCTGCCGGGTATAAGCGCTGCACGAACATTCCACCGAACATTCCGGCGAACTGGCCGAACGTTAGCGGAATACAAGACGGCGTACATCACTCATACACAGGACAGAGGGAGACTCGTACAATAATCTATAATTCATCTATCTATATCCAGAGTCATAATAAAAGGAGAGCTTGTACGAAGAAGGTTGTGATTCTGGATGAAATGAAAGAAGTATGTAAGGACAGAAAGAAATGGCGGTTGATCTGTAATGTTGGCGGCTAGGTCTATGCTTTTTCTAATTCATTTAAATTTTATGTTTTGTACATGTTTGTAATGTTTATACATGGTATTATTTGTTTATTACAAAAATGAAATTTGTTGTGTATGTTCCTTGACTTATAGGTTGGTATGCGGCTGACCGCCCATTCTGTACCTAAAAAATGGTTCACTGTGTCAGTGAAGGTCGGCAAAAGTTGTAGGGCGTATGTTCATTTGAGGTTTGGATTTTATTTGTAAGTACACACTCTAATTTAATGTAATCTAAGCTGCAAAGATATATATCATTTAAGATTTATATTAAATGCATTGCCACAAGAAGACATGTATAATTTCGCGCTAACACATGCCGCATGTGGACCTACATTATAAAAACCCTATCTCAAATGAACATTAGCCCTGCAACTCTTGCCGACCTTCCCTGAAACAGGGGTGACATTGGCAAAGTGAACCATTTTTTACAGTATGGGTGGTCAGCCGCATATTAACCTATAAGTCAAGGAACATTCAGCATTGGTAAGCGGGAACTATACGTGTTTGTTTGTGGGCATGCATCTGAGAGCTTTAAATAAATATGTTCTTGCAACTAAGATTATAGATTATAGATGAGACTTCCAGCCCAGCTATCTTTCCATATTTAAGGAGGTCTTCCAGCTGGGCGTTGCCCTATTGGCAACTCATTAGCTACGATATCGCTGCCCTAGTTCAATACTCAGACATCTTACACAAAGCTAGTTTCGAGAAAATCGAAAAAGAAGGTTTGTAATCGCTATGATAATTACAGTTAACTTTGTTTTAAAGTCACTTAACGCAACAATGTGTAGATTAATTGCATTAAGTGACTTTAAAACAAAGTTAACTGTAATTATCATAGCGATTACAAACCTTCTTTTTCGATTTTCTCGAAACTAGCTTTGTGTAAGATGTCTGAGTATTGAACTAGGGCAGCGATATGTGCGAGTCTTTCATGACTCATTCTAAAGACTTTTAATTGAATTATATTTAATGATTATCTCTCCTTATTGTCTCTATAATTACATATCCTCGCATCCGTCCCTGCGATATATCCTATGGAGGGACATGGACATGGATCGGAGCTAGATGGGCCACGTTCGCGATGACCAATCTAATGTGATTCTTGTGCGCGGCGGCACAAACGCGGTTCCATGGTAGAACGACACAGTGATAAAACGACGCATGATAAAACATCACTATGATAAAACATCACAGGAAAATACATCACAATGACAAAGTATCACATGATAACTGTGATGTACTTTCCTCTGATGTTTTGTAATAATGATCTTTTGTCTTTGTGATGTTTTTTTTATGTGTCGTTCTGTCGTGTGTTGTTCTGCCATTTGTCTATAATCTATAAGTTAAGTTGCAAAGATACATTAAAGATTTATATTAAATGCATTCCCACAAACAGACACGTATAAGTTTGCGCTTGCACATGCCGCGTGTGAACCTACAACAAAAAAACCCTAATCTCAAATGAACATACACCCTGCAACTCTTGCCGACCTTCCCTGAAACAGGGGTGACATTGGCAAAGTTAAACATTTTTTACAGCATGGGTGGTTAGCCTCATACCAACTGATAAAGTCAAGGATGTGCGTGTAATGATGATTTGTAATAATATTGTTTTGTCATTGCTATGTACTGACATTGTGATGTTCTTTTATGTGTTGTTCTGTCATGTGTTGTTCTGTCATGTGTCGTTTTGTCATGTGTTGTTATCTCATGTGCCGTTTATGTTTTTTTCTGTTTTAGGAGTTTCTGTTTTCGGATGTTTACCAAAGAAGAGTACACCAAAATAACTATTTTGGTGTACTTTCCCGTGATTTTTGTCATTGTGATGTTCTGTCTCTGTTATGTTATGTGTCGTTTTGTCACTGTGTCGTTCTACCATGGGACCGGACAATAGCTCGAAGCTAGATGCGCCACGTTCGCGTCGACCACTCTAATATAAGTCTTGTGTGCGTCGGTACAAACGCACCGGCGGACGTTTGCCGCCCTGTCTGATCATATCTCCCTATCGCGGCCAATACCAGCTACATACTAATTAATCTGCCGCGATAAAACAACACTTGTGTACAGTGCACGACAAAATAACAGCATCAGAGTCCTCTTCTTGTTCATCTTGTTCCTCATTGCTAAATGAATGGGATATCCAGAGTCATAATAAAAGGAGAGTTTGTATGAAAAAGGTTTGGATGAAATGAAAGAAGTATGCAAGGACCGATAAAAATGGCGGCTGATCTGTAATGTAGGCGGTTAAGGCCAAGAATCAATTTTCATTTTTATAGATGTCTGTTAGATTTTTTAGTGTTTGTTTGATTGTATAAATAGATGTGATTAATTTATTGTATTCCTTGACTTATAGGTTAATATGAGGCTGACATCCCATGCTTTAAAATGGTTTACTTTGCCAATGTCACCCCTGTTTCAGGGAAGGACTGCAAGAGTTGCATGGTTTTTATGTTGTAGGTTTACAAAACGTTACGCAAACCCTCACGGCTATAATCTTTCAGTGATTTCTGAGCCTCCTTTGCTTTGTGTAAACACTTGGGAAAGCGTAGCTTCACGGGAGGGCCTTCTGCCACTCGCATCTCACATAACTTTTGCATGCGAGTCCTGTGACACATCCCCGGATGGGATGGATATACAGGGCGTGGGTCAGTGGAGGGGAGACTGACCCCTGAGAGAAGGTGTTGTAGGTTCACATGAGGCATGTGCAAGCGCGAACTTGTACATGTCTGGTTGTGAGAATGCATGTAATGTGAATCTACAATGCAACTTAGATTAGATTAGATTAGAGTCAAGCCATCCAAACGTAGCTAAAATTTGATTTTTTTTTTAATTCAGAAAATTACCATTCGAAAAATACATAATATAACGGTCACACCCCCACCTTTCCGTTAATAATAAATAACTGATATAATGTTTTATTGTATGATATATGTTTCTTCAGCGAGTTGTCAGGAGCGACCGGTTTTTTGACAGTGTGGGCTTAGCTTAGCACTTGGCACCATCAAACACAGCATTCCGATCTGACACAATAAAAAACGACGTTTTGCCAAATTACAGCATTTTCTTCTTCTACTACTTTTTGGCATGGATTGGCCTTTTTTTGGTCATCTACACATAATGAATGAGATGGTTTGGGCATGCAGAAAGAATGAATGATAGACTGACGATGAATATATACAGAGGAAGTTCCTTGACTTAGGTTGGTATGCGTCAGACCACCCATTCTGTAAAAAATGGTTCACTTTGCCAATGTCACCCCTGTTTCAGGGAAGGACGGCAAGAGTTGCAGGGTTTATGTTCATTTGAGATTGGGTTTTTATATTGTAGGTCCACATGCGGCATGTGTTAGCGCGAAATTATGCATGTCTGATTGTGGAAATGCATTTAATATAAATCTTAAATGATATATATCTTTGCAGCTTAGATTAGATTAGATTAGAAGTGTGAAAGGAAAAAGAGGAAAGTGACGACCAATAAAAGTATGAAATTATCATATTGAGGAGATTCTGAAAGAATGGCATATGCAAAGCGAGCGTAAAAGGAGAAAATGCATGAAAAATGTGATGGATAAGAATGAATTGAAAGAAAGGAAGGATAGGAAGAAATGGAGGTAGCTCTGCAGAGGCTCTGGCCACGCCTAGTGGAATGACAACATAGGCACAGTTACAGTACAGTACAAAAGTTTAAAGAAAGAGTAATTAGATTTTGTAGGGTTTGTGTATTCACACAGTGAAAATTCATTTTATTTAAAATAAAATTATTTTTTTCTGAAACGTAGTTTTTAGAAAATTCCAATATATATAAAAATTGCAATATATATAAAAATTCCAAAATATATAAAAAAGATCTATGGTTTTTTCTTAATAATTTTAATTTGACATACATCCCTCTTGATAATGCCCTGAGTATTGAAGGTCGAAAGTGCTTGAGGTAGAAAATATTTTAGTGCAAATAAAACTACGTTTTAGAAAAAAAAAATTTAAAGAAAGATTAAATGTTGTTTTTTATGAATTATTTTAATTTAACTATGAAAGTAGGTAGACTATTATTGATTGTGGAACACGAGTGAGTAAATTTGAAAAAAGTAAATTAAAAAAAAAAAAAAAAAAAAAAAGTAAATTTTCGTAGAACCATTAAGTGTTTCTGACCTATGAGTTGGATGTGCCCAGCGACATCCATTATTCAAAATCAAAAAACATTAACTGCATGTCTTGTGATACGGTGTAATTTATTTAAAAAAAATAACATCACCAACAAGACTTCGAAAGGCTCGCGGTACGATTTTTATAAAACAACCTTTAGTGTCAACGTTCTTCAAATTTGTGACTTGTTTAAGACACATGCCGCATGTGGACCTACAATATAAAAATCCAATCTCAAATGAACATAAGCCCTGCAACTCTTGGCTTCTTCTTCTTCTTGTGCCACTTCTAACGAAGATCGGCGATCATCATAGCTATTTTGATTTTTGATGCTGCGGCTCGAAATAGGGACTTGGTGCTTCTGCCGAACCACTGTCGCAGGTTCTTCAGCCACGATGTCCTTCGGCGTCCCTGAGATCTTCTCCCCTCAATCTTACCCTGAATGATAAGATGAAGGAGACGGTACTTCTCATCCGATCCGAAGCATTTTTCGGTATAGACACATCTCGAATGCTTCAATACGTCTCTCCAGTGCCTGCGTGAGAGTCCATCCCTCCATACCATACAGAGCGATTGGGATAGATAGGCAACTCTTGCCGTCCTTCCCTAAAACAGGGGTGACATTGGCAAAGTGAACCATTTTTTACAGATGTGTGGTCAGCCGCATACCAACCTATAAGTCAAGGAACATACATGACAAATTACATTTTTTAAATCAATAAACAATAATATATACATGGACATCAAAAAAACTAAAACATAAAACCAATTTCACTTTAATAAACCCTAGCCGCCAACATTACAGATCAACCGCCATTTCTTTATATCCTTACATACTTCTTTCATTTCCTCCAGAGTCATAACCTTCTTCATACAAGCTCTTCTTTTATTTATACGTGTTTATAATTATACATGTCTGCTTGTGGGAATGCATTTCATATAAATCTTAAATGATATATATCTTTGCAGCTTAGATTAGATTAGACTGAAGAGAGTATTTCAAATTGTATCCCATTTTATTCATTTAAATCATTTGATCTGTAACGGGCCTTCTGCCACTCGCATCTCACATAACTTTTGCATGCGAGTCCTGTGACACATCCCCGGATGGGATGGATATACAGGACGTGGGTCAGTGGAGGGGAGACTGACCCTGAGAGAACGAGAAGGTGTTGTTTTGTAACGCAACTAAGCTGCACATGTAGTGTATCTTCTTGCCGCAAGGGGCGCGGCCTTACGCTAACCACTTCAGTTGAAATGGAAGCCAGTACTCATTTTATGTGAAGGCTGAGTAAACCTTGCCGGTATTATTTTTGCATTTAAAATAAACACCCCAAACGAGAAATCAAATCTGACACCATTGGTGGTATTCAAACTCAAGCTCTCGGCATGGATTGCAAGCACTCTACCGACTGAGCTATCGACCGGACGTTTTATGTCTTAATTATATTGAAATATACACCGTCACAGAAAATAGTTTCTGACACCCTCGGTGGGGATCGAACGCTTGCTCTCGGCATGTAATGCAAGCATTCTACCAATTGAGCTGCCGACAGGACTTTTTACGAGCTTGGCCGACGCTACAAAGCGTCAATTCTCAATCAAGACCCTGTTTCCGTAAGACTAGGGGCACCTTAAGTGCGCTTTCCATTTTCTTATAATGTTTCATAAAATCGGGAATGAATAACTATTTTTTTATTGTTTTAAAATATTTTAAAACAGCGAAATTTCCAGTTTCAAATATCAGCAACGGTATATTGGATGTCTCATGCTGAAACCGCATAAGTGCTCATTCCGCATTTGACCGCAACTCCTCATCCCAAGTATAAAACAATAGGTTCCAGCAAAACCAAAATTTGTATGAGTACTCAGACAGAGCCTCCAGTGGGAGTTTTAGTTTATATTATGTAACTAGCTGACCCGACAGACGTTGGCTTGTCCAAATTGTAACCAATTTGATTGAGGGAACTTCATAGACTTGAACAATTCTCCGATGCATTTCTTTTATTACAAAATTTGATAAGCGGCTTATCCTGGTGTAGATAAAAAGTTATTGAAAGAAAGTTTTCTTTTAACTTATTGAAAAAAAAAAAATAGATTGGTATAAACTCTCACACGATCTATTTCGAATGTTTATCTACATGTTATCCTAATATTTGATGAGCGTTTCATTATTTCATAGATAAATTACAGGTTTATACCAATTTTCTATAAATAAACACATTTAGCCTATCACAGATTTGTCTTTCGCAGATAAGTCTTTCGTAGTAATTTGTCTGTTTTGAATCAACTAACCATCCCTAGATTACACACATCATGTAGGGATAAACATCAGAATTAAAGCTTCATCCACTTTCGATTGATGCCGTCACCAACGAACGGCATTTCATTTTTATAAAAAAAAAAACATTTCAAACGCTTTCTTTGAGTTTAAACGTATTACTTTACACTTTGGGTTCAGATAAAATGCTTTTTGTACTTTTGCATATGCTGGGGCGGACCAATGAGGTCAGGGGAGTTGTAAACTTCGCACCGGCAACGCAATAACTCCAGCCAATGGTGTTAGAGTTACCGTGCGGTGGTATTTCCACTTACGGTGCCATGATAGAACAACACAGTGACAGAACGGCTCATGACATAACGATGACATTACAGAGCGAGACATGAGAACATTTCTATGACAAAACATCACAGAAAAGTACATCACAATGGCAGTATATCACAATTACAGTATTCACAATGACAAAACATAACAATGACAGTACATCACATGATAAAACATCACAATGACAGTTAATCACATGATAATATATCACAATGGCAGTACATCCCATGATAATATATCACAATGACAGTTCATGACATGATAATATATCACAATGACAGTTCATGACATGAGAATATATCACAATGGCAGTACATCCCATGATAGTACATCACAATGGTAGTATATCACATTAAAAAACATAATAATGACAGTATATCACATGATAAAACATCACAATGACAGTTCATCACATGAGAATATATCACAATGGCAGTACCTACATCCCATGATAGTACATCGCAATAATAGTATTTAACATTAAAAACCATCACGATGACAGTAAGTCACAAGACAGTACATCACAATGACAGTTCATCACAAGACAAATCATCAAATATAGGGTGCACTGTAATTAGGGTAACCTGTTGTGCACCATTAACAAAAAATAAAAAATATATATAAATATGTCAAAACAAAACATAACATAACGTAAAACATATATGCAAAAGTTCCATTTTCTCGTGTTTCTTATGTCTCACTTTTTTTTCATGCCGTGTATGGTGTTTTCTGCTTCGTGATATTTTTTAATTTGATTTTTTTCATGCGCCGCTTATGACATATTGAGGTACGTGTTGTTTTGTCATGCGATGTACTCTCATTGTGTTGTTCTGTCGTGACTTGTTCTGAAATGTGTTGTTCTGTTGTATGTCGTTATGTCATGTGTCGTTTTGTCACTGTGCCGTTCAAGCCTGTCGACGGTAGTGCTGCTTATTGTCGGTTGCAGCTTGAGGAACATGTTATCTAATCTTATCTAAGTTGTAAAAATATATTAACGTTAAAAGTCCACACTATTTGCTTTCTAACTTATTTTTGTTGCAATTCCATTTCAATTTTCTTTTTCTTCATTGTTGTTTCAGGCTAACTCAACGTTGATAATGCCTTTATGGAGCTTTAGACAGGTTCTCCGTTGTCAAAAGTGTTTTTGAGTTGTTTTTCAGTTTACTGCCGACGTTTCGCTTTCACGTGCAGAAAGCATTTTCAAGGAGGTTTATTAAAGCGGCGCGGTGGCCAAATCGATCGCTTAACTAAGTTTTTAGGGCGCGGGGGTCAGCCTCATACAAACTTATTAGATTTGTAACTGAAATTCACATGGCGACTAGTATTGAATAAAACCTTTGTCAAGGATTTCACTTTTTTATTTAAAAATATATCCTATAATCTAAATCTAAATCTAAATCTAAGCTGCAAAGATATGTATCATTTGAGATTCATATTAAATGCATTCCCACAAGCAGACATGCATAATTTCGCGCTTACACATGCCGCATGTGGACCTACAATATAAAAAACCCAATCTCAAATGAACATAAGCCCTGCAACTTTTGCCGACCTTCCCTGAAGCAGGGGTGACATTGGCAATAATAATAATAATAATATTAGGATGATTTATTTGGTGAGCGCTGTTTTTGTGTGTATCACACCTCAAGAGCCCTCTGCGAGCTTGGTCGTCGCTGTAGAAAGCGCCAATTCTCAAGCAAGACCCAGTTGTTGTAAGGTTGGATGGACCTTTCAGTGACCGGTCTTTGGTAAACGTTTATGAATTTTTCAACTCAGCGAAGAGCACATTCGAAATATAAATGGTATATTTTTTGTGCTCCGCCGGGATTCGAACCCACGACCTTCCAGTAACGAGTCCGAAGTGTTACCACCTGGACTACGGACCGGTCCAAGATGCCAACGACACGCGGTATACCTGAGCGGTAACCCATCCACGTACCATCCGCGCCCAATGTTGCTTAACTTCGGTGATCTATTGGAACTGGTGCTTTGAACATGGTAACGTCGTTGACAAATCAAATTGACAAAAAAATCCTATGTATGCACTTTCCTAATTTCATGTTTTCTTTGTTTCAGGTATGTGATCTTTTGAATTGTATTATCCAAACAAACTGACAGGTAACAGGTAAGCAAAAGATTTCTTTCTATAAATAAAATGTACTCATTTGGTAAAAGTTAAACTGAATAAATGATATAAAGTATGCTTTAAAAAAAACGGATTTTTCTGACCGTGCAAAAAAGAAGAACGATTTTCTCTACGTTTGGTCGGAGTCATATCCGACGTCCTCAGGAGACGTGTGTCCTCTACAAGGAAGAACCACGAACTGTTGAATTATTGTTGTTTGATCGAGGCCGAAGGTTGTAGGTATTTTTATTAACCTTCGGTGATACATCCATAGATGTCGCTATAGCTCCAGTTTTTTTTGTTTTTTTTGTTTTTTTTTGTTTAAGGAATCCTGTGCGGGAGGCTCCCCAATTCTTGTGAGTCTTGGGGGTCTATGTCACCCTGGAAGGGTGCCGCAGAGGTGTTGCTTGAGTTCTTGGTTCTGTCGTGAGGCGCTGCAAGGAAGTGGTGTACAGAAGGACGATATTATGTCTTCTTGTGAAATCGTCCGATTAATGAAAGGGTGGATCATTGAAGTTAGTACTGGCCTCCATATACTGGAAAGTTTGTAGCTGTCATCTATGTTGAAGTTGGGGTGCCTGTGTATCTCGATTGCTTCCTTCACAAGTCGGGGGATGAGAAATCTTTCTTTAGATAGAATCTCTGTTTTATCAAATCTGATAAGATGATTCACCCCTTTCTGTGAATGTTCACAAATAGCAGACTTGTTCGGGTTATTATTTTTAACTGCACCAATATGTTCTTTCAACCGGGTGTTGATGCTGCGTTTGGTTTGTCCAATATAAAAGATAAATGCATCTTTTTTCCTGCTTCCTACGAAAGAAAACACCAAAGAAGCGTGAAAATCCTGTAGTTTAGAAGTTTTTCATGAGCACTGCCTTATAATGAGTTCACTTACTATGAGAAGTTACACACAATAAAATGTTTTATCCACGATTTCTCAAATCAGTGAATAAGCCCGTTTACAGCTGTTATACCTTTAAGGTGGCTGTATGATGGGTGCATTTGAACACATTTCTCGTTGCCCTTGGTTGTATAGCGTTTCTCACAACTGTGGTCAATTTTTACGACTCTTTTGGTTAACTCAGACTTGCAATATTATAATTATGGTTGGCTTGAAGAGATGTTTGCAATATGCATACATCTCTTCAGGTTATTCCTCTCTTACAATAAAAAAAACGTAAAACGCACTTTCTTTCTCATCTTTTAGTAACGTGTCAGGTCCTCCGACGTCGAAGATCACTTTAAAAAATGTCTCCTTGTCCCTCGCAACTTAAAGTCTTCTACAAGCCCAGGGCTGGAAGTCTCATCACTACGGTAATTCTTACCTACTGAAAATCGGTATTATTTATAAGAAGAACTGTCAAGCCAAGATGGCTGCAAGTGAACAACGGATTAGTCTTCATACAAATATTACCGATATTTGGTAGGTAAGAATTACCGCGGTGAGGAGACTTCCATGCTCTACTACATGCATTTACTATATGTCAGTGTTTTTTTTTTCGTGTATTTTTTTATACATCGAGGATTAAGTCAAATAAATAGATCCCAATATTTAGGAAAATCTGTGCGTGATAGAACATTTCTGATTGCTAATTTATAATCAGTACCCTTAGTACGAGTTGCAAAACTTGAGTAAAGTAAAGTTTACGGAAAGTATTAAAGAGTGATTTTCCCTAAAATCTGCCGTTTTGGTTTCTTACATTTTATGGTCTCAGCAAAAGAGTTACAGTGATTAAGGAAATCAAGTTCAAACAAACAAATACGGCAGATTTTGGGGAAAACCACTCTTTAATACTTTCCGTAAACTTTACTTTACTCAAGATTTGCAACTAGTTCTAAGGGTACAGGAGGTCAAAATACACGCGGATCACAAAATCATTGTTGTTCAGTGTTTATAGATACAGATTATAGAATACAATTTTTTCTACAAAACTGCGCAAATCATATGCATAAAAAAACATCTATCTATCTAAAATCTATAATCTAAGCTGCAAGGATATGTTAACATTTAAGGCTCATATGAAATGCATGCCTTCAGACAGGCACATGTAGGTTCGCGCCTACACATTCTGCATGTGTGCATACAAATAAAGAAAACCTCACATGGACATAAACCTTGCAACTCCTGCCGCCGTTCCCTGAACCGGGGTGGCATTGGCAAAAGTGAACCGATTTTTGCAGCACGGGTGGTCAGCCTCGTACCAACCTATCAGTCAAGGAGCACAAAAATTCTTTTTTTTACAGAAACATTACAAATTAAAATTAAAATAAAGCAAAATTAAAATTAAAGTTAATATTACACTTAGAATTAATGCCCTAGCCGCCATTGTTGCAAATCAACCGCCATTTCTTTCGGTCCTTACATACTTCTTTCATTTCATTTAGAGTCATAATCTTTTTCATGCACTCTCTCCTTTTGTTATGAATTTATAAATATAAAATGAATCTACATTTCCATGTACATAAATAAATATTAATTTAAAAATAATGCAAATGGCGTCTTGCATTCTTTATTCAAAATGGCGTAGCATTTTTTTTCTGCTTTGCTGAAATCCAGATGCCAGGTCGAAATGTAAAGAATGAGTGACAAATGACACATTCCTAACTCGCTGACAATGTTGGGAAAATGAGATTTGATTTACTGCATACTTTGTGTGGAGTTTTTTTTTCTGTAACGGACATCGCGTGGTTTTGTAATTTGCAGATGATGTCACAAATTCACCTTGGAAGATAATTGATCCTGTTGACTGTGATATACGAATTGTTTTGATTTACGAGTGCTTTGGATTAGGGACGTTTTAAAATGAAAATCGTACGAGATTCATAATTCATAAGGCCTTTATTGTTTTTATCAATATGTACAAAATATTACAAGGGGCCGTCCATAAATTACGTCATCGATTTTTGCCGATTTTCGACCCCCCCCCCTTACAATCATCCTATAGTCATTATCTAATGACCCCCTCTCCCCCTCTTGCTGTAATAATGGATGAGCTTAATAAATAATAATGTTATATATCTTACATGATATTATGTATACGCAAAAACGCAACTAAGCTACATATATAGTGTAACTTCTTGCCGCGTTATCCCCGAAGGGGTCGCATGTGGCGAGTTGAACCTATTTATTTTTACAGGTAAGGGGGCTGGCCTTACGCCAACCACTTCAATTGACGTGGTGTTTTCCCAGCTCCCGAGAGAGCTGGTACTCATTTCTTGTGAAGGCTGAGTAAACCTTGCCGGCATTATTATTTTGGGGTTTGAAATAAACACCGAAACGGGAAATCATTTCTGACACCCTCGCGCTCGGTGGGATTCGAACCCGAGCTCACGGCATGGAATGCAAGCACTCTACCAACTGAGCTATCGACGTATATTTTGTAGAAATTGGTATTTACAAGAACGACGTCACTTTTGGTACTCGTACGTCATTTGCCGTCATCCGCAGACCAGACTCCCCCCCCCTTAATTCGAATGACGTAATATATGGACGGCCCCCAATAAAAATAAATTTAAAAAATCTAATAACAATAAATACTCCCCAAAGTAAGCATAGCTTGTGTTTTGGCGGGTTTTTGTAAAGATGAACTTATAAACAAGGTTCCAATCTAATATAATCTAAATCACAAAGAAATGTTACATTGCAGTAGGGCGTTTTTCTCAAAAAATGAGTTATGAATGCTGTCCTACTTGAAATTTTCCGCTCTTTCTAATGCGCTAACTCCCATAGCTCTACGATGATTTTTTGTTGTTGTTTATGCCCAAGCAAACAACTGCATTTTCGAAGTATGATTTTGGTGTAACCGACAGGATTTTGGCCTTTTTTGTCTTAAAATGGCGTTTGTGACATTAAAAAATTGTAAAATCACATTAAAAGGAATGCCAATAAATGCCTTAATTTTTTAAATTCTAGAGCTGTTTTGATTTTAACGATATGATAAAAAAAAAAGCCATTTTTCTGATATTTAAACTGCTCTCTGAACAATTTAGTTTATGTCGCTTATCACTGCCTTTTAACCGTCGATATGCATTGTCTCAAGCAGACACGTATAAGTTTGCGCTTGCACATGCCCCGCATGTGAACCTACAACATAAAAACCCTAATCTCAGATGAACATACACCCTGCAACTTTTAAGGACCTTTTCTGAAACAGCGGTGACATCAGCAAAGTTAACCATTTATACAACAAGGGTGGTCAGCCGCTTACCACACTCCTTAATTAATTAAATTAACCTTTCAAATGTCGAATATTGAGTGCGTAGAATACGAGATGATAAAAAAAAAACTGTTTTTTTTTTCTTTTATCTTTAACGAGATTGCACTTGGGTTTTGATTTACCCACAGATCCTGACTAACTTTAATCTAGGCAGATTATCGCCGAGCGTTTGTTGGATTCGCACAGTTAGTCACGAGTTAATTGCGAACAATTTACCAACTGTGGTTATCCATCGAGAAATCCTTCAAACAGTGTAAATAAATTAAATTGCCATTTGAATGAACACAGAATCAAAGTGTAAAAAAATTGCGTTTTAATTTAACTATAGCGTTTAATAAAAATGTATGGGTATTGAAGCAGCGCGTACAGTGAGCGTTTGAGTTTTCATACATTTTGGTAGAATTTAACAGTTTTATGCTGGAAACAAAGTTTACTGCAATATCCTGCTAAATTCTGTGCACAAAAAATGTTTGTTTTTGTACTCGTGGAAATTCCGAAAAAAAAACACATTTTATTACAAGGGATTATAAGAAAAAACAGTTTTTTTTGCTGGGGGAAATGAGCTGAATTTGAATATACAGACATTACGCTCCCCCAGTTCTTGTTTGCCGTATAAGCCAATCTTGTCAAATATGACTTTTTCATGCAGTTGTCTTATGAACCAAATTCTACACAATCTGAACTAAGAAAAACCGCAAAACTCGATAGTGTGAGAGTTGTTTTAAATATTTTTTAAATAAATTTCTTGTTTTCATAAGACACATTGGTCCAGTACACATGCAAACATTGCTCATGTACAATTTTATCAATGGCGTATACGACAAACAAGAACTAAGGCAGCGTTTAGTTGGATTCCTTGACTTTTAGATTGGTGTGAGACAGACCGCCGATACTGCGAAAAAATGCTTCAATTTGCCAGCATCACTCCTTGTGTCAGGGGAGTTTGGGAAGAGTTGCAAGACTAATGTTCATTTGAGATTGAGGTTTTATGTTGTAAATCCACGTGCGACATGCGTAAGTTCGAAATTCAACTTGTCTGGGATGTGCAAAGTGAGTTTAAAAAATGAAAATTTATGGATATAAATGAATTGAAAGAGTTTTGTAAGGATAGGAAGAAATAGAAGCAGCTCTGCATAGGCTCTGGCCACCTCTAGTGGAATGGCGACAGAGCTGCAGTTACCTATTTTTGATTTAAGTGGATTGAAAAATGGTAAAACTAGATGGGTGCTATCCAATGATGTGTAATGAGTCGATTACTTCCATAATCTACCGTTACACAGAGTAATTACGCACTTGAATGAACTATCGATACATCTGTAGGATGCGGCCCCTCTCTCGGTTGTCATGGCCCGTGGCCCGTGGCGGCCCGTGTGACAGCCGTGGGTGCGGCCCCCTCGGAGCGTGGCCCGGTCAAGCCCTTCCGGCGGACATACATACCAACGATAAACTAATCTTAATATAAGAGAAGAATTCAGTGTGAAAAAAACAACAAATTTAAAAAAAAATCTTTAATTCATTCTTAGTACTTTGCTGTACAAACTTGGTTCACTTTTACCAAAGCCACCCCGTTTTTGGGAAAACCTGCAGGAGTATTTTTTAATTTTCAAATAAATATGTGAAGATGAATGCAATTCAAACATTGTTCCTTGACTTATAGGTTGGTATGCGGCTGGCCATTCATGCTGTAAAAAATGGTTCACTTTGTTAATGTCACCCCTGTTTCAGGGAAGGACGGCTAGAGTTGCAGGGTGTATGTCCATTTAAGATTTGGATTATTATGTAGTAGGTTCACATGTGGCATGTGCAAGCGTGAACTTGCACGTGTCTGCTTGTGAGAAGGCATGTACCTAATGTGAATCCCCAATGTAACATATCTTTGCAACTTAGATTAGATTAATTATTTAAAAAATTTAAATGGAAACAAAGTTTTAATTCACTTTTTTTTTTTTTTTTTTTTTTTTTTTTTTTTTTTCTTTTTTGCTCGAATATTTTCGCCTAATGAGGCATCTTCGGGAGCAGAATAGATTAGATTAGATTAGATTAGATGCGATGTTTAATGATAATAATTATATTTTTGTGTGTATCACACCTCAAGAGCCCTCTGCGAGCTTTGTCATCGCTGAAGAAAGCGCCGATTCTCAAGCAAGACCCAGTTGCTGTAAGGCTGGATGGACCTTTGGTGACCGGTCTTGTTTTTGGTTCACGGTTTCAACCCAGCGAAGAGCATATTCGAAAATACAAATGGTATATTTTTTGTGCTCCACCGGGATTCGTACCCACAACCTTCCATTTACGAGTCTGAAGCGTTACCACTAGACTACGGACCGGTCAAGTTTTTAGGTTTCAATGATGCCTCTACAAGAAATAAAAAGTAGCAGGGAAAATCCCAGTTCAAGTGAAGTTGTTACATGTTAAAATAAATAGGTTCCCCTCGCCATATGTGGCTCCTTCGGAAAGAACGTAACAAGAAGTCGCACTGTTTGTACAGCTTACTCGCATCGCTCATAAAAGAAGCAAACTACCTACCTGCCACACAATATGAGTTTAATTTTAATTTTAATTATTTTGTTTTCCGAACGGAGTAATAAAACCGCGTTTGCTTTGAAACGCACGTCCTGTCAAGTGAAAATATGTATGAAAAATAATGCAAGGTTCTCAACAACGGCAAGAATCCGGCTCATTGACTAGTGAAGGGGAAAAATAAACAATAAAATTCGAATTTCTAGCCATTTTTTCAAAATTTTTGGCCATTGGGCCGCATCAGAGGTGAATATCCAAGCTCTACAAAGTATATATGTATACAGAGGAAGTGGCAAAGAAACAAGAGGTTAATGACGACCGAGAAAAGTATGGAGTGATCAGATTGAGGAGATTGTGAAAGAATGGGATATACAAAGTCGGTGTAAAATAACATCATGTATGAAAAATGTGATGGATATGAATGAATTGAAAGAGTATTAAAGGAAAGGCGTCAGAGTTACATTTACAGTAAATTTCGTGATTAGGGGCTGTCCATATATTACGTCATTCGCAAGGGGGGGGGAGTCTGGTCTGCGGATGATGGCAAATGATGTACGAGTACCTAAAGTGACGTCGTTCTTGTAAATACCAATTTCTACAAAATATACAAAATATTATGTAAGTAATATAACATTATTAATTATTAACGTCGGTGTTATAGTCGGTGTTATAGTCGGTGTTATACACGTCGGTGTTATAGCCGCGGGGATCAAGACAGGTTATTTGGAACCGGATAACGCTGGTTCGAATCCCGCGACGATAACTTCGACCCTGGTTCAACAGATGCCGTTGCATGCCCACAAGCTTCTGCTTTCGCATGAAGACAACTGGCCAGATAAAATAGGTTGGTGGATTGCATTCCTTTCCACAAATCTATTTTTTTTTTTTTAAATAAAAAAATTAAGCTCATCCATTATTACAGCAAGAGGGGGAGGGGGAGTCATTAGATAATGACTATAGGATGATTGAAAGGGGGGGGGGGGGTCGAAAATCGGCCAAAATCGATGACCTAATTTATGGACGGCCCCTTACAGTATTTTTTTTATTCGAATTTGGAACAAAAATATACGTTTCGAATGTTTAAAAAAATGTATACACATCCCTAGTCTCTGTGCCCATATTTGCCCATATTTTTGTATGTACGTACGGACAATATACATTTCAATACAGCTCAACGTTTGCAGTGCGTACTGTTTTCAGGCAATTCACTTTTGTCACGCATGACTTTAGGCGTGCACTTGCAATCGCATTTTATATATATTTTTTTTGTAACTTGACGCACGCGTAAACTTTTTACGTCCGCGAGACGTTGTGGAAAAATCTGAAAGTGTGAAGCATAACGACCGGTGAAAGTTGGTGACAATCAGCAACGATTCGTCCGCTTAGTGATTGTTTGTCTTATCTCCAACATAGGTGATTTCACGCGAGCAATGTTTGTATGTATGTGAGGGCATTAGAATAAAAAAGGCGTCAAGTGTCCCATAGAGTGTCTTTGGGACACTTTGTCCTATAGACTAGTGTCCCATCGACTATCTATGGGATACTTGCCTTTTGGATTCTAAGGCCTTCATGTGTACTTAACTAATGTGTCTGAAAACTGGAAATTGCAAATACAAATTAGGAATAAATGCAACTAAGCTACACATATAGTGTAATTTCTTGCCTGTGTTAATCCGCAGGTCGCATGTGACGATTCTGGACCTATTTACTTTTACGGGGAAGGAGGCTGGTCTTATTCCAACCACTTTCAATTGAAGTCGGGGTTTCCCAGCTTCCCGAGGGACTGTTTCTCATTTCTTGTGAAGGCTGAGTACACCTTGCCGGTATTTAATTTGGGTCTGAAAAAGACACCCAAAAAGGACATAATTTCTGACATCATCGATAGGAATCGAACCCTTGCTCTCGGCATGGAATGCAAGTATTCTACCAATTGAGCTATCAACCGGACTTTTAAAACGAGCTTGGTTGTCGCTACAAAGCGCCAATTCACAAGCAATACCCAGTAGCTGTAAGGCTGGATGAACCTTTGGTGACCGGTCTTTGAAAATGGTTTATCAATCTTTCAACCCATCAAGAAGTATATTTTAAAACATGAATGGTATATTTTTTGTGCTCCACTCGGATGAGAACCCACAACCTTCCATTTACGAGCCTGAAGTGTTATCACTGGACTATGGACCGGCCTTACAAAAATATTTAAAACGACTCTCACATTATCGTGATGTACGTTTTTTTCTTAGCTCGGATTGTGTAGAATGTGATTCTTTAGATGATTTTATTGAAAGGTCTACTTTGAATCAAATGGTAGATAAGCCAAACAAGCACTGGGTGGACGAACTATTAAGCACTTCTTATATTACTTGGGTGTATGCATTTTTCTCGGAACAGTAGAAGTCTGAGTGACAGAACAAAGATTTAAACTTGTAAGGAGATCGGTCCACTCTGTTTACCATTAAAGAAAAATAATATTTAAGTTAATTTATTTGTTGGGCAAATTATTTTTAAATATTTTTAATGTTTCAGGGAATGTCGGCAGGAGTTGCAGGGCTTATGTTCATTTGAGTTTGGATTTTTTTTGTAAGTACACAATCAGCTTTTGTAAGCGCGAACTAAACGTGTTTGTTTGTGAGCATACATCCGAGAGCTTTAAATGAATATATCCTTGCAACTTAGATTATAGATTATTATTATTATAGATTATATTGTGTATAAACACTGTTTGATACCAAAAAAAAAAACTCTACTTAGCTATACATATAGTGAAGCTTCTTGGTGCGTTTTCCCCGAAGGGGTTGCATGTTGTGAAGAAAAGTGAGTCTAATGCCCGTTTTCACCGACTCCTTCTAAACCGTCACCTAGCTAAAAGTATTTAAATTTAAGAGACTCTTAAACGGGTACCTAACGTACGTTGAGTTTCACGAGTCAAACTGTCCCCTAAAGATCGGCCACCTAGCTAGGAGCCTGTTTAGCAAACCACTAGTGTTGTGAAACTCGATTTTTGTAAATTCGAAATGTATTTTATGGTTTATAAAATAATATACACATTTCAAATAAAAACAACACATGATTATTTGACGTTTATAATAATATCTACCATTTACGCTGCAAAAAATATTTTTTAATTGAATTTTTTATCTTTTCAATGATGTGTACAAAGTATATTTTGCTATGCACACACTATAATACGGCTTGTAGTCTGCAGCTCTGTGGTCTGCAGCTGCATTCAGACGCGTTTCTCTATAGCGTTTTTCGTGTTTGACAATTTACATCAATATTCGACATGTAAAATCGTCATTTTCAAACACACGGCGGACACCAATCAATCATCACGATGTTATCAAATTAAAGAAGAAACATGCTTCAACTTTTCAGAGGATGACCGCGAGAAACTTGTTCAATCCTGCTACATGGGGCTATACATACGCCTCCCATGTCTGCCACAGATATCAGCTGATTGCCTTCAGTGGCATAAAATTGTAATGCCTCTAATAAGTAATTCCTGTGTGTCACTGAATTGTTTCTGTAGATAATAATACAAACCAAGAAATAACAATTCATCTGAATGATATCCTAGACCTGTGATATGACAAATTTATGGTAGGTACTTAGGTACCTATAAACATCAATCAATGTAAAAGATCGATGTTTTTAAACACCCAATAAATTCATGGACGATAATAGATATTTCCACAACATCTTTACCGAAACTATATTTGTACCTACAGCTCTGTTGTCCGAAAACTTAAAAAATACTACAATTTTATCCAGCAAGGACCTACATGATTGTATTTTTTGACAGCCGATTTATCTCCACCAAGTATCGATGTCATACTATTATCAAAAAAAAAAATGACCTTTCTCAAAACTTTTTGGACGTAGATAAGTCCTAGCAACTTCTATATTCTCAAGAGTTTCTAAAAACCAAGGATATCGGCGTCCATATCCACTTATTTGCAGTTTAAACATGACATAACCTCACTGACAGACCGCTAAAGTGTCCTTTAGCGTAAGAGACAGTTTAGGGAGCGGAATATCGGGCTCGCAAATATAAGAAGTTCTTAGCGAGTTAAGAGGTTCTTAAATGCTGGTGAAAACAAAACTGGTACCTAAATATTTTTAAACAGCACTTTATCTTTAAATATTCTTGGTGAAAACGGGCATAAACTTATCTAAATCTAAGTTGCAAAGATATGTATCATTTGAAGTTCATATTAAATGCATTCCCACAAGTAGACACGCATTATTTTTCGCTCACACATGCCGCACGTGGACTTTCAATATAAAAATCTAAAATGAACATAATCCCTGCAACTCTGACCGACCTTCCCTGAAACAGGGGTGACATTGTCAAAGTGAACCATTTTTTACAGTATGGGTGGTCAGTATTAGTGAACCTATTAAAAATAAACTAGGTTTCATAAAAAGAAAAAAAAAATCTTTATAGGTCTTTGTAACATTTAAAATTAATTTAAAAAAGTAACAATCAGTCGATAGCTCAGTTGGTAGAGTGTTTGCATTCCATGCCGAGAGCTCAGGTACGAATACCACCGAAAGTGTCAGAAATGAATCTCCGTTTCGGTGTTTATTTCAAAGTTTACTCAGCCTTCACAAGAAATGAGGAAACCTCCAGTTGAACTTAAGTTGCTGGCGTAAGGCCGGCCCCTATATCTGTAAAAATAAATAGGTTCCACTCGCCGTTTGCTATCCTGCAGGGGAGAACACGTTACTTGCGTTGCGCTCAAAGAAAAAGATCGAAGATTATGCTTTTTTTAAGGAATGCTGTGCGGAAGGCTCCCCAATTCTTGAAAGTCTTGAGGGTCTATGTCACGCAGAGGTGTTGCTTGAGTTCTTGCTTCTGTCGTGAGGCGCTGCAAGGAAGTGGTGATTGATGAAGGTTTTGAATAAAACCGTATTAAATTGGAAATGGAATACAGAAACTGGTAGATCATTCCATAAACGGGCAGTTTGGCAAAGGAATAAGTCATGAAAACGTTCTCACAGCTTTGAGATCGACTGCAAAGGGATGAATGAGAGTCGTACTACGAGTTTTCCTTTCTGAAATGCGAGGGGGAGGGATTAATGAATGGAGCTCATTAGAACAAGCTCCGTGGTAGTATCGATAAAAAAGACTGAGCATTCCAACTTTTCTTCTGTGCCGGAGCGGCTGCAGATCGGATGTCAGAGAAGGATCATTGATCAACCTCACTGCCCTCCTTTTCACAGAATTTAGTTGGTCACTCAACTTCTTGGACATACCAGACCAGAGATGGCTGCCATACTCAATAATGGGGCGGATTTAGGATTTATACAGCTCTTGTCAGCTTTGAAGGGACTGACAGTTTGCGTAGAGTGTTTCTCCCACCCCTGGGAATCTTTCAATATGACGTCATCACCACCTGGATGAGCATCATGCTATATATATTAAATCTACATTATATGCATGTATATATTAATGTTGCGTTTACACAATAACACCGAGGTTGCGTGTCTACGTGGAGAGACTAGGAAAAAATCTCTGAAAAAATGAATAATTCTACTTCAAGTTAGTGGGTAATAATTATTATTAAGAGCAAGGAGGTGGAGTAAGCTCGCGTCAACCGCAAAGTTTAAAATTTTGTACGTGCTTGGAGATTTTTTTTTTTAATAAATAAATTAAAACAATTTTGTATTCGCTTACGGCGAGTATATTGTAATTCCACGACAAGTTTCGCTAACAATTCGTTTGCATCTTCGGGTGGCTAAATAAATACTAAATGGTTCAGATACGGATTTAATCGTTGAGAATGTCGTGTGAGGGGGTGAGGGAAGAAGGGGATGCAGGACGGCCATGTGTGGAGTTGTTATCATCTGGGCCATTTCTTAGGAATTGTTTCCTTGGAAATATGGCCAATAGAGGGAATGAATTGGAGATCAGGATCAATCAATACAATTAGTTTTTAATTGCAAAAAATTATATTTAATTGTTTTACTTACTCGCAATGTTGCTTTTACTTCACGGGAAGGCCTTCCGCCACTTGAGAAAATATATTTATTTTATTTTTATTTATTTTATTAACGGACATGATAGTCCAATTACAAAATTTTATCACACGGTTATTACAAAGAATGACAAAGAAAACAATATAATTCAAGGATTAATATTACATAATAGCACAGTCAAATAAATACCTATACTTTCCTCAGCAAAACAAAGCTCTACAGAATCGCTACCTTTATGGGAAAACTGAATCAGTGGCTTATATAACATGGGTTTCTCAGATAAATGCACTTTTTCCCTATTTTCTACGAGAGAAAACACAAAAAAAAAACTGAAAATTCTGTAATTTATAAGTTTTTCATGAGCACTTCCTTATAATTAGTTCACTTACTGTGAGAAGTTACACACAATAAAATGTTTTACCCGATTTCTCAAATCAGTGAATCAGGACGTATACAGTTATACCTTTAAGATCCCTTATTTGCTCTGTCCTTGCGCACTTCTATCATCTCCTCGACATTCAACACTCTCTCTTCTATTATAGTTGCCAATAAAATAAAAACAGATTCCCGCGGTTCACCGCGCACTCCGTTTACACGTCTTTTAGCGTGCGCAGTGAACCGTCGCGCAGTCTGCAGCGAGCAACAGGGTCTCGCTTGGGTTCGTCCCGGGTCGCTGCGCAGCCTGCACGGGTGACCGCGCACACCTCGTGGGCCCCCTCCACTACCGTGTGAATCTCCACTGCGAGTATATAAAACCATACGCTCTAACTAAACTATACTTCTTTACTGAAGTGTTAAACCAACGTAGAAGCACCATAAGTGTGTTTTTTAGTTTAAACTAGGTGACCTGGCATACGTTGTCCTGACATTTTCATTGAAAGGTCATCTTTAAATCAAATGGTATACATAATCTTTAATCTAAGTTGCAATGTTGCAAAGATATATTACATACATGATTCATATTTATTGCATTTCCATAAGCAGACACCTATAACTTTGTCGATAGCTCAGGTGGTAGAGTGCTTGCATTCCACGCCGAAAGCTCGGGTTCGAATCCCACCGAGGGTGTCAGAAATGATTTCCCGTTTCGGTGTTTATTTCAAACCCCAAAATAAAATACCGGCAAGGTTTACTCAGCCTTCACAAGAAATGAGTACCAGCCCCCTCGGGAGCTGGGAAACCCCCCACTTCACTGAAGTGGTTGGCGTAAGGCCGGCCCCCTTACCTGTAAAAATAAATAGGTTCAACTCGCCACATGCGACCCCTTCGGGGATAACGCGGAAAGAAGTTACACTATATGTGTAGCTTAGTTGCGTTTAGTTGCGTTTGCGTATAACTTTGCGTTTACACATGCCGCATGTGGACCCACAATATAAAAACCCAAATCTCTAATAAACAAAAGCACTACAACTCTTTTGCGACCTTCCTTGAAACAGGGAAGACATTTTTAAAGTGAATATTTTTTTACAGTATGCGTAGTCAGACTTCTACCAACTTTTAAGTCGAGGAAAAATAACAGGACTAAATAAATGCCAAACAAGGGACGAAGTGTTACCAACGAACGTCATTTCATTTTTATCATATAAATTAAATTGTAGTTAACGTAAAGTTGAGTATTAACGTATACTCGGAGTTGATATGAAATCTCTGATAATAATTACTTTTGATGGCGTGATGGTAGATTTGCCGCTACTTGCTCGATCGTTAATTATCATCGCGTGTAATACGTTTATTTAACTGTATTCATACGAGGAATCTAGAAGATTCCTGTTGAGACATGTTTTCTAGTATGCGCCGTGCATTTTTATACATGAGCTTTGTGTGAATTATCTGTACTTTTTTCTGAGGAAAACTTGTATAAACTTTTATTTATCAGGTAGTAATACTAAAAAACGCTACGCATATAATGTAACTTCTTGCCACGTTTTATTTAGAGGAAATCTAGAAGATTCTTGTTGAAACATGTTTTATAGTCTTCTTTTTATACATGAGCTTTGTGTGAAATACCTATACTTTTTTTCTGAGGAAATCTTGTTGAAACTTTTATTAATCAAGTAGTTACGCTAAAAAACACGCTAATAAGCAACACATATAGTATGACTTCTTGCCGCGTTTTATTTAAAGGGAATCTAGAAGATTCTTGTTGAAACATTTTTTTTAGTCTGTACAGTGAATTTTTATACATGAGCTTTGTTTGAATTAAACATTTTTTCTAACGAAAACTTGTTCAATCTTAAAAAAAAACGCTACTAAAGAAGACATATAGTGTAACTTCTTGTCGGGTTTTCCCAGAAGGTGTCGCATGTAAGGTGGCCTTACGCCAACCACTTAATTTGAAGTCGAGGTTTGACAGCTCCTGATATGGCTGGTACTCATTTCTTGTGAAAGCTGAGTAAACCTTGCCGGAATTTAATTTTGGGTTTTTGAAATAAACATCGAAACGGGAAATCATGTCTGAAACCCTCAGTGGGAGTCAAACCCGAGCTCTTGGCATGGAATGCAGCACTCTACCAACTGAGCCATCGATCGGACACAAAGATGTCAGAATAGAACTGCACATGACAAAACGACACAGGACAAATTGTGTGTGTTATTCTTGATGTTTTGTCAAGTGATGTTTTTTCATGTGATGTTTTTTCATGTACCTATCGTTTATGGTATGTTCAGTTTTAGATATGTGATGTCTTGTCTTGTGATGTTTCTCATAGTGATGTACTTTCCTGTGATGTTACGCCATTATTATGCTTCATTATAATGTATATTTGTAGTGATGTGATGTCATATGAGGTTTCGTCATTTTATAACCCGTCATGTGTTGTTGTGTCCCTGTTCTGTTCTATCATGGAACCCTGTAACTGTGAATCGCATTTTTCCTTTGAACAAGGGCACCCTGAGACAATCCTCCCTCCCAGCTGTTGGCTTCCTATTCGATCCATTTGGCATCCCGAATGGCGCTCACGATACAAGGTCGACCCATTCTTCTCATTTCATGTGACCTCTATGCTATGTTCTGTTTTAGGTATGTGATGTTTTGTCGTTGCAATGTATTGTCATTATGATGTTATGTCTTTGTGATGTTTTGTCATGTCATGAATTGTCATTGTGAATCAATGTCATGTGATGTTTTGTCTTGCGATGCTTGTAATTTCTGATGTACTTTCCTGTGATGCTTTAACATGGTGAAGTTATGTCATGTGATGTTCTGTCATGTGATTTTCTGTCATATGATGTTCTGTAATGTGATGTTCTGTCATGTGATGTTCTGTAATGTGATGTTCTGTCATGTGATGTTCTGTCATGGTGAAGTTACGTCATGTGATGCTATGTCATGTGATATTCTGTAATGTGATATTCTGTCATGTGATGTTCTGGCATGTGATGTTCTGTAATGTGATGTTCTGTCGTGTGATGTTCTGTCATATGATTTTCTGTCATGGTGAAGTTACGTCATGTGATATTATGTCATGTAATATTCTGTCATGTGATGTTCTGTCATGTGATGTTCTGTCATGTGATGTTCTGTCATGTGATGTTATGTCATGTGATGTTCTGTCATGTGGAACCCTGTAACTGTGAATCGCATTTTTCCTTTGAACAAGGGCACACTGAGACAATCGTCCCTCCCAGCTGTTGGCTTCCTATCCGATCCACTTGGCAGTCTCTTCCCGACCGGCGCTCACAATACAAGGTCGACCCATTCTTCTCGCGCGAACAATGGGAGCGCTCTGTGCGCAGGCGCGTGGCGCTGACCACGCAGGACATCTGACTGCCATGACGTCACGGCCTGATGGGACCATTCAGAGACACGTGGGAACGTGCACATCTTGCATTTTTATATATACGAGTAGGTATATACCTGTTTCGATGCGTCAAAAATGTACACAATGACTTTTTCTCAACACGTTGTAACTGAAAAGAATGAAAAAATAAAAGGTGAACAATAATAATTGTCGTGCCCGGTCGATGGCTCAGTTTGTAGAGTGCTTGCATTCCATGCCGAGAGCTCGGGTTCGAATCCCACCGAGGGTGTCAGAAATGATTTCCCGTTTCGGTGTTTATTTCAAAACCCAAAATAAAATACCTGTAAGGCTTACTCAGCTGACACAAGAAATTAGTAGTAGCCCATCGGAAGCTGGAAAATCAGGGTGGTGTAAAGCCGGCCACCTAATCTGTAAAAATAAATAGTTTCCACTCGCCACATGCGAAATCCTTCGGGGATAACGCGGCGAGAACTTAGACTGTATGTGTAGCTTAATATTGCGTGAAACGATCTTCCGTTAACCTGTTTACTTTTACATCTAAGGACCTAACGCCAACCACTTCAATTGAAGTGGGGGTTTCTCAGTTCCCGAGAGGGTTGGTACTCATTACTTGTGAAGGCTGAATAAACCTTGACGGTATTTTATTTTGGGTTTTGAAATAAACACGGAAACGAGTAATCATTTCTGACGCCCTCGGTGCGATTCGAACCTGAGCTCTCGGCATGGAATGCAAGCACTCTACCAACTGAGCTTTCGTCCAGACTAGCTGATTCATTTGAAATTTTGAAATCTCTATTTTAATCAGGTCAATTACAAATGCTTCCAACATATTCAAATCGCCACATATATTGCATGCAACATTTTTGATTTATCAAAAGTTGCATAAAATTTGGAAAACAATGGATTCTCGTATCGGAAAAATGGCATGCATTGCACACAGCTCGACCCATAACCCTCTTTGCTAGATCCAGATTATTTTGTTTGCTCTGAAGAGCGTGTGTTGTAATCAGAGCAATCTGTCTATATGAAATTTGATTTATCATTTTCGTAATATAATATATGGGTTCCTGTTATGCAGGTAAAATATATATCGACGGTTAAAAGGAAGAAGGGCGACGTTTTGGTAAAAAATGACTTATGAATGCTATTCTACTTAAATTTTTCCGCTCTTTCTAATGCGCTAACTCCCATAGCTCTATGATGATTTTTTGCTGTTTATGCCCAAGCAAACAATTGCATTTTCGAAGTATGGTTTTGACCGACATGATTTTTGCCTTTTTTGTCCTTAAGGCGCTTATGACATAAAAAAATCGTAAAACATGATTTAATTTATTTTTAATTTCAGAGCTGTTTTGATTATAACGATAAGATTAATAATAACAAAAAAAATTATGGGTACCTACCATTTTTCTGCACTTTAAAACTTTAAACTGCTCTCCTGAACAATTATTTTTTTGTCGTATATGTCCTAGTACAATTAACCGTCAAAATGTAGGTATTAACGATTGAAGTAAAATGCGTTTTAATTAAAAACTATTTATCATCAGCATCACCATATGGAAGTCGAGCAGTATTGAGATTGCTGGAGTGATGTTTTCCGGGATCTGTTGCCGTGGTCTGTGGGAGCTGGAGCTTCCGGACGTTTCGCCCATTTCTACGATGGGCTTCTTCAGCGTGAAGTATGATGATGATGAAGATCTTGTATTGAGATTAATAGCTTTTTCCCCTTATCTGGTTATAAGAGTCGTACATGATGCAGATAGCATCAGGTGGAGGTGGGAGGTGAGCCAAGACAATGAGTTGTTGGTTGGAGGGGTCCCTGATTTGTGAAGAAATCTCGTCTCTCACGGCGCATGCGTAACGGTGCGCGCCAACAAATCGTCCCCTTAGTGCTTGTTTAGCCTATCTACGATTTTTTGTATGTGAAACAATCGATCTATATCTATAATCTATAATCTAAGTTGCAAGGATATATTCATTCAAAGCTCTCAGATGTATGCCCACAAACAAACACGTGTAGTTCGTGCTTGCACATGCCTCGTGTGAACCTACAACATAAAAACCAAATCTCAAATGGACATACACCCTGCAACTCTTGCCGTCCTTCCCTGTAACAGGGGTGACATTGGCAAAGTGAACCATTTTTACAGCATGGGTGGTCAGCCGCATGCCACCTTATAAGTCAAGGAACATACACGACAAATTACATGTTTTTAAATCATAAATAAGAATATACATTTATGGACATCAAAAACTAAAACAATAAAACAAATTTCACTTTAATAAACCCTAGCCGCCAACATTACAGATTAACCGCCATTTCTTTCTGTCCTTACATACTTCTTTCATTTCCTCCAGAGTCATAACCTTCTTTATACAGGCTCTTCTTTTATTATGACTCTTGATATTCCATTCATGCGCAATTTCGGATATTTGATTTGATATATGACTCTGGATGAAATGAAATAAGTATGTAGGGACAGAAAGAAATGGCGGTCGATCTATAATGTTGGGATCAGGGCTAGGGTTTTGAATTTATTTTCAATTTACAATTTGAGATATGCAATTGTTTTGATATGTATTGATTACTATTTGTGAATTATGTTACCTAACTTATAGGTTTATATGCGGCTGACCACACATGCTGTAGAAAATGATTCACTTTGCCAGTGTCACTCTTATTTCAGGGAGGGTCGGCAAGAGTTGCAGATTTAGATTTGTCAGAAAGCTTGCCAAATTTTGCAATACAATTTGAATTGATTTTGCTGAAATTAAGTTGCATTGTTTTTTTACAAAAAAATTGCGTAAACAATATAAAACACAATTGTTTTTATTTGTTGTCCAATAATTAAAAAAATAATAACAATAAAAGCTGTCATACTCAAATTTTGGTGAAAATGTGAAATACAATTTTTCTATTGTCTTAATTTTTATGATGACATGGGTTTTATCTATAATCTAAGTTGCAAAGACAAATTGAAATTCATAGCTCATATTTTACGCACGTGAAGTTAGTGCTTACAAATGCTGCATGCTTACAAGAAAAATAAACCAAACCTCACATGAACATAAGCTTTGCAACTTCTTCCGCCATTGAATAAGAGTTTTAGGCTTACACGGCCGGCTGATGATGCTGAAGTGATGTTTTCCGGGATCTGTTGCCGTGGTCTGTGGGAGCTGGAGCTTCCGGACGTTTCGCCCATTTCTACGATGGGCTTCTTCAGCGTGAAGTATGATGATGATTATGATGATCTTGATGAGAACTGTTCTTGCGCCATTCTCTGAAACCGAAGTGGCATTGGCAAAAGTTCATTTGAGATTGGGTTTTTTATATTGTAGGTCCACATGCGGCATGTGTGAGCGCGAGATTATGCTTGTCTGCTTGAGGGAATGCATTTAATATGAATCACAAATGATACATACCTTTGCAACTTAGATTTAGATTGCCTATGTATTAGGCGCATGTGCCTGCATGAGATGCACGCCCCTGACTCGTATCTTAGCAACTTAGATTATAGATAAAATTCATGTCATCATAAAAATTAAGACAATAAGAAAATAGTATTTCACGTTTTAGCCAAAATTTTAGTGCACGTCATGTGCCTGCTTGTGTGCATGCATTAAATATGATCCTTATATTCAAATACATCTTTGCAACTTTGATTACACATTATGGAGCTAGCTTTGGGGCAACAAACTCATAAAAGTAAATAATCAAAGTTACATAGAATGAAATGGGTCGTCACTTTGCCGCGGTTTTCCTTATCAAGTTTGCGGATATGAAAACTGATATTACAGGAAAAGCAAATACTCGAATCACGTTTGTAGTTAAAATTTATAGCAAAGTTAAACTTAACTTTTTATGAGAAGTATAAATAAATACTTTTTACGTTTTATTAGCTTTATTTATTATTAGTATTACGGGGAAATACAATTTTATACCTTTCTAATCTAATCTAAGTTGCAAAGATATGTTACATTGGAGATTCACATGAAATGCATTCTCACAACCAGACACGTACAAGTTCGCGCTTGCACATGCCTCATGTGAACCTACAACATAAAAACCAAATCTCAAATGGACATACACACTGCAACTCTTGCCGTCCTTCCCTGAGACAGGGGTGACATTGGCAAAGTGAACCATTTTTACAGCATGGGTGGTCAGCCGCATATCATACCTTTAAGGTTTTGAAAAGGAAAAACTGTACCTAGCGTCACTTTAAGCAGGCCCCTCGCAGTACGACATCAGTGACACCAGTGACACCAGTGACACCAGTGCGTCTACGGATCTCCTGGTTTGGAACCCTGTCTCTGAGACTGATTCCCAGCATCCTCCTTTCAATGCCTCTTTGGCACGTCCTCAGTCTGTTGGCGCTGTACTGAGTGAGCCCTTTTGGTTTCCAAGCCATAGGTGGATACTGGAAGCACACATGACTCAAAGACCATGCGTTTCAGGTTAACAGGCATTTCTGTATCGTTTTATTTAACTGTGTAAAATAAACTATCGAGAAACTAAATTAAACTATCAGTCCGGTCGACAGCTCAGTTTTTAGAATGCTTAAATTCCATGCTGAGAGATCGGGTCCGAATCCCACCGAGGAGGGTGTCAGAAATGATTTCCCGTTTCGGTGTTTATTTCAAACCCCAAAATAAAATAACGGCCAGGCTTACTAATTCTTCACAATAAATGAGTACCAGCCCCCTCTGCAGCTAGGAAAGTGGTTGGAGTAAAGCCGGACCCCTTACCTGTAGCAATAAATAGGTTCTACTCGCCACATGCGCCGCACTTTATGTGTAGCTTACTTGCATTCTCCGCTGCGTACCACTGAGTATCTAATCTAATCCAAGCTGCAAAGATATACATCATTTAAGATTTATATTAAATGCATTCCCACAATCAGACATGCATAATTTCGCGCTTACACATGCCGCATGTGGACCTACAATATAAAAACCAAATCTCAAATGAACATAAGCCCTGGAGCTCTTGCCGGGCTTCCCTGAAACAGGAGTGACATTGGCAAAGTGAACCATTTTTTACAGTATGGGTGGTCAGCCGCATACCAACCTATAAGTCAAGGTAAAATAATAAAATTAAAGTGTACAAAATCACTACAAAAAAATAGCCTTTTTGTTTATTCGTACTTATTTTGGAAACGATTATTTTATACCTATTCAAACACAATTAGCAAGTCAGTAAGTGGTTAAATAATTGGGTCAGTGGGGCACGCACTGTATTTCAATCTGCGAATTTCTTCACTTATTTCGGAGGTTAGACATCTGCGGGTTCCGCAAGCCTTGCATACATTATTATTTGCGCGTTGCCCAACTCCTTCTCACACAGAGAGAGGTCGTCCCGGTCTGCCGGACTGATTGCTCTCAACTTAGATGTAAGATTTATCCGCCTAAGTGTTTTGTTAGTAATGACTTCAGATCCGGAATGAGAAAGTATTTGATGAATATATTGAAAAAAAAATACGTTCCGGTTCTCGTAAATTTGTCTCTTTTTTCTTATAAATATGATAGAATGCTGACAGGGTTAGAACGGCACAGTGACAAAACGACACATGAGTTTATTTTGCCTATTATGAGTTTGTAATTAATTGCTTGTATTCCTTGACTTATAGGTTGGAATGAGGCTAGCCACCCATACTGTAAAAAAATGGTTCACTTTGCCAATGTCACCCCTGCTTCAGGGAATGTCGGCAAGAGTTGCAGGGCTTATGTTCATTTGAGGTTTGGATTTTATTTGTAAGTACACAATCAGCATTTTTAAGCGCGAACTACACGTGTTTGTTTGTGGGCATACATCTGAGAGCTTTGAATGAATATATCCTTGCTACTTAGATTATAGATTATAGATGAGTCCTTGACTTGATTATCATGGGGCTGCATGCCTCACCTGTAAAAATTAATGCCGTTGCCACCCCTAGTTGAAGGTGAAGACGGCATAAGTTGCAAAATAAATGTTTTAGTTATATGATGTTTTGTCACGTGCCGTTTATGGTATGTTCTATTTTAGGTATGCGATGTTTTGTCTTGTGATTTTTTATCTTGTGATGATTTGTCATAGTTATGTACTTTCATGTGACATTTTGTCATGTGATGTTTTGTCGTGTGTTGTTCTGTCATGTATCGTTCTGTCATGTGTTGTTCTCTCATGTTTCGTTCTGTTATGTGTTGTTCTGTCATGTGTTGTTCTGTCATGTGTTGTTCAGTCATGTGTCGTTAAGTCATGTGTCGTTCTGTTATGTGTCATTTTGTCACTGTGTCGTTTTACCAAGGAACCGAAAGAAAATACATATCACGTAAATGTGTTTCTGTTTTCTTATTATGATAGAAAAAGTTCAAAAAAAGTTTTTTTTCTGAATCCGTCTCTATCCACTGATTTTCTTCTAATCTTCGAAACCAAGGCGTCAATAATGGTTAAGGAGGTGCCGCAACGCCTTGCGAGATCCGACTTCCGTTCCGTTTATCTCCAGCGGAAACCGTTGAAGCGGCAGAACGGACCGCTTCCTGCCAGAAGTAAAACTCCTGAAGCCGGCAGAGTGGGACGCTCAGGTGGAGAAGGATGTTGGGAAATGCTTCAATTTGTAATGCCAGATAAGGTTCAGTACGTTTCCTAATGAATCCAATCAAGATTGTGTGTTTTTGAAGCAAAATTTACTTGAAATGTTGTTGGTTTTTTTTAAGAAAAAGAAACATTTCTTTCTTAAGAAATCGTGTGCGGGAGACTCCTTAAATTTCTGAGACTCGTCTATGATACTTGTTGTAGTGCCGCAGAGGTATTGTTTACGAACTTGATCGTCGATATAAAACACCGATTCTCAAACAAAACGCAATTGCTGTAAGAATGGATGGACCTTTAGTGACCGGTCTTTGGTAAAGGTTTTTATGAAGTTCTCAACCCAGCGAAGAGCATATTTTAAAATATAAATTGTGTAGTTTCTGTGCTCCGCTAGGATTCAAACCCACAACCTTCCATTTATGAAAAGGTTGCCGCTGAACTACGGACCAGTCAGCGGTTACATTAATGAATATAAATCAATGCATCACCAAAGGTACAACTGAGTGACTCCAGATTCACCGATTTCACAAGTCGTGAATAAAACATTATATTGGGAGTAAATTTTCATAGTAAGTAAACTAATTATAAGGCAGTGTTCAAGAAAAACTTCTAAACTACAGGGTTTTAACACTTTTTTGTGTTTTCTCTCGTAGAAATATGAAAAGAAAAGGAATTTTCCCCCTCTCACTCAGACTCCTCGGGATTATCATTTCCTGCAAGTATTCTGGCGCCACTCCATGCGTGTTACCATCTCTTGCTTGTTTTCATCCTTCTTGTGTCCACCTTACTTCTCCACTCTTTAAAAGCAGGCAGAGACAAATCGTTCAACAAATTTATAAGTCACTCATATTCCGCTGTACTCTTGAGAGGTTGATGCATGTCGTTGGCCCGGGCTCGTGTTGAGTAACATTTTCCAGCAGCACCACGGCTGTGCCCGCTATGGCCGTGAGACCCTCTGGTGGGAAAACCAGCGCGGGTGCGATTGTTCAACACCAATAATATTCAGCCATTGTTCTGAGTGACGCAGCCAGCCACGGCCAACTGGAAATACGGATGATGATGATGAGTTGATGATTTCTGTAAGCCGCCGTTTCGTGATGTAGTCACTCCAAGGGCGCTGTGCAAACGATGCCAAAAATTCGCTTGTCTTCAATGCATTCCGGAGCTTTCCATGGTCCTTTAACTCTCTCACATGATGAAGCAGGTGGTTCAGCAACCAGCAACTGCAAATGCACGCTCTCCAAACATTATGTTAACTCTTCTTATCGGTTCTTTAATTTTTGATTTGGCTCCAGTTTCAGCCGAGCGCAGTGTTAGGATTTTTTGCCGAGGGTGACTGGCTCGGATGTCATAAGTTATCTTCTTTTTCCTCAGCCTTTCTCAATCCACTCTATTTAATAAGATCAAATATCTGTCACAATTATTCTCCTGAAGATGCCTTATTAGGCGAAAACGGTTGAACGAATAAATTAATAAAAAATTGAATGGACTGATACGTTATTGGAATGTTCTGCTAGAAAGACGAGTGATAAACCTTTCTCTGTCTACTCTTCTTCTTCTTCTTTTCTTTTGCCTTATCCCATCATTTGGGGTCGGCCCTCCTTGTTCGAAGACGCCAAACTTTTCTATCCTGGCTCATCTGCTCTGTCAGGTTTCTCTTTTGCATTTCTTTTTCAATATTGGCCCGCCATGTTGCCATTGGGCGGCCTCTGCCTCTTGGTCCTGAGGGAATGCTGAGGGCTTTTTGGACAATATGTTCACTGTCTCTTCGCATCACATAGCTGAACCATGGGAATTGGGATTCTCTAATCCTGTCTGTTATTGGGGCAACCTCAAAGCTACCCCTCACGTATTCGTTCCTGATGTGGTCTAGCTTAGTAACGCCTCCAGCCCACCTCAGCATTCTCATCTCGACAGCATGGATTTGCCGGACTTGCCGTTTTTCTGTCTACTCCAGGGATGAAAAAATATTATGAAACGGTATAACCAAGAGGTCCATGACATCTATAGAGACTCGATGTGATCAGTTAGATTAAAGTACGGAGCTCGCAGTGGGCTAGTTACATTATAAGAATGGATAAAGTTAACCCGATTAAGCACCTAGCTCTTTCAGAACCACAAGGCCGAATCTTACGAGGGGTGGAAGTCTCGACGGTCGTCGGTAGATCTTACTGTACCTATTTGAAGAGATACCGTACCTATTTGAGGACGGAGTAAAGCATGGTGGTGCCTGAACAGCTGATCGTGGTTCAATTTTTTTTTAAGAAAGCCTATGCGGGAGACTCCTTAGATTCGAGAGACTCTAAGGGTCTATGACACTTGTTGTAGTGCCGCAGAGGTGTTGATGATGTGGCAGTTGTCCATGTCCGGTTGCAGGGTCGTTAGCTGCGCAGCGCTGTGGTGTGTGTGGCATTGCTTTGTTTTGAGACACTGAGAGGAAATGACGATTGATATTGGATTTGAAAAGGGCAGGGTTAATTGTGATGGAAACACAGATACCGGTAACTCATTCCATAAGCGGGCAGTTTGGCAGAGGAATGAGTCGTGAAAACACCAAGTTCTCATAGTTTTGATATCGACTGCAAATGGTTGAATGTGAGCCGTTCTACGAGTTGCCCTTGTTCATTGCCTTGTTGAATAGATCAGCTGTTGGAACGCCGTCATGTTCTAATGTAAATTATTTTCTGTAAATTGTTGTTTTGAAATTTTGTAAATAAAATCAACGTTACGATTATATTCCTGAAGATGCCTCATTAGGACAAAACGTTTGAGCGAATAAATGAATAAAAAGTTAATCAAAACTCTGTTTTGTTAATACAATTTATAAGAATGCAATGCTCTTTCATTGTGTGAACCAAAAAAACCCAAAAAAGTATAACTTTTTTGTCACTTCGTACAAAAAAAGCATTCACCGCCTGAATATAGGCAATTTAGCATAATTTATTTCAACGCGTAGACAGTATCGAAACCCATTCACTGTAATACAAAAACAACACTCGGGAAATGGAAAAGGTTGTGTGCCGCTGTTTTTCAGAGCCCCGGTCCGCCATCTTGGGTCGACAGGAAGTACCCGTAACTGTACTGTTATTTGCGCTCGCGCATATTCATGCTGAACCGTTTTTTCCCTCTCTTAACATTTTTCCACGCTTATTATTTTCATTAGGCTGGCAATTAGCTACAATGTCTAATGCACCGTGAATGTATTAAATATTTTACGGCAAAGTGCGTGCCTGGGCATTCAGTTTTGATGACTGAAATGCCTTAGATGAAAATTAAACTTTGCAGATCGAAAAATAAACATATTTTTTCAACATTTTGTGAATTTAAAACTATGAACTTCGTATCGTATGTACTCGCATTTCAAAGCATGCTTCATTTAAAATTCCTCTACTCTCCGTGTCAACCAAAGGTCGTGAAAACTTACAACTTCCTTGTTTCATTTTATGGTAAAGGAAAGGTGTCCGGTCGATAGCTCAGTTGGTAGAGTGCTTGCATTCTACCCCGTGAGCTCGGGTTCGAATCCCACCGAGGAGGGTGTCAGAAATAATTTCCTATTTCGGTGTTTATTTCAAACCCCATAATAAAAATACCGGCAAGGCTTACTCAGCCTTCACAAGAAATGAGTACCAGCCCCCTCGGGAGCTGGGAAACCCCCACTTCAACTGAAGCCGGCCCCCTTACCTGTAAAAATAAATAGGTTCAACTCGCCACATGCGACTCCTTCGGGGATAACGTGGCAAGAAGTTACACTATATGTGTAGCTTAGTTGCGTTTGCGTTTTTTGCGAACACCGCGAGACAGTTGTGACAAATCTATGTCATTTAGAGACGTAATTTTTTTTAAATAATTTTATTGAAAAAAATACAGATTATAATAATAGTTTCAAGTTTCTTTTAACATATAATATTTCTCATATAAAAACTCATATAGGACTTATATTTTGCACAATTAACATTACATAAAATAAGCTGTATAACACATTCAAATAACATTGCAGTAGTGGAATAATATCAAAAACAGAAGGGAATCTAAATCTACACCTAATCTAAATCTAAGCTGCAAAGATATGTATCATTTGAGATTCATATTAAATGCATTCCCACAAGCAGACATGCATAATTTCGCGCTTACGCATGCCGCATGTGGACCTACAATATAAAAAACCCAATCTCAAATGAACATAAGCATAAGCCCTGCAACTCTTGCCGACCTTCCCTGAAGCAGGGGTGACATTGGCAAAGTGAACCATTTTTTACAGTATGGGTGGTCAGCCGCATACCAACCTATCAGTCAAGGAGTATCAGTAGCAAATATTACAAATAAAACAAAATCATTTCACTGGTACATCATCACATCATAAAAAGGACTCTAAGAAATATACCATGTAACTGAAATATATTTTTGGGACAAAAACCGTTGACCTGCACTACAAAAACAACAAAATCGTAAGGTACACTTTGACCCAGTGATTTCAAATTTTTACTATCAAATCCACCTGCAGCCGCGCACAATAGAATCAATTTATGAATGAAAACTCGCTACGATACTTACACAGTTGGTCTAACAATGCATCTGAGGGGCGCGAGGGGGGTGCGCCAAGTTTAGCGACAGACAATGGGCAATGTGGTCGACCCATTCACAGACGCCGAGGACTTTTGGCACGATCCTCGTCTCTACTCTGAGAAGCGGAATGAAATCGAAAAGATCCGTACAATGCAATGAGAATACATAGACGTGATGAGCTGTTCACATCATTTCAAGTCTTTGCGATCTTTGACTACGTCATGCACAAGATGGAGTCATAATGCTATCCGTAATGTTGCTTGTATTTGTTAGACTTGTCGATACATCACTCGTACTTGGACCGGTCCGTAGTCCGTAGTGGCAACACTTCGGACTCGTAAATGGAAGGTTGTGGATTCGGATCCCGGCGGAGCACAAAAATATACCATTTATATTTCGAATGTGCTCTTCGCTGGGTTGAAAAATTCATAAACCTTTACCAATGACCGGTCACCAAAGGTCCGTCCAGCCTTACAGCAACTGGGTCTTGCTTGAGTATTGGCGCTTTGTAGCGACGACCAAGCTCGTACACCTCTGCGGCACTACGACAAGTGTCATAGACCCCTAGAGTCTTTAGAATCTAAGGAGTCTCCCGCACAGGATTTCTTAAAAAAAAAAAAAAAAAAGTTGATGCATTTGCAGTTTCTGGTCCTCTGGCCTGGAGCCACCTGCCACATCATGTGAGAGAGCTAGAGGACCATGGAAAGTTCCGGAACGCACTGGAGACAAGCAAATTTCTGGCATCGTTTGCACCAGCGCCCTTGGAGTGACTACATCACAAAACGGCGCTATAAAGAAATCATCAACTCATCATCATCATCGTACTATCTGTGATATTAGTTGCAAAGATGTGTTAGCATTTGAGATTCACATTAAGTGCATAGCAACAGACAGACACGTGAAAGTACACGTTTCCAAATGCTGCATGTGGACTTACAAATTAAAACCAAACTTCAAATGAACATAAACCCTGCAACGTTTACTGACCTTCCTTGTTACACGGATGACATTGGTAAAGTGAACATTTTTTTAAAGTATAGGTGGTCAGCCTCTTAACAACCTGTAAGTCAAGGTCGATGTCTTGTTGATTTTCGTACATATTTTTGTGTCGCTAATCTAAGTTGCAAAGATATGTTACATTGGAGATTCACATTACATGCATTCTCACAACCAGACACGTATGTACAAGTTCGCGCTTGCACATGCCTCATGTGAACCTACAACACAAAAACCAAATCTCAAATGGACATACTCTTGCCGTCCTTCCCTGAAACAGGAGTGACATTGGTAAAGTGAACACTTTTTTACAGCATGGGTAATCAGCCGCATACCAACCAATAATCTAGGAACATACACGACAAATTACATTTTTTAAATCAATAAATAATAATACATATACTGTAACTGTAACTCTGTCACCATTCCGCTAGGGTTAGCCAGAGCCTCTGCAGAGCTGCCTCCATTTTTTCCTATCCTTACTTCTCTTTCAATTCATTCATATCCATCCCCTTTTTCATGCATTTTCTTCTTTTACGCTCACTTTGTATACGAGTATCCCATTCTTTCACAATATGCTAAATCTGATCACTCCATACTTTTCTCGGTCGTCCTTTCCCTCTTTTCCCTTTCACACTACCTCAGTATACATATTTTGTCAGTCTATCATCATTCATTCTTTCCACATGCCCAAACCATCTCATCACATTCTTTTGTGGACATGGACATCAAAAACTTAAACATAAAACAAATTTCACTTTAATAAACCCTAGCCGCCAACATTGCAGATCAACCGCCATTTCTTTCTGTCCTTACACACTTGTTTCATAAAACAACGCAAAAAGCTCTGAAGCCAAGTACATTATAACAAGTAGACACTCGGAATTAAATAACTACTTATTTCAACATGACAAAAAAATAACTCTGCAGTTAACAAGAGTTTTGCAACTGACTGTCTTAGTTCTTGTTGGCCGTATAGACCATTAAGCAAATTTTACAGGAGCAATGTTTTTGTGTTTTGTTATTGTAATTGACAACATCGTTATTCAATTACCTATTTTACCAAAAGTACTGTAGGTCTGGCATTATAATAATCCATACAAATCATGACAATTTTACGTTTAATACTAAAAAAAAGCGTTTTAAAATGTATATACGCCAAAGATGTGCAACGAAAATTACGTAAAGTGGATATACGGCAAAATATCGGACTTTGACCGGACGCTCGCGACAATCTTTTAGTAAAATACATATAACATACAACAATGTGTCGGTGTGACGTCATGCCCACGCGCGTCTGTGATTGGCAGATTAGACAGTCACGTGGCAGTCACGTATGCGTTTTCTGCCTATACGGCATTCAAGAACTGAAATAAAATTTCGAACACAGAATATCGCAGTGAAAATGTTGAATAGCTCACACATTTGAAGACAAATACGTATTTTTCTTAGCTCAGATTGTGTAGAATTTGATTCTTAAGACAACTGCATTAAAATGTCGTATTTAACAAAATTGGTCTATACGGCAAACAAGAACTGGGGGAGCGAACTGGCAGAAATTTCATCACTTGGCGAATTACCTGGTTGCGAAAGCGACTCCATTGAATTTGCATACCCGGTATGTTGTACAGTATTTTATTTTTATACTAGTACCAATATTTTTTTTTCTACGCTCCCTAGAAAATTCAATGGTTAAGCGTATGTATGCTTTGGATAAACGATTTCAGAAAATGTTAGTATTTTTTATGCTTGATTTGATGTATGGAAAAATGCGTTGGGAAAAAAAAAACTACATTGTTTTGATTTACCCAACATGTGAGTTGATTTAAATAAGAACATGAATTACATATTTTGCATGTTTATAAAAGCATTATAATCTAGTTGTTGCAAAGATTTATTAACATTCAAAGCTCATATCAAATGCATGCCCACAAACAGACACGAGTAATTTTGCTCTTAAAAATGCTGAATGTTGGCTTACAAATTAAAATCCAAACCTCAAATGAACAAAAACCCCGCGACTTTTGCCGACCTTCCCTGAAGCAGGGGTGATATTATCAAAGTGAACCATTGTTTACAGTTTGGTAATAAGCCGCATACCAACTTATAAGTCAGTCGTACATTAATATTTTAGACTTTTTAAAGTTTGTGTATTCACACAGTGAAAATTCATTTTTATAAATAATTATAAAAAATTATAAAAAAAACACAGAGTTTTATTTTCACAAATTGAGTATTTAATACCACCTCAAGTACTTTATATATTAATATTTTAATACATGAAGAATATTAAAAAAACCTCACATTAACGAAAACCTTATAACTCAACTCCTGCTGCCTTTCCCTGAATTCGGGGTGGCATTGGCAAAAATGATTAAAGTTTTACAGCGTGCAGGGTCAGCCTCATACCAACCTATCAATCAGTTAAGAAACATCATGATGTTATCTAAAAATGAAAATGCTTTTTAGTCAATGATATCTTGACTTATAGGATGGAATGAAGTAGACCACCCATACTGTAAAACAGCTTCACTTTGCCAATGTCACCCCTGTTTCAAGGAACGTCGGCAAAGTTGAAGGGTGTATGTAACATTTTGAGGTTTATGTTTTTCAATTTGTAAGTACACATGCAGAATTTGGAAGCGCAAACTTACACGTGTCTCTTTGCCAGGTGAATTTCAAATGTACGTTAGTATATCTTTGCAACTTAGATTAAATATATACTCGTATAATTAGACATGCAGTTTTCGTAAGAGCAAACTTACATGTGTCTATTTGTGGGCATGCATTTAATTTGAATATCAAATGTTAATGAGTCAAAAACTAAAATATTTTTCAGTCAACAAATTTACACAAAAATCTGCAAAATCTGTGTTGAATAACTTGTAGACTCATCAAGAAATTCCTTGCTCCTTCAAGTTCAAATTAATTATGAATGATTACAAGAAAGGATTCCCCGGTCATGGCCCGTTGGGTTTCCGGCCTTCCTGATCCGCGCCGCCGATTCGGTTCAAGTCTTCAGGAGAAGCGGGCGGGGCCGAGGGGGCGTGGGAAAGCGCGCAGGGCCCAACACGCCATCACCCGACTAGAAGGCTTTTTGTAGAAATCTCTACACGCAGAGTGAAGAAGTATAGAGATACAAGGTGGTTAAAAGCTTCCTTATTTTTTTTCCTGAAAATTTTCGTGAATATCTGATTTTCCTGAAAAATGCTAAGGAACAGGAGAAGACTAATTTAGGAATGAAAGTAGATGATCGTCAATATTGTAAAGCTCCAATGGCCCTTTGGTAACCGGTCTTACAACACGCAGCTAAGCTACGTGTATAGTGTAGCTTCTGCGTTACCTCCGAGGTGGGTGCATTTGGGAGGGAGGGAGATATCCAGGATTTGGGACCTGTTTATTTTTACGTCAACCACTTCAGTTGAAGAGGGTGTTTTCCAACTCCCCAACGGTGGTTTGTACTCATTTATTGTGGAGGCTGAGTAAACCTTGCCAGCATATTATTTTGGGTTTGAGGTAAACACCGAAACGGGGATTCAATTCTGACATCCTCGGTGGGATTCGAACCCGGCTCCCGGCATGGAATGTAAGCACTCT
The DNA here is from genome assembly GCA_951799405.1 of Agapetus fuscipes. Lineage (NCBI taxonomy): Eukaryota > Metazoa > Arthropoda > Insecta > Trichoptera > Glossosomatidae > Agapetus > Agapetus fuscipes. The sequence goes on along the minus strand of OX637352.1, from coordinate 2,427,705 downwards.
ACCAACTGAGCTGCCGACCGGACACACAAATGAATGCCCACAGACTCGTATAAATTCATACATAAAACATAAAATCCAAACCTCAAATGAACATAAACTCTGCAACTTTTGCCGACCTTTCCTGAAACATGGGTGACATTGACATCATTCATACCAATCTATAAGCCAAGAAATAACACTATACGTAACACTTTACATACAGAGGTAGTGTGAAAGGAAAAAGAGGTAAACGACGACCGAGAAAAGTATGGAGTGAACAGATTGTGAAGATTATGAAAAAATGGGATGTACAAAGCGAGCGTAAAAGAAGAAAATGCATAAAAAAGGTGATGGATATGAATATGAATGAATTGAAAGAGGTATGTAAGTATAGGAAAAAATGGAGGCAGCTCTGCAGAGGCTCTGTCCACTCCCAGCAGAATGGCGACAGAGTTACAGTTACAGACTACGCCAGAACGCAACTAAGCTACACATATAGTGTAACTTCTTGCCTGCGTTATCCTCGAAGGAGTCGCATGTGGCGCTTCGGGACCTATTTATTTTCACAGGTAAGGGGGCCGGCCTCACACCAACCACTTTCAGTTGAAGTGGGGGTTTCCCAGCTCTCGGGGGGGGCTGGTTCTCATTTCTTGTGAAGGCTGAGTAAACCTTTGAGATCGAACCCTTGCTCTCGGCATGGAATGCAAGCATTCTACCAATAGAGCTATCGACCTTTTCACGAGCTTGATCGTCGTCGCTACAAAGCGCCAATTCTCAAGCAAGACCCAGTTGCTGTAAGGTTTTATGAATTTTTCAACCCAGCGAAGAACAAATTTTAAAGTATAAATAGTACTACATATGTACAGAGTACAGAGATACTACAGTACAGAGATATTTTTTTAGTCAGTTTTCTCTTACTTCCCCACTACCCTGTGTCTGTAAAGTCAGGTTTATACTTGTGTAGAGTTCACCACGGTTCAGTATGCACGCGCCACCGATGTGATACAGTAGAGACTCCATAATCTGAGATTTGTATGGAGGTTTTCATGGTGGTTATTAACGCTATCCACGCTCACTGACGTATTTCTCATTTTCCACTCGCGAGCGTTTTCGCTTCAGTGCGCAGGTCGCTCCATTTAAACACAAGGGCGTAACCAAGGGCCAACTCGGGGGGTAAACAGAAACAGTATCTCGTTACTTTAGTGCTATTTTGTCTTGACTCGCTGCCTTAGTTCTTGTTTGCTGTAAATACCATTAAGCTAAGTTTACATGAGCAATGTTTGCATGTGTACTGGACCAATGTGTCTTATAAAAACCAGAAAATTATTTAAAAACATTATAAAAGAACTGTCACATTATCGAGTTTTACGGTTTTCTTAGCTCAGATTGTGTAGAATTTGATTCTTATGACAACTGCATTAAAAAGTCATATTTGACAGAATTGGTTTATACGACAAACAAAAACTGGGGGAGCGTTGTGTCACTTAGAGGTCATTTCACATGAGCAATGTTTGTATGTGTACTGCACCAATGAAAACTGGAAATTTGTTTTACGTTTTTAGCTCAGATTGTGTAGAGTGTGATTTTTAAGACAATTTCATTGATAGTTCACCTAAATCTAAGTCTAAGTTGCAAAGATATGTATTTCCACATTCCCACAAGCAGACACGTATAAGGTCGCGCTAACGCATGCCGCATGTGAACCTACAATATAAAAACGCAACTCAAATGAGCATAGCCCTGCAACTTTTTCCGGCATTCCCTGAAGCAGGGGTGACATTGGCAAAGTGAACCATTATTTATAGTATGGGTGGTCAGCTCACACCGACCTATAAATCAAAAAACACATAAAATAAATTTCAAATTACGTTTAAACTATTTAATTTTTTTTGCTTATTTTTATCTTTGTTTAACGTTGAAATTACATTTTAAAACAAGTATGGCTCAGATGTATCACCTTTTTAAAGAAAAATAAAAAAACTTGTAATTACTGAAATAAATTTATACAGATTTTTCTGATACTTCTAATTAAAGTAGGTATATCATTTCATATGTAACTATGTACTATTTTACAAATGTTATATTACAAATTCGAATAATTACTGTTATGGTCAGAGTAAAATTGACCTAATTGTAGATGGGTAAAGACAACTATATCTACCCAAAAAAACTATTCGTAGAATCAACTGTTTTACGAGTATTTTGTTACTCCTCTGCTTAAAGTGGGGTTATCTTCGCCTATTGTTGATGACGTCTTTCTTCTTCCACGGTACACATGTCCTCCCCTCTCTTCACACCTGCTCCTCCCCACCTTCACATTCCCCACCGCCTTCCTCCGGCTTCATCTCCACTAATTAGTCGGTGATGGTTAAGCTCATAAACGAGCCGGCCAATTAAATCACACACTTCCTATGTAATTATCGATTGCGTACTGCAACTTGTTCTCACACTGAAGGGCTGAAAATGCTGAATGTCAGGAGTTCAATTCATAATTGATGCGTATTTATTTATAATTAGTAATTAAATATAAAATGCTTGATACGTTAATGAATGTATGTACATATTGCCACTTTAAAACTGAATAAGTGCTGATTCACTGATTTAAGAAATCGTGGATACAGCATTTTATTGGGAGTAACTTCTCATAGTAAGTGAACTAATTGTAAGGAAATGCTCATGAAAAACTTCTTATTTACTGGATTCATATTTTGTTAGTCTTTTCTACGGTAGAAAATAGGAAAAAATATGCAGTTATCTGAGAAACTCAAGTTAGCTTAATATATATATATATATATGTCAGGCTTATTTGTTTTAAATTACACATGATAAGAGAGCGCCGTTTTTGTGTGTGTCACACCTCAAGGGCCCTCTCCGATCACGGATAAGACTTTTTGAAAAGGTGCGTCTTGAGAGCTCCGCAAAATATACCCATAGATTCGGAGTTCTTCACTCCGGGTGGCAGTCTGTTCCACTCCACCGGACCCGCAACACGGAAAGCACGGTCTCCAAAATTTGTACGGATCTGACGGTGCGGCTGAACCAAATTGATTGCACCATCGCCCGCGGATCTGAGTGTCTGCCTCCTCACACCCATCTCAACAGGCGAAATCATGTCAGTCAGATAAGGTGGAGCCAAGCCATTGATGGCTTTATATACCATCAGACAAACACGGTAGACCACCCTCTCCGGGAAACGAAGCCAATGTAGTTTTTTTAACAGCGGAGTGATGTGAGCGAATTTGGATATCCCGAATATAAGCCTTGCTGCTGAATTCAACACAGATTGAAAGCGGTTGAAATGCTTCTTTGGCTGACCACTATAAAGCGTTGAGCAATAATCAATCCGAGACATCACAAACGCACTCACCAGGGTCTTAACCGCATCTGACGGAAGACACTTTCTAATTGCCTTTATTTGGCGCAGTGAAAAAAAGGAGGAAGCTATTGTGGCATCTATTTGCCTTTCCAATGTCAGGTTCCGATCCAGTAAGATTCCTAGAAGTCTCACCGAATCGGAAGGCTGGATCAGCTTACCTCCTATGGAGAGTGCTACCCCATTAACCAATAGATGGTCGCGCCTAGATGTGGCTGCCCAGAGTATCTCCGTCTTATCCATGTTCAGGATTAGGCCATTGTTCACCATCCACTCACCGACCTCCGAGATACACCCATAGACCCTACAACTGAGGTCCTCAGTCATGTCTGGCCGACATTGAGAGTATATTTGCCAGTCATCTGCATATGAATGTGAGATGAGGCCCCATTTTTCAACAATACTCTCAATGTCAGCAGTATACAATAAAAAGAATCGGACCCAGCACAGAGCCCTGTGGAACCCCAGAGGACAGCGAGTAGGTAGGTGAGACACTATCACAAACACGCACCGCCTGCCTGCGTTCCACCAGATAGGAGGAGAACCATGCTAAAGCCCCGCCGGTCAATCCGTACGACACCTCCAACCTCTCAATAAGAATCAGGTGACTTACTGTGTCAAAAGCCGCACTCATGTCAAGAAGCGCCAGTAAGGCCAGATCGCCACACTCTACAGCCGATATCATATCCGATACAAGCTTAAGCATACCGGTTTCTGTTGAATGATATTTCCGGTATGCCGACTGCCTCTTAGGCATTAATCTATTTGCATCTAGATACGACACCAACCGCCGGGAGACAATCCGCTCCAGCACCTTCGACAAGAATGGCAGATTTGACACAGGTCTAAAATTTGAAGGGTCACCAGGATCCAACTGGGGCTTTTTTAAAATTGGTGTAATGTGAGCTACCTTCAAAGAAGGGGGAACAGTGGCATCCATCAGGCATCCATTGATAGCCTTAACAATAAATGGAGCCAGCTGTGTGATGCATTCTTTGAGTACCCAGACTGGTACAGGGTCAAGGTCACACTGCTTGTTTGGCGACCCTACCACGATCTGTCACTCTATATAATCTATAATCTAAGTTGCAAGGATATATTCATTGTATGCTCTCAGATGTATGCCCACAAACAAACACGTGTAGTTCGCGCTTACAAATGCTGATTGTGTACTTACAAATAAAATTCAAACCTCAAATGAACATAAACCCCACAACTTTTGCCGACCTTCCCTGAAACAGGGGTGACACTGGCAAAGTGAACCATTTTTTACAGTATGGGTGGTCAGCCTCATACCAACCTATAAGTCAAGGAATATGAATAATAAATTACATTTTATCTTTAAGGGTGTATGATTTCATTTTAATATGAATTTATTTGCCCGTCACGACCACCTATTATCCAGTAGCCGCGAAAATGCATCAAATCCCGCGTTTAGCTTTGAGAGTTCGTCGGTAGGAGATCGTATTGTATCTGAACCATTTTGTGGTTTTTTTAGCAATAAAATAACATGAAAGCGAAAGCGAAGCGAAGTTATACATTAATTATTACAAACAAGCATTTATTTTATTTTATTTACATACAAATACAAAAAAAGGCATTCATTTTATTTGTAAACAAATTTACAACAATTCACTTTCGTTCGTGTTAACAGATATATCCAAGTATATAAGTAAATAATTATTCACCCTGTACCGATTACTCAAAAATGCAAAGAAACTGGCATAAGGTCTCTAGAGAGCGTTTTACATTTCACAGAATTGGAATAAAACGCTACAATTCAGTTTACACTATAGTCACACAGAAGCACACACGTGTGTGCCCTGTATTTTTTACATTGCATATTTTATCAAAGTGTAGACTCCAGTGGTTGCAGACCTATACAAGTGTATTAAAATAAAATATGAAAAAAATAAATATATATTTCATTTTCATTGTTTATCTTGACTTATAGGTTGGTATGAGGCTCACCACCCAAACTTTAAAAAATGGTTTACTTTACCAATGTCACCCCTGTTTCAGGGAAGATCAGCAAAAGTTGCAGGGCTTTTGTTTATTTGTGGACTTGATTTTAATATGAAAATGCGCATGCACGATTTGTAAATGCGAACTTACAAGTGTATTTTTGTGAGCATGCACTTAATATGAACCTTAAATGTTAACATAGTTTTGCCACTTAGATGATAGATTATTCATTGTGATTATGTCACAATGACTCACTTGATAGAGTGCTTGCATTCCATGCCGAGAGCTGAGGTTCGTATCCCACGGAGGATGTCAGAAATGATTTCCCGTGTCGGTGTTTATTTCAACTCAATAATAAAATACCGGCAAGGTTTCTCAACCTTAACAATAAATGAGAACCAGCCCCCTCGGGAGCTGGGACACCCCCGCTTCAACTGAAATGGTTGGCGTAAGGCCGGCTTCCTTACCTATAAAAATACAACTTTCATTTTTCTTTTCATCTTCGTCTCCTAAATGTTATTAAAGTTAAAAAAAGGTTTCATAGTACTGCGTAGCCAAGGAATGTTTGTTGAGGCCGTGACTGCGTATGTGTTCAGTAAATATGCCAGTGTGTGTGTGCTCATGGACTTCACCCTGTGCGACGGAAGACAACGCATCCAAGTGCTATATATGCCTGTATAGTATATTCTTTTATACCATTGGATGTGTACATTGAAATAGCAACATGAAGTTTTTTTTCTAATAATTCAACTAAGTGATGGAATATATTCTAAGCATAAAAGCAGCACAAAAAATATACCATTTATATTTTCAAATTTGCTCTTCGCTGGGTTGAAAAATTCATAAAACTTTTACCAATGACCGGTCACGAAATTTCCATCCGGCCTTACAGCAACTGGGTCTTGCTTGAGAATTGGCGCTTTGTAGCGACGACGATCAAGCTCGTAAAAAGGTCGATAGCTCAATTTGTAGAATGCTTGCATTCCATGCCGAGAGCAAGGGTTCGATCTCAAAGGTTGACTCAGCCTTCACAAGAAATGAGAACCAGCCCCCACGGGAGCTGGAAAACCCCCACTTCAACTCAAAGTGGTTGGTGTGAGGACGGCCCCCTTACCTGTAAAAAAAAATAGGTCCCGAAGCGCCACATGCGACTCCTTCGGGGATAACGAAGGCAAGAAGTTACACTACATGTGTAGCTTAGTTGCGTTTTTATATAATTACCCACTGATATAATATAAGGGTGTCAGAAATGATTTCCGGTTCGATGTTTATTTCTAACCCAAAATAAAATACCAGGAAGGTGTACTCAGCCTTCACAAGAAATAAGTACCAGTCCCCACGGGAGCTGGAATGCCTTCGCATCAACGAAGTGGTTGGCGTAAGGCCGGCCCTCTTACCTATAAAATAAATAGGTTCCCTCGCCACATGCGAAGCCCTTCGGGGATAACGCGGCAAGAAATTATTATTTATTTAACACCTCAAGGGCCCTCCTAATCATGAATGAGATATTTTAAAAAGGTGCCGTTTCAGTGCTCCCTTAAAAATGCCAACAGATTCCGAAACCCTCACTCCGGGTGGCAGTCTGTTCTACTCCATCGGCCCCGAAAACCGGAAAGCGCGATCCTCAAAATTAGTGCGTATTTGACGGCGAGGCTGCATCAATCTAACAGCTTGACACCCCGCTGACCTAAGTGTCCGCCCCCTCACACTCACTTCAACGGGGGAAATATGTCTGCCAGATATGATGGAGCCAAACCATTTAGGACTTTAAATACCATCAAACACACACGGAACCCTCTCAGGGAAACGAAGCCAATGTAGTTCTTTCAACAGCGAAGTGATGTGAGAGAATTTGGACATCCCGAAGATCAGTCTTGCGGCCGCATTCAAAACAGACTGAAATCTGTTCAGTTCAGCATTAACCACTAGACTAAATTACCGGCCTGAAAATTTCAAATTGCTCTACGCTAGGTTCAAAAAATGATTTCAATTCAACAAAAAAGGCCAGCCAGCAGAATTCTTTCCAGCTAAATCATTGAGCTAAATGAATTTCACTTTGAAATTCAAATAAACTTTCATATTATTCATGTAATGGAAAAAAACTTATCAGAATACTATAAAGTCGTGTGCAGCTCTCCGTACAATTCATTTCATCTGATTGAATGAGCTTTCGCCATTTCGTTAAACTTTGCAAACTGTTTTTATGTACGTACGTATTATACCACCATAGCGTTTATGTATATACTCTTACACACACAATATAAGAGAGGGCTGACTCGAGCATCTTCGGCAATATACGATGATACACGAGTGTACCCGAAGTATGAAATGTAGCAAATACAGCGCAACCAAAAAATGTATGGAATCTTGAACAGCAACTCTATCAGCAGTTCATCTACCGACCGCAGGTGACGCTAGCGACCGGGTCAGTTTTTGTATGGAAATCTTTATTTTTCCAGGATAAATAGAAATCGGGGGAGAAAAAATAAAACAAGTATTGCATTACAAACATAAAAAATATCACTTCAAATCCTAAAAAGAAAATATACCTTTCAATTGCAAATTTACCTACACGATCGTATGCAAAATTTGAGTACTTTTTAAATAGCTGTAAAAAATCAATGAAAAGTATAAAAAAATAATTTTCATCTAGAAAAAATAAAACTAATCAAAATAAATGTTTTGAAATAAAAAAAAGTTAGGAATTATTCATAACAACAGTGGAAATCTCCATTTAAGGTATCTCCGTAAATAAAATTATTTTGAATTGGCATTTTATGGGAAAAAATACCTAATTTTATGTGTTAATTTAATCTGGAAAAAAAATGCTACCTTACAATTAAAAATATGGGCTATTTTGGTCATCAAAGTTGGGCGCGCTGACCTCTCAATCACCCTTAATGTGTCGATAGCATGAAATCATGAAAGCCAGTAAAAGAACAACGTTAGGGCAAGAACGAAACCTGAAAACTTTGACCCAAAACATCAATACATTTTTTTTTACATTTTTTTCTAAATACTTTTTCTTAATTTCTTGATTAAACGTTCATCTCTAGTCCGCCAGATAGTTCGGTTGGTAGAGTGCTTACATTCCATGCCGAGAGCTTGGGTACGAAGGGTGTCAGAAATAATTTTCCGTTTCGGTGTTTTATTTCAAAAATCCAAAATAAATAGACCGCAGTTTTTATTAAATATAACATAAAAATATTTAAAATTAATTTAAAAAAAACAATGCATACATAAATACAGACGCGTGAATCAGGTCGCTGGAAAATTACAAAAATAAAATCCGACAATTAAAAAAGTAATGGATGATTTTAACGGTTAACGGCTCAAAATTTGAAAATAACATTCTGGCAGGGGGTCGAGACCTCTGTCACGTGGTTTTGTGCCATTGTTTCAGAGATTTAAGTATTTTTTAACTGGTTTTCACACGCGGGGCGCTTTCGAAAAAAAATTTGCGCCGTAAATTTGTTTTTACAACCAGACATGTACTTTTTAATTGCGTTAATTTTATGTACGAAAATACAAAATCTTATCACAATTTTTTGATCGTTTTTTTCATTAAAAAAATGTCCAATTTTATACAGCGCCGTTTACCAGGCATTATCTTGTCTTCCCTGTAAATGCCTGCTAACCTGAAACGCAGGGTCTTTGAGTCATGCGTGCTTCCAGTATCCACCTATGCTTCAAAACAAAACAAAAAACCTACTTAGTATAGCACCAACAGACTGAGGACGTGTCAAAGAGCCATTGAAGGAGGATGCTGGGAATCAGCCTCAAATACAGGGTTCCAAACCAGGAGATCCGTAGACGCACTGGTGTCACTGATGTCATACAGCGAGTGGCCTGCTTAAAGTGGCGCTGGGCTGGTCACGTCGCAAGGCAGGACCATGACAGGTGGACGAAAAGGATCGTCCAGTTGCAGCCCAGGATGTCGGAGCGGAGAGTAGGGAGACCCCAACTGCGGTGGATGGACGACATCAAAAGAACTGCAGGCAGAGGATGGCCGAACATAGAAGCTAGACAAGAAGATAGACAAGACGCTGCTTTAGTTCTTGTTTGCCGTATACGCCATTGAGAAAATTTTACATGAGCAATGTATGCATGTGTACTGGACCAATGTGTCTTATGAAAACAATAAATTTATTTAAAAAATATTTAAAAGAACTCTCACATTATCGAGTTTTATGGTTTTTCTTAGCTCAGATTGTGTAGAATTTGATTCATAAGACAAATGCATGAAAAAGTCATATATGAAAAGATTGGCGTATACGGCAAACAAGAACTGGGGGAGCGAAGAATGGAGAGGATTGAAGGAGGCCTACGTCCAGAAATGGACTAAGAAAGGTTGAAGAGAATTTTGAAGAATTTTGTCTTGATTTATCTTTCGAAATCTGATTTACAAAGAAGCTTTATGTCGCCTAATGGATCCTGAAATAAAGAGGTCCAGCTATCTTTCCACCTTTAAGAGGTCTTCCAGCTGGACGTTGCCCTATTGGAATCTCATTACCTACGACGTATGCTAGTCTCTCATGGCTCATTACAGAGACACATGATCTCTCCAAAACCTCCTCCTGGATCTGCTTCTACTCCCTATTTCCTTTATTTCACTGTAAAATTATTGACATTTTGTACAATTTGAAATGGATTCAAACGCACCTTCAGCCCATTATAACAAAGTCTAGGCGTAGTTCTACAATTCCCATATTACCTAACACTAGAATTATTATTTGTCCATTATACGCCTAACGCGTTCTACTTAAAATACGAATATTAATTAATGAGCTTAACCCTACGATGCTCTAGCAGGTCTGCATAGACTTTCAGTTACTAAAATATTGTGTACTTATCGACGTATGATGAGGTTGGAACATTGAAAAGGGCGCATAAATAAACCTCATCATTCGGCCGGATTGCTTCCAAATCTGACCGCCAGAGAATCTAGTTTATGCAATCTATGTAAAAAATATGTCTAATCTAATTAAAGTTGCAGAGATATATTACATTTAAGATTCAAATTAAATGCATTCTCACAAGCAGACACGTATACGATCGCACTTTAACATGCCACATGTGAAATTGCTGTATTAAAACCCAATCCAAAGAAACAATAAGCCATGCAACTCTTACCGACCTTCTCTGAAACAGGAGTGTCATTCCGTACATTCGCTTTGTATATCCCATTCGTTTACAGCTTTACCGGTCTGATCTAGCCATAATTTTCTCGGTTTTTCTTTTCCTCATTTCTCATCCATATTTCCTCTGTATATATGTTCACTTTGTAGTCTTTCATCATCCTTTCATTCTACATGTACAAATCCGTAAACAACTTTAATCTGTACAATTTAAGTTGAAAATACATCATAGGATAATATCATAAGATAAGACTCATATTTTATGAACGTCCACAAGCAGACAGATCTTAAATTTAAAAGTTTTAGGGCCTGTTGCACCAACCTCCAATAAATATTTGATTATAATAATCTATAATCTAAGTTGCAAGGATATATTCATTTAAAGCTCTCAAATGAATGCCCACAAACAAATACGTGTAGTTCACGCTTACAAATGCTGAATGTGTACTTACAAATAAAATCCAAATCTCAAATGAACGTAAGCCCTACAACTTTTGCCGACCTTCCCTGACACAGGGGTGACATTGGCAAAGTGAACCATATGTTTACAGTATGGATGGTCAGCCTCATACCAACCTATAAGTCAAGGAATACAAATAATAAATAACATTTAAGTATAAAAAAAAGGACAAAACCCTTAAAAGAAATCTATAAAAAAAAATTCAATAATTTCCTGTACAAAAAATTTCATATCGGTGTTATGGCCGCGGGGATCAAGACAGGTTATTTGGAACCGGATAACGCTGGTTCTAATCATGCGACGATAACTTCGACTCGGTTTAACAGATGCCGTTGCATGTACACAAGCTTCTGCTTTCGCATGAAGACAACTGGCCGGGCAAAATAGGTTGGTGGATTGCATTCCTTTCCACAAAACTATTTAAAAAAAAAAAAAAAAATGATTGACCCATCAAATTTGATTTCTTAATTCTGGTAAAGACCTCGGTTAAATATTTCTCGGAATTGGGTACCAATAGGATGGAATTTGAATAGGAAAGATGATGTACATCAGCTGATTTACGTATATACAAAAAAAAACTTTTTTTTTTTTGGGAGAAATCACACTTAATTTTATTTTTTTCTGATTGGAGTTTGGTGCCACACGCCCTTAACATCGTAAAGTTAAATAGGTGCATTGTCTTTGTAGGACACTGTTATAAATGTGTTCAATCAATTAGTTAACTTTTAGCCAAATATGTTAATGAAGAGGGAGGCGGACCGACGTATCGCATGTACTTAAATCCTATTGCCACTATTGTTGTTAACGTTAAATAGTCGGACAGTGCCAATTAATTTAATATGCGAAATATATTAACTATTTTGATGGAATTCAGGTCTCAGTGGGTTTCACATATTATTCAAATACGTCAATGAGTAAAGTATGTAAGGTGAAAATGAAGCATTTGAGAAGCATGACAGGAAAAGTCCTGAAGGATAGAGTTAGGAATGAATGGGTAAATAAAGAATGTGAGTTGAAAGAGGATGTGAAAGTTAAGGTACAAAAGAATGTGATGAGTTGGTTTGGGCATGTTGGAAGAATGAATGATGATAGACTGACAAAGTATGTATATTGAGGAAGTGTCTATAATCTATAATCTAAGTTGCAAGGATATATTCATTTAAAGCTCTCAGATGTATGCCCACAAACAAACACGTGTAGTTCGCGCTTACAAATGCTGATTGTGTACTTACAAATAAAATCCAAACTCAAATGAACATAAGCCCTGCAACTCCTGCCGACATTCCCTGAAACAGGGGTGACATTGGCAAAGTGAACCATTTTTTACAGTATGGGTGGTCAGCCTCATACCAACCTATAAGTCAAGGAATAATAAATAAGTGTGAAAGGAAAAATAGGTAAGGAACGACCGAGAAAAGTATGGAGCGATCAGATTGAGGAGATTGTGAAAGAATGGGATACACAAAGTGAGCGTAAAATAAGAAAATGCATGAAAAAGGTGATGGATGTGAATGAATTGAAAGATGTATGTGAAGATAAGAAGAAATAGAGGCAGCAAATCATCTCATTGAACTTTTTTCTGTGTTTTACTCTCATATTTTCATTTGTACTGCAGTCATATAAAACCCAGTTGTTACAGACCCTATCATTCAGAGTATTACCAGTCATTCAAGGTGTGATTCAGACAAAAATTGCACTCACCGAATAAATCATTTTAATTTTAAAAAATTATTCACTTTTCTTATTATTTAGTTGCAGTTTCAGTTTTCAAATCAGATAATATTTTCTAAAATAGGCCAAACATGCACTGTCAAATAAAAAAAATACATTTTATCTATGATAAAAAAATGATTCAAATACTGCACAAAAATATCGTCGCTATGGTGGAAGAAGTGACCAAGTTTATTTGTATTAAAAATGATATGAAAAAGATTATTACTCTGAATGTTCCTTGACTTATAGGTTGGTATGCGGCTGACCACCCATACTGTAAAAAATGGTTCACTTTGCCAATGTCACCCCTGTTTCAGGGAAGGACGGCAAGAGTTGCAGGGCTTATGTTCATTTGAGATTGGGTTTTTATAATATAGGTCCACATGCGACATGCTTGTGGGAATGCATTTAATATAAATCTTAAATGATATATATTGTTTGGAATTTTATGTATGAAAAATATAAGATTGATTCAAACAGTCAGACAATTAATCTTCTTCTTCTTTATGGCGAATTCCCGCACACAGCAGAAGCGCCAGTGTTAAGTGATAGTCAGATAACTCAATAATAAAAATGGATATTATGATAAGTTTATAAAATAGTAAGGAAATTTATATTAGATGAATTAAATATGTAATGATAGGCAATTTATTATGGTAGGTAAGTTGAATAATGTATGTGGTGAGTTTAGTCAACATCAATTGTTTATGGTCTGACGTCCAGGTGTTTTATTGGCTGACGTTTGTGGTTGGTCAAGATGAACATGGTGTTGTTGCATTATTTAGTGAGGTCGGAATGGCATAATATAAAAGCCAGATCTCTCGTAATTTGTGTGTTCTTTTCTTCTCTTGCATTATATCCTGACTGTTTATAACAAAAGTTCTTCTCTCGCATCATATTCTGACTAAATAAAAGTCATCATTATTCTTGTAAACTCTGTAACAAAATCTACAATAAAATCGCACATTGTCAAGCAAGAAACAAGTTTTTTATACTTATTCTACAGTCCATAACCAGCGACTGAAAAATACCAACATATATCCTTGCAGCTTAGATTAGATAAGATTAGATTAGAATGGAATGAAAGAAGTATGCATGATGCGAAAAATGGTGGTTGATCTACAATGCTGGCGGCTGGGACGTGTAATTTTATTTTTATAGAATTCAGTAGAATTATAATTTGTTTTTAATTGATTTATTACTTCACTTTACAAAATTGTTCTGTTCCTTGACTGATGGATTGGTATGAGGCTGACCCCCATCCTGTAAAATATTGGTCCAGTATCTCACTGTTCAGAAATATGTCAGATTCAAAAAATGGTGGTTGATCTACAATGCTAGCGGCTAAGGTTTCTTGATTTTAATTTATAAGATATCCTCATTATAATTTAAAGATTTATTTTATTCATCGTTACTTGTGAATTTTCAATTTAATACAATATAGGTTAGTATGAGGCTGACCACCCGTACTGTAAAAATGGTTCACTTTGCCAATGTCTTACCTGTTTAACGGAAGAGCAGCAACAGTTGCTGGTTTTACATCCATTTCAAATTTGGGTTTGTACACTTACAGATGTGTAAATACAAACTTACACTATCATTTTGTGGGCATGCATTAACTATGAATCAAAGCGAGTTTTTCTTTGCAACCATCTTTGCAACATAGGTTGTTAATATTCAAATTTTGACACTTGTTCATTTCGTTCTGTACGGAAACGATATTAAAAAATGCAGATCAAGCTTGAAGATAGACCAGTTTTTTTTCAGATTGAAATTTGCACTAGGTTAAAAAAACTGCATCGTATTTTTTGCCGTATCGTGTTTTATAAAATGGTCTATCGATCATACTTTGGTATCAAGATGACAATTTGCGGTCGTAAAAATGCAACCGAAATAAACTATCGTTACTTTCGTTATCCATCGCATCGTGCTGCAGTAGCCGGACCATAACTCATTTAATGGTATTTTTTTTTTTAATATTCGCTTTCTAGGAGTTTTTTTTTTCACCTCAAGTTTTATAGAGAAGGTAAGTATATGTTATTTAATGTCGAATAAAGATTCGGGCGCATACGACTATAATCTATAATCTAAGTTTCATGTTCACAAACAGACACGTGTAAGTTCGCGCTTACAATAGCTGCATGTGTACTCACAAATTAAAATCCAAACCTCAAATGAGCATAAGCCCTGCAATTTTTCCGACCTTCCCCGAAACAGGGGAGGCATTGGCAAAGTGAACCATTTTTTACAGTACAGTATTTGTAAGTACACATTCAGCATTTGTAAGCGCCAACTACACGTGTTTGTTTGTGGGCATACATCTGAGAGCTTTAAATGAATATATCCTTGCAACTTAGATCATAGATTATTGTACGAGTATACTCGTTTCGTTTGTGGAAGACTTATATTTTAACACAACATAAATGAAATCCACACAGCAGGACATGTTTGTCTATTTCCACCCAGTTTTCCGACATATTTTTTCTCGGACTTTATGCTAATGCTAGCACACATTTCTTGCAGACATGCAGTATGTCAAGTCTGTGAACATGCATGTGGGGTATGTGCCACTAACGATGGAAACTAGATCACGGGAAACAATGCCTCTACTGTTTGGCAACATTACTTACTTAGAGATATTTTTTTACTACCATTCTTGTGAAACTCTTTATGAATATATCTTATTATCAAGCTGTTTAATTTATTAAACGATTGCAGTCTAAACATTAACGAGTGGTATACAAAATAATGGGAATTTTTCAGAGGTTTTGGCTACCCTTAGTTTGAAAGCGTCAGTGTTAATTGGTAGGGAACAGAAGTATATGACAATCTAATCTAATCTAACTATTCTGCTCCCGAAGATGCCTCATTAGGCGAAAATATTCGAGCAAAAAAGAAATAAATTAAGTGAATTAAAACTTTGTTTCCATTTGAATTTTTTAAATAATTAATCTAATCTAAGTTGCAAAGATATGTTACATTGGAGGTTCATATTAATAAATGCATTCCCACAAGCAGACACGCATAATTTCGCGCTCACACATGCCGCATGTGTACCTGCAATATAAAATACCCAATCCCAAATGAACATTAGACCTGCAACTCTTGCCGATCTTCCCTGAAACAGGGGAGACATTGGCAAAGTGAACATTGGCATTGTTTACAGTATGGGTGTCAGCCGCATACCAACCTATCAGTCAAGGAATATACCATTATATACCATGTTATACGAGTATCATAAATATACAATTGAAAAATCTAATCTAATCGAATATAATCCAATCTAAGTTGCAAAGATATGTTACATTGGAAACAGGGGGACATTGGCAAAGTGAACCAGTATGGGTGGTCAGCCTCATAGCAACCTATAAGTCAAGGAATAGTAATAAAACTATAAAGGGTGCAAATTCATTTTATTAGCTAGAATATATTAGGATGATTTTTTGGTAAGCGTTCCTTTTTTAAATGCATCAAACTTTAAGAGCCCTTTTAAAGCTTGACTGTTGCTATATGAGCATTCAATTCTGAAGAAAGACCCTATCGTTGTAAGGCTGGAAGGACCTGTTGGAACCAATTTTTTGTAAAGTAGATCGATCCGTAGTCTAGTCGTCAATGGAAGGTCTTGGGTTCGAATCTCGGTGGAGCATACAAATATACCATTTATATTTTGAAATATGCTCTTTGTTAGGTTGGAAAATTCATTGCTTTTACCAAAGACCAGTCACAAAAGGTCCATCCATCCTTACAGCGATTGGGTCTTGCTTGAGAATTGGTGCTTTGTAGCGAAGACCAAGCTCGTCAAAAGTCCGGTTGATGGCTCAGTTGTTAGAATGCTTGCATACCATGCCGAGAGCTTGCGTTTGAATCCCACCGAGGGTGTCAGAAATAATTTTCCGTTTTGGTGCGTATTTCTATACCTTAAATAAAATTAGGCAAGGTGTTTTCAGTATTTACAAAAATGAGAACCAGCCTACTCGGGAGCTGGGAAATCCCCAATTTAACTGAAGTAGTTGGCGTGAGGTCTACTCACTAACCCGTGAAAATAAATATGACCCAAATTGCCACATGCAAACCTTTCAGGCATAACGCAGGCGAGAAGGTACGCTACATGTGTAGCTTAGTTGCGTTTATATCGTTAATCTAGAATATAGATGATCTCTGAAAGAAGTACTGTCCATTTATCTGTATCCTATAGGCTAAGAGCTGGGGCGTGCATCCCATACAGGCACATGCGCCTAATAGGTAGGAAATATATGGTAAAAAAAAACACATTATTCTGATTTAAAATTCAAAATTTGTACCAACCTCATTTCCACCTATAAGTCAAGGAATATACATAAGTCACTCACCCGAAAAATAATTATGACCCGAATCGCTACATGCAAGAAGTTACACTACATGTGTAGCTTATTAGCGTTATTATCTTTGATAGAAGTACAGTTCATTTACGTTGATATTATAGGCTTAGAGCGTACATGTGTTGAGAACAATGGGATAAAAATAGGAGTACAAAGAGTTGTAGGTGAGAGAGGAGTGGAGGGGGATGTGAAATCTGTTACAATGACCTGTGCAGCTGATTACGCGCAGCTAACGCGGGATTTTAATTGCAATCAAAGGTAGATTTAATCAAACAACTAACGTGACCCGTTGATAATTGTTTTCTTTGTAAAAATAATATTTTTTTGAAAAGGAAACACAAAAGAAATCAAGGTTAATATCAATTAAATCGATGTTATGGCCTTGACTTATAGGTTGGTATGAGGCTGACCATCCATACTGTAAAAAATGGTTCACTTTGCCAATGTCACCCCTGTGTCAGGGAAGGTCGGCAAGAGTTGTAGTGCTTGTACTCATTTGAGATTTAGGTTTTTATATTGTAGGTCCACATGCGGCATGTCTAAGCGCGAACTTACAGGTTTGTGGGTATGAATTTAATAAGAATTTCAAATGTAAATATACAATTTGAAAATAATATATTTGAACTGAATGACAAAGAAAAAAAATTGTTCCTCCGGGGAACGAACTTACGACCTTCTGATTACGATTCCGTAGCGTTAACCAATAGACTACTGACTTTTGTAATGAAATAAAACAAAATCCACTTGATTCAAGTGTGTACACCAGTCATTTGAAATTATTTTATCGGTGTTGGGAATAAATAAATAAATTAATAAAAAAAACTGTGAGGTCAGATTTGAACCCGGGGTGCGGTCCTTTTGTCCCCCCCCCCACGCTTCTTGCCTCCCCCTATTTTGATACCGCCCCCTCCCCGCCCCTTAAAAGGTCCCAAAACGGTTCATTACTAAACAGTAAATCACGCGGGGTCTATACACAGTCGTATCAAAATATTACCACACTGGTCCAAGCGTATTTATTTTTTATTTTTTTAAGAAATTTGTGACGTTGCAATTCACCAACCTATTTATTAACATTTTCAATATGAAACTCATTATCTCGTATTCAAATGTTCATAAAGTAATAATACGTTGGTATGAGGCTTACCTCCCCATGCTGTTAAAACTAAGAAAAGCGACACGTATAAGTTCGCGCTTACACATGCTGCATGTGGACTTACAACATGATAACCCAAACTCAAATGAACACAAGCCCTGCAACTCTTGCCGATCTTCCCTAAAACAGGATTGACATTGGCAAAGTGAACATTTTTTTACATGTTGATTGGTCAGCCTCATACCGACCTATAAGTCAAAGAATTTTAAGTAGACTTTGTAAATGTTACTCCGGTTTCAGGCAAGCGCTGCAAGAGTCACATTATGGTTTATGTTCATTAGAGATTTGGGTTTATTTTTATTTTGTTTATACACATCGCACGCTTAATAATAAAGAGAAATAACTCGAAAATTGGGAAAATCGAGATTTTGTAATAAAACGCAAGAACAATGCGAGAAGAATAGGTAGAATGCGACAGCCGTTCAATTTGGACGAATATGACCGAGATAAAACATCGGCCGCCTTTTTCATCCCATACAAGTTGTACTGGGTGTCAGAACTTTAAACGTGATTTCCCAACATTTTTGTTTTTTGAGTTATTGCTCTTTATTATTAAACGTGCGACATGCAGTGTGTATGATATTTAATAAAGCACGGGATATTTAATAGAAAAACCGAAAAATAAGTATCATAAATCTTTTAGAGTTAAGATGTTTTTAGTGTACATCCCCCATACATCTTTGCAGCCCACGCGGCGGCGCAAGACCGAAATTTTACACTGTACTCATAAAATACCACACTCCATAATTCACAAATCAAATGTTACTGTAGCGTCATTATCGCTCACTTCATTTTTATACCCCCCCATTTGACTCAAATATGACCCTTTAATTGAATTATCTTAAGAATCACAATCTGAGCTAAAAAAAGACACATCGGTCCAGTACACATACAAAAATTGGTCATGTGAAATTACCTCTGATGGACATAAGCCAAACAAGCACTAAGGGGATGTTTATTTGATTTTATGAAATAATTTAATAATTGCTTGCATTTTTTCTTCCAATAACCGCATTGATTCCATAATGAACATTTATTAATAGGAGTTATTGAATTAAATATGACGACCATTCATTCGCTCTGAAATAGCGAATGAATGGGATATCCAGAGTCATAATAAAAGAAGGACTTGTATGAAAAAGGTAATGACTCTGGATGAAATGAAAGAAGTATGCAAGGACAGGAAGAAGTGGCGGCTTATCCGCAATGTTGATTTCTAATGTTGGTGTATTAATTTGCTACATTTTTTGCGTAGGAAATTTTGTTACTTTTTTTGTATAGATTTCTTTTTAAGGTTTTGTTCATTTTCATATTTAAATGTAATTAATTATTCGTATTCCTTGACTTATAGGTTGGTATGAGGCTGACTACCCATGCTGTAAAAAATGGTTCACTTTGCCAATGTCGCCCCTGTTTCAGGGAAGGTCGTCAAAAGTTGTGGGACTTGTGTTCATTTGAGATTTGGTTTTTATGTTGTAGGTTCACATGAGGCATGTGCAAGCGTGAACTTGTACGTGTCTTGTTGTGGGAATGCATGTTATGTGAATCTCCAATGTAACATAATGTCTTTGCTACTTAGATTAGATTAGATTAGATGGCTCTGTAGATAATGCTTGCATTCTACGCAAGTGTTGGATCAAGGTTCAACAAGGGTGTCTGAAATGATTTTCCGTTTCAGTGTTTCTTACAAACCCAAAATAAATACCGGCAAGGCTTACACAACCTTCACAAGAAATAAGAACCAACGGGAGCTGAGAAATCCCCCCTTCAACTGAAGCGGTTGGAGTGAGGTAAAATAAATAGGTCCCGAATCGACACATTTGACTCCTTCATCGGATATAACGCCAGCAAGAAGTTACACTATATGTGTAGCTTATTTGCCTTTATCATCATCATGACTTTACATCCTAGGATCACTTTTAACACGATCACATATTTTGATAATTAAAAAAGTACAGTTTTTTTGTGAACACAAAACCATGACTTTCTTTCACCGGGCTGTGACCGGGGTGTGTCTCTTGCATCTTGGTGGTGACCATGATTTAGTATTGAAAAGCAAGTCACCCATTGTACGGCCACGAGCGCATATCCAGCTCACAACAGCTATGTGGTGATATTATTATAATAAAATATGTTGTGATTTCTTGAGCCCAAATAATATGAGGGGACACTGAGCTCATGTGGGACTGTTTTTTTTTTTTCTTAAAATGTATTTTTTTATCCTTAAACTTTATTGAAATTAAAACAGATTGAGGACCAATGTTGGAAGAGCCCGGGCCAACATGTTGACCTGGGGATTTCTGGGACGGGAGGTCTCTACACTATGTGAGTGTGGAGCTCAGCAAACTATGGAGCACCTGCGGTGTTGTCCCTCCTGTCCGACAAGCTGCTCCATGGATGATCTCTTTGCGGGAAACCAAAGAGCTGTAGACATTGCTCGTTACTGGGCCAATACGGTGTGAAGCTGACACGAAGAAGAATAATCCTAAAACTTTAAGTTGAAAAACGAAAACGATTTTGTTTTAGATTATGGCTAGTTAATATTAAATTCCACGACCGGTTTCGCAAACACTCAGTTTGCATATTCAGATGGCTATTTTTTTTCATTATGATGTTAGTGGTATGAGGCTTACCCGCTGTGCAGTAAAAAATGGTTCACTTTAACCAATGCCACCCCGGTTCAGGGAAAAGCGGCAGGATTTGCAAGGTTTATGTTCATGTGATGTTTTCTTTATTTGTATGCAGAATTACACATGCAGAATTTTTATGCGCAAACCTATATGTTCTTGTCTTATATAAGGCTTATATCATGTAGGTACATGCTCACAGTTAACATATTTTTGCATCTTAGATTATTTTGTTCAAAACATAACTTGTCGTAAAATGAAATTTCTTGTGTATATTCCTTGACTTATAGAGTGATATGCGGCTGACCACCCATACTGTAAAAAATGGATCACTTTGCCAAGGTCACTCCTGTTTGAGAGAAGGTCGGCAAAAGTTGCTGGGTTTATATTCATTCGAGGTTTGGATTTTTATTTGTAAGTAAACATTCAGCATTTGTAAGCGTGAGCTTTCACGTATTTGTCTGTGGGCATACATATGATACAAGCCAAGTAATAAATTATATAGATTAAAACATAACTTGTCGTAGTTTTTAAGCTATTACCCCAGTCTCCCCTTTCTCAGTCCCATAACTCTGTGTCTCCAATACAAATAGTGGAGCGTCCCATGTAATTTAGCGGTAATTAGGAGAGAGGAGGGCGGGGTAGAGGCGGGACAAAGGTTGATGATTTTTTTATGTTAATCCTTCTCACATTCGGACAGCGCGCACACCCTACGAATCGGGGACATTCAAAATAACACCTCTAGAAATAAACCAATTTTTGTTATTCATAATTTATGTTTTTTTTTTTTGAGAAATCCTGTGCGGGAGACTCCCTAGATTCTTGAGACTTAAGGGGTCTATGACACTTGTTGTAGTGCCGCAGAGAGACCGCAGACTTGTTGTAGTGCCGCATTTTTACTGATATTCCTTGTTTTTCCCATATAGTAGTTTTCAATTTTTATCCATAATTTACGCTGCAGTTTGGTGGACGCATCAGTTGGTAGAACGTTTGCATTCCATGCCGAAAGCTAGGGTTCAATTGCCGTCGAGGGTGTCAGAAATGGTTTCCCGTTTCGGTGTTTATTTTAAACCCAAAATAAAAAAAACCGACAAGGTTTATTGATGATGAGTACTACTAGTACCAGCCTCCTCTGCAGCTGAGTTACCTTTACTTTAAGTAAAGCAGTTGACCTGTAAAAATAAATTGGTTCCACTAGCCACATGCGAGTTACACTATATGTGAAGCTTAGTTGCGCTTAGTCATATAGAAATGTGATGCAAGCGCGCCAAGAAAAAATCAAATTCCGATTTTGTACCGAGTCCTTCATTTTTACCCATATGGACAAAAAAAATGTGACGGGTAATAATAATCTAAGTTGCAAAGATGCATTAAAATTTTAAGTTCATATTAAATGCATGCCCGCTAACAGACACGTTTAAGTTTGCGCTAACAAACGCTGCATGCGTACTTACAATTCAAACACCAAACCTCAAATGAACACAAGCCCTGCCACCTTTGCCGATCTTTCCTGAAACATTGGGGTCGCATTCGCAAAGTGAACCATTTTTGTACAGCATGGGTGACCACCCATACTGTAAAAAATGGTTCACTTTGCCAATGTCACCCTTGTGTCAGGGAAGGTCGGCAATAGTTGTAGAGCTTATGTTCATTTGAGGTTTGGATTTTATGTGTAAGTACACATTCAGCATTTGTAAGCGCGAACTACACGTGTTTGTTTGTGGGCATACATCTGAGAACTTTAAATTAATATATCCTTGCAACTTAGATTATAGATTATAGATGGGTGGTCAGCCTCTTACCAACTCATAAGTCACAGGCCACAGCAACAAAAAAGCATCTGTTTTTGTATCGCATAAAAAAAATGCAAAAATTTGGCCACACACGCAAAAAATGCCTGTTATACAACAATGTTATTAAAAAACTCTATATTATAATATTATGATGGTTGTTTTTTTTTTGTGTATACAACCTTTCTCTTATAACGCGATATTGATCTGAAAATTGAGCCACCCAGAATATTCAAGCCTTTTTTGTTGTTGTATTTTGTATATTATGAATTATGGTTTATGAAATTAACTTATTTTGTATAAATATATCGCAATTTTAAAGGTAAAACTGAATTAATGCTGATTCACTGATTTGAGAAATCGTGGATAAAACATTTAATCTAAGTTTCATAGTAAGTGAAATAAGGAAGTAAGGAAGTGCTCATGACAATCTTCTTTATGTTCATGTGCTTACCTGTATCTCTTACCTGTAAAAATAAATAGGTCCCGAAGCGCCACACGCGAACCGTTCGGGGAAACGCATGCAAGAAGTTATACTATATGTGTAGCTTAGTTGCGTTGCGATTTATGTTTTTAATTTTTAGGTACACATGTAACATTTTTAAGCGCAAAGTCGCACGTCTCTGCTTGTGGGTATACATTTAATACAAATCGTAAATCTCAATATATATTTGCAACTCAGATTTTCAATGATTCACTGCGGCCAGGATCTTGAGATTATAGATCTTTTTTATTTTTTTGGATGCCCTTTGCGAGATGCATTAGATATATATTTCAAATTCAAAAACATTTCATTTCCAGTAAACATAGAACACCTTTTGGCATTTAATTCCTCCAAAATTAATAGCATTTTGCTCAAATCTATTCTTAAAAATTGTATACAAATTTTAAATCATCACCAATATGTTTTAAAATTAATTCTTAAGCCTTCCTGCAACTAAAAGATGAATCCACAGCTGTAACATCCTTCAGAGTGGGATGCCAAAAAATATATTAAAAAAATAAATAGATTCATGTAGACAATCTTCACTGATAAGACTTTCTTTGAATAAGAATTCTTGGAACGGTCCGTAGTCCAGTGGCAACACTTCGGACTCGTAAACGGAAGGTTGTGGATTCGAATCCCGGCGGAGCACAAAAATATACCAATTGCATTTCCAAATGCGCTCTTCGCTGAGTTGAAAAATTCATAAACCTGTACCAAAGACCGGTCACTGAAAAGTCCATCCATCCTTAACACAACTGGGTCTTGTTTGATAATTGGCGCTTTCTACAGCAACGATCAAGCTCGCAGAGGGCTCTTGAGGCGTGATACACACAAAAACAGCGCTCACCAAATAAATCATCCTAATATTATTTAAGACACTTGGAAACTTTATTTTATTGTTATTTCTATTTTACTTATTTTTCATTGTCAACAGTTTCGTTGCGGTCTAATGAATTCGAACGAGGTGTAAAAAGTAGTGTCACCATTTATTTCCCGTATTTACGCGGCACCGTTTAGTGGGATGATTTAGAAATGTCGCGACAGTCGCGAGTTTGAGACCCGTGGTGGGACACAATGGAAGAGGTGATAATTCAGCGCCCATAATGGAACTAATAAACCCGGAAAATAAAAAACTTTGGTGGCTCCCTTTATTGTGCATTGGATTTATGTGAAATTGATTTTATAAGGCTGTGCGGAGGGTATATTTTATGTCATGAAGCTGTATTTTTTTTAAACGTTTTTAGTTGAAAGATCAGAAGTTATAGCGTTTTATTTGAAAACGAAAAGAACTTAGTTCAAAAAAATATTTTAAAGAAATCCTGTGTGGGAGACTCCCTAGATTCTAGAGACTCTAGGGGTTTATGACACAAGTGCCGCAGAGGTGTACGAGCTTGGTCGTCGCTACAAAGCGCCAATACTCAAGCAAGACCCAGTTGCTGTAAGGCTGGATGGGCCTTTGGTGACCGGTCATTTTCAACCCAGCGAAGAGCACATTTGGAAATATAAATGGTATATTTTTGTGCTCCACCGGGATTCGAATCCACAATCTTCCATTTACGAGTCCGAAGTGCTGCCACTAGACTACGGACCGGTCCAAGAACACTTAGTACACTCTTACTCACTCGTCCATGAATATGTTAAATAGTAATGGACTCATAATTGCGTCCTTGTCGTACACCGTTATGAAAAGGAGGACTCACCGGTACTAAATTTCTGAAGACTAGAAAAAAATATCAAAAATTGAAGTCTACATCCTGAGCCATCGACCGGACACAATCATTTCGACCATCAAATTCACCAAATCACTTGTTCATAAAAATGTTAAATAGGTATGAACTCATTACGTATCCTTGTCCTACACCATGAAAAAAGGGAGTATCGAGAAAAAAAAGATCAAAAAGTAGAGTAATGTCTGAAACTTTTGGATTGTAACCATTGTCACACCTGTTTCAGGGAATATCGGCAAGAGTTGCAGGGCTTATGTTCATTTGAGGTTTGGATTTTATTTGTAAGTACACAAACAGCATTTGTAAGCGCGAACTACACGTGTTTGTTTGTGGGCATACATCTGAGAGCTTTGAATGAATATATCCTTGCAACTTAGATTATAGATTGTAGATTATAGACATACTTATAACTCTATGATTGTAACTCAAGTTTCTCACTGCTAAAACTGAGCCATTGACAAGACACCAAATTCATTGAATGACAGTGTTTGATAGTAATTACACGAGAGGGCTGGAATCCTGTTTTTGGGTTGGTAGCGTTAATCACTAGACTACGACTGATCTTAGATTACTCTCACTTACTCGTTCATGAATATGTTACATAGTAATGGACTCATATTGCGTCCTTGTCGTACACCGTTATGAAAAGGAGGACTTACCGGTACTAAATCTCTGACTAGAAAAAAATATCAAAAATTGAAGTCTACAACCTGAGCCATCGACCGGACACAATCATTACGACCACCAAACTCATTGAATGACAGTGTTTTGTAGTGATGATAATATGAGAGGGTTAGGATCGTGAGGTCAGGATGCGCGCGCGCGGGTCGAGAACGTGGAGCGGTATTAAAAAGGGCGGGAAAAAATACGGCGGATGTAAGTTATGGAGAAACATTGGTACATGTGCCAGAAACAGACAGAAAAAAACTTTTCAATTCTCTCATCAAGCAACTGGGTCTTGCTTGAGAATTGGCGACGACCAAGCTCGTAAAAAGGTCGATAGCTCAATTGGTGGAATGCTTGCGTTCCATGCCGAGAGCAAGGGTCCGATCTCAAGGTTTACTCAGCCTTCACAAGAAATGAGAACCAGCCCCCCCCCCCCCGGGTGCTGGATAACCCCAATTTCAAAATGGTTGGCGTGAGGCCGGCCCCTTACCCGTAAAAATAAATAGGTCCCGAATCGCCACACACGACCCCCTCGAGGATGATGCAGGCAAGAAGTTGCACTATATGTGTAGCTTAGTTGCGTTGCGTACCACGCTGTGCTCGAAGTGGTTACATACTGTAACTGTTACTCTATCACCATTCCGCTAGGCGTAGCCAAAGCCTCTGCAGAGCTGACTCTATTTCTTCCTATCCTTACATAACTCTTTATTTTCTATTGATGTCGTTCAGCCACCTTAGTGTTGGGGTCTACCCACTTCTCACTTGGACATCCTGGGCCGCCACTGGACGATCCTTTTTTGGCCATCTGTCATGGTTCTGCCTTGCGACGTGACCAACCCAGCACAGGCCACTCGCTGTATGACACCAGTGACACCAGTTCATCTACGGATCTCCTGGTTTGGAACACTGTCTCCCAGCATCCTTCTTTCAATTGCACTTTGGCACGTCCTCAGACTGTTGGCACTGTACCGAATGACCCCTTTTGTTTTCCGTAAGTGGATACTGAAAGCACGCATGACTCAAAGACCTTCCGTTTCAGGTTAAAAGGCATTTTCTTGTCAACTCTCTCTTGACCAACTCTCAAACGACATAGCATAAAACTGTTGCTTACAGCTGGATAATGATATTTTCGTTGCGTCTTGTGTGATGTTGAAAAAGTAAAATGATTCATGAGACATCACACGTTTTAAGTCCCGGGTGGGTTGGTGCCTTTAAGTCTCTAACCCAAAAGTATCAAAGTTTTCATTTAAACTAAGCCATTGCGTATTTTTAAAAATGTATGGAGACTAAAGCAGCTCCTCTGATGGGGATTTTAGGTTAACAACATTTTTAGGTTGAGTTTTACGTTTTATATTGTGAGCTATGGGATTTGGGGTGACGGGGTAGAACGGCACAGTGACAAAACAACACATAACAAAACGACACAGTGACAAAGCGGCACATGACAGAACAGCACAATGACAACACAACACAGAAAATACATCATAACAAAACAAGGATAAAACATCACATAAGTACCTAAATCAGACATACCATAAAAATTAAAAACAAAAACACATTCGATAAAACATCACAAACAATACAAACATTTATTTTGCTTCCACACGCCATAATATGTTACTCCTTCGGAAATAACGCTTTAAGAAGTTGCTCTTTATGTGCAGCATACTTTTTTTTTTTTTTTATCTAAAAATGAATATCGGTGGGGTTCATTTTTTAATAAGCTTTACCAAAAAATAATATATGTTTCTCACTGTTGTCTCATTGTTTTGTCATTCCGTTTATGGTGTTTTTTGTTTTGTGATATTTTGTGAAGTTTCGTCATGTGATGTTTTTTCATGTGCCGTTTATAGTATGTTATGTTTTAGGTTTGTGATGTTTGGTCATGTGATGCTTTGTCTCTCGATGTTTTATCATTACAATGTAATGAAATGAAGCATTTGAGAAGCATGACAGGAAAAACTCTGAGGGATAGAGTTAGGAATGAATGGGTAAAAAAAGAATGTAATTTGAAAGAGGATGTGAAAGTTAAGGTACAAAAGAATGTGATGAGATGGTTTGGGCATGTGGAAAGAATGAACGATGATAGACTGACAAAGTATGTATACAAAGAAAGTGTGAAAGGAAAAAGAGGGAAGGGACGACCGAGAAAAGTATGGAGTGATCAGATTGAGGAGATTGTGAAAGAATGGGATATACAAAGTGAGCGTAAAAGAAGAAAATGCATGAAAAAGGTGATGGATATGAATGAATTAAAAGAGGTATGTAAGGATAGGAAAAAATGGAGGCAACTCTGCAGAGGCTCTGGCCACCCCTAGCGGAATGGCGACAGAGTTACAGTTACAGTTACAGTTACTTGTCAAGTATTGTCATTGTGATGTTATGTTATGTGCCGTTCTGTAATATGTCGTTATGCCATGTGTCGTTCTATCATGGAGCCGGGATTCGGGACTGTTTCCGACCGAGGCACACCTCTTATTAAAGATGAACCATAATCAACACCTTATTGGGCTTGGAGATATCAGTGAATGAATTTACAAAAAACCATAGACGTATTTTCCTGATTAAATATGTGTATATATTATTTTCTAGCACAACAGGTTGCCCTAGTTACAGTGCACTCTCACAGCTATCAACACGCTGGGAGGAACTCTATTCCCAAGTAACCTTTTAGGTTTTAAAAAGGTTACAAAAAGGTTAAAAAAAGGTTCTGGGACCTTTTTGTAACCTTTTTAAAACCTATAAGGTTACTTGGGTTGCTACGCAATTAAGCTACACATATCTAATCCAATCTAATCTAATCTTAGTTGCAAAAAATATGTAACAGTAGAGATTCACATTATATGCATTTTCACAAACAGGCACGTATAAGTTTGCGTGTTACGAATGCATGATTGTGTGTCTATGTGTTTTTACTTGTGTGAGTGTGTCTGTGTCGCTGGATGTAGGTATTTGTATGATTTTACTTGTACTTGTTCGATATTGTGTGAGTATTTGCTCGAATATTCTCAATAAAATATTCTAGCGTGGTCTCGCATGCGCCAGAATAACTCTTATACAACTATTAATAGATAACGAGATGCTTTGCAGGGTGACTTGTATCCGAGCCGTCGAGCTAAGAAGTAATCAAGCGAACCTGGTGAACGGAATCTTAATATTTATAAATTTGTGATATAAATTAAACAAAGTTTTTATTAAATTGTAAAGTTAACTCTGTGAACGAACCAAATGTGAACAGAATCTAAAGATAAATTGTGCGCAATAAGTTATCCGATGTTTTTATCATATTTAACCCGTAAATCATAACATAATCTATAATCTAAGTTGCAAGGATATATTCATTTAAACTTCTCAAATACATGCCCACAAACAAACACGTGTAGTTCCCGCTTACAAATGCTGAATGTGTACTTATAAATAAAATCCAAACCTCAAATGAACATAAGCCCTACAACTTTAGCCGACCTTCCCTGATACAGGGGTGACATTGGAAAAGTGAACCATTTTTTACAGTATGGGTGCTCAGCCTCATACCAACCTATATCTTAGTCAAGGAGTAATTTAAAAAATAACAGTTGTAAAATAATTTAATAAGAACAGTAAAATTTAAAAAAAAAAGTTGCGCCTCTGCCTCGTCCGATTGCTAGACCATGGGCGCACCGCGTGTGTCAGGATGTATAATTTATTCACAGGCGGGGGGGAGGGCCTCACAAACAGTCACGCCCATGGAAAACCAGAGACGTGACCGCTTATTCTCGCAGTATTTGCAAAGAACACGAACGTTTAACCGAAAACATATGCA
Organism: Agapetus fuscipes; assembly: GCA_951799405.1. Taxonomy (NCBI): domain Eukaryota; kingdom Metazoa; phylum Arthropoda; class Insecta; order Trichoptera; family Glossosomatidae; genus Agapetus; species Agapetus fuscipes. Next base: position 2,398,467 of record OX637352.1, on the reverse strand, counting down.
AACTTAAACTCTCAATCGAATCGCTGCTTTGTTTTTGATATCTTTTTTTGGTTAACACTTTTTGGTGTGATATTTTTATACTGTGGCGACTTGAACCGTGTCATTATGGACCATTATATAGTAAAATTTTGTGACTTTTTTGTCCCCTTCGACCGACGTAATGTTGACTTCAACATTTTTTAGATAATGTCAGACAATTACTCGCAAATTAGTTGTGATTTTTTTTGTACATTTTAATTTTTGAATTGAAGGAAGTACCTCATCTGCCTTTGAAGTGCCGAATGAGAGAAATTCCCAAGAAAATTAGGGGAGCGGAAACTGACATACTGAATTGATACATACTTGTTCCCACTTGCAGAACGTTTGACAGGGGAGGTCGAGGTCGAGTTTGGAGGGGAGAACGTTGAGGAGGGTACTGTAAAAAATGGTTCACTTTTCCAATGTCACCCCTGTGTCAGGGAAGGTCGGCTAAAGTTGTAGGGCTTATGTTCATTTGAGGTTTGGATTTTATTTGTAAGTACACATTCAGCATTTGTAACCGGGAACTACACGTGTTTGTTTGTGGGCATGTATTTGAGAAGTTTAAAAGAATATATCCTTGCAACTTAGATTATAGATTCTGTTATGATTTACGGGTTAAATATGATAAAAACATCGGATAATTTATTGCGCACAATTTATCTTAAGATTCTGTTCACATTTGGTTCGTTCACAGAGCTAACTTTACAATTTAATAAAAACTTTGTTTGATAAATAAAAAAATTATAGATATTAAGATTCCGTTCACAGAGTTAAATTTACACCAGGTTCGCTTGACTACTTCTTAGCTCGACGGCTCGGATACAAGTCACCCTGCAAAGCATCTCGTTATCTATTAATAGGTGTATAAGAGTTATTCTGGCACATGCAAGACCACGCTAGAATATTAAAACATGGAACACAGGTCACAACCCTCAACAAGATAGGACGGAATAAAACATGGCGGCGTATTAACAGCTGATACATTTTGTAAGGGAACAATGATAAGCTGTTCAGGCCCCACCATGTTGCAACAATTACAAATATTACGCATTAACTATGGGGCCGTCCATTAATTACGTCATCGATTTTTGCCGATTTTCGACCCCCCCCCCCCTTACAATCATCCTATAGTCATTATCTAATGACCCCTCTTGCTGTTATAATGGATGAGCTTAATAATTAATAATGTTATATTTCTTACATAATATTTTGTATATTTAGTAAAAATTGGTATTTACAAGAACGACGTCACTTATGGTACTCGTACGTCATTTGCCATCATCCGCAGACCAGACCCCCCCCCCCTAAATTCGAATGACGTAATATATGGACGGCCCCTATCACAATAGTTATAATGAAATGAGTGATAAATTTCAAATATGAATATACACCTTAAAAATATGAAATATTGACACCAATTTTGGCGATCACAATATTTAAAACGCGTGTTATCGTTTTTTTTCGTTCTGCCGAGTTTTTTGTACATATGGAAATGCAAATGTGAAGTTCTTTGTTCTCTTTCTTACTAATGACCATTTTCGTAAGTAAGTTGAGACAGATATACATATATGTATATATATTGTTATGTAAATATGAAATATAAATATTTAAAATAAGTAGGTATTAGTTATAGTTATAGGAATTCTGTATTGTATTGTGTGGGTAGGAATCATTGAATAAAAATACTTGAAGCATCGAGCAATAAAGATTACTACGCCTTTCTGGAACTGTCTAGCGAATATAGATCTAGATTGTACTGTTTTGAAGAGTATAAGAAGGGTGCGAGTTGCTTGCAGAGCCAGTATCCTACGAGCTTTACAACTACATTGAACTAAGTTAACCAGTGAACAGAAACCAAGTGTAATGGAATAGTCGAGACTATCTTTGTGAAAATAAATTATTAAAAGTGTAAAATAAACAACTGTATAAGAAGACCAGTATTTTTAATTGAAAGACTTTTGAACCCTAAAAGCGTAACAATATATATATTGATAGATTTTCGGGTAATCCGTTAATTTGCTATTTTCTAGCCGACGTTTCGGATCCGTATCACGATCCTTCATCAGGGCGGTCCTTCTGTGTGTAGGGTTGGCCTTCGACTGATTTGTGATATTGTGTTTTGTTACGGGTCAGTGCTGGGCGGAATGAGGAGGGGATTACCCGAAAACCTATCAACATGTATAATATCCGTGAAAACCTAAAAATAAACAGATTATATTGTTTTTAAATCTTTAAAAAATTGAAATGGTGAAACACGGTTTTAATTCACTTTATTATTTTTGTTTTTGCTTGAACATTTTCGCCTAATGAGGCATCTTCATGTGAGATTATATTGTATATTTTCGTTAAAATAATTACTAGTCCACAGATATTATAAGTCAATGAAAATTCCTCTTCACACGGTCCGGTTTCAGTGTGGATCCGGTCGTGAAATGTATGGAAACGCTGCAGAAAAACTGTGTGAAAGGTATCCTCATACATTAGTAGACTTCCGAGCCGGGTCCGGACTGTCGAATCTAATCTAATCTAAGTTGCAAAGATATGTTACATTGGGGATTCACATTTTCACAAGCAGACACGTACAAGTACGTGCTTGCACATGCCGCATGTGAACCAACAACATAAAAACCCAAATCTCAAAAGAACATACATCCTAGAACTCTTGCTGACCTTCCCTGAAACAGGGGTAACATTGACAAAGTGAACTATTTTTTACAGTATGGGCACGGCCAGCCTCATACCAACCTATAAGTCAAAGAATAAAAATCTCACAACATAAAAACCCAAATCATAAATGAACAGACACCTTTCAACTCTTCCCTGAAACAGGGGTGACATTGGCAAAGTTGACCATTTTTTACAGCATGGTGGTCAGCCGCATACCAACCTAAACAACCTATAACTTATAAGTAATGTAAAGGGTAAAAAGCGTCTAACTACATATATTGAAGCAAATAAATGCACAAATAAAAAAATCTCCTGACTTATTTTTTTTCTTCTTTTTCTTCATTATTTTTCAGTAGCATTCATAACTCGTATTTGTCCAAAACGTCGCTTATGCCCTGCTTCCTTTTAACCGTTGATATGCGTTTCGGACAAAGTATGACCACTATTAAGTCAAATTTGCAATAATTTTATAGTCGCTACTTAATAACGATGCAGAGACATGAACGCATCACTTACATGGTGAACGAAACCCATAAAATCGCAACGCTATAAAGCATTCGCAAAAGAAATAAATAACTTTGATATATATCGCGATATTTAACGAGAGTGGGCAACATTCAAATCTGACAGTTCAAGCTAATTTGCAACTCGAAACTCGCAAACAAAAAAACCACACAACAACCAGCATAACCATCAAACAAAAATACACTTTAAAGTTCTACAACATAGAGGTTGTATTTCGTGAAACTTTCCTTTTATTGCACAGTGTTTTATGACACATACAATGTTGGGGAGTTCTTTTTTTTTTTAAATGTTCGCATTTGAATGTCGAACGCTTTTGACAGTTAGTGCGTTTGGTTTCGCGCTCAAATTTTATGGGGAATGGCGCGAGATTGGTTTGACCCTTGAGAGCGGACGCAAAGTTAAACTGCATACTTTTATTTCATTTGTTTGTAGATTTATATAAAATTATATAAGTCCGGTCGATAGCTCAGTTGGTAGAGTGCTTGCATTCCGTGCCGTGAGCTCGGGTTTGAATCCCACCGAGGGTGTCGGAAATGATATCTCATTTCGGTGTTTATTTCGAACGCCAAAATAAAATACCGGCAAGGTTTACTCAGACTTGACAAGAAATGTGTACCAACCCCTGGGAGAGCTGAAAAACACCTACTTCAACTGAAGTTGCTGGCGTAAGACCACCCTCCTTACCTGTAAAATTAATAAATAGGTACCACTCGCCACATGCAAAACCCTTTGGGGATAACGCGGCAAGAAGTTACACTACGGGCCTGTTGCGCCAACCTCCAATCAATATTTGATTGACACATCACATTGGACTCTTTAATTCTGCCAAGGACCTTGGTTAAATATTTCTCGGAAGTGGGTAATAATATGATGGAATTTGAACAGGAAAGAGGAAGTACATCAATTCTTCTTCTTAATCCTATTCCTCATTACTGAGGGCTGTGACCCTTGTGGAAGCAACCAATCTTCTCCAGCTCTCCCTCGACTGCGCTGCCCGCAACGCTCCAACTACCGAGGTGCCTGCTGCTGTCTTCACTTGATCGGTCCATCGTGTAGGGGATCTACCTCTTCCTCTCTTCCCCTCCAAGTTACCGATCACAACCAGTCGTTCCAGGCTATCCTCATTGCCACGGACAACGTGTCCGAAGAACTGAAGAATACGGCGTGTACACATGTTGGCCAGAGTCAAGCCATCCAAACGCAGCTTCCGACGAATGGACTCATTGGTGCGTCTAGCCGTCCATGGGATTCGAAGCATGCGCCTCCAGCACCACATTTCAAAAGCGTCAATTTTTCTTCTTTCTGCTGCTTTTATGGTCCATGTTTCAGCAGCATAGAGAAAAATAGAGTGGACCAGACTCCTGACAAGCTTAATCTTGGTGCTGTTACTCACAATATATTTACGTAAATGCAACCCAATTTTAGATTTGTTGGGAGAAATCACACTTAATTTTGATTTTTGTCTGATTAGAGTTTGGTGCAACAGACCCTATATGTTAGTTGCGTGTAAGCGATATTCTTTTGGCCTCTGTTTGGGATTTGAACCCATGATTTCAACACGCGTGCGGGACATGTCACGTCCAGAGGCAGTATATCACATGTCACAGGATGCAAGCGACACACAAGCTACGTGGTGTCGAATCCAAATGGTGTTTAAATTAGGCGCGTGGACACCTGGATCTAGCACCAGACACCAAACATTCAAGCAAGCAAACGACTTGTCCTATAGATCCAACTACAAATTAGTTAGCAAAAAGGCTTTGGGGCCGTCCATAAATTACGTCATCGATTTTGGCCGATTTTCGACCCCCCCCCCCCTTACAATCATCCTATAGTCATTATCTAATGTCCCTTCCCCCCCTCTTGCTGTAATAATGGATGAACTTAATAATTAATAATGTTATATTACTTACATAATATTTTGCATATTTTGTAGAAATTGGTATTTACAAGAACGACGTTACTTTTGGTACTCGTACATCATTTGCCATCATCCGCAGACCAGACTCCCCCCCCCCTTAATGCGAATGACGTAATATATGGACAGCCCCTTTGCCCTTTCCCTTCCAATTTTAATTCAGATACTTTTTCTTTGGAATCATCATTGAAAGCTTGGCAGCCCTTTGTGGAACTAGTCTAAATCCAGGATTCTTCTCCACTCTCACCTATGGTCTCCAACTACGTATGTTTTTATGTATGAAGAAGGTTATGACTCTGGAGGAAATGAAAGAAGTGTGTAAGGACAGAAAGAAATGGCGGTTAATCTGTGATGTTGGCTGCTAGGGTTTTTTAAATTAAAATTGGTTTTCTGTTAGTTTTTGATGTCCATACATATGTATTATAATTTGGTGATTTTTAAAATGTAATTTGTCATGTATGTTACTTGAGTTATAGGTTGGTATGCGGCTGACCACCCATACTGTAAAAAATGTTTCACTTTGCCAATGTCACCCCTGTTTCAGGGAAGGACGGCAACAGTTGCAGGGCTTATGTTCATTTGAGATTGGGTTTTTTATATTGTAGGTCCACATGCGGCATGTGTTAGCGCGAAATTATACATGTCTGCTTGTGGGAATGCATTTAATATAAATCTTAAATGATATATATCTTTACAGCTTAGATTAGATTAGATTAGAAACAACGTGACTGAGCTATACATATAATGTAACTCCTTGCCGCGTTATCCCCGAAGGGATTCGCATGTGGCGAGTGGAACATGTTTATTTTTACAAGTAAGAGTGCTAGCGTCACACCAACTAATTCACTTTAAATGAGTATTTCCCAGCTTCCGAGGAGGCTGGTTCTCATTTCACGTGAAAGCTGATTGTGATTTTGGGTTTGAAATAAACACCGGAACAGACGCCCTCAGTGTTGATCGAACCCAAGCCCTTCGGAATTAAACGCAAGAATTAGACTATTTTGAACAACAAAATAAAAAAAGTTGCTCATAAAAATATGCCAACTGCATTCCTTTAATTTGCACGGTAGATATGATATATATATGGTACATATTTGTCAACGATGATACCATGTTGAAAGCACCGGTTCCCATAGATCACCGAAGTTAAGCAACATTTAAGTACTTGGATGGGTTACCGCTCAGGTACACCGCGTGTCGTTGGCATCTTGGACCGGCCCGTAGTCTAGTGGCAACAATTCGATCTCGTAAATGAAAGGTTGTGGATTCGAATCCCGGCGGAGCACAAAAATATACCATTTATATTTCGAATGTGCTCTTCGCTGGGTTGAAAAATTCATAAACCTTTACCAAAGACCGGTCACTGAAAGGTCCATCCAACCTTACAATAACTGGGTCTTGCTTGAGAATTGACGCTTTACAGCGACGACCAAGCTCGCAGAGGGCTCTTGAGGTGTGATACACACAAAAACAGCGCTCACCAAATAATCTTATCTAATCTAAGCTGCAAAGATATATATCATTTAAGATTTATATTAAATGCATTCCCACAAGCAGACATGTATAATTTCGCGCTAACACATGCCGCATGTGGGCCCACAATATAAAAACCCAATCTCAAATGAACATAAGCCCTGCAACTCTTGCCGTCCTTCCCTGAAACAGGGGTGACATTGGCAAAGTGAACCATTTTTTTTTTACAGTATGGGTGGTCAGCCGCATAATAAATCATCCTAATATTATAATTATTATTATTTGAACACCTATACTTAGGATAATTGTATAAAATAAAATAATAAACATTTGTTGCAATCATTCCATACGTTGTCATCCAAAATGGCGAATTCCTCTGCAGCCTCGCTGAGAGGTGTGAGCAGAATACTAATGGACTGGTGGTGTTGGGTTCGAGTCCCGAAAAGCACTAGAGTCTAAAATATAGATCAAGGTTTCCCAAACTTTTGCCCCTTTATGCCTATATAGCTAAACCCATCGCCCCTTATGTCTAGGCGGGGAGAGTAGATTCGCCTTTCAAAAAGAAACCAAGCGCGAACTTATACGCGTCTGCTTGTGAGAATGCATATAATATGAATCTCCAATGTTACATACATCCTTGCAACTTAAATTAGACTAGTTTTTTTTTAGAAATCCTGTGCGGTAGACTCCCTAATTCTAGAGACTCTAGGGGTCTATGACACTTGTTGTAGTGCCGCAGAGGTATACAAGCTTGGTCGTCGTTACAAAGCGCCAATACCAGGCTGGATGGACCTTTGGTGATCGGTCATTGGTAAAGGTGTATGAATTATTTTCCAACCCAGCGAAGAGCAAATTTGAAAATATAAATGGTATATTTTTTGTGCTCCGTCGGGATTCGAACCCGCAACCCTCCCATTCAGAGTCCGCAGCGCTACCACTGAACTACGGACCGGTCAAAGATTATATTAGATACCCACAGGATGGGTACGAAGGTGATTTCAGCATATAATGAAATGAAATGAAATGAAATGAAATGAAATGAAAATGAAATGAAAATAAACTTTATTGTACACCACAAATAAATTACATTACAATTATAAACAAAAAGAGACATATGTACAATGGGCGGTCTTATCGCACATGGCGATATCTTACAGACAACCTTAGGATGGGATTAGGATGGGATGGGATTAGGATTAGGTTGGACAAGATCTACAAGCACATATATACACATATACCACACATTTGTAGAAAAAATGTACTTATTACAAATTCAGATAGATTAATATTCAAAGAACGTCCATTGCAGCGACATGAATAGTTTGAGGAAAACCACACATATTCCAGGAAAGCTGAGTGAACTAACACACTGGAAGTGACAAAGGACTGTACCGGAAGTGGATCCAATGTGAGCTGTGAAGTTAGCCGCAACATCCTACCGGTGATCAGTCACGGTTTTTTCTTCATGTTGGCCAAACTGGAAAATTAATCCAATGAAAGGTTGCTGAAATAACTAGGAAAAAGGAGGTTTTTTTAATCTCTCTCTAATCTAAGTCGCAAAGATTCATAGTTAATACATAGCACTGACAATATGCGGACACAAGTAGATTTATTTATTTGGTGAGCGCTGTTTTAGTGTGAATCACACCTCAAGAGCCCTCTGCAAGCTTGGTCGCCGCTATAGAAAGCGCCGACTCTCAAGTAAAATAGCAGCCAAAATCATCCGGTCGAAGGGGGCATAAATGACTTCTCGTTTCAATGCTTATTTTAAACCCAAAAAATAAAATACCGGCAAGGATTACTCAGCCTTCACAAGAACTGAGTACCAAACCCTCGAGAGCTGGTAAGTCCCCACTTCAACTGAAGGGATTGGCGTAAGCTTGGCTCCCTTATTTTTAAAAATAAATAGGTTCCACTTGGCGCATACAACCCCTTCGAGGAAACGCGATAAGGAGTTGCTCTGTATGTGTAGCTTAGAAGTGTTTATCCCAAGAAAAGTACAAATGATTATGTAATATTTCAAAAATAAATCACCATTCAGGAAAATAACATTTTTTATCAAAAATACTTAGAAATTCGTCTACATTTTATTGACTCTATTATTCTTGAGCGTATCTATTCTAAAAATCAGACATAATAATCAGTCAAGCGCAACCTTTTTCACAAAAAAAAATACAAACAAAAAAACTTTATTTTGTTGACGAATACGCGTCATGTGTCAGTAATGACAAAACATTTGTCTGCGTCCACAGACGATCATTTAAATATGTCAGTTTTGTATTTATATCAATCCTTACAAAGCTGCATATATATTGGAACTTTTTACCGTATTATCACCGAATGGGTTTGCATGTAGCCTGTGGAATCTATTTATTTTTACAGGTACACCAACTTGAATATTCAAGATGGCAGCTATTAAAAAAAAAAAAAAAACTTAATTTGTTCTTAATGTATACTTATTAGTATTTTTTTTAAATTTGAATATGAGTTTAATTCTTACACGGCCGGCTGATGATGCTGGAGTGATGTTTTCCGGGATTTTTGGGAGCTTCAGCTTCCGGACGTTTCGGCCATGCGATGGGCCATACGATGGGCTTCTTCAGCGTGAAATTAAAACACTTTCACATTAAAGTCCGGAAGCTCAAGCTCCCACAGACCACGGCAACAGATCCCGGAAAATATCTCTCCAGCAATTTTTATACATTGATTTAAAAATTTAATAAAATCCTCGCGGGTTATCATGTAAGAATGGCAGTAATGAATGATAGTAATGAATGACGTTCTGCATTACATGACTGTAGAGAGCAAGAAAAATCTAGATTTAAGGGTGCAAGGGACCCCCTGGAATTAGGGATGAACATATTATCTATACACAGAAAAAAGCCACTTTATCATTTGATTTGTAAATATTGTTGTACATTTATTTCGGATTTATTATTTACTTTTTCAATAAATAACAATAAAGTTATAGGGGTGGGATTGTAATTACTTAAAAGCATCAACTGAGAGTTATTTTTGTAAAAAAATATATTTCAAAAAAACACTGTTTAACTCTTCTTTTTTAAATTTGTTGTTAAAACAAACAGTAAAATTTACCAATTTTGGCCATCTTCAAAAAATTGATCGAATTGAGTAGTTAAATCGGTTATTAAGTAGTTATTAATCTAGTGGTTAAAACAACGGACTCCTAATCCGAAGGTTGTGGTTTGGATTCCCGATGAATCACAAAAACAAATTCTCTGACTCTGAAAAACTTAGTTGCTGAGTTGGAAAATTCAAAGGCTTCGTGTGTACCTACTTACAAAAAAAAATTAAAACCTCAAATGAACTTGAACTTTGCAACCCTTGCCGCCTCTCCCTGATATGGGGCAGCATTGGAAAAACTGAAACAAGTTTTTACAGTAAGGGGGTTACTTGTCTTGACTTAAAAATATGGTTCACTTTGCCAATGTCACCCCTGGTTCAGGGAAGGTCGGCAAGAGTTGCAGGGCTTATGTTCATTTGAGATTAGGATTTTATATAGTACCTAGGTCCACATGCGGTATGTGTTAGCGTGAAGTAATGCATTTCTGCTTGTGGGAATTCATTTAATATGATATATATCTTTGCAACTTAGATTTAGATTTAGCGGTCCGCCTCATACCAACCTTTTAGTATAGGAACATATAGTAAATCTTCACCCACATCCAGCATTCGTCAATTTGTTTTTAAACCCTCAACCTAAATAAAATATCACCTTCTGAGCATTTCGTTATCCTAAATTCTTAAGCCATCAATCTCCTGTCTCGACTAATACAAAGTCATCCCTCAACCATCTCGTTCAGAGTCAGTATCTGATTAGTTGGAGCTCCTGGGAGCTATAATTCTCCTTTGTTATCGCAGATCAATGTAACGAGCTCCAATTTAGTTTAAAACGAACAAACTATATTATTGAAATAAAGAAGCTACTGGTGTTTGCTTTTAAAAAAAAAATTTTTTGGTTGTATTAACATTGTTTCGAATATCTAATGGTGTTCTTTGTTTGTCTGTGTGATAATAAAGTTAGCGAAGTCTCTCTAGAAACCAATACATATTAGGTACTTATATAATTTGTATTGTCCGAGGTTGCTCGAGTGTTTGGTCGGATGTTCTAGTAAAGTCTCGCGTGTATCAATTCTCAATGATTCAAGAATGATCCTTATTTTTGTTATAAAATAATGGCCAAAACTCTGAGTAGCTGGAGAAGACAATCGACCGTTGGATTGTGCAAGAATAAAGTGACTCTGTATCTGGAATAAATTGTGTAAAATAAATCACAGCGGTTTTAATAACAAAGTTACAAAACATGATAAGGCCATGTTTCTCTCATATTGCCCCCCATATTGATTAACGTTCAAACTTCATATTAAATGCATGCCCACAAGCAGACACGTGTAAGTTCGCACTTACACATGCCTCATTTGATCTTTTTTTTTTTGTTAAGAGGAATGCATTTCACCAAGCTATTTTGCCTGGCTAGAAACAAGTATTAAAATTATCTCACTAAATATTTATCTCAACATACGATAAAATTGTATCACCCAATAACATTTCGCTCCCCCAGTTCTTGTTTACCGTATACGCCAATCTTGTCAAATATGACTTTTTCATGCAGTTGTCTTATGAATCAAATTCTACACAATCTAAGCTAAGAAAAACCGTAAAGATCGATAATGTGAGAGTTCTTTAAAATATTTTACAAATAAATTTCTTGTTTTCATAAGACACATTGGTCCAGTACACATGCAAACATTGCTCATGTAAAAAAATCTCAATGGCGTATACGATAAACAAGAACTAAGGCAGCGAGATGTCATTGCATGCACACAATCTTCTGCTTTAGAATGAAGACATCCGGCCAGGCAATAGATTATAAAATAATCTATAATTTAAGTCGCAAGGATATATTCATTTAAAGTTCTCAAATGCATGCCCACAAACAAACACGTGTAGTTCGCGCTTACGAATGCTGAATGTGTACTTACAAATAAAATCCAAACCTTAAATGAACATAAGCCCTACAACTTTTGCCGACCTTCCCTGACACAGGGGTGACATTGGCAAAGTGAACCATTTTTTACAGTATGGGTGGTCAGCCTCAAATTGTGTGAAATAAATAAACCGCAGTTTTAATTAAATATAGCCCGCTTACAAACATAAAACAATAATTACAAAGAGCTGGAATTGTCTCAGAGAGTAATATATAGCGTGCGCTAGACTTTTCCACACCCAACCCGTACCAGTAGATACGTCCAAAAACCTAGTCTCACGAAAACGTATCAAAAATATTACCATGTAAATTTGGGTACACTAAATGAGCAATAAAAAACAACTCGTGGTACTCACACAAATATTATCAAATCACAGATAATGGCCCCGGAATTGTAGGGAGATTAGTGATGTGGTGGGACAATGTCCCAATGGCTATAATTGCTGGCATTCCTCCTCAACTCGCAGGGTCTCTGCATGAGTTGTCACTGATCCATCAATGGCTCACCGATATGGTGCTTGGGTCTCGCAACTAGGGATGCTAAATTTAAAAATAAATCTAAGCTGCAGAGATATGTATCATTTGAGATTCATATTAAATGCATTCCCACAAGCAGGCATGCATAATTTCGCGCTTACACATGCTGCATGTGGACCTACAATATAAAAACCCAATCTCAAATGAACATAAGCCCTGCAACTCTTGCCGACCTTCCCTGAAGCAGGGGTGACATTGGCAAAGTGAACCATTTTTTACAGTATGGGTGGTCAGCCGCATACCAACCTATCAGTCAAGGAGTACAAGCAATTAATACAATCAAATGTATAAAACAAATAAACTCTAAACAATTAAACAGTAAAAAATTACAAAACTACTAACTTAAATATTTTTTAAATTTAAAAGCCTCAGCTTTAACCGCCAGCATTACAGATCAACCGCCATTTCTTTCGATCCTTGCATACTTCTTTCATTTCATCCAGAGCCATAACCTTTTTCATACAAGCTCTCCTTTTATTATGACTCTGCCATCTTACATAAACCAGTCCGTAGTCTGGAACTCGACGCTTTGGATGCGTGATTGGAAGGCAGTTGGTTTCGGATCCCAGCGAATCAACAAAAAAATATACATATACCAAAGACCGGTCACCATAGGTCCATCCAACTTAACAGCAACGGGGTCTTGCTTGAGACTTGACGTTTTCTACATCGATGACCAAGTTTACAGAGAGGTCTTGAAGTGTGATTTACAAACGAACAGAAGGTTGGTATGCGGCTTACCACCCATGCTGTAGAAAATGGTTAATTTTGCAAATGTCACCCCTGTTTCAGGGAAGGACGGCAAGAGTTGCTGGGTGTATGTTTAAAAGTCTGCTCCAGTTGCCGCGCAGAGCCACCAGGACAGTGTTTTGTGACAGAGCCTTTAGCGTTGCTGCTCCGACGGCCTGGAATTCTCTTCCTGCGACCCTCAGGGAGCTGAAGACTGAGGCAGCTTTTTACAAAGGGCTCAAAACCTACTTTTTTAAAGACTCTTATAAAACGCCTTTGCAGTGACTCAGTCACGAAAAGGCGCTATACAAATGCGTGTATTATTATAATGCCTATTTGACATTTGGGTTTTTATGTCGTAGGTTCACATGCAGCAAGTGCAAGCGCGAACTTGTACGAGTCTGCTTGTAAGAATGCATATAATGCAAATCCCCAATGTAACATATCTTTGCAACTTAGATTAGATTAGATTAGGTAAAAAGATAACCCAGTAAAATCATAACATGATCATTTTTAGGGTTCAAATAGTTTTCAAATTAAAAAACTGTTTTTTTTACAGAATATTTATTTTACACATAGATTTTTTTTAAAGTTATATTTATTTTTTACACTTTTACATTTATTTAACAATTAACATTTATTTCACAGATGGTTTGTCTTCACTTATACTGTCTTTTGTGTTTAAAAGTAGAGTGTCGTATGAAGACTGTCTCCTGCAAGCCGTTCGCGGCTTTTTATACTCCAGCGATAGTAGTTGCTAGAAGCCAATTTTGCTGGAACCTTCGAGAGACGGTCTTCTAAAAGCTTCGAGTACATAATTATGAATATATATTTACCCTAGGTACTTGTCAATCAATCCTACTTATATACAACTCTCATAAGCTATAAATGATATACCTACCTACCGTAATATTTATGTGTATTCGCTATTTACATAACAATATTATCAAGACCTCTTCTTGGACCGGTCCGTAGTCCAGTGGCAACACTTCGGACTCGTAAATGGAAGGTTGTGGATTCGGATCCCGACGAAGCACAAAAAATATACCATTTATATTTCTAAATGTGCTCTTCGCTGGGTTGAAAAATTCATAAACCTTTACCAAAGACCGGTCACTGATAGGTCCATCCAACCTTACAACAACTGGGTCTTGCTTGAGAATTGGCGCATTCTACAGCGACGACCAAGCTCGCAGAGGGCTCTTGAGGTGTGATACACACAAAAACAGCGCTCACCAAATAAATCATTATAATATTATTATTAATATCAATATCGAGGTCGTTGGCAGCCCTGCTCAGGTGTGATGTGTAGATCTCTATGGGTGTTGGGATCTATGGATCCTGGTGGGGTCAGTGCGCGCTGGATCCACGGACCACGCCCCACAAATGACAGGAGAGCGCCGACGCAGGAATTATCATAATGGCGTCTTCTCCGCAATCGCAGACGGGATATGTTAAACAATTATTGCCGGCTAAATGTCGGGTATGGTGATGATTGACTAGCTCGAGCGAAAGAAATACTAAATATCGTTGTTATTTTTTTATTCTTTGATGTATCAAGCACTCTGAATAACTGTCCGAAGAAACTAGTTTTACACCGTTCGCAGCACAGATGACCTGTTCGTTCACGATAAAATTATATTTGTCAACGACGTTACCATGTTGAAAGCACCGGTTCCCATAGATCATAGAAGTTAAGCAACATTGGGCGCGGATAGTACTTGGATGGGTGACCGCTCAGGTACACCGCGTGTTGTAGGCATTTCTTGGACCGGTCCGTAGTCCAGTGGCATCACTTTAAGCTCGTAAATGGAAGGTCGTGGATTCGAATCCCGGCGGAGCACAAAAATATACCATTTATATTTCCAAATGTGCTCTTCGCTGGGTTGAAAAATTCATAAACTTTTACCAAATACCGGTCACTGAAAGGTCCATCCAACCTTACACCAACTGGATCTTGCTTGAAAATTGTGCGCTTTCTACAGCGAAAACCAAGCTCGCAGAGGGCTCTTGAGGTGTGATACACACATAAACAGCGCTCACCAAATAAATCATCCTAATATTATTATTAGATATTATTTGATGCTTTAAACACTCTAGTCTCTGTCCACAGAAATTAGTTTTAAATCATTCGTATCACAGGTGGCCTGCTAGTTGTCTATAAAATTAGCCGATCTTCTCTGAAACAGGGGTGACATTGACAGAGTGAACCATTTTTTTACAGTATTTATGTATCAGCCTCATACCAACCTATACAGAAGTCAAGGAATGGTGTGATTCTCACAAAAACAGCGCCCACCAAATAAATCATATTAATTTTATTGATTGTAGAGGCATTAACTTTGTAATCGTTCATCATTAAGGATAAAAGAAAAACAATTTTGTTTTCATCATCGTTAAAATCAAGTTAATATTATTATTGAAAAAAATCCATATTAGTTGACAAATAGAGCAATCAAAATCAGAATAGAGTTATTTTCATTCATAGGGCCCTTCAATTCAATCTGTGGCGCAGGACCAGACAATTTCGGACGAAGAATGTTCCAGAACGTGTCATTAGGCGCGCATTGTATTTCAAATCGTATGAATGGAATCCTGCTTCGAGAAGTGTTGAATGGCAGTGACGGGGAAAGCGGATAGCAGTTGCGTGCACTGCGCAGAGGCAAATAATGTAATAATAATATTAGGATGATTTATTTGGTGAGCGCTGTTTTTGAGTGAGTCTTGTTGACACCTCAAGAGCCCTCTGCGAGCTTGGTCGTCGTTGTAGAAAGTGACCATTTTTAAGCAAGACCCAGTTGTTGTAAGGTTGGATGGACCTTTCAGTGACCGGTATTTGGTAAAGGTTTATGGATTTTTCACTCAGCGAAGAGTACATTTGAAAATATAAATGTTATTTTTTTGTTGTTGTGCTCCGCCGGGATTCGAGCCCACAACCTTCCATTTACAAGTCAGAAGTGTTAACCATTACACAACGGACCGGTCAATGCCTTCCAGGATAAATAATATGACACATGATTCAGTTTGAAATATTTTTGTTTTTTTTTTTTTAATTTAATTTCGTGTCTTCTTTTGCCTTTATGGAACACTCGCTCTTGAGATTTTGATTTTATAGATTTGCTTAGAGAAGAGCGTGCATGAAAAGAGTGATGAAACTAGATGAGATGAAAGAAGTATGCAAGGACAGAGTCAAGTGGAGGCATTTGTGTGGAGGTACCGGCCACCTCTAGAGGAATGGCGGCAGGATACAAGACAAGACAAGCTTGAAAAAGGGACTAAAATAATTACCAATTGACTAATCATCTTTCTATTTTTGATGAATTGCTTATTTATCATTACCCAATAGCATCTGTTGAACCAGGGTCAAAGATTTCTCTGAAAAGTCCAGATGAGAAAAGAACCAGCGTTGTTTTTTTTTAAACACGTTAGTTGAAGTAACCGTCTTTGACAAATTTTTTATTACCCAAAACTATCATTTTTAGTTTTTTAACATTGATTTTATAACTGAAGAAAAAAAATATCCATTGATCCTTTTGTTTCGCTGTTGTCTTACCGATACATTTAACCGTCCGTTTTCTAGAAAAAATCTAATACTTTGTTTTTCTTTTGTTCCAGGAAAAAAATGGAGGTCCCTGACTCCTCAAGATCGTCGTCCTTACGTGGAAGAGGCAGAACGCCTGAGGGTCATCCACATGACAGATCATCCAAACTACAAGTACCGACCCAGAAGAAGAAAACAGAACAAAGCAAGGACCCCAGCCCAAGGGGGAGCTGCCCAGGGTACAAACTTGGACCCCGAACCTCAAACTTACACACCACCCAACAGGCAATCACCAAGCAGTGGCTATATCCCAAACAACCCATCTGCTCTGTCACCAACCATGAGCAACAAACCGTACGGATCGCCTCATAGGTTAGAGTACACTCAGAATTCCAGCTCTAGTGAATACCATCCCCATTCACCAAACCAAGACCACTCCATTGGAAGGCACCACAAAATGATGACCATAAGCAGCCCTCTTGCACACTATTCAACAACAGCGATGCCTTTAGAGAGTCCGGACATGTCCTACCAAAAGATGCAGGTCGATAGTGCGAACGTGTACCAGAACTCAGGGTTCACTCCATACCAAAGCTCCCCCCTCGCTGGAAACAGTGGTTACGATTACAACTCTTCAATTGTTGAACCGAAAACTCCCCAACAGTATTCAAATACAAATCACCACATCATGCATACTCCGGAGTCGTCTCCCACGCAGAGTCCGGAACCAAACAAGTCATCGGTGAAGTCAGAGCCTGATGCCAAAGGTAAATCGAATTCAAGGAGTCCAAAGGATAAGAATAGGAGCGTCGATGATACTTCAGCGGCTTTGCCTACTCCTGAGATGTCACCAATGGAGCACGAGAAAGAAAACTTTCAATACAATGAAGAAAAGAGGCAAGCAGCTCTCAATGCGACTCTTTTAGCTAACCAAAACAGTGGTGCTAATTTGTCAACACTTTCAAATGTGTCTCCATTACCTCCAACTTCAGGTGCGTTGTCACCTTCGATCCAGAATTCGAGTTATAAAATGCCACAAAACATGTCCTTGGCTTACAGGCAATCCCCAGCGTTGGGTTATAGCAACCATGCTTCTCCAATCACAGCTATGGGTATGGCAAATGGAATGTACGTAATGTGTACGCAACGTGGGATTTTAGATCAGGGTCATGTGGTCACCGGGACATTTTTCCCTCCCGTTGCTACATCTCAAGATCACCAAACTCTTGGAGCGTCTCCTTCAGTTGGAACATTGGCAAATTCCATGTCAAACTCACACTCGATCGGATTGTCTCATTCAAGTGTACCATTGGATACGACCACCATGAGCTATTCAACAAACAGTTTAACTTACCCGAGCTATGCCAATCAGTACAACCCATTGTCATACAAGAGCGATGTTTACTCCGTGCTTCCGTATAAGACTGAAGCACCTCAAGAATACCAAAGCATTCAATACGAAAAGAACAATCACTATTCTTACATGAACAGTCCAATTGGCGGAGAGCACGTCAACTATCTTCAAGAATCCCAACCAAGGCAGCTTCATAATGGATCTCCAGTTTCAGATGTTGATACAGGAGAGTTCGACAAATATTTGAAATACTCAAACCCTGAAAATGTATCAAACAGTCCAGTGGCGCACAGGAGCGCTGGAGAACAAATAGCATCCGATGCAAGAGATGGTGGTTCTGGAATGGACACAAACCACAACTACCAAGATAGACCCATCGGGGACTATCAGAGCCATGATATGTATGCGGCAAGCAGAGCCAATGAACAGTACCACAATGGAATCGACTACTCAGGACAACCGGAATATCAGAGACCTGGAGACTTGTACTCAACTGAGAGGAATTACACTTTTGTGCCACCTCCAGGACACACTTCTGTGATTTTACCCAATACTCAGATCTTTCAAGGGAAGGCTGTGGACGTGGTTGGAGGACCAGTGTTGGCTGGGTCTTCCATCGTTGCGGAAACGCCAGTTCCAGCTCAGGTTCTTAGACCTGAAGATGATTTCAGTGTGATATTAGCCGGTGTAAGGCAAACGTGTTATAGCAACTAATGCCTTATTTCACCAACAACTCTAAATCTAGCGTTTTGAGAGACCTTCCATCAATTGAAAATAAATTAGTATTATCGAAGAGTTCTTCTGATATATGCATACGAGACAGTCATCCTTTTCAGCCTTTTTGTAATAATGTTTTCTTGTCGATTTTAGTACTTGATAAGTGATATTTATTCATTTCTGGTAAAAGGACGATCATTTGTTTTTTGAGTTGTTGGCAAAATCGGACAAATGATATTTTACAATGGTGCGTTTTTATGAATATGTTATTGGATATATTTATAAATAATTGAATAAATAATGTAAACGTATTTGCACTTAAAAATTATTTAATATTTTTTTTACATAATTATACTCAAAAAATGTATATTATTCAATTTGTACTCAATGAATATAATGTGTTCATATTTTAGTAATAAATATTATTTTTATTTAACGACAAAAAAATAGTAAAAGCATGACACATTTTTTTATAAATATTTGAACAAATATTGTAAATATATTAATAAAATAAATAGTTTAATTTTATGTTAAAGTTAATGAATATTTTTAGATATTTTTAAATGATAAATGAGACGTATACAAATCAAAGTTTGTGAAATAGCATTTTTTTCGAGAATTAAATAGACGCATTTATATACAAATAGTTATTTTCTAATATTTTGTGTTTAAATTCATTTATCACATTTTCGGAAAATTCCTAGATCACTGTCTTTGTTTCTATACGACTAAAAAAATGTTAATATCCAAAATGGACAATAAATTAAAAAAATATATTTTATAAATGTTTTTAAAAAGACATGTAAAGACTTATTTTTAGGTTATAACTATTTTCCAAACAAGGACCAAAAGATATTTTTTTTGTGTAAAAATAATTAATGTAATAAAAATATGTTTATTGTAATGGAAATTATTTAAATATTTTAAGATAATTTAGGGAATAGAGAAACGTTAAAAAATATTAAATTATAAAAAAACACAATGCTTCCACATAGCTATATTTTAATCAATAAAATTTATAGAATATATTTTTAAAGTGAAAAAAAACTGATTATTAATTTATATTGCAAATTTTATACAGTCAATTATTCATATATTTTTAATATCGAATTTTACAACAAAATACATAGTAAAAAAATGTTAATAATTATTAATTAAATTAAATTATGTTTTCAAAATTACATTTCATTTTGTACACTGTCTTATTTTTTACTGTAAAATAAATAATCTACATTTAAAATTATGATATTAATATGATAAAAAATATTTTTTATACCTTAGTCTTATATTACATAGACACATAAACATTTAAATAAAATTAGTAAATATACTTATTAAGTAAATCTTAGTATTTTTATAAACATTTTTTGTATATTTTATACATAGGTACGATGTTATTTAAATACATTAATATTATTCCTTTTTTTATATAAAAAAACAATAAAAAACGTTATCTTTATAAAAAAAAACAATTTTTTCTTTTATTCATTGTAGAAATATGAGAAAAACAGAAACACGAAAGTTGAATTTCAAAATTGTAAGCGAGTATTTATTTAAAAAAAACAATCTTTAAATGAAGAGATACGCTATTGCTAAGCTACACATATTTTTACAGGTAATGGGGACGGTCTCCCTGATCCCGATTCTTGTGAAGGCTGAGTACACCTTACCGGTATTTTATTTTAGGTTTGAAATAAACGCTTAAACGGAAATCATTTCTGACATCCTCAGTAGGATTCGAACTCGAGCTCTCGGCATGGCATGCATGCTCTCTACCAACTGAGCTATCTACCGGGCGTGTAAACACCGGACGGATAAATTAATTCTTTGAAAGGAAAAAAATGAAAAAACAAGAATTGCAAGACAATTGAAAAATCCGATATTCAATGCAAGTATCTAACAGTGATATTCTCAAACGGCAAAGCCTTGGCTCATCCGCAGTCAACAGTGAATTTTGCACACAAAAAATCTAAGATACGTAGATCAGCCATGGATTTAATGTTTTGTGAATAGCACCATAAGAAATTGAGAAATTTGACTGAGATGTGCATGGGGCTTTCTGCAGTGTCATATAACTTGGACGACCTAGGATGAGCAGACAATTTCAAGACCGACGCTGAAGTCCTGGGAGTAAGAAGACCATGGAGGAAAGCAGCACAAGAGTCCTAGAGGATTGTGTTGAGGGAGGTCCTGAGCCTTCAAGGCTTGTGAAATAAAACTGCATCGAACCCACGACCTTCCGAAGTCCGAAGCGTTACCACTACGCTCCCCCAGTTCTTGTTTATCGTATACGCCAATCTTGTCAAATATGACTTTTTCATGCAGTTGTCTTATGAATCATATTCTACGCAATCTGAGCTAAGAAAAATCGTAAAACTCGATAATGTGAGAGTTCTTTCAAACATTTTTTAAATAAATTTCTTGTTTTCATAAGACACATTGGTCCAGTAGGTACACATGCAAACATTGCTCATGTACAATTTTCTCAATGGCGTATACGATAAACAAGAACTAAGGCAGCGAGTCTAGACTACGTATCGGTGATAAGAAGCAAAAATCCTTTTAGTAATGAAATTAATACTCCTTGTTTTTATAGCTCTAAAACAGCATACATTGTCGATATTTTTGCAGTAAAAACGCAGCTTAGAGTATGGCATCCTCTCGGGTAGGTTGCCATATCAGCCCTTTACTCATACGTTACGTGGCTAAGCTATAAATATCTCCCTTCCAAGCTATAGGCGGTTATGGACCTCCTCGAACCGCCCACGCCTTTGAAGTCGGGCGGCAAGACGTTGCTCTTTTATTATTTGTTATTTATTTGAAATGAATTAAATTATTACAGCTTATGGCATCTATAAAATAGAACGAGAATGTATAAGAATTAAAAATAAAACACAGGGTTTTATTTTCGCAAGTTGAGCATTTATTTCAAACGACTTTCTTACGTCATTTTTACTAGGACACTGTCACAAAATTGACTCCCTGGCTCAAGTGGAGATCTCTGTCAGGTGTCTTGTGTGACCAAAGGATCCCTATCAAGACTAAGGGCAAGGTCTACAAGACGGCAATAAGGCCCGCCATGCTCTATGGAGCAGAATGCTGGACTTGCAAAAACGTCCATGAACGGCAAGTCCATGCTGCCGAGATGAGAATGCTGAAGTGGGCTGGAGGCGTCACTAGGCTAGACCACATAAGGAACGAATACGTGAGGGGTAGCTTTAAGGTTGCCCCTATAACAGACAAGATTAGAGAATCCCAATTCCGGTGGTTCGGCCATGTGATGCGAAGAGACAATGAACACATTGTCCAAAAAGCCCTCAGCATTCCCACAGGACCAAGAGGCAGAGGCCGCCCAATGGCAACATGGCGGGCCAATATTGAAAAAGAAATGCAAAAGGGAAACCTGACAGAGGAGATGAGCCAGGATAGAAAAGTTTGGCGTCTTCGAACAAGGAGGGCCGACCCCAAATGATGGGATAAGGTAAAGGAAAAGGAGAGACTGTCACAAAATTGACAACACACAAAACCGTAGAGAAATAAGAAGGATGAGCTACCAAAAAGAGGTAAGTGGTACGCTTTGGACTCGTAAATGGAAGGTCGTGGGTTCGAATTCCGGTGGGGCACAAATAACGTACAATTTATGTTTTTGAAAATGGCTTTTTTCTGGGTCGAAAAATTCATATACCTTTACCAGTAGAGTGTAAAGACCGGTCACCAAAAGTCCATACAGCCTTACAGCAACTGGGATTTGCTAGAGAATTGGCTCGTTGTAGCGACGAGTTAGTGTGCATGCATTTAATATGAATTTTAAATGCTGTCATACCTCTTTGCAACTGTATTTTAGATAGGAAGTAGCGATTGCTGGTGGTTTTTAACAAACCCATGTTCAATTGTAAAAAAAGCAAGCCACAAAAAGGCAGTTTGGCAGAGGAATTAAGAATATAAAAAATCAAAAGAAGATCGACTATCTTATATACATATATATAAAATTCTCGCCTCAAAATGTTATTATTAGATAATAAATAATAAAGGCGAAGAAGCATGAATCTGATAATTGACCAAACAATGGGAATTTCGAATAAGTTTGTCGTGTAAAATTAGCAACAGTTTCCTTTTGAAAACGACTAAGCAAGTCGAGAGCACAAAAAATATACAATTTAGATTTTCAAATTTGCTGATTGCTGGGTCGAAAAATTCCCAAACCTTTACCAAAGACCGGTCATCAAAAGGTCCATCTAGCCTTACAACAACTGGGTCTATAATCTATAATCTAAGTTGCAAGGATTTATTCATTTAAAGCTCTCAGATGTATGCCCACAAACCAACACGTGTAGTTCGCGCTTACAAATGCTGAATGTGTACTTACGAATAAAATCTTAACCTCAAATGAACATAAGCCCCACAACTTTTACCGACCTTCCCTGACACAGGGGTGACATTGGCAAAGTGAACCATTTTTTAAAGTTTGGGTGGTCAGCCTCATACCAACCTATAAGTCAAGGAATACGAATAATAAATTACATTTAAATATAAAAAAGAACAAAACCTTAAAACTAAAAAAGGGTCATGCCTGATAATTCGCGCTTTGTAGCGACGACGACCAAGCTCGTGAAAAGGTCGATAGCTATGTTTGTAGAATGGTTGCAGTCCATGCCGAGAGCAAGGCTTCGATCCCAAGGTGTACTGAGCTAAGAAACCCCCACTTCAACTGAAAGTGGTTGGTGTGAGGCCGGCCCGCTTACCCGTAAAAATAAATAGGTCCCGAATCACCACACGCGACCCCTTCGGGATAATGCAAGCAAGAAGTTACACTATATAGATAGCTTAGTTGCGTATTTCATGAGCGTTCCGTGATACGCTTCCCTGGATCTATAATCTATAATCTATAATCTAAGTTGCAAGGATATATTCATTCAAAGCTCTCAGATGTATGCCCACAAACAAACACGTGTAGTTCGCGCTTACAAATGCTGATTGTGTACTTACAAATAAAATCCAAACCTCAAATGAACATAAGCCCTGCAACTCTTGCCGACATTCCCTGAAACAGGGGTGACATTGGCAAAGTGAACCATTTTTTACAGTATGGGTGGTCAGCCTCATACCAACCTATAAGTCAAGGAATACGAGTAATAAATAACATTTAAGTATAAGAAAACAACAAAACCTTAAAAATAAATCTATACAAAAAAAGTAAAAAATGTCTTGTGCAAAAAATGTAGCAAGCCAATAAACCAACATTAAAAAAATGATGGTAATGTATAAACAGAATGGGAATGGGAATTCTATTTTATTTCTCTGTTTCTATTTTATTTAAATTTTTCTAATTTCCTGTGTATGAAATAAATCACAATCGGAAATCATTTCTGACACGGGGCTGTCCATATATTACGTCGTTCGCATTAAGGGGGGGGAGCCTGGTCTACGGATGATGGCAAATGATGTACGAGTACCAAAAGTGACGTCGTTCTTGTAAATACCAATTTCTACAAAATATACAAAATATTATGTAAGTAATATAACATTATTAATTATTAAGCTCATCCATTACTACAGCAAGAGGGGGAGGGGTCATTAGATAATGACTATAGGATGATTGTAAGGGGGGGGGGGGGTCGAAAATCAGCAAAAATCGATGACGTAATTTATGGACGCCCTCACCCTCGCCCTCACGCCTCACCCCCACCCTCAGTGGGATTCGAACTGGAGCTCTCGGTATAGAACACAAGCACTCATAAAAACAGATAGACATGAACTTAAACAGTATAATAATTATCGTCGTTTACTATTTTGTCTTCTCGCAACTATAACTCTCTCCGTGGATACCACTTAATATGCTTTGCAGAGCTCCGATAAGGGCAATAAATACCATTTGCCGTACAGAACGGAGGAGATTCGAAAAGATGCCGATTGTTATCTGAGCCTTTGCAGAGCGCCCCAGGGGAGATGATATCGCTTAAACCATTTAAATGACAAGTACTTAGGCACGCTTTGGCAGAGGATCTATCTATAATCTATAGTCTAAGTTGCAAGGATATATTCATTCAAAGCTCTCAGATGTATGCCCACAAACAAACACGTGTAGTTCGCGCTTACAAATGCTGATTGTGTACTTACAAATAAAATCCAAACCTCAAACGAACATAAGGCCTGCAACTCTTGCCGACATTCCCTGAAACAGGGGTGACATTGGCAAAGTGATCCATTTTTTACAGTATGGGTGGTCAGCCTCATACCAACCTATAAGTCAAGGAAGACTCCGATAAACTAAAACGAAGAGGATGGACTCCGATAAACTAAAAGGGGATTTTAGCACACTGTTACATCAAATACCTGGATTTTAGCACACTGTTACATCAAATACCTGGATTTTAGCACAGTGTTACATCAAATACCTGGATTTTAGCACACTGTTACATCAAATACCTGGATTGTAGCACACTGTTACATTGAATACTTACCTGGATATTAGCATAAGTGTAAAACATTCACAGAGGCTTCCCTCAATCGCGTTAGTTGAAAAAGGTTTTTTTTTTTGTCCACAAGTTTCCCTAGGTACAACGCACCTTCACAGCTTGTCTCTTTGGTGCTTGTTTGGCTTATATCCATCAGAGGTATTTTCGCATGAGCAATGTTTGTATGTGTGCTGGACCAAAGAGTCATATGAAAACTGGGCATTTTTTTTTAAATATTTAAAACAACTCTCACATTCTTGGGTTTTATGTTATTTTCTTAGCTCAGATTGTGTAGAATATGATTATCAAGACAATTTCATTGAAAGGTCATCTTTGAACCAAATTGTACTTAAGCCAAACGAGCACTGAGGAGATGAGCTGTCAATACGCTTGGAGGAACTTGCAACTTTTTGTCTGAGTCATTTGTTTTGTCCTTGTGTTGTTTTGTCATAGTAATGTTCTGCCAGATAGATCCTGTCACCCATTTCTTGGTAATAATAATAATATTACGATGATTTATTTGGTGAGCGCTGTTTTTGTGTGTATCACATCTCAAGAGCCCTCTGCGAGCTTGGTCGTCGCTGTAGAAAGCGCCAATTCTCAAGCAAGACCCAGTTGTTGTAAGGTTGGATAGACCTTTCAGTGACCGGTCTTTGGTAAAGGTGTATGATTTTTTTCAACCCAGCGATGAGCATATTTGAAAATATAAATGGTATATTTTTTTGTGCTCCGCTGGGATTCAAATCCGCAACCTTCCATTTACGAATCAGAAGTGTTAACCACTAAACTACGGACCGGTCGAATTGGATTGTGCCTTTATGTCATCTTGTATTCATAAAATGTAATTTGTCGTGTATGTTCCTTGACTTATAGGTTGGAATGCGGCTGACCCTCCCATTCTTTAAAAATGGTTTACTTTGCCAATGTCACCTCTGTTCAGGAAAGGACGGCAAGAGTTGCAGAGTGTATGTCCATTTAAGATTTGGTTTGTATGTTGTAGGTTCACATGCGGCATGCGCAATCGCGAACTTGTACGTGTCTGCTTGTGAAAATGCATATAATGTGAATCCTCAATGTAACATATTATCCTTGTAACTTAGATTATATTAGATTGTAAATATGTTAAACAACCGTTATTCCAAACTAAACCTTACAATGTGCAGTATAGATCCTGTCACCCATTTCTTGGTAGA
The DNA here is from genome assembly GCA_951799405.1 of Agapetus fuscipes. Classification (NCBI taxonomy): domain Eukaryota; kingdom Metazoa; phylum Arthropoda; class Insecta; order Trichoptera; family Glossosomatidae; genus Agapetus; species Agapetus fuscipes. The sequence goes on along the minus strand of OX637352.1, from coordinate 2,372,329 downwards.
CCACCATCGTCTCCTCATTCCTCAGCCATGCTTCTGATCATCCTCTCCTGGGCATGGTCCTCTCTGATCGTGCGTCGTCTCCGAGGAGGTGAGGGGGGAGGAGGTTCGGGGCAGAGAACACCTGAGCCAGCTATAAATTAAGCCGTTACTGTGAGAGGGAGGTGTCCAGAGATACGGCAGGGGAGGTCAAGCCCACGCCTGCATTTAAACAATCAATAAATACTTTTATACTTCTATAATCTAAGTTGCAAGGATATATTCATTCAAAGCTCTCAGATGTATGCCCACAAACAAACACGTGTAGTTTGCGCTTACAAATGCTGATTGTGTACTTACAAATAAAATCCAAACCTCAAATCAAAACAAGCCCTGCAACTCTTGCCGACATTCCCTGAAACAGGGGTGACATTGACAAAGTGAACAATTTTTTACAGTATGGGTGGTCAGCCTCATACCAACCTATAAGTCAAGGAATTATATAAAACGAATATTTCAGTTTCTTATTTCTAAAAAAGGGAATGTAACAGGTAAGCGTGGAAGGGGAAGACCTAGGAAACAATGGATTGATCAGATAAATGAGATTGCGAATGAATGGAATCTACAGAGTGGAAACAAGAGAAGAGCATGCATGAAAAGAGTGATGAAATTAGATGAGATGAAAGAAGTATGCAAGGACAGAGTCAAGTGGAGGCACTTGTGTGGAGGTACTGGCCACCCCTAGAGGAAAGGCGGCAGGATACAAGACAAGACAAGACAAGACCATATCTCTACTGCTAGAAAATGTATTTTTTATACACATGTTTGTCATGAAATAAGTATTCCGAGTATATAACCTTTCATAAATCTCACCTCTATGATCTATACTCTTTAATATAAGTTGCAAAGATATTCCCATAAGCAGGCATGGAAAATTTAGCGCTTACAAGTGCTGCATGTCTAATCTTATCTAATCTAAGTTGCAAACATATGTTACATTGGAGATTCACATTACATGCATTCCCACAACCAGACACGTACAAGTTCGCGCTTGCACATGCCTCATGTGAACCTACAACATAAAAACCAAATCTCAAATGGACATACACCCTGCAACTCTTGCCGTCAGCCGCATACCAACCTATAAGTCAAGGAACATACACGACAAATTACATTTTTTAAATCATGGACATCAAAAACTAAAACATTAAACAAATTTCACTTTAATAGAAATTTCACTTAGCCGCCAACATAACAGATCAACCGCCAACATGGACAACATAAAAAACCCATCTCAGTTGAAATAGACACTCAAATCCGCGGTGCAATGGTGCGATCAATTTGGTTCAACCGCACCGTGAGATCCGTACAAATTTCGGGGACCGTGCTTTCCGTGTTGCGGGGCCGGTGGAGTGGAACAGACTGCCACCCGGAGTGAAGAACTCCAAATCTGTGGGTGTATTTCACAGAGCACTCAAGACACATATTTTAAGAAAGTCTAATCAGTGATTGGAGAGGGCCATTGAGGTGTGAAATGCACAAAAACCGCGCTCTTTTATCATGTGATGTAATTTAAAACAAATAAGCCTGATATATACGAGTATGTATAATGAAAGCCTTGTAACTCTTGCCGGCCTTTTCTAAAACAGGGAGGGATATTGTGAACAAAGTGAACCCTTTTTACAGCGTGGGTGGATGTCGTGGAAGAGGAAGACCGAGAAAGGTATGGATGGACCAAATTTACGAAGTAGCGAGTGGGATATCCAGAGTCATAATAAAAGGAGAGCTTGTATGAAAAAGGTGATGACTCTGGATGAAATGAAAGAAGTATGCAAGGACAGAAAGAAGTGGCGGCTAATCTGCAATGCTGATTTGTAATGTTGGTTTATTAGTTTGCTACATTTTTTGCATAATAATTTTTTGACTTTTTTGTATAGATTTATTTTTAAAGTTTTGTTGTTGTTTTTATACTTAAATGTTTTTTATTACTCGTATTCCTTGACTTATAGGTTGGTATGCGGCTGACCACCCATACTGTAAAAAATGGTTCACTTTGCCAATGTCACCCCTGATTCAGGGAATGTCGGCAAGAGTTGCAGGGCTTATGTTCATTTGAGGTTTGGATTTTATTTGTAAGTAAACAATTAGCATTTGTAAGCGCGAACTACACGTGTTTGTTTGTGGGCATACATCTGAGAGCTTTGAATGAATATTTCCTTGCAACTTAGATTATAGATTATAGTGGTCATCCTCGTGCCTTCCTATAAGTCAAGAAACCTCAATTGCATAAACCCAAAAAAATGTGTGAAAAATTAATTACTCTCTAGGAGTGCCTAGAGATATATTTGTCAACGTTTCTCCTTGCAACCCTGGTGCAGGTAGTCAGTCGGTAGTATCTGCTCTCACGAGTAATATGTACCCGCTATAGCAGCAAACACCAGAGTCGCAAAAAAATAAACATACCGTATCAATACTGACCGAATAATGATTATCTACCTTGGAAACAATGTATTGACTGGTTGGGTACCCCTGTAGCTGGGGGCGCCGTCCCGCCCCTCCAGATGCCGCCCTTCAGATAGGGGGGCGGGCCGCGGCCGGACCTCGGACCGCCAATAACGACACCAACAGCTACAGGGACAACGACAGCTGTAAGCTAAGTCAAAACTCACTATTTGTAATTAATATTTCTTGTTGAAAAGAAATATTCCATTTCAATGGAAGTGGTTTGAATAATGCCGGGCTCCTTACCTGTACAAATAAATAGGTTCCCCTTGTCAAATGTGAATCCTTTGGGGATAACGCGGCAAGAAGATGCAAAAGTTGTAGGGCTTATGTTCATTTGAGGTTTGGATTTTATTTGTAAGTACACATTCAGCATTTGTAAGCGCGAACTACACGTGTTTGTTTGTGGGCACACATCATACATAAGTCAACGATGTTACCATGTTGAAAGCACCGGTTCCCATAGATCACCGAAGTTAAGCAACATTGGGCGCGGATGGGTTACCGCTCAGGTACACCACACCGCGTGTCGTTGGCATCTTGGACTGGTCCGTAGTCCAGTGGCAACACTTCGGACTCGTAAATGGAACGTTGTGGATTCGGATCCCGGCGGAGCACGAAACATATACCATTTATATTTCGAATGTGCTCTTACATATTTAATATATACATTTTTTTTTTTAAGGAATCCTGTGCGGGAGGCTCCCCAATTCTTGTGAGTCTTAGGGGTCTATGTCACCCTGGAAGGTTGCCGCAGAGGTATATTATTTTATATATATTTTTTTATATTTCCACAATTGACTTATCCTCCAGTCACCACACACCACAACGTCGGTACCGATTGAGCAATACTCGTTCACATTTTTTTAATCAATATCTCCAGCGACTTCGATAAATAACGCGAGAGCACTCATCCTAGCGCACACTGTCTGTGCTATAAATCTCGCGGCGAGTTTTTCAGCGGCGCAAAGTGTATGTTGTTGTAATTACTCGACACTAATAGATAGTCTCTAATGGTCAGGCGCGTGCACGGCGTAGAGACAAACAAATGCCAGAATAAATAATAGAAACATACAAAAAAATTATCAATGTATGTTCCATATTCGGGGTAGAGAATGTTTTCGGTCGGTGTTAACACATCTGATTATTTTTTTAGAATCAGGTTGTAGGTACTATAGTGGATATATGTAACTTGTGAGGACAAATGCACTGCATATGTACAGATAAATTCCAGAGTAAATAATAGAAACATAACAGAGTATTAGGGAGAGAATGATTCCAATGTTCCGTATTCGGTAGATAAAGTTTTCAGTCGGTATTATAATACGTCGGATTTTTTTTCGAATCGGGTTGTAGGTACTACAGCGGGTACATGTTACTCGTGAAAACTAATGCACCGCATGGAGGCAGAAAAATTCCAGAATAAATAATAGAAACATAACAAAGTGTCACGTTTAAAAAATCTCGGATGAAAAATTAACGTCAAACATCGGTTCAGTCGATAGATCAGTTGGTAGATTGCTTGCATTTCATGCCGAGAGCTCGGGTTCGAACCCCACCATTTCTTGTGAAGGCTGAGTACACTTTGCCGGTATTTATTTTGGCTTTGAAAGAGACACTTATACAGAAAATCATTTCTGACACCCTAGGTGTAAGGCAAGGATGTGTGATGAGCCCATGGCTATTTAACATAGTCATGGACAAGTGTGTTCGAGATGCTAGACTTGATGATTGTGGATTAATGATAGGAGAGAGCAAAGTGAGTGTTCTGCTGTATGCGGATGATGCTGTTCTTGTATCGGACTCAGCAGTAGAATTGCAAACGATGCTCTCTAGATTGAACGAAGCTCTGCTAGGTAATTATTTGAAATTGAATGCAAGTAAGACGAAAGTTTTGATTTTTGAAAGAAATGAAGAAAATACGAACTACGAATTTAGAATAAACGGAATGAATGTTGATGTGGTAAATGAGTTTGTATACTTGGGAAGTAAGTTTGAGAAAGATGGAAGAATGACAGGTGAACTTGAAAGAAGAGTAATGAAGGGCAGGTGTGTACTGGGTGCCACAGCTTGTATCGCCAAAAATCAAAACATACCTATCTAAAAATGCTCGATTGGCGGTACGCAGTGGCATACTTTTACCCACCTTGATGTATGGAAGCGAGGCCTGGACGGTGAATGAAAGTGAAATTAGTAAAGTCCATACTGTTGAAATGGACTTTCTAAGAAGTATGATTGGGAAAAAACGGAGTGACAGGGTGAGGAATGATTTTGTAAGAAAAGAATGTGGTGCAAAAGAAAGTGTGAAAGTGAAGATTAAAAGAAGTTTGTTAAGATGGTTTGGGCATATGGAGAGAATGAATGAGGAAAGACTGACGAAGAAAGTATATGTTGGTAGAATAGATGGATGTCGTGGTAGAGGAAGACCGAGAAAGGTATGGATGGACCAAATATCCGAAATTGCGAATGAATGGAATATCCAGAGTCATAATAAAAGAAGAGCTTGTATGAAGAAGGTTATGACTCTGGAGGAAATGAAAGAAGTATGCAAGGATAGAAAAAAATGGCGGTTGATCTGTGATGTTGGCGGCTAGGGTTTGTTAAAGTGAAATTGGTTTTATGATTTAGTTTTTTATGTCCATGTATATATTGTTATTTTTATTCTTTGATTTAAAAAATGTAATTTGTCATGTATGTTCCTTGACTTATAGGTTGTTATGCGGCTGACCACCCATATTATAAAAATTGGTTCACTTTGCCAATGTCACCCCTGTTTCAGGGAAGGATGGCAAGAGTTGCAAGGCTTATGTTATTTGAGATTGGGTTTTTATATTGTAGGTCCACATGCGGCATGTGTTAGCGCGAAATTATACATATCTGCTTGTGGGAATGCATTTAGTATAAATCTTAAATGATATATATCTTTGCAGCTTAGATTAGATTAGATTAGATTAGGTGGGGATCGAACCTTTGCTCTCGGCATGGAATGCTAGCATTCTACCAACTGAGCCACTGACCGGACTTTTTAGCGTAATGTGAAATAATTTTTAGATTTTTGTTTATAAATTACACCATTTTTGGTAATTTTCCCAGCTAACATGACGTATTTGTTCTACGTAGATTTTTTTTTTTTAATTTCGCTTCTACGCTAACGTTGCTATTTTTTCTGTTTGAACCTTTTTCCTTTTGGCTGGTATTAAAGAGTGTCTTATACCCTAAGCCTGTCGTTGTACAACAATACAATATGTTTATTAAATAGTGCATATTGTTACCGACTTTGATATATATATATATATTTATATATATATATATGAGGATAATTTATTGAATTAAAATTTAATACATGACAAAAGAGCGCCGTTTTTGTGTATGTCACACCTCAAGGGCCCTCCTAATCATGAATGAGATATTTTAAAAAGGTGCTGTTTGAGTGCCAACAGATTCCGAAACCCTCACTCCGGGTGGCAGTCTGTTCCACTCCACTGGTCCCGCAAACCGGAAAGCGCGATCCCCAAAATTAGTGCATATTTGACGGCGAGGCTGCATCAACCTGACAGCTCGACACCCCGCTGACCTAAGTGTCCGCCCCCTCACACTCACCTCAACGGGGGAAAACATGTCTGCCAGATATGATGGAGCCAAACCATTTACGGCTTTTAATACCATCAAACACACACGGTAGACCACCCTCTCAGGAAAACGAAGCCAATGTAGTTCTTTTAACAGCGGAGTGATGTGAGAGAATTTGAAAATTTGATGTATGGAAGTAAAGCATGGACAGTGAAAGATAGCGAAATGAGTAAAGTATGTACGGTGGAAATGAAGCATTTGAGAAGCATGACAGGAAAAACTCTGAGGGAAAGAGCTAGAAATGAATGGGTAAAAAAAGAATGTAATTTTAAAGAGGATGTGAAAGTTAAGGTGCAAAAGAATGTGATGAGATGGTTTGGGCATGTAGAAAGAATGAATGATGATAGACTGACAAAGTATGTATACAAAGAAAGTGTGAAAGGAAAAAGAGGGAAGGGACGACCGAGAAAAGTATGGAGTGGTCAGATTGAGGAGATTGTGAAAGAATGGGATATACAAAGTGAGCGTAAAAGAAGAAAATGCATGAAACAGGTAATGGATATGAATGAATTGAAAGAGGTATGTTAGGATAGGAAAAAATGGAGGAAGCTCTGCAGAAGCTCTGGCCACCCCTAGCGGAATGGTGACAGAGTTACAGTTACAGTATGGTCTTATTAAAAGAGTGACAGTACGCTCCCCCAGTTCTTTTTTGCCGTGTAGACCAATTCTGTCAAATATGACTTTTTAATGCAGTTGTCTTAAGAATCAAATTCTACACAATCTGAGCTAAGAAAAAACGTAAAACTCGATAATGTGAGAGTTGTTTTAAATATTTTTGAAATCAATTTCCTGTTTTCATAAGACACATTGGTCCAGTACACATGCAAACATTGGTCATGTAAAATTAGCTTAATGGTCTATACAGCAAACAAGAACTAAGGCAGCGAGTACGCCACCTCAGTGCATGATTGGCTTATCTACCGTTTGATTCAAAGATGACCTTTACATGAGCTTGTCTTAAAAATCACATTCTGCACAATCTGAGCTAAAGGAAAAACATTAAGCACGATAATGGGAGAGTGGTTTTCAATACTTTCAAAATAAATTTCTAGCATTCATAAGACACATTGACACATTGATCCAGTGAACACAACGTTTGGAAAGCTTTTGTCTTAAAATAAAAAAATGGAAAATTTTTCAACTGCATTTGCAGTTGCTGGTCCTCTGGCCTGGAGCCACCTGCCACATCATGTGAGAGAGCTAGAGGACCATGGAAAGTTCCGGAATGCACTCATGGTCAGCAAATTTCTGGCATCACATGCACAAGCGCCCTTGGAGTGGCTACATCACGAAACGGCGCTGTAAAGAAATCATCAACTCATCATCGTCAGTACACATGCAAACATTGCTCACGTGAAATTTTAGATAAGCTAAACAAGCACTTGAGGGACGAGATGTATACCTACCTTTTAAATAAAATATCCTACTTCCGATGAAGGTGTACGTATGCTTGGTAGAATTTCTCAACTTTGGTTTACTGTATACATTGTGATTGTGCAGTGTACATAATTATCATAGCCGAGGGAAATAGTGCGTGTCGCTCTACACCGCGGGTCAGCGTTCGTAACCTGTGTGTGCAGAACTGGAAAGTACAAACAACCTATCACTGCTATCAACTAAGTTCCGGTATTTTCAACGTTAGCATCTTCTTCTTCTTCTTCTTCAGCCTGTATTGATCGTCCACTCCTGGACGTAGGCCTCCTCTCGCATTTTCCATTCGTTTCTATCCTGAGCGATCCGCATCCAGGCAAGTCCTGCACTTCTCTGAACATCGTCACGCCAACGCAACTGTGGGCGCCCAACTCCACGCTTTGCCGTCCTTGGGCACCAGCACAGCAGTCGCTTTGTCCACTTTTCATTTGGATCGCGAGCGACATGTCCCGCCCATCGCCACTTGAGGGTTGCGGCCATCTTGATGACATCGGAAACCTTTGTCCTGACTCTTATGTCCTCATTTCTGAGTCTGTCCCGCAAACTGACACCCAACATGGCTCTCTCCATTGCTCTCTGTGTGACTCTTAGCTTGTGACTGTCTCAATACCATAAGTGAACACTGGCAGGACACAGGCATTGAATACTTTCCTTTTTAAGTTGATGGGTATTTTTGGATTTTTCAAAATGTGACCAACGTTAGCATACTTGGCTTTAATTTGATAAAAAAAACAACCTACACGATTTATGTAAGTGCGTCCTTTATATTCAGTATAAAGTCACCATGCTAACGTTGAAAATACCAGACCTTTGTGCAGAAAGTTATTTTAACCCTTAACCCTGACCGGTCCGTAGTTCAGTGGTAACACTTCGAACTCTGAATGGGAAGGTTGTGGGTTCAATTCCCGGCGGAGCACAAAAATATACCATTTATACTTTCAAATTTGTTTCACTGAAAAGTCCATCCAGCCTTACAGCAACTGGGTCTTGCTTGAGAATTGGCGCTTTGTAGCGACGATGATCAAGCTCGTAAAAAGGTCGATAGCTAAATAGGTAGAATGCTTGCATTCCATGCCGAGAGCAAGGGTTCGATTTCAAAGGTTTACTCAGCCTTCACAAGAAATGAGAACCAGACCCCCCGGGAGCTGGGAAACCCCCACTTCAACTGAAAGTGGTTGGTGTGAGGCCAGCCCCCTTACCCGTAAAAATAAATAGGTAAAAATAAACGCAGGCAAGAAGTTACACTATATGTGTAGCTTAGTTGCGTTGCGTAATCTATACAATGTCAACACACGAACCCTTTGATTCAATCCCCCCCGTTTCCACAAAATAAAACAGGGTTGATTTTGGCATTATTGATAGATGACTGTTTTCTCTATTGATAACAATTCACTCTTTTACTCTAAAACGATTGATGAATTGTTCACAAGAAAAAAGATAAATCATTACTTTTCCTTATGGTTCAAATTACATTGTAACACTGTTCAAATTGAACTTTCATAAAAAGTTCGCTTTCTAGTCAATTAAACATGCGATTTGCACCGTTAACGCTACAAAACGGTGAACGCAGCCGAACCGCATCTTGGACGTCTTGGGTTCGAGCCCCGGGGCGGGTTATTGCCGATCCGACTTGAACCATGAATGAGCGATCGCTGTGATGGATAGGGCCACGAGCAAGATGCTATCTCTCCTAATAGACCTGGCACTCTATTTGCATAGCTTTGTTTCAGTCAGAGCTCCTATAAACGGTGCTTTATGGGGAAATAAAGCTTCGAGGAGACTGGGGTGACTGAGAAAGTTAAGCAGTGCGACTAAAAATTGAATGCCGTTTGTTGGTAACGGCATCAATCGAGAGTGACTGAACCGTTTTGGCTGTTTTTCATCCTCAATCTAGGGAAGATTAGCGGATACAATAAAGTTGGTAAAATATCACTGAGTAAGTACTTTATCAACTCTGTGAGAAGCTTAACGTTGTGTTGTATGAAAATTCGGGATCTAATCTGATGCAACTAAACTACACACATAGTGTTACTTCTTGCATGCTTTATCTCTGAAGGGGTTGCATGTGGCGATCGAGACCTATTTATTTTTACGGGTTAGGGGGCCGGCCTCACATCAACCACTTTTAGTTGAAATGGGGGTATTCCAGCTCCCGGAGGCGCTGGTTCTCATTTCTTGTGAAGGCTGAATAAACCTTGAGATTGAACCCTTGCTCTCGGTATGGAATGCAAGCATTCTACCAATCGAGCTATCGACCTTTTTACGAGCTTAGTCGTCGTCGCTACAAAGCGCCAATTCTCAATCAATACCCAGTTGCTGTAAGGCTGGATGCGGACCTTTGGAAAGCGGTCTTTGGTAAAGGTTGTTTGAGTTTTTCAACCCAGCGATGAGCATATTTGGAAATATAAATGGTATACTTTTTGTGCTCCGCCGGGATCCGAAGCCACAACCTTCCATTTACGAGTCCGAAGTGTTGCCACTGGATTACGGACCGGGCCAAGAAATGCCAACGCCACGCGGTGTACCTGAGCGGACACCCATCCAAGTAGCATCCGCCCCTAATGTTGCTTAGCTTCGGTGATCTGATGAGAACCGGTGCTTTCAACATGGTATCGTCGTTGACAAATTGTGTCATATGTCTCTTTTGGTTACTATCCTCTTGTAAAGACAGTGCTTTTTTGTGGCTTGACATCTGTCTCTATTGGTTGCCATCTTTTGTAAAGGCAGGGCCTTTTTGTGCCAACCATCTGTTTTTATTGATTGCCGTCCTCCTGTAAAGGCAGTGCCTTGTTCTGCCAGCCATTTGTCTCTAACTTTTCAAATTGTTTTGGTGAAACATTGTGGAATTCCATTTTAAATATTTGATTCAAAAAATATTAATAAATAATTTTTCGAACACTTCAATGAAAAAACTTTGTTTCATTCTTATGTAAAGGTACAGCCTTGTTGTGCCAGCCATCTGTCTCTGTGGTGGCCATCCTCTTGTGAAGGCAGTGCCTTGTTGTGCTAGCCATTTGTCTCTGCTGGTCGCCACCCTCTTGTAAAGTCAGAACCTTCTTGTGCCAGCCATATGTTTATGTTGGTTGCCATGCTCTTGTAAAGGAAAGGCCTTGTTGTGCCAGCAACCAGTCTCTGTTGGTTGCCATCCTCTCGTAAAGGCGAGACCTTGTTGTGCTAGCAACCAGTCTCTGTTGGTTGCTATCTTCTTGTTAAAGCAGGACCTTGATTTGCTAAGCACCAGTTTATGTTGGTTGCCATCCTCTTGTATTGACGAGGCCTTGTTTTGCTAGCCATCTGTCTCTGTTAGTTGCCATTCTCTTGTTGTGGCAAGGCCTTGTGGTACCAGCTATCTGTCTCTATTGGTTGCCATCATCCTTTAAAGACAGTGCCTTGTTTGCTTGCAACCAGTCTCTGTTGGTTGCCATCTTCTTGTAAAGGCAAGACCTTGTTGTGTTAGCCATCTTTGTCTGTCTAATTCCAAGTGATAGGAAACTTGAAGCACGCATGAATCGGTGACTGGACAGAACGGCATGTGATGTTTTTTTTCATTTGCCGTTTGTGGTATGTTCTGTTTTAGGTATGTGATGTTTGATCTTGTGATGCTCTGTCATGTGTTGCTATGTCATGTATCATTATGTCATGTGTCGTTATGTCATGTGTCGTTTTTTCACTGTGTCGTTCTATCATGAACCGCATGACTCACAGGCCCTGCATTTCAGGTTAATAGTACCCCAGTCTCCCCTATTGGTGTCGCTACATACAAGCAGGCCAGTATGATTTAGATGTGTCCGTTTTTCTTTTGCGGTTCGGGTCATCGTCTACGCGTTTCGTCTCAGGTCACTGATGGGCATCGTCATGGACAAAGCACACACAACTAGAAGATGTGGAAGTTACAATTTACCAATGATGATATTTTTTCCAACTAAGCTACACATACAGTGTTACTTTTTTTCTGCGTAATCCGAGAAGGGGTCGCATGTAGCGATTGGGGACGTCTTTATTTTTACTGGTAAGGGGACCGGTCTCACACCAACCACTTCAGTTGACTTGGGGGTTTCCCAGCTCCTCATTTCTTGTGAAAGCTGAGTAAACCTTGCCAGTATTTATTTTGGGTTTGAAATAAGCACCAATAGATGGAAAGAATACTTTGAAGAAATATTAGGACAGGGTGAAAGAAATTTATATGAATGTGACCCTACAAATGAAAGTAATGAGGATATTTTGAAAGAGGAAATAAAAGCAAGCATAAAAGAGCTGAAGAATGGAAAGGCTGCAAGTATGGATGGATTGAATGCTGAGATGTTAAAGGCAGGAGGAGAATATGTGGTAGAGTGGATGTTTGAATTATGCAAGATGTGTATGAAAGACAGGGTAGTACCGATGGACTGGAGAAAGGCGGTCATTGTCCCTATTTACAAGGGTAAAGGGGACAAGAAAGACTGCCGTAACTTCAGGCCCATTAGTCTCCTTAGTATACCTGGGAAAGTCTTATGCAAAATTGTCATAAAAAAAGTGAGAATGGCCACCGATCACAGGGTCTCTGATATTCAATCTGGCTTTATGCCAGGACGAGGTTGTGTGGACCAAATCTTTACTCTCAGACAGATTGTTGAAAAACATCTGGCTGTGGGGAGGGTGGTCTACGCAGCATTCGTAGATCTTGAGAGGGCCTTTGACTCGGTGGACAGATGTATGCTGTGGAATGTTCTCAGGAAGTACGGTGTGAATGATAATCTTCTGAATGTGATACGTGCCATCTATGAAAATAGTTCGGCATGTGTAAGAGTGGATGGGAGATATAGTGACTGGTTTGATGTATATAAGGGAGTGAGGCAAGGCTGCGTGATGAGTCCATGGTTGTTTAATATAATCATGGACAGTTGCATAAAAGAAGCTGGAATATCAGAGAGCGGAGTGAAAGTGGGTGAAACAAGAGTTGGAGTACTTCTTTATGCTGATGATGCTATAGTTTTAGCTGACTCGGCGGAGGAACTCCAAACTATGTTAACCAAACTAAATGATGCATTTTGTAAGAATAGCTTGAAAGTAAATGCGAATAAGACAAAAGTATTAGTTTTTGACAGGAATGAAGTATGTGAGGAACTTACAATTAATTTGAATGGAATAAAAGTTGAAGTAGTGAATGAGTTTGACTATTTAGGAAGTAAGTTTGAGGCGAATGGTAAGATGACGAAAGAATTAGAGAAGCGTGCCAGCAAAGGAAGATGCGTGATAGGAGCGTTTGGTAGAATAGCGAAGAATAAAAGGATACCAAAGAAAATGAAAATGGCGGTACACAATTGTATTTTGTTGCCGACCCTGATGTATGGAAGCGAGTCATGGACGTTGAATGAAAGAGAAGTAAATAAGGTATGCACCGTAGAAATGGCCCATCTGAGAAGTATGACAGGAAAAACACTGAAAGATAGAGTGAGAAACGAATGGGTTCTAAATGAATGCGGAGTAAAAGAAAGCGTGAAAGTGAAAGTTCAAAGAAGTGTGATGCGATGGTTTGGACATATTGAAAGGATGAATGAAGACCGACTGACAAAAAGAGTGTATAAAGGGAATGTAACAGGTAAGCGTGGAAGGGGAAGACCTAGGAAACAATGGATTGATCAGATAAATGAGATTGCGAATGAATGGAATCTACAGAGTGGAAACAAGAGAAGAGCATGCATGAAAAGAGTGATGAAATTAGATGAGATGAAAGAAGTATGCAAGGACAGAGTCAAGTGGAGGCACTTGTGTGGAGGTACTGGCCACCCCTAGAGGAAAGGCGGCAGGATACAAGACAAGACAAGACCGAAACGAGAAATCATTTCTGACACTCTCGGTGGGGATCGAACCATTGCTTTCGGCATGGAATGCAAGCATTCTACCAACTGAGCTATCGTCATCAATATAAAACGCTAATTCTCAAGCAAGACCCAGTTGTAAAAAGGCCGGATGGACCTTTGGTGACTAGTCTTTTGTTAAGGTTTATGAATTTTTCAACCCAGCGAAGAGCAAATTTGAAAATATAAATGGCATTTTTTTTGTGCTCCGACGGGATTCGAATCCACAACCTTCCCATTTAGAGTCCGAAGTGTTAACACTGAGCTAAGGACCGGTCGGAAATTGCGATGAGATTGAAAAATGGTCCACAATGGTTGATGGTCCAAAATGGTTTGGAGGATTGAAAAATGGTCCACAGCTTGTTTGTTATGTTAATGTTTAGCAGATGAATGTTGTGGTAGCAGACATCATAATTGTCAATCTTGAGGAGTGCCAGTTGGGTGAAAAAAAAATTAAACCGAATCGTGTAGAAAAGGATGTAACTGCAGTGGCGTAGGGGGTTGATCTCGTAAAATAAAACAATTATAATGTATGACAAATTGTTTCTATGTGTTTTTCGGGTAATACCATGGTATTTTTGCATAATTTTTCATAAAACACCGATCATGAAAGTTTAAAACTATATTTAATAATTATAATTTAAAACAAAAAGTTTTTTTTTTTATCCTCGAATGAGTGCTTTGCTGGTTACTTTTTACGTTATGCTAATAAGCTACACATATAGTGCAACATCTTGCTGCGTTTTTCCCCGAATGAGTCACAAGTGGTGAAGGGAACCTATTTATATTAATAGGTAAGGGGTCCGCTTTGCGCCAACCACTTCAGTTGAAGTGGGGTTTACCAGCTCCAGAGGGAGTTGGCACTCGTTTTTTGTGAAGACTTCCCGGTATTTAATTTTGGATTTTGAAATACAAAAAAAAAAGTGAAATCATTTAAGTTGGTGTTATGGCCGAGGTCAAGTCGCTATTCTTGACTAGCGTATTTGGAACAGAATAACACTGGTTCGAATCACGTTTGACCCTTTGACCATAACTTCGATCCTGGTTCAACAGATGTCATTGCATGCACACAGCATTCTGCTTTTGCATGAAAAGAACCGGCCTGGTAATAAAAGGTTGGTGAATTGTATTCATCTTCACAAATCTATATTTAAAAAATCTGACCCTCTCCGTGGGAGCCCAACACGAGCTCTCGGAGCGGAATGCAAGCACTCTACCAACTAAGCTATAAACTTTACTAGATGAGTCAGCTTTCTGATGAAATATCCTCACTTATACCCCCTCCTCTCGTCACAACAAGGTCAACTCGTAGAACGGCTCACATCCAACCATTTGCAGTCGATATCAAAACTATGAGAACTTGGTGTTTTCACGACTCATTCCTTTGCCAAACTGTCCGCTTATGGAATGAGTTACCGGTATCTGTGTTTCCATGACAATTTAACCTTACCCTTTTCAAATCCAATATCAATCGCCATTTCCTCTTAGTGTCTCGAAACACAACGCAACGCAACACACACCACAGCACTGCGCAGCTAACGGCCCTGCAACCGGACATGGACAACTGCCACATCACCAACACCTCTGCGGCACTATAACAAATGTCATAGGCCCTTAGAGCTCTTGAATCTAGGAAATCTCCCGCACAGGCTTTCTAAAAAAAAAAATGAACTTTATGATTAGATGCCACGCGACGCTACTGTTTTTTTCGGTCAAGTTGATTTAGTTTGACAAAGAAGGTGATTGTTAACAGGAAATGACCTCCTTAATGCGAACAACAGTCATTCTAAGCCAAATCCGGTAGGTGAGGGGACAGACGTCACTCTGAAGCGATTTGGTGACTAGGTTTTTACATCAAAAACACTTCATCATGTCTCCGAAGCATATGCATAAATTTCAACAGTCATTTTCTAGACTATCTATAATCTATAATCTATAATCTAAGTTGCAAGGATATATTCATTTAAAGCTCTCAGATGTATGCCCACAAACCAACAAGTGTAGTTCGCGCTTACAAATGCTGAATGTGTACTTACAAATAAAATCCAAACCTCAAATGAACATAAGCCCCACAACTTTTGCCGACCTTCCCTGAAACAGGGGTGACATTGGCAAAGTGAACCATTTTTTACAGTATGGGTGGTCAGCCTCATACCAACCTATAAGTCAAGGAATATGAATAATAAATTACATTTAAATATAAAAAAAGAACAAAACCTTACAAAGAAATCTATACAAAAAAAGTCAAAAATTTCCTATGCAAAAAATGTAGCAAATGAATACACCAACATTAGAAATCAACATTGCAGATTAGCCGCCACTTCTTCCTGTCCTTGCATACTTCTTTCATTTCATCCAGAGTCATAACCTTTTTCATACAAGTCCTCCTTTTATTATGACTCTGGATATCCCATTCATTCGCTATTTCTGAAATTTGATCCTTCCATACTTTTCTCGGTCTTCCTCTACCACGACATCCATCTATTCTAGCAACATATACTTTTTTCGTCAATCTTTCATCACTCATTCTCTCCAAATGCCCGAACCATCTTAACATACTTCTTTTAATCTTCACTTTCACACTTTCCCTTACACCACATTCCTCTCTTACAAAATCATTCCTCACCCTGTCACTTCGTTTTGTCACACCCTTCACTATAATAAAAAATATTAACTGTTACTTTGTTGGCTTTCCACTTTAGGTGGTGTATTAGATAGAAGCTCTACAAAAACAGGTTCCATGACTTTAACATCACAATGACAATGCATCACATGACAAAACATCACATGCCTTAGACAGCACATAAACATCACAAATCAAAATGAAAATAAAAAAAAACAACGAAAGGAACAGGAGAAAATGAAGCACATGCATATATATTTTGCAATGGCATAGTATGCATTGAATAAGAGTTTAAGGCTTACACGGCCAGCTGATGATGCTAGAGAGATGTTTTCCTGGAACTGTTGCCGTGGTCCATGGGAGCTGGAGCTTCTAGACGTTTTCCCAAAAAGCCCATCGTAGACATGGGCGACATGTTCGGAAGCTCCAGCTCCCATAGACCACGGCAACAGATCCCGGAAAACATCCCTCCAGTATGCATTAATAAATAAATGTTTGTGATGTTTTTAATGTACCGTTAATGGTATGCCTACAAACGGGCACGTATAAGTTTGCGCTGACAAATGCTGCATGTGTACCGACAAATAAAAAACCAAAACCTCAAATGAACATAAGCCCCTCCAAGTTTTGTCGACCTTCCCTGACACAGGGGTGACATTGGCAAAGTGAGCCATTTTTTACACCACGGATGGTCAGCCTCATACCAACCTATAAGTCAAGGAATACAAGCAATTAATATCATTTGAGTATACAAAACAAATAAACACTAAACAATTAAACAGTAAAAAATTAAAAAGCTTCTAAACATATTCCACAAAAAAGTGATTTTTTGTTTAGGTAAAGCCTCAGCCTTAAACGCCAGCATTACAGATCAACCGCAATTTCTTTCGGTCCTTGCATACTATTTATTAATAATATAGATTATGAATCAATAAGCCGCCAACATTACAGATAAGCCGCCATTTTTTTCTATTCTAAATACTCGTAGCTATTGACTGCGCTCTAGCATTAAATAGAAGTAGATACGCCTAATTAATTAAAGTTGCAAAATATTCATGCATCGTAGGAACTCACCAAGGATATCAATTTATCATATTTCAATGCAAACACAGCCTGTTAATATTGCCGAGTATTTTAACGAGGGCCCATTGTCTTAGCGGTTTTACCATGCGACACACTTTTGTATCGGCCGTGTTGCTAACACCAAAATGCCATAATCGCATTTCAAATGTGATGCAAATTAGTGAATAATTGATCCCATATCTCATACACTTGCTAAAATCATTGTAACGTTTAGTGTAGGGATTAGGAAAACTGGTATTCAGATGAATGTTTAGACCGGGATACCGGTTTTCATGAAAAATATTTGATGACATTGATTTTGCAGCTGTGACTTGTTCATTATAATAATAATAAAAAAAAAATAAGGAATCCTGTGCGGGATGCTCCTCAATTTTTTAAAGTCTTGGGGGTCTATGTCACCCTGGAAGGGTGCCGCAGATGTGTTGCTTGAGTTTTTGCTTCTATCGTGAGGCGCTGCAAGGAGGTGGTGATTGATGTTGGTTTTGAATCTAATCTAATCTAAGCTGCAATGATATATATCATTTAAGATTTACATTAAATGCATTCCCACAAGCAGACATGTATTATTTCGCGCTAACACATAACACATACTACAATATAAAAACCCAATCTCAAATGAACATAAGCCCTGCAACTCTTGCCGTCCTTCCCTGAAACAGGGGTGACATTGGCAAAGTAAACCATTTTCCTTTTTACAGTATGGGTGGTCAGCCGCATACCGACACAAATTAAAATAAGAATAAAACCGGATTAAATTGTGAAGTGAACACAGATACTGCTAGATCATTCCATAAACGAGCAATATTATTGGACTGATTTATTTGTTGAGCTGTTTTGTATGAATCACACCTCAAGAGCCCTCTGCGAGTTTGGTCGTTGCTGTAGAAAGCACCAATTCTAAAGCAAGACCCAGTTGATGTAAAGCTGGATGACTTATGGTGACCGGTTTTTGGTAAAGGCAGATAAATTTTTCAACCCAGCGAAGAACTGATTTGATTCGAACCCACTGCCTTCCAATCACGAGTCCGAAGTGTTAACCACGAGACTACGGACCGGTCGTGTTTAGAATTAAATATTGTGTACACTCCCCTAAGTTGTCTAAATACTTGTCTGAATACCAGTTACAGATGCGTATTTTTGCTGGAGTATCAGTTTTTTTTTCATTTCATTTTGGTTGTTGGATTTCGGTTGGTATGAGGCTAACTCTCCATGCTGTAAAAACTTGGTTGACTTTTGCCTTCCAATCCTTGACTTATTGTTATACGTTGGTATGAGGCTGACCACCCATACTGTAAAAAATGTTTCACTTTACCAATGTCACCCCTGTGTCAGGGAAGGTCGGTAAAAGTTGTAGGGCTTATGCTCATTTGAGGTTTGGATTTTATTTGTAAGAATCCAGTCAGCATTTGTAAGCGCGAACTACACGTGTTTGTTTGTGGGCATACATTTGAAAATACCCTTGCAACTTAGATTATAGATTATTATTATAGATACCATTCCGGTGGTTCTGGACACGTAAATTAAGTAAGTATTCCGGTTTCAGGGAAAGGCAAACGGAATTGAAAAGTTTATGTTCATGTGAGGTTTTGTTTATTTTATATGTACGCGCGAACTAACATATTATGGCTGTTTGTAGGCATGTATTGAATGTGAGCCAATCATTGAAACATAGATTATAGATATAAGCGCAAACTTCCACATGCCTTCTTGAAGGCATGTATTGTGAGCCTTAAATGTCAATATATTATGTTTGCAACTAAGATTATAGATCATTTCTGAAAGAAAATGAAAAGTAAGAAAGTAAAAAATATATTTTTTCATGTTTTCAACGCAAATCCCACAACTTTCATGGTTCAATCACTTTTATTGTAAACCGCTTAATATTGGTATACCGGTATTGGACTCAGATAAACTGTCGACTCCAATCCCTTGTCAGTGTTGCCTGCAGTGCGATACCAAGTGTTAATGATAAATATTTTGCGTGTCTATGGTGCGGAGAGCAATCAGCAACCTCCCACAGGAAGGATGATGAGTCAATTATACTCAATGGATATGGCAACACTCGGTGTACTTATTTTTATTTGATTCGGATGTACAGCGACAATATAAGCAGGATTTATATTGAGAGAAAAATACAATTTAAACATAATAGAAACTATTTACAAATAATAAGTACCTTTAGGATTATTTTTAAAGAGATTTAAATAAAACCAGTTATTCTTTACTCGCAGCCCTGTTTTTGTTTATTTTATGTTTAAATTAACGTTTTTCGTCTTACCATAAGAAGAATAAGGGTGGAAGTCTCAATGGCTGTCAGTATATCTTACCGTTCCTATTTGAATCACCCGATCTCTTCATGGTGCATCCCCCAATCACTCAATCTTCCATGGCCAACCACCTAATCTCCTCAAGGTGAATCACCCGATCTCTTCATGGTGCATCCCCCAATCACCCAATCTTCCATGGCTAACCACTCAATCTCCTCAAGGCGAATCACCCGATCTCTTCATGGTGCATCCCCCAATCACTCAATCTTCCATGGCTAACCACCCAATCTCCTCAAGGTGAATCACCCGATCTCTTCATGGTGCATCTCCCAATCACCCAATCTTCCATGGCCAACCACCCAATCTCCTTAAGGTGAATCACCTGATCTCTTCATGGTGCATTCTCAAATCACCCAACCTTCCATGGCCAACCAACCAATCACCCCAAGGTGAATCAACACATCTCTTCATGGTGCATCCTCAAATCACCCAATCTTCCATGGCCAACCACCCAATCTCTTCAAGGTGAAATGTGATGAGATGGTTTGGGCATGTGGAAAGAATGAATTATGATAGACTGACAAAGTGTTTATTAATTTAGTGGCGAAGGGTGCCATACAAGCCGGTTTCCATCGGCTTTCTTTTTAAAATGAGGCAACAAAGTAGTTAAAAAATATAGGCACAAATTTAAAAAATACATTTAAAACAAGAAACTGAAGATGGAGAATGATCTCCGAAAACGTTTTTTCCAAAAAAATAAATACTCACAGTGGATTAAAACAAAGTTTTTTCATTTAAGTGTTCTAAAAATTATTTTTTAATATTTTTTGAATCAAATATTTAAAATGGAATTCTACAATGTTTCACCAAAACAATTTGAAAAGTCAAAGAAACAATACGTATTTTCCCCCATTGAAACCATGCTGTCTACTTTATTGTCATTTTTGCCTCATTTTAAAATGAGTTGTATGGCACCCTTCGCCACTGCAAAGTATATATACAGCAGTAGTGTGAATAGAAAAAGAGGTAAGGGACGACCGAGAAAAGTATGGCTTGAAGAGATTGTGAAAGAATGGGATATACAAAGCGAGCGTAAAAGAAGAAAATGCATGAAATGGTGATGGATATGCAAAACGCAAAAACGCAACTAAGCTACACATATAGTGTAACTTCTTGCCGCGTTATCCCCGAAGGGGTCGCATGTGGCGAGTTGAACCTATTTATTTTTACAGGTAAGGGGGCCGGCCTTACGCCAACCACTTCAGTTGAAGTGGGGGTTTCCCAGCTCCCGAGGGGGCTGGTACTCATTTCTTGTGAAGGCTGAGTAAACCTTGCCGGTATTTTTATTATGGGGTTTGAAATAAACACCGAAATAGGAAATCATTTCTGACACCCTCCTCGGTGGGATTCGAACCCGAGCTCACGGGGTAGAATGCAAGCACTCTACCAACTGAGCTATCGACCGGTCTATGAATGAATGACCGATATGAATGAATCAAAAGAGGTATGCAAGCACAAGAAGAAATAGAGGCAGCTCTGCAGAGGCTGTGGCCACTCCTAGCGGAATGGGGACAGAGTTACAGTTAGGCCCGGTAGTTTCATCGTTAGCATATGTGACTTTAAACTGATAAAAAAAACTACCCACTCGATTGACATAAGTGCGTCCTTTTCATTCTGTATAAAGTCGCTATGCTAACGATGAAACTACCGGGCCTTAATGGTGAATCAGCCAATCTCCTCTTTAGGAAACACCTGTTTGTTTACCTAATTGCTTCGACTAATTGAATGGTTCTCACATTACGTAAGCTTCCAAGTCAGTACAAGAACGTATATTCGTATAGACAGTGTTAGTAAGTAGGTTTAAATTATATTTATATAGCACTGTGTTATACTCAGCCTTGGTGCGAGAAGCTCTTAGATGTGTAATACAAGAAAACAGAGGGGAACTGGGATGGTTTGGTATTGTCTATTTAAGTTGCAAAGATACTGTTACGAACCAAAAGTTTGTGTGTATGTGTGCGTGCTTTTGTGCGTGCGCCTAAGCACGATGGAAGCGTTTCTAAAATTCCATTATAGTGGTATGTGGAATAATCTAGTACATTCAAGAATCGTCTATTTCGTACCTATATGTACGAGTTGCAATGGTGCAGAGAGCTTGGGACGCTTGAGACATTGTGACGCGAAGTCGATAGAGCTAGAGAAGTATGTTGCAAAATAAATTCTGTTGAATAAATACATCGCAGTTAAAATAAAAAGAGCCCCAGTAATATCATAAGAATACGTAAACATTTAGGATTCAGTTAAAGGCTTTGTGCGTTAACATTGTGGAGATTCATTTATTAAAACAAAAAAGTGTTTTTTCTAAATTGACTTTTATAATTCGAGAGAACAAATCGCACGCTTAATAATAAAGAGCAATAACTCAAAAATTGGGAAAATCGAGATTTTGTAATACAACGCAAGAACAATGCGAGAAGAATAGGTAGAATGCGACAGCCGTTCAATTTGGACGAATATGACCGAGATAAAACAACCTTTTTCATCCCATACAAGTTGTACTGGTTGTCTGAACTTTAAACGTGATTTCCCAACATTCTTATTTTTTGAGTTATTTTTTGAACAAAATATAATATCGTCACATAAAAGGCAATATACCGAAATATTATTTATTATTTGTTTTGACTTATAGGTTGGTACAAGGCTGGCCACTCATATAATAAAAATGGTTCACTTTACCAATGTCACCCCTGTTTCAGGGAGGCTCGGCCAAAGTTGCAAGGTTTATGTTCATTTGAGGTTTGGATTTTAATTTGTTAGTAAAAGAAAAGTGCAAAAGAAAGTGTGAAAGTGAAGATTAAAAGAAGTTTGTTAAGATGGTTTGGGCATATGGAGAGAATGAATGAGGAAAGACTGACGAAGAAAGTATATGTTGGTAGAATAGATGGATGTCATGGTAGAGGAAGACCGAGAAAGGTATGGATGGACCAAATATCCGAAATTGCGAATGAATGGAATATCCAGAGTCATAATAAAAGAAGAGCTTGTATGAAGAAGGTTATGACTCTGGAGGAAATGAAAGAAGTATGCAAGGATAGAAAGAAATGGCGGTTGATCTGTGATGTTGGCGGCTAGGGTTTGTTAAAGTGAATTTGGTTTTATGATTTAGTTTTTTATGTCTATGTATATATTGTTATTTTTATTCTTTGATTTTAAAAAATGTAATTTGTCATGTATGTTCCTTAACTTATAGGTTGTTATGCGGCTGACCACCCATAATATAAAAATTGGTTCACTTTGCCAATGTCACCCCTGTTTCAGGGAAGGACGGCAAGAGTTGCAAGGCTTATGTTCATTTGAGAATGGGTTTTTATATTGTAGGTCCACATGCGGCATGTGTTAGCGCGAAATTATACATGTCTGCTTGTGGGAATGCATTTAATATAAATCTTAAATTATATATATCTTTGCAGCTTAGATTAGATTAGATTAGATTAGATTTTAATTTGTTAGTAGACATACAGAATTTGTAAACGCAAACTTATACGTGTCTGCTTATGGAAATGAATACTATACCCATCCTGTATGTATGTGTCAGAAGGACCCAAGCTATAGATTGTTGCGGATTGTTGCTCAAGTTGCGGAAGGCCTCCCCGTGAAGTAAAAGTAGCTGCACGACAAAATATAGGAGTGCCCGTGACTCTTAAAGTACCTAAGTGTAGTAAGTTTTGAAGGAATGCATTTATTTGAATCTTAAATGTGTTATTTTGCAACTTAGATTATAGATATAGGCATGTTTTGTCGCCCAGTTCCCACCTGCCGCGTGTGAGTCCTCTCTTATATGCATTATTCAGCTCTCGTCTGGCCAAATAATTCTCGCTAAGTGTTCCGTTTTCGGCGAAACCCTCCGACATTCCCTGTGTACGGAGAAGCGGCAATAGTTGTTCAAATCTCGGTGACATTTTGAGGAAAACCTTCAAGGATAATCAGTAATTCAACTGTCTTATATCTATCATCACTAGAGGTGGCCGTTTAAACGAAAAGCAGTTTAAAATAGCTGCTTTTTATTTTAAGCAACTAAGCGCGCTTACAATTTAAACGAAAAGTCGTTTTGAAAAAAAAGCGTATAAAAAGTTGCTTCTGCTAATTTTGATTTAATTAAAATTTAATTCATTTAGTAGTTTCAGTTTTTCCATATTTACTCAAAAACTATTGACATTATTGAAAAAATTTTGAGTATTAAACCTAAACAATGTATAGTTCTGTAAGTTAAAAGCAAAAAAAAAAATCCAAAATACAGCACACACGAAAAAAAAGCTAAAAATGTAAAAAAAACGCGTTTTTTGAAATATTTTTTTGTGGTGGCAATTCTTAAGTTATATATTTTGTTTAAGCTTTATAATTAAGAAAAAAAATTAATAAACATGCTTGATTTTTTTCATTACTGTAACTATTTTGCTAAGACCATAAAGTGTAAGAAACAAAAACGGCAGATTTAGCTTTATAACACGCCATTAGCGTTTGAAAAAGCGTTTTAAAAAAGCAGAAGCAACTTTCGTTTTTCGTTTCGTTTTAAACGCAGCAAAGTTTTCGTTTTTACGAAAACGAAAATTATAAAGCTTAAACAAAATATATAACTTAAGAATTGCCACCACAAAAAAATATTTCAAAAAACGCGTTTTTTTTACATTTTTAGCTTTTTTTTCGTGTGTGCTGTATTTTGGTTTTTTTTTTTTGCTTTTAACTTATAGAACTATACATTGTTTAGGTTTAATACTCCAAATTTTTTCAATAATGTCAATAGTTTTTGAGTAAATAAGGAAAAACTGAAACTACTAAATGAATTAAATTTTATATTTACAATAAACCCAAAAAAACGAAAAAACGCTTTTTAAGCTGCTTTTTTTAAAAAGCGTAAGCGTTTTTTCGTTTTTTTTACTAAGCCATTTTTTCCATCTCTAATCATCACCGACAAGACTGTTAATGACATCAAATAGGTGTGACATTGCGAAAGAATTGAACCTTCAAAGTGAGAATAAGTGAAGAGTATGTATGAACAAGGTGATGAATCGTCCCCCCGGTGCTTGTTTGGTTTATGTACCATTTGATTCAGAGATGATCTTTCAATGAAATTGTCTTAAGAATCACTAGCTAAGCTAAGAAAAAAACGTACTACAATGTTTTTAAAATTTACTTCCAGTTTTCATAAGACACATTGGTCCAGTACACCTACAAACATCTGAAATCACCTCTGCAGACAAAAGTTGTATGGTGCCCCCTCAGGTGTTACACCACTCGGACGTCCCAGGATGCGGTGGGCAGACAACGTTGAAGCCGACGCCGAAGTTCTGGGAGTGAGGGGACCGCGGAGGGAAGCAGCACAAGACAAAGAGTCCTGGAGGGTTGTGGTGCAGGAGTCCCTGAGCCGTCAAGGCTTGTGAGCTGAAAACAGCGAAGAAAAATAATTTAGTATCAACACCATTTTCCTTACTTTCATAATGCAACAGAAAACAGATCAGCCGGAAGAGTCACAGTTTTAGTACGTATTTAGTACGTTTTAGGCTGTACAACGCTAAAAACCTGTACTGTAAAAAATGGTTCACTTTGCCAGGATCACGCATCACAGGTTGAGGATCCCAGAAAGGATCAAATTCAAGCTGGATCTCACGGTACACAAAGCGCTGCATGGAGTGGCGCCAGAGTACTCGCAGGAGCTGATATTACCGAGGAGTCTGAGCGAGAGGGGGCTCACTCTGCGATCTGCTGACAGTGCTCTTACATCTGTCAGCACACAATGCAGAAAAATAAGCACAGTGTTCGGAGACCGCGCTTTCGCCGTTGCGGGACCGTCCATCTGGAACCAGCTGCCTCATGAAGTGCGCGTCAAGGAAGGGTTCGAGAGCTTTAAGAAGGGAATGAAGACCCATTTCTTCACCGCCGCGTCAAGCCTGAAAGCGCCCTTGCAGTGACAGTAGTCACGAAACGGCGCTATAAAATTCATCATCATCATCATCACCCCTGTTTCAGGGAAGGATGGCAAAAGCTGCAGGGTGTACCTATGTCCGTTTGATTTTTGGGTTTTTATATTTAAGGTTCACATGCGGCATGTGCAAGCGTGAACTTGTACTTGTCTGCTTGTGAAAATGCCTATAATGTGAATCTTTAATGTTACATGTGTTTACAACTTAGATTAGATTAAAGTATACCCATCAGTCTGCTAGCACAATAAGTATGATGGCTTTCCTGTTGTCGTCCCTACATCCATGTTAGGTCCCCCCGACGTTGGCCGGCGGGGATTAGTGATAGAGGATACTGAGGCGCCGACACCCAGTAAGACGCACTAGCAGTCAAATCACGTACAGCGTAAATTGTTATTCAAACACGGCTAGCAAACATGTTGGCAGATCATTTTTTTACGAAATCTGTCTTTCTTTTCTTTCTTCCTCAACCACTCTCAGTCCACTCTCCATGGGGTAGCTGTATGTAACTTCTGAATTGTCAGTTTCACGGCTTAGAGCCCGTTCCCACTTGTCGGGTGTCGGATCCGTATATTCATCGGAGGCTCCAGTTGCAAGGCATTTCGGACAAAATCGGTTTCCGACAAGTGTGAATAGCTCCATACATAATGTTCTGCCACTGGAACCTCCGATTAATATACGGATCCGACACCCGACAAGTGGGAACGAGCTCTTAGGCGTTAATGGATCAATAAAATAAAAATTGCTTTGTTTTAATTCACATGAGTTTATTTTTGGACACGGCCAGTTTCGGGAGAAGCAGTACCTCCCATCTTCTCCCGAAACTGGTCGTGTCCAAAAATAAACTCATGTGAATTAAAACAAAGCAATTTTTATTTTATTGAATTAAAATGAACTTTCACGAAGTAACTGCTGAAAATCTAGATAATGTTAATGGATCATTAAACCTTCACAAAACCGGAGCCTACATTTAAGGGCATTAGAATCAAAAAGACAAGTGTCCTATAGACTATCTATGGCCCTCTGTGTCCTATAGACTAGTGTCCTATGGACTAATGTCCTATATACTATCTATGGGACACTTGCCTTTTTGATTCTAAGGCCCTCATTTATAGGTGACCAAAACCTATTCTCGCATGTTCGAGACGCCTTTAGAAGGAGGTAAAAAATACAAAATCCATCTACACACACACATACCCAGTAGGTAAACACGCCAAGGCACACAACCCTTTAAATTCGAAACGTACTTTGGCGCTCTTATCAAAGTCCCTTCAATAAAGTAAAATTATTCAGATTCACATTTTAGTTTCACTTCCTTGACTTATAGGTTGGTATGAGGCTAACCACCCATACTGTAAAAAATGGTTCACTTTTCCAATATCACTCCTGTGTCAGAGAAGGTCGGCAAAAGTTGTAGGGCTTATGTTCATTTGAGATTTTGGTTTTATTTGTAAGTACACATTCAGCATTTATAAGCGCGAACTACACGTGTTTGTTTGTGGGCATGCATTTGAGAACTTTAAATGAAATATCCTTGCAACTTAGATTATAGATATAGACCTCAATGGTCAGCTTTACACGACAGATGGTTTTTGGATTTCTTTGGGCTAGATCATGTTCTATTCGCAGCTTTTGTATCTGCTGACGTTTCGGATTCACGAGCAGAAAGCATCCTCAAGGCTGGTTATCAAAGCGGCGCCACGTTCATTGCGTTTTTGATTCTAGATATTTAAGTTCAGTCTCAATATGGATCTACTGATCCAAAGTTTTTAAGGAATCCTGTGCGGGAGACTCCCTTGATTTAAGAGACTCTAGGGGTCTGTGCCACTTGTTGTAGTGCTGCAAAGATGTTAGTGATGTGGCAGTTGATGTCTTGATCAAGTTACATGGCTGTTAGCTGCGCAGTGCTGTGGTGTGTATTGTGTTGTCTTTGTTTTGAGACACTGAAAGGCGATTGATATTGGTTTTGAATAGAACAAGGTTCAATTGGGGTGGAAACACAGATACCGGTAACTCGTTCCATAAGCGGGCAGTCTGGCAAAGGAATGAGTCGTAAAAACACCAAGTTCTCATAGTTTTGATGTCGACTACAAATGGTTGGATGTGAGCCGTTCTACGAGTTGCCCTTGTTGTGACGAGAGGAGGGGGTATAAGTGAGGATATTTCATATAAAAAGACGCCATTATGATAGATTGGTACGAGGCTGACCACCCGTGCTGTAAAAATCGGTTCACTTTTGCCAATGCCACCCCGGTTCGGGGAACGGCGGCAGGATGTGTGATGTATGCTCACATGCAGAATGTGTAGGCGCGAACCTACATACATGTGCCTGTCTGTAGGCATGCATTTCATATGATCCTTAAATGTTAACATATCCTTGCAGCTTAGATTATAGATTATAGTACCTATAGACCTTTGAAATATCCTCTTTTGTACACTTTTTTCTTCTTCAGGATTGCATATTATTACTATTTGCCACATGTGTGTGAGCTCAGTATACCATGGTGTGGCATACTCCTCGGCACTGTATGTAGGTGGTACCGGCCGTGACACATCTTTTCCAAATACTCACCTCACTTCACTGCAGTAGGTACTATAGGACTTTAATAACTTACAAACTCTTTTCTTATTAATATGATTTATTTGGTGAGCGCTGTTTTTGTGTGAATCACACATCAAGATCCCTCTGCAAGATCGGTCGTCGCTAAATAAAACGTCAATTAAGGCTCACATTTAACGCATGCATAAGGTAGGCGCATACAAGTCCGTGCTTGCAAATTAACCAAGCTTCGCATGAACAAAAACTTTGTGATTCCTGCAGTCTTTCCCTAAAAATCGAAATAACTGTAACTGTAACTGTAACTCTGTCACCATTCCACTAGGGGTGGCCAGAGCCTCTACAGAGTTTCCTCTATTTTTTCCTATCCTGACATACCTCTTTCAATTCCTTCATATCCATCACCTTTTTCATGCATTTTCTTCACACTCACTTTGTATATCCCATTCTTTCACAATCTCCTCAATCTGATCACTCCATATTTTCTCGGTCGTCCCTTCCCTCTTTTTCCTTTCACACTTTCTTTGTATACATACTTTGTCAGTCTATAATCATTCATTCTTTCCACATGCCCTAACCATCTCATCACATTCTTTTGTACTTTAACTTTCACATCCTCTTTCAAATTACATTCTTTTTTTACCCATTCATTCCTAACTCCATCCCTCAAAGTTTTTCCTGTCATACTTCTCAAATGCTTCATTTCCACCGTACATACTTTACTCATTTCGCTATCACTCACTGTCCATGCTTCACTTCCATACATCAAAGTCGGTAACAATATGCCATTGTGTGCCAAATGGCATTGGCAAAAGTGAACCAAATTTTTATAGCATGCATTTTACAGTAGATAATTAATTTAACCTTCCTTGAAACAGGGATAACATTGCGCGAAGTAAATATTTTTTTACAGTTTGGGTGGTCAGCCTCATACCGACCTATAAGTCAAAGAAGTAGGTACAACCTATACAATCGACTTTATTAAAAAATGTTTTCATTTAATTAGATCCTTGCGTCTTTCTTGTTTTCAAAAGCTCCACCGAGAAGTGAACCCACTTCCTTCTTATATCAATTCTGAAGCTTTAACCACTAGACATCAACTGTATCTTTATTTATAAAGTTTGATATAATCTCGCAGAACGAGGTGTAAGGACATCTGACTTACAAAGCAGAAGTAAAGTAAGGTTTACACATGTCATTCTGGGATAACGACGTGTCGGAACAAGGCCGAATGTAAAGTCCTGCACAGGCCTGGATTAAGGCAGCTTAAGAAATGCCACCGCACCAGGGCCCTTGGATTCTAACGGGGCTATTCTTAGACATTTTAGTCGTCGGTTGAGCCTACGCTTTGACAAACTAATGATGCAGTCGTATGAAGACCTGTCGCGCTCACGCATGTTCAATGGTTCATGTGGACCTACAATATTAAAAACCCAATCTCAAATGAAGATAAGTCCTGCAACTCTTGGCGACCTTCCCTGAAACAAGGGTGACATTTTTGACTGTATGGGTGGTCAGCCTCATACCAACCATATAAATGATGCAAAAAAAATTACCGCATTTTTTTTATAATGAACCCAGTAAAATTATAACAATATTGTTATGTTTTTAGGGTTGGAAAGTCTTTAAATAAATAAAAAAAACTAGTCTCCTTTTTGGAAATTTATTTAGACTTAATTTATTTGACAATTTATATTTATTTTTACACTTCTTTACATTTCCTAAGCAACTCAAATTTTTTCACAGTTCAGCACCTCTGACTTGTTCTTCAATCAAAGACGAATATCTATCTACTCCCCTGCACGCAAACTTACGCCTTATATACCCATTGAAACAGAAGTCTCTAGGGACCAATTTACCACAACACTCTCGACCACTCTATCAGCTTCGAGAGTACATTATTATTCAGAGATTTCTTTAGCTTATAATAATTATTGCTACCTACGATGTACACCTATATTAATCTACTATTTACATAACAATATTACGGTGATGGGCAGCCCCGTGTCTTTTCCCGCACCAGGGCTCCCGGTTGACTAAATCCCGGCCTGCTCCTGCACTACATATTTTGAATTTAACATGAGCTGTGATGCTGCACAAATCTATTCATGTTTACTTTAGTTTCGCATGGAAAATCATTTTCACAGTAAATGTTATTAAAAATAATTGGTGTTCGGCAAAGATTTAAAATTGTTCTTGTATTTAGAAATAAAAATAGATTTTTTTTATTTACATAAGCCCTGCAACACTTGCCGTCCTTCCCTGAAACAGGGGTGACATTGGCACAGGGGTGACATTGGTGACAAGTGAACCATTTTGTACAGTATGGGTGGTCAGCCGCATACCAACCTATAAGTCAAGGAACAAAACATAAAATCTATAATCTAAGTTGCAAAGATAAACAAAATATTTAATTTATACAAAAGCTATAAAGAAACGCACATATGAGTAACTCTGTTCGACAAATTTTATTAGTCATATCCATCTCCTTCCTTTTCTAAAGGATTTGCATTAAAACATGAGATGGCTATAGTGACTCATTACGAGGTTAATATATCGACACTTTAAAGGTAAAACTGAATAAGTGACATAATGAGCTAACATGGGTTTCTCAGATAAATGCACCTTTTTCCTATTTTTTACGAGAGGAAACAATATGAAAGTGTGAAAATCCTGTTGATTTAGAGTTTTTCATAAGCACTTCCTTATAACTAGTTCACTAACTATGAGAAGTTACTCCTAATAAAATGTTTAGGGCCTGTTGCACCAACTTCCAATCAATATTTGATTCACACATCAAATTTGATTGCTTAGCTCTGATAAGGACCTAGTATTTCTCGAAAGTGGCTAAATAATATGTGGTCTGAATTTAATATGATAACTAGTATTAAAAGAAGAAGAAGACGATTCTGACTTCTTCTTAGACGTCAGAATGACGTTTCATTTTGTCAAACAACGCAAAAGATAAAAGAGGAAGAAGACTTGTCTGACGTCTTATGTCATTTTTTTAGTTGTAAAACTCTCTTGTGTTCTGGCTGTCCACCTGTCAACATGTGTTTGCGGCAGTGAGCCAAATAAATGACGTGTTGAAATGCATCGAGTTTGATTTCTGCGAGTTGTAGTCCTCTCCAGTTTTGCCCAGGATTTCTCTCTTCCCTACCATCCTTTCTTATTCCTACATCCGAACCATTTTTAGACCAATATGATGGAATTTGACCAGGAAATATGATGTACATCAGTTGACTTACATAAATGCAACCAATTTTTTTATGAAATGAGAGAAATCACACTTAATTTTTTTTTTTTATCTGATTGGAGTTTGGTGCAACAGGCCATTAACCCACGATTTCTCAAAATCAGTGAATCAGCACTTATTTAGTTTAACCTTTAAGGTGGCGACATAGAAATTATATAGACGGAAAAACATGGTGAAAATTTAAACACAGGAATTTCTTGCAATATTTTTATGCAGATTTCGCAGCACTGGCAAGTATCTTTAGTAGTCCGGACATGTAGCACGTTCAGAGGACTCCAGGATAATCAGAACTGTCTTGGATGGTGCCCCCTCAGGTGTTAGACCACTCGGACGTCCCAGGATGCGGTGGGCAGACAACGTTGAAGCCGACGCCGAAGTTCTGGGAGTGAGGGGACCATGGAGGGAAGCAGCACAAGACAGAGAGTCTGTAGGATTGTAGTGCGGGAGGCCCTGAGCCTTCAAGGCTTATGAGCCGGATTATGTCAGTAAATAAGAATGTGAAAAATACAAGGAAATTCATTAGATTAAAATAAAAATTGCTTTCTATTTACACCTGAAGATGGGAGGTACTGCTTCTCCCGAAACTGGTCGTGTCCAAAAATAAACTTATGTGAATTAAAACAAACCAATTTTTATTTTAATCTATTAAAATGAACCTTTACGAAGTTACTGCTGAAAATCTAGATAAGGAAATTCATTTGTAGTAATAATCAGCTATACCAAATAAATACTTCAGTTTGTAGGGCGCTCGTAATCAGTGCTAGAGGTGTAGGGTTAAATCTTCATCCATGGTGTCAGAAATATTTCCAGTTTCTGTGTTTATTTTAACCTCAAAATCAAAAAAACCGGCAAAACATGTCAAAATGAAAACATGCCCTTCGAGAGCAGGAAAACCCCTACGTCTTAGCGTATGTGAGCCCCCTCACCTGTGAAACTAAATGGAGATAAAAATAGGAATTATATTTCGCTCGATAGCTCGATAGCGACCGGTCCGTAGTTCAGTGGTAACACTTTGGACTCTGAATGGGAAGATTGTGGGTTCGATTTCCGGCGGAGCACAAAAAATGAACCATTTCTATTTTCAAATTTGCTCTGTGCTGGGTTGAAAAATTCATAAAACCTTTACAATGGCCAAAAGTCCATCCAGCCTTACAGCAACTGGGTCTTGCTTGAGAATTGGCGCTTTGTAGCGACGACGATCTAGCTCGTAAAAAGGTCGATAGCTCAATTGGTAGAATGCTTGCATTCCATGCCGAGAGCAAGGATTTGATCTCAAAGGTTTACTCAGCCTTCACAAGAAATGAGAACCAGCCCCCCCGGGAGCTGGGAAACACCCACTTCAACTGAAAGTGGTTAGTGTGAGGCCGGACCCCTTACCTGTAAAAATAAATAGGTCCCGAAGCGCCACATGCGACCCCTTCGGAGATAACGCAGGCAGGAAGTTACACTATATGTGTAGCTTAGTTGCGAAAAAGTTGCGATAGCTAAGTTGATAGAGTCTTGCATTCCATGCGCGGAGAGTTCAGGTTTGAATTCCACCGACGCGTCGGTGTCAGAAATGATTTCCCGTTTCGGCGCTTATTTGAAACCCAAAATAAAATGCTGGCATGGTTTACTCAGCCTTCAAGAAATGAGAACCAGCCCCCCTTGGAAGTTGAGAAATCCCAGGTTCAACTCAAGTGGTTGGCGTGAGGCCGACTTCCTGACACTTAAAAATATAGGTCCCTAATCTTCATATCGACTGCTCCAAGGAAGACAGCACTTAGTCAAAAATTATAGTTTTACAGGAAAGCCAATTGAATGTTATTTATTCCATGGAATGACCACTTATACTGTAAAAAATGGTTCACTTTGCCAATGTCACCCCTGTTTCAGGGAAGCTCGGCAAGAGTTGCAGGGCTTATGTCCATTTGAGAATTGGGTTTTTATATTGTAGGTCCACATGCGGCATGTGTGAGCGCGAAATTATGCGTGTCTGCTTGTGGGAATGCATTTAATATGAATTTCAAATGATACATATCCTTGCAGCTTAGATTTAGATTTAGATTTAAGAGTAGGTACAATGCATAAACTATTTTTTACATTCATTTATTAAGGAATTTAAAAGAGATAGAGACACGGCTGTCATCTTGGAATGAAGATAATGATTTGCTACCTTCAGAAATGGAAATAAGTCAAAAACCTAAATTTCAGAGCTACTTCCTTCTTCCTTGGAGCAGTCGATATGCAACCTTTTCATGTACTACGCATCAAGGAGTTGCACTATATGTGTTTCATCTTTATGATAAGAAACAGCACTTTTTAAATCCAGCCATACCTTACTCGGTCTTCCCTTTTCACTTGCACATAAACTCCTCGCCGCCGTGCATATTTCGTAAGAGAGCTGTAAATGCATAAACATTTGCGCGACGTCAATAAACTGCGTGCGCCTTGTATGGAGTACGCCGCGCGCTTACGCAGGTCTAACGTTATAGCGTCCATTCTCTTGACGCTTTCTGATATCCCTTCAATATTATCATCTATCTATCCTGGGGTAGAAGTCGCACCGGCCGTCGGTAGATCTTATACCCTTTCTCGTACCCTTTTGAAGATAGGACGAAATAAAATATGGCAGTGCCTGAACATCTGATCGTTATTCTGTTTAAAATGGATCAGCTGTTGATAAGCCACCATGCTTATTTCGTCTTCTTCTCTTCCTCAGCTCGGTTGTTACCGTGAAGCCCTTTTGCTCACGACTGACCAACCACATTGCACTGTCTCTTTTTTAAGTAATAATTAATGGCCGGTGAATTTGAAAGAAGAATAATGAAAGGCAGGTGTGTACTGGGTGCGACCGCTTGCATCGCCAGGAACCAAAATCTCTCAAAAAATGTTAGATTGGCGGTGCACGGTGGTATACTAGTGCCAACCTTGATGTATGGAAGTGAAGCCTGGACGGTGAGTGAAAGGGAAATTAGTAAAGTCCATACAGTAGAAATGGACTATCTAAGAAGTATGATTGGGAAAAAACGAAGTGACAGAGTGAGGAATGATTTTGTAAGAGAAGAATGTGGTGTAAGGGAAAGTGTGAAAGTGAATATTAAAAGAAGTATGTTAAGATGGTTCGGGCATTTGGAGAGAATGAGAGAGTCATAATAAAAGGAGGACTTGTATGAAAAAGGTTATGACTCTGGATGAAATGAAAGAAGTATGCAAGGACAGGAAGAAGTGGCGGCTAATCTGCAATGTTGATTTCTAATGTTGGTGTATTCATTTGCTACATTTTTTGCATAGGAAATTTTTGACTTTTTTTGTATAGATTTCTTTGTAAGGTTTTGTTCTTTTTTATATTTAAATGTAATTTATTATTCATATTCCTTGACTTATAGGTTGGTATGAGGCTGACCACCCATACTGTAAAAAATGGTTCACTTTTCCAATGTCACCCCTGTTTCAGGGAAGGTCGGCAAAAGTTGTGGGGCTTATGTTCATTTGAGGTTTGGATTTTATTTGTAAGTACACATTCAGCATTTGTAAGCGCGAACTACACTTGTTGGTTTGTGGGCATACATCTGAGAGCTTTAAATTACTTTAATTTACTCCTTGACTGATAGGTTGGTATGCGGCTGACCACCCATACTGTAAAAAATGGTTCACTTTGCCAATGTCACCCCTGCTTCAGGGAAGGTCGGCAAGAGTTGCAGGGCTTATGTTCATTTGAGATTGGGGTTTTTATATTGTAGGTCCACATGCAGCATGTGTAAGCGCGAAATTATGCATGTCTGCTTGTGGGAATGCATTTAATATGAATCTCAAATGATACATATCTTTGCAGCTTAGATTTAGATTTAGATTTAGATTTTTATTATTCATATTAATTATTTTTATCTTTTACATCGATACCTGAAAGTTAAAACTGAAAAAGTGACATGGCAACAATGGTTTCTCAGACTTTTTCTATCTACATTTTTTTTCTGTTTTCTGCGAGAGAAATCCCTACGAATGTGTAAAAATCTTGTACTTATGCAGTTTGCTAAGGGTAATAGTTCATAATAGGGTATTTGCAATTGTGAGGAATATGATAAAAAGTAAATTAAGTTGATAGATTTCGAAAAATCAAATAAGAATATGTTGATTTGAAGCCTTAAATATTTTTTATCGATTTTATATATAAATATATATATATTTTTTAAGAAATCCTGTGCGGGAGACTCCCTAGATTCTAAAGACTCTAGGGGTCTATGACACTTGTTGTAGTGCCGCAGAGGTGATATTTATAGAAATTTGGACAAGTTTTTAAACGGATCTGCTTCTTCTATTTCCGGTGCTGTGACGTCATATGTTGACGTCACGTTCTTTTATTGACATTCCATACTCCGTTGACAAGTGTTGTTGACAACAGAAACAAATGAAAACAACAGAAACAAATGAAATGTTCTTAAAGAAACAAAACAAATTTCTTGAAGAAACAACAGCCGCGACGGTTTTAACATGAACAAGCAATGGTTGAATGACATAAATGTGAGAGCTGGGTGTCTATTCACGATAGGGGATAGAGTAGATTCATTTCGATTTTACCAGAAAAAGCAATAAATGGTATTGTGAGGCACAATACCTTTATTGCTTTTTCGAGATGAGTCTTCTCTATCCCCTATCGTGAATAGACACCCTGTCAGTTGATACGGCGATGTTTACAAGACCGTGACGTCACGCGAGAAAATTTCATCTAGTAGCGTTTTGGCGCGAAAATTCAAAAATCGATTTTAAAATGCTTATAACTTTGCTAAAAATAGAACTAAAATAAAAATTCAAGAAGTTTTGGGCTAATAAAGCAAAAACAAATTTAAATCACAAAAAAAAAAATATGTGAAAATACCCAATTATGAGGAAATAAAAGAAAACAGAGTTTTATTCTCACAAATTGAGTATTTATTTCACCTCATGTACTTTCGACTTGCTAACGTAATTTTCAATAGAACACTGTTACAAAATTGACAAGACAAAAACCATAGAGAAATGAGAGGGATAAGTTATGTAAGACAATGAGGTACAATAACAAAGACAAAGTAGCAGGAATCTGAACATTGCCCAAACCATAAGAATTACAATTTCGGTGTTTATAGATGATGATGATGAGTTGATGATTTCTTTAAAGCGCCGTTTCGTGATGTAGTCACTCCAAGGGCGCTGGTGCAAACGATGCCAGAAATTTGCTTGTCTTCAGTGCATTCCGGAACTTTCCATGGTCCTCTAGCTCTCTCACATGATGTGGCAGGTGGTTCCAGGCCAGAGGGCCAGCAACTGCAAATGCACGCTCTCCAAATAATGTGTTAACTCTTCTTATAGGTTCTTCAATCCTTGATTTGGCTCTAGTCTCAGCCGAGCGCAGTGTAAGGCTTTTTTGCCGAGGGTGACTGGTTTGATTAAATCAGCGAGATATTTGGGTGTTTTTCCAAATAAAGCTTTGTGGACCATCGTGCACACTTTGAACTCGATGCGCTCCGGTATACGGAGCCAGTGAAGCTTGTGGAGAAGAGGAGTAATGTGTGTAAATTTCGACTGACCAGCAATCATGCGAGCGCACGCATTTACAACCAATTGTAGCCTATTCAATTGACATTTTGGTTGGCCTGCATATAAGCTCTTGCAGTAGTCTATTTTTGATACCACAAATGCAGTAGATTTCCAGAGTCTTCAGGGCATTAGTTATCTCCCCTTGCAACCCGGCAATACTCAATTTGTGAAAATAAAACTCTGTTTTTCAAAAATTCTCCTTATAAAAAAACCATTGTGTGAATACACAAACTCATAATAAGTCCATTTACTATGAAAAGTTACCCCCAATAAAATATTTTATCCACTATTTCTCAAATCAGTGAATCAGCACTTATTCAGTTTTACCTTTAAGGGGACGCAAAAACGCAAAAAAAAAAAACGCAACTAAGCTACACATATAGTGTAACTTCTTGCCGCGTTATCCCCGGAGGGGTCGCATGTGGCCAGTTGAACCTATTTATTTTTACAGGTAAGGGGGCCGGCCTTACGCCAACCACTTCAGTTGAAGTGGGGGTTTTTTCAGCTCCCGAGAGAGCTGGTACTCATTTCTTGTGAAGGCTGAGTAAACCTTGCCGGTATTATTATTTTGGGGTTTGAAATAAACACCGAAACGGGAAATCATTTCTGACACCCTCGCGCTCGGTGGGATGGGAATGCAAGCACTCTACCAACTGAGCTATCGACCGGACGATATATTATAAAATAAATTCAGCACTCCTTACGTGTAAAAATAAAAAGATTCTATTAATATTTTTAACGCATAATTAATGAGGCGCAATAAATAATTGAATGGCTCCCTCGGCAGATCTGTTTCATGGGTGACCGTCACCTCCCCGTTTGGGAGCATGGCCGTGGTCATGATGCATATCGCCGTGGGCGCTGCTGTCACGGGGCCCATGGACAGCGCGAGGAGGACCCTGCCCAGCCCGGGACGACGTATGGTAATGAGACGTGGTCAAAGCGAGCCGCGGTGCTGCTTACCCTACCTAAACCAGAAACAGGGGTGCACTAGACCTAACTAAAGATCATTTTTGGAGGACATAAAACTGATCAAATTACTTCTCTATTCCAGCGGTTCGATTCCCGGCGGAGCACAAAAAATACACCATTTTTATTTTCAAATTTGCTCTTCGCTGGGTTGAAAAATTCATAAAACCTTTACCAATGACCGGTCACCTAAGTTCAGCCTTACAGCAACTGGGCTTGCTTGAGAATTGGCGCTTTGTAGCGACGACAACAAAGCTCGTAAAAAAGTCGATAGCTCAATTGGTAGAATGCTTGCATTCCATGCCGAGAGCAAAGGTTCGATCTCAAGGTTTACTCAGCCTTCACAAGAAATGAGAACCAGCCCCCCCGGAAGCTGGGAAACTCCCACTTCAACTGAAAGTGGTTAGTGTGAGGCCGGCCCCTTTACCTGTAAAAATAAATAGGTCCCGAAGCGCCACATGCGATCCCGTCGGAGATAACGCAGGCAAGAAGTTACACTATATGTGTAGCTTAGTTGAGATGTTTTACGTACTTACCCTAAAACGGTACGCCCATGTTTGCGATGGACTTCTTTAACGGCAAAGTGAATTGATGAAGATAATCTTGACGAAAGTGTGAGTACACTCGGGATTTATGATTCCACTTATGAAGAAGCAAGATAGGTAGGGAAAGACTCTACATGTTTACATACATAATAAACAGATGTCGCTGCTCCACAGCACAACACATACGCAGAGTGTCGTCATTTTTTATACTTAAATCCCCAGTGTACCCACACTTGTATTTCAGTTTCATCCTCATCATTTCACTTTCACTTTGAAGAAGCCCATCGTAGACATGGGCAAAACGTCCGAAAGCTCCAGTTCCCACAGACCGCGTCAACAGATCCCGGAAAACATCACTCCAGCATCATCAGCCGGCCGTGTAAGCCTTCAACTCTTATTCGAATTTTTTATTGTTTTGTAAAAATGTTACTTAGCAACCCTGGCGCCTGTATAGCAGAGGACAGTAGCATCCCTCCTGTGCCTCCCCCTCCCACCTCCCCACACCATGTGTCCACTGGCGTACGATGTCGGGAAGCCGCGCCGGACACTCGCCGTGTCAGCAGCGATTGCCAACGCCGCCCCTGTTTATGCATAGCTAACACTTTTTTTAAGGACCATATTAAAAAAAAAACGCGGCAAAAAGTTGCACTTTTTGTGCAGCTTAGTTGCGTTTGAGCCGCCGAAGCGTTTCGCATGTGGCTTGTGGAACCTACTTATTTTTACTCCTGTATTCGGGAAGCTTGGCAAGAGTTGTTGATTTTAAAAATTGTTATTTGTTGTGCATCTTCCTTGACTTATAGCTATAGGTTAGTATGCGACTGACCACCCATGCTGTAGAAAATGGTTCATCTTGTCCAATGTCACCCCTGTTTCAGGGAAGGTCGGCAAGAGTTGCAGGGCTTATGCTCATTTGATATTGGGTTTTTATGTTGTAAGTCTGCGTATACGTGTCTGCTTATGGGATTGCATATAATGTGAATCTTCAATGTAATATTAAATGTAATAAGATCTTTGTAACTTAGATTATTGATGAAAGGGGTCAATCATACGCCAACCCCTTCACTTGAAGTAAGGGTTTCCCAGCTCCCAAGGGGACTGTTGCTCATTTCTTGGGAACGCAAAACTAACCTTGCCGGTAGCTGAGCTAAGCTATTTTGGATTTGAAATAAACCCCGAAACGGGAAATCATTTCCGACACCCTCGGTGGGATTCGAGCCCGATCTCTCGCCGTGGAATGCAAGCACTCTACCAACTGAGCTATCGATCGGTCAAAACGTATCTTATTTGGTAGTTTCTAGATTCGGTTACCAGCAATCTGTCTATAAAAAATCTATAATGGATAAATTTGAAAATTATCGAATGATAGAATGCTTGCATTCCATACCGAGAGCAAAGGTTCGATCTCAAGGTTTACTCAGCCTTCAAAAGAAATGAAAACCAGCCCCCCCGGGAGCTGGGAAACCCCCACTTCAACTGAAAGTGGTTGGTGTGAGGTCGGCCCCCTTACTTGTAAAAATAAATAGGTCCCGAAGCGCCACATGTGACGCCTTCGGGGAATCGCAAGCAAGAAGTTACACTATATGTGTAGCTTAGTTGCGTTTGCGTCATGCGAGAAAGGTTTTGGTTCACTGGTTTACGTGATAATACAGGTCGCGAGCTTGTCCTGTCGTTTTGCATGGAAACATGAAGATAAATAGAGGAGGCCGGCACTAAAACATATTATATACTTACCATACACTGGAGCTTAAGGTAGCTACAAGAAGCTGGGGTAGCTGAACGTACCCTAAAACATGAAGATAAATAGAGGAGGCCGGCACTAAAACATATTATATACTTACCATACACTGGAGCTTAAGGTAGCTACAAGAATATATACTGGATCTTAAGGTTTTTATAGGTAGCTGGGGTAGCTGAACGTGCCCTAAAACATGAAGGTAATACAGAAGAAAAAGAGGAGGCTGGCACTAAAACATATTATGTACATATACTGTACTATATACTGTAGCTTAAGGTAGCTACAGGTAGCTGGGGTAGCTGAACGTACCCTAAATCTAATCTAAATCTAAGCTGCAAAGGTATGTATCATTTGAGATTCATATTAAATGCATTCCCACAAGCAGACACGCATAATTTCGCGCTCACACATGCCGCATGTGGACCTACAGTATTAAAAACCCAGTCTCAAATGAACATAAGCCCTGCAACTCTTGCCGAATTTCCCTGAAACAGGGGTGACATTGGCAAAGTGAACCATTTTTTACAGTATGGGTGGCCTAATGAAGATAAATAGAGGAGGCCGGCACTAAAACATATTATATACTCACCATATACTGAAGCTTAAGGTAGCTTTTTTTTTTTTTAAGAAATCCTGTGCGGAAGACTCTCTAGATTCTAAAGACTCTAGGGGTCTATGACACTTGTTGTAGTGCCGCAGAGGTGTACGAGCTTGGTCGTCGCTACAAAGCGCCAATACTCAAGCAAGACCCAGTTGCTGTAAAGCTGGATGGACCTTTGGTGACCGGCTTGAGGTAGCTTTCCAAAATACTCAAAATTGTCGAAAGTGCCTCGGTAATTTTCCATCCAATGCTTTAAAAAGTCCCTCACACACAAAGACTAAAACATTGTTTCTGTTATTTCATCAAAGATTTTAGTGGGCCGGACATGTAGCACGTGCAGAGGACTCCAGGATAAGCAGAACAGTCTTGGATGGTGCCCCCTCAGGTGTTCCTTCAGACCACTCGGACGTCCCAGGATGCGGTGGGCAGGCAATTCTAAAAACGACGCGGAAATCCTGGGAGTAAGGAGGCCATGGAG
Organism: Agapetus fuscipes; assembly: GCA_951799405.1. Taxonomy (NCBI): domain Eukaryota; kingdom Metazoa; phylum Arthropoda; class Insecta; order Trichoptera; family Glossosomatidae; genus Agapetus; species Agapetus fuscipes. Next base: position 2,331,311 of record OX637352.1, on the reverse strand, counting down.
GGAAGCAGCACAAGACAGAGAGTCCTGGAGGATTGTGGTGCGGGAGGCCCTGAGCCTTCAAGGCTTCTGAGCAGAAGCAAGTAAAATAGCTCACTCATCTTGGGACATAAAAGATCAATGTAATTTCCTTAGATATCACTGTGGATCTACATACAAGTTGTTACTCCAAGATATAGCCGTGAGCATGCCGCACACATACACAGTGTTTATGCATTTATTTACGGTGACAGGTTAGAATGGCACAGAGACAAAAGGACACATGACAGAACGACACATGACAGAACATCACTTTGACAAAACAACACAAAGACAAAACGTCACTATGACAAAACATTACATGACAGTACATCACATGACAAAGCATCACTATGACAAAACAACACAAGGATAAAACATCACATACATAAAACAGAACATACCATTAGCGGTACATGAAAAAACATCACATGGCAAAACATCACAAGCAATACAAACATTTATTTTGCCTATTATGAGTCCATGAGTCCTTGGCTTATAATGAGTGAATGCTTTGCCGATGCCACCTCTAGTTGTAGGTTAAAACGGCATATTATGTTGCAAAACAAATGTTTGTGTTTTGTGATGTTTTGACTTGTGATGCACTCTCATTGTGATGTTCTGTCATGTGTCGTTTTGACACTGTGTCGTTCTATCATGGAACCTGCGAGAAAAAGCCGTGAGCATGCCGCACACACACACAATGTTTATGCATTTATTACGGACCGGTCAGTAGTTCAGTGGTAACACTTCGGACTCTGAATGGAAGGTTGTGGGTTCGAATCTCAGCGGAGTACAAGTAATGTACCATTTATATTTTCAATTTTGCTCTTCGCTGGGTTGAAAAATTCATAAACCTTTACCAATGACCGGTCAACAAAGATCCATCCAGCCTTACAGCAACTGGTCTTGCTTGAGAATTGACGCTTTGTAGCGGCGACGACCAAGCTCATAAAAACGTCGATAGCTCAATTGGTAGAATGCGTGCATTCCATGCCGAGAGCAAGGGTTCGATCTCAAGGTTTACTCAGCCTGTACAATAAATGAGAACCAGCCCTCCGGGAGCTGGGAAACCCCCACTTCAACTGAAAGTGGTTGGTGTGAGGCCGGCCCCCCTTACCCGTAAAAATAAATAGGTCCCGAATCACCACATGCGACCCCTTCGGGGATAACGCAGGTAAGAAGTTACACTATATGTGTAGCTTAGTAGCGTTGTGTTATGTATGTGGGAATGCTGGATATTGGTGGCCGTGCACCGCATGGCGCGTGGGCCGCCTAATGGGCCGCCAATGGGCCGCACAATGGGCCGCCCCAATTAAAAAGCGCGGGCCAGATTGTAAATATAACGCGTTTGACTCGCGTACTTGTTTTAGAACACTGTGCAGTGTGTACACTGGCTTTTAGAAGCTAGACACCGATAAAGGCTAGTCCAGTCGATAGCTCAGTCGGTAGAGTGCTTGCATTCCATGCCGTGAGCTCGGCTTCGAATCCCACCGGGTGAGTCAGGAATGATTTCCCGTTTCAGTGTTTATTTCAAACCCCAAAATAAAATACCGGCAAGGATTACTCTTGTAATTCTCGTTCAACGGCTCAGGTGAGATTGTGAAAGAATGGAACCTGCAGAGTGAGAATAAGAGAAGAGTATGTATGAAAAAGGTGATGAATATTGAGGAAATGAAAGTGGTTTGTAAGGACAGAAAAAAGTGGAGGCGCATCTGCGGAGGTACCGGCCACCCCTAGTGGAACGGCGGCAGGATACAGTGCAGTACAGCTCGGGTACTAATCGGGTAGGTACTAATGACCTTCAAAGCACCGCGATCAGTATTTATAGGTGACTAAAGGCGATTCTAACATACACTAGACCATGCCAGAATCGTCTCGAGAAGAAGCTTTGAGTACACACGAATAGGTAAGCCCATCCAAATACTTACATCTAGACTCAAATATACAAGTACCTACGTAAAAACACATAAGACACACAATCATAAGTAAACATTGACAGACCTAAAATCATACATTCGTAACTTTTATTTTTATTAACGTGGTAAGGCCATTGCGAAAACCCACCTCATACCCATTCCGTTTATACTCTTCCATCCGGGGAAGCGTATCACAGAACGCTCATGCAATGCTATTTTTTTTTTGTGGCGGAAGGCCTTAAGATGTTAAATTGAATAAGGGTTCCAAACCAGGAGATCCGTAGACGCACTGATGTCATACAGCGATCATAGTGGTGCTGGGCAGGTCACGTCGCAAGGCAGGACCATGACAAGTGGCCGAAAAGGATCATCCAGTGGCGGCCCAGGATGTCCAAGCGGGTAGTGGGGAGACCCCAACTTAGGTGGCTGGAAGACATCAAGGGATCTGCAGGCAGAGGATGGCTGAACACAGCAGCCGATAGACAGGAATGGAGAGGATTGGAGGAGGCCTACGTCCAGGAGGGACTGAGAAATGCTGAGGAAGAAGAAGGAAGAATATGTTAAATCAGCAACTTAGATGCGAAGCTAGCTCACTCGCTAGTCCACTATCTTCTTGCAGAGTGTCTCTAGTTTTAATAATGCTATCTGTTGTCACCAGTACAGCGTCATAACTCTATCGGAGAGACGTAAAACATTGTAAACAGATATGAATATTAAATCACTCTCTAGGAGGCCGGTCGATAGCTCAGTTGGTAGAGTGCTTGCACTCCATGCCGAGAGCTCGGCTTCGAAACCCACCGAGGGTGTCAGAAGTGATTTCCCGTTTCGGTGTTTATTTCAAAGCCCAAATCAAAATACCGGCAAGGTTTACTCAGCCTTCACAAGAAATGAGTACCAGCCCCCTCGGGAGCTGGGAAACCCCCACTTCAACTGAAGTGGTTGGCGTAAGGCCCCCTTAACTGTAAAAATAAACAGGTTCCACTCGCCACATGCGAAACCATTCGGGGTTAACGCGGCAAGAAGTTACACTTTATATGTAGCTTAGTTGCGTTGCGTTAGGAGTGCCGTCGTGTACGCGATGTGATGAGGATGAAAGTTAAGGTTCAAAAGAATGTGATGAGATAATAATAATAATAATAATAATAATAATAATAAATTATTTCTATAGATAAATACAATACAATTCTGTAATAAGTGAAATACATTTTGAACTATATATTGAACAAACTTTATTTTGGAGGGCTGGAGCCTAAACTAGGTCTTGCCTGTTCTTATAGGTCTCCAGTCACTCTGTGTTCGAGTGTGTGTGTGTACGTGTATGTGTGTGTGTGTGTGTATGTGTGGGTGTGTGAGTGCATTCATTTTCAATCTACAACCTTCAAGAGGGAGGGAGAGGGATATGGTTTGGGCATGTGGAAAGAATGAATAATGATAGACTGACAAAGTTTAAATACAAAGAAAGTGTGAAAGGAAAAAGAGGGAAGGGACGACCGAGAAAAGTATGGAGTGATCAGATTGAGGAGACTGTGAAAGGATGGGATAATTAAAACTTAGATTAGATTAGTTGCAAAGATATGTTACATTGGAGATTCACATTCGCATTCTCACAACCAGACACGTACAAGTTCGCACTTGCACATGCCTCATGTGAACCTACAACATAAAAACCAAATCTTAAATGGACATACACCCTGCAACTCTTGCCTTTCTTCCCTGTAACAGGGGTGACATTGGCAAAGTGAACCATTTTTTACAGCATGGGGGGTCAGCCGCATACAAACCTATAAGAAGGAAGACAATATGAAATTTAAAAGTTAAAATATCTCTTTGCAGCTTATAATATAGATTTTATATTAAAATGGAGGTTGAATCAAAGAAGGAAGAGATGGGTGGTCAGCCGCATACCAACCTATAAGTCAAGGAACATACACGACAAATTACATTTTACAAATCAGCAAACAATACCTAATATTATCAAAACCAAACAGAAAACAAATCACAATTTAACTAGCCGCCAACATTACAGATCAACCGCCATTTCTATATAACACTCAATTTAGTTTTTTTCAAGGTAGGTACCTCAGTATTAGTACGGAATGAGTGACGTGTTCTCATTAGAGTCGATTTGAATAAATATCACGTGACAGGCCTACTTCATAATTACATCATCGTAGCTCCTTATAAAATAAACGCACATTTATGTTCCAGTATTCGTAATTGAGCCATCGACGAATATCAAACCGTCATGTCTCTTCGTATTTAAATTGTGTCGATGAAAGAAGTATGTAAAGACAGAAAGAAACGGCGGTTGATCTGTAATGTTGGCGGCTAGGGTTTGTTAAATTAGAATTTGTTTTCTGTTTAGTTTTGATGATATTATGGGTTCTTATAATGTAGGTCCACATGCGGCATGTGTTAGCGCGAAATTATACATGTCTGCTTGTGGGAATGCACTTGATATAAATCTTAAATGATATATATCCTTGCAGCTTAGATTAGATTAGATATTATTATTTACTGATTTATAAAATGTAATTTGTCGTGTATGTTCCTTGACTTATAGGTTGGTATGCGGCTGACCACCCATGCTGTAAAAATGGTTCACTTTGCCTTTGTCACCCCTGTTACAGGGAAGGACGGCAAGAGTTGCAGGATATATGTCCATTTGAGATTTGGTTTGTATGTTGTAGGTTCACATGAGGCATGTGCAAGCGCGAGCTTGTACGTGTCTGGTTGTGAAAATGCATGTAATGTGAATCTCCCATGTTACATATCTTTGCAACTTAGATTAGATTAGATTAGATTAGATCGCTGATCGAAATGATTAAGGTACATATGTCCATACTGTTGAAATGGACTATGGAATGGATGGAAAAAGTATGAATGGGAACAAAACGGAGTGATAGGGCGAGGAATGATCTTGTAAGAGAAGAAAGTGGTGCAAGAGAAAGTGTGAAATGGTTTGGGCATATGGAGAGTATGAATGTGGAAAGACTGACTGAAGTGAGTATAATATAAGAAAATTTAAAAAGAGGTGATTTATATGAATGAATTGAAAGAGATATGTAAGTATATGAAATAATGGAGGCAGCTTTGCAGAGGTTTGGGCCACCTCTAGTGGAATGGTGACAAAGTTACATATTACAGATTACAGGTCACTAAAGGTTCATCCAGCAACTGGGTCTTGCTTGATTATTATTGGCGCTTTGTAGCGACGACTAAGCTCGTAAACACCTGTGCGATAGACGCCTGAAGTCTCCGAAATTTCTTTCAGAATTCAAAATTTCTTAAAAAAGAGAAAAGTCGAATAATGAAACTGACGAATACTGGTGTTTTTTCTGTACGCATACATACATTGTTATAGTCAGTACCAAAATTAATATCGTATTTCAAAAATATGTATCGACGCCGATCGCTCATTAGTATGACGAGCATTCCCAAGACATAAAATTTATTACACAATGAGGCTTAATGAGAATTTTATAATTACAAAGAAGCCAGTGCTTACCTTGGCTCATATGAACATCGGACCTTTTAGGTTCACGACACCTTCCTTAATCTGTAATCTATAATCTGAGTTGCAGAGATGTACGAGCATACACATTTAAGTTTCACATTACGTGCTGGTTTGGCGTAATCTACCATTTGATTCAAAGGCCACCTTTCAATGATGTTGTCTAAGGGCCTGTTGCACCAACCTCCAATCGAAATTTGATTGACACATAAAATTTGATATCTTAATTCTGGTATTAAGGACCTTTTTTATAGAATATGTTTTGTAGGTGTTAATTTTTACTGAAATGTAATTATTTTTTTGTATTCTTTGACTGATAGGTTGATATGAGGCTGACCACCCATACTGTAAAAAATGGATCACTTTGCCAATGTCACCCCTGTTTCAGGGAAGGTCGGCAAGAGTTGCAGGGCGCTTATGTTCATTTGAGATTGGGTTTTATATTGTAGGTCCACATGCGGTATATGTTAGCGCGAAATTATACAAGTCTGATTGTGGGAATGCGTTCAATATGAATCTTAAATGATATATATCTTTGCAGTTTAGATTTAGATTTAGATTTAGACCTCGGTTAAATATTTCTCGGAATTGGGTAATAATGTGATGGAATTTGAATAGGAAATATGATGTACATCAGCTGACTTACGTATATGCAATCATTTTTTATTTGAAACGGAGAAAAAATACTTAATGTTACGAAATAGGGTTCAAAAGTCTTTCAAATTAAAATACACAGGTCTTCTTATCCAGTTGTTTATTTTACACTTTTACATATTTATTTTCACAAAGCTTTCTCGACTATTCCACTTGGTTTCTGTTCACTGATCAAGTTAGTTCTATGTGTTTGTAAATCTCGTATGACACTGCTGGCCCTGCAGGCCACTTGCACCCTTTTATACTCTCTAAAGCAGTATAGTCTAGATCCTATAGTTGCTAGACAATTCCAGAAAGGCATAGTAATTATTATTTATCGATGCTTCACGTAATATCTAGAGACTTCTCTACAACCATCAATCCTACCTACCAATACTTATGAGGATTCTTATAACTATAACTACCCATACTTATTTCAATATTTATATTTACATAACATTAATTTTACTTTTTGTCTGTTTGGAGTTTGGGGCGCCTTTAAGAATCACATTCTATACAATCTGAGCTAAGAAAAAAACGTAAAACACGAGAATGTGGGAGTTGGTTGAAATGTTTTTAAAATCAATTTCCAGTTTTCATAAGACACATTGGTCCAGTACACATACAAACATTGCTAATGTGAAATCACCTCTAATGGGCATAAGACAAACAAGCACTAAGAGGACGTAATATGTCTTGTTCCTTGACTTATGAGTCCCTGCTTACACATGCTGCATGTGAACTTACAACATACAAACCCACAATACTGATCGGTCCTTATTTTATTCACCATCAGAATATTTACAAAACACAACCAAGAAAATACCGACAAGGTTTACTCAGCCTTCACAAGAAATGAGTACCAGCCCCCTTAAGAGCAGGGAAACCCCCACTTCAACTGAAATGGTTGGCGTCAGGCCGGTCCCCTTACCTGTAAAAATAAATAGGTTCAACTCGCCACATGCGACCCCTTCGGGGATAGAGCGGCAAGGAGTTACACTATATGTGTAGCTTAGTTGCGTTTTTTTGCGTTGTAACAATATTTTTAATCTAATTTTACACCTATAAAAGCCAGGCAAGCAATCCCTTTTTCCCTCCTCGATCCTCTTTTGTTTTTTTTCTATTCCATATTCAAATTTTCATATATGTATTCTTTATTTTCCATTAAATCCTTTCGCTACAGTACAAGAATTTCAGCTACCGTTTTCGCGTTCTCGAACATATTCACGTGTTTGATTGTCCATACATAAATCGGCAGACTCTACCCCAAGCTTACAAATTTACGTTCAAACTGTCGATTGCGTTAACCAAAATGTGTACTAAAACTAAGACAGCGCTGCCAATGAGCGGTAAAGTTTCCATACCACTTTGGGGAGATGGTATATTTGAGTTTTGGTGTGTAGAGTTTTATACATAAATCGGGCGCGGTATCGCTTGCATCGGGTCCGAGCGCAGTGTCACACGCCGCCACTAATTACGGCTCCGACCCTGATTTGTAGACCAACCAAAACAGCGAACCTGGCGTACGAAACCTTTGGTAAAGTAAACAATAGAAAAAAAATCTTTTTACAGGTGAGGGGGTCAACACCTTCTCTCAGGGGTCAGTCTCCCCTCCACTGACCCACGCCCTGTATATCCATCCCATCCGGGGATGTGTCACAGGACTCGCATGCAAAAGTTATGTGAGATGCGAGTGGCAGAAGGCCCTCCCGTGAAGCTACACTTTCCCAAGTGTTTACACAAAGCAAAGGAGGCTCAGAAATCACTGAAAGATTATAGCCGTGAGAGTTTAGGTGAGGGGGTCAGCTTTACGTTAACTATTTCAGATGAAGTGAGGTTTTTACTCAGCTCTCGTGAGGGCTGCTTCTTATTTCTTGTAAAAGCTAAGTAAACCGATGCAGGGAACCTCTCCCAAACATGTTTCTGCCTGGTAGTCGATGAGGTTTTGTATACCATTTTTTGGGCCTCTTTGAAAAGGCCGCATCCAAAACGCTCCAGGATAGGAAAAGGCAGACCGATAAAAAAAAATCATGTACTCGATGCAGAACTTGCCTGAACATGCCTCTGGCTGGTAGTAGTAGTAGATGAAGTCAGGTTTCATACGGTTGGCTCTTGGACTAATGCCGGTATTTTGATTCTGGGTTTGAAAAAAAATCCGAAAAGAAAAATATTTCTGACACCACTATCGTTGGGGGTTGAGCCCAAGCTCTCGGTATGGAATACAAGCACTTTACCAACTGAACTATCGACTGGACTATATTATAGTTATTGAAGTTAATAAAACAAAAAAATACAATTTTGTAAATATACAATTTGGTAGTCCTTATAAACATCCGTTAGTTCAATGTCGTACCAAATTTACCGAAATATAATACAAACGTCACATGTTTCGTCTTATAAGAATCCGTTTGTTTTATTTCCGTAAAAGTTACCGACAGATCTAACCGACAGCCGACCCATCGATTAAATGCTAGTTTATTTAACCAACAAATTTCAACTTTTAAGACTCTTAGCAAATTTTATGTACCATTTTGAGCATGGTTGATTGTTAAAAAATCAAATAAACCTAATTTAACTCTCCTTTGTGGAGCTGTGAAATCATGATGTGTGTATTATTGTCTTTCAAAAGTCTCCATTTTAAATATCCTGAGGACACTTAGGGCCTGTATCACCTAACTCCAATCAGACAAAGATCAAATTAAAGTGTGATTTCTCTCAAGAAATCAAAAATTTGGTTGCATATCTGTAAATCAGCTGATGTACATCATCATCTTTCCTGTTCACGTTCCATCATATTATTACCCACTTCCGAGAAATATTTAACCGAGGTCCTTACCAGAATTAACCAATCAAATTTAATGTGTCAATCAAATATTGATTTAAGGTTGGTGCAATTGGTAAAATCGGGCATTAGCCTTAGCTGCCAACGTTACACATCAACTGCCATAATTTGTTTTCATAATCAATTAACAAAATACAGTTAACACTTGCAAGAAATGGTTTTGCACACCTTCCCGCGCATTATCATCTGTTGGTTTAAGCGATTTTCGCGAGCGCAAGCCGTCACCGCGACTTCAGCTATTCTCTATGTGGGGGGGAAGCCGCCGCGGTGCGCCACTGCCTTATCGCTATCTCGGCTCCTTGTACGGCCCCCCCGGCATATCTCGCGGTGCGCCACTGGACACACGCGCTAATGGGCCACCGGATTCTATCAATAACTCACCAAGTAACTGTGAATCTAAGTAAACTATCGTATAAAATTAATAATGCAAAAAAAACACTTAGTTTTTCTTCACGAGTTGTGTTTAATGTGTCAATCTCTTAAAAAGGGTGGAAACACTCGAAAGCGCTCGAGATATCAAACTCAATTCGTGATAAAAAAAAAAGTTTTTATTTTTGGTGTACTAATTCATAATGAATCTCCTCAATGTCAATACACAACCCCTTAAACTTGTACCTTTGACATTTTATATGGTTTGTTGTATTTTTGATAGGGGGCTGTCCATATATTACGTCATTCGCATTGAGGGGGGGGGGGGGAGTCTGGTCTGCGGATGATGGTAAATGATGTACGAGTACCAAAAGTGACGTCGTTCTTGTAAATACCAATTTATACAAAATATACAAAATATTATGTAAGTAATATAACATAATTAATTATTAAGCTCATCCATTATTACAGCAAGAGGGGGAGGGGGGGTCATTAGATAATGACTATAAGATGATTGTAAGGGGGGGGGGGGTCAAAAATCGGCCAAAATCGATGACGTAATTTATGGACGGCCCCTAGTTCAGTTGGTAGAATGCAAGACGGCTAAAGTTCGAAGTCCGTCGAGGATGTCAGAAATGATTTCCTGTTTTGGTGGTTATTTTAAGCCCAAAATTAAAATACAGGGCCCTTGGGAGCTGAAGAAAATTCCACTTCAAATGGAATCATTTGCGTGTACAAAGGAAAAGACAAAGGAAAGTGCGGAAGAGGAAGACCAAGGAAAGAATGGGTCTGTCAAATAAGCGAGTTTGCAAGTGACTGGAACCTTCAGAGTGAGAAAAAGAGAAGAGCGTGCATGAATTTCTAAGAGATAAAATAAGTGTGCCTAGACAAGACACATCTGCGGAGATACTGGCCATCCTTACCTGAATAACGGCTGGATACAGTATGCTTGTGCCCTTCTCATACCCTTATGCCCTTCTCATACCCGTTTGTATGTATGTGTCAGAAAGACTCATAGCACATGGACGCTCATACAAAACTATAAATTTTCTTAAGTGGCGGAAAACCTTCACGTGAAGTAAAAGAAACGGCACGACAAAACAAGAACCTCTAGGTCAGAGGTATGCTCATGACTCGTAAAAGTAAGTGTTTCTATTATTGAAGCTAGTAGCATATACAAGATACAATATTTTGACCGGTCCGTAGTCTAGTGGTTAACACTTCTGGCTCGAAAAGGAAAGGTTGTGGGTTTAAACCCCGGTGGAGCACAAAAAAGTACCATATATATTTTCAAATATGCTCTTCGCTGGATAAAAAATTCATACACCTTTACCAAACACCGATTACTAAAAGTCCATCCAACAACTGAGTTTGCTTGATAATTGGCACTTTCTACAGGGACGACCAAGTTTGCAGAGGGCTCTTGAGGTGTGATTCACACAAAAACAGCGCTCACCAAATAAATCAGCTTTATATTCTTATTACTATCGGATACAAGAACAAGAACGAGGATCTACGTTTCTGTCCTTATATATAATATGTAAGTATGTATTAACAGCAAATATACGTACGCTCGAGTTGGTAAATTTTAATATGAACCAATAAATTAAATGGAGGGGACAATAATTTAATTTCTCTACCAAATATCAAGGAGCCGCCTGGTGCGTGGATCAGATAAAGATTGTTCAAGTCCAGATAATGCGATGGGCATCCGGATAATGTGATCATCTCGTTGATAATATTTATCCGTACATTCGTGGATGCAGTTTACATGCAGCAGAGACGTGCATTTTGTAGGAGCTGAAAGGTTATGCATACCTAAATTTATGATTCATTATGAAATGAATAAGCATTTTCTAGGAAAAATAGACTTATGAATCAAACCTGCATTTTTTAAAGTTCATTGATAGGTTACACTTGTGGGGACATATCTGTCAAGCCTGAAATGCAGCCTTATAGAAATCCTACATTTGTGTTCAGCTTCATTCCAACCTATTTGTCGTACAGGACGTACAATATACAATTAACAAGAATAATAGCACTGCTTTGATCCTCGCTTGGGTCATTTGACTTTGGCTATAACCTTCCAGTGATTTTTGAGCCTCCTTTGCTTTGTGCAAACACTTGGGAAAGTGTAGCTTCTTGGGAGGGCCTTCTGCCACTCGTATCTCACAAAACTTGTGCATGCGAGTGCTGTGACACATCCCCGGATGGGATGGATATACAGGGCGTGGGTCAGTGGAGGGGAGACTGACCCTGAGAGAATGTGTTGGGTCATTTGACCATAACTTTGATGCTGGTTCAACAGATGCCGTTGGGTAATTATTAATTAATAATTTATTAAAATAAACAATAATTAATTATTAATTTATGATATCTAAACCTGCTCCTGGCCAAGCAGAATAGGATGTTGAATTGCATTCCTCTTCACAAATCTATTTTTAAAAAAACAAATAAAAAATAACTTTTGAATTTTTGTCAACGACGATATCATGTTGAAAGCACCGGTTCTCATCAGATCACCGAAGTTAAGCAACATGGGGCGCGGATACTATTTGGATGGGTGACCGCTTAGGTATACCACGTGTCGTTGGCATTTCTTGGACCGGTCCGTAGTCCAGTGGCAACACTTCGGACTCGTAAATGGAAGGTTGTGGATTCGAATCCCGGTGGAGCACAAAAATATACCATTTATATTTTCAAATTTGCTCTTCGCTGGGTTGAAAAATTCACTTTGCCAAAGACCGGTCACTGAAAGGTCCATCCAACCTTACAACAACTGGGTCTTGCTTGAGAATTGGTGATTTCTACAGCGACGACCAAGCTCGCAGAGGGCTCTTAAGGTGTGATACACAGAAAAACAGCGCTCACCAAATAAATCATCCTAATATATATACATAACAAATTAATTGAACTGGCATGTGTATTGCTAGATGCCTGTGAACGCTACCGTTTGCACATGGTCAGCGGCGGACATCGGGAATAGTTTAGTGTGCGCCTTAACGTCGATAAAAGTCCATATATTTAATGTCTACCCGGTTGCAATATGCCGATGTGCAGGACTATTATAATAATATGTAAGAGAGAAGTCCCTTAGCATTGCTGGGGTACGTTTTATTAAACGAAATGAAATGCAGGTGCGGAGTCGGAGGAACACGATTTATTTCATTTGCAGAATACAAAATTTCTGATCGATAGCTCAGTATCTTAAATGCATGTGTTCTATGTCAGAGGGCAAGGGTTTGATTCCCACCAAGTATCTCAGAAATGATGGTCTATGTGAGTTATCAAATCAGAAGAATGATTCAATTTGACAGCTCGTCCCCCCAGTGCTTGTTTGGCTAATCCACCATTTGATTCAAAGATGACCTTTCAATGAAATTGTCTTAAGACTCGCATTCTACACAATCTGAGCTAAGGAAAAAGGCAAAACACGATTGTGTGAGAGCTGTTTTAAATATTTTGAAAATCAAGTAACTTCCTGAAACTGCCAACACTGGTCTCTGTTCTCAACTCCAGAGGTAGACTGTTCCAGCAGGATGGACCAGCCGAACTTAAAGCCCTGTCAAGGGAACCCGTTCTTTTCCGTCGAAGTGGCAGTTGAAGCTTGTTTACGGCGTCACTCTGTGCAGAACGAAGAGTGCGTCGTCTGTCATATATTTGGTCGAATCTGCACAATTCACACAAGTAGGATGGGGCCCCTCAAAGGGAATTAAAAACTGAGGCACATATTTTGTACTCAATCCTCTCTGGGACCCGCAGCCAATGAAGGCGCTGCAACAGAGGAGAGACATGGGCAGTTTTCCGTTTTTTTTGTTGCTGTTGTTTCCTCTTCGAGGATAACGCGACAAAAAGTCTGCCATGTATTTTTTTAAGGAACCCTCTGTGGGAGACTCGGCTACATTTTCGAGACTCTAGTGGTCTATATACTTGTTGTAGCGACGCAGAGGTGTTGGTGATGTGGCAGTTAATGTTCTAATCAACTTGCAGGGCCGTTAGCTGCGCAGTGCTGTGGTGTGTGTTGCGTTGCGTTGTCTTCGTTTTGAGGTACTGAAAGGAAGTGTCAATTGATGTTGGTTTTGAATAAAACCGGATTAAATTGGTAAGTGAACACAGATACTGGTAGACCATTCCATAAACGGGCAGTTTGGCAAAGGAATGAGTCGTGAAAACGCCAAGTTCTCATAGTTTTGAGATCGACTGCAAAGGGATGAATGAGAGTCGTACTACGAGTTTCCCTTTCTGAAATGCGAGGAGGAGGTATTGATGAATGGAGCTCATTAGAACAGTCTCCGTGGTAATATCGATAAAAAAGACTGAACATTCCAACTTTTCTTCTATGCTGGAGCGGCTGCAGATCGGATGTCAGAGAAGGATCATTGATCAACATCACTGCCCTGCTTTGCACAGAATCAAGTTGATCACTCAACTTTTTGGACATACCAGACCGAAGATGGCTGCCATACTCGATAATGGGGCGGGTTTGGCATTTATACAGAGTCAATAACTGATCTTCATCACCATCATCACTCCTTCTTAACTTTTTGTTGCTATTTATTTTTGCAGTGCTGTGTGGTGCTGTGTCCCCCCCTGTGCTGTCTGGTACAGCATTACGTTCCTCGCTGCGACAGCGCAAAGACAGCACGCGGACAGCTTGCCCACAGCTCGCAGGAAATATCCAGGACATGGGCGTATCTGATACATCCATCCGACTCCAAAACAAACAAACTATTTCTTCGTTTAAAAGGTTGCACCAAACTCGATCGATACACGTCAATGAAGGGCTCCCGTCAGGCACATTAGCTTCAGTAACCTCGACGTTCTGGGGAGGGTGGGACTTCTTAGAGTCATGCGTTAGCCCCTGATTTGAGGATTCTCTTTTTCCTTTCTTGAGTAGAGTAACTTTAGCTGATTAACTTCAACGGGAAGGCCTTCCGCCGCCAAAAAAACATTGCAAGTGAAGCGACTCCGCATGAGTTTTATGAACTTGGTGGGTGGAGGTGGGTAAAGTGCCACAAACTCGAATCAGACAAAAATATAAATTCAGTGAGATTTCTCCCAACAAATAAAAAAGTTGGTTGCATGTACTCAAATCAGCTGTAAATCATCTTTCCTGTTCAAATTCCATCGTTACCCACTTCCGAGAAATATATAACCGAGGTGCTTACCAGAATTAAGCAATCAAATTTGACATTTATTATATTAACGATTTTCCTATCGAGTCTGTTGACCGGGTACGAGATCTGGGTGTCATGATGGATAGCAAACTCACCTTCGTGAATCATATTGACAATGTCTTGGAGAGATCATTCAGGGTGCTCGGGTTCATTTTGCGAACTTGCAAACCCTTCAAAAAAGTTACGGTATTAAAAGTTCTCTACACAACAATGGTTCGCTCACTTCTTGAGTACATGTCCCCTGTTTGGTCCCCCTCTTATGCGGTGCATATAAAACGTATCGAGAGAGTACAAAAAAGATTTATAAAACACATAAATTATAAGTTTAACTTATCTTTTCCTGATTACAAGTCAGCCCTTGACTATCATAAGCTGGACTCTCTAGAGGATAGGCGTGTTGTTTGCGACATGATGTTAATCCACGGCATTTTGCACAACAAAATTGATAACCCTGATATCTTGTGTATGTTATCCCTCAACATTCCAACTCGCAGAACCAGGCACACGGTAGACCAACTCTTTCATCTCCCTGTGTGTCGCACTAACTATGCTCAGAGCGCGCCAATTTACCGGGTGTGTGAAACTTATAACAAGTGTTTCAGTAGCATTGATATTTTTCATTTAGAGACGGCACACTTTCGCAAAGCGGTGGGTGCTTCACTCAGGGAGAACTGATTTTCTTTATTTTTAAATTTACATCATATTCTGTTTTGAGAGCAGTATATTTTTTTTCTTGTAATTAGTTACTTGTAATTAACATCTTGTAATTATTTCCAACTTCCTAAATTTTATATCCGTGGCAACATATAATTGGCCATGTTTTTTTTGTAATTGCTACTATTATATTTCTTATGTAACGCTGTTTGTTGTCCTATTAAAATAAAAAATAATAAAATAATAAAAAAAATATATATATGTTGATTGGAGGTTGGTGCAACAGGCCCTTAGTTATTGAAGTAATTGATGGTGTGAGTGACAGCTTTGAGATAAACCGTTTATTTTTCATTAGAATTTTATATTTGTTTTGGTATTTATATAATCTAATTTAATCTAACGCAACGCACTAAGCTACACATTTAGATTATAGAGTCACTTCTTGCTTGCGTTATCCTCGGAGAAAGGTTGCTTGACTTATAGGCTGGTATGCAGCTGACTACTCATGCTGTAAAAATGGTTCACTTTTTTAATTACGCCCATGAAAATGGTTCACTTTGCCCACGTCACCCCTGTTTCAGAGAAGGTCGGCAAAAGTTGCCGGGTGTATGGTCATTTGAGGTTTTGATTTTTATTTTGAAAGAGCACATGCAGCATTTGTTAACGCAAACTTACACATGCTTGTTTGTGGGCATGTATTTTATATTAGCTTTAAATGTTAACATATGTATCTTTGCAACTTAGATTACATACTACAATTTTTGACAATCCGGCAAGGGTCTTGTAGAAATTTCTGTTGGTTTCAACACTCTCTTGGTTGATTTTCCCTGAACTCCTGTTTCAGGGAAGGTCGGCAAGAGTTGCAGCCCTGTGAACCCTGAGAGCTTGTTCGTCGCTCAAGATACCGCCAATTCTCAAGCAGTACCCAGTTGCTGTAAGGCTGTATGGACCCATTGTCAAAGTGAAACATTTTTTACAATTCAGCTGGTCAGCCTCCTACCAACTTATAAGTCAAGGAAGTACCAACGCCTATCCGCTCGACCATACCAGAGTCTTGAAAAAGCTACGCCACTGTTTCCGCCAGGAGCATCTTAGCCCGCAGTCCCTACATGCATAAATAGCATGCACGCACACATGCGCGCACACACACGCGCGCGTCACCAGGGCCGCATGCGCATGCGCAATAAATATCCTTGCGCTGCCTGAGCTACACGGCTGCTGCCCCCAAAGCGCTACCCCGTGTTCGGTAATTTTATTATTGATCTCTCACAGAAGCTCCCCGAGGTACAGGGTGCACCGGATTAATGGCATATTTCTTTTATCATAAATAAGTAAGTAATGTGATGTTTTCTCTTGTGATGTTTTCTCGTGTGATGTTTTTTCTTGTGATGTTTTGTCATTGTAATGCTTTGTCATGTGATGTTTCGTCATTGTGATATACTTTCTTGTGATGTTTTGTCATTGTGATGTACTTTCCTGCGATGTTTTGTCATTGTAATGCTTTGTCATGTGATGTGTCGTCATGAGATGTTTTGTAATGTGATGTTTTTTTCATGTTTTGCTTTGGGTATGTGATGCTTTGTCATGCGATTTTTTCTCATGTGCCGTTTATGGTATGTTCTGTGTTAGGTATGTGATGCTTTTTCATGTGATGTTTTTTCATGTGCCGTTTATGGTATGTGATGCTTTGTCGTATGATGTTTTTTTTCATTTGCCGTTTATGGTATGTTCTGTGTTAGGTATGTGATGCTTTTTCATGTGATGTTTTCTCATGTGCCGTTTATGGTATGTGATGCTTTGTCGTATGATGTTTTTTTTCATTTGCCGTTTATGGTATGTTCTGTGTTAGGTATGTGATGCTTTTTCATGTGATGTTTTTTCATGTGCCGTTTATGGTATGTGATGCTTTGTCGTATGATGTTTTTTTTCATTTGCCGTTTATAGTATGTTCTGTGTTAGGTATGTGATGCTTTTTCATGTGATGTTTTTTCATGTGCCGTTTATGGTATGTTCTGTGTTAGGTATGTGAAGTTTTGTCAAGTGATGTTTTGTCTTGGGATGTTTTTTCATGTATATATTATGTAGCTGGAAAAAAAACTTTCTATTGGGCGCAGCTTAGTGGCTCCAGCCACCTCAAGGGCACTCATCCTTCGCTTGCTTCTTGAAAAACATGAACGTCTTCAACTCCTTCTTGAAACGTTCTTCACCGGCCTCCGTCCTCACAATTCATTTTCGTACCAATATTTAAATATGCTGACGTTTCGTAAGTGTCTTGTAGCCTTAAGGCCGAGCTTACGTTTAACGTACGGTAGTGACGTCTGTCTGCACACACGAGCACCGCGGTCTTAAGAACGTGAACGTGAAGACACCGGCGACAAAATTACCCTCCACGAGCAACAAACACATATTATATAATTATTATAAGGTAAACAAAATAAGTAGCTTTTTCGTCTTCTTTGTCAAATTTAACGTAACCCGTGATCTAGCAACAATCCCACATGGAGCGTGACATCATAGTGGGAAAAGATCACATGACAGAACATTACATAACAGAAGATCACATAATTTAACATCACATGACTTAATATCAGATGACAAAACATCACAAACAATACAAATATTTATTATTTGAGCCTTTGACTAAAAGATAAATAAGCGTGGGATTATCTATATAATCTATAATCTAAGCTGCAAAGATATGTTAACATTTAAGGCTCATAATAAATGCATGCCCACAGACAGGCACATGTAGGTTCGCGCCTACACATTCTGCATGTGTGCATACAAATAAACAAAACCTCACATGAACATAAATGCCTCCTACTCCGTTCCCTGAACCGGGGTGGCATTGGCAAAAGTGAACCGATTTTTACAGCACCGGTGGTCAGCCTCTTACCAACCTATCAATTACCTACAAATTAATGCGTACTATTCCATGGCCACCCCTGATTGTAGGTAAAGGTGGAGTAAAATAGTTAAAATAGTAAGTTTATGCATGTGTTCCATTTTCTCATGTTCTTTTTGCCGTTTTCGGTATTTTTTGTTTTGTGTACTGTGATGTTTTTTCATGTGTTGTTTATGGTATGTAATTCTCTTTAAGTTATATGGTTTTTGTCATGTGATGTTTTTTCTTGTGATGTTTTGTCATTGCGATGTTTTTTCATGTGTTGTCGTTTTCTCACTTTGCTTTTCTAACCCGTCACCGAATTTTCCATACAAAATAACGATGATCCATCGCTCAGCCACGGATCAAACGTGTCGTGAATAACCATGATGGTGTTTACACTTTGCAGGACTTTCCGGCTTTCAAATTGATTTGTAAACAGGCAATCAAGTCTTTATTTTAATGCAAGTGAATCAAAATCAATTTATTTTCCATCGAATACCCCAAGTTCATAATATTGCGAAGCTCATCTCGAAAAAATGTATGAAAACTAATTCACTCTCTAGGAGTGCCGTCACATATTCCATACATTTTCGATTTACTCAATCGAGTGATGTTGGCACAATTTTTTGTACTCGGGGTGAAGGTTTGTCGCTCGTCGTGGTCAGATATCCTCAAACTGTATTATTAACAATCAGGGAGGTTATATACCACCAACCAGTGCTTCTTAAACATAGAAAACTACAAGTGCTTCAGTTGAAGTGAGATTTCTTAACTCCCGAGGGGCTGGTAATCATTCATTGTGAAGGCTGAGTAAACTGGTATTTTATTTTAGGTCATTTTTATGAGATCATTTTTGACACTCTCGGTGGAATTTGAACCCGAACTCTCGTCATGGAATGCAAGAATTCAATCAACTTAGCTATCGACCGAACAAAAAAACGATTTCTATTTAATGCTTCTTTGTCGAAAGAAAAGAAACCAGTCCCTCGAAATAAACATTTTTAAAATAGATTTGTGGAGAAAAATGCAATTCATCAACCTTTTTTGCCTGGCCAGAAACAGCTGTTAACGTCAGCAGTTTTTAATTACTTATTTAATACATTTAATGAATTATTAATTATAACTACCGAATGAAATCTATTGAACCAGGATCAAAGTTATGATCAAATGACCGAAGTGGGGATTGAACCAGCGTTATTCTATTCCAAATACGCTAGAAAAACTCCTTGGAAAAAAAATTTGACTCCATCGGACACCATATTGCCCCTATTAAATAAAGTTTCAAGCATTCACTTTCATGGTCGGTGTTCAATGATATGTTTTTTTTCGGGTTAGACCATGTTCTACTTGCAGTAATTTTGTCTGCCGACGTTTCTTTTCCTCAAGCGGGAAACATTTTCAAGGCTCGAAGTGTCCACCCCGCCAATCACAACGAAGATACATGACATAGATAAGCAGAGCACCAGCAGCCAGCCAGTTGCCAAAAGCAAACGGAGGATAAAGGTGCCCCGTCGCTTCGAGCCTTGAAAATGCTCCCCGCTCGAGGGAACGAAACGTCGGCAGACAAAACTACTGCAAGTAGAACATGGTCTTACCCGATAAAAACTATATTATTGTCCCTATGTTTGAGAAGCTTCTTGGTAAGTGATTGCACCGTTATAAATTAGAGTACAATTTTGCAATATCGGCTAAAATCATCGCCAGGGTCCGACAGACCTCAGAAGACCTGGCTCTAAGCCGTGCAAGGTCAGATCACTTGACCTCTAACGTGCTATGGAACCATGGGCCTGCAATATCGTTCTTTCTGACTGGTACATAGCTCAGCAGGTAGAATATTTGCTTTTGAAACGATAAGTCTGAGCTCGAATCCCACAGTGTTAGTCTTAAAAACTAAGCTGCACATACATGCTGGCTTTTATTTATTTTACACCATTTATTTTACGATTCACTCACATATAATTCACAGTTAAACTTTCGTACCATCTCGCTGAACGGCTCTGGTACTAATGCCCGTTCAAAGCACTGCGATCTCTGTTTATAAGTGAATAAAGGCTAATCTGGCATACACGAGATCATGCGAGAATCTTCCTGATTAGAAGTTTCAAGCTAACACTAGTACAACCATCCAAATATTTAATGCCCGTTTATAGCACTGCGATCTCTACTTATAGTAAAATAAAGGCTACTCTGTCATACACTATAACGGGAGAATCTTCCTGATTAGAAGCGTCGGGCAAACACTAGTTCAACCATCCAAATACAAACGTCTAGAGACACACCCACACAAGTAAATAAAATCACACAGACACACAATCATAAGTCAACATACACAGACATATCATCACACATTTGTAAGAACACGAGTACATTCTTATTTTTCTTGTGTCTCTGCTTTGAAAATTACACCTTCGATACAGCTACCAAGCCACTGTCTCAGGTTTTTCAACCAAGATGTTATCCTTCTACCTGGAGCACGTCTTCCCTCAATTCTTCCCTAAATGATGAGATGCAGGAGTGAATACTTCTCATTTCTCATTATATGGTCGAAATAAACTAGTTTTTGCCTCTTGATCAGGAGTTGGGCTCTGGTATTCATACGGGAAAGAACCTCGGCATCTGTGACTCGATCCATCAAGGAAACCTTCAACATCCGACGTTAGACCCACATTTCAAAGACAGTGATTCTGTTCTCGAGGCACTGTGTAAGCGTCCACCTTTCCATGCCATAGAGTACAATGATTTGGGTAAAAAGAAAACAAAGAAACGGGAAATCATTTCTGACACTCGGAGATTTAACCCTAGCCTCCTGTTTGGAAATGCAAGCTGTGTACCAATTCAGATATTTTATTTATATTTTAAAGTACCTACTTTGTTTACGGTCATAAATAATGAATGAAATTTGGCATTACAAATCAATAGGATAGTTAACGTAGACAAAAATACATTAAAGATCATATATGTGATTACCCGAGTCGGTTTTTGTATAATGTTTTTATGTTCTTACATTTATAGACCAGAGGGGGAAGTCTCGACGACCGTCGATAGTTCCTACCGTATCTATTTTTTTTTAAAGAAATCCTGTGCGGGAGACTCCCTAGATTCTAGAGACTCAATGGGTCTATGACACGTCTTGTTGTAGTGCCGCAGAGGTGTACGAGCTTGGTCGTCGCTACAAAGCGCCAATACTCAAGCAAGACCCAGTTGCTGTAAGGCTGGATGGACTTTTGGTGACCGGTCATTAATAAATAATATTGGGATGATTTATTTGGTGAGCGCTGTTTTTGTGTGGATCACACCTCAAGAGCCCTCTGCGAGCTTGGTCGTCGCTGTAGAAAGCGCCAATTCTCAAGCAAGATCCAGTTGATGTAAGGTTGGATGGACCTTTCAGTGACCGGTCTTTGGTAAAGGTTTATGAATTTTTCAACTCAGCGAAGAGCACATTCGAAATATAAATGGTATATTTTTGTGCTCCGTCGGGATCCGAATCCACAACCTTCCATTTACGAGTCCGAAGTGTTGCCACTACGGACTACGGACCGTTCCAAGATTTATGAATTTGTAAATTTGTAGAAGGTTTATGAATTTCTCAACCCAGCGAAGAGCAAATTTGAAAATATAAATAGTATTTTTTTGTGCACCGCCGGGATTCGAACCCACAATCTTCCCATCCAGAGTCCGCAGTGTTACCAGTGAGCTACGGACCGGTCAAGATAGGATGAAATAAAACTAGGCGGCGTATCAACAGCTGATCCATTTTATACGGAACAACGATCAGCTGTTCAGGCAGTGCCATGTTCTATTCCGCTCTGTCTTCAAAAAGTTACGGTAAGGTGTACCAACTCGCCGGGATTTGAACCCACGACCTTCCATTTACGAGTCCGAAGCGTTACCACTAGACTACGGACCGGTCACACAAAAAAGGTGAGATACACTCAAAACAGCGCTCCACCAAATAAATCATTAAATTTTTATTATTTTTAAGTACATATTTAGAGCCATTTTTAGACCGGTTCGTAGTCCAGTGGTAACACTTCGGACTCGTAAATGGAAGGTTGTGGGTTCGAATCCCGGTGGAGCTCAAAAAATAAACCATTTATATTTTCAAATATGCTCTTCGCTCGGTTGAAATATTCATAAACCTTTTCCAAAAATCGGTCACCAAAGGTCAATTCAGCCTTACAGCAACTGGGTTTTGCTTGATAATTTGCGCTTTGTAGCGACGACCCAGCTTGTACAAAGTCAGGTCGATAGCTCAGCTTGTATAATGCTTGCATTCCATGCCGAGAGCAAGGGTTCGATCCCCAACGAAGGTGTCAGAAATGATTTCCCGTTGCAGTGTCTATTTCAAACCCAAAATAGATACCGGCAAGGTGAACTCAGTCCTCACAAGAAATGAGAACCTGAGAGATGGGAAACCCTCACTTCACCTGAAAGTGGTTGGTGTGAGGCCGGCCCCGTTACCTGTAAAAATAAATAAGTTTCGAATCGCCACATGTGACCCCTTTCGGGGACAACGCAGTCAAGTTACGCTACATGTGTAGCTTACTTGCATTGCGTTTTGTGATACATTATTATTTTATTATTAATACAAAAATTATATAGCGCCTTTTATGACAGTGTGTCACTGCAAAGACGCTTGTCCATATGATTGGACGAAGAGGTGAGTCTTGAGACGTCTTTTAAACAGTCTCTCCAAATCCAGCTCCCTCAGTGAGGCGGCAATAGCGTTCCAAGTCATTGGAGCGGCCGCCTTGAATGCCCTGTCTCCAAAAACAGTACGGGGCCTTCTTGTAGGGATGTCCATTATCCAGGCAGCTGCTTATGATGCAGCTGACCTCAGTGTTTATCCGCGCGAGGTTGTAGTTGCTGGTTATAGGTACTCCGCGACCCTGTCTGGTGTCCACCGCCAGTCTGCCTGTGGACCAACTCTCCGACAGCACGCCTCGGGGGCGGCGCAACATGTACGTTCCCCAAAATTACCAGAAAACTAACAGTTTATGTCAGCACTTAACCCCGCTGCCCTAACGGACATCACAGTAGCAATATCCTGAGTGATATGGTTCACGGCATATTCCATTTATATCTAGGACTATTTTTATTGGACTGTAAATTTAAAATTAGAATTAGTTATTTTGTATTTGATTTTATAGAATATCTTTATTGTTATTTGTAGATTTAAAAATGTAATTTGTCGTGTATGTTCCTTGACTTATAGGTTGGTATGGGGCTGACCACCCATGTTGTAAAAATGGTTCACTGCGCCAATTTCACCCCTGTTTCAGGGAGGGTCGGCAGGAGTTACAGGTTGTATGTCCATTTGAGATTTGGTGTTTATGTTGTAGGTTCATATACGGCATGCGCATGGAAATCGTCTGCTAATAGGAATGCATGCAACATAAATTAGAATAATTGTACATCTTTGCAACTTAGGTAATACATGGGTCTGCAGTTTTATTCATATATTTTTTTAATGAAAATAATGTTATTTCCGACATATGCTTGATATTGTTACTAGGCTTAAATGAACAAATTGATTTTTAATAATCCCTGGATTTAATAATAATAATAATAATAACCGTAATCTTTACACGCCCACAGACGTTCCGTATCATTAAATGGGTTACTGGTAGAACAACACAGTGACAAAACGATGCATGGCAAAATGACGCATGACAGAACGACACATGACAGAACGACACATGACAGAATGGCACATGACAAAACAACACGTGACAAAACGATACATTGAGATCACGACACATTACTGAACGACACAGGGCAGAACGACACATGACAGAACGACACAGTGAGAAAACGTTATATCTTGTGATGTTTTATCATGTGATATTCTGTGGTGTGTTGTTCATGTGCCGTTTATGGTATTTCTGTATTTGGTGTGTGACGTCATGTGACGTTCTGTCATGTGTCGTTCTGACATGTGTCGTTATGTCATGTGTCGTTCTGACATGTGTCGTTCTGTCATGTGTCGTTCTGACATGTGTCGTTATGTCTTGTGTCGTTCTGACATGTGTCGTTATGTCATGTGTCGTTCTGACATGTGTCGTTCTGTCATGTGTCGTTCTGACATGTGTCGTTATGTCTTGTGTCGTTCTGACATGTGTCGTTATGTCATGTGTCGTTCTTTCATGTGTAGTTTTGTCATGTGTTGCTATGTCAGGTTTCGTTATATCATGTGATTTTTTGTCATGTGATGTTCTGTGATGTGTTGTTAATTAACCGTTTATGGTATTTCTGTTTTAAGTTTGTGATGTCATGTGTCGTTATGTCATGTGTAGTTTTGTCATGTGATGTTCTGTGATGTGTTGTTCATGTGCCGTTTATGTATTTCTGTTTTAAGTGTCTGACGTCATGTGACGTTATGTCATGTGTCGTTTTGTCACTGTGCCGTTCTAACCTGTCCCCCATTAAATGCGGGCATACACTCGCATAACGCACAGCATCATATACGGACATGACGAGCTCGTAAAGCGAGGGAGATGGTATCGTACGCAAAGTAAACAAAATATTGAATTCCGAAGTCCGCAGATATGATCTGGTTCTTCGAGCGATTAACCCTTGCAGCACCCAAAACTTGAAGATTTTTTTTATTTAAAATAATATACAATTCTGAAAATGGCCGATGACTTTTTTTGCAATGACTAACAGAAAAAATAGTGGTTCATATCGCCATTTTCAAGGTGGAACTGAATGAGTGCTGGTTCAATGATTTGAGAAATCGTGGATAAAATATTTTATTGCATGTAACTTCTCATACGAATTATAACGAGGTGCTCATAAAATGTTCTACACTACAGGATTTTCAAACTTGTTTATGGTTCATCTCGGAGAAAACACGCAAATAGTGTACTTATCTGAACAAGCCATGATAGTTTAATGCGTCACTTATTCAGTTTAACCTTTAAGGTATCGATTTGGTTTTTTACAACCTGTTTCCAATATTTACGATCAGGAACCTTCTATTTCTTTTTGTTATAGACAAGAGGCTCCCAACTTGAGTAGAGTGCTTGCATTGCATGCCGAGAAGCTCGGGCTCGAATCTCAGCGAGGGTGTTTTTTTTTTTTTTTTTTAACTAAGCTACACATATAGTGTAACTTAATAATAATAATTGGACAATTTGTATACAGCGCCGTTTAGTGGCACTAGCCACCCCAAGGGCGCTTTTATGTGTTGAAGCTTCTGTTAAACAAATGTGTCTTAAGCAACTTCCTGAAACTGCCAACACTGGTCTCTGTTCTCAACTCCAGAGGTAGACTATTCCAGCAGGATGGACCAGCCGAACTAAAAGCCCTGTCTCCGAAACCAGTTCTGTTCCGTCGAAGAGGCAGTTGAAGCCTGTTTACGGCGTCACTCTGTGCAGAACGAAGAGTGCATCGTTTTCCACCTATCTGGTCGACTCTGCACAATTCACACAAGTACGATGGGGCAACTCCTCTGAGGGCATTAAAAACAGAAACACATATTTTGTACTCAATCCTCTCTGGGACTCGCAGCCAATGAAGGCGCCGCAACAGAGGAGAGACATGGTCAGTTTTTCGTCCTCCTAAAAGTAATTTGGCTGCAGCATTAAAGACGGACTGCAGTCTAGACTGCTGAAACCTTGGAAGACCCCAGAACAGACCATTGCAATAATCCAGTCTCGACACAACAAAGGACGCAATGAGAATCTTAGCAGCTTCGGATGTCAAACAGTTTCTGACCCATCTCAACTGCCTCAGGTGAAAAAAACAGGAGCTCACAGTCGAGCTTATTTGCGTACTCATGGAGAGAGTGTTGTCAAGATGGACCCCAAGAAACTTAATTGAGCTAGATGGATATACATCCAGGCCCATTACTTTAATTGGTGAAGAGCCAAGCAAGTGTTTCCTACCAGGAGACGACATCCAGATGAATTCTGTCTTGTCTGGATTCATTCTAAGGCGACACCTTGCCATCCACTCAGCCACCACTTCAATGCACCGGACCATCTCAAGACTACAGGCATCTGTCATAGATGGCTGACAGAAACGACAAAGTAGAATATCATCAGCATAAGAATAGTAGCTGGTGCCGTTCATCAGTACAGTGCTCTCAAGATCATTTGTGTACAGGGTAAAAAGTAAAGGCCCGAGCACAGATCCCTGAGGCACACCACAGTCCATGGGCATACCTGATGACTCACCATCAACATCCACAGTCTGACATCTGCCTTTCAGATATGAAGATAGCAATTTAGATACTCCTCCTCGGACTCCGTACAACCTATCAAGCTTAGTGATGAGTATACTGTGATCAACAGTGTCGAAGGCAGCGCTCATGTCAAGTACTGCCACCATGGCAAGAGCACCGTCCCCAACCGCAGCTATCACATCATTCACAATGCGAAGTAAGGCAGTCTCAGTGGAATGAGCTTTTCTATATGCTGACTGAAACTTAGACAGATATCCGCCTCGCTCCATGTGCTGAGTGAGTTGCCAAACAACGGCCTTCTCAATAATTTTCGATATAAAAGGAACGGACGACACAGGTCTATAATTTTCCACAGAATCAGCTGGAAGGCTTGATTTTTTGAGAATTGGTGTAACAATTGATTTTTTAAGTTCCGTGGGAAAAATACACTCTGTAGTGAGAGACTTGTTGACCAATGCTGACAGAATAGGTGCCACCTCACTTAAGCATCTTTTGACCAGCCATGTTGGAATTGGATCTAGTTTACATTGCTTGTTTGGACATGTGAGTACAAGCTTAACAACATCATTCAACAAGACAGGCTTAAATGAAAAAATAACATTGCAACAATTGTTTGACTCTGGGGGATTAAAAATGGTCGCTGCACTGGATTCTCTTATTCTTCGTAACTTCTCTGAAAAGTGACGAGAGAATTCACTTGCAGGAAGCTCCGGATGCTGAGTAGAACTTTTTCCCAGGACAAAGCTCATCGACTTCCACAGCGCCCTGGGGTTCTTGGCTTCGGTCTCCATTTTTCTGGTCCAGTAGGACGACCTTTTCCTCCTTATCAAAGTCCAATAGATGGTCTGGGCATTCATCCAGGTTGCACGTGCAGTTTCTGTGCGACACCGTCGATACCTCCTCTCAAGGCGTCTCATCTCTGCTTTGCCACATCTGCATTCCTCATCAAACCAGCACTCAGATCTTCTCTGTCTCCTGATGGTTGTTTTGAGAGGAGCGTATTTGTTGATCAGCGAGAGCATGGTGCTATTGTAAGATTTGATAAGTTTGTTCGTGTCTGCCGAGGCAATAAAGTTTTTGTTGCAGATGTCGCTTCCAGACAACTCACATTGAAACTGCTCAACATTAAAATTCCGCCAAGGTCTGTTTGTGATACGTTTAAAAATTGGTTTTGGAGGGTTGAATACCGTAACTGCGGTTACTAGGCGATGATCCGTGTGGCCAATGTCAAGGACTTGACACTGTAGCAGAGGATCACCTGCATTACAAATCACAACATCCAGGATACCACCTGCATCATGCGTCACCTGGTTCACCCGCTGATGAAAATTGAAATCATGCAACATACATAAAAACTTGGTGCTGTGGCCATCCTCCGCTCTATCAAGTCGGATGTTCATATCTCCCACAATAAACACTAGCATGGAATAGGTTGTCAGGCGTGTCAAAAGCTTCTTGAATTCATCGAAGAATAACGTACAGGGAGGCTTGGATCCAGGCCTGTAGACATTCACAATCAACACTGATGATCCACGAGACGTAAACACGCCAGCAATGCACTCAAAAGAAGAAAATTCAGGAACACTCTGTATCTGAGAGACCCTAAAACCATTTTTTACCACTATGACCACTCCGCCATGGTTAGTTATGTGTGCAGATTCAGTGGGTGGCATTTTTCGAGCCTTTTCTATGACAGAGTATCCCATGCTGCGTAGGCGCTTAATGCTGAGGTCTTCACTACCCTCGTGCCAGGTCTCAGTAAGAGCCAGGATGTCTATGCAGTGCTCGCTGATCACATCATCAACAATATCAACTTCTTGCCGCGTTATCCCCGAGGGGGTCGCATGTGGCGAGTTGAACCTATTTATTTTTACAGGTAAGGGGGCCGGCCTTACGCCAACCACTTCAGATGAAGTGGGGGTTTCCCAGCTCCCGAGAGGGCTGGTACTCATTTCTTGTGAAGGCTGAGTAAACCTTGCCGGTATTTTTATTATGGGGTTTGAAATAAACACCGAAACGGGAAATCATTTCTGACACCCTCGCCTCGGCGGGATTCGAAACCCGAGCTCACGGCATGGAATGCAAGCACTCTACCAACTGAGCTATCGACCGGACGGGTGTCAGAAACGATTTTCCATTTCGGTGTTTATTTCATAACCCAAAGTAAAATTCCGGTAAGGTTTACTCAGCCTACACAATAAACTAGTTCAAGCCCCCTCAGGAGGTGGCAAGCCCCTACTTCAACTGAAGTGGTTGGCGTAAGGCCGACCCCTTACCTGTAAAAAAAAATGGTTTCACTCACACATGCGAAACCCTTACGGGATATCGCGGCAAGATGTTGCACTATATGCGTAGCTTAGTTGCGTTGCATTGCGTTGTTCGCAAAAAAACTGCAAGTGTATCTATTCACAAAATAAACATCCAAATATCATATGGACATCAAACCTGCAATTATAAACGCCGTTTCTTAAAACAGGAGGGAAATTGAGCAAAGCGAAGCTATTTTTACTTCTTTTTCTCAATTTTCACTCGATTCTGAATTTATTTATTTATTTAGACTAACGGTACACAAAAGGTTAATATGTAATACTCTCCCATGTGTGGTTTCTATATGGAAAGGGAATTTGTGAGTTTGCTACAATCTCTCTGTGAAAATCGATTGATTTGTTTAACAATTTATTTTAACCACTATCTGACATCTCTAAATAACACATGATTACAAAAATAAAATTATCCATAATTTTTCTTCAAAAATCTATAACACCAATTTGTTCCAACTCCCACAAGGATTTTTGTGTAATTTTGAGTTGAATTACAAAATATACCATCTCAGGGTGTATTGTTTTAGCGTTAGATTTACCCTGTCAGGTAATTTTGTCAGGTGTATCTGAGTACCCTGTTCGGTCTACCGGACGTTGGCTATCACTTAGGCAAAGGTTTAGAGGCTCTGCGCTGTCCGGAACGATGACAGAATAGAACAGCACAGTGACAAAACAGCACATGACATAACGTCACATGACAGTACATCACAATGACAAAACAACACAAGGACAAAACACCACATACCTGAAACAGAACATACCGTAAACGTCACATGAAAAATTAAAAAAAAAAAGATAAAAAATAACACAAAAATTATTAGATTTTGTAGGGTTTGTGTATTCACACAGTGAAAATCATTTTAATTTAAAATAAAAACAGTTTTGTAAAACGTAGTTTTATTTTCACAATAATTTTATCTACCTCAAGTACTTTCGACCGTCAAGATTCAGGTCATTATCAAGAGTACTCTTGTACGTTTTGAAAAAAAAAATTAAAATTGAAAATTATTGTAAATTTGTTTAATATGATCAATCCCTTGACTTATAGGTTGGTATGATGGTATGAGGCTGACCACACATGCTGTGAAAAATGGATCTAATCTAATCTGATCTAATCTAAGCTGCAAAGATATATATCATTTAAGATTTATATTAAATGCATTCCCACAAGCAGACATGTATAATTTCGCGCTAACACATACCGCATGTGGACCTACAATATAAAAATCCAATCTCAAATGAACATAAACTCTGCAACTCTTGCCGTCCTTCCCTGAAACAGGGGTGACATTGGCAAAGTGAACAATTTTTTACAGTATGGGTGGTCAGCCGCATACCAACCTATAAGTCAATTTATCCGACTCAAACCTACTAGCTATGAGAGGACATGGGTATTTTTCAACCGCATTTTTTAAATCAATAAACAATAATATAAACATGGACACTAAAAAAAATTTAAATCATAAAACCAGTTTCACTTTAATAAACCCTAGCCGCCAACATTACAGATCGACCGCCATTTCTTTCTATCCTTACATACTTCTTTCATTTCCTCCAAAGTCATAACCTTCTTCATACAAGCTCTTCTTTTATTATGACTCTGGATATTCCATTCATGCGCAATTTCGGATATTTGGTCCATCCATACCTTTCTCGGTCTTCCTCTTCCACGACATCCATCTATTCTACCAACATATACTTTCTTCGTCAGTCTTTCCTCATTCATTCTCTCCATATGCCCAAACCATCTTAACAAACTTCTTTTAATCTTCACTTCCACACTTTCTCTTGCACCACATTCTTCTCTTACAAAATCATTCCTCACCCTGTCACTCCGTTTTTTCCCAATCATACTTCTTCATTTCAACAGTATGGACTTTGCTAATTTTACTTTCATTCACCGTCCAGGCTTCGCTTCCATACATCAAGGTGGGTAAAAGTATGCCACCGTGTACCGCCAATCGAGCATTTTTAGATATGCTTTGATTTTTGGCGATACAAGCTGTGGCACCCAGTACACACCTGCCCTTCATTACTCTTCTTTCAAGTTCACCTGTCATTCTTCCATCTTTTTCAAACTTACTTCCCAAGTATACAAACTCATTTACCACATCAACATTCATTCCGTTTATTCAAAATTCATAGTTTGTATTTTCTTCATTTCTTTCAAAAATCAAAACTTTCGTCTTACTTGCATTCAATTTTAAATAATTACCTAGCAGAGCTTCGTTCAATCTAGAGAGCATTGTTTGCAATTCTACTAACTTTGGATAACTTTGCCAATGGGGCACAAAGGATAAAATGAAAGTGAAAATTGAAAGGAGTACGATGAGATGGTGTAAATATCTTGAAAGAAAAGTTTGTATAAAGGGAATCAATATAAAAAGTCAGCGTGGAAAAGAAAAACCGAGGAAAGGATATATCGATCAAAAAAGCGACTGTGAATGCCTGGAACCTGCAAAGTGAGAAAACTAGAAGAGCATGCATGAATGTCGAGGAGATGAAAAAAGTGTAAGGACAAAACAAAGTGATGAAACATTTGCGAAGGTATTAGCCACCCCTAGTGAAATAGCAGATGGATACAAAAACAAGTACAGGATGACTCATCTGCATATATTTATAAGTACACAAATATTAAAATACTTGATAAGTATTAAAATATATCTCGACGTACAATCTTACGTTGAAATTTTCGTGAATTTATTTTCACTTCCATTCATAAAAGATTTGGCTCGTATAAATGAAGTGCCCTCATATATATACAATGTACGTAAAACATTTATTGTTCGATGTAACCATGCGATGGTAAAAAGTTTTAAATTTGTGGCCTACTTCTTCTTCTTCTTGTGCCACTTCTAACGAAGATCGGCGATCATCAAAGCTATTTTGATTTTTGATGCTGCGGCTCGAAACAGGGACTTGGTGCTTCTGCCGAACCACTGTCGCAGGTTCTTCAGCCATGATGTCCTTCGGCGTCCCTGAGATCTTCTCCCCTCAATCTTACCCTGAATGATAAGATGAAGGAGACGGTACTTCTCATTTCTCATAATGTGACCGAAGTACATTAGCTTTCTTTGCTTAATGGTAGGCAGGAGCTCCTTTGTAGTGCGCATTCGTTGAAGGACTTCTTCATTGGTGACTCGATCACGCCAAGAGATCCGAAGCATTTTTCGCTATAGATACATCTCGAATGCTTCAATTCGTCTCTCCAGTGCCTGCGTGAGAGTCCATCCCTCCATACCATACAGAGCGATTGGTGTACAGGTAACGCAAAAAATGCAACTAAGCTACACATATGGTTGTGCCAATTAATCTAAATCTAAATCTAAGCTGCAAAGATATGTATGTATCATTTGAGACTCATATTAAATGCATTCCCACAAGCAGACACGCATAATTTCGCGCTCACACATACCGCATGTGGACCCACAATATAAAAAACCCAATCTCAAATGAACATAAGCCCTGCAACTCTTGCCGACCTTCCCTGAAACAGGGGTGACATTGGCAAAGTGAACCATTTTTTACAGTATGGGTGGTCAACCTTATACCAACCTATCACTCAAGGAATACAAGCAATTAGATACATTCAAATATATAAAACAAATGAAAACTAAACGATTAAATAGTAAAAAATTAAAACCTACAAAACATATTCTTAAAAAAAAATTTTTTTTTTAAAAGCCTCAGCTTTAACTGCCAACATTACAGATCAACCGCCATTTCTTTCGGTCGTTGCATACTTCTTTCATTTCATCCAGAGTCATAACCTTTTTCATACAAGCTCTCCTTTTATTATGACTCTGGATATCCCATTCATTCGCTATTTATAATCATTTTCTCAATTTCGGGGATTAACAAGCAAGTGCGTTGACCACACCAGGCCGAGAGTAGGTACTTCAGTTAGATTTCGCCCGCCCCCGCCGAAGGTCGATATTTGGATCGCCCTTCAGCTAACTCAACACCGCGCATCGCGTAATATATAGTCGTTTCTGCATCGCACAAGATAGTTAGCCCACACCGCCGAAAGCAAGAAACCAACATACAGTCCATTTAACCCCAAAACCCATCACATATAGTGTAACATCCCGCCTGCGTTATCCCCGAAGGGGTCGCATGTGGCGATTTGAGACCTGTTTATTTTAAAGAGGCCGGCCTCACACCAACCACTTTAGTTGAAGCGGGTGGTTTCCAGCTCCCGAGAGGGCTGATACTCATTTCTTGTGAAGAACTGAGTAAATCTTGCCGGTATTTAATGTAAGTTTGAAATAAATAAAGGGAAATCATTTCTGACACCATCTGTGAGGATCAAAACCTTTCTCTCGGTATGGAATGCAAGCATTCTAACAAGTGAGCCATCGACCAAACTTTTAACGAGCATGGTTGTACCCAGTTTCTGTAAGGCTGGATGGACCTTTGTAGACCGGTCTTTGGTAAAGGTTGTATGAAATTTTAAACCGAATACAGCGAAGAGCATATTTGAGAATACGAATTCCTTGACTTATAGGTTGTTATGCGGCTGACCACCCATACTGTAAAAAATGCTTCACTTTGCCAATGTCACCCCTGTTTCAGGGAAGCACGGCAAGAGTTGCAAGGCTTATGTTCATTTGAGATTGGGTTTTTATATTGTAGGTCCACATGCGGCATGTGTTAGCGCGAAATTATACATATCTGCTTGTGGGAATGCATTTAATATAAATCTTAAATGATATATATCTTTGCAGCTTAGATTAGATTAGATTAGATTAGAATAGTATTGTGTTTTTGGGGTTCAAAAGTCTTTAAATTAACAAAACTGGTCTTCTTTCATGGATATTTATTTTACAATTAGATTTATTTAACAATTTATATTTATTTCACAGTTCACATTTATGGTTCAGCACTTCACAGTTGGTCTTCGATGTCTCAATCCGGAGGTCTAGGACGATTGAGGAGCTAAAGAGGAGGATAAAGGCACACTTTTTCGCCCAGTAAACTACTAAACGCCCTTGGAGTGACATTGAGCTACGAAACGGCGCTGATAAAGTAATCATCATCATCATCATTTCTTGTTCAAGGCGTATATAGACTAACTCACCTGCAGGTGACTTGCGCCTTATATACCTCTAAAGACAGTAGTCTCTAGAGGCCAATTTGCTAGAACGCTCTAAGAGCTTCGAGTAGATACATCGTGATGATGATTTCTAGTTACTTCGAGTACATAATTTAGATTCTTTTCACCTAGGTACCTATAAAAATTATTCCTACTTACTCTTAGTCCTTATATTACGTCATTCGAATTAAGGGGGGGGGGGAGTCTGGTCCGCGGATGATGGCAAATGACATACGAGTACCAAAAGTGACGTCGTTCTTGTAAATGCCAATTTCTACAAAATATACATAATATTATGTTAGATAAATAACATTATTAATTATTAAGCTCATCCATTATTACAGCAAGAGTGGGGAGGGGTCATTAGATAATGACTATAGGATGATTGTAGGGGAGGAGGTCGAAAATCAACAAAAATCAATGACGTAATTTATGGACGGCCCCTTATCAGCTACAAACGATGTACCTACCTAAGTATTTATATGAATCTGATATTTACATAATAGTAAGTTTTTTTCTAGTCAACAAAAAAATTAAATAAATCATTTGGTCACCCCGCCAAACCTCGCGATCATAAATTCATCCTACGCGAAATCTAATATTGAATTAACCATCATTAAAGCGTGGTTGTGTTTTTTTTCCTGCGAGAGGCGTGCCCATTGTGTCGTGAGGCTGTGGCGACTAGCGAAACGTCGGGAAACACAATTTCACCATGTGATCATCATCCTATATGGTCGATGGAGATTTAACTAAATATTATGTTATTTTAAATGCCTGTAAAATATGTTGATGTCTCAAGGTACAATCTCGAAATCCCTCGACTATAACGTACTCCCTAGTGCTTGTTTGGCTTATCTATCATTTGATTCAAAGATGATCTTTCCATTCTTCTTCTTCTTTTCCTGGCTTTTCTACCGCAGGTCGGCGATCATCATGACTATTTAACTTTGGATGCAACGCAACTAAGTTACGCGTATAGTACAACTTCCTGCCGCGTTATTCCCGAAGGGTTTCGCATGTAGCGAGTGGAACCTATTTATTTTTACAGGCAAGGGAGCCGGCCTTCTGCCAACCACTTCAGTTGAAGTGGGGGCTTCTTCCCAGCTCCCGAGAGGGCTGGTACTCATTTCTTGTGAAGACTGAATGAACCTTGGCTTTATTATATTATGGGGTTTGAAGTAAACACCGAAACTGGAAATCAATTCTGACACCCTTGGTGGGGTTCGAACCCGGGCTCACGGCATGGTATGCAAGCAGTGAGCTATCGACCGGACTATGCCCCGGCTCGAAACAGGCACTTGGTGCTTCTGCCGAAACATTGTTTCAGATTTTTCAGCCACGATGTCCTTTGGCGCCTCTGAGATCTTCTCCCGTCAATCTTACCCTGAATGATAAGATGAAGGAGGCGGTACTTCTCATTTCTCATAACGTGACCGAAGTAGGTACATCAGCTTTCTCTGCTTAATAGTTGGCAGAAGGTCCTTTCGTTTTCTCTTCTCTATCAATGAAATTGTCTGAAGAATCACATTCTTCACAAACTGAGCTAAGTAAAATACCGGCAAGGCTTACTCAGCCTTCACAAGAAATGAGTACGAGCCCCCTCGGGGTATGGAAAACCCCCACTTCAACTGAAGCTTTAGACCGGTCCGTAGTCCAGGTGGTAACACTTCGGACTCGTAACTGGAAGGTCGTGGGTTCGAATCCCGGCGGAGCACAAAAAATATACCATTTATATTTTCAAATTTGCTCTTCGCTGGGTTGAAAAATTCATAAACCTTTACCAAAGACCGGTCATCAAAAGGTCCATCCAGCCTTACAACAACTGGGTCTTGCTTGAGAATTGGCGCTTTCTACAGCGACGACCAAGCTCGCAGAGGGCTCTTGAGGTGTGATAGGTATACACAAAAACAGCGCTCACCAAATAAATCAGCCTAATTTAATTTGATTTAATTTAATTTTAATTTACTTTAATTTAATTTGAAGCGCAAAACCAAAAAATGTGGTGGTAAAAAGAAGTAGGTTCCACTCGCCACATGCGACCTGTTAAGAAAAAACGCGGCAAGAAGTTACACTATATGTGTAGCTAGATTTTTTTTTAAATCGAATCGTCAACTTTTACATGTGTTAAAATGTTGACTTTGTTTATAGCAAACATAGACAGACTGCAGAACTGAAATGCACTCATTTTTTTTAAATAAATAGGTTCTTAAAACGCATGTACAAATGGTATAAAAAAATATTTTTATTACTTAATATTTAAATTTGCAGGAAAAAGGTTGCAAAAAAATTCCTCTGTCAAAAACAATATAACCTAATTTATGACATAAAAGAAATATTTGCTTCGAAAAAACAAAATAAATTAAATTATTCTTGTCGAAGAAAAATAAAATACTTTATAATTAACGTCATAAATGGTAATTTTTAATGTATGTATTCTTTTAATGTATATAATTATTATTACTAATATTTCGTAATTAATAAACAAATATTTGAATTAAGAAGAATGTTTGCATTTTGTGAAAACACGTGTAAGTATTCATGTAATTTTTCTGTTAATTATTGAAACATATTTTACGCATTTGAATATATAAATAATCTAAGTTGCAAGGGTATATATTTTTTATGAAATTCGGTACGGGAGACTCCCTACATTTCAGAGACTTTAGGGGTCTACGGCACTTGTTGTAGTGTAGTGTTTACGAGCTTGGTCGTCGCTACAAAGCGGCAATACTCAAGCCGAACCCAGTTGCTGTAAGGCTGGATGGAACTTAAGTGACCGGTCTTTGGTTAAGTTGTTATTAATTTTTCAACCCAGCGAAGAGCATATTTGAAAATATAAATGGTATTTTTTTGTGCTCCGCCGGGATTCGAACCCATTCTTCCATTAATGAGTCCGAAGTGTTGCCACTGAACTACGGACCGGTCGACACAATAAGACATTTATAAATTCGCGCTTACGCATGCCACATGTGGGCTTGCAACATAAAAACTCAATCTCAAAGGAGCATAAGCCCTGCAACTCTTACCGACCTCCCCGGAAACAGGGGTGTAGGTCCACATGCGACATGTGTTAGAGCGAACTCATACGTGTCTGTAACTGTAACTGTAACTCTGTCGCCATTCCGCTAGGGTGGTCAGAGCCTCTGCAGAGCTGCCTCCATTTTTTCCTATCTTTACTTACCTTTTTCACTTAATTCATGTCCATCACCTTTTTCATGCATTTTCTTCTTTTACGCTCGCTTTGTACATCCCATTCTTTAACAATCTCCACAATCTGATCACTTCATACTTTTCTCGGTCGTCACTTACTTCTTTTCCCTTTCACACTACCTCTGCATACATACTTTGTCAGTCTATCATCATTCATTCTTTTCACATGCCCAAACCATCTCATCACATTCTTTTGTACCTCAACTATCACATCCTCTTTCAAATTACATTCTTTCTTTACACATTCATTCCTTACTCTATCCCTCAGAGTTTTTCCTGTCATGCTTCTCAGATTCTTGTGGGAATGCATTTAATATGAATCTCAAATGAGATACATCGTTGCCACTTAGATTTAGATTTACATTAAATTTAGAAACATGTGAACTGACAGATATTTGATTGAATATGTGCGATACATGTGATCATGGTGATTAAATAAATAGTAATATAGGGTTACGTGGCACAGCATGTTGGATGGGTGTACTGTACACGCGATTATGATAATCCTTAACTCTCACATTGATGAACTGTCAGCGATAGACAGCGTGCAGTCAACCCAACAGGCTGGATATCAAATTTTCTATTTTTAATTGAAATAACAGAATTTATATTTAAAGAATGTATTTTTCGCAATTTATTTTTCACAATTTACAATTTATTTCCCCACTTGACAGTCACTGGTTATATGTGTTACCCAGCGAAGTTTTTTCTTGCGAGCGACTACACTCGTTCGTAGCATTTTGACCTCTTTTATAATGAATCAGAGAGGTCTTTCTCGCAGTTTCTGGATTATTCCACCACCAAAACATTTACGCACACACAATCACTGGAATGTCATTCCAAGGCACAAATACTTTTAGATGGTTCTGTATTACGTGCTTCAGTGTGTGTAATCATTTTGATGTATGTGTGTATAAGCGCGCGTATTTCAAGTTCACAACAATACTGTTAAGACTTACATTGGCAAAGTGAACAATTTTTTTACAGTAAAGGTGGTCAGCCTTACACCAACCTACTCATAGTAAAAAGTTACAATTTAATTAAAAATATTTTTGCGTGCTCCGTCTTTCAGTTGTCGCTAGGCTCGTGGCCCGCGGCCGTCTCGCGACCATGTTATTATAATATTTAATAACGATATTCAATGAGCGTGCCCCTCGTTCCATAGCCCCACACCGCCCCTGCGCGGGCCCTCCCCGGTGTTTGCTCAATCCGCTAACGGGCCACGAGATGCAAGAAGGTCCTGCACACACACATGTATGCTCCACTTAAATTTATGTGATATTTTTGTGTGATATTTCCAATCCGACCGAGGGGACCAACTCTAGGGGACGTCCACGCCAAGAATACCTGGAGGACCTGATGGTGGACGTGCGCTGCTCATCATATGCAGACCTTAAAAGAGCCGCACAAGACAGGGAAGAATGGAGGAGAAGAGTGAAAGAAATTGCTGCAAGCCAATCCCAGGATTGAAACTAGAGAAGAGAAGAAGATTTCCAATCATGGCGTATGGAGTCGGGACGAGAACAGACACTTCGAGAACCAAGAGCCTACTCAGAACCAGTGGCGTGACTATTATACAAGCTAAAAAGCTAAGCATGCGTACCCTCAGAAATGAAAATAATGAATATTTTTGAGTAGATTACAGACATTTAAAGTCATTCGTCTTTTTAAATTTCCTCCCATCAAAAGTCGTGCTGCTGCCATCTGTGTGTGGCAGTAGGTTATTATTATTAGGCATTGATGAAGTAAGCTCTGTTATGAGAAATGTATCCCTGTCTTTGTTTAACGTATGAAAAAAGCTTGATCTCTGTAAGCTTGTATGAAAAAAGTCGGTTAAGCTCTTTTGTCATTATAAATGAACACAATATTATTACAGATTGTGCTTGGGAGTACACATAATAATAATATCACCATATGCTTAGCTTTTCGTCCATTCAATTTTACGATTCCAGACTGGAGCCATTTACAGTTGTATGAATGACCGATTGTATTTTGAATAAACTGTCGCGTCAGGTGCGTTTTATTCGAATATCAGAATAATTAACTTATTCCTTGTTTGCGATCGAATCCACCTTTTTTGATAGTATATAAAATTAATTCCGGTGAAAATATTGTTGTGCCTTGTGAGGATCTTAAGTGTGTGAAGGTTTTATTGTTTCAATCCAAAATCTAAGTCTGAAGAAATTAAGAAGCACTGGGGAAAAGAAACATCGGGGTAAGATTTATTAGTTGTAATAATTTAGTGCAACCTTAATTATCCAGCATGCGTATGGCAGAAACTGTAGGCACGCCACTGCTCAGAACATCTGAGATGCAAACACTCCGCGCCATTGCTGCAAAAACACTGAGAGATTGTTTGAGATACTCAGAAACCAGAAGCATGTGCGATACTGAAGACATCGTTAGATGGAGCAGGAAGAGGAGACGGTTCTGGAGGGACCATGTTGACCACATGAACTTATTTTAATTTATTTTAGATACGGTTCACATTTTTTTTTTACTTTTGAACTGTTTATTTCGACAGCTCAGATACAAGTTTAACGCCACAGACAGCAATGGCGCTTTTTATAGCATGGCATATGGGTGGTTCTTAAAACATTGGGAGCTGGGACATGCGTGATTTTGCCAGAATATTCGAGAAAATACTCACACCATCGAACAAATAAACTTATAAATATAACAATTATTTAAACAACTTTATGTTGACATTTTTAATTTCTTATTTTTATTCTTTCCTGAAATAATATTTTAAATTAATTCAAGTAGAGTATACATTCACGTCGCTGCGCCTGCAGCCTCTACAGTAATGGGCCCTACGATTACGTCGAGTTTTATTAGTTTAACGTTATCGAGACTTGAATCTGGGCAAGCGCCTCTACAAGCGGAGCCCGGGCTCGCTGTGCTGTATGGGCAGTCGACCCACCAAGCCATTCTGTGGATCAATATAACAAGAGAAATTAATAAGCCAAGAAACTGTCCAAAAATTTTTTTGTTACAGGTTACCCTTGTTTCAGGTTACCATTGTTACAGGTAACCCTTGTTACAGGTTACCCTTGTTACAGGTTACCATTGTTACAGAACACACTTGTTACAGGTTACCATTGTTACAGGTTACCCGTGTTACAGAACACTCTTGTTACAGGTTACCCTTGTTACAGAACACTCTTGTTACAGGTTACCCTTGTTACAGCACACTATTGTTACAGGTTACCCTTGTTACAGGTTACCCTTGCTACAGATTACCCTTGTTACAGGTGACTCTTGTTACAAATTACCCTTGATTCCAGCCGGATGGAATTCATGTAAACGGTCGACAATGTGAGAAGTAATCCTCTGTTCTCTGCTTTCAAAGACATTTTCCAACACCCAACCAAGCAACTGTGAGGTACGTGACTAAGCTACACATATAGTGTAACTCCTGGCCAGCGTTATCCCAGAAGGGGTCACATGTGGCAATTCGGGACCTATTTATTTTTACTGGTAAGGGGGCCAGCCTCACACTTACTACTTCAGTTCAGAAATGGGGGCTTTCCAGCTGCGTAGGGGGCTGGTTCTCGTTTTTTGTGAAAGCTGAGTAAACCTTACCGGCATTTATTTTGGTTTTGAAATAAACACCGCAACGGGAAATCATTTCTGACCCCTCGTTGGGAATCGAACCCTTGCTCTCGACATGGAATGCAAGCAGTCTACCAACTGAGCTATCGACAATATTATTTACGAGCTTGGTCGTTGCTACAA
The DNA here is from genome assembly GCA_951799405.1 of Agapetus fuscipes. Lineage (NCBI taxonomy): Eukaryota > Metazoa > Arthropoda > Insecta > Trichoptera > Glossosomatidae > Agapetus > Agapetus fuscipes. Next base: position 2,290,749 of record OX637352.1, on the reverse strand, counting down.
AACGCCAATTCTCAAGTAAGACCCAGTTGCTGGATGAACCTTTGGTGACCGGTCTTTGGTAAAGGTTTTATATATTTTGTAAACTTAGCGAAGAGCACATTTGAATACATAACTGGTAATTTGTTTTTGAGCCCCGTCAGAAATCAAACTCTCTACCTTCCAATCATGGGTACGAAGTGTTAACCACTAGACTACGGACCGGCTTTAAAATAAAGGTGCGTAGCAAGGCATGACTTGCTCTTGTGTCTTAGCCTCCTTGTTAAACTACAGCCACCGCTGTCTGTCCAACACCTTCCTCTTCCAGTCCCATACTCCTGCCGAGCTGTAAAAAAATGGTTCACTTTTCCAATGTCACCCCTGTTTCAGGAAGGTCGGCAAGACTTGCAGGGCTTATGTTTACCTACTTGAGATTGGGTTTATATGTTGGAAGTCCACAAGCGGTATAAGCGCGAACTTATACGTGTCTGCTTATGGGAACGCATTTAGTTTGAATTTTAAATGTAATATGAGTATATCTTTGAATCTTAGATTAGACTTAATTAGATTAGATATTATTTTTGCCAAACACTTTACAATAAAGAAAAATAAAACATAAAAGGTATTATATTATCTAGATTTTCAGCAGTAACTTCGTGAAAGTTCATTTTAATACAATAAAGTAAAATTGCTTTGTTTTAATTCACATGAGTTTATTTTTGGACACGACCAGTTTCGGGAGAAGCAGTACCTCCCATCTTCAGGTGTAAATAGAAGTTAGTCTCTATTTACACCTGAAGATAGGAGGTACTGCTTCTCCCGAAACTGGTCGTGTCCAAAAATAAACTCATGTGAATTAAAACAAAGCAATTTTATTTTATTGTACAAAAAGGTATGTTTCTAGTCACAACCAGACGTTAGATGAGTCTCGAGGAATACCTTTTGTAACCGGTGCAGCTCATCGCGTGGTCTATGGTCTGTGTTTTCAAATGTCGAACACTTTTTTTTCGCGCGCTCTTCATTAATAAACGTCACTTTTGACAGGTCACTCTGTGGGACGCCATAGGTGTAGCCCGGACAAAAAAAGAACTTCCCTTTGTACATTTGCATAAAAAAATCTTTCCTTAATTCAACAATCATGTCAAATATGAATGACGATGGCACTTTTTTCAAGAATTCATTTTAGAAAGCAACTCTAATCTATAATCTTAGTTGTACAGATATTAACATTTAAAATTCATATTAAATGCAAACCCACATTCAAGCATACACGTGTAAGTTCGCACTTAAAAATTCTGCATGTGCATCACGAGATGGGGCAGGAAGAAGCGGTGGTACTGAAGAGACCACGTGGATAGGATGGACAGTTGGAGAACCCTCTATATGGCTGTCCACAGTATACCTGTAGGACATCGCCTGCAAGGGAGACCGCTAAAGAGATGAAAAGATAGCTGTTGTTCTGCTTACGAAGAGGACAATTTAATTTTACAAGAAATCATCGATCTAAATTCTACAACAAGAAGAAAAATCTTTTTTTCGTATAAAAACCTTATTGCTGGATAGTTCCTTTCCGGCATCTATTACCGTAGTCTGTGTGAGCTTCAGCTTCCGGACGTTTCACCTGTGTCAACAATGGGCTTCTTCAGCGTGAAAGTGGAATGATGAAACTGATCTTGAAATGATGAAACTTGAAAAAAAAAACATTTCACTTTCACGCTGAAGAAGCCCACTGTAGACATGGGCGAAACGTCCTGAAGCTCCAGCTCCTATAGGTCAAGGCAACAAATCTCAGAAAGCCACTCTGCAGCATCATCAGCCGGCTATGTAACCCCGCAACTACAACTCTTGCCGACCTTCCCTGAAACAAGGGTAACATTGAAAAAGTGAACTGTATGGGTGGTCAGCCTCATATCAACCTACAAGTCAAGGAAGTCTAAAACTCCTACTCAAAAACCTTACAGTCTTAAAACTTTATGAAAGTTTTTTTTTCGGGGGGCCTTTTTGCGACGGCTACACCGCACATACTCGTAGTTAGTTAGAGAAATCAGAATGGATTGATAGATGTCAATGCAGCTGGTATGTTTTATTTTCACTCACAGAGCAGGCGTGGCGGAGGCCTCTGGCAACTTGCGGGTCATCTGCAGACACATTACCCAAAAACTGTGACTGTTCCTGTCACACCATTCCTCCATAGCTCTGCGTCATGTGTCATTTTTATTTTGGAATATATTGTTATGTAAATATGAAATGTAAATATTGAAATAAGTATGGGTAGTTATAGTTATAAGAATCCTCATAAGTATTGGTGGGTAGGATCGATAATTGTGTATAAGTGTAGAATTCTCTAGGCTAAGTAGGTATTTGTTATAATTATAGGAATTCTGTATTGTATTGGTAGGTAGGATTGATGGTTGTAGAGAAGTCTCTAGGTATTACGTGAAGCATCGAGAAATAATAATTACTTTGCCTTTCTGGAACTGTCTAGCAATTATAGCCACTAGATTGTACTGCTCTAAAGAGTATAAAAGGTGCAAGTGGCCTGCAGGGCCAGCAGTATCATACGAGACTTACAAACACATAGAACTAACTTTATCAGTGAACAGAAACCAAGTGGAATAGTCGAGAAAGCTTTGTAAAAATAAATTCTGTAAAAGTGTAAAATAAATAACTGTATAAGAAGACATGTGTATTTTAATTTGAAAGACTTTTGAACCCAATTTTGTAACAATATGTTAGTGTGTCGTTTTTTCCCTGGTTTTGTCACTTGTTGAACCTATTGACATACCTAAGGAAATTGTAAAGGTCTTGACGTTATAACTTTTTTTCCGGGCTATGTAGCCGTGCTCTGGTTGGTTTTCATTCCGTAAAGTTTCGCCCATAGGCTTCGATGGGCATTATCAACGATTAGCCAGGCGCTTGGGTCTTCTCAGAGGCTCTTGAACCGGCGCTGGCCTTTGAGTTAGTCTACACAGCTTGAAAAAAAAGTTATTATGTCACCGGCCGTGAAAGCTTTAATCTACAATTATGTTGTAACGATCTTCCCTTCTCGTTCGGAGATATGAGGTAGAGCAAAATTATATGTAAGACTAAAATATAACATGATAAAAGAACTTTCTGAGATGACTCAAAATTTGTGGAGATCCATAACATCGGACTCCATAACTTCATATAACATCGGACCGGTCCGTAGGCCGTAGTGGCAACACTTCGGACTCGTAAATGGAAGGTTGTGGATTCGGATCCCGGCGGAGCACACAAAAATACCATTAATATTTCGCATGTGCTCTTCGCTGGGTTGAAGAATTCATAAGCCTTTACCAATGACCGGTCACCAAGGGTCCATCCAGCCTTACAGCAACTGGGTCTTGCTTGAGTATTGGCGCTTTGTAGCGACGACCAAGCTCGTACACCTCTGCGGCACTACAACAAGTGTCATAGACCCCTAGAGTCTTTAGAATCTAGGGAGTCTCCCGCACAGGATTTCTTAAAAAAAAAAAAAAAAAAACAGAAGGTGGAGAGACTACCTACAGCTGCTGACAAAGCTAAATGATGGTAAGGGGTCACCACACCTGTTCCAGGGAAAGTCAGCAAGAGTTGCAGGGTGTATGTTCATTTGAGATTTGGGTTTTTATATTTTAAGTCCACATGAGGCATGTTTAAGAGCGAACTTATTCGTGTCTGCTTGTGAAAATGCATATAATGTTCATCCCCAAAGTTACATATTTTTGCAACATATATAAGATTAGATTAGATTAGATCAGACTATCAGCTGTTCACTTGCGGCCATTTTGGATTGACAGGTCTTCATACAAATATTACCGATTTCGGTAGGTAAGAATTACCGTGGTGATGGTTGTTCCTTGACTTGTAGGTTGGTATGCGCCTGACCACCCAACTGTAAAAAATGGTTCACTTTGCCAATGTCACCCCTGTTTCAGGGAAGGACGGCAAGAGTTGCAGGGCTTATGTTCATTAGAGATTGGGTTTTTATAATGTAGGTCCACATGCGGCATGTGTTAGTGCGAAATTATACATGTCTGCTTGTGGGAATGCATTTAATATTAATCTTAAATGATGTATATCCTTGCAGCTTAGATTAGATTAGATCAGATGAGACTTCCAGCCCATGACAAGCACTGCATGTACCGATGCCAAGAAAAACTTACAAATGGGCGCACTTCTTCAGAGAGACAGATTAATTTCCAAGCTGCAGTCGAACTTCTACTTCTGGTGTGGCAGGGCGACGCGGGATCTCGACCATGGTACACAAATAATTTATGTCCGATGGTTTTTTTATTGGCGGGCACGCACAAGAAGCGCGCGGCAGAAAAAGGCGCAGCAGACCTGTCACCGTGCCTGCCTGCGCTGGAGGAAGGAGGGGACGTGGGGACAAAAAGCCAGGGAGAAAAGAGAGGAGAAAAAACGCAAGCAAAACAAACGGCCGATTCCGCTAAGTCGATCGGGCTGCGGTGGTGTAATGGGCAACATTTAAGTACACGACAAAGAAAATTATTAGAAATGTTTTTAGTCTTTTAGAAAAGAAAGTTATTCTCTGCGCAATAGAGCAATTTCAAAATTCTTTTTCTTGTCGATTCAAATTCTTTTTGTATAAAACTGCGTGAATTTTATTTTTATTTGTCTGTTTTACAAAGTTATTAAGTTTGAATTTACGCGAGAAACCCGCTCCTTGGATTGAATGAGTGACGTCGCAATCGCAACTAAACTACACATATAGTGTAACTTCTTGCCTGTGTTATCCCCGAAGGGGTCGCATGTGGCGATTCGAAACCTATTTATTTTTACGGGTAATGGGGCCGGCTTCACACCAACCACTTTCAGTTGAAGTGGGGGTTTCTCAGCTCCCGGGGGGCTGGTTCTCATTTCTTGAGAAGGCTGACTACCTACACCTTGGGATCGAACCCTAGCTCTCGGCATGGAATGCAAGCATTCTACCAATTGAGCTATCGACCTTTTTACGAGCATGATCATCGTCGCTACAAAGCGCCAATTCTCAAGCAAGACCCAGTTGTTGTAAGGCTGGATGGAACTTTTGATGACCGGTCTTTGGTAAAGGTTTATGAATTTTTCAACCCAGGGAATAGCAAATTTGAAAATATAAATGGTTTATTTTTTGTGCTCCGCCGGGATTCGAGCTCACAACTTCCATTCAGAGTCCGAAGTGTTACCACTGAACTACGGACCGGTCAAGACAAAAATAATAAAACAGAATCTCTCGAAAGACCAGTCGATAGCTCAGTTGGTAGAGTACTCGCATTCCGAGTGCTCGGGTTCGAATCCCACCGAGGGTGTCAGAAATAATTTCCCGTTGCGGGGCTTATTTCAAACACAAAATAAAATACTCGTGAAAACTTTCTAACTAAGTACTGGATTTTCCCTCTTCTTTAGTGTATTCTTTCGTAGAAAATAGGAAAAAAGGTGAATTTATCTGAGAAACCCATGTGAGCTTAATATGTCACTCTCTCAGTTTTACCTTTAAGGTATCGATTTTTAAGATACCTATTTCCTTGGTTGTGGACCTCTGACCGGCCACTGTTCACTGTATTTTACATTCATCGTTCGCGAACCAAAATAAACAAAAACAACACTTATTTATGGTTTTCTAATATTTGAAATGTCGTTCCCTGTATTATTATTATTATTTGCGATGCGTCTTTTTGCTACTCATATTATGAAATTATTTATTGATTTAAATACCATAAAATATGCTGGTCGGATAATCAAAACATTCCAATATGAAATAAGCAAAAAAAAAGTTAAATTAAAATTATTCATCTCATCTACCATTTGATTCAAAGATGACCTTTCAATATAATTGTATTAAGAATCAAATTCTACACAATCTGAGCTAAGAAAAAAACGTACAACATGATAATGTGAGAGTTGTTAAAATATTTTTAAAATCAATTTCCAGTTTTCATTATAAGTACACATTGGTCCAGTACGTATACAAACATTGTTCATGTGAAATTACCTGAGATGGACATAAAACAAACAAGCACTAAGGGCAGGAATAGATTGTAATTAAATCTGTCTAATTATAAAAATATAGTAGCTATCCATGTATAGTTTTTATTCACTTTTCTTTCTTTAAGCAAAAAAAATATTTTATCAAACGTCAAACGAAAAGAAATTCGCCGCCATTATAATATTATTCTCGATTCAAAATAAGAATGTCGCTTTATTGGTCACGATCGAAAATCAATGCGCATGCGCGGGGCACATCTCAAGGCCGAACGAATGAAAAACCTATCGCCGTCCCTTGCGGGCGCGAATGATTTAAGGCCGGCAAAAAGAGATAAACGATGTCGTTTTTTCCTCCCTTAAAAGGTGCGCCATTTATTCTTGCGTGCTTTTTTATTCCCGCTTTAAGGCTGATGGTGAAAAACAGGCTGGCCAAAATATTTCAACATTTCAACGTTTTTGTAGCCTACCGCATCTCATAAATGCACTTTGAATTTGTTTATTTTTAACAAGTATAATGTTATATCAATGAGATTCGCACGTGAATTGACATAGACAAAATTGTGTCGTCGAGACGGCCAGGTTTCTAGGGGATACTTTGCATAATGCATGCCAATATTTTGTTATCGGTTGCTAAGTATGGCAGTCCCATACAAAATATATCGATGCATACATGACCGATGTTTGCTGACCGAGAAAATAATTCTGAATTCAAAAATGTTCCGATCTGCTTATGTAAAGAATGATTTTCATCCATTAGGTACCGCGAGCATAGTAGCTACATTTTCCAATGTCACCCCTGTTTAAAAAAGTTTGGCAAAAGTTGCAGGGCTTATGTTCATTTGAGATCTATGATATTGTGGTGCATCAGTACAGAAGATGAAAGAAAACCAGATATCTGAAATCAGATAAAAAGAAGATAATCCGAAAATTGTGCGTGCCCACCCCTAGTAGTGGGCCCGCGAGAACGAGCGGGAGTATAAAACGCGTACGCCGCGCTCCAAACAGGCAGACACACTGAGACCACGGAACGAGCAACATCTTACCGCGCTCCCGCCAAAATTGCAAGCCGTCTCGCGTTCCCGCCGATTTCCAAGCAGAGACGCAAAACAACTTTGCACCGTCGCCTGGACGTCTCCGCAGACCACTACATCATCACCAGAGAAACTTCGAGACCACCGAGCGGACATCTACATCTCCCGCCAAAATCTCAAGACATCTCTCGCGTTCCCGCCGATTTCCAAGCAGAGACGACATCTTACCTCGTGCCTTCGCCTGGACATCTCCAGCTTCATCATACCTTCACCTGGACATCTCCAGCTTCGCCACATCTTCACCTAGAAGATTCTCAAGACCTCGCCCGGAACAGACTTGAGGCAACCGTCTCCTACAGCACACTGCTCACATCACAACACAAAAGGCCCTTCTTAGGGCCACTTTTAATTTTCCTCAAAAGTTTACAGTTTTTTCTCCTGCTCACAACAAAAGGTCCTTGTTAGGGCCAATCTGAACTTCCTCAAAAGTTTCAAGTTACGTCCTAATTGCCACTTTCCATATTTCCTTTCCTTCCCCCACTTCAAGCATCAAGCATCCTGCTCGCCTCACAAGCAAGGCGGATTAAGGAGGACTTCCGCCTGGACGCAGCTTGAAGACCGGAAGATTGCAACCAAGACAACATTTTGAATTACCTTTGATTGAACAGTACTGACTGCATTAAAAATATACACTTTCAAATACGGGCTTTCAATTCTCACCACACACACAACCTCCAAAGTGGTGACGCCCGACGTGATTTAAAACAAAAAATTTGGTGACCCGTAATAATCAATCAAAGTGCAGTAACATTTTTAAACATTTTATCAAAGTGCAAGAACAATGGAAGCCGCCAAAGTGAGCATCAAGATGCCGCCATTCTGGCGTAAGAACGTCGGTCTGTGGATCGCACAAGCTGAGACCCAATTTCAACATGCTGGAGTTACCGTGGACAGCACAAAATACTTCATACTCGTCGGTGGCTTGGATCAAGACGCACTTGAATGTGTCGCCGATGTCATCATGGCGCCTCCGGCGGAGAAGATGTACGACACGCTGAAGAACGCTCTCATCGACCGGTTCAAGGAATCTGAGGAAAAATCCCTAGCAAAGCTGTTACATGGACTCTCCTTGGGAGACAAGAAACCTTCAATGCTGCTCCTCCAAATGAAGCAGCTTGCAGGATACAAACTTCAAGACAGCCCAATTCTTCGCAGCCTGTGGTTCCAGCACCTGCCGCAACAAGCCCAGACGATTTTATCTGTGTCGCCTGACCAGCCACTGGACCAACAAGCCGCAATAGCTGACCGCATTATAGAAGTCTGTCAGGGACCTTCTATCTACAGTATGACGCAGTTACCTACACCAGCTTCAAGCCAAGACTCTCTACGCCCACTGGTTACACAGCTCATCATGCAAGTAGGGGAGCTAACGAAGAAAATAGAACAGCTGGAAACAAAACTGCAGAGGCAAGGCAGAAGTCACAGTCGCGGACGCTCCGGGAACCGTTTCTCATCAAGCTCATCAAGAACAGCTGACGGTCTTTGCTTCTACCATAGTAATTTCGGAAACAACGCCAGAAAATGTCAACAGCCATGCAAAATGGCGGAAAACTTCAAAGGCGCTCAGTAATAGCAGCTTGCTCGACGCCGACGCCAACACAAAGCTGCAGATTACATGTGTGGGACTCGCTGTCATCTCAAAAGTTTCTGATTGACACGGGCTCAGACATTTCCGCCATACCACCCCGCCGCTTCTCCAACAATGCAACCAACACCCAACAGACAGCATTTCCGGAAATCTACGCAGCAAATGGCACCAGGATTCGTACTTATGGTACACAAGACATCAAGATCAGTCTCGGACTTCGCCGTGAGTTTGAGTGGACTTTTATCATCGCGGATGTCGGACAACCCATTATTGGAGCTGATCTTCTCCACCAGCACAACATATTAGTGGACCTACGTAGACAATGTCTTATCGATGGCACAACTCAGCTAATCTCAAGAGGACACAGAGCACCAGGACCATCGGCCAAGCTATCGATGATAAACAATCTTGACCCATACCACAAGATCATCTCCATGTATCCCACATTGATTCACTGTCAAGCAAAGGAAGCACCACAAGCAACGAAACACACAGTGACACACATCATCGAAACCAAGGGACAACCTGTCACAGCCAAAGCACGAAGATTAGCACCTGGACATCTGGAAGCCGCCCAACAAGAATTTGCCAAGATGATGAAACTAGGGATATGCCGCCCATCCAAAAGCAATTGGTCCAGCCCGCTGCATATGGTGAAAAAACCCAATGGAGGTTGGAGACCATGTGGAGACTACCGCGCCTTAAACGCCAAGACCACTCCGGACTGCTATCCCATACCGCACATCCACGACTTCGCACACCGCCTGCATGATGCGAAGATATTCAGTACATTGGACCTAGAACGAGCGTACCATCAAATCCCGGTCAACCCTGAAGATGTGAACAAAACTGCCATCATTACACCATTCGGATTGTTCGAGTTTACAGCCATACAATTTGGTCTCTGTAACGCAGCTCAAACATTCCAGAGATTTATTCACGAAGTTACCAGAGACCTGGGATTCTGTTTCACCTATCTTGACGACATTTTGATTGCGTCCAAGAACGAAGAACAACACACCGAACATTTGAAGACAATTTTCAAAAGGCTGTGCGAGTATGGACTGGTTATCAACCCCGAAAAGTGCAACTTCGGAAAACGAGAAGTTAGCTTTCTGGGATACAAGGTTACCGCAGCTGGAACTTCGCCACTGCCTGAAAAGGTGCAGCAGATCCTCGAGTTCCCCATACCACAAGAAGTGAGAGCACTCCGAAGATTCCTTGGCATGGTCAATTTCTATCGAAGATTTTTACCACACGCAATTAATGCGCAACGTGTTCTATTTGAAGCTACCTCAAACTACAAGAAAAATGACAAGAGACCCATCACATGGACGATCGAGTTGGAAAACGCCTTTAAAAAGTGCAAGGCCGACTTAGCCCAAGCCACTATGCTAGCACACCCCAAACCTGACGCGGAGCTATCACTTGTGGTAGACGCATCAGAGTTCGCCATGGGGGCAGCCCTGCAGCAACTTCAAGAAGGATCATGGCAGCCACTTGCATTTTTTTCAAGAAAATTCAGCGACGCACAGAGAAGATACAGCACGTACGACAGAGAACTGTCAGCTATATACGAAGCCACCAAATATTTTAGGCAGCTAATAGAAGGACGAATCTTTCACATCCTCACCGATCATAAACCATTGACATTTGCGTTCAGAAACAAGAGGAACTGCTCTACACCGAGACAAGAACGGCAACTGGACTACATCTCACAGTTTACAACAGATGTGAGGTATATACCTGGACCGGACAATGTAGTAGCAGACGCCTTGTCAAGAGTAGAGGCCATAACAATACCATCAACAATCAACTATGGAGATATCGCTAAAGCGCAGTCAACCGACCAAGAGCTAGAAAAACTCAAGAAGGAATCATCTCTGAAATTGCAACTCCAAGAAATACCTGGTACAGCCCTTGCTCTCTGGACAGATACCTCAACGGGAACGTCGAGACCTTTTATACCCAAGGACATGAGACACGAGATAATCAGGATGTACCATGAAAATGCACACACCGGTACAAAAGCAACGTACAGGACTCTGAAAACGAGATTTGTATGGCCTGGACTGCAACGTGATGTCACACAATACGTACGCACGTGCATCACGTGCCAGAAAACCAAGATCACACGGCACACAACAAGCCCGATACAAAGTCTCCCCACACCGGACTCAAGGTTCAGCTATATCCACATAGACCTTGTAGGACCACTGCCGTCATCACAGGAATACACATACATCCTAACAATGATTGACAGGTTCACCAGATGGCCTGAGGCGGTCCCACTGAAGGACATTACCGCTGAGACAGTCGCAAAAGCATTGTTGACAAATTGGATCGCCAGATTTGGCGTACCGTCCCACATTGTAACTGACCAAGGACGCCAATTCGAGTCGCAGCTTTTCAGAGACGTCACACGCCTCATTGGAGCCAAACATATACACACCACCGCATATCATCCGCAGTCAAATGGATTGATCGAGAGATGGCACCGCACCTTAAAAGCCGCCATACGCTCCCAAACAACGTCAAGATGGACTGAAGTCCTGCCAATGATCCTCTTAGGACTGCGGAACGCAATCCGGGAAGACATTGCGTACTCACCAGCTCAACTCACCTACGGCACAACACTACGCATGCCAGGTGATTTTTTTGAGAACTCCACACCAACAGAACCTGATACCTTTGCAAATAAACTACAGCTAACCCTACAAAATATCAGACCGGTACCCACCTCAAACCACAAGAAGGAGCGACCATTCGTGCACAAACATCTACAAGAGTGCACACATGTATTTGTGCGTGTTGACTCACACAAGACACCTCTACAAGCGCCATATGAAGGACCTTTCAAAATCGTTCAGAAAAACGATAAATACTTCATGGTCGACTTCAGTGGGAAAACCAAAACAATCTCAATAGATCGTCTGAAGCCAGCATACATGCCAGATGAAACATACACATCACACGGACCAGAACATTCACAACGGCCCGAAGCAGATGTACCAAACACAGCAACACCAAGGCCACTCAGCCCAGGACCTTCAAATCAACCCGAAGCAGAAAACACCAAAACAAGGTCAGGAAGACGAGTGACCATCCCCAAAAGATACTTGTAAAAGTATTTCCTCACCCCGCTGCAGCCGACTCCCCAATTTCACCCAGCGCAACGAGGCACTGGAGGATTGGAAGTCGCTCACCATAGCTGCACAGCGTAGCAACAAACAACAATCCCGCTGCCCAAGCAGCAAACGCCGAACTACGGCACAGCAATCAATGCTACAACAAACAGCAACCGCTGAGCAACAAACAACCAACCCCGCTACAACAAGTAGTACAATTCCTCACCACAGGACAACAGCCTGGAAAAACCAGAGGAACTCTATAAATCTGGAGACAACCTGACGACGCCTCAAGATCCTCATCAGGACCGCTGCAGATGACTTCACAATCCTGCCTCCGCATCCGCCTAGGAGGATCGTAAGCTCACACATCTGTCAGCACACACACCAGATACAACGTAGAATCTCTTATCCTGCTACGACGAGTAGTACCTTCATCTTCTGCACAAAAACATCGCATCAATAACGCTCACTTCAAGACGTCATTGACACTGGAGGGGGCCTCTGTGGTGCATCAGTACAGAAGATGAAAGAAAACCAGATATCTGAAATCAGATAAAAAGAAGATAATCCGAAAATTGTGCGTGCCCACCCCTAGTAGTGGGCCCGCGAGAACGAGCGGGAGTATAAAACGCGTACGCCGCGCTCCAAACAGGCAGACACACTGAGACCACGGAACGAGCAACATCTTACCGCGCTCCCGCCAAAATTGCAAGCCGTCTCGCGTTCCCGCCGATTTCCAAGCAGAGACGCAAAACAACTTTGCACCGTCGCCTGGACGTCTCCGCAGACCACTACATCATCACCAGAGAAACTTCGAGACCACCGAGCGGACATCTACATCTCCCGCCAAAATCTCAAGACATCTCTCGCGTTCCCGCCGATTTCCAAGCAGAGACGACATCTTACCTCGTGCCTTCGCCTGGACATCTCCAGCTTCATCATACCTTCACCTGGACATCTCCAGCTTCGCCACATCTTCACCTAGAAGATTCTCAAGACCTCGCCCGGAACAGACTTGAGGCAACCGTCTCCTACAGCACACTGCTCACATCACAACACAAAAGGCCCTTCTTAGGGCCACTTTTAATTTTCCTCAAAAGTTTACAGTTTTTTCTCCTGCTCACAACAAAAGGTCCTTGTTAGGGCCAATCTGAACTTCCTCAAAAGTTTCAAGTTACGTCCTAATTGCCACTTTCCATATTTCCTTTCCTTCCCCCACTTCAAGCATCAAGCATCCTGCTCGCCTCACAAGCAAGGCGGATTAAGGAGGACTTCCGCCTGGACGCAGCTTGAAGACCGGAAGATTGCAACCAAGACAACATTTTGAATTACCTTTGATTGAACAGTACTGACTGCATTAAAAATATACACTTTCAAATACGGGCTTTCAATTCTCACCACACACACAACCTCCAAAATATCATTATGATTAAAAAAAAATTAAATTTGTCATGTATGTTCCTTGACTTATAGGTTGTTATGCGGCTGACCACCCATACTGTAAAAAAAAATTGGTTCACTTTGCCAATGTCACCCCTGTTTCAGGGAAGGACGGCAAGAGTTGCAAGGCTTATGTTCATTTGAGATTGGGTTTTTATATTGTAGGTCCACATGCGGCATGTGTTAGCGCGAAATTATACATATATTATCTGCTTGTGGGAATGCATTTAATATAAATCTTAAATGATATACATCTTTGCAGCTTAGATTAGATTAGATTATGTTCATTATAGATATACGAACATAAGCCCTGCAACTTTTGCTGATCTTCCCTGAACAGGGTTGACATCACAAATCACGGAATATATGATATCATACGCTGCTTTAGTTCTTGTTTGCCGTATAGACCAGTGGTTCCCAAACTATGGTACGCGTACCACCAGTGGTACGCGACGCTTCTCAAGGTGGTACGCAAGCAGCCATGGCCATAGGAAATACATAGTTAATAATAAGATAAAACGTTTTTCAATTTCGCGCTTAAAGTTAAGTACAACTGAGCCAAATATTTGCTCTTTTGTTTCGAACATGCAGCACCATTTTTCAGACTAAGACAGGCCTGTCCCGCCACGATTACAAAAATACTAATGTTGGACACCCCTGCACTAAGAGTATTGTATTTTTTTCTATTGTCTTGTCTTGTCTTGTATCCTGCCGCCATTCCTCTAGGGGTGGCCAGTACCTCCACATAAGTGCCTCCACTTGACTCTGTCCCTGCATACTTCTTTCATCTCATCTAATTTCATCACTCTTTTCATGCATGCTCTTCTCTTGTTTCCACTCTGTAAATTCCATTCATGCGCAATCTCACTTATCTGATCAATCCATTCTTTTCTAGGTCTTCCCCTTCCACGCTTACCTATTACATTCCCTTTATACACTCTTTTTGTCAGTTGGTCTTCATTCATCCTTTCAATATGTCCAAACCATCGCATCACACTTCTTTGAATTTTCACTTTCACGCTTTCTTTTACTCCGCATTCATTCATAACCCATTCGTTTCTCACTCTATCTTTCAGTGTTTTTCCTGTCATACTTCTCAAATGAGCCATTTCTACGGTGCATACCTTATTTACTTCTCTTTCATTCACCGTCCATGACTCGCTTCCATACATCAGGGTCGGCAACAATATACAATTGTGTACCGCCATTTTCATTTTCTTTGGTATCCTTTTATTCTTCGCTATTCTTCGCTATAATAAATAAATAAGCATAATGTTTTCATTAAAACAGTTGCAGTTTTTATTACTTTACCATTTGAATGATTTTTTAAACTGTTGTACTTCAGTGGTACGCCACTGATTAATAATTTCATTAGTGGTACGCGAAATTAAAAGTTTGGGAACCACTGGTATAGACCATTAAGCAAATTTTACAGGAGCAATGTTTTTGTGTTTTGTTATTGTAATTGACAACATCGTTATTCAATTACCTATTTTACCGAAAGTTCTGTAAGTCTGGCATTATAATAATCCATACAAATCATCATAATTTTACGATTAATACTAAAAAAAACATTTTAAAATGGATATACGCCAAAGATGCGCAACGAAAATTACGTAAAGTGGAGATGTGGCAATATAATCGGACTTTGACCGGCCGTAAGCACCAGGCGTAAGCGCCAAAATACATATAACATATGTAACAATGTGTCGGTGTGACGTCATGCCCACGCGCTTCTGTGATTGGCTTACAATTGTAGACGACGCAGTCACGCATGCACCTCTAGCGATTAGTGGATATACGGCACTCGAGAACTGAAATAAAATTTCAAACACAGAAAATCGTATGTCAAAATGTTGAATAGCTCGCACATTTGAAGACAAGTACGTATTTTTCTTAGCTCAGATTGTGTAGAATTTGATTCTTAAGACAACTGCATTAAAACAAGAACTGGGGGAGCGATTACCAAAGTGAACCATTTTTTTACAGTAGGGGTCAGCCTCATACCAACCTTGATTCTCCATCCATAATCCAATATTAAGTTGCTTAGTGAATTATTTCAAATCGAAAGTTCTAGATCAATTAAATGAAAAAATAAAAGGAGAAGCATGTGTTTATTTAGCAGAAAACAAATAAGTACTATTGTAATTTTTAATTTTTATGTAAGTAAATATTGCAAGAATTTAAAAATAGCACGTCGATAGGCTGTGTCGCCAGTTGAACTCCAACGCGGTATTTGTTTTATTTTGTTTTGCGCGTTATTTACAAATACAGGTGGCCATTGCAGGTTTATTATGCAGGCCAGCATCCAGTGTTCACAACGACAATTATTTATCTAAAGAAAATTGTTAAATTCTTGTTATTATTAGTTTAAAGTAGATAAAACGCAAATGCAAGTAAGATACACATATAGTGTAACTTCTTGCCTGCGTTATCCCCGAAGGGGTCGCATGTGGCGATTCGGGACTTATTGAATTTACGGGCAAGGGGGCCGCCTCACACCAACCACTTTCAGTTGAAGTGAGGGTTTCCCAGCTCCGGGGGGCCTGGTTTTCTTTCTTGTGAAGGCTGAGTAAGCCTTGAGATCGAACCCTTGCTCTCGGCAATCGACCTGTTTACGAGCGTGATCGTCGTCACTATAAAGCGTCAATTCTTAAGCAAGACCCAGTTGCAAGGCTGGATGGACCTTTGGTGACCTGTCATTGGTAAAGATGTATGAAATTTTCAAACCAGGGAAGAGCAAGTTGAAAAATATAAAGGATATTTTTCTGTGCTCCGCCGGGATTCGAACCCACAACCTTCCATTTAGAGTCCGAAGTGTTACCACTGAACTACTCGTATTTTATAATAGACACATATGTATAGTGTTACTTCTTGTCGCGTTAGGTACCCCCGAAGGGGTCGCATGTGGCGATTTAAACCTATTTATTTTTACAGGTAAGGGGGCCGGCCTTACGCCAACCACTTCATGAAGTGGAGGGTTCCCAGCTCCCGAGAGGGCTGGTTCTCATTTCTTGTGAAGGCTGAGTAATCCTTGTAGGGTATTTTATTTTGGGGTTGGAAATAAACACCGAAACGGGAAATCATTTCTGACACCCTCGGTGGGATACGAAACCGAGCTCACGGCATGGAATGCAAGCACTCTACCAACCGAGCTATCAACCGAACAGTGATCACAGTCTTAAATTATCTTGAATTATACATCATCTTAAGTCAGATGAAAGGGAAAGATTTTTTGTAACCTGGATTCGGCCCTGTGACGTCACAAATGTCAGCATATGTGACGGACGTGATGTTTGGGCTTCGCGCGCAACAGCGTGAATGGGTGCGCGCGCAACTACACAAATACATACATACATACAGTATGGGTACTACCAACTGCACCGACTTGCAATGCAATGACATTTTTTTTTTCAAAAACATTTACGAGTTCCCAAGGTTCTTAACCTCTGAACCTGGACTGCACTCAAGTGTTCCACGACAAATCGGTCACTGACAACCCGTCCACGGACAGCTCGACCACGGACAAATCTGTCACACGATAGTTCGTCCGCACGACTTTTCGTTCAACGACATTTCAGTCACATGCACAAAGAATATGATGAGATGGTTTGGGCATGTGGAAAGAATGAATGATGATAGCCTGACAAAGTATGTATACAAAGAAAGTGTGAAAGGAAAAAGAGAAAAGGGACGACCGAGAAAAGTATGGAGGGATCAGATTGAGGAGATTGTGAAAGAATGGGATATAAAAAGTGAGCGTAAAAGAAGAAAATGCATGAAAAAGGTGATGGATATGAAGGAATTGAAAGAGGTATGTCAGGATAGGAAAAAATGGAGGCAACTCTGCAGAGGCTCTGGCCACCCCTAGCGGAATGGCGACAGAGTTACAGTTAAAGAGTTACAGTTACAGCAATAGGTAAAACCGGTCCATAGTCCAGTGGTAACACTTCGGACTCGTAAATGAAAGGTTGTGGCCGTTGTAGGTTCGAATCCCGGCGGAGCACAAAAAGTATACCATTTACATTTTCAAATTTGCTCTTCGCTCAGTTGAAAATTTCATAAAACGTGTACCAAAGACCGGTCAGCAAAAGGTACATCCAGATTTACAGCAACTGGGTCTTGCTTGAGAATTGGCGCTTTCTACAGCGACGACCAAGCTCGCAGAGGGCTCTTGAGGTGTGATACTCACAAAAATAGCGCTCACCAAATAATTTAAAACTGAATACGTGCTTATCCACTAATTTGAGAAATCGTGGATAAAATATTTTATTGGGATTAACTTCTCATAGTGAGTGAACTAATGATAAGAAAGTGCTCATAACAAACTTCTAAGCTACAGGATTTTCACACTTTCGTTAGTGTTTTTTCTCGTAGAATACAGGAAAAGGTGCATTTATCTATGAAACCCACGTAAGCTTAATATGTCACTTATTCAGTTTTACCTTTAAAAAGGTATCGATATGGTCCACCGACAGCTCAATCACAGAAAACTACATTAAAATTAAACTATAGTAATTACAAAAGATATTCGGAAATCAAATTTTAAGTGTGGACCAACTGTCATGTGTGACAAAATTGTCCGTGACCGACATGTCCGTGTGTTCCTTGACTTATTGTTTGGTATGCAGCTGACCACCCATGCTGTAGAAAATGGTTCACTTTGCCAATGTCACCCCTGTTTCAGGGAAGGTCGCCAAGAGTTGCAGGGTGTATGTCCATTTGAGATTTGGTTTTTATGTTGTAGGTCCACATGCGGCATGTTTAATCGCGAACTTGTACGTGTCTGCTTGTGAGAATGCATGTAATTTGAATCTCCAATGTTACTATATCTTTGCAACTTAGATTAGATTAGATTAGACCGACGTGTCTGTGGGCGAGTTGTCTTTGACCGATTTGTCGTGACACGCACCACATAAAATTTTATGTTCAAACTTGGCTTCTTATTAAAAATATATGTAAAATAGAACAGCTCCTCTAGAGAGCGTTGTACTTTTCATACATTTATAGTGAAACGCTATGGGCTGTAAAGATTTTTCATACTTGGTTATTGAACTGATTTAAAATATCGACATTATTTTAACCATTTTACTTTACTTCTTTATCTATCTATCTATAATCTAAGTTGCAAAGATATATAAGCACATTTAAATTTCATATTGAATATGCATTCCCACAAACAGACACGTGTTGGTTCGCGAGCTTTTACATGCTGCATGTGTACATACTAAATAAACCAAACCTCACATGAACATAAACTTTGTTAATCCTGCCGCCTTTCTCTGAAACCGTGGTGGCATTGGTAAATGTGAATCAAGTTTACCGTGAACTGTTTACAAGTGAACCGCCCCCTAGCCTGTAAAATTAAATAGGTTTACTCGACACATGCGATTTCTTCGGAGAGAACGCGGCAAAAAGTCACACTATATGTGTTGTTTAGTTGCATGCTGGTAAATGGATGTAGAATGCCCAAGATATAAATGTCTGGAGAGATAGGTATGAGGGAGGCCTATGTTCAGCAGTGAAAAAGAATGGCTGCCTAAATACGTATATAAGATAAGGGATAAATAAATAAATAAATTGGATCTAAATAAGCGATAAGCTTCAAGTAAAAGTTGTACAATTTTGTGATATTAAAAGAAGAAGAAATTACACATTTTGAATTTACCGCACACGAGCAGACTCTAGCGGATTTTAGGAAAAAGTTTTTTCATAGTTGTCAAATTTGTATGGCAGTCAAATGTGAAACTAAAGCAAACTAATAATAATTGGATTCACTTATTTTTACATTAAAAACAATCAAATGACTTAAATAAATATAAAATTTGTTATTAGTAGTAGAAAAGTGAGCATTTTTTCTTATAATAACTGGTTGTCAATTTATTTAGTTGCTGTTTTGAGTAATACAGAACACTGTTTTACCAACTTTACTGCCAATAAAACATGTGCGCTCAACATTATACAAGCGTTATCTGTACTACACATTACTAAATCTAGATTAAATTACTTTTCTTTTCAAAGTATTTGTAACATTGAAGTATTATTAATCTGAAAATTAATTATTAACACACACTTATGACGACTAATTAACAAGATGCAAGATATTTTCGTGTGAATTAAAATTCTTAAACCATAAGGTCCGCACGTGAATTGAAATAGACAATGTGGTGTTGTCATCCGGCCAAGTTGCTCGGAAAAGGGCATACAAATATTTAGTTTCAGGTTGCTAAGGACGGCAGTGCCATACAAGACTAGTGTTTGCCCGTCAAGAAAAAAGTTTCAATTTCAATGATATTCCGACCTCATTAACGCTTTTCAAGATCCACTTATTTGTTTTTGCATTCAGGCCCGGATTAAGACCATTGGGGGCCTTGGTGCGGGGAAAGTCAGGGGGCCCCCAACCCTCTATTCCCTCCCTCCAACACCTCCCCGCACCAACCAAAAAATGTATACTTATTGCGAACCATAACGATTGCCGACGGCTCTTTAAGTTTGTTTTTGGGAAACCTCTTCGGGGGGTCTATGACACATGTTAGAGCGAGCTTCGTTTTATCCTTTTTGTACAAAAATGCTTCTTCGGTCTCGAATGCTGCTTTTGATTCGGACCCTAAAAACAATTTAAAGTAAATATCTCCAATAACTTATTTCCAAAAAGTCTATGAGGGCGTGGTCGTGAATGTTTTAACGCCTGAGCCCTCGAACAAATTTGTGTCAAAAAAATATTTGAGTATATTTTTCTAAAACGTCTCGCGGGGTCCTAGGACGCAGAGTGCCTGATTCAATCGCACAGCTCGAACCGCCCTTAATCCGGGCCTACCTTTATAAAGCCTTCTTCACAATTTTTCATAAAACACACATTCACCTCAAAACTATGAGAACTTGGCTTTTCATGACTCATTCCTTTGCCAAACTGCCCGTTTATGGAATTATCTACCAGTGTCTGTGTTCCCTTATCAATTTAATCCGGTTTTATTCCAAACCAATATCAATAGTCACTTCCTTGCAGCGCCTCACGACAGAAGCAACAATTCAAGCAACACCTTTGCAGCACCCTTCCAGGGTGACATAGCCCCTCAAGCCTTTAAAGAAGTGGGGAGCCTCCAGCACAGGATTTCTCAACAAAGCCTTCATAATTAAATAATAATAAAAACAAAACTTACACATAATAAAAAACAATAAATTTAATGTCATAAAAACATTTTATAAATTCAAAATGACTTACATTATTCTCAAACCACCCCTGGAACACACTAAATACTTTACGCGAGTATTAATATAATAAACAGTAATTTACATGTGTTAGCGCAAGCTCCCGGCTTCTCCTTCTATGTTGGCTTTCACATGGCACTTTATTTTATTTCAAGTAATCCATTGAAAATATTTTTAAGCACACTTAATTCCCGTCACTTTGATATAATATATAAAATATTTTATAGCCCTACGAGATATTTTAATAGAAAAAATATTAACGTCGCATTTTTGCCGGCTTTCTTATGATGGTACTCAGTTGAATGAAGAAGAAAAAGAAGACAGCGGTGCACCGCCCACTGTTTTTTTTAAATGCAACACTCATTTTAATAACACAAACGTGTTATATTTAAATAGTTAATGAATCAATGGCGGAAATCAACTTTTTGATATATTTTTCATCCAATTTGATTTATCGTATACACTTATTAATTTTTATATCACTTTTCAACATTTCAAAAAACGTGTTGAAAAAAAAAATACATTTACCCGCGAACTTTAAATTTACGAAATCGAGCGCAAAACACCGCGCACTTTCTTAAAATACCGACACAGACTGCTGACAGTGCGATCGAGATTCTATTTAAGTACTTTCTCTTGCTCAGTGACTTTCTCAAATTGTGATTGGTTGGGGGCGTGTATTAACGATTGCAGGGTTGATATTCCACATGGTGAGAGCGTTTTAATTTGTCAGTTTTACACGACAGAGGTTTCGCTTACTTATATATTTCAAGCTAATTAAAGAAATCAACAGTTGATATCGTCCCACTAAAGAATCAAAGTCAGCTGTTGTTTAGCAAAACTACCAAATTTATTTTCCTTGTCACCGAACTCAAAGTACAAAGTATCATGGTGATACGAGCGTTCCTAAGCTACACTAGTGTAACTTCTTGCCGCGTTCTCCCCGAAGAGGTCACATGTAGCGAGTCGAACCTATTTATTTTCATACGATTTCTTCGGGGATAACATGATAAGAAGTCATACCATATGCTCAGCTAAGTCCGGTCGATGGCTCAGTTGGTAGAGTGCTTGCATTCCATGTCGTGAACTCGGGTTCGAATCCCACTGAGGGTGCTAGAAATGATTTCCCATTTCGGTGTTTATTTCAAACTCCAAAATAAAATACCAGCAAGGCTTACTCAGCCTTCACAATAAATAAGTACCAGCCCTCTCTGGAGCTGGGAAACCCCTACTTCAACTGAAGTGGTTGGCGTAAGGCCGGTCCCCTTATCTGTATAAATAAATAGGTTCAACTCGCCACATGCGAAATGTCCCCCTTCGGAGAAAACGCGGCAAGAAGTTACACTACATGTGTTTCGATGACGTACTTGAAATGTTGGCTCTTCTCACCGAATAGGCAACATGGCCGCTGTCAACAAATACTCGCTGGACATGTTGTTGTCAACACGCTAGAACGTCACAAAAACACAGTAATTCAACAAAAAATACAGTTTTACAATCCAAATTGTGCAATATTAGACAATAGATGAACGCTTCGTGAACCGCAGGAGAGAAAATTCTCAAAAAAAATGTCGGAAAGGTAAGATATTGCGATCTAATCTTTTGTGTCAAATCGTACGCTGAATGTTGTTTCTGATGAAATTTCTTGTATATTTTTTATATACTTCACTTGATTGTCCACCTAGATAACAGAATTTACCGTAATTTTCAATATTTACATGCTGTAATGTGCTACAAACGTGTAGAATTTTTAATTCGATAGTTATGCAACTTTTTCGCAGGGCCCAGATGTTTTTTGTTTATTCCACTCTATAATGAAATGTCATTTTATGTAGACAGACATGTTTCCTCTTGATTGCTTTGATCTCATTTGATTTAAATCGCTTATTTGCCATTACGATTAATAAAACCTACTTTATATGGATGAAAACGAATTACCAAACTAATATTTAAATAAAAAGATATAAATTGTAATGGGGTCCGAAGATTATTGTATTTGGAACTTTTTCTCGGCGGGCAAACGTCAGTTTTTTATGGGACTGCTGCCATTAGCAACCTATAATCTAAGTTGCAAAGATGTGTTAGGATTTAGGATTCATATTAAATGCATGCCCGCAAACAGACGTGTGTAAGTTTGTGCTTACAAAGACTTCGTGTGTACTTACATATTCAAAACCTAACCTCAAATGAATGTAAACCCTGCAACTTTTGCCAACCTTCCCTCAAACAGGGGTGGCATTGTCAAAAGTGAACCATTTTTAAAGTATGGGGGGTTAGTCTCATACTGACCTGTTAGTCAAAAAACTAATATATAAATTTATTTATTAATGTTTAAGATTTACATTTAATGCATACCGATGAGCAGATCAGTATAACACATGCTGTATTTGTATACGTGTAGATATATGAGGAGGATTTATTTATTTTCTACATCGTAAAAGAGTGCCGTTTTTGTGTGTGTCACACCTCAAGGGCCCTCCCTATCAGGAATGGGATATTTCATAAAGGTGACGTTTCAGTGATCTGTTAGAAATGCCAACAGATTCCAAAACCCTCACTCCGGGTGGCAGTCTGTTCCACTCCATCGGTCCCGCAATCTGGAAAAAGCGATCCCCAAAATTAGTGCAACTTGTAATTACAAAGAACGTAAACCTCAAATGGGTATAGGCTCCACAACTTTTTGTGTCTTTCTTTTAAACAAAGACATAGGAAATAGTTAATATTCTTTACAGTATAGGTCAGGGGTGTCCAACTCAAAATCATGACGGGCCGGAATTAGTACTTTTTTAATTGTGGCGGGCTAGAATTTTTGTTGTTGTACTTTAGTTCATAATAATTATGTTGAGGGTAGGTTGAGGTATGTGGGGGAGTAGGCACGCAATTTTGAGAATTTATTTTGCCCCCAATTTGAAAAAAGCCGCTGCCTTAATTAGATCAAGAACATATTGCGCAATAACTAGATGTCGTCGCTGGCCGGATGACAGGCTTACCCGGGCCGTATGTTGGACAAGCCTAGTATAGGTGGTCAGCTTCATACCAAACAAGTTAAGACACATTTGTCTAATTATTTAAGATCTTAAGTAAAAGAAAACCTGTATTTACTATCACAAACATATAATATATTGTTGATAATATTTATTTATAAACTCCTACCTAATTACCTTGTAAAATTAAGTAAAAATTCTGTGCATATAAACTACATTCTTATCTAATAATATTATCAATTTGTCATAAATATTTTTTAAGCCATTGTAAACATAAAAAAAAATATCTAGGTAAATTAATGCCAAACAATTTCTTTTTATCTGTTTTATTTTTTATTTTTGAAATTTTCGTTTATATTAATTGTAATCTAGGTTAGGGATGGGCAAATTGTAAAAAAAATATTTTACAATTACGGGTTCAATTGAATAGGTACAATATTTTGGTTGATATATTTCACATAATTCATTTTAAGATTCCGTTCTCATTTGGTTCGTTCACCGAGTACTGTATTGCACTTTTGTATTGTATTGCTCGCCAGCTCCGATACAAGTCTCCTCGCAAAGCATCTCGGTCTCTATTTATAGGTGTATAAGGGTTATTCTGGCACAGGCGAGACCCTGCCAGAATATTCTATTCAAACAAATACTAATGCAATACCGAACAAATGCAAGTGCAATTATTAAGCACCTAGCACTATGTGAACAGTCACATGTAATAGTTATTCAAGAACAAAATTCACCAAGGTTTAGCACATATTTCCACTTGCAGACTTTTGAATTCTTGAACACAGATCGCTGCCTTAGTTCTTGTTTACCCTATACGCCATTGAGAAAAATTTACATGAGCAATGTTTGCATGTGTACTGGACCAATGTGTCTTATGAAAACAAGAAATTTATTTAAAAAATATTTAAAAGAACTCTCACATTATCGAGTTTTACGGTTTTTCTTAGCTCAGATTGTGTAAAATTTGATTCTTATGGGGCTTCCACACGCTTGCCAACCCATCACAAGTCAAGCGCACAGTGTGTCGTCTAGAACATGCTAGCTGGACAAAATTAGTCCATTAGACAAAATTTTGTCCAGCTAGCATGTTCTAGACGACACACTGTGCGCTTGACTTGTGATGGGTTGGCAAGCGTGTGGAAGCCCCATTAAGACAACTGCATGAAAAAGTCATATTTGACAAGATTGGCGTATACGGTAAACAAGAACTGGGGGAGCGAGATGTCAGGGATAAGTTCAAAGTTGGATGACGTCTATGATTGACAGCTGCACTGTATGCAAGTTCACACTTGACGCCTATGCATGTCACCCGCAGTCAAAGGGTTAATTACACTTATCAAAGATTGGTGATCTGTGATTATCTATAATCTAAGTTGCAAGGATATATTATATTTAGAATTCATATTAAATGCATGCTCACAATAGACATGTGTTGCTAAACTAAACTGAGGTACTAAAGATGTACAAAAATTATGATTAACGCTTTCAGCAAGGGAAGTCCAACCGTTGAGGAAGAGACGCCGGCACAAGAGAGCCCTAAAAAGTCACCGAGCAGTCCAGCCAAAGTGGAGGAGGTGTCAGCGAGCCCCGACAACGGTGACCAGCCTCCGGAAGCTGAAGTGGTGGCTGCGGACGATGTGGAAACTGCCGGAGAAGCCATGGAACTGCCGGAAGGAGGCTGGTGGGGCTCCTGGATCAGCGCGGCCAAATCCAAGGTCGTGAAACTACAACCATCTGTTTATGTTTATCTTTATTCTTTTCCTATGTTTTTCATCCTGTCTTTTTTAACCCTTTTGCTTCTGAATATTCTGGCTTTATGAATACCCCCAGTACGGAATACTTTTTCAAGCAAATTTTTCAAAACATGAATTGATTTCCTACCTTAATTGATTGACGACACTTCAAAACTATGTGAACAGTCACATGTATTAGTTATTCAAGAACAAAAATCACAAAAGTTTAGCACATATTTCCACTTGCAGACTTTTGAATTGTTGAACACAGATGTCACGGATTAGTCCAAAGTTGGATGACGCCTATGATTGACAGCCGCACTGTATGCAAGTTTACCCTTGATGCATATGCGTGTCACCCTCATTGAAGGGTTAAAAGAGCCTATGTGGTAGACTCCATCGGTGTTATTCACACAACGCAAATCCATGGCTCAACTGACACCTAATGTGAATTTTCGATGATCGATAGATCAGCTATAGATCAAATGTGTCGTGGATAACCCTGCATGTATTTATTAAAATTAAGGGTCTTATATAGAGTTGTATAGATCCAAAGGCAGAAATCTAGGATTTTTATTTTTTTAATAAACTCACAAAGGGGAATGCAATTCACCAACCTATTTTTGCCTGGCTAGATTCAGTTATTAACATCAACTAATTTTTATAAAAATAAATACAATGGACTTTCACAGTGTGAACCACCAAACCCTAACAAATATCATCAACTAATAATTGCCTAATGACATCTGTTGAACCAGGGTCAGAGTTATCATCAATAGGTTACGACGGGACTCGAACCAAAAACGCTAATGAGGTGGGAACAATATTGCCGTTGGAACTTTTTTCTCTTTCATGGGAATTGTTTCGTCACCCGGCCGGATTGCTAGGGAGAATGCATGCAAATATTCTAAGGATAGCAGTCCCATACAATACTGACGTTTGCTCGCCGAGAAAAAGTTCCAAATCAAAAAATATTCCCACTGTACAAAAAAAATAACCGTAATTTCTAAAATGAAATAAGAAAACCAGTGAAACAGATGTAAAAACTGTTTTTTTTTTCAAGTTTTAGGCAGTTGGCACTGGAGGGTTGCTTTCCGGGATATATTGCCATGGTCCATTGGAGATAGTGGACGTTTGGCCCATACCTGCAATGGGCGTCTTCAGATTGATTTTTGGAAGCCCCAGCTCTGATTGAGCCTGGCGCCATACCCCGGAAAGCAACCCTCCATTGTGGTTGTTTTAATATCTACTGTATTCTGTAGTCCCCTTCTGTGTAGCGCTTTTCTCCTTACAAGTTCATCCCTCATTTTTATATTTACAATTATAATAACTACACAGTTAGGTGATTCAAATTTTCGGATATTAGATAAACAGTTATGCGAGAACTTACATCGTTCTCAACGTATCCAATGTCTTCAGGAGACATCTTCTCTGCACGGCAACTGAGAATGAACTCAATTGTGGTGTAGTTATCATAATTGTAAATATGTCCAACAACTTCATAAGATGTACTGTATCATTTACTGTTTTGCAGGATTTAGAATTTCCATCTGAGATTGCTGTTTTACACAAATCTAAGTTCGAAATTGAATGATTTGTGTTCCTTTCTATCGCATATCGCCATCTTAAAGGTAAAACTGAATAAGTTACATATGAAGCTAGCATTGGTTCCTCAGATAAATGCAACTTTTTCCTATTTTCTACGAGAGAAAACACAAAAAAAGTGTGAAAATCCTGTAGTTTACAAGTTTTTCATGAATCATTGATACCCCTGTTTCAGGGAAGGTCGGCAAGAGTTGCAGGGCTTATGTTCATTTGAGATTGGGTTTTTATATTGTAGGTCCACATGCGGCATGTGTTAGCGCGAACTTATACATGTCAGACACGCAGACTTTGTTGCTACAAAATCAAAAATTTCTCCGCTTTTGAGCGATTTTGCGCTTCATTTTGCCAAGCTGCATCCGCAGCGGATTCACAGTAATCCTGTCCTTAGATTTAAATTATTATTATTTCGTATTATGTGTATCATTATTCACGCTACTCGTGATCTAGCAACAATCCCACAAGGAGTGCCACCCGAGGTATGCTATTAGCTTCAGTAACATCGAACCATTTACTTTTAGAGTCATGGGCACGCCTCTGACCTAGAGGTTCTTGTTTTGTCGTGCCGTTGCTTTCACTTCACGGGAAGGCCTTTCGCCACTTGAGAAAATATATAGCTTTGCATGAGCGTCCATGTGCTGTGGGTCCTTCTGACACATACATACAGGACGGGTACGAGGAGGGTTTGAGCATATGTCTGCTTGTGGGAATGCGTTTAATATGAATATTAAATAATATATATCTTTGCAGCTTAGATTTAGATTTAGATTTAGATGAGCACTTCCTTATAATTAGCTCACTTATTATAAGAAGTTACTCACAATAAATTGTTCAATCCACGATTTCTCAAATCAGTGAATCAGCACTTATTCAGTAGAACCTTTAAGGTGCCAAGAGTTATAAATTATTTGATGTAAATCATTGTTTATACAGCATGTCAGTATCCCTGCATGCTAACCTGATCACACCTTTACCTAATTACCCTCACATAGTCCTGCACCGATTATTATTCATCATGTTTTATTTGTCCTCCATCTCATTGTTGTGCTCTGCTGTTCACGCGTGCAGTCCGTGGAAGTGCTGGGCATGGTCAGGAAGGACCTGGACGAGATCGGCACCGCGGTCAAGAGCGAGGCGACGCACGTCATATCCTCAACGTCCACGGCCATCGGGAAGACACTGAAAGTACGTCACCATTCCGCATTTCATTCCACGCACTCATTGCACCCTGCGTTTAAAGACTACAGGGGACGAACGAGGAATGTCAGTTGAAGAACATTATGAGTAAATCAAAAAAAGTTTATAGTATATATAAAAGTAGATAGTAAAATGGAGGCAACTCTGCAGAGGCTCTGGCCACCCCTAGCGGAATGGCGACAGAGTTACAGTTACAGTTACAGTGTAACTTCTTGCCTGCGTTATCCCCGAAGGGGTCGCATGTGGCGATTCGAGACATATTAATTGTTACGGGTAAGAGGGCCGGCCTAACACCAATTATTTCAGTTGGAGTAGGGATTTCCCAGCTGCAGAGGAGGCTGTTTCTCATTTCTTGTGAAAGCTGAGTAAAACTTGCCGGTATTTGGGTTTGAAATAGACACCGAAACGGGAAATCATTTCTAACACCTTCGGTGGGGATCGAAACCTTAAAATGCAAGCAGTCTACCTACTGAGCTATCGACAGGATTTTTTATGAGCTAGGTCTTCGCTACAAAGCGCCAATTCTCAAGCAAGACCCAGTTGCTGTAAGGCTGGATGGACCTTTGGTGACCGGTCATTGGTAAAGGTGTATGAATTTTTCAACTCAGCGAAGAGCATATTTGAAAATATATATTGTATATTTTTTGTGCTCCGCCGGGATTCGAACCCATGTCCTTCCATTCACTAGTCCGAAGTGTTACCACTGGACTACGGACCGGTCTCCAAAATTATAAATTTAAAATCATGGTTATTGCGTGTCACAAAGAACCAAAAATGCCGCCATAAACTGTGATAGCGACTGTTGTTGCATTACAAATTTTGCAGATCTTAAGATACACACAGATGCCAATAGATTTTACTTTTTTTCTTACAACCACAGTTTCTTATTTTTGCTGACATTCCTTGTTTTTCCCCTGTAGTCTTCATTTTTTCTCTTAAGGCTGGTTCGGACAAGGCGAGTAATTTAGTCAAGTAACGAGTAATTTAGTGGCTAAACGTGTGCGAACCCCAACAATTTAGTCCAGTAGTTAAGTCAATGGTTTAGTCAAGCCGATCCATTTCATTCTATTTTTTCGGGCAAGTAGCGGCCCCGCCCACCGTCCGTGGGCGAGTGTTGCCGAGAAGCCACGGAAAAGTCCGAGTCCGAAGAGCCACGGAAAAGCCCGAGTCCGAGTCGAGTTTATTAGCGGCCGCGCCATTGGCCGCTCACTCTTGGCGGGGAAACGGAAATGCAAGAATGGCGGCAATTTAAATTGGCTGCAGTTTGAAAAGATAATGCCCGTTTTCAGCAAGAATATTTAAAGATAAAGTGCTGTTTAAAAATATTTAAGTACTTAAGAACTTCTTATATTTGCGAGCCCGATGTTCCGCTCCCTAAACTTAGCGACCTGTCAGTGAGGTTATGTCATGCTTAAACTGTAAATAAGTGGATATGCACACCGATATCCTTGGTTTTTTAGAAACTCTTGAGAATATAGAAGTTGCTAGGACTTATCTACGTCCAAAAAGTTTTGAGAAAGGTAATTTTTTTTCGATAAGAATAGTATGACATCGATTTTTGGTGCGGATATCAGCTGTCAAAAATACAATCATGTAGCTCCTTGCTGACAATAGAGCTGTACAAATATAGTTTTGGTAAAGATGTTGTGGAAATAACTATTATCGTCCATGAATTTATTACGTATTTAAAAACATCGATCTTTTACATTGATCGATGTTTATAGGTACCTACCATAAATTTGTCATATCACAGGCCTTATGATATCCTTCAGATGGATTGTTACTTGTTGTTTTGTACAGAAACAATTCAGTGACACACGGGGATAACTAATTAGAGGCATTACAATTTTATGCCACTGTAAGCCATCAGCTGGTATCTGTGACAGATGTGAGAGGCGTATGTAGCAGGATTGAACAAGTTTCTCGCGGTCAGCCTCTGAAAAGTTGAACCATGTTTCTTCTTTAACTTGATAATTGATTGGTGACCGCCGTGTATTTGAAAATGCCGATTTTACATGTCGAATATTGATGTTAATTGTCAACAACGAAAAACGCAACAGAGAAATGCATCTGAATGCAGCTGCAGACTACGAGCCGTATTATAGTGTGTGCATACAAAATATACTTTGTACACATCATTGAAAAGATAAAAATTCAATTAAAAAATAATGTTTGTAGCGTAAATGGTAGATATTATTATAAACATCAAATAGTCATGTGTTGTTTTTATTTAAAACGTGTATATTATTTTATAAACCATAAAATACATTTCGAATTTACAAAAGTCGAGTTTCGAAGTTGTTTGCTAAACAGGCTCCTAGCTAGGTGGCCGGGCATAAATCAGTTAATATTACCAAACCATAGCCAATTTAAAGGGCTTTATAATAACATGATTTTAATACTCAATTAATATTTTCAAACTGCAACCAATTCAAATTTTCCGCCATTATAGAAAGGGCTTTCTGCAGCCAACTTCGCACTTGTGTACTGTACTGGACCGTAATGCGAACGCTTCACGGGCGAGTAGCGCCCCGCCCACTACTAAATTACTCGGTACTTGACTAAATCAGTGGCCTCGTGCGAACTAGCCTTTAGGGGCCGTCCATAAATTACGTCATCAATTTTGGCCAATTTTCGACCCCCCCCCTTACAATCATCCCATAGTCATTATCTAATGACCCCCCCCTTTTGCTGTAATAATGGATGAGCTTAATAATTAATAATGTTATATTACTTGCAAACTATTTTGTATATTTTGGAAGAAATTGGTATTTACAAGAACAATGTCACTTTTGGTACTCGTACATCATTTGCCATCATCCGCAGACCAGACCCCCCCCCCCTTAATGCGAATGATGTAATATATAGACAGCCCCTTACAACTTGATGTTGCCCCTGTTTTATTTCCCTGCGTCTGGTTGTATCATCTGCATTTATTTTTCTCGCCCAAATTTCCTTACTTCTTTTTAAATAATAATGATGTTAGGATGATTTATTTGGTGAGCGCTGTTTTTTTGTGAATCACACCTCAAGAGCCCTGAAGCGCTATTCTGCTAAATTCCTCATGACCTTAAGGCGGCGAGATAGCGATTTGTGTCCAAAAATAAGGTGTACTGTGATTTTTTATCTTTGGAATTCTTTTGGAAGCACTTGCAAGCTCCGACTGTAACTGTAACTCTGTCGCCATTCCGCTAGGGATGGCTAGAGCCTCTGCAGAGCTGCCTCCATTTCAATGACATTGTGACAAATATGACAAAAAATGAATGTTGACAAAGCAATGGTAAAAAGCATTGTCAGCAATGTCGACATCACCTTGTACCTGATAAATAATAATAATAATTGGACAATTTGTATACAGCGCTGTTTAGTGGCACTAGCCACCCCAAGGGCGCTTAAATGACTGAGATAGTGTTGATCTACATTATTGTCACTTTGTTTCTCTTGGTTTTTTTCAGTTGGATGAACCGGATTCCACAGCAAACACTATGAAAAAGAGCTTCAGCACATTTCTAGGTAAATTTTATTCATCAATAGCTCTCTTACTTACATTTATTATTATTATTCAGTAAATTTAAAACTTATTATGCTTATTAAACTTGTATCTATCTATAATCTAAGTCGCAAGGATATATTCATTTAAAGCTCTCAAATGCATGCCCACAAACAAACACGTGTAGTTCGCGCTTACAAAAATGCTGAATGTGTACTTACAAATAAAATCCAAAACTCAAATGAACATAAGCCCTACAACTTTTGCTGACCTTCCCTGACACAGGGGTGACATTGGCAAAGTGAAACATTTTTTACAGTATGGGTGGTCAGCCTCATACCAACCTATAAGTCAAGGAATACAAATAATATGACTTATAGGTTGGTATGTCACTGACCACCCATACTGTAAAAATGGTTCACTTTGCCAATGTCAGCCCGGTTTCAGGAAAGGACGGCAAGAGTTGCAGGCTTATGTTCATTTGAGATTGGGTTTTTATATTGAAGGTCCACATGCGGCATGTGTGAGCGCGAAATTATGTGTGTCTGCTTGTGGGAATGAATCTCAAATGATACATATCTTTGCAACTTAGATTTAGATTTTAGATTATGACCTATGGTCACCACAGGTTCATCCAGCCTTACAGAAAATGGGTCTTGCTTGAGAATTGTAGCGACAACCACAAATATCTCGCTGATTTAATCAAGCCCGTCGCTCTCAGAAAGAAATGCCTCACTCTACGCTCGGCAGAAACCGGAACCAAGAGCCAATAAGAAGAGTCAACACAGTGTTTTAAGTGCGTGCATTTGCAGTTGCTGGTCCTCTGGCCTGGAACCGCCTGCCTCATCATGTGAGAGAGCTAGAGAACCATGGAAAGTTCCGCAATGCACTAAAGACAAGAAAATTTCTGGCATCATTTGCCCATTTGCATATTTTTACAGGTAAGGAGGCCAGCCGCACACTAACCACTTCAGTTGAAGTGTCGTTATGGTACTCATTTTTTGTGAAGGCTGCGTTAAACCCTGCCGGTATTTTATTTTTGGGTTTGAAATAAACACGGAAACGGGAAATCATTGACACCCTCAGTGCGATTCGAAGCCGAGCTCTCGGCATGGAATGCAAGCACTCTACCAACTGAGCTATAGCGGAACCGATTTCATTGAATTTTGCTTTCTTTCAGACCAAGTTAACACCGTATTGAACCCGTCTCCCGATGATGATGACACGGAAGCCCTAATGATCACTGATGGGGACACGGTGACTCTAACCACTCTGCAGGTATGATGGAATCTAAATTCTAGGACCATGTTTTTTTTCCGAAAATTGCGAATGAATGGACTATCCAGAGTCATAATAAAAGGAGAGCCTGTTTGAAGAAGTTGAAGTTGAAGAAGGTTATGACTCTGGATGAAATGAAAGAAGTATGTAAGGACAGAAAGAAATGATCTGTAATGTTGGCGGCTAGGGTTTTTTAAATTAGAATTTGTTTTTCTGTTTAGTTCTTGATGTCCATACATATTGTAACGATTATGCTGTGTGAAGGAATATCCTCGAAGCGACTAGTGCTTCTAGACTAAGTACTTGTAACAATAATTATTATTCGAGAACAAAATAGATAGATCCGTATAAGGAGAGCGGACAGTCGCTTGCGGGCATTCTGTAATTGAGCATCGACCTGTAAAGTACTAACTGAAACATTGTAAAACAGAACAGAAGATAAATCTAAATAAATACAAATCCTCGTTTTTATTAAACAAGTTAGTTAAATCTATTGAACCTGCTAAAAACGGTACAATTGGTGTCAGGTGGGAATAGAATTTAAATAAAATAAATAAAAGACGTTAAGTAAAGTGATAAGTTCTAAATTTAAAAAAAATCTGCATTGACAATGTTTTAAATATTAAAATATTTCGTGGACATTATAAAATTTATAATTATTGTGCGTAACTAACTACCTAGGTACCTACAACATTCGCGAATTCAAAATTATTATTGACTATTATTATGTACCTACGCTGTTGTTACTGACAGCCGAAGTGATATTGTGTTTGAAGCAGGTAGGTACCTACCTACTTGTGCAAAACATTTTTGAAATAAAAATAAATTATTATTGTAAAAAGTGAAAGAATTACAAAAACCCATATAGTTCGGCATTCCATTTAAATTTTGTTATTTTCGTAAATAAATAAATTAAAAAAAATACAAATAAATTGAAGTGAAACATGGCCCAGTATATTGCCGTGTTGGACTTAAAAGTTTGTGAGCTAAAGGATGAGCTCATTGAACGTGACCTTGAAAGCACTGGCAACAAAAATGCCTTGCAAGCGAGGCTTATGGAAGCCCTGGAGAAAAATGGAGAAGACCCGAACGCTTTTGTTTTATTATCGGGAAAGAATCGGGGCTTTGACGAGCTAAATCTCAGCATCATCGAGAGCTCCAAAAGTTTGAAGGAAGAGATGGCCGAGAGCTCCAAAAGTTTAAAGGAAGAGATGGCCGACAATTCCAGAACCCTGGAAGAGAAGCTGGGGACCCTTAAGAATGAGATGGCTGACAACTCTAAAGCCCTTGAGGCTCTGGCAGAGAATATGGCGGAGAGCAACAAAAATCTCAAGGAGGAACTGA
Source organism: Agapetus fuscipes (assembly GCA_951799405.1). Classification (NCBI taxonomy): domain Eukaryota; kingdom Metazoa; phylum Arthropoda; class Insecta; order Trichoptera; family Glossosomatidae; genus Agapetus; species Agapetus fuscipes. The sequence goes on along the minus strand of OX637352.1, from coordinate 2,256,695 downwards.
GTGGTTTGATGGCGCAGAACTTGACCAGTCTCAAAGAAAAGCTCGATGAGAAGATTTCTGAAGGTTCCCGAGCGGTGATGGAAATTGAGGCACGTGTTGCAAGCCTTGAAAACCGTCTTTGTGCCGCCGTGAGTAGTGAAAAGCCTTTGCCGGATGATAAAACACGGCATGAACTTAACGAAGACACCGTGACTGGTAAAACCATTCCTACAAAACATGATTTACCAACTTTCGATGGGAAGTCATCCTGGGAAGGGTACATGACCCTATTCGAAACGGCAGCTATGTTGGGAAATTGGTCTCCACAGAGCAAGGCGTCCATGCTCAGCCTGTCACTTAGAGGAGATGCTCTGCGTGTGCTGCAGTCCATTCCTTTGGAAAACCGAGGGAATTATTTGGAGCTGAAGCAGCGCCTAGACATGCGCTTTGGGCACAAGTACCTGGAACAACTTTACAAATCCCAGCTAAATACCAGAGTACAGACAGCAAAGGAAAGTCTTCAAGAATTCGAGATGGACATTGCCCGACTAGTGAGAGATGCATACCCCTCAGCCCCTGACGACATTTATGAGAGTCTGGCCGTGGACAAATTCCTCAATGGACTGCATGAATGGGAGACACAACAAGCGGTGAAACTGGCCCACCCAAAGACACTTAATGAGGCTTTAACCCAAGCATTGGAGTTTGAGGCCATCAAACAATCGATCAGAGGACATGTCAAAGTACGCGGTGTTGATGCAGAAGAAGCCAAGCCACCTTCAATTGAAGAACTAATCGAAAAGGTGTTGGAACGGCTAAGGCCCAGGAGGCGAGGAATACGCTGCTGGAACTGCGGCCAACTGGGTCATCTGAGCATCAAATGTCCAAAACCCCAGAAACCCAAACCACAAGTCTCGGAAAACTAGAAAGGGAAGGGGCAACTGTTGACCCGCGTTGGAGAGGCCCGGAAATCTGCTGCTATTGTCGCAACCTTGAAAGGTCGAGCTAGCAGCATATTCATTAATGGCATGATAGATGGAAGGAACTGTGAACTACTGGTGGACACAGGAGCAACCAGGACGATTGTAAGACCAGACATAGCGACAAAGCAGAAGCAAATTTTACCAACAATGGGTGCGAGAAAAACAAAGGCCAACCTGGGAACAAGTCGCCCCGTTATCACCAACCGTCAAATCGTATTGGGCTCAGTGGAACTCCATACAACTGGAAAATGGGATACTTAAACGAGCAATTGAAAACGAAGACGGTACAGTGAAGAAACTTCAGTTACTGGTACCAAAAGTGCGAGTCGCTGAAATCTTGAAGCTACTGCATGATGGGACGTCCGGTGGACACTTAGGAGTGAAAAAGACTCTGGAGAAACTGAGGGATCGGTTCTACTGGGTGAACTGCAAGGAAAATGTAAAAGATTGGTGCCGGAAATGCGTGACATGTGCCACAGCTAATGGACCCTTAAGAAAGAAGAGAGCCCCCATGCGCCAGTACAATGTTGGGAGCCCATTTGAAAGGATCGCTATTGACATCGCTGGTCCATACCCGACTACCGAAGATGGCAACAAGTACATTCTGGTGGCCATGGACTATTTCAGTAAATGGGTAGAAGCATACGCTTTACCCAACCAAGAAGCAGTTACGGTAGCAGAAGCGCTGGTGACTCAACTGATAAGCCGATTTGGAGTACCACTGGAACTGCACTCTGATCAAGGACGGAACTTTGAGGCCACAGTGTTCCAGCAAATGTGCGACTTGCTGGGGATCAAGAAGACGAGAACCACAGCCCTGCATCCACAGTCTGATGGGATGGTAGAAAGGATGAACCGGACGGTTGGGAGATATTTGGCAAAGCATGTGTCAATTCATCAGAGGGACTGGGACCGACATCTTCCCCTATTTCTTTTGGCTTATAGGTCCGCAGTTCACGAAACTACTGGCCAAACACCTGGGAGCATTATTTTTGGGCGAGAACTGCGACTGCCATGTGACCTGAAGTTTGGGTGCCGACCGACTGAGGATCTTGCAGGAGAGGACTACGTCTCGGATCTCCGCAGGCGACTAGATGGTGCCCACGAGCAAGTGCGAGCAAACATCCGTGAGGCAAGTGGTCGGATGAAAGAGCAATACGACATCCGGGCTGAGGACGGTGGATACCAAGCTGGGGATTTAGTATGGCTGTTTGACCCAAAAAGGCGCCGAGGATACTCTCCAAAACTACAACGCTCATGGGATGGGCCGTATGAGGTCGTAAAACGCATCAATGACGTCATCTACAAGATAAGGAAAGAGCCAAGCGGAAAACCACGGATTGTCCATTTTAACCGCCTCACACCATATCTGGGAAACAACCACGATGACAGCCCGGAGCAAAAAGTACGAAGGTGTGCCGGATTTAAGGGAGCAGCCACTTTTGATGATTTTTGGGTTGAAGCACAAGATGGGCGAAAAATTCGGCATGACATTACCAAAGAAGTCCAACAGGATCTCTTTGCTGTACCATCTAACTACGCCATGGCTTGTTGCACGGCTGAAGACCTGGACATGTCTCGCGGGGTTGCTGGAGCATTCCGTAATAAGTTTGGCAAGGTAACAGCACCGGTGGAGTCGGGGCCTATTGCAGGGAGAGCATTACGACTACCTGGGGAAGAGCGTCACGCATACTGCCTGGTGACAAGGATGACAGTTTCGGAGAAGACTGGTTATCAAGACCTGTGGGACAGCCTCGTGCATCTACGGGACCAACTGATGCAAGCTGGCATTTCCAAGCTGGCCGTACCAAAGATGGGTGGTGGACCAGCAGGACGAGACTGGAGGATCATCAGGAACATAATGGAAACTGTCTTCGAAAATACTGGCATCGAAATCCTGGTGTGCTGCGAGCAGCTGCAGAGAAGACACCCAGACGACCGGACGGTGGATTGTTACTTCTTCTCTAGATCCGGATGCAGTCGAGGGACATCTTGCAGATACCGGCATGTTCCAGGTTCAAGACTGTTCCGGGACGGAACAGCCTAAGGAAGGGGCAATGTAACGATTATGCTGTGTGAAGGAATATCCTCGAAGCGACTAGTGCTTCTAGACTAAGTACTTGTAACAATAATTATTATTCGAGAACAAAATAGATAGATCCGTATAAGGAGAGCGGACAGTCGCTTGCGGGCATTCTGTAATTGAGCATCGACCTGTAAAGTACTAACTGAAACATTGTAAAACAGAACAGAAGATAAATCTAAATAAATACAAATCCTCGTTTTTATTAAACAAGTTAGTTAAATCTATTGAACCTGCTAAAAACGGTACAATATTATTATTTAAAATCAAATTATTTTTTATTAAACGTTGTTTTATTTTCACAATAATATTTTGAATCTCGAGTACTTTCAAACAACCTTTAATAAAAAATAATTTGATTTTAAATAAAATGAATTTTCACTGTGTGAATACACAAACCCTACAAAATATTATTATTTATTGATTTTAAAAATTGTATTTTGTTGTGTATGTTCCTTGATTTATAGGTTGGTATGCAAAGAAAGTGTGAAAGGAAAAAGAGGGAAGGGACGACCGTGAAAAGTACGGAGTGATCAGATTGAGGAGATTGTGAAAGAATGGGATATACAAAGTGAGCGTCAAAGAAGAAAATGCATGAAAAAGGTGATGGATATGAAGGAATTGAAAGAGGTATGTCAGGATAGGAAAAAATGGAGGCAACTCTGCAGAGGCTGAGTATTGGCGCTTTCTATAGCGACGAGCAAAGAGTTATAGAAGTGTGATTCATACAAAAACTGGACTCACCAAAGAAATCATCCTAATCTAATCTAAGTTGCAAAGATATGTTATATTGGAGATTCATATTACATGCATTCTCACAACTAGACACGTGCAAGTTCGCGCTTGTACATGCCTCATGTGAACCTACACATAAAAACCAAATCTCAAATGGACATACACCCTGCAACTCTTGCCGTCCTTCCCTGAAACAGGGGTGACATTGGCAAAGTGAACAATTTTTACAGCATGTGTGGTCAGCCGCATACCAACTCATAAGTCAAGGAACATACACGACAAATTACATTTTTAAATCAATAAACAATAATATGTATGGACATCAAAACTAAAACAGAAAACAAATTCCAATTTAAAAAACCCTAACCGCCAACATTACAGATCAACCGCCATTTCTTTCTGTCCTTACACACTTCTTTCATTTCCTCCAGAGTCATAACCTTTTTCATACAGGCTCTTCTTTTATTATGACTGGATATTCCATTCATTACTATTATTATATAATATCCTATTTTTTTTTTTTTTATAAAACCATGTTGTGTTTTCCAGCGTGACTTGGTGCAGCTGCAGTGCCTAGACGCCACGTACCTGGTGTCCCCCACGGGGGCCGCTCTTGCCCGCATGGCTGCCTGGCTGGAGGCAGCTCCCAGGCCCTCGGCCGCCGCCCTGCAGAGGCAGCTCAAGGCCTCGCCCGAGCTGCAGGACAAGATGCAGAAGCTGGTGCCTCACGCCGTCAGCGCCGACGACTTCTGGGAGAGGTATGCTGACCCAGATGGGAGAACCGTTAAGAATAGTTTGGTAGCCCCAATAAAGGCCATTCCTGAAATAGCGAATGAATGGGATATCCAGAGTCATAATAAAAGGAGAGCTTGTGTGAAGAAGGTTATGACTCTGGATGAAATGAAAGAAGTATGTAAGGACAGAAAAAAAATGGCGGCTGATCTGTAACGTAGGCAGTCGCCTAGAGGCAAAGACTCAATCGCGATGTTTTGTAGGTTTTTTAGTGTTTTTTATAACTGGAAAAAGTATTGTAATTTATTGTGTATGTTCCTTGACTTATAGGTTGGTATGGGGCTGACCACCCATGCTGTAAAAAATGGTTCACTTTGCCAATGTCACCCCTGTTTTCAGGGAAGGTCGGCAAGAGTTGCAGCGTGTATGTCCATGTGAGATTCGGGTTTTTATATTGTAGGACCACATGCGGCATGTTTAAGCGCGAACTTGTGCATGTCTGTTTGTGAAAGTGCATATAATGTAAATCTTTAATGTTACATATATTTTGCAACTTAGATTGGATTAGAAACAATAACATAAAATCAGTGCCAATTTATTTTTCGCAATTAAGATTAGGTTCGATTAGAGCCACAACAAAGCGTGATCAGGTAAAGCTAGTAGGTTATAGAAATGTCTTTCTGTCCGCCTGGATTCTATCTCACATCCTTCTGTTTATAAGTCTGCAGCGTTAACCAAAACACTACATACCGATCATTTATTTGTTTGTTTCAGGTATCTGTTCAGAAAGGCCCTCCTAGAAGATCGCTTCGCCCAGTCCAGCCGTCCCTCAGCCGAGGTGTGCTCCGACGAGGTGGTCAACAGCCTCGTGCCGTCGTCTCCCATCCCACCTCCGGCCTCCTCGCCCAGCCCCGCGGACTCCCCGTCCCACGGCAGCGCCAGCTCCGGGAACACGGCCCGCTCCAACTACGGCTCGTCCAAGAGCCGCTCCATGGACTTTGACGGCACGGCGTCCGGCACCCCCGAGGACGGGCGGGATCTGAGCGTCGGTGAGGATGTGGAGGCCATGCTGGACGAGGAGGTGGCGTGGGATAGCGGTAAATGTATAAACCGTCTGTAGTTTCTTTTTTTCCTTAAGCTATTCAATTCTAAATATTTTAGTGATACTGGTTGGGCGAATGCAGAAGTGGACTATATTTCGTTTCCTCCTTAGGGAGTTTAATCCCACAATTTGCAGATTCCCAAGGGGCGAGAGTATCAGGGGCCGAGACGAAACTTTCAGCACATGGTATAGCAAAAGTTGACTCATCAGTACGCTGGTTCCGATAGTTTCCGGCCGGAGAACTCCTCTTGGCTTCCCTTTGATGTGATGCGCTTTGAATTCACCGCGTGGCGCGTGCGTCAGGTAAAAGGTTGAAAGATGGTGAGCTGCGATGTTGCGGGTGTGGCGCCGTGATTTCTACTGTTCGCTATGAGTACCTACCCGCCGAATACGGGTAGGTAAATTGCCAGAACGGAAAATGGATCGCCCAAAATTCACCAACCACATACCTATTCATTTCGTCTCTACCAGATACTTTTATCGAATATTGGTGATCTGTAATAATCTATAATCTATCTTGTAAGGATATATTGGCACCTTAAAGGTAAAACTGAATAAGGCATGTGTGAGCGCGAAATTATGCGTGTCTGCTTGTGGGAATGCATTTAATATGAATCACAAATGATACATATCTTTGCAACTTAGATTTAGAATGTTTGTATGTGTACTGGACCAATGTCTTTGAATTAAATGCTCGATAAGCCAAACAAGCACTATGGGGCGCAGTGGCGAAGCGTGCCATACAAGCCAGTTCCCATCGGCTTCCCTTTTAAAATGAATTAACAAAGTAGTTAAAAAATATAGGCACAAAGTAAAAAAATACATTGAAAACCAAAGAAACAATACATATTTTTCCCCCATTGAAACCATGCAGTCTACTTTATCATCATTTCTGCCTCATTTTAAACGGGAAACTGATGGAAACCGGCTTGCATGGCACGCTTCGCCACTGATGGGGCGCTATGTTTACTTGATATGTCACTTTTTCAGTTGTACCTTTAAGGTTATTATGTAGAAATCCAATGATAACTAATTGAATGTGTTTTTCTTTTCGTAGAATATTTTGCCAGCAACATTGAGCTGTCCGAGGAGCAACAAATCAAACTCCTGCACGAGTACGAGCAGGAGATGATGTCGGCAAAGCAAATCTCCAACTCCCTGCAGAAGAAACCGAGCTCCGACAAATCGGCAAACACCCCTGCGGACAGCAAAGCTAAGAAAACCACGCCGAGCAAATCGACGGGGAAAAAGGGCATCACCGACTCCAGATCCAAGAGCTCCGATGCCATAGCGAAGCAAATAGTAAACAAGAATAAACCCGTCAAGGGGAAGAATGTAGGCAAAGTCGACGAGATGCAGAGTAAACTGGTCGAGGATCATTTTGTCGACGATAAGGTTAAGAAGTCGAGTAAGGGTAAGAGTCTGTCGGAGGAGTTGGGCGAGAAGAATGCGGTGAAGGTGGTGAACGATGCGGGCAGCAGTAATTCAGACGAGAGCTGGGAGAAGGAGTTTGAAATTGACGAATTACGCATCAACAGTATGTGATGTTAAATACGTAAAATATGTTTTTTTTGTGGCCCTGATTATTATTATATTGAATCTTTAATCATTGGTATGCAGCTGACCACCCATGCTGTAGAAAATGGTTCACCTTGCAAATGTCACCGCTGTTTACAGGGAAGGTCGGCTAGAGTTGCACGGTGAATGTTTATTTCAGATTTGGGTTTTTGTGTTGTGGGTTCACATGCGGCGAACTTATATTTGTCTCTTGTGCATATAATGTGAATCCCCAATGTTGCATATCTCTGCATATTTCGTTTTTGAGAAATCGTGGATAAAACATTTTATTGTGTGTTACTTCTCGTAGTAAGTGAACTCATTATAAGGAAGTGCTCATGAAAAACTACAGGATTTTCACACTTTTGAAGTGTTTTCTCTCGTAGAAAATAGGGAAGAAGGTGCATTTATTTGAGAAAAGTTAGCTTAATATGTCACTTATTCAGTTTTATCTTTAAGGTATCAATATAAAATAAAGCAAACCTCATATGGACAAGAACTTTGCAACTCCTGCCCTAACTTTCATTGTCAAAAGTGAGCCAAGTTTTTACAGCAGGGGGGTCAGCCTCATACCAACCTATTGGTCAAGGAACAGGTTATGAAAATTTATTCATACGTAGACTGCATAATTATTTGCACTGAAACAGTTTCAAAGTGTTGCAATCGTTTCATTTTGTTTTTATAAATGAGCCTGCCATCTAATGAAAAATATTGAAGCTTTTTAATGTTTGTTTTTGTTGACAAGATATTTTTATCTCTTGAATTATATTCTCAAAAATATATTTACAACATGAGTAATTTAGAATCAAAAACAGCTACTAAAACAAGGACTTTTTTGAAGACTTAATAAATATTTGGAAATACAGCTAGTGTCGGTCCTATGACAATTCGTTCACAGACAGCTCAGCCAAGGACAAATCAGACAAAACAGACAGTTTGTCCACCCGACTTTTCAGTCTACGACATTTCGATCACATACATTATATGATCCACAGACAGCTTCATCATCGTTGACCGATTTGTCATGATACAAGGGTTCGCATCATTGACTAATAACATCTGTGGACAAAAAGTTATTTTAACGAAAATAGACGTATATATCTGTCTCAACTTACGAAAATGGTCATTAGTTAGAAAGAGAACAAAGAACTTCACAGTTGCATTTCCGTTTGTACAAAAAACTCAACAAAACGAAGAAAAAAAATCTTGAATGGTGGTACCATTGCAAATAATGGCTGCCGATTTGACCGGAAATAGCTAGAGTTGACAGATAACACGCGTTATAAATATTGTGATCGCCAAAATTGATGCCAGTATTTCATATTTTCAAGGTGTATATTCATATTTTAATTTTGTCACTCATTTCATTATAACCATTGTGATATTTAATGCGTTTTATTTGTAATTGTTGCCGCCGTACAGGGGTACCACTGCAACGTTTGACACAAGAGGAGCGCAAGAGGGAACAAGTATGTATCAATTCAGTACTTTAGTTTCCACTCCCCTATGTTATAACTCTATAGTTCACATTTTTTGTTTCCTTACATTTGTGTCATTCAAAAAAATCCTAGATATATGGTTTTTGATTCTATATTACTTATAAAAGTCGCTGGTGTGGTCAAAAAGATAACGCCTCGGCATTCGAATTTGCGTTATTGAGACAATCGCATGTTCAAACCCCGCCTGCGTCGTGTCCTATGGACAATAGCTTTGACCCTGGTTCAACAGTTGTCATTGGGTAGTTGTTAATTACTTATTCTTTTATATAATCAATTGTTCATTAATAATGTTAATACCTGTTTCTGGCCAGGCCAAATAGGTTGGTGTTACAGCCTCTAGTATGGCAAAAAATATCACTTTTTTATTTGGCATTTATATTGTGGATTCAGGCTTAAACTAAAGCATTTATAATTTATAATATTTTTCAGGGTTTGGTGGCTTACACAGTGAAAGTCCATTGTATAATTAATTAAATAAACACACTGTTTCAATTCACTTATATTATTTTAACTCTGTCAAACGTTTTCGCATAAAAAGGCATCCTCAGGACAATCAAGAGGGACAACCCAGAGGGGCTGGTTCTCATTTCTTGTGAAGGCTGAATACACGTTGCCAGTATTTTTGAAATATACACCAAAATGGGAAATCATTTCTGACACCCTCGGTGGGGATCGAACCCTTGCTCTCGGCATGGAATGCAAGCATTCTACCAACAGAGCTATCGATCAGACTTTTAACAAGCTTGGTCTTTGCTACAAAGCGCCAATTCTCAAGCAAGATTCAATTGCTATAAGGCTAGATGGACCTTTAGATTGTCCTGAGGATGCCTTTTTAGGCGAAAACGTTTGACAGAGTTAAAATAATAAAAGTGAATTGAATCAGTGTGTTTATTTAATTAATTATAAAGCATTTATTTTACTATAACGTCTTGCAGGATTTTTTTCTGACATTGAGAAATTGGTAGGTGCGCATTTTTGTAAAATCTAGATCAAAGATATAGTAGCATTTAAAATTTATATTAAATGCATGCCCACAAACATACACGTGTATGTTTGTGCTTACAAATGCTACTTACAAACCTCAAATGAACATAAATCCTGCAAATTTTGCACACCTCAGAAACAGGGGTGAGATTGGCAAAGTTAACCATTTTTTACAGTATGGGCGGTCAGCCTCATACCAACCTTTAAGTTAAGGAATAGGTTCATTTTACATATGCATAGGTACAGAAAATCACTTCAAAAACTTAGTGTACATAAGCTCTACAATTATTGCCGCCTTTCTCTAAAACAGGGGTGGCTTAGAAAAAGTATACAATTTTTTACAGTATGGGTGTTCAACTTCATATCAATTGATGAATTGATAAAAAAAGTATAAAACATCTTTTTTACATAACTGCAAAAGAAAAGAAATAAGGGGCCGTCCATAAATTACATCCCCCCCCTTACAATCATCCTATAGTCATTATCTAATGACCCCTCCCCCCTCTGGCTGTAATATTGGATGAGATTAATAATTAATAATGTTATATATCTTACATAATATTATGTATATTTTGTAGAAATTGGTATTTACAAGAACGACGTCACTTTTGGTACTCGTACGTCATTTGCCGTCATCCGCAGACCAGACTCCCCCCCCTTAATTCGAATGACGTAATATATGGACGGCCCCTAATCATTTTCATCAATATCCTGGCCAGTTGATTTTTATAGATTTATATTTTTTAATTTGTTCAAAATATTCACTTTATAATCTCGCACCCATCGCAGGAGTCATAAATTTTGTATTTGCAATTGTTTTTTTTTCTTCATTTTATTTAGTTTTATATTTAACAAGAGAATTTATCTAATCTAATATATATTATTTTTAATTTTATTGCATTACTGAAAAAAAAAAAGGAAAAATATGTAGCGTGTATGACTGAAAACTAATTAAGATTAGAAAAATATATATATATGTACTTATACACGACTGAAACTGAACATGGATTGTCCGGCCGATAGCTCAGTTGGTAGAGTGCTTGCATTCCATGCCGTGAGCTCGGGTTCAAATCCCACCGAGGGTGTCAGAGATTATTTCCCGTTTCGGTGTTTATATTTCAAACCCCAAAATAAAATACTGGCAAGTTTACACATAAAGAGTAACTTCTTACCTGCGTTATACCTGAAGGGGTCGCATGTGGTGATTTGGGACCTATTTATTTTTACGGGTAAGGGGGCCGGTCTCACACCAACCACTTTCAGTTGAAGTGGGGTATTTTCCAGCTCCCAGATGGGCTGGATCTCTGCTGAATACACGTTGCCAGTATTTATTTTGGCTTTGAAATAGACACCAAAATGGGAAATCATTTCTGACATCCTCAGTGGGGATCGAACTCTTGCTCTCGGTATGGAACGCAAGCATTCTACCAACTGAGTTATCGACCGGACTTTTTACGAGCTTGGTCTTTGCTATAAAGCGCCAATTCTCAAGCAAGATTCAATTTCTATAAGGCTGGATGGACCTTTTGATGACCGGTCTTTGGTAAAGGTGTATGAATTTTTCAACCCAGCGAAAAGCATATTATTTGAAAATATAAATTGTATTTTTTTTTTGCTCCGCCGGGATTGGAACCCACAACCTCCACTTACGAGTCCGAAGTGTTACCACTGGACTACACACCGGTCTTTGAATGTTTGAATTTCATCTTGTTCAGTTTAACTCGTGTAGGTCCGTATATATAAATTAAAAATAATACGCATTATAAATATATAGTACTGCGGTTTTCAAAAATAGATTTAAATTTTAAAAATTATTGTTAAACACCATGTAAATATATTCAACTACAAAAACGTGTGCTATTATATGTATTTTTTCAAAAAAAAAATCATCTCTGTATTATATAGAAGTTATTTGAATGTTAGCCATTTTCTAAATTATTTTTGCCATAAATGTTTAAAATTTTTCAATGTAAATTAAATAAAATGGAGTCCGAATGTTTTTATGCACGGATGTTTGTAATTTTAATTTTTCTCTGTAGGCAAACGTGCACATCTATGCAACTAGGGTCCTTAGCAACCAATATTAAATTAATTATCATGTAGCTTTTACCATAGCAACTGAATGACGATGAAACAATTGATATTTTTCATTGATTCATAAGATCGGTGAACAGTTCGATCTTGAGATGTCTCTTGGAGTGACTAAACGCAACTAAGCAACACATATAGTGTAACTCCTTGTCGCGTTAACCCCGAAGCGGTCGCTTATGGTGAGTGAACCTATTTATTTTTACAGGTAAGGGGGCCGGTCTTACGCCAACCACTTCAGTGAAGTGGGGGGTTTCTCAGCTCTCGAGGGGGCTGGTACTCAATTCTTGTGAAGGCTGAGTAAACCTTGCCGGTTTTTATTATTATGGGGTTTGAAATGAACACTGAAACTGGAAATCATTTCTATAACCCTAGGCGGGATTCAAACACAAGCTCACGGGGTGAAATGCAAGCACTCTACCAACTGAGCTATTGACTGGACTGCTGTCGGCAATATCTCAAACCATAGGTGGAAGGTGGTTCCATGACTTTGGAGCCGACGCTGCAAAAACACGCTCACCAAACACACTCATTTGCTCGCGGCTCATTGATCAAATTTCTGCCTCCACTTTCCGCCGAGTGTGACATCACTACTGTTTGTATGTTTTAAAATGTGTAGACCTCATAGTTTTCAATTGTATGCAACTAAGCTACACATATAGTGTAACTTCTTGCCTGCGTTATCGCCGAAGGCGTTGCATGTGGCGATTCGGGACCTATTTATTTTTACACCAACCACTTTCAGTTGAAGTGGGGGTTTCTTAGCTCCCGGGGGGGCTGGTTCTCGTTTCTTTTGAAGGCTGAGTAATCTGAAGAATCGAACCCTTGCTCTCGGCATGGAATGCAAGCATATCAACCTTTTCACGAGCTTGGTCGTCGTCGCTACAAAGCGCTAATTCTCAAGCAAGACCCATTTGTTGTAAGGCTGGATGGACCTTTTGAATTGTAACCTCATAATGTGCTTTTGTAATTGATTTAGTTACATATTTCAAAAAAATTAATTCAATAGTATATTTTAATTGATTCAAATTATGATAGACAACTTGTTCCATCAGTGCTTGTTTACCTTATCTACCATTTGGTTCAAAGATGATCTTTTAATGAAATCATCTTAAGAGTCACATTCTACACAATCTGAGCTAAGAAAAAACGTAAAACACAATAATGTGAGAGTTGTGTTAAATATTTTCAAAATCAATTTCCAGTTTTCATAAGACACATTGGCCCAGTACACATACAAACATTGCTCCCCTATTACCTCTGACGGACATAAGACAAACAAGCTCTGAGGGGGCGAACTTTTAAAAGGTTGTAATTCACATTTGACATAGACCAAACAGTTGAGACTGGGTTGCTAGAAAAAACGCTAACTACCATTTTTGTTTTATGATGACTTAGGAGCCTAGTTATATAGACTTGCCTATTATTCTTTCAAAAACTCCTCCATTCTTTTTTAAATCAAAGCCTCAATGTTTTCATTATAATATAAGGTATAATTTGTTTTTAAAAAACACAGTTTTATTTTCACAAATTGTGTATTTATTTCACCTCTAGTACTACCGACTTGCTTATGTCATTTTCTAGAGGACGCAGTTTTCAATATGTATTATATTTTCAAATGTACATTTACTGACCGGTCCGTAGCTCAGTGGTAACACTGCAGACTCTGAATGGGAAGGTTGTGATTTCGAATCCCGGCGTAGCACAAAAAATATACAATTTATATTTTCAAATTTGCTCTTCGCTGGGTTGAAAAATTCATAAACCTTTACCAATGACCGGTCACCAAAGGTCCATCCAGCCTTACAGCAACTGGGTCTTGCTTGAGTGTTGGTGCTTTGTAGCGACGACCAAGCTCGTACACCTCTGCGGCACTACAACAAGTGTCATAGAACCCTAGAGTCTCTAGATCCAGGGAGTCTCCCGCACAGGATTTCTTAAAAAAAAAAAACTGTAGAATTTTTCATAAAAACAGCAATACTATAAGTATACCTATAGGAGTATACATAACTATATAATGTTTTTTTTACAATATAATATAAATGAGTTTTATGAAATCAAAAAAATGGGATCTACAATTTTTTCCAAAAATTAAAAAAATCACCAACAGTCCAATACACTATCAAGCTTAACATTTAGTTCAATTTCTTCCCGCGTTCTTTCCGAAGGGGTCCTATTTATTTTTCCATGTAAGGGGGCCAGCATAACGCCAACCACTTCAGTTGAAGTGTAGGTTTCCCAGCTCCCGCATGGGCTGGAACTCATTTCTTGTAAAGGCTCAGTAAACCTTGCAGATATTTTTATTTTGGGTTTGAAATAAACACCGAAACGGCAACTGAAGTGGTTGATGTGAGGCCCGCCCCCTTACCCGTAAAATAAATAGGTCCCGAATCGCCACGTGCGACCCCTTCGGGGATAACGCAGGCAATAAGTTACACTATATGTGTAGCTTAGTTGTGTTGCGTACCGAAATGGGGAAATCATTTCTGAGACACTCTGTGGGATCAAACCCGAGATCTCCGCATGGAATGAAGCACTCTACCGACTGAGCTGTCAACATCTTGTATTATTTATTTTCTATATAACCTTCATTCTATAATCTAATTCTGAAATTTTTAATTAAATTAAAAATAGTCCAACATAAGAGAAAAAATAATTGCTTGAAATGAAAAAAAATTAACTAAGAAAAATGTTTTGAAAATTGTATTTATTTATATAACTTTGTCTGGTGATAAAACATAGAAATATGTATCTAATTAAGTTAGCATAGTTATTATTATTAAATTAATTAAATAAAAAGTTTTAAAAAATTCCTAATGTATTTTATTGAATTCTTGTTTGAATCAAATCCCACCTCAGGAGCTCTCTGCGTGCTTGATCGTCGCTAGTCAGTGCCAATTTTGAAAGCAGGAGCCAATTGCTGTAAGCTGAATGAACCTTTGAAACCAGGATTTTGGGTAAGGTATATAATTCCTTGACTTATAGGTTGGTATGAGGCTGATCACCCAAATTGTAAAAAATTATTCGCTTTGCCAATGTCGCAGAAGTTGCAGGGTTTATGTTCATTTGAGGTTTGGATATTAATTTGTAAGCGCGAACTTATTGGGCATGCATTTAATATGAATTTTAAATGCTAAAATATCTTTGCAATTTAGATTATACATATATACATGAATTTTTGTGAACTCGTTTGCTAAATTGGAATCCAACTCCTCACCTTCCGTTTACGAGTGTGTAGAGTTAACCAGTAGACTACGGTCCGGTCAATTTATGTTCAGAAAAGGCCTACCCTTACGAAACCAAAGAACAATGCAACTAAGCTGCAATAAAGTGCAACTTCTAATCGCGTTGTACGAGAAAGGATCGAATGTGGCGTGAGAAATCTATTTAATTTTACAGGTAAGAGGGCCAACCTTACGCCAATAAAAGAATACGTTTTTTTTAACTAAAACTAATAGGTATTTACGAGTAAGTTCGCGCTTACCCATGCCGCATACGAAATAAAAACCCAAATCTCAAATGGAGATAAACTCTGCAACTGTTATTAACCTTCCCTGAAACAGGAGTGACAATGGCAAAGTGAAACAACATTTTTTACAGTATGTGTGGTCAGCCTCATACCGATCTATAGGTAAAGAGCCTTTTGGAAAATTTAGGTCCTAATCCAAAGTAAAGTCTATTATTTAAAATAAATACATCTGTATTTTTATTTTTCATAAATACACCTGATTTAACATAGACAAAATTGTGTCGTCACCCTGCCGTTTTGCCAGGGAAAAGGCAAATAAATATGTTGTTATTGGTAGCTAGGGACCTGGAGCGTGCATCCCATACAGGCACGTGCGCCTGATAGGTAGGCAATATTTGGTAGATTTAAAATTCAAGATATATGTTTGATTGGAGCCATCGTTAGCACTTCAGTTGATTTCAAATGAGTTATTTTAAAGGAATGGGAGAAAATATTTATTCTGAAATGTTTTAAATAGGAATTTGTTTTCTGTTTTAGTTTTGATGTCCATAGATATTATTATTGATTGATTTAAAAAATGTAATAAATTGTGTATGTTCGTTGACTTATAGGTTGGTATGCGGCTGACCACCCATGCTGTAAAAATGGTTCACTTTGCCAATGTCACCCCTGTCTCAGGGAAGGACGGCAAGAGTTGCAGGGTGTATGTCCATTTGAGATTTGGTTTTTATGTTGTAGGTTCACATGCGGCATGTGCAAGCGCGAAGTTGTATGTGTTTGGTTGTGAAAATGCATGTAATGTGAATAATAATAATAATATTAAGATTATTTATTTGGTGAACGCTTTTTTTGTGTGTATCACACCTCAAGAGCCCTCTGCGAGCTTGGTCGTCGCTGTAGAAAGCGCCAATTCTCAAGCAAGACCCAGTTGTTGTAAGGTTGGATGGACCTTTCAGTGACCGGTCTTTGGTAAAGGCTTATGAATTTTTCAACTCAGCGAAGAGCACATTCGAAATATAAATGGTATATTTTTGTGCTCTGCCGGGATCCGAATCCACAACCTTCCATTTACGAGTCCGAAGTGTTGCCACTGGACTACGGACCGGTCCAAGATGCCAACGACACGCGGTGTACCTGAGCGGTTGCCCATCCAAGCACTATCCGCGCCCAATGTTGCTTAACTTCGGTGATCTATGGGAACCGGTGCTTTCAACATGGTAACGTCGTTGAATCTTCAATGTATCATAATATCTTTGCAACTTAGATTAAATTAGATTAGATTTGCCTGTACCCTATGCACGCGCCTGCTAGAGACAGCAGTATCATACAAGACTGAAATTTGCTCTTCGAGAAATAAGTTTCAAATTGAAAAATATTTCGAGTTCTTTGAAGTCTATAAAAAAAAAAAACGTAAAAAAATCGTACAAGTTTTAATGAAACTATGCATTGGTTTCCGAAGAGAGAAATTTGTTGAATAAATTCAGTTTTACAATATTTTCCAATTGCAGAAACATGCGCGCGTCGATTGATTGAAATTTGACAAAACTGCGCATGCTCCGTGCTGAATTTTCGGAGGCAGTGTGGGCATTGTGCAAGTCAACTTCGTGGACCGATATCTTCGGCCATTTTCCCCATCTGAAAACCGTCGAGATGGAACAAATCTAACTGAAGAAAATCACAGTTACTCCCTACAAAAAGAGTTCGCAATAGTCAACCTAGAAGAGTGCTGAAATATACAATAAGCTAGTCGAAAATGTGATACGAGTGTATAAGAATACCAAGTGAAAAACCCTTCGCTTTCAAGACGTGAAAATTTTCGGTTCTCTCTCCTGAAATAAAAAAAAATTAAATTGATTTTCTGTTAGGTACATCTCGGCGGTAAAAAAATAGTATTTTAATAAAGTATATAATTCTTAAAATATCGTAAAATAAATTTATTAATAAAAAACGAAAAATGTTTGCGCAATGGATGTGTGTATCGATTTAATAAAATAAAATTCAAATGTAATTTTGTCTTCCTCGCTGTCAATTTTACGACGATTAGATTTAAAAATATATATATAAATTCAATGAAAACAGTGCTTCCAAAATTATATACATAAATTTGTAATTCATAAGTTGAAGATATATATCTTTGAATTTAGTGAGTGATTGATTGAAGAATTTTAGGAGTTCCATCATGAATCTGGGTGGCTTTAAGGTTCCTAGCCCAAGGGCAGCCATAGAGGTGGCTTTGCAGACAGTGAGACAGCAAATTCCAGCAAGACCTGGTCCACCAATGCCACCTCAAAGGCAGGCGGTTCGATTCGCAAGACAAAGTAAGAAATGTTCAATTTTAAGTTTTCACCGATATTTTTCCTATTTTTCCGGGTAATCCGTTGACTATTGAAGGATCGCCCTGATGATGAATCGTGTGACCGATTTGAAACGTCGGCTCGAGAACAAGAATATTCAACGGATTACCCGAAAAGCCATAAAGTAAGAAATGGATATACATATATTCACCTTAAAGATAAAACTGAATAAATGCTGATTCACTGATTTGAGAAATCGTGGATAAAACATTTTATTGCGTGTACCTTCTCATAGTAAGTGAACTAATTATAAGGAAGTGCTCATGACAAACTTCGAAACTACAGGATTCTCACACAGTTTTAATGATGATGGGTTCAGTTGGTGACTTCTTGATAGCGCCGTTTCGTGGTGAAGTCACTCCAAGGGGTTTTGTTTTCAATCATGTTTTGAATTTTTTTATCGTAGAAAATAGGAAAAAACGTGTATTTATCCGAGAAACCCATGTTTTGTACCTTTGAGGGGTCGATATATATTTTTTTATTGGTAAATAAAACAAATAATGACTTTTGATCGGTTCAGAGGAAGGAATTCAACCTATAAGTCAAGTAATCCAACCTTTAAGTCAAGGAATTAGACCTATAAGTCAAGGAAGAAGTCAGTGACACTAATTGCTTCTTCTGTGGATTGTTTGATCTCACTTTGGCTTCTTTACTCCGTCTCCAGATACCGGGGAAAGCTGTGAGATGGCAGCAATGTACGAGGAAGGTGGTTCTCCCGGCTACCAGTCCACCAATCCGACTAATCCCTTCGCCCAGAACAACGTGGCAGAGGAGAGCTTCATCACGGGCAGCTACCAGCAGCAGCAGGCCACTGGGGGATACCAGCAAGGGGACAACGGACACAACAGGTACCATCTAGATCTTAGGTTTTTCCAATCACGTGTAATGATGAGGGTTTACACAACGTCTTTATGGCAATATGCTCCTGCAAAGGAGCTTGCTGAACTGGCAGGTCTTGAGACAACAAAAGCCTTTCTGAATCTAACCAGGGGACAATCGCACAATCAAATCCCAGTGAACTAACTCTCTTCAGACACAATGTGACTGAGGAGAGTGTCATCACGGGCAGCTACCAGCAGCAGCAGGCCAGCAAGGAGACAACGGACACAACAGGTACCATCTAGATCTTTTCGAATCACGTGTGATGGTGAGGATTCATACAACGCTTTTATGGCAATATGCCCCTGCAAAGGAGCTTGCTGAGCAGGTAGGTCTAGAGACAACTGAGATGATTGAAACAAAAAAGAGCCTTCCTGAATCTAACAAGGGTATAATGGACATGACAGGAACAATCTAGATCTTAGGGCCTGTTGCACCAAATTCCAATCAGACAAATATCAAAATTAAATGTGATTTCTCCCATCGCATCAAAAATTTGGTTACATATACGTAAACCAGCTGATGTACATCATCTTTCAAATTCCATCGTATTATTACCCACTTCCGAGAAAGATTTAGCCGAGGTCCTTACTAGAATTAAGCAATTAAATTTTGATGTGTCAAACATTCATTGGAGGTTGGTGCAACAGGCCCTTAGTCTTTTCCAATCACATCTGTGGATGATCATGTACAGCAGTCACGTAGTTCTTTTTATAACTAGGTACCTGT
Source organism: Agapetus fuscipes (assembly GCA_951799405.1). Taxonomy (NCBI): domain Eukaryota; kingdom Metazoa; phylum Arthropoda; class Insecta; order Trichoptera; family Glossosomatidae; genus Agapetus; species Agapetus fuscipes. Next base: position 2,237,522 of record OX637352.1, on the reverse strand, counting down.
GTGTTATTGCAAAGCTAAAAGTCCTCGCTGGAGAGGTGGGTCTTGAAACATCTTTAAAAGAGCCTTCCCTGAAAAATACTGCAAATATAAAATTCTTCGGTGACCTCTAGTTAACTTTTGCACAATTCTTGCTTCAAAGATTCTGCTATGTCATATGGAGTGTCATATGAGTTTGTTTTTTTCTATTTTGCAGTAAAATTATATGACGTTATCCTGGAATGAAAATGAAATAAAATGGAAGGAAATTGTAATTGAAAGGGCACTAAGAGCTCAAAACTGATATTCATACGATTAAAGATGTAATTAAGTAGGATATTTTTCAAGAATTGACTTGTTCTCAGGCAACCCAGCATGCAGAGTGTCGACTTCTACGCCTCTTCTGATGAAGGATGCGAGGGAGAAGGAGGAGGTCGTCATGGCGCCAAAATCAACGAGTGGCAAGCTGCGTGGAATGTCACCAATGCCATCCAGGTACAAACCACGTCTTAGGTTAATCAACCACCACTTTAGGACCAAAACAGCAACACTTCTAAAAGATTTGGGTGTACAAAGACAAGAAAGTGAACGGTGTAATCTGGTGAACGACAGGGTACCAAAATAGGTCCATAGTCTTTTAATTTAGCCGTGGAACACTGTAGGTATAAAACAAGATAATTTGGAAAAGCGCGGGGTACAAATTGGAGAACGAAAAGTTGATCTCTATAAAATGTTCACTAAAATGGATTACTTTAACAAAATTATTATGGGTCAGAAGATGTGTAAATTTCAAATGTTATAGGAAGATAGTGGATATTCCACCCAGCAAACACTAAGTGGAGGAGTCTGCATCTAGTAGTTATATCCATGCCTGCTGACCTCAGAAATTTCACAACAGCAGCGTTAGTATAACAGGTATAAGCAATGCATAGAGATAAGAAATGCATTTTGTGATATAAAAATTATTTTGAATAACAATATACCATAAGTTTTAAAAATAAAGGAAAAAAACAATTTTGCCATTCCATCAGGCGTTAACCACTAATTGAAGTGAATATTTACCAGAGTACGATTAAGTACATTTTTATTTTTTATTTGAAGAACCATAATTTACTTAATGAGTTGATTCATTGTCTTTCAGGGCATGTTCATCGTGTCTCTCCCATTTGCTGTATTGCGCGGAGGCTACTGGGCCATTGCTGCCATGGTCGGCATCGCTCACATCTGCTGCTACACCGGCAAGATCCTGGTGGAGTGCCTGTACGAAGACGATCCAGTCACAGGACAAAAGGTCAGGGTCAGAGATTCCTACGTGGGCATCGCCAAGGAATGCTTTGGACCAAAATACGGCGCAAGAGCCGTCAACATCGCACAAATAATCGAACTCCTCATGACTTGCATTCTGTATGTGGTTGTCTGCGGAGATCTAATGATTGGAACCTTCCCAGACGGTTCCATCGATACCAGATCTTGGATGATGCTCATCGGGATATTCCTGATTCCACTCGCTTTCTTAAAGTCTCTCCAATCAGTCAGTGTTCTATCTTTTTGGTGCACAATGAGCCATCTGTTTATCAACGCTATCATAGTCGGTTATTGCATCCTCGAGATTGGTGATTGGGGCTGGGCAAAAGTGAAATGGACCATCGATTTCGAAAACTTTCCCATCAGTCTTGGCGTGATTGTGTTCTCGTACACTTCCCAAATCTTCTTGCCCACTCTCGAAGGAAACATGGAAGACAGGTCCAGGTTTGATTGGATGTTGAACTGGTCTCACATCGCAGCAGCTGCTTTTAAATCTCTATTTGGATACATATGCTTCTTGACTTTCCAAAACGACACCCAGCAAGTCATCACTAACAATCTACATTCCACCGGTTTCAAAGGCCTGGTTAACTTTTGCTTGGTGGTCAAAGCTATTCTGAGCTATCCTCTTCCGTATTACGCTGCTTGTGAACTTCTTGAAAAGGCTCTGTTCAAAGGGAAACCGAAAACCATATTCCCGACTATCTGGGCTTTGGATGGTGAGTTGAAAGTTTGGGGATTGGCTTGGAAGGTTGGAGTGATTATGTTTACAATTATGATGGCCATCTTTATCCCCCATTTCTCGATCCTCATGGGCTTTATTGGAAGCTTCACCGGCACCATGCTGAGCTTCATTTGGCCTTGTTATTTCCACTTGACTCTAAAGAGGAATCTACTGACCAGCCAAACCATCGCCTACGACTATTTCATCATTTCTTTAGGGGTCCTTTTCGGTGTGATTGGAGTGTACGATTCTGGGTCTGCGCTCATAAAAGCGTTTGAAATTGGATTGCCATTCTAAAGGACATATTTTTTTGAAAATTAGATATTTATGTATTTACATAACAAGATTGATTAACTCAAAATATAAATCAATAGCTTTATTTTTACGTAGCTATTATAGTGTTGTTAATAAATGAGAAATCAACGGAAGAATTATAAAATTGACAATAAATATTTGAATGGAAGTGTTATTCAAAGACATTCGAACAAAAACTCTTTTTTTAACTCCATGGACTGCGTGAATAAATTAGTTTTTTTTTTAATATAAAAATTAAAAATGAAAGGTTACAAAGTAAATGCCTCATCAATTAATGATAATTATATGTATTTTTTATTTTGCATAAAATATCGCGCGATAAAAAATAATATCACCTTCAAGTATTGCAAAAAAAGCTCCCCAAATTGTTTTGGAACCATTCACGGAAATCACACCACGATAATGCGCCATCGCACACGTCATTGTTTTTCATTGTGATTTTTGTAAAAGATGGCGGCGTTTGTTTTGCTTTTGACCACGTTCATTATTGATGAAAAAAAAAATACTTTTCAAGAAATAGAAATTGCGATCCTATTTTTTGAAAAACCTCGTATTCGATCGCTGAGTAAATAGGTACCTACTAATACATAACTAAAACTTGCGTCTACGAATGACTTTGAATAACACTGCAAAATCGATCTCTTAGCGCTTGTTTGTCTTGTGTCTATCACAGGTAATTTCCCATGAGCAATGTTTGTATGTGTACTGGACCAATGTGTCTTATGAAAACTCGAATTTGATTTTAAAAATATTTATAACAACTCTCACATTATCGTGTTTTACATTTATTTCTTAACTCAGATGGTGTAGAATGTGATTCTTAAGACAATATCATTGAAAGGTCATCTTTGCATCAAACGGTAGATAAGCCAAACAAGCACTGGGAGGTCGAAATGGCTAAGCGTAGCCTGAATTTTGTATACATAAGCACATACATTGTTTTAAAAATGTTAGAAATTTATTTGCAATACACATCAATGTGATTTTATATGTAAATTGTTACTATTTGTAAAGTCTCAAAAGCTATATATTTTACCAAAGGCCGGTTGTTTCAATTTCTTCAGCTGCAATGTTACCGGTCGATAGCTCAGTTGGTAGAGTGCTTGCATTCAATGCCGAAAGCCCGTGTTAGAATCCCACCGAGGGTGTCAGAAATGATTTCCCGTTTCGGTGTTTATTTCAAACCCAAAATAAAATATCGGCAAGGCCTACTCTGCCAAGGAGTATCAGCCCCCTCGGAAGCAGGGAATCCCTCACCTGTAAATATAAATACGTTCACTCGACGTGCAGCCCTTGTCTTCGGATCCAGTGGTGGAGAGATTGCGAATGTGGAAAGAGGAATGCCCTGAGAGCTTTGTGCAGCCTGCAGAGAGCCTACCTCCAGGAAAGAACCTCGAGTGGCCCGTGTGGAAATCTATGAACAGATTGAGGACCAATGTTGGAAGAGCCCGGGCCAACATGTTGACCTGGAGATTTCTGGGACGGGAGGACTCTACACGATGTGAGTGTGGAGCTCAGCAAACTATGGAGCACCTGCGGTGTTGTCCCTCCTGTCCGACAAGCTGCTCCATGGATGATCTCTTTGCGGGAAACCAAAGAGCTGTAGACATTGCTCGCTACTGGGCCAATACGGTGTGAAGCTGGCACGAAGAAGAAGACTCGCCACATGCGACCCCTTCGGGAAGAACGCGGCAAGAAGTTGCACTATATGTATACCTTGGTTGTGGGTTTCGTTTTGCGTGGAGTCAAACATGGCTTTATCTGCAAGATTATTTTTTAATCAAATTAACATATTAACATATTTGAAACAACCAGCCTTTGGAAAAGAGCTTTTGTTAAGCATTACTTATTTTTTATTCCTTAGAATTAAGATTTATCAAAACGAGACAGTATTTTAGTAAAAATGCAATATGGTCGTCTTATGGGAATGAAACACAGGTCAGTAAGAATAAAGCATAGGTACTTTTTGGACAAAAAACTGTGAGGTATTTGTCCAGGAGTGGACATAATTGGTCTAAAATCGGTGACGAAATCTCAAGACAGGCAAATAGGAAGTTGCCGTACTAAATTAATTATTAATTACAAAACAAATCGACTGCTCCAAGGAACAAGGAAGTAGGTAACTCCGAAATTGAGGTTTTTGACTTATATCCATTTCTGAAGGTAACAAATCATTATCTTCATTCCAAGATGACAGCCGTGTCTCTATCTCTTTTAAATTCGTTAATAAATTTATGTAAAAAATATTTTATGCATTGTACTCCATGGAATAAATAACATTCAATTGGCTTTCCTGCAAAAGTATCTTTGTTGCTTAGTGCTGTCTTCCTTGGAGCAGTCGAAATATTCTAGATTCCATTCTTAGTGAATCTAAAATGATTTTTAACTTTGAAAACCTTGTAAGTTCAAGGTGCATAAATACATGATTTTATACTTACACAGTTTTTATTTTCAGATAGATGAATGTTTGATATTTCAAAAATTGTAAAAGTTAATATTTTTGCCTACCTACGCTTTAAATGGAATGCACGTCCCTACATGAAGAGATCTATAATCCAAGTTGCAAAGATTTATTGACATTTAAGACTCACATTGAATGCATGCCCACAAGCAGGCACATGTTAGTTCGCGTTTACAAACGCTGCATGTGTACTTACAAATTAAAATCCACACTTCAAATGAACATAAGCCCTGTTAATTTTGCCGACCTTCCCTGAAACAGTAAGTCATTTTTAACAGTATGAGTGGTCGCCTCATACCAACTTATAAGTCAAAAAATGCTAGGAAAAAAATGTTATAAAAACATTCAATTTTTTTTTTGACTATTTGATTTTATTCTAATGTAATGGAAGTTTAAAAAAAAAAACAAGATTTTGTAACTAAGAAGTGTGCGAATTTGAGTTTTAAAAATGACCATCTGCATTCTTCATAGAAAAGAGTAAAAACAGTAGAGAGCAGGCGCGTGCATAGGGTATAGGCAAATACATTTCAGAATAAATATTTTCTCCCATTCCTTTATTAAAAAAACTCATTTGAAATTGACTGAAGTGCTAACGATGGCTCCAATCGAACTTAAATTTTGAACTTTAAATCTGAATATCAGGCTTAAATTGCCTACCTTTCAGGCGCCTGTAAAAAGATCCATCTGAATATTTTTTTTAGTTAAACATTTCTTCCTGTATGACGACAATATTATTATAGTACAGGTACTTTAGATATATAAAAATATATATGTTAATTAATATAAACTACGAAATATATTGAAAACAACATTAGTATATTAAGAAATTGCAATTTTTTGTATTCACACTCAGAAAAAAAGTCTTCCATGAAAATACGAGTAATGTAGTAACCTAGATTTTTTTTTATTAATTTAAACAAAACTGAAAAAAGCGCTTCCAAAACTATACATCAATTTGTAAAAAATATATAAATACTAAGCTTAATTTTAAAAGTGTGTATTTTTTTTTAGCTATCGCCACCTTAAAGGTAAAACTGAATAAGTGCTGATTCACTGATTTGAGAAATCGTGGATAAAACATTTTATTGCGTGTAACTTCTCATAGTAAGTGAACTAATTATAAGGAAGTGCTCATGAACAACTTCTAAACTACAGGACTTTCACTTTCTTTAGTGTTTTCTCTTGTAGTAAATAGGAAAAAATGTGCATTTATCCATGGATATATAGAACTGGATGGGCTAAGAAAAATCCTTTGAGAATTAGAAATACGCTACCCCACTTATCACACAAAAATCCAAATTTAGTCTATCGGTAACCTTTCAACTGTGAACAGGTGTGTTACCTAATTGGAAAAAAAATACATATAAATGCCAAACTGGGTATTTTCTAAGCGTGCCAACAAATGAGAGTAAATGTGTTATAGAACATGGAATAATATTTGACTTTAATCACTATTCTATACGATTACGTTGATAAAATTTATTTTTCGTTTGCCGAAATATTTTGTTCGCGAAAGTGACAGCCATTTCTAGAACTAGTGATGTTCAAATATATAGGTACTTGCTTCTTCAAGTATGTAACTTCTATGCTCGCGGTAATAGATACTTGTGGAAATCATCCCGTACACAATGAGGTAGGAACATTTTTAAATTCGGAATTTATCAGTTATCTTCATACTTGCAACAACACTACTACCAAATCCGTTACCATAGTGATTTCATGTGTTTCCTTGGTGATTTGTAAATAGATTGAAGACGGAGTAGAGACACGTTGCTTATATAGAAAATGAGAAAAGCATTTCATATGTCGTGAGCGAGACAGCATTATAAACAGTGTATGGTGTCAAAGACGGTGCATCATGTTGATTGGTACTAAATCACATGTACGACCCCTCCATTTAATACTTCCTCCATGCATTTATCTGAGAAACCCATGTTGGCTTACTAATAATTATAATAATATGCGCATGTGGCGAGTGGAACCTATTTATTTTCACAGGTAAAGGGGCCGGCCTTACGGCAACCACTTCAGTTGAAGTGGGGGTTTCCCAGCTCCCGAGGGGGCTGGTACTCATTTCTTGTGAAGGCTGAGTAAACCTTGACGTATTTTATTTTGGGGTTTGAAATAAACACCGAAACGGGAAATCATTTCTGACACCCTCTCGGTGGGATTCGAACCCGAGCTCACGGCATGGAATGCAAGCACTCTACCAACTGAGCTATCGACCGGACGAAACCATATAAAATGAATTTTTAATTTTGATGCATCTTTTCAACTTAGATCATAGATGATTATAGTAACGATTAAAAAAAAAATTAGGCTGATTTATTTGGTGAGCGCTGTTTTTGTGTGTATCACACCTCAAGAGCCCTCTGCGAGCTTGGTCGTCTGACCCAGTTGTTATTGTTGTAAGGTTGGATGGACCTTTCAGCGACCGGTCTTTGGTAAAGGTATATAAATTTTTCAACCCAGCGAAGAGCACATTTGGAAATATAAATGGTACATATTTTTGTGCTCCGCCGGGATTCGAATCCACAACCTTCCATTTACGAGTCCGAAGTGCTGCCACTGGACTACGGACCGGTCCAAGATAATATGACATTTATTTATTTTTACCTTTAAGGTATCGATCGGTTTTGTTGTAACGAATTGACGGTTATTATGTAGAATAACGGTTGTTATGCGGCTGACCACCCATAATATAAAAATTGGTTCACTTTGCCAATGTCACCCCTGTTTCAGGGAAGGACGGCAAGAGTTGCAAGGCTTATGTTCATTTGAGATTGGGTTTTTATATTGTAGGTCCACATGCGGCATGTGTTAGCGCGAAATTATACATATCTGCTTGTGGGAATGCATTTAGTATAAATCTTAAATGATATATATCTTTGCAGCTTAGATTAGATTAGATTAGATTAGAATATGTTGAAATAAAAAAATATGCGTCTACAAGGATATTTTTGTGAATTTAGATGACAGCTAAAGGAGGTCACTATTATGACTTTGCAGCCTTCAAACTTAAAAATCAATGAGGATTATTTTGTTTTTCTTCAACAAAATAGGTACTTATTCAAACGTTAAACTATCAAAAGTGACGTTATACAAGATTGTGGCTTTAGTTTCGATTTTTGTGCCAAGTTCATTTTAAGCCGTGTAAGTCTGTATATATGAGGAATGGAGATTGCTATAGAAAAGCTATTTAATACAAAAAAATATATTAATTAAATTGTTTGAATACTCTTGAAGGGAATCAATGAGAAGGGGAAATGAAAAAAATAAAAGTTTATAGTTATTTAGTTTGTAGATTAATTGTACCAATTAATGCAATGGTTTTTGTAAAAATATATATTTAAATATAATAGTTATTGTGACTGTTCGGTCTCTTGTTTATTGACAGTGGAACATCAATTATTCAAATCTGAATAATATTCCAAATAGTCCAACGACCGCCCGTCCTGCACAAGAAATTCGAGAGCCGTCGACTGCTACGACGCTCTCGCAGGGCCTCGTCGACTTTTCTCCTGCCCACAAATCCGCCCTGACAATGGACCTCGAACAGCCCGTGTCCACTAGGGCTCTGACGCGCCTACCCTGTAGCCGCGCCTCCACCACAGGAAGCGCCGTTAATTTTTCATGGAGGCTGCCGGCGCACAAGCCTCCTTCCGCCCGTTTCCCTTCTTTGGGCAATTCTTTAACACGTGGCCAGACTCCTGTCCGTCCCACGCTTCAAACAGTCTTTTATCATGTGCGGACCTCCGCACCTGTAGCACTTCAAGGGCTTTTTTCTTTCTACAGCCACCGATGAAAAAAATGGGCTGCGATACTCGCAGATGAGTAATCGCGCTTTAGCGACAATAGTTGGCAGCGGTGGCAATCCATCCCCGGATTCCAATTGAAGGCGGAGCTCCCTGGACACGGACTCGGGCATCCCAACGACCAACGAGAGCGCGAGGATGTTATCACTCAGTTTAACTCCGGCTTGCGAAGCCAGCATCCGTAAATCCGACACGAAGACGTCGACTTCCTCTCCTGGCTGCCAGCGCCTTTGCAAGAAACGACTCCAAGCTGAGAAGCGTCCGACACCAAACACACAGCTGAGTGCTTCAGCCGCCTTCTCCCCGTCACCCTGTGTCTCTTCTGGCAAGTCAGCAAACCGATCAAACGCCGCACCTCTCAAGAAAGATGCCAAGCAACGAGAAAGATTTGTCTCCCCGTACAACTTCATCATCAATCGCAAACGTCTAAGCCACGGGTCAAACTCCCCGCCGACAAATGGCTCCATCACATCCGCGAGTCTTGTAGACGAAATAGCTTGTGGTTTAAAGTCTTTTTCCATTTCTTTCTTTTCCATTATCGATATGTCACTTCACAACAAGAAGGTCGATGTTCAACTGTTCGGTCTCTTGTTTATTGACAGTGGAACATCAATTATTCAAATCTGAATAATATTCCAAATAGTCAGTCTTGCCAACACTACAGTTATTCTTATTTTAATTATTATATTATGATAAGCCTGAAAAAGTTTTACGAAACTAAAATGTCTTCCATTTTAAGCCTTTATTTTAAAGGTAGTTGTCGAAAATATTTGTATAAACCTACCTACATTTTTGAATGTCTAAATATCAATTAAAAAAATTTGCACACGATTTTTTTATGTGCCAGAATTTTTAGAGCGGAAATTTAAAAAGGAAAATATCGATTTAATAAACATAATTTGTGATTGGAATTTATAAATAAATATTTTTTACAGATCCTTTTTATGACTCTTGGTCGCGCAAACAGGTGGGTCTTGAGCCTTTTTGTAAAAACGCGCATTTCCTCAGGTAGGTCGTTCCAAATATGACCAGCCATCTTGGAGGCACGATTTCCAAAAATGGGATTTGTTTTTTGTTTGTATTTTAAATTGAATAATGTTGTTAAATATTAAACAATAATGTAAAATTGTCTTCCAAGTATTAAAAAAATGTACCTACTTATATGAAGTCTTCCAAAATTTACATGAAAGTATATTATACATATTATATTTGCGTATAGAATAAAGAAATAAATAATAATGTTATATTGTGTAAAAAGTTAGTGTTTTGGCTTTTAAAAAATTATAATTTCCGTGTTTATACTTTTTTTTTCAAAGTGTTCTGGAGTAAGTAGGTAGGTATATATTGTTTTGAATGGAGAACATGTTTGTTCGAAATTTAAAATGATATTGTTATCATTGCCATAAGTGAAAATAAAAATCGACTTATCATTTCAAGCATTACATTATTTTTTAACCTACCATTCAATTTTTTTGTGCTATTTTAAGAAAATTACCTACTGGTATATTTTTATTTATTTTTTATAAGGGGAGAATTTTAGTTCAAAATTTGTCTCTAGGACTAAAGTTTCGCTGCTTTCTGTATGCAGCATCCTCATTTGTATATTACATTGACTTATGATATCCGCTATTACTCAATGGCAGGCGCGTGCATAGGGTATCTAGGCAAATACATTTCATAATAAAAAAAATCGACTATTCCTTTAAAATAACTCATTTGAAATTGACTGAAGTGCTAACGATGGCTCCAATCGAACTTGAATTTTTAATCTGAATATCAAGCTTAAATGGTTGTTTACCATATATTGCCTACCTATTAGGCGCATGTGCCTATACGGGATGCACGCTCCTGCTCAATGACATATTACTTACCTATCTCAAGCCTGAAAAATTGAAAGCATGTATTTTTCACCCATAGTATGTTTTGGCTCTGAAAAACAAAATGTACAGAATGGATGGTCAGCCTCATACCAACCTGTAAGTCGTGGAAAAATTATTTCGAAAAAATCCTAAATAACCTAACGTTCTTCATTCAACAACTTTTTTTTTATTTGGTCACATTTATCGCGTCATGTTGACAGTATTTATTTTTTAAGTAATTAAGAAGTGCGGTTAAAATATCCCTAAATGTCCTCGTGTGAGGATCTTCGTATATATAATAATAATAACCTTGTATTATATTGTTGTTGTTGAATACTGTATGTGAATGTTTTATGGAAAAACGTTATAAAAAAATTAAACTTAATTGTACGCCAAATCTAGATGTGACGATAAGTAATAAAAATCTGATTAAATGAAACCAATATTACCACCAAAGTGTTGTTTTCTTATTCCAATATAAGCTATTTTAATCAGTTTTATTATACCATTCCCCCCCTGTGCTTGTATGGATTATTTACCATTTGATGAGGAAATGTACAATGGAAAAGAAAAAAAGGAAGACCAAGAAAAAATGGGATAGGTATACAAAGCGAATGAAAACAAAGAAAATTTATGAAAAAGATAATGGATACGAATGAATTGAAAAAGGTATGAAAAAATCCGACCGCAGAGGCTCTGGCTAGCCCTAGCTAATTTCTAACTTATTCTCAAAAGTTTTTCAACCTCAGGTAGGTACATTTCTTTATAATGATAGTAGGTATTAACCTACCACTTACAATATTTTTCCCTAAATAATTAATAATAAAAAGTTATCGTTTACAGCACCACAGCAACTGTCAAACTTGGCGGCCGCAGCATGGGGTCAACATTGATAACACAATCTCTTCATTCATAAGAACCTTTAAATTTGCATCAAATCAGCAATGGCCAATCACTATGATGTGCCCAATTGGTGCGTTATTAACCCATCTTCCTTTTAAAGTCTAAATGTAATCTATTAATGGAGTATTGCGGCTGATAATCTGGTTTGTATTTTAATTCTCAGGGCCGGGAAACCTCCCACCGGGCTTCACTTGGATGTACTAAAAGGCGATAAACTGATACAGAAACTGATGCTGGACGAGAAGAAGTGCTACCTGTTTGGCAGGAACCCCCAAATGAACGACTTCTGCATAGATCACGCCAGTTGCTCCAGAGTACACTCGGCCTTTGTGTACCACAAACATTTGAATCGAGCGTTTCTGGTGGACTTAGGCAGCAGTAAGTCAAACAACAGCTTGTAATAAACAATAATAAACTCGGCACACACTCCATAGACAAGATTGTGACGTCATGAGGCTGGGTCGCTAGGGAAAATGCATAAAAATACTTTGTTAATGGATTTTAACAACGGCAGTCCCATGCAAGACTGATGTATGTTTACAGAAAAAAAAAGTTCCAAATTCAAAAATGTGCGGACCTCATGATAGTTTTTTTCCGACGGGAAAATTTGACACGTCTTGTGTGACTAGGGTCTTTAGCAACCAATAACAAAATACTAGTAAGACTTCGCTGATTTAAACAAGCCCGTTGCCCTCAGCAAAAAAAGTCTCACACTATACGTATTGAAGAGCCGATCGGAAGAGCAAACACAGTGTTTGGAGACTGTGCATTTGCAGTTGCTGGTCCTCTGGCCTGGAACCACCTGCCACATCATGTGAGAGTGAAACCATGCCGCTGAATATTTGGTATTCGGTTGGGCTCCATGCCGAATATTCGGGATTCGGTTGGGCTCCATGCCGAATATTCGGTATTCTATGGATGACCGAATACACTATTTGTTGCATCACTAGTTAATGGTAGGCTTGTAATGTTCGCTTGCTGCAAAAAAAAATTTTTTGAAACTTCATATTACCAACCGTTTACATTTGGATATAAAATTTAATGCTGTAAGTACAGCCTTTAAATAATTTAAAAAAAAAACATGTTTGTGTTCCAAATTTAAATTTGTCCTGTCGTTTTCAGCCCATGGAACGTTCATTGGACAAATGAGATTGGAAGCAAACAAACCGACACAATTACCAATAGACTCTACCTTCCATTTTGGCGCTTCAACTAGAAATTATGTGATAAGGTTTGTATAAATATTGCCGTAAGTTTCTGTATAAATTTGCTTTGTAAACATTCATCACAATCTGTACCTCTATATTAAAAAAAACACTATTTCATTCACATATCTCATTGTCCGACGATACCATGTTGAAAGCACCGGTTCTCATCAGATCACCGAAGTTAAGCAACATTGGTCGCGGATGCTACTTGGACGGGCGACCGCTTAGGTACACCGCGTTTCGTTGGCATTCTTGATCGGTCCGTAGTCCAGTGGCAACACTTCGGACTCGTAAATGGAAGGTTGTGGATTCGGATCCCGGCGGAGCACAAAAAATATACCATTTATATTTCCAAATATACTCTGCGCTGGGTTGAAAAAATTCATGAAACCTTTACCAAAGACCGGTCACTAAAGGTCCATCCAGCCTTACAGCAACTGGGTCTTGCTTGAGTATTGGCGCTTTGTAGCGACGACCAAGCTCGTACACCTCTGCGGCACTACAACAAGTGTCATAGACCCCTAAAGTCTCTAGAATCTAGGGAGTCTGCTGCACAGGATTTCTTAAAAAAAATATATACATATAAGTATATCGTGGGAAGTAAAAAACGTATGGAAGTTGGCATTCTCATTTACAATCACTGGAGGCGCTTTAGAATCTTTGTATGGAAGATTTAACAGCGCCTCTAGTGAGCATAAATGGCAACGCAGACTTTCATACATTTTTTACTTCCCACGACGAACTGGTCTGTAGTCTAGTGGTTAACGCTACGGACTCGTGATTAGAAGGTGGTGGATTCGATTCCCGGCAGAGCACAAGAAAAATTTAATTTTTCAAAAATGCTCATTCATTGACTTATAGGTTGGCATGAGGCTGACCGCCCTGTACTGTAAAAAAATGGTTCACTTTGCCAATGAATTATTTTTATACATTTCAGAGAACGACCTTCAGGAAATGCTAGAGGCATCATGGAAGACATACCCGCAGTTGATTCAGAAGGAGTTCTTCTCGGACTTCCGGAATCTCAAACGGACCTGGATGTGCGTGCAAATGTTTATGTTAACAAAAATTCAATTGTATTTTGAAAGTTGCGTTCTTATTTGTTAATAATTGATTGCTTCATTTCAGAATCTAACAGAATTCAATACTGCACATAACCGGAGAATTTCAATGTTGGGAATCAGTACTGACGATTCAACGGAAACAATGAAGGTAAGACAATATCATGCTAAACTACAGTTTTTTTTATTAGAAAATGTTTTGGGCTAAACCGATAACAAATAAGCTTATTTTAGTTGATTTTTGTGATAACTAAAGCTTCTATGGCCTTCAAAGACATTTGAGTGAACCTTACAGGTATTTTTATAATTGGATTGAAGTAAACTTTGCAATGGGCAATCATCTCTGACACCCTTGGCGGAGATTGCACCCTAACCCTTTGATATGAAATGCAAGCGCTTTACCAACTAAGCTTTGGACCGGATATATTGTTACCTTTAAGGTATAACTGATTAAGTGACATGTGAAACTAACATGGGTTTCTCAGATAAATGCACTTTTTTCCTATTTTCTACCAGAGAAAGCATTACAAAAGTGTGAAAATCCTGTAATTTAGAAGTTTTTCATGAGCGTTTCATTATAATTAGTTCACTTACTATTCAAAGTTACACCCAATGAAATGTTTTATCCAAAATTTCTCAAATCAGTGAATCAGCACTTCTTTTAGGTGGTAATGTGTACTTACCTTTGAATTTGTATCTGTTATGTAAAGATGTGCCGTATTTCATTACAGGGCAACAACAAGAGATCGCTGTCAGCCGTCGGTGCCTCAGCCATGCCAGCGTCCAAGCGTCAGCGCCGGGAAGTCTCCTTCAACGAAGACGTGGACATCATCAACCCCGAGGATGTGGACCCATCCATCGGAAGGTTCCGGAATCTGGTGAAGACAACCATTGTGCCGACTGCCGGACACCTCACCAACAAGAGACTCAAGTTGACAACGGCTGAAGACAGTGAGGAGTTTGATAATTTATTTCTGATAATTTTTATTACAGGATCTTTTAACCTCCTGAATGCCGGAACGCAGATTTGCGCGTATAGTACTAATTTTGTTTTTTTTTTTTTTTCTTTAATGTTTACACAGCAATATGATCGAAAATTGGGAAAAATACTACTATTAGACAGAACCACCTGCCAATACACTCAAAGCATTCATTTTTGTTAGTGAATATTTAAAAAAAATTAAAGTTTACCTTGAAAACTGACGAGTTTTATGAATTAGTGTTATAAACGAGTCAAAAGATGAAATTCACAATTTTTTAATACAACACACATACAAAAAAATGTTTTGTGTACATTACAAAGAGTCACTGACCCCTAACATTTGTGTATTTGTTTGGGATAGGTATGCATACTTAAATGATACTCTATTTAAAGAACACAATGCTTTTTACGTAATCTTTATACTATGACGCAGTGCAATAAAGACATCACTGGTGATCAAAACACTTGGAAACTCCAACAGATCCTGGAAAGCAAACCTCCCGTGGTAATCGCTGCTTTTTAATTCTAGGATCTCCTTCATCAGAAAGACTTTCACACTTGTTTTCCTTGTTTAGCCGCCAGTCAGAACCGTCTGCGGGACATCAGCAAGCACCTGCACCCCACCGCGCTGTACCAGGACCTGCCCGCCCCCCAGGGGGCGCAGCAGCACACCCCCGGGGGGCTCATCCTGTCAGGCAGCATGTCGTACATAGGAGCCAGGTGAGACATCTACTTAAAATGAAAAAAAAATGCAAGTAAGCTACACATATAGTGTAACTACTTGACTAAGTTATTCCCGAAGGGGTCGCATGTGGCGATTCAGGACCTATTTATTTTTACGGGTAAGGGGGCCGGCCTCACACCAACCACTTTTAGTTGAAGTGGGTGTTTCCCAGCTCCCGGGGGGGCTGGTTCTCATTTCTTGTGAAGGCTGAGTAAACCTTGAGATCGAACCCTTACTCTCGGCATGGAACGCAAGCATTCTACCAACTGAGCTATCGACCGGAATTTTTACGAGCTTGGTCGTCGCTACAAAGCGCCAATTCTCAAGCAATACCCAGTTGCTGTAAGGCTGGATGGACCTTTTGATGACCGGTCTTTGGTAAAGGTCTATGAATTTTTCAACCCAGCGAAGAGCAAATTTGAAAATATAAATGGTAGGTTTTTTGTGCTCCGCCACTCTACAAACCATCATCTAACTGAATTTATTTTTTTATCTTTCAGACTAGGAATGTCGCTACCGAATCCCGCCCCCGACGTGGAAATGTCCGAAGACCTGGAGCTGATAGAAAACAACAACGCGATGATGAACTCTTCGCTGACAGTCGTGCACAATAAGAGCTCCGATGGTGTATCAGCGGAAGTTCCACCCGGGGCGTCCAACGAGCCCAGGCGGAAGAAGTACGCCAAAGAAGCGTGGCCCGGACGGAAACCTATTTAGTATTAAGTTAACATTGTACGTGAATCGAGTCAATACCCGAGTGTGTACACTTTTACTGAGTAGTATTCTCTCTCTATAGCAACCCTCATAATTGAAACTCGCATGGGTAAAAAAAAAACTCCCGTGAACTGTTCCTGTTTATAATTTTTAACGCCTTTAAACATGTATTCGAGCGAGCGAACCCTGATCGAGCAAACTCGATTGGCTGCCCTGTGCATATGGCACAGGGTAGAACAACAAAGAATCCGCCAAATTCTATTTTATTTAAAGGGGATTTAGATTTACGACATACAATTTTCAAAACTTGTCAGTTATATTTTCACTGGGAATATTATCAATGGTATTATTACTTAACTGGCAAAATGATACTTTCAGATAAAGAAAAGCACACTCGCAACCAAACAAAAGTCACTCGCAATTTGCGAGCTAGCGAGTAGAATTTTGGAGGATTGCTCTATAGTCCAGAAATGGTTTTGTCTTCAGCTTCTTCTGTTCCCTGCAACTGTACTTTAACCCTTTGCACTTGTGGAAGCAGTTTATGTTTTCATACAACCTTTAGAATGTTCATTTACTTTATTACTCAGTAAAAGTTCATACTTAGGTGTAACAATACATGAAACACTTGTTTTCATAATTATAATCTATGTATTTTTTTTATTTGTTCATTTCATAATGAAATATTATACGTAAATGTCTACATTCTTATTACAAAAATGTCTTGTTTGCAGCCGAATATATTATATTTTTTTCATCTGTCGATATTTTGTTTTCATCTATCATTTTCATTCACATTAGGGGCCGTCCATAAATTACGTCATCGATTTTGGCCGATTTTCGACCCCCTCCCTTACAATCATCCTATAGTCATTATCTAATGACCCCCCCCCCCTCTTGCTGTAATAATGGATGAGCTTAATAATTAATAATGTTATATTACTTACATAATATTTTGTATATTTTGTAGAAATTGGTATTTACAAGAACGACGTCACTTTTGGTACTCGTACATCATTTGCCATCATCCGCAGACCAGACTCCCCCCCCCCCTCCTTAATGCGAATGACGTAATATATGGACAGCCCCTTATCACGTTTAACATTTTTTTCTAAGCTCAGATTGTGAAGAATGTGATTCTTAAGACAATTTCATTGAAAGGTCATCTTGAATAATATTCAGTACACGCGCTACAATTCCACGCAAGACGGAGAAGCTTTAATGTCTTGACACGAGTTATAAACGCTTGCTGGTTGATGAATCCTTAAGAACAACAAGTTTGGCGATCGTTAGTTCCTCATTCCTTTATCGCCAACTTTTAAAATGTTGATTTCTCAAAATCAGTTGCGTGTGGAGATAGCAAACTCCAGAAACAGACAACTAAGTAATATATCCACCTTGCACAGAATCCTGTCTATAAATCAGGGGTGCCCATACTTTTTCTTGAAGAGATCGACCTAGCAAAAATTTATGAATAGGAGATCGACATTTTAACTGTTTATCCCACCAAATAAGTACAATTCATAATGTAAAAACATTTATTAAGAAAAAAAAATCATAAGTAAAACTACATTGAGTGCAAAATGTCAAATCTATATTAAATTTTTAATCTCAACATTACAAAAATAAATTAAAATAATACTGGTACAATATAAAAATAAAAATTATCTTGATGCTGATGTCGAAGCGTGACATTGGTGGTCCTCCACAAAATGTTGGTAGTTAGGGATATTCTCAGTTAAAGCTAGACGCAAGCAGGCTGTCAGGTGGTCATTTGTGAGACGAGTACAATACATTTTTCTTTTGAAAAAAGCTACAGTTTTAAGGTCGATCACTGAAAATTTTAGCTATCCTCGGCGATCGACCTTAAAACCTCCCGCGATCGACTGTATGGGCACCTCTGCTATAAATGAATTACATAAAATGGAATGAAGGGCCTTTTCAGACACTACGCATTCTGCCTGGATTGTCTATGGATTACCAGACAAACAGTGTGAAAGCTTTCATACCCTACTAAGCTTCCGACATAGACAAACCGGGTAGACTTCTCAATTTGTTCTTGCTGTTAAACTTTCCGTATTGAAAAAAGTAATGAAATTGCAAACTGAATAAGTGCTGATTCACTGATTTGAGAAATCGTGCATAAAACATTTTATTGTGTGCAACTTCTCACAGTAAGTGAACTAATTATAAGTAAATGCTCATGTAAAACTTCTACACTACAGGATTTTCACACTTCCATAGTGTTTTCTCTAGTAGAAAATAGGAAAAAAGATTCATTTATCTGAGACACCCATGTTAGCTTCATATGTCACTTATTTAGTTTTACCTTTGAGGTATCAAAATAATCCTGCATGTTTAAAAAAAAAACTATTAAGGTCAACCGGGGTGATGGCGTCTACGGGGCTAAAGCATCTATTTGAATTATCTTACGAAATGCGGAATTTAGAGCTACTTACGCCATCTTGTTTTAGTCTTTGGCACTAAAAGTACAAAAAATCATCAATAGATGTCGCAACAGAGCTCTTCTTTTTTAATCGACCCGCCATTTTAAATCTCTCATTTCGTCTCGAACTTTTTATGTGCCAACACGTGAATTTTAATCTTTTGTAATCTCAGTTCATTTTGAGTGAATCGAAGATTTTATAAAGTAAGTTTTTTTATTGTTTTATTGCTAACATACTGTTTTCATTATTTTACGTAATTAGCTAAAGACTTTTGACAATTTGTAATTTTAAAATTTGTGGGCTATGTTTTTGCTTTGAGGCTATTGCGTCTGTCCCGTTGGGGTGATTGCGTCTATTGGTACGCAATAGCCCCATTATCAGGGCTCCTAAACCTTTTGATTTTAGGTAAGTACATATTATAATGGAATAATGAAAAATCTGTAATTACATTGTAATGTAATAATAATAATGTTCGGACATTCCACACAGTGCCAACTAGCCCCAAAATATGCAAATCTTGTACTATGGGTACTAGACAACTAGATATAATACCTACATACTTACTTTTTTAATGTTTGATTGCTATTTTACTGAACCAAAAGCTATAGTTTCAAAATTTGTGTCTGTTTGTCGGTTTGTTTGTATCAATATAAACCTATGAACGGATGTCGACAAAACTTAGTATGATCTTAACTCATTATCCTTTTTAATGTGGGATAACTTCTCACGTAAAGTGGGGTAGGTGCTTTTTCTTTTGGCGGGGATAAATTCTTTTAATTTTATATTACAGTAATTTGCATTAATTCTGATTTTTTATTTTAAGATTTTCAATATGGTGCGGCACTACAAAAGAAAAACAACAGCAACATACGACCTTGACACTTTAAAAGAAGCTGTAGATGAAGTTAGAAGTGGTAATTTAAACTCGTACCAAGCAGCAAAAAAATACAATATTCCTCGTACGACTATATGTGATAGAGTGAATAACAGAAGAGGTGTCGTAAAGGAGTGTCGTGGACCACCTACCGTGATTGACAGAGAAAATGAGCTCAAACTTGCAAATGGTCTACGGGTAATGGAAAAATACGGATTCGGACTTACTTCCAAAGAAACACTGGATTTAGTGAGCACACATGTGATTCAAAATAATTACTTAACTCCATTTAAAAACAACAGGCCTGGGTATGATTGGTTTGCTGCCTTCAAAAAAAGACACAATTTGTCCTTAAAAAAGCCACAAGCAGTGGAGATGTCAAGGAAAGTAGCATGCGATCCTTTTATAATTAATGACTACTTTGATATCCTTGACGAGGTTTTGATTGAATTGGGTTTGAAAGGAAGACCAGAAAAGATTTGGAATCTTGATGAGTCAAGTTTTGGGAATGACCCTGACAAAACTAAAGTAGTTGGCGCCCGTGGATTTGCCAGTACACGAACGATCGCGTCATCTGGTAAAGATAATGTCACGATCTTGTTCACAGCCAGCGCCGCTGGTGACAAATTGCCTCCATTAATAATAAATAGAGGAAAAAATATGTGGGACCTTTGGATGTCAGGCAATGGATACGAAAACACATCGTATGCTGCCACTAAAAATGGCTGGATTGATTCAAAAGTATTTGAAAAGTACATGTTCAATACTGTGATACCGCATTTAAGCGAAGATCCACCAGCTTTGTTAATATTTGATGGCCATTCTACCCATATTCAATTGAAAGTTTTAGAAGAAGCACAAAAACGCGGAGTGACTATTATAAAGTTACCATCACATGCAAGCCATTTACTGCAACCGTTAGATTTGTCAGTTTTTAAATCAATGAAAAACACTTGGGACGAAAAACTTGTGCAATGGCAACGATTGCATGTAGGTAAGAAGTTGCCAAAAGATGAATTTAGTCGCATTCTTGGAGAAGTGTGGCGCGAACTGAATCCACTTATTATTCGGAACGGTTTTAAAAAAGGAGGTATATACCCATTCAACAGAAACACGATACCTGAAGAAAAATATGACCCCGAATCATTGAAAAGATTCAAACAATTTAAAACACAAACAAAGCAGATTCCTTCTTTGAAAGAACTCAGTTTACAAGTGGTGCTCCTCAGGATGAACAGTTGTCATGACCCTGAAGAGCATACACAAAATATCATATTGAAAGAAAACAATAAAACGCTCAACGATCTTGTAGAAGGCAATAAAACCTCAAGTTCTCAACTAACTCTGATAGCAGCGTCTTCCAAATTGCCTTTGAACAGTCAAGGAATGCGATTTGATAACTCGAATGACAGACCCATAATTAAGATTATTGATGATCGAATTTTGTCTCCCTCAGAAAATTATTCTTTTGAATCTTTACTATTGCAGAGAATAAAACGAAGTGATACTACAATTAAATTGAAAAAAACAAAGGTGTCAAAAGGCTGTGAAGTAATTACAAGGGAAGAGTTTTTAGAAAGAAGAAAAAAGGAAGAGGAAGAAAAAATAATTAAAGAAGAACGTAAGAAAAAACCCACAAAAAAAGAAAACAAAGATCCCCAATCTAGCAAGAAAGCAAAATGTACAAAATCATCAGAAGAGAGCTTAAAGGTAGAAGAAAAATCTGATATTAAGCTACCAAAGAAGAAAAAGACTGATCAAAAATCTAAAAAAAGGGTGAAAAAACAAAAAAAGTGTGTTGATTACGATGAAGAATCTGAAGATGAAACAGATATTAGTTTTGCTGAATCTTCTCTAACCTGTGAAGATTTTGATAGTTATCGTGAACAGTTTTTCGCAGAAATGGAAGACCTTGATGATTCATTGCTGAGGACAGAAAATGTAAATGACGATTGTTTATTGCAAAATGATGCAAAAATTGTAGCCAATGACGAATTTGAACCGTATGTCGGCAAAAGGAATCCGGAAATTCACGATTGGATACTAGTGAGATTTTCAACAAAAAAGTCTGTTAAGTATTTTGTGGGGAACATTATTTCTATCAATGACGAGAATATACCCAACGTGAAATTTTTGAGAAAAATAAAGAACAGTAGGTTTATGTCTTTCCATTGCCCAGACGTGGAAGATATATCGGAAGTTAAACATTACGATGATGACATTGTAATGTTCCTTACGAAACCTGATATATCCCGCAGAGGCCATGTTACGTTTAAAGAAAATTTTAAAAATTACAACATTCAGTGAAGTTTGAAAGTTAAATTTGAAAAACGCATGAGATCTTTCAAGTTATTCAATAAACCCAGATAGCATTGTTTTGTAATATTTCATAAGTTTGTGTTAATTTTAATAGAATTCAAATAACTTATTTTGTTTTTTATTGATTGTAGAGGCATTTACTTTGTAATCCTTCATCTTAAAATATAAAAAGAAAAATAACTTTGTTATTGATTTAAATTTAAAATAATGGAAAACAAAGTTTTTTTTTTAACTTTTATTATTTTTGGAAACAGGTAACCTGTAAATGGTTTAGTTTTTTTCGGGTTAGACCATGTTCTATAAGCAGTAATTTTGTCTGCCGACGTTTCGTTCCCACGAGCGGGGAACGTCGGCAGACAAAATTACTGCTTATAGAACATGGTCTAACCCGAGAAAAACTAAACCATCTAAAACCGACCATGAAAGTGAAAGTGAAAGCTTAAAACTTTATTTAGGTAACCTGTAAATTATTGATTTCTTTATTTTATTCTGACAGTAACAAATTTTTAAAATGAACTTTTCATAATGGACATTAAAAACCCAGAATACTGCTTTGGACTTATTCACTCTATTGGCTCTTAAAAGATCTCACGCGCTTTAAATTCTTTATTTTTGTAATGATTGTAATGAGACGGGCAAAATGCCGTCATACTCCGTTGCTCTAATAAATGATACGTAATTTCAAAGTTGTTTCATTCTTATCTAAAAAAAATGTTTGGCAGCCCTGGAATCTAGGATGGGGCGAATGCGTCTACGAGAAACTACGAAAATTAGACGCCATAGCCCCGAATATTTTTGTTCGACTACTTTCCCTAAACAAAGGCTAGAATTTGGAGTACAAGATAATACTATACTATAAAACTAATATTTTTATAAATTATTGTGATTATCATTGTTATTAGGTCTTCCAATTACATAATACAAGTGAATGACGCTTTCGCCCCATCTAGGGCTATTGCGTCTAAAAATCCCAGTTTTTATAGAAACGTCATTTACATATAGAAGTTATTTAAAATGTCATTATATGGTATAAAAATATGAAATTAGATAAAAATTCCTAACTTTTACCATAACTTATAGCTTAAAATGATGCACAATATGTTTGTTTTAATCATATGAATATGCCGTTCAAAGTATTGTGACGCAATAGCCCCGGTTGACCTTAGTTTTAATGGTAAGGATATAAAAATTATATTTGAAATGAATTTTAAGGCAATAAATAAATGACTAGGTGTGATATGTCTTTTTTTCTGGTAACCTCTTTAAAAGGAACACACTAAATCCAAAGGCAAAAATTGTGACCTCACACGACCAAGTTAATAGAGTACCTAAAGTTAAATTGATATCATGTGATTGGCTGCTAAGGAAACTACTGAATAATATAAACATTTTGACTGCTCCAAGGAAGAAGAAAGTAACTCCGAAATTGAGGTTTTTGACTTATTTCCATTTCTGAAGGTCACAAATCATTATCTTCATTACAAGATGACAGCCGTGTCTCTACCTCTTTTAAATCTGTTAATAAATTAATGTAAACAATAGCTGTGAGTATGTCAAAAAGGCATTGTTTTCCATGGAACAAATAACATGCAATTGGCTTTCCTGCAAAACTATCTTTTTGACTTAGTGCTGTCTTCATTGGAGCAGTCATTATAAGCATTCCATGTTTGCCCGATGAGAAAACAAATGTTAAGTCATATGGCCAGGTGGCAGGCCAAAGGCTAAAAAATAATAATATGTGTGATGGCTTTCTAAGAGCTACCTATAATTATATAAATGATTGACTTTTTCCCGCTGACAAGGATTCAAATTTTTAACAGTGACAAAATAGTCAATTTACGTTTGTACATGACAATCTGGACATGGAGAAACTGTTTTGGACGCAATATTGGCTGTATGTTTTTTTCTATATATTTTTTTAAATATTTAAAAAAAAATGTGTTTTAGTTTTTTGTTTTTGGTAGGTACAAAACCAAATTGACCTGGCTTGGTACTAAAACTTCTATTCAACAATTTCACGGTAAGAAAAAGAAGAAAGTTTGACAGTTGACATACCCCTTCGTCATTTCGTCGTGTTTTGATGTCGATTTTTTCTAGAATTACTCATTTGTGCGTAATTTTTATCCAACATGTCTGAAGCAGAGGTCGTAGACTCTAAAAATAAGAATGAAGTCTCTTGCAAATACTGCAATTCCACCATTTTATGCCCCATGTCAGCGACACACATCGCTTTGGAGGTTAGAATATTTATTTACTTCTACAATGGACTCGGTTTAAATTTGAATTTAGAACTATTTTGGTCGCAAACTTCACACTTGCATGGATATGGTTCATAGCATAACCGGGGAGGCTGGTTCTCATTTCTTGTGAAGACTGAGTACACCTTGGGATCGAACCCTTGCTCTCGGCATGGAACGCAAGCATTCTACCAACTGAGATATCGACCGGACTTTTTACGAGTTTGGTCGTCGCTTCAAAACGCCAATTCTCAAGCAAGGCCCAGTTGTTGTAAGGCTGGATGGACCTTTTGATGACCGGTCTTTGGTAAAGGTTTATAAAATTTTCAACCCAACGAAAAGCAAATTTGAAAATATAAATGGTATTTTTTTGTGCTCTGCCGGAATTCGAACCCAAAACCTTCCATTTATGAGTGTGAAGTGTTACCCCTGGACTACAGACCGGTCGTATTGTATATAATACTAATCTAATCTAAGTTGCAAAGATATGTTACATTGGAGATTCACATTACATGCATTCTCACAACCAGACATGTACAAGTTCGCGCTTGCACATGCCTCATGTCAGCCTACAACATAAAAACCAAATCTCAAATGGACATACACCCTGCAACTCTTGCCGTCCTTCCCTGTAACAGGGGTGACATTGGCAAAGGGAACCATTTTTACAGCATGGGTGGTCAGCCGTATCTTTATTTGATGTAAACCTGTTCCTCGACTAATAGGTTGGTATGAGGCTGACTCCCCATGCTGTAAAAACTTGGTTCACTTTTACCAATGCCACCACGGTTTCAGGTAAGGCGGCAGGAGTTGCGAAGTTTATGTTGATTTGATGTTGATTTGGGTTATGTTGATTTGGATTTTAATTTATAAGTCACATGCAGCATTTCGACTGCTCCAAGGAAGAAGGAAGTAGCTCCGAAATTTAGGTTTTTGACTTATTTCCATTTCTGAAGGTAACAAATCATTATCTTCATTCCAAGATGACAGCCGTGTCTCTATCTCTTTTAAATTCGTTAATAAATTAATGTAAAAAATAGTTTATGCATTGTTCTCCGTGGAATAAATAACATTCAATTGGCTTTCCTGCAGAACTATCTTTTTTGACTTAGTGCTGTCTTCCTTGGAGCAGTCGATTTGTAAGTGCAAATTTACACACATTTGCCTGTGGGCATGCATTTACTATGATTCTTAAATGTCAATATTTATTTTCAACTTAGATTACATATAAATGTTTCAATTTATAATTTTTGGATGAAATTTTTCAAGCAAAACACTGTTTATTTTCACTATAGACTTTATTTAAAAGATTAAAATCTTTAAAACAAAATTACGAACGTTTTCGACCTAGAAGGTCATCATCATATATAAATATGATGATGTCACATATAAATGTGTTTGAGTCTTAAAATAATATTCATTTTTATTTTAGAGAAAACTTCCGCTGATGGTACAAAAGAATGCTTCGGCGTCGACGGAGACCGAGGACGTGTCGACGTTTTGGCAGGTGGACGACATGTTTACGTTTGAAAACGTCGGCTTTACGCTGACGGTGGACAACATCAAGTATCTAAGTTGCGCCGACTGCGACATGGGCCCCATCGGCTACCACGAGCTGGACAGCAAGAGAAGCTTTGTGGCGTTGGACAGAATAAAATGCTGAACGCTTTGTGCTACATAAGTTGATTTAAAATGTATTTGATAAATTGAATCATGGACTCGGGACGGATGTTCCATTTATGGATTTGTACTGTATAAGATTTTGGCGCTATTACCGAGTTAGTCAGTGCAATGGCTTTGATTGGCGTGTTTAAAATGAAAATAAAGCTGATTCAACTACCCTCAACGCTTTGAACCAGTGCAAGTTGTCATATCTAATGTACAATGACCATGTATTTCTCTTTTCTTTCATTGTTTAAATATATATTTTGTTTGCTCTTTTTTCTCATATATTTCATCACATATTTTCCTGTTTCTACATTTTTGTAATTTTCTATGTACTTTTTCTATTGATGTATTATTTTTTTATGGCTGGTCATGTATTGCACCCTCCACATGACTAAGCTGGAATAAACGCATATTATTATTATTATTTTTTTAGGTTGTTATGCGGCTGACCACCCATACTGTAAAAAATGGTTCACTTTGCCAATGTCACCCCTGCTTCAGGGAAGGTCGGCAAGAGTTGCAGGGCTTATGTTCATTTGAGATTGGGGTTTTTATATTGTAGGTCCACATGCAGCATGTGTAAGCGCGAAATTATGCATGTCTGCTTGTGGGAATGCATTAAATATGAATCTCAAATGATACATATCTTTGCAGCTTAGATTTAGATTAGATTATTATATCAATACCTTAAAGGTAAAATTAACAAGTGGCTAACATGAGTTTCTCAGAGAAATGCACATTTTTTCTATTTTCTACGAAAGAAACCACTAGAATAATGTGAAAATCCTGTAGTTAAGAAGTTGTTCATGAGCACTTCTATATAATTAGTTCACTTACTATGAGAAGTTGCACACAATAAAATGTTTTATACACAATTTCTCAAATCAGTGAATCAGCACTAATTCAGTTTTTACCTTTAAGGGGGCGATATGTCAACATTTCATTAAATACAATCTATGAATATTTAATTGATAATACAAGTACCTACCTGTTTCTGGCAAAGAAAAAATAAGTTGGTGAATCGTATTCTTATTCATGAATTTCTTTGTAAAAATAATTTATAATGGATTTGTGACGGATGTTTAATTTCTGGGCATGTAAAAGTCACATTTACATTCAAATACGATTTAAAGATAATTTATTTGTTCAAAAAAACACTTCTAAGCTATACATGTAGTGTAACTTTTTGCCGCGTTCTCCCCGAAGAGGTCGCATGTGGCTAACGCGAAACGGGAAATCATTTCTAATACCCTAGGTGGGATTCGAACCCGAGCTCTCAGCATGGAATGCAAGCACTCTACTAACTGAGCTATCGACTGGACGCTTATATAAATTATTTTCAGTTGTAAAAAAATCATAGATTGCTGTCTTTGGTAGTACAAGACTAAGATATGTAAATTGTCTTATAGCACTGATTTTTTTTAGATTTGTGAATAGTTATTTTTTACGCAAGATACTGTACTGCAATATATATAATTTTATAAACTTTTTGTAAAAAATAATCCTCGTTTTCTTTTAATTCTTTATTCAGAAACTGTATAAAAATATACAAAAACCTTAAGATTACAAATATGTATATATATTTTACAGCGTAATAATTTAATTATTCGTAATATACAATAACTATGTGAGCGTTGCTTTATACACAAAAATAATAAATGTATTCTTTTGCATCTTTCATCACATTTTTACTGGCTTAAAACTGGGGAAAGAACGACACATTTTTCGGCAACATTTATGCAGAAAGAATCTTTGAAAGAATCAAGAGAGGACGCCCTGGAATGTCATACTTCCCGGATTTGAAGTGGCTCATGGATGTCTTGTCCTATTTGCAACTCAAGAGGATGGCAACCAACAGAGACAGATGGCTGGCGCAACAAGGCACTGCCTTTACAAGAGGATGGCAACCAACAGAGACAGATGGCTGGCGCAACAAAGCACTGCCTTTACAAGAGGATGGCAAACAATAGAAACAAATAGCTTACACGACAAGACACTGCCTTTTACAAGAGGATGGCAACCAACAGAGACAGATGGCTGGCACAACAAGGCACTGCCAACAAGAGGATGGCGAACAATAGAAACAAATGGCTAACATGACAAGACACTGCCTTTACAAGAGGATGGCGACCAGTAGAGACGGATGGCTAGCACAACAAGGCACTGCCTTTACTCGAGGATGGCGACCAGTATAGACAGATGGCTAGCACAACTAGGCACTGCCTTTATAAGAGGATGGCGACCAGTAGAGACAGATGGCTGGCACAACAAGGCACTGCCTTTACAAGAGGATGGCGACCAGTATAGACAGATGGCTGGCACAACAAGGCACTGCCTTTAATCTCTGTATTAAATGACAGCTTTAACTATTTTTTGGTTACATCGCTATCTAAGATAAACGTGAAACAACAATGAAAAATTCTTTCTGAGTCTTCAATTCTGATCTAATCTTTCATGTATAGAAATGATAGGGTAATGAAAATGCATCTCTTTCTTAAACCTACTTAAACACTAGTAATGCTGGTTTCAGACTTTAGCAGAAAAATCCTTGGTCACGTATTTCATTTTCTCAAAATAATCTAGTGGTAACTTTTTATGGTAAAACAATTCCAAACTCTATTCATTCATACTAAAAATTTCAGTTGAAATGTTGATTAAATGCTCAATTTATAATGTCAATAAATTGTTTCATAGCACAACATTTGTCGTGTATTTTTTCATTCTTTGTTTTAAATTGGCTTTGATTTATCACATGCAGTTTTTGTTTTGTGTGAACCTTTGTAACTTCAACCAGAAACATCCTGCGCAAATACTGCTCACCATCGTTACTAATAAAACAAATGCGGAACCCCAAAGGAAGCCGGAGTATGATAAACAGACTCCTAGAGGTTCTGAGAATGCAATGTCTTCTGGAAGAACGACCCTCAAACCTTTTCCGACCATTATTGGATCGAATAACGTGTCATTTCCTGATGAATACAAGTCCCTCTTTCTCCTTTTACCTGGATCAATTTTCTGGTCGGGGTTTGGACACATTTCACAGTTGACCTTGCAGAGTTCTACGTTGCATTCCAACGTCAGATCCATAACATCTGGGAATTTGAATGCACTGAAGAATGCGTAAGCTATTATCGAAGCGCCAGTGTTGCCTGTATTTCTTGTTTTCTGGAACGCTCCGAACAACTTTGGTTTTAGAATGCATCCATTATCGTCTGTTAAGGCGACAACATTTTGGGAGCTGGAATCCCTGGCTTTGCAGTCTTTCACTTGGATATCGAAACCTGGATCTCCGGTGACGGAAATAACAAGAGTCATTGTTTCTCCGATCTTTACTAGTCCATTTGCGGGTGGTGCAAATGGTCCACGTCCCATTTGAATGTCCAAGCTAGCCATTGCTGTATCTCCGCTGAAAGTAACAACCTCTTGGTTCAGCATTCCAACACTCAAAGCAATACTCAACTGCTTGTTAAGGTTACCTTCCCAAAGGCATCGCACGCTTCTGATACTGTCCCACACTTCTTGAATTCCAGCTTCGTTTTGTAAAACCAAAACGTTTTCCAAGTAAGACTGACCCTGAGTTTCGAAACCATTCACAAATTCAGTACCACACGAATTTAAACTCAATGTGAATGAGTACTTTATTTGGTTTGAATTTTCTTGGACGTATCTGCAATTGGGATCTTGATAGTAACCTTTAGAATAGATTATTCCGTTGTATACTTTGTTGAATTCAAGGTTAATGGTCATCATGTCTTTGGCGCACTGAACATCAATTGCGTGAATGTGTGGAGGATGCCTGTCATCATCTTCATCTGGATTCGGCTTAGTTGTTGACGGTCCTGGAGCATATCCAGATGTAGAACTCTGCTGAGGTTGTTGTGTAGTTTGATATGATGGTGGTGGTTTATTAGGAATTGGTTGATAACCTTGTGTATTTGGCACAAATTCATTGTTTTGTGTTGGGGGTTTTGATGTTGGGTATCCGTTGAAGCTGTCTCCTTCTGATGTGGACAGTGGTGGCACGTATGGTCTAGGAGTTGATGAGCTTGGTTGATATGTTTGTGATGTAAACGGTGGCGTTGACGGACCAGGTTGATAGTTGTTGTTTTCGTTGTTGCCTCCTGGTTGGGGACTTATGAATGGAGGTTGAGGAGCGCCAGACACCGGATAGCCTGATTGGCTGTAGTCTGGGTATTGCTGGCTGGAAGGTGGATAGGGTGCGTTGCTGGATGGATTGTATTGGTTACTTGATGGGAATCCAGAGCTGGGTCTTGAAGGCTCATATGTGGTTGATGATGCTGGTGGTCTGTAAGGTCTCTGCGTAGATGATGGAGGTTGGAATGGTCGAGGACGTTCGGCATTTTGTCCTGCTGGAGGAAGGTAGCTGTAGTTGCCTTGCCTCGCTGAAAATCAAACCAAATTAACAATTAATTTATCTTAAAATTGAACGTTATAAGTACCAGGAAACATGCTATTATTAGAACTTAAACTGTATTAAATTTCAAGAGAAAAAACATATGCCAACACCAATCGAGCTGTGTATTGTAGCACCAACTTTGATTCGAGAAAATGAAAATCCAATGACACGGGTTCACTTGATACTGATTTATTAAAGTGATTCCTCTTTTAAATTTGAGGATGTTTCAATAACTATCCATAATCTAGACCAGATAGGTGGAAAACGACGCACTCATCGTTCTGCACAGAGTGACGCCGTAAAACAGGCTTCAACTGCCAATTCGACGGAACAGAACCGGTTTCGGAGACAAGTCTTTTAGTTCGGCTGGTCCATCCTGCTGGAACAGTCTACCTCTGGAGTTGAGAACAGAGACCAGTGTTGGCAGTTTCAGGAAGTTGCTTAAGACACATTTGTTTAACAGAAGCTTCAACACATAAAAGCGCCCTTGGGGTGGCTAGTGCCACTAAACGGCGCCATATAACAATTGGCCAATTATTATTATTATTAAAACGTTCCATCCTGATGTTGCTAATTTTGCATTTGTTTAGTACAAAATAATATGTTAGTGCGTACTGAAACACTCCATTAACATACTTAACCCTTCTTTTCGATGGAGCTACAGTACAATGCGAGCCTTGGCCTCCTTCAAACTCTGCCACAAAATAACTGTGATTATGCAAGAAACATTTAAAAAGGTTTTTCTAATAAATAATTAAGATAAAAAAAATACTAACCTTTCCTGTTGTTCTGCTTGTACACCCCCTGCAGCCACTGCAGAATGTTCTGCACCATCTCCTCAGCATTGGCTTGGCGGATCTGTCGCGTTGCAGCTGTAAGGATACAAAGAAAACGTGTAAGGCATTCTTAGGGAAAACGGTTGAAAATACTATGGGTGTGTAGAACACATTTAAAGGATCACAACCATATATTTTTTAAGTAGTAAAAATAAAGATATCGTTGATAATCTTCAAAAATAAAATGCCAACAATTTGAGTCCCGCCAAAACGTAGCGCGGCCGGCTAGCCTCGCCGTGACGTGAAAATGACGTAGATGGATCTGACAGGTTATCTGGGTCCGTCGGTACACTCCAAAGTATATATTATAAGTCAAAGATCCGAAGATCCATCGACGTCACATCCGCCTCGATAAAAAGATGTTGGTAGCTTTGAAACTCACGCCTGCGCGAGCGTTGTGCGCACACCTGCCTACATATGACCTGTACAATAATGGCTTAAAATTGAAAACGAAACACATTACGAATCCAGTTGAACTAGCAAGCAAGTTGGATTTCAAAGGAAAAACGGCTGTAATTTATTTATTTACCATCTACTGCCGTGTTGGCGATTTCCTCTTCAATCAGCGTGTTTTCCTGCGACCAGGCAACATGCAGCAACGCTGGCAGCACCACCAGCACCATGACTGACAACCTCATGATCTGAAAATAAAAATAAAACTGAATGAGGTCGAAACATTTTTGAATTTGTAATTTTCTTTCGGCGGCAAATTAAAGTCTTACATGGGGATGTCGTCCTTAGCAACCCGGTCGGGTGACGACACAATTCACGTGTTCATTGTAAACAAACTGCGGGTTGCAGTTATTTCTAGCTAATATTATAACATATTTAAAGTTATTATTTCGCATGGCATCCCCAAAGGTGGACAAAGATAACGTGTAGGTACCTAATCATCTAAAGATAAGATAAAAAGATTAAAAAACATTAAATCATCTACAGATAATTTATTAAAAATTCAGTGGAATCATCTTAGGTAGATGGCAAATAAAGATATGACCAATTGGAAATCAAAGAGATTAAAAGATAAAAGCTTTAGAAGTCTTAATGTTAAGATAAAAATCTTATGAGAACAGATACTTTTCTGATGAATAATTTTATGTCATGTTTTTTCGTTTTTTGTTTTTTTGTTTTTTAAGTTTTATGGCATCGTATGAGGCTGATCACTCGTAATGTAAAAATTGGTGTAGGTATTTTCAGGAAGACCCTTGTTACAAGGAAGAGTGACATTTTAGATTTGTTTTCTACGCAAGTGACATGCTGTCGTTCCAGTTCTTGTTTTGCTCATCTACCACTTGATTCAAAGACGGCCTTTCAATAAAATTGTCCTACAAATCACATTCTACACAATCTGAATTGAGAAAAAAACGTAATGTGAGAGCTGTTTTCAATATTTTTAAAAACAATTTCCAGTTTTCATAAGACACATTGATCCAGTATCTACACATACAAACATTGCTCATGTGAAATTACCTCTGAAGGACATTGTACAAACAAGCACCAAGGGGACGATGTGTAAGCGCGAACTTATTCAATATTCATGTCTACTAGTAGGCATACATTAAATATGTATCTTAAACGTTAATATATCTTTGCATCTTAGATTACAGATATATTATCTCTTATATATTACATGGGAAAGGAATAATTCTCTCTGAAACACTTTAATTGCCATAATTCAAAAAGATAAATAAAAAAAAATGATGGATTACTATCGATTATTATAAACTTATTTTTGCATATGTACACACTCACATTACATAACATAGCAATCATGTTAAATTAAATAATACCGTCATTATATACTTACACATTTACTTTCTAACTAACGCAGTTGTTGTTTTCTGTGAAGACGCGGCAAACCATAATGACCGCTATCAAAAATAATTGCCTGCGTTTCTGCTGAAGGGACATGAACATCCAGAGCTTCAAGTGAAATATTTTAAAATTCACACCAATGCATCGGATGTATTAGTAGGTAGATATACAAGGCTTAAAATGAGCGTGGTGAAAATCGTAACTTCTTATTAAGGCTGTTACTACAAAAAAATCTCGTTGTTTTTAAAAATATGTTTCTTATACTTTATGGCCTAAGTAAAACAAGTAACATTAATAAAAAAAATCGTGCGTGTTAAATGTTTTTTTATCTTTAAGTTTTAAAGTTAGTTTTTTTTAGATAACTTAAAAAATGACGCCACAAAAAATATTTAAAAAAACTAGTTTTTTCACATTTTTTTGCTCTCATTTTGTTGTTTTGTATTTTGGAAAAAAAATCTTCATAATTATAGAATGATACAAATTCTAGTATGTGGTGTGATTTGTAATAAAATAATGTGAACAGTTTTTGAGATCTGTTACTGTTACTGTATCCTGCCGCCGTTCCACTAGGGGTGGCCGGTACCTCCGCAGATGCGCCTCCACTTTTTTCTGTCCTTACAAACCACTTTCATTTCCTCAATATTCATCACCTTTTTCATACATACTCTTCTCTTATTTTCACTCTGCAGGTTCCATTCTTTCGCAATCTCACCTATTTGGTCTAACCATTCTTTCCTCGGCCTTCCCCTTCCGCGCTTTCCTCTGACATTTCCTTTGTACACTTTCTTCGTTAGTCGTTCATCATCCATTCTTTCGAGATGTCCGAACCATCTCATCGTACTTTTTTGTACTTTCATTCTCATATTCTCTTTTATACCACACTCGTTCATCACCCAAACATTACGTACTCTATCATTCAGTGTTTTTCCAGCCATTGCTCTCAGGTAAGCCATTTCAACCGTACATACTTTACTCAGCTCACATTCATTAACTGTCCACGCCTCACTTCCATACATCAATGTCGGAACCAATATACCATTGTGGACCGCCAAGATATATAAAAAAGAGATAATATAAAAAAACTGTTTTCAAGAATTAAATAATTGAATAAGTTTCGCCCCGTAAAAGTTTTGCCGCTTTTTCCTGAAACAGGAATGGCAACGGCAACAGTATTTCTTTTTGAGTCATATGGAATCAAAAATGGCCACCTGGGATGTTTTTCGAAAAATAAATTAATGTATGGAAACACACAAAAAAAACATTTATATGTATTTATGTAACAACTGGATTCTATAATATGACTTGTATTAATTTGTTTGTAGTTTATTTTCGATAAAATATAAAAAAGTTTAAGATATGTATAAGTCAATAAATTTTAATTAAATTTTCTTTTACATAATTTTCTTGGTAGGTATAAAACAGAAGCATAGACAAAAAGGTGATTCATCAGCCTACAATCGATGACACAAATTCAAATTTGAATGTGTTCCATTTGATTCCATAATAATTTATTCAAATTCGGAATACAAACATTGCGTAAATTACATCGTTTGAAGTATTGTAAATACTTTAAAGAAAGAAATATGAAATTGTAATATTGTATATTGATTTTTGTATTGATAATATGGGGGAAGAACTTTCAAAACCGAACAAAGGAGGAGCTACAATCTTTATTGTTTATACTTTCTTTTGTGGGACTCGAAGGCACGATTTTTTACACAATATTCCGATGGTCAGTTCACATAATTTTTTTTATAAAGAAGGTTAAGAACGCGGCAATTTCTCATTCGTTTTTTTTGTTCATCTCGCATCTTTTATGTAACCAAAATATTGCATCGCGTAAAAAGTATTACTTGAAGAATGAGTAATTGAACGAAGATGAGGAAAAAAGGATTTTTTTATTGGTTGAATAATAAATGATTAAGAAAGAGTAGTGCCATGTATTTACTCAGCTTTATGGCATATTTAATAACTGACCGAATTGCAGTTTACTGGTTAACGCTTCTTACTCGTAATCAGAAGGAAGTGGGGTTCGATTCTTGATGAAGTAAAAAAAAAAAATGATAATTTTTCAAATATACTCTTCTTTGGATTGAAAAAAATATCAAACACCGGTCACTAATGCTAAGCTACAAATTTAGTGTTACTTCTGTCGCGTATTTCCCAAAGGGTTCGTATGTTGAGTGTAGAACCTTCATATTTTTACAGGTAAGGGGGCCAGCCTTACCTGTAAAAAATCACGTATAAGTTCGCACTTACAAATGCTGCATATGTACCTACTTACAAATCAAATACCAAACCTCAAGTGAACATAAACCCTGCAAGCAACTTTTGTCGACCGTCCCTGAAACAGGGGTGACATTGTGCAAAGTGAACCATTTTTCACAACATGAGTGGTCACTGGTCAGCCTAATACCAACCTATCAGTCAAGGAAACTTAAAAAAAGGCATTCCTTTTTCAAAATGATTTTACTTTACTTGTTTTAAAAATGTTACAAATGTCATTTAAGTTATCTGGCAACTGGTAGGTATTCTTATTGTATACTGCTGAGATTGAGAGTATTGTTGAAAAATGGGGCCTCATCGCACACTCATATGCAGATGACTCGCAAATATACTCTCATTCTCGGCCAGACATGGCTGAGGACCTCAGTTGCAGGGTCTCTGGGTGTATCGCGGAGGTCGGTGGGTGGATGAGGAACAATGGCCTAATCTTAAACATGGATAAGACGGAGATACTCTGGGCAGCCACATCGAGGCGTGACCATCTTCTGGTGAATAGAGTACCACTCTCCATAGGAGGTAAGCTAATCCAGCCTTCTGATTCGGTAAGACTTCTAGGAGTCTTACTGGATCGTAACCTGACACTGGATAGGCAAATAGATGCCACAATAGCTTCTTCTTTTTTTTCGCTTCGCCAAATAAAGGCAATAAGAAAATGTCTGCCGTCAGATGCGGTTAAGACCCTGGTGAGTGCGTTTGTGATGTCTCGGATTGACTATTGCTCGACGCTTTATAGTGGTCAGCCGAAGAAACAGTTTAATCGCTTTCAATCTGTGTTGAATTCGGCAGCAAGACTCATATTCGGGATTCCCAAATTCGCTCACATCACCCCGCTGTTAAAAAAACTTCATTGGCTTCGTTTCCCGGAGAGGGTGGTCTTCCGTGTTTGTTTAATGGTATATAAAGCCATCAATGGCTTGGCCCCACCTTATCTGGCTGATATGATTTCACCTGTTGAAATGGGTGTTAGGAGGCAGACACTCAGATCTGCGGGTGATGGAGTAGTCAATTTGGTTCAGCCGCGCCGTCAGATTCGTACAAACTTCGGAGACCGCGCTTTCCGTGTTGCGGGGCCGGTGGAGTGGAACAGACTGCCACCCGGAGTGAAGAACTCCAAATCTGTGGGTGTATTTCGAGGAGCACTCAAGGCACACTTGTTTAGAAAGTCTTATCCATGATCGGAGAGGGCCCTTGAGGTGTGACACACACAAAAACGGCGCTCTCTTATCATGTGTAATTTAAAATAAATCAGCCTGTTATTATTATTATTATTATTATTCTTAATTTGAAATATGAAATATGGTAGGAACCTACCTGCCATGAATAAGGTTAATGCATAAAAAAAAAATATTTTACGAAAATTTTGAATTTAAATAAAACCTTGAATTTCCTCAAATTACACTTTTGAGAGTGTCTTTACTGGAAGGTCTATGAAATGAGAATTTTACTTTACATCTTAAAATGTTAATCATAATTACAGCTAAGCCATTTATAACGACACTGATTCGTCACTCGTTATGTGAAACACTCGTTACGCGAGACAATAACTCTTAAATACGACATTACGTCTCCCCAGTGCTTGTTTGGCTTGGCTACCATTTGATTCAAAGATGACCTTATAATAATATTGTCTTTAGAATCACATTCTACACAATCTGAGCTAAGAAAAAATGGAATAAACGATAATATGAGAGTTTTTTTAAATATTTTATTTTGGGCCGATCTTACGCCAACCACTTTACTTGAAGTGGGGCTTTTCAACATTCTAACGGAGCTGGTTCTCATTTCTTGTAAAGGCTGCGTTAACCTTTCCGGTATTTTAATTTTCATTTTGAAATTCACACCGAAACGCGAAATCATTTCTGAGACCCTTGGTGGGTATCGAACGTTCTACCAACTCAGCTATCGAACCTATAATCCATAATCTAAGTTGTAAAGATATATCACATTTAAGATTCATATTAAAATCATTCCCATAAGCAGACACTACTATAAGTTCGCGCTTGTACATGCCGCATGTTAACCTACAACATAAAAACTCAATCTCAAATGGACATAAATCCTGCAACTCTTGCCAAACTTTCCTGAAACAGGTGTGACATTGGCAAAGTGAACCATTTTTTACAGTATTGGTGGTCAGCCTCATACCAACCTATAAGTCAAGGAACCTAACCTTTCAAAATATGGTGAAAATATGATTCAGCATTATTATTGAGTGAATTCGTATAACGAACTATTTAACACAATTTCTGTTCGATTAAGGAGGTGCGCGTTATAAAAGGTTCCGCTGTATTAAAAAAATATTTTATTTTTTCATATTTGATTTGAAATAAGCGTTCCAAATTGTTTAATTCAAATTGACGTTGAAAATGCAATTTGAATTAAGAACGCATATTTTTTTTTTGTATTTCAAATTTTACTTTTAATAGCAAAAAATGGATTTGACACATTTGGCATGGATAATAAAGCTGTGACGTCACACGGCCGGGTCTCTAGGGCAAAGGATAATTAATATTTTGTTATTGGTTGCCTAGTAACCTGTAAGTATCCCGAGAATAAAGGTAGTACTAATGTCCGTTTTTTTCAATGTTAGCATAGCGACTTTATACTGAATGAAAAGGACACATTTATGTCAATCATATGGGTAGTTTTTTTTTATCAGCTTAAAGTCATATAAGCTATCGTTGAAAATACCAAGCCTTAGAGTGTAGGTAAGTAAAAGATTGAATAATGAGTTACGAACATTTTTTTTTAATTTTAAACTTTTTTCTCGGCGGGCAAACGTCAGTATTGTATGGCACTGCCATCCATCCGCACTCATTCGTAGATCATACCATTCAGAGTCTTGCCAGTCATTCCTCATTTCTACCGTAGGCGTAGCTCAGTTGGTAGAGTGCTTGCATTCCATGCCGTCAGCTCGGGTTCGAATCCCATCGAGGGTGTCAGAAATGATTTCCCGTTTCGGCGTTTATTTCAAACCCCAAAATAAAATACCAACAAGGTTTACTCAGCCTTCACAAGAAATAAGTACCAGCCCTCTCGGGAGCTGGGGAACCCCCACTTCAACTGAAGTGGTTGGCGTAAGGCCGGCACCCTTACCTGTAAAAATAAATAGGTTGAACTCACTACATGCGACCTCTTCGGGGATAACGTGGCAAGAAGTTACACTATATGTGTAGATTAGTTGCGTTGCGTTACCGTACCTACATACTTTACTAATTAGTTTATTTTTGTTTCACCGTCAATGACTCACTTCCATACATCAGGCTAGAACGTCATAATTATCATGAGGTCGTAACATTTTTTAATTTTGTTTTTTTTTCCTCAGCAAAGGATAACAAAATATTTGTATGCGTTTTCCCTAGCAACCTGGCCGGGTAACAACACAATATTGTCTATGCCAATTCGTTTGTGGACTTCATTCGGAAAGGTATTTATTAATTTTACTAAAATTTCACACACTGATAATACCTACGACAAATATTTCTTTTAAAAATCATTCTGAGCATTGTTTTAAGTAGTTTTTTTTTTATCTTTTTAATATCATATCTAAAATCTAAGCAATCGTGTGTGTACGAGTGTAAAAACGACAAAAATTTTGCAATAAATTCTGTACCTTAGAGCATAAACAACGGAAGTCCACTTTTTTGCGTTTTTGAGTTAATGATGCAGAAATTATTATAATTAGCTGTTCTATAAGTGGTAAAAATATTCCTCGGACTCATAGTTACTGAGATATCAAGTGTAATAAATTTGGGATGCACATAAAAGTGCGAGCATACACCACGGAAGCTCCACATACGTTGTTCACATTACTTCACATTAAATAAATATCGATAAAAGAAGATAAACAGTTTTTACAGATCAAAAATATCTCGTCTAGTTTAGAAGTTATGATGGTTTAAAAAAGTGCACATTTTCACTAAAACTCGTCTCCTGCACATTTTACTAGATGCGACTACCGTTGTTTATGCTCTAAGGTACAGAATTGCACGTACCTTACATAGTCGTGTCACGACAAATCGGTAATTCGTCCACAGACAGCTGCGTCATGGACAAATCGGTCACACGACTTTTAAGCCAACGACAAATTGGCCACAAACAAATAAGCAAAACCGTCAGTGCTGGTTTCTACGGCCTCAGGCAGCTCAAGCAAGTCAAGAGTTGCCTCCCACTTGAGGCTATGAAAGCGCTTTTCAATGCCTTTGTTGTGTCCAAGGTGGACTACTGCAATGCCATCTATGCTGCACAACCACTTTATCAGCTGAAGAGACTGCAGTCGATACTGAATGCCGGTGCACGCCTGATATTTGGGCAAAACAGGTACTGCCACATCACGCCATTTACAAGGACTCCACTGGCTGAAAATTCCCTAGAGAATTAATTTTAATCTGAACCTTGTTGTGTTCAACGCTCTACAAGGAATGGCTCCTGAGTACTTACAAGAACTAGTGCAACCCACGGTTATACAGGAGAGAGGACTGACGCTGCGCTCGGCAGAGAGGGGCTTCAAAACGTTGGTGAACGAGCCAACCAGGAAATTAACCACAGTGTTTGGCAATCGTGCGTTTGCTGTTGCGGGTCCCTCTTCGTGGAACCAGCTGCCACCGGAAGTTCGAGAATCAAAATCCAGGGAAAACCTCAAAAAAACCCTCAAGACACACTACTTCGCCGCGATAACGCAAAAAGCGCCCTTGGAGTGACAATCTTCACGAAACGGCGCTATGCCAAGTCATCATCATCATCAGGTAACTCGTCCACGCTCTTGACATCGGTCACGGACAACTTTGTCACACGACAGTCTTTCCATATGACTTTTCGGTCAACGACATTTCGGTGACATACGAGTACCTACAATATATCGCCTCCTAGGTAAAACTGTAGTGCTGATCCAATAACTACTAAGGCCCGTTATTTTCAACGCAAGTATAGCGACTTTATACTGAATGAAAAGGACGCACTTGAAATAAAAACAAAAACAAAAATTAAGCTGATTTATTTGGTGAGCGCTTTTTTTGTGTACCTATATCACACCTCAAGAGCCCTCTGCGAGCTTGGTCGTCGCTGTAGAAAGCGCCAATTATCAAGCAAGACCCAGTCGCTGTAAGGCTGGATGTACCTTTTGATGACCGCGGTCTTTGGTAAAGGTTTATGAATTTTTCAACCTAGCGAAGAGCAAATTTGAAAATATAAATGGGATAATTATTGTGCTCCACCGGGGTTCGAACCCACAACCTTCCATTGACGAGTCCGAAGTGCTACCACTGGACTACGGACCGGTCCAAGAAATGCCAACAACACGCGGTGTACCTAGCGGTCACCCATCCAAGTGGCATCCGCGCCCAATGTTGCTTAACTTCGGTGATCTGATGAGAACCGGTGCTTTCAACATGGTATCGTCGTTGACTTCTGTGGCCCTTGTACCAATTATTATGGAAGTAGTTTTTTTATCAGATTAAAAAGCCACTTATGCGAATGTTGAAAATACCGGGCCTCTAAACCATCGAAAAAATAGTTTTTCTTGTTTTTTTTTTGTAACCTGTAGATTGCAAAATTTTCTGTTGATTTTAAATAGAGGGCATTTTTTTCACATATCTTGTAATGCATGATCACATTGCAGGAAAATCATATGAATTATGAAATGAAAGAAGTTCAGAAAAAATGGATGTGACGAAAAAATGCGGGAAAAACTAGAGGTCATTTTTACAAAACAGGTTAAAAAAAATTTGTTTTTAGTTCATTATTTTTTTTCAAAGTTATCGAACTTTGGAAGGTATTGCTTGTTACAAAATGTCTTTTTTACTTTATTTCAACCTTTTATTTTTAATGTCTCAATTTACAATTAAAATGATCGATTAATGTATTTTTTTAAGACTTGTATTTTTTTTTAGTTCTGGGTCAGAATATGTTTTTTCTGCATTAAGAAGGCAAAATTATGAATAATTTTACGATTATGTTTTATTCGGTGAGTGCTGCTTTTATGTGAATCACACCTCAAGAGCCTTTCGCTAAAATTGTCATCGCTAGGGAAACACTTGAGGAGTATGACAGGAAAAACTCTAAGAGATAGAGTTAAGAATGAATGAACGAAAGACAAATATAAGTTGAAAGAGGTTGTGAAAGTAAAGATATAAAATAACGTGATGAGATGGTTTGGACATGTGGAAAGATTGAAAAGTGTGTATACAGAGGAAATGTTGAAGGAAAAAGAGAAAATGGAAGTCTGCGAAAAATGCGGCTGGTTCAGATTGGTACAATTGGGAACAATAATGTAATATACAAAGCGAATGTAAAAGAAGAAAATGTATTAAAAAAGGTGATATGAGTAGATTTAAGAGTTGCAGGGCTTATGTTCATTTGAGGTTAGGATTTTATTTGTAAGTACACAATCAGCATTTGTAAGCGCGAAATACACGTGTTTGTTTGTGGGCAAACATCTGAGAGCTTTGAATGAATATATCCTTGCAACTTAGATTATAGATTATAGATAGATAAAAATAACTGAAAGATATATGAAATGATAAAAAATATGGAGGCAAATTTGCAGAGGCTCGGGCCACCCCTAGCGGAATGGCGACAGAGTAACAGTTGCCTTTTGATCAATACCCAAGGCAATGCGCTTAGATTTTTAAGTATTTTTTTAACCTTCTTAAAATTTATAGATTTTTTTACTTTTGCATTTTTTATCATCAATATTTAGTAACCTGGTTTTTTTGCTCTTGATAGATGACAAGTATGTCACCATCCATACATTTATGATTTATTGTAGGAGGGTCAAGACAAGCCGTACAAAATTTGTTTGTAAGGCCAGGTATTGTTAAAGTTAGCATAGGTAGTTACTTTACGATGAATGAAAGGACGTGCTTGTGCCAATCGTGTGGACGCTGCTAAGCTATACATATAGTAAAACGTCTTGCCGCGTTTTCCCCGGAGGTGTAGCCTGTGGCGAGTGGAACATATTTATTTTTACAGGTAAAGAGGCCAGCCTTACGCAAAACACTGACGATTTGGACATGTGCAGAGAATGAGTGATGAAAGACTGACGAAGAAAGTATACGTTGCAAGAATAGATGGATGTCGTGGTAGTGGAAGATTGAGAAAGGAATGGATGGACTGAATTCTTGCAATAACATATGAATGGGATATCCAGAGTCATAATACACAAGGAGAGCTTGTATGAAAAAGGTTATGACTCTGGATGACTACCCATTCTGTAAAAAATGGGAAAAAACTATGCCAATTCACCCCTGTTTCTGGGAAGGTTGGTAAAAGTTGAAGGGTGTATGTTCATTTGAGGATTGGATTTTAATTTGAAAGTACACATGCAGCATTTGTAAGCGCAAATTTGCATGTGTCTGATTGTGGGCATGCACTTAATAATTATAAATCTTAAATGTTCACATATATTTGCAACTTAGATTATCATAGAGATTATAAACTTTAGAAGCATGTATATGCAAGGATAGAAAAAAATGAAGGCAACTCTTCAGAAGCTCTGGCCACCCCCAACGAAATAGCGGCAGAGTAACAGTTACACTGCATCTCAAAGAATATTTTAAAACTTCCAACTTCGATAGAAGTGGCACCGAAAGAAGAAGCATAAATAAAAGTAATGGAGGTTTAATTAAAGAAGGAAGAGATAAAAATGTCTGTTATATAACACAAGTAGGAAAAAAATAAAACATGGTAAGGTCAAAAGGCTACCAGCACCTCTGCGGCTTCTTTATTTAGTAAAAAAATGTTACGCAACTTCGAGCGAAGATTCAATGGATACACGTATGTCTGAAGATGGCAGACTTTCTCCATACTAAGACCGTAAACAGCAAGTTATTATCCAATAGTGTTCATGCGGGGACACGACAACAATGTTAGCAATTATCTGTTATCCATCTTTAATCCATAATCTGCGGATTTAATGCGCCATCGATGGTAATAAAGCGAAATTATTGACGTTGCGTGGGGAAACGCTGCGTTTCCCGCGGTTTGAGACGTCAGATTTGAAAAAGGAACGCTGCGGTGCTGCCGCTGTGAAATTAAGAAATTCCCTGATGGGTTTTTTAAATTTACCTATTTTATCTTAGACAGAATATTATACAAGTTAATATTTAAACAATGAATAATATTGCAGCGTTCAGAAAAAATTACCTTCATAAGAATTGAACAAAATATGTCAACGCATGGTCATTGCCTGAAAGCATTTTTAACTGCTTTTAAGGTTTGAAGTTTTTATTTCATTTATTAAAGAAATTTAACTACAACAGTTACCATATCCAGCCTGCTATTCAACTAGGGGGGGTCAGTACCTTCGCAGATATTGTGTCTAATATCTAATAATCTCCCCAAATAGCTCGCTGATTTAAT
The DNA here is from genome assembly GCA_951799405.1 of Agapetus fuscipes. NCBI lineage: Eukaryota > Metazoa > Arthropoda > Insecta > Trichoptera > Glossosomatidae > Agapetus > Agapetus fuscipes. The sequence goes on along the minus strand of OX637352.1, from coordinate 2,194,221 downwards.
CAAACCAGTCACCCTCGGCAAAAAAAGCCTTACACTGCGCTCGGCTGAGACTGGAGCCAAATCAAGGATTGAAGAACCTATAAGAAGAGTTAACACATTATTTGGAGAGCGTGTATTTCCAGTTGCTGGCCCTCTGGCCTGGAACCACCTGCCACATAATGTGAGAGAGCTAGAGGACCATGGAAAGTTCCGGAATGCACTGAAGACAAGCAAATTTCTGGCATCGTTTGCACCAGCGCCCCTCGAGTGACTACATCACGAAACGGCGCTATAAAGAAATCATCAATTCATCATCATCATCAATATTTGTGCTGCCCTTGAACACTTCTTTCATACTCGTAATTCATCATACTCTTCAACTCTTCATGCATGCCCTTTTCTTTTTCTCTTTCTGCAGATTCCGTTCATTTGATATCTTGCTATTCGATCAATCCATAAGACAAATAAAAAATCAAATTCTGTATTATGTGTGGTTCCTATATTATTTTTGCATTCCATGCCGTAAGCTCGGGTTCGGATCCCGCCGAGGGTGTCAGAAATAATTTCCCGTTTTGGTGTTTCTATCAAACCCCAAAATAAAATACCGGCAAGGTTGACTCAGCCTTTAGAAGAAATGATTACCGTTGTGCATACCAGAGTGCTATTCTGCTGAATTCCTTACACTTTGGATACCAATCCAAGTCGGAGCTTGCTAGCGCTTGCAAAATAACTCGATAGATATAATACATACATACACGTTGCTTTAAGGTCGTAAAGAATTTAGCAGAGTAGCGCTTCAGGACTCTTCTAGATTTGTGACGTCACCCAGCCGAGGGAAATTCGGAATGATTCAAATTTCCCACTCCATTGATTCAAAGTCATTGAAAAAACTGTGTCTTGTCTTAACACACAAACAATCATGTTACTTTTTTTTTTTTCAAATGCAACAAATTTCGCAATTATTTTCGGGCGTTGTTTTGGCAACTTGCATTGCAACACCTCGGAACATAATCCCGACACGAGCTTGCGACTTTTCCATGCAACTAAACAAAATGGCGTCGCTCTGGGAAATTTTTCTGACGCTGGTAACATTGTTTGAATTTTTTTTTTCGTGAGTTTCGTGTGTGACGCAAGGCGGAAGGAAACAGCGTCACTAGATGTAACACAGAGCTGCAGATCTATATCTCGCTACTTGGGTCTATCTAGTTTTTTTCTCACATCTATTATGTACACGATGCCCCACTTGTGATGTTAAAAAAAAAAAATTCAACTGCCACGATGTATTTTTTGTATAGGTACTTGTAAAAATTAGAGCTACAAAGAGATTATTGAGAATCTAGAGAGAGCTTATCGCTACCTTAAAGGTAAAACTAAATAGAGCATTAAGCCAACGTGGGTTTCTTAGATAAATGCACCTTTTCTCCGGTGTCCGGTCGATAACTCAGTTGATAGAGATATTGCATTCCATGTTCCTTGACTTATAGGTTGGTATGCGGCTGACCACTCATACTGTGAAAAAAAGGTTCACTTTGTCAATGTCACCCCTGTCTCAGGGAAGGACCGCAAGAGTTGCAAGGCTTATGTTCATTTGAGATGGTTTCTTATAATGTAGGTGCACATGCGGCTTGTGTTAGCGCGAAATTATACATGTCTGCTTGTGGGAATGCATTTCATATAAATCTTAAATGGTATATATCCTTGCAGTTTAGATTTGATTAGATTAGATGTCGAGAGCTCGGGCCCGAATCCCACCGAGGGGTCAGAAATGCTTTCCAGTTTCGGTGTTTATTTCAACGATGAAATAAACAGAGTTGATGAAATAAACAATCTTATTTTCACACTTTCGTCGTATCGTCATCAAAAAAAGTTAATAAAAGCAAAAATGTGGGCTATTGGCGCCATCATTTTCACAAAACATAGACCCATAATATCGCACACCCAGAACAACACTGCATTAAGTCAAAATAACTATTTTTTCAGAGTCATCGAAAAACGGTTTTCTCTTGTTGTACCAAAGATATTGCCAAGATCTTGAACTTTTCTAAAAATGAATACAAAGTGTATTCAAAGTGAATCAGTATCATATAGTTTATTTGCGTAATTATGAAAAAAAATACTGAATAAATTATAGAAACAAGTCAATTTCTGAATTTTTCGACATAAAACAATGTTGTTCTGGGTGTGCGATATACAATAAGTGTGGCAGAAGTGCACATTGAATTTGTGAATTTCCACCGAATCTGCGCCACTCTGTCCACTCTCCCATGGCCCGCTAGGCGTGCACCTAGTTCCACAGACCAGAGACAATGGTGTGAAAGGTTATGCATGGCACGACCCACTTTGCTCGTTATCCAAGCATTTTGGTGGTTATGTAAATAGTGTGTGTGTGTGTGTGTGTGAGTTGCATCTATTCAGTCCAAATATTGGTGTCGGTTCTATTTTGTGTGAGTAATGCAAATTAATTGTGATGATATTGCAAATGTTTAATTAATTATTAATCGATTTTAAATTTGTTTGATTAAAACATACTACCTACAATCTGTTAATTGGGGCCGTCCATAAATTACGTCATCGATTTTGGCCGATTTTAAACCCCCCCCCCCCCCCTTACAATCATCCTATAGTCATTATCTAATGACCCCCTCCCCCCCCTCTTGCTGTAATAATGGAGGAGCTTAATAATTAATAATGTTAAATTACTTACATAATATTTTGTATAAAAAACGCAACGCAACTAAGCTACACATACGAGTATAGTGTAACTTCTTGCCGCGTTATCCCCGAAGGGGTCGCATGTGGCGAGTTCAACCTATTTATTTGTACAGGTAAGGGGGTCGGCCTTACGCCAACCACTTCAGTTGAAGTGGCGGTTTCCCAGCTCTCGAGAGTGCTGGTACTCATTTCTTGTAAAGGCTGAGTAAACCTTGCCGGTATTTTATTTTGGGGTTTGAAATAAACACCGAAACGGGAAATCATTTCTGACACCTTCGGTGGGATTCGAACCCGAGCTTTCGGCATGGAATGCAAGCACTCTACCACCTGAGCTATCGACCGGACTAGAAATTGGTATTTACAAGAACGACGTCACTTTTGGTAATCGTATATCATTTGCCATCATCCGTAGACCAGACTCCCCCCCCCCCTCAATGCGAATGACGTAGTATATGGACAGCCCCTATCGTTAATCTAAGTTGCAAAGATATATTATATTTGATATTCATATTAAATGCATTCCCATAAGCAGACGCATATAAATTCGCGCTTACGCATGCCGCACGTGAATCTGTAATTTAATAAAACAAATCTCAAATGAACATCAGCACTGAAACTCTTGCTGACCTTTTCTGAAACAGGGGTGACTTTGTCAAAGTGAATAATTTTTTTACAGTTGATGTTATGGACGAGGGATCAAGTCGCCCTTCTTACTAGCCAATTTGGAACAGAATAAAGTTGGTTCGAATCATGCCTGGACCTTTGACCATAACTTCGACCCTGGTTAAACAGATGCCACAAACTTCTGCTTTCGTATGAAGACAACTGTACTCTTAGTACGAGTTGCAAAACTTGAGAAAAGTAAAGTTTACGGAAAATATTAAAGAGTGATTTCTCCAAAAATATGCCGATTTGGTTTCTTACACTTCATGGTCTTAGCAAAAGAGTTACAGTGATGAAGAAAATCAAGTTCAAACAAATAAAAGCGGCAGATTTTGGGGGAAATCACTCTTTAATAATTGCCGTAAACTTTACATTACTCAAGTTTTGCAACTCGTACTAAGGGTATGGCCAGGCAAAATACGTTGGTGTATAGCATTTCTATTCACAAATCTATTAAAAAAAAACAGTATGGTTACCAACCTATTAGTCAGCCGAGATTTGAACCCACCACCTTCCATTTACGAGTTCGAAGCACTAACCAATAGACTTCGGACCGGTCTTAAAAGATCTTAATAAAGATGAAGAAGAGAGAAAATGGAGAATTTTAAATATTTACTATTTGTATTGGCTACCTTTGTCTCTACAGAGCTCTCGACTCTAATTCAAATAAACCGTTTTGAAAGGGAAAGGGGAGATCTTTTACAAATACTAAAAAAAATAGGTCAAATATGTCGTGGAGGAAACCATGAGAAAATCGATAAACACCGTGTCAAACATAAAAAGGATAATTTATTTTAATTTTCAAAATATGAAAATACATTGTGTCGTAAGCCTTGGTTGTTCTATTGCAAAAAATCACGCAATGAGTGTCGATTAACTATGAAGTACCCGGTTGGCGTAAGGTTCATTAGTTAATGGTAAAATAATAAGAGGTTTTGTGTCTGTGAGGTGTTTGTTTAATGTGAGACTAGTGGCAGTTAGATTTTACTGATTTTCCCAACGATGTTAGATCACAAAGACAACGCGTGAGTTACAAATTTAAAAAACTTTTATAATGTGAGTTTTGACAGTTTTGAATCGAATACAGGCTCATTAATTGTAGATGCATTAATTCTCAGTATTTTTTCTTCTTAACTATAATCTAAAATACTAAGTTGCAAAGATAGATTATAATTTAAAATTCATATTAAATGCATGCCCACAAACAGACGCGTGTAAATCACGCTGACAAATGCTGCGTGTGAACTCACGATTTTAAATCCAAGCCACAAATGAACAGACTAACAACTCTTGCCGACCATTCCTGAAACAGGAGTGACATCGGCTCAGTGAATCATTTTTCCAACCTATATTTGCCGCAAGTGAACAGCTGATCAGTAATTCGAAGTTCTTCGTACAAAATATGTAACCGAAAATTGGTAGATTTGGCAAGCGATCACGTTCGGTAGCTGACGAATCGCTACTTGCATTCAAACGTTGATTGTCTCCAGATAATAAAAAATATCCAAGATGGCCGCCAGTGAACAGCTGATTAGACATTGACTGGGGTGGAAGTCTCGACGATTGATCTTAACGCATCTATTTGAAGATAGAACGGAGTAAAACATGGTGGCATATCAACAACTGATCCATCTTACATAGAACAACGATAAATCCCTCCCCAAAACACAAGCTTTGCTTACTTTGGGGAGTATTTATTGTAATTAGATTTTTAAAATTTATTTTTATTGTAATATTTTGTACATATTGATAAAAGCAATAAAGACCTTATGAATTATGAATCAGCTGTTAATGAACCGCCAGGTTTTATGCCGTTTTTTTTTAATCTTTAAATAGGGACGGTAAGATTTACCGATAGCCGTCGTGACTTCCACCCCTGGATTCATACTAATATGACCGATAATCGGTAGATAAGATCTACCGTAGCATCGAGACTACCACCCTTGGAATATGTCTGTATCGGCCTTTATTTATGTATAACAAATTCTATCGTTTTATTGTTCATAACACTTTATTTTCTACGATATGTCACCGCCCCGACGGCGCCTTTTTCTGGCGGGCTTTGCCAACGTTTGCTTTATTGTTTTGCTTAAGCCGGGAATGTGAACAAATTTATGCATGCAATTACCGATTAGTTGTGCAATATATGATTTGTTTATAAAACGCGCGTCTATTCACTTACAGAGATCACGCTTGCGTTTCTGCATGGGAACCGCGCACTTTCCCAAACTGTATCAGATAAATAACCTTAAATTAACAGATTGTTGCAACGAAGGATAGCACTGAAGCGAACACATAAAATTTTGCAGAGCTTTGCGGTGGCCGGGCCAGTTGCCTGGAACAATTTTCCCGTCGGTGCTCGCGCATACCAGCCTACCAGCCTACCACCACCTTCAGAAAGGGATAGAAGACACTGCTTTTCTTCAGAAGCCATGGTGCCCTTGAGATGGTCCTGGACCATTAAATGGCGCCACAGGAAAGAAATCATCCATCATCATCATCATGGACAGCTATCGGAAATCTAGGCTACATCCTCAATGACACGAATCTAATCTTATCTAAGTTGCAAAGATATGTAACATTGGAGATTCGCATTACATGCATTCTCACAAGCAGACACGCACAAGTCCGTGCTTGCGCATGCCGCATGTGAACCTAGTCAACCTACAATATAAAAACAAAATCTCAAATGGGCATACACCCTGCAACTCTGGCCGACCTTCCCTGAAACAGGGGTGATATTGGCAGGGGCGTGCATCCCATAAAGGCACATCCGTCTAATAGGTAGGCAATATATGGTAAAACGCATTTCAGCATGATATTGAGATTTAAAATTCAGTTTGATTGACGCCATCGTTAGCACTTCAGTCAATTTCAAATGAGTTATTTTAAAGGAATGGGAGAAAATATTTATTCTGAAATGTATTTGCCTATACCTTATGCACGCGAATGCCTCATAACAACCAACAAGCCAAAGAAAACAAATAATAAATAAAATTTAGGTGTATAAAAGCAACATAACTTTAAAGATACAAAAAACAAATGTATTAGATACTTTGAGAAGCTGTGTTCGCAGCCTCACACTAAACCGTACAATGAGATATTAGTTAGAGGAACTGCGAGTGTCCCACGCAGCACACAGATACGTATTTATAATATAAGCCTTATTATTACACGTACTTAGACACAGTTTCCTTTGTTTTTGCTCGCCCGGCCTGCGTGCCTCGGTTAGGAAAGACGAGTGACGTTGCGAACCGTTGGAAATCGTTGGAAATGGTTGCCAATTCAAGTTAACATACTGCTGGAACAAACTGTAATCGTTATTGGCTTTTATACCCCGTTTACATTCAGCTCCTAGCGCGAGGCGAGTGAGAAGGGAAGTGCGCAGGGCGTGTGTGTGAACAAGCATACCTACTCTGTGCTTTTTTGTACTTTCGCTCTTGAATTCTCTTTTATACCACACTCGTTCATCAATTCATTTATTATTCATATTCCTTGACTTATAGGTAGGTATGAGGCTGACCACCCATACTGTAAAAAATGGTTCACTTTGCCAATGTCACCCCTGTTTCAGGGAAGGTCGGCAAAAGTTGTGGGGCTTATGTTCATTTGAGGTTTGGATTATTGTTTTGGATATTTGTAAGTACGCATTCAGCATTTGTAAGCGCGAACTACACGTGTTGGTTTGTGGGCATACATCTGAGAGCTTTTTAATGAATATCCTTGCAACTTAGATTATAGATTATAGTTCATCACCCAATCATTACGTACTCTATCATTCAGTGTCTTTCCAGTAATTGCGCTCAGGTAAGCCATTTCAACCGAACATACTTTACTCAGCTCACATTCATTAACTGTCCACGCCTCACTTACATACATCAATGTCGGTGCCAATATGCCATTGTGTACCGCCAATCTCATATTCTCTGTGAGATTCCTATTTCTTTTAAATACTTCCAATCCGAACTCATACTGAAAAAAATAGTTCACTTTACAATGTCACTCCTGTTTAAGGGAAAATCTTCAAAAGTTGCAGGGTTTATATTATTCATTTGAGATTTGGATCTTTATTTTGTAAGTAGACATGTAGCATGTCGCACGTTTAATAATAAAGAGCAATAACTCAAAAAATAAGAATGCTGGGAAATCACGCTTGAAGTTCAGACAACCAGTACAACTTGTATGAGATGAAAAAGGCGACCGATGTTTTATCTCGGTAATATTTGTCCAAATTGAACGGCTGTCGCATTCTACCTATTCTTCTCGCATGGTTCTTGCGTTTTATTACAAAATCTCGTTTTTCTCAATTTTCGAGTTATTTCTCTTTATTATTGAACGTGCGATGTGTAAGCTCGAACATACACGTGTTTTAATGATGAAACAATATACAAACCTTTAATGTTCAAATATATTTGCAACTTGGATTTTTAGACTTCACATGAACATACTAATTTTTTTTATTTTTTTTTTTATCGATAGGTATGAAGTATTTTCCAACAGGTATAAAAATATACTATGGATAGTTATTTAAACAATAGATCAATATTGAAATTCACGCAGATAAAAATCTGTGTTGAATAAATAGAGTAATTTACTATGAGAAAACTGCTCTTGTAGAATGTGACGAAAGTCAAACAAAACCATGTACTCACAATAAAGTCCCAATATAGACAAAATAGTAAGAAATCACCCAAGATGGTTGCTAGGATTACTTAAAGCGATTGCTTTAGACAGGCCCGGATTAACCCCTGTGGGGGCCCTGGTGCGAAAAAAAATCTCGGGGCCCCCTATAGCCCCCCCCCCTTCCCCTCCCCCCTCCCCCTTATCACAAAATCCCCTCCCCTCGCGCTTATTTTTTTTCAGAACGCAAAATATACAATTTACGAACATGCTAATTGAATGGTTGAATTCCTTGATTCTATTCTTGACTTTTAGGTTGGTATGAGGCTGACCACCCATACTGTAAAAAGATGGTTCACTTTGCCAATGACACCCTTGTTTCAGGGAAGGTCGGCAAGAGTTGCAAGGCTTATATTCATTTGAGATTGGGTTTTATATTGTAGGTCCACATGTGGCATGTGTAAGCGCAAACTTATACGTCTCTGCTTGCGAGAATGCATTTAATATGAATCTCAATTGATTTTCATCTTTGATTTAGTTTTAGATTATAATAAAAACGGTACTAATTAGGTAAAAAAAAATGCAAGTACAATGCTACTTCTTAGCAATTTTCCCTCCGAATTTGCAGAGGTCTTTTGAGGTGTGATTCACACATAATAGATAAAGCTTATTTGACACATAAGTTTGTGTGAAACTGACCTCTATAATTTATAGTCATAGTTGCAAAGATATATTGACATTCAAGGCTCATTTTAATGCACTACCGGTCTATAGCTCAGTTGGTAGAGTGCTTGCATTCCATGCCGTGAGCTCGGGTTCGAATCCCGCCGAGAATGTCAGAAGTTATTTCCCGTTTCGGTGTTTATTTCAAACCCCAAAATAAAATACCGGCAAGGCTTACTCACCTTCACAAGAAATGAATACCAGCCTCCTCGGGAGCTGGGAAATCCCCACTTCAAATGAAGTGGTTGGCGTAGCCCCCTTACATGTAAAAATAAATAGGTTTCACTCGCCACATGCGAAACCCTTTGGGGGAACGCGGCAAGAAGTTACACTAGATGTGTAGCTTAGTTGCGTTTTTTTTTGCGTTGTCCACAAGCGTCACGTGTAATTATCGCCTTTGCATATTACTAGGGTGGTCACCTGTTCATCAAAATTTTACTTAAATCAAGTTAATATTATTATCACAAAGCTCAAAAAATCTGACATCCTATCAACCAAATTTAAAGTATTTTCGACACCGCCTATCTTCAATAAATCATCCATTGTTTAAATTTGCAATGTTTACTCTCTCGGCGCCAATGGCAATAAATGTTTTACAGCCGTCGGAGCCTTTTATTTTATATTTCCGCTGTGGACTTTACAAAGGCAAGTTATGCAGCTATTATCCTAGAAGTTCATTATAAGACACGAACAGGTGTCATAAAATCATACGCAGTCGATACCTTTGTTTACCTTTACTTTTTTTCTGACTTCCTACCCAGAAACTTTTTTCTTTGTTACTGGAGGCTTTGTTTAAAATTTTTGGAGGCCCATTCAAGTCGTTAAGGGCCCCATTCAGATCGTCGGGGGCCCCGAACGTTTGCTGTGAGAAACTTTTATTATCGGTGTCTTTGTCTGGGCAAAACGCAGCTTTTTGAGTCAAAAGTATTCAATATCAATTCCTACGACATTTTTTAGAATTCCTATAAAGTCTTTCGGGGCCCATCTTGGCGCGGGGCCCTGGTTCGGTCGCACCGCTCGAACCGCCCTAGATCCGGGCCTGGCTTTAGATCTTGATCCGTAAATTATGGATATTGAGATCCTAATCCTTAAAATATGTGGAAAGCCTTATCCTTAAAATATTAATATTGAAAACCTAATGCATAAAATATGGATTTTGAGATCGTTATCCTTAAAATATGTTGAAATCCTTCTCTTGAAAATATGGATATTGAGATCCTTAATATACTGAGATCCTGATCCTAACAATATGGATATTGAGATTCTTAATAGACTGAAATCCTGATCCTAACAATATGGATATTGAGATCCTTCATATACTGAGAACCTGATCCTAACAATATGGATATTGAGATCCTTAATATACTGAAATCTTGATCCTAACAATATGGATATTCAGATCCTTAATATACTGAAATCCTGATCCTAACAATATGGATATTGAGATCCTTAATATACTGAGATCCTGATCCTAACAAAATGGATCTTGAGATCCTTGTCGTTTAAATTTGGGTTTTAAGATCCTTTTCCTTAAAATTTGGTATTGAGGTCTTTATCCTCAATGTATGGATATTGAGATCTTTATCCTCAATAAGTATATGGATATCGAGATCCTTATCCCTAAAAAATATTAAGATTCTTATCCTTGCAATAAGAATACTGGGATACTTATCCTTAAAATGTATTGAGATTCTAATCCTTAAAATATGGATAAAAAAAAAAAAATGAATTTGATAGGCCAAATTTGTTGGGTTTATGTTCATTCGAGATTTAGATTTTCATTTGAAAGTGGGTACACAGCGTGCAGCATCTGTAAGCGCAAACTTACATGTGTCTGTTTGTAAGCATGCATTTAATATGAAATTTAAATATTAATATATCTTAGCAACTAAGATTTTATATTAAACATAGTAAGATTCAGATATATTAAGCATGTAAATACGGTGTAAAAGCTAGAGTGAACACTAGAAAACACAAAGGTCTACTCAGAACATCCGAAGTGAAAGTTCTTTCTTGGAATGACCACACACAGGAAGCTTGTGAAATAGAGGACATAGTGAGATGGAGCAGATCCAGGAGAAATCATGTCTCCAGAATGAGTCATGAAAGACTCGCACACATCGTAGCTAATGAGATGCCAATAGGGCATCGCCCAGCTGGAAGACCTCCTAATAATTTTACGTTGATTTATTTGGTAAGCGCTGTTTTTGTGTGAATCATACCTCAAGAGCCCCCTGCGCTTGACCTTTGTAGTTAGTCGCTATATAAAGCGCCGATTCTCTAGCAAAACCCAATTGCTGTAAGTTTGGATGGACTTGTGGTGACATGTCCTTGATAAAGGTATATGAATTCTTCAACCAGAAGAGCATATTTTAATAAAAAATAGTATTTGTTTGTGCTCCGCCGGGATTCGAACCCACAACCTTCCAAATGATAACTCGTAAATACGAGTCCGAAACATTAACCACTAGACTGTGGACAAGACTCCTAAGATGGAAAGATAGTTGGGTATCCACATCTTCCTTGACTTATAGGTTGTGATGAGGCTGACTACCATACTGTAGAAAATGGTTCACTTGACCAATGTCATCCCTGTTTCAGGGAAGGTCGACAAGAGTTGCTCATTTGAGATTGGGTTTGTATGTTGTAAGTCCACGAGCGGTACGTCTAAGCATGAACTTAATCATGGTTGTGGGAATGCATGTAATAGGCATCTTAAATGGCATATATTTGCATCTTAGATTATAGATAGGATCCATGAAATGATATGAAGCTTTTTTGTTAATCACATCTTGAAAGATTAAAATAAAGATAAATAAGAATTTGTCTTTAATTATTCAATAATTGATTTAGCACGCGGCTGACCACCCATGCTGTAAAAATGGTTCACTTTGCCAGTGTCACCCCTGTCTCAGGGAAGGACGGCAAGAGTTGCAGGGTGTATGTCCATTTGAGATTTGGTTTTTATGTTGTAGGTTCACATGAGGCATGTGCAAGCGCGAACTTGTACGTGTCTGGTTGTGAGAATGCATGTAATGTGAATCTCCAATGTAACATATCCTTGCACCTTAGATTAGATTAGATTAGATGTTCATTAGAAATTTCATATAATCGCGTGTTTTTTTTTCCGAATTATATAAAGTCAAACAAATAGTATATTATCTTATATATATTTAATAATTGCAACTTGCGTAATGGTTATAGCACATGATGGGAATTCGCAAGGAAAGAGTTGATGGAAATTAAAGTGCAATTAGTTAAAAAAATAATTAAGATTAATCTAATGCATTCATCCATTTAAAATTTGTTTTATATCAAATGTTTGTATAATAGTTTTATGATCGATCCGTAGTCAAGCGGTAATACTTCTAATCTAATCTAAGTTGCAAAATATAAGTTGCATTAGAGATTCACATTACATGCATTTTCACAAAACAGACATGTTAAGGTTCGCCCTTAAACATGCCGCATGTAATCCTACAATATAAAAATCCAAATCTCAAATGAACATACACCCTGCAACTCCTGCTGACCTTCCCTGAAACAGGGGTGACATTGTCAAAGTGAACCATGGGTGGTCAGCCGCATACCAACATATAAGTCAAGGAACATACACAGCAAATTACATTGTTAAAATCAACAAATTATATTACTACATATTTTAATACTTCAGACTCGGAAGGTTGTGGGTTCGAATCCTAGCGGGGCACAAAAAAATACCATCTATATTGTTACGAGCGTATGGTAGTATTAGTTCATGTGTGATTCTAATCACGCTGGTGGAACAACGCTCTGGAATCATCCACTGTGCTCGAGAAATCAAGAACAGGCGAGAAACGTCCGTATGAACGTATATAAATGTAAGTCGCAATTGTGTGCAAGCCAGAGTCGATTTAAACATTGAGCCGTGAAGTTGAAAACAACAGCTAGAAATCAGTACATTATAAACCGACATTGTGTAAAATAAATCTTGAAATATAAATTGCAGTTTCATTAAAAGAACCCAACTAAAATCATTACAATATTTTGAAATGTGCTCTTCGCTGGGTTGGAAACATCATACCATACACCTTTACCAAAGACCGGTCACCAAAGGTCCATCTAGACTTACAGCAACTAGGTCTAACTTGGGAATTGTCGCTTTCTAGAGCGATGAACAAGCTCGCAGAGGGCTTTTGAGGTGTGATTCACACATAAACAGCGCTCAGAAAATAGATCATTCTATTTTTTTTTATTATTACAGTCCTTAGCAACCGATAATAAAATACTTCTTTGCCTTTTTCCCCAGCAACTCGACTCATTGGCGTCACAATTTTTTGGCAATGGTATTTTTTCCAAGATCATTTGAGCAAAGCAAATAAAGAGTGTACCTATAAAATAATTAAAAAGAAGAAGAAAAAAAGTTACAGTTTTAATATGAATTACACCTCAAGAGCCCTGTGCGAGCTTAGCCATCGCTATACAAAGCGCGAATTCTCAATAAGACTCAGTTGCTGTAAGGTTGGATAGACCTTTGATGACCGGTCATTCGGAAAGGTACAATTTTTCAACCCAGCGAAAATCATATTTTAAAAATGAAATCATATTTTTTTGTGATCCTACAGGAATCGAACGCACATAATCAAAATACCATCTAGGTTTGCTCAGACTTCACAAAAAGTGAGACCAAGATCCCTCGGGAGCTGAAAAACTCTAACATAAAGTGAAGTGGTTGGTGTAACGCCGGCCCCATGATCTGTGAAAGTACATAGGTTCCACGTTGCACTATATGTGCAGTTTAGTTTGTACACAAAAAACTGTATAAAATGTTTAACAAGACGAAGAAGAAGAGGCGGAAAAAAATTCCGGCTGTATAAAAAATATTGGCATGATTTATTTGGTGAACGCTTTTTTTTCGTGAATCACACTTCAAGAGCCGTCTGCAAGCTTGGTCTTTGCTATTTCTATAGAAAGCGCAAATTCTCCAGTCAGACCCAGTTGCTGTAAGGCTGGACGGACCTTTGGTGACCGGTCCATGGAAACGTATATTAATTTTTCATCTCAACGAAGAGCATACTTGAAAATATAAATGTTATATTTTTGTGTTCCGCCTGGATTCGAACCCACGACCTTCCACTAACGAGTCCAAAGCACTAACCACTAGACTATAAAAAAATAAAAAAATATATATCACCAACCTTTTATATGAATCCAATCCACTTAAATAAAAAAAAACACTTTTTAACTTTAAATTCTTTAATTAAAACACACAAAATTTTAAATACTTTTTCCTACAAAAAAATATCAAAATTTTAATGCGAATATGTACGCACTGCAAAAGTATTTATTATTAAATAGTTTCAATAGTTATTCGTTAGTTCACAGTTGAATAGTTTCGGTTGAACTTTGAGAGTGAAATGAACTGCGGTTGGTGGAACGTTTGCTTTATATACGGGAGATGGAAGGGATGGATGGATACATCTTTTGCCTTCCATACGAAGCTTTGGTGGAGGGGCAGATACCCATCCTCATACCGGGGTGAGAGACTTGCAGCTTCTTCGTGTATTTGTGTGTTGTCTTGAGATTAACAGCCTGCATTGCAAAAGTGTCTATTTACATAATCATTTGTGATTGTTAATTATCAAAATTTACATTGCAATTGATATTTTAACAATTGTATGACTACTTTACAATAAATTGGAAGTCTCATCTAATCTAAGTTGCAAAATATATGTAACATTAGAGATTTAAATTATATGTATGCATTTTCACAAAGAGACACGGATAAGTTCGCGTTTTAACATGCCGCATGTGGTCCTACAATATAAAAACCCGAATCTCAAATTAACATACACCCTGCAACTCCTGCAGTCTATCTTCCCTGAAACAGGGTTGACATTGGCAAAGTGAACCATTTTATACAGCATGGGTGGTCAGCCGCATGCCAACCTATAAGTCAAGGAACATACCTACACAACAAATTACATTTTTAATATCAACAAATTATAACGTGTATGAACATCAAAAACTAACAGAAAAAAAAATCTTATTTAAAAAAACCTAGCCGCCAATATCACAGATCAACCGACATTTATTTCTGTCCTTACACACTTCTTTAATTTCCTCCAGAGTCATAACGTTCTTCATGCAGGCTCTCCTTTTATTATGACTCTAGATATTCCATTCATTCGCAATCATCACCATGGCAATTCTTACCTACCGAATATCGGTTATATTTGTGTGAAGGCCTGTCAATCCAAGATGGCCGCAAGTGAACAGTTGATTAGTCTTCATACAAATATTACCGATATTTGGTAGGTAAGAATTACGGTGGTGATGAGACTTCCAACCCAGGAAGGTCTCTTGCATCTCCTTCTTCTTCCTCAGTCTTTCTTAGTCCACTCCTGGACGTAGGCCTCCTCCAATCCACTCCACACCTGTCTATCGGCTGCTGTGTTCAGCCATCCTGGGCCGTCACTGGACGATCCATTTCAGCCACCTGTCATAGTCTTGTCTTGCGACGTGACCAGCCCAGCGCCACTTTAAGCAGGCCACTCGCTGTATGACATCATGTCTGGAAGTCTTATCACCATGGTAATTCTTACCTACCGAATATCGGACTAATCAGCTTTTCACTTCCGGCCATCTTGGATTGACCTCCCCCATTTGCTCCCGAAAGGTTTACTCAGCCTTCACAAGAAATAAGTGCCAGCCCCCTCGGAAGCTGGGGAACCCCCACTTCAACTGAAATGATTGGTGTAAAACCGGCTCACCTTTTTTTAATCCTGTGCGGGAGGGAGACTCCCTAGATTCTAGAGACTCTAGGGGTCTATGACACTTGTTGTAGTGCCGCAGAGGTGTACGAGCTTGGTCGTCGCTACAAAGCGCCAATACTCAAGCAAGATCCAGTTGCTGTAAGGCTGCATGGACCTTTGGTGACCGGTCATTGGTAAAGGTTTTATGTATTTTTCAACCCAGCGAAGAGCAAATTTGAAATTTAAATGGTTTATTTTTTGTGCTCCGCCGGGATTCGAACCCACAACCTTCCCATTCAGAGTCCGCAGTGTTACCACTGAGCTACGGACCGGTCAAACCTTACCTGTAAAATTAAATAGTTTCACTCGCTGATCCCGGCTTGGAGAACGCGGCAAGAAATTACACTATATGTGTAGCTTAGTTGCGTTTCGATTCGTTAATTTGAAAATAAAATGCGTCGGCAAATTAACTATTATTTTTATGGTCATCGTGGTCCATTTTTTACCCAAAATAGACACTTTAATAGGTTTTTTTTTTAGTCTTGCATGCAATATTGCATCTCTCATAATAGCAGGTACAGAAATGTGACCGTGGGATAATCCATACCAAGCATTAAAACACAAACTAAAAAATACACTCAACTAAATATTGTATGTAAACTAAAACGCTCACCTAAGGCACTGTTTAAGTTTCTATAGAGTTTTTTGGTTTAACGCTCGTTAAGCGTAAAGTTGTGCACTTGGGGTAACGGTATGTATTTACGTAAAAATGAAAAGAAAAGCCGATACGTGCCGTTCGAGGGTTGACAGCTAAATACCGTGTTGAAGAGTGCATGCAAAAAATGCAATATGTCAGATGTTATCTAATGTTCTACAAGGAAATGCGATGATACTCTTGAGTCATCGGTGACAGAATAGAATAGCACAGTGACAAAACAATACATGACTTAACGTCACATAAAAGTAGGTTCATCGAATGACAGAACATCCCGTCAGATGTGGTTAAGACCCTGGTGAGTGCGTTTGTGATGTCTCGGATTGATTATTGCTCAACGCTTTATAGTGGTCAGCCAAAGAAGCATTTCAACCGCTTTCAATCTGTGTTAAATTCAGCAGCAAGGCTCATATTCGGGATATCCAAATTCGCTCACATCACTCCGCTGTTAAAAAAACTACACTCGCTTCGTTTTCCGGAGAGGGTGGTCTACCGTGTTTGTCTGATGGTATATAAAGCCATCTATGGCTTATCTCCACCTTATCTGACTGACATGATTTCGCCTGTTGAGATGGGTGTAAGGAGGCAGACACTTAGATCTGTGGGCGATGGTGCAATCAATTTGGTTCAGCCGCACCGTCAGATCCGTACAAATTTTGGAGACCGTGCTTTCTGTGTTGCGGGTCCGGTGGAGTGGAACAGACTGCCACCCGGAGTGAAGAACTCCAAATCTATGGGTATATTTCGCGGATCTCTCAAGACGCACCTTTTCAAAAAATAGAACAATACATGACATAACGTCACATTGACTAACATCACAGGAAAGTACATCACAATTACAAAACATCACATGACAAAACATCACATACCTTAAACAGAACATAACATAAATAGCACATTTTTTGAATAGGTACGTATTGACTTCTTTTTGTAAAGATTTATTTTTAAGGTTTTGTTGTTTTTATATACCTAAATGTTATTTATAATTTGTATTCCTTGAGTTATAGGTTGGTATGAGGCTGACCACCCATGTCAAAAAATGTTCACTTTGCCAATGTCACCCATATTTCATGAAAGGTCGGTAACAGGATTTATCTTCATTTTGGGTTTGGATTTTAATTTGTAAGTACACATACAGCATTTGTAAGCGCGAATTTACACGTGTCTGTTTGTGGGTATGCATTTGATATGAATTTTGAATGTTAATGTACATCTTTGCAACTAACGGTGCTATTCTTAGACATTTTAGTCGTCCGTTGAGCCCACGCTTTGACGAATTAATGATGCCTGGGCTGGAAGTCACCACGGTCGTTGTTGAACGATAGGCTGCGAGACATGGTGCCTATCCAAAAGATATAAACGGAGACTAGAGGCTTTCAAGATGTGGTCGTATAGAAGACTATTAGGAACTTGCTGGAGAGACCACACTACAAATGAGGAGGTTCTCTAAAGAATCGAAGGGGGAAGGCATCTGCTCAGGACCTTGTCCGAAAGGCGTGCAAGATGGATCGGCCATGTAATGCGACAAGAAGGTCTCTTGCATGCCATAATGGAGGGGATGACCGAGGGGACCAACTCTATGGGACGCCCACGCCAAGAATACCTGGAGGACCTGTTGGTGGACGTGCGCTGCTCATCATATGCAGACCTTAAAAGAACCGCACAAGACAGGGAAAAATGGAGAAGAGTGAAAGAAATTGCAGCAAGCCAATCCCAGGATTGAAACTAGAGAAGAATAAGGTACCGAATATCGGTAATATTTGTATAAAGACTAATCAGCTAGTTAGGTTTAAGTTAGAATTACGGTCGTTTGTCATTTTGACAATTATATTATTTTTTTTGAAAACTGAACAAATTTCAAAACTTAATTTAAATCGGATATTAAACGAACCGTTGAGAGAGAACTTACATCATTCTCGACGTTTCGTCAGCGACATAGCCAACGTCTTCAGGAGAACATCCTCTCTGCACGACGACTGAGGATGAACTGAACTTAACAGTTCATCCTCAGTCGTCGTGCAGAGAGGATGTTCTCCCGAAGACGTCGGCTACGTCGCTGACGAAACGTCGAGGACTAATCAGCTGTTCACTTGCGGCCATCTTGGATTAACAGGTCTTCATAGATATGCATCATTACTTAATTAAGAATAGCATTGTAAGATTTTAGATTATAGATAATACACACAACGATACGAAACATAAATGATTGTATTGACCGGATGCATTTTTTGGCTGGCCGACTTTTGGTCAAAAGAATTTTCACTGAATAAACATAATGTGTCTGTACATAAGTAGCCTGAGAGTTACGAAATAATGTATGTCAGAGACGTTGAACGATTCGGTGTTATGTCTTGTCACTGGACCACGGTGTTATGCAAAATGTCATCGTACATATGTTTCCATGGCAAATTGGTCACAGAAAATCTGTCCACAGACAGATGGGTCACACTGTAGTTTGTCCACAAGACTTTTTGGTCAATACAGACAACTTGACCGCAATTCGGTCAAACGACTTTTCAGTCAACGACATTTCGGTTACATTGTTGTGTTTTTAGGGTTCAAAAAGTCTTCAAATAAAAAAAAACTGGTCTTCTTTACAGGATATTTATTTTACACTTAGATTTATTTAACACTTTATATTTATTTTTAACAATTCACATTTATGGTTTAGCAATTTACATTTATTTCACCGTTGGTTCACTTTCACTTACAATGTCCTTCTTGTTCAAAAGCAGATCGTCGTATATAGACTGACTCCTGCAAGCTGCTTGCAGCTTTTTATACTCCAAAGATGGTAGACACTAGATGCCAATTTTGCTGAAACCTTCCAGAACATAAAGCTTCCAGGAGGTACATAATTTAATGTCTCTTTACCCTAGGTACTATAGGTAATAATTACTCCACCTCTCATCAGCTATAACTAATACACCTACCTACCTAACATTTATATGTATTTGTTATTTACATAACAATATACAATATAGGCCACAGAGGGCTCCATCACAGAAAAATTATTCTTCTTCGATGTCCCTACAGCTTATATCTCCCCTTGGCCTCCATCAGCCTTCGCCTCCAGCTCCTCCTGTCTACCGCTGCAGCTTTCCAGTCTGTCACCTGTAGTAGTTGGTTTGCGTCCTTCCTCACCTCATCCTCCCATCTCAGCCTAGGTCTGCCAACTCTTCTTATCCCACACGCATGTCCCTCAAGGATCCCATTTTTCTACCCGTGAAGACGGCATTCTCTGCACATGTCGGGTCCCTCTTAGCCTGTTTAATTTAGCATGTACAGAGAGTCTGGGAGCCTCATGGATGATATACTGTAGCTCTTCGTTGTATCTTATTCTCCAGGTTTTGCCTCACAGAAAACATGCTCTCCAAAAAACCTTTGTAATTACTGCAGATTTAGATAGTACATAAGTAAACCAATTATCAAGAAGTTCTCATGAAAATATTTGAAGTTACAGGATTTTTACTTATATTTAAATTATTGCATTTTTTCTCTTGGATAATATGATATAAAGCGCATTTATCTGAGAAATTTATGTTAGCTTAATACGAGTATGCCACTTATTCAGTTCAATGTATTGTATGTCATCAAAAAGTTCATCCAGCCATACAGCAACTGGGTCTTGCTTGAGTATTGGCGCTTTGTAGGGGCGAACGAGCTCTTAAAAAGTCCGGTCGATTGCTCAGTTGGTAGAATGCTTGCATTTCATGCCGAGAGCAAGGGTTCCATCACCACCGAGGGTGTCAGAAATGATTTTCCGTTTCGGTGTCTATTTCAAACCCAAAATAAATACCGGCAAGGTGTACTCAGCCTTCACAGGAAATGAGAACCAGTCCCCCCCGGGAGGTGGGAAAACCCCACTTCAACTGAAAGAGGTTGGTGTGAGGCTGGCCCCCTTGCCTTTAACTTTTTTTTTAAATAATAAATTTGTGAAGAGGAATGCGATTCACCAACCTATTTTGCCTGGCCAGTTGTCTTCATGCGAAAGCAGAAGCTTGTGTGCATGCAACGACATCTGAACCAGGGTCAATGTTATGGTCAAAGGGGTCAGACGTGGCTCGAACCAACGTTATCTGAACCAAATACGCTAGCTGAACAAGCGTCTTGATCGCCGTGGCCATAGCACCGACAAATAAAATGTTATAATTTTTTTTAAATAAATGATTCCCGAATCGACACACTGCGGGATAACGCAGGCAAGAAATTACACTATATGTGTAGCTTAGTTATTTTTGCGTGCCCGAAATGCTATTGACCTAGAAGTCGTGTGAGCAAACTGCCTAATGACCGAATTGTTTATTGCCGAGCTGTCTGTGGCTGATTTGTCGCGGTGGAACTGTCCTCTGACAGTTGAATATGTCGGTACGATGGCTTGTCACTTGACTACGTCATTATGTAAAGTGCCGTCTTGCATATTATTATTAGACCGATGAACTGTGAATCTTGAAAACGTCTCGAAGCCATTTTTGGTGGAGAGGACTCCACACATGAAAGTGAAAATATGACGTCAGAAGGCTATTCAGAACGGCTTCATAATGTTTGAACTGTTGAATATCACCTTGATGGATTTCACCAGAAGATTCGATTCAACATTTCATTAATATCTAACAAATATAGATTATTTTTAGGTACCTACCTATGCTTTTTTTAAACTAACATAATTTCCAAACACAATTTTATATTTCCAAATGTGCTCTTCGCTGGGTTGAAAAATTCATACACCTTTACCAAAGACCAGTCACTGAAAGGTCCATCCAACCTTACAGCAACTGGGTCTTGCTCGAGAATTGGCGCTTTCTACAGCGACGACCAAGCTCGCAGAGGGCTCTTGAGGTGTGATACACACAAAAACAGCGCTCACCAAATAAATATTCCTAATATTGTTATTACAATTTATTGTGTATACTCCTTAACTTATAGGTCGGTATGCGGCTGACCACTCATGCTGTAGAAAATAGTTCACTTTGCCAATGTCTCCCCTGTTTCAGGGAAGATCGGCAAGAGTTGTTTGTGCAAGGGTGTATGTTCATTTGAGATTTGGGTTTTTATGTTGTAGGTCCACATGCGGCATGTGCAAGCAATGCGTGTCTGCTTGTGAAAATGTATATAATGTGAATCCCCAACGTTGAATCTTCTTCTTCGTGTCAGCTTCACACCGTATTGGCCCAGTAACGAGCAAGTCTACAGCTCTTTGGTTTCCCGCAAAGAGATCATCCATGGAGCAGCTTGTTGGACAGGAGGGACAACACCGCAGGTGCTCCATAGTTTGCTGAGCTCCACACTCACATAGTGTAGAGTCCTCCCGTCCCAGAAATCCCCAGGTCAGCATGTTGGCCCGGGCTCTTCCAACATTGGTCCTCAATCTGTTCATGGATTTCCACACGGGTCACTCGAGGTTCTTTCCTGGAGGTAGGCTCTCTGCAGGCTGCACAAAGCTCTCCGGGCATTCCTCTTTCCACATTCGCAATCTGTTGAATATCTGAGCAACTTAGATTAGATTAAACTACAATCCTGCAAAAAGTGCCACCTGAGGTGTGCTTTTATTTTCACTAAAATCTAACCACTTGCTTTCACGAGCACGCCTTTAACCAAGAGTTTCTTGTTTTGTCGTGTCGTTGCTTTTAGCTTCGCGGGAAGGCCTCTCGCCACTTGTACAACTATTTGATGAGCGTCCATGTGCTGTGGGTCCTTCTGACACATACACACTGAGGATAGTTGAAGCATACACGTTGGTATCGTGTGGAATAGTGTCTCTGGACGTCTCAACTCAGACGCCGTCACTAATTGTTTATTTTGTGGATTTTTCACTTTGCAAGTAAATGCTAAGCATGCATTGTGTTCACTGACTTCAGACATGTTTATATTCTACATACCACCAACCAATGCTAGTTTGGCTTATCTACCATTTGATTCAAAGATGACCTTTTCAATGATATCGTCTTGAGAGTCACATTCTACACAATCTGAGCTAAGAAAAAAACGTAAAACACGATAATGTGAGAGTTGTTTTCTATATTTTTTAAATCAATTTCCAGTTAGCAGCACTATTCCTTGACTTATAGGTTGGTATGCGGCTGACCACCCATACTGTAAAAAATGGTTCACTTTGCCAATGTCACCCCTGTTTCAGGGAAGGTCGGCAAGAGTTGCAGGGCTTATGTTCATTTGAGATTGTTTTTTTTTATATTGTAGGTCCACATGCGGCATGTTTGTGCGCAAAATTATGGGTGTCTGCTCGTGGGAATGCATTTAATATGAATCTCAAATGATATATTTCTTTGCAGTAATTTAGATTTAGATTAGCATAAGACACATTGGTCCAGTACACATACAAACATTGCTAATGTGGAATTACCTCAGATGGAGATAGGACAAACAAGCAGTAAGAGGACGATACCTTATAATATTGTGCTACTTATATCCGTATTCAGAAACGATACTTTGAGAGTTCGAAATGTTTCAGTATTAATATGTTTTTTTAAATACGTAATTAATTGATTTCAAAACATTCGGATGTCCCAGGATACTATAATATTATAATCTAAGCTGCAAAGATATTTAAAGCTCATATCAAATCCATGCCCACAAACAGACACTTGTAAGTTCGCGCTTATAAATGCTGTATGTGTACTTACAAATTAAAATCCAAACCTCAAATGAATATGAGCCCAGCTGTAAAAAATTTAAAAAATGGTACACTTTTCCAAAGTCACCCCTGGTTCAGGGAAGGTCGGCAAAAGTTGCAAAGTAAGCGGCATGCATTTGATATGAGCTTTAAATGTCAAAATATCCTTGCTAACTTAGATTATAGTAATATATAATAGACCTACCTAAGCGTCTATTTAAGTATGTCTAGAGAGACTTATTATTACACTAACACAGACACAACTACCAATATCCTGCATACTCGTAACATTGCCTTGAAAGTACAAAGGCTTCGAGGTAACTTCAACTTTGTAGCAAAGCGACTTCATACAAACATTAATCTGAAGATGCTTCTTCATATCGACGGTTAAAAGGTAATAGGGCATAAGCGACAAAAAAAAATGTTCAGGAGAGCAGTTTAAAGTTTGAGATTGCAGAAAAATGGCATAACTTTTTTTATTATTTATCATATCGTTAAAATCAAAGCAGCTATAAAATTGAAAAAATAATGTCGGTGTTATGGCCACGGGGATCAAGTCGGGTAATTTGGAACCGGATAACGTTGGTTCGAATCTCGCGACGATAACTTCGACCCTGGTTCAACAGATGCCGTTACATGCACAAAAGCTTCTGCTTTCGCATGAAGAAAACTGGCCAGGCAAAATAGGTTGGTGGATAGCATTCCTTTCCACAAATCTATTTAAAAAAAAATAAAGGCATTTATTGACATTCCTATTAATATGGTTTTACGATTTTTTTATGTCACAAGCGCCTTTAGGACAAAAAAGACCAAAATCTTGTCGGTTAGACCAAAACCATACTTCGAAAACGCAGTTGTTTGCTTGGACATAAACATCAACAAAAATCATCGTAGAGCTATGGGAGTTAGCGCATTAGAAAGAGCGGAAAATTTCAAGTAGGATAGCATTTATAACTCATTTTTGACCAAAACGTCGCTTCCTTTTAACCGTCGATATTAAGTTGCAGTCTACGTGACCCTGCACATATTGACCTCTCATTTTTTTTGAGCATTTATGTTTGTACACTCGTTCAACAATAATCCATCAATTTGTTTATACTCAAATGTGATTTTCTCTTAACATTGACGCCCATACGAATCGCAATTACATAACAGATATCACTTTCCGTTTTTTACACGAAAACGTTGGAATTCCCCAAATCTGTCAGTCAATATATTATTTAAAGTGTTATTTCTTTCAATGAAACTTTTCAAGTTAATTAATTGTGTGTATTTTTCTTCTTTTTATGTAAAAGGCCTTTGGTTTTCCTTTCACAGTTCAATTAAGTAAATTTTGTTTATTTATTTAAGCTTTGATATTGTTGCGAATGTGTAATTGTGTGTCTGTGTGAATTGGTGTAAGTTGACATAAGCCTTGCAACTCCTGCCGCCGTTCTCTGAACCGGGGTGGCATTGGCAAAAGTGAACCGATTTTTACAGCACGGGTGGTCAGCCTCGTACCAACCTATCAGTCAAGGAGCGTCTGTCTGATGTGAGTCTGCTAAAATAGATGTTAGGTACCTACTCGATTGATTGTAGGTAGTTACTTGTGTGAGTGCTTACTCTAATATTCTACGTAAAATGCTCTGGCGAAATCTCACATGTGCCAGTTCCCAATGTATCGAGAATAACTCTTATTCTCACCTATAAATAGAGACCGCCAATACCCAAGCAAGACTTATTTGCTGTAGCCTGTAAGTCTGGATGGACTTTTAGTGATCGGTCTTTGGTTAAGGTTTTATGAATATTTCAACCCAGTGAAGATTAGCATATTTGAAAATACAAATGGTATATTTTTTGTGCTCCGCCGGGATTCGAACCCACAACCTTCCATTTACGAGTTCAAAGTGTTGCCACTGGACTACGGACCGATCTCATTACATATAATCACATATAATACACAAAGTAGTAAAAGTAAAAACACATGTTCACAAAATCATGGATAAACATGCACAGACATAAACTTATACATTCGTAACAAAATCATCATCATCATCATCTCAGCTGGACATGGGACTCGCCACTTCTCCCACGCAAACTTCGGTAATGTTCGGCTATTTACGTGACAGTAAAAGTCATACATTTCCATGACAAAAAACAATCTCGTTAACCCAAATAGAGAAGTTTTTTTTTCATATAAAACTCAATGGGTAATTTGTTGAGCAATATTTGCTTAGATCTTCCTTCAAGTGAATCATTATTTCTCATTACTTTGTGATATAAAATCTAAATAAACGACTAATGAGAATATTAAAACGGACAAGTGCGTGGTAATACAAATAATGCGTTAATTTTAACGGGCAACGACGCAAAACGCAACGCAAATAAGCTACACATATAGTATAACTTCATGCCGGCGTTATCCGCGAAGCGGTCGCATGTGGCGACTCGGGACCTATTTTTTTACGGATAACGGGGCCGGCCTCACACTAACCACTTTCAGTTGAAGTAGGAGTTTCCCAGCTCCCGGGGGGGCTGGTTCTCATTTCTTGTGAAGGCTAAGTACACCTTGGGATCGAACCCTTGCTCTCGGCATGGAATGAAAGCATTCTACCAATTGAGCTATCGATCGGACTTGTTACGAGGTTGGTCGTCGCTACAAAGCGCCAATTCTCAAGCAAGACCCAGTTGCTGTAAGGCTGGATGGACCTTTGGTGACCGGTCATTGGTAAAGGTTTTATGATTTTTTCAACCCAGCGAAGAGCAAATTTTAAAATAGAAATGGTATATTTTCTGTGCTCCGCCGGGAATCGAAACCACAACCTTCAATTCAGAGTCCGAAGTGTTATCACTGAACTACGGACCCTAAATCTGCCGTTTTTGTTTCTCACTCTTGATGGTCTTAGCAAAAGAGTGACAGTAATGAAAACAATCAAGCATGTTTATTATTTTTATTTTAGTTATACAGTTTGAACAAAATATCACAATAAAAAAATATTTAAAAAAAACACGTTATTTTTGCATTTTTAGCTACCTTTTCGTGTGTGCTATATTTAAGAAATATTTTTTTTTCTTTTTAATAACAGAACTATATTTACTTTGTTCAGTGCAGTATCGGATTTTTTTATTTTTATAATGTCAATAGTTTTTGAGTAAATATGGAAAAACTGAAACTACTTAATGAATTAAGTTAACATTAAATCAAAGAACTCAGATTTTCCATATTTACTCAAAAACTATTGACATTATAAAAAAATATGTTCCGATATTTCAACAATGAGTATATTTAGATAAGATCAGATTGGCTTTTAAGACGAAATAAGCTAGATCGTTTGCGATGGGCTTAGTAATTGCGTGCGTACACTGTTTGTCGAAACGAAGAGCAATGGAGCGACACATAATCTAGAGCGCACAGGTGAAAAATTTATATTATTAGTTATTACTCATTTGAAAGCTTTCAATATGACGAAGATATGACGAAATAAAACATGGCGGCGTATCAAGAGCTGATTCATTTTATATGGGTCAACGATCAGCTGTCCAGGCACCGCCATGTTTTATTCCGTCCTATCTTCAAATAGGTACTGTAAGATCTATCGACGGCCATCGAGACTTCCACCCCAGGCGTTTATTCGCACCTTAAGAAGCCTTAATTAAAGTCTATATGCTCTGGTTATTTTGCAATAAGTCAGGCGTGCAATAAACCTTTTAAATATTTAATATAGACGGTTGAAGGAAGCAGGACATAAGCGACAAAAACGAAATTGTTCGGAGAGCAGTTTAAAGTTTGAGATTGCAGAAAAATGTCATATTTTTTTATTTTTCATCATATTTATATTTATATGGCTTTTAAATTTAAAAAATATGTGTTTTTTAATTTTTTACTGTTTAATTGCTTAGAATTTATTTGTTTTATATATTTGATTGTATTAATTGCTTGTACTCCTTGACTGATAGGTTGGTACGCGGCTGACCACCCATACTGTAAAAAATGGTTCACTTTGCCAATGTCACCCCTGCTTCAGGGAAGGTCGGCAAGAGTTGCAGGGCTTATGTTCATTTGAGATTGGGGTTTTATATTGTAGGTCCACATGCAGCATGTGTAAGCGCGAAATTATGCATGTCTGCTTGTGGGAATGCATTTAATATGAATCTCAAATGATACATATCTTTGCAGCTTAGATTTAGATTTAGATTTAGATATCGTTAAAATCAAAACAGATCTAAAATTAAAAAAAAAGGCATTTATTGGCATTCCTATTAATGTGGTTTTACGATTTTTTTTTATGCCACAAGCGCCTTTAGGACAAAAAAGACCAAAATCTTCTCGGTTACACCAAAACCATGCTTCGAAAACGCAGTTGTTTATTTGGGCATAAACAACAACAAAAAATCCTCGCAGATCTATGGGAGTTAGCGCATTAGAAAGAGCGGAAAATTTCAAGTAGGATAGCATTCATAACTCATTTATGACCAAAACGTCGCTTATGCCCTACTTCCTTTTAACCACCGATATGGACTTACGTGTTAATTTATAATATTCATAAAAATATATTTGTATACAATAATAAATTTGTATACAATAAAATATGGTTTGGATATATGGAGAGAATGAATGATGAAAGTCTGACAAAGAAAGTATATGTTGCAAGAATAGATGGATGTCGTGGTAGAGGAAGACCGAGAAAGGTATGTATATGGACGAAATTTCTGAAATAGCGAATGAATGGAATATCCAGAGTCATAATAAAAGGAGATCTGCTATGAAGAAGGTTATGACTCTGGATGAAAAGAAATCAGTATGTAAGGACAGGAAGAAATGGCGGCTAATCTGTAATGTTGGTGCCTTATTCATTATAATTTTATGTTTTATATTGTGTATACCTTCTTCTTCTTCCTGTGCCACTTCTAACGAAGATCGGCGATCATCATAGCTATTTTGACTTTTGATGCTGCGGCTCAAAATAGAGACTTGGTGCTTCCGCCGAACCACTGTCGCAAGTTCTTCAGCCACGATGTCCTTCGGCGTCCCTGAGATCTTCTCCCCTCAATCTTACCCTGAATGATAAGATGAAGGAGACGGTACTTCTCATTTCTCATAATGTGACCGAAGTACATTAGCTTTCTCTGCTTAATGGTAGGCAGGAGCTCCTTTGTAGTGCGCATTCGTTGAAGGACTTCTTCATTGGTGACTCGATCACGCCAAGAGATCCGAAGCATTTTTCGGTATAGACACATCTCGAATGCTTCAATACGTCTCTCCAGTGCCTGCGTGAGAGTCCATCCCTCCATACCATACAGAGCGATTGGGAAAACGTACTGAATGTTATTTATTATTTGTATTCCTTGACATATAGGTTGGTATGAGACTGACCACGGTATGGTCGGTACTGAAAGAGGTATGTAAGGATAGGAAAATATGGAGGCAGCTCTGCAGAGGCTCTGGCCACCCCTAGCGGAATGGCGACAGAGCTACAGTTACAGTACATACCAGCGGAATATTACCGGACTATTGTCTTTTAAATTATGTAACACTTATTTTTCAACAGAGATGCAACCCCGCACTTGTCCAAGCACTTTCATTTTTATTATTTTATTGAATGACCTTTGAAAAAGAACTGCACACAATATATGCGAGAAATCATCGGACGCAAAAGATTGCCGGTGCATAATGTATGCATTTTGTATTTTATGTACACATCTGAGAAAGGTTCTTCAGACGAGGATATTAGACAAGTGGTCAGTGGTGCTCGGTTAGTTATAAAAGCAAGTTGTTTTCCTTGGACCTGTAACGGGTAAGTGAAGCTTATTAAAGAACTAAGCTACACTTACAGTGTAACTTCTTGCCTGCGTTATCCCCGAAGGAATCGCATGACGTATTTATTTTTACAGGTAAGGGGCCGGCCTCACACGAACCACTTTCAGTTGAAGTGGGGGTTTCCCAGCTTCCGAGGCGGCTGGTTCTCATTGCTTGTGATGGCTGAGCCTTGCCGATTTTTATTTTGGATTTGAAGCAGACACCAAAATGGAAAATTATTTCTGACACCCTCGCTGGGGATCGAACCCTTGCTCTCGGCATGGAATGCAAGCATTTTACCAACTGAGCTGATCGACCGGACTTTTTACAAGCTTGGTGATGAGATGAGAATGTGAAAATATGGTTTGGGCATGTGTAAAGAATGAATGATGATAGACTGACAAAGAATACTTATACAGGGGATGTGTGAGAGGAAAAAGAGGTAAGAGACGATCGAAAAAAGAATAAAGTGATCAGATTGAGAAGATTGTGAAATATGAGATATACAAAACGAGCGTTAAAGAAGAAAATGGATGAGAAAGGTGATGGATATGAATGAATTGAAAGAGGTATGGCAGGATAGGAAGGCAGCTTTGCAGAGGCTCTGGACAGCCCTAGCGGAATGGTGACAGAGTTACAGTTACAGTCGTCGCTACAAAGCGCCCATTCTCAAGCAAGATCCAGTTGCTGTAAGGCTGGATGAAGACCTGGTGTGAACGGCCTGTTGTTATTGATAGTAGGTATTGCAACTTTTGCACATCTCGGGGATGCGAACAAGATTTGCGCAGATAATAAACGCGGTTCGTTGACCTTTGCGTGACCTTCAAACCGGAAAGTAAGAGTTTCGCGCGGAATAAGCCACGGCGCATCTCCATACACTTGTGTATCTATAATCTAAGTTGCAGAGATGTGTATAAACATTGAACACATTATAACATATGAGATCCACTCTCTTTGTCTTTACGCAAATAGGCACTTGTATATACTGTTACAAATATGCAAGATGCTAGTAGTCTAATCTAATCTAAGTTGCAAAGATATGTTACATTGGAGATTCACATTACATGCATTCTCACAACCAGACACGTACAGGTTCGCGCTTGCACATGCCTCATGTGAACCTACAACATAAAAACCAAATCTCAAATGTACATAAGCCCTGAAACTCTTGCCGTCCTTCCCTGAAACAGGGGTGACATTGGCAAAGTGAACCATTTTTTTACAGTATGGGTGGTCAGCCGTATACCAACCTATAAGTCAAGGAACAATAATCTAATCTAAGTTGCAAATATACATAAAAAATTTAAGTTCATATTAAATGAGTGCCCACAAACTTACACGTGTAAATTCTCGCTTGCAAATGCTGCATGTGCATGTACAATTCAAAAACCAAACCTCAAATGATCATAAGCCCAGCAACTTTTGCCGTCCTTTTCTGCAACAGGGACGACATTGGCATGATTTAAACATGGCATGAATAAACATCACAATGACAAAACTTCTAGTCATGAAAAAAAAAATGCGGTACAAAGCAACACAAGACAAAAAATTACAGAACAAAACATCACAAACAAACAACTATGACAAAACATCATATTATGATAACAACACAATGACAAAACATGATATCACGTCAAAATTCGCATGATTAATTAAACATGACAATGAGTAAACATCGCAATGGCAAAACATCATGATGACAAAACATGATCATGAAAAAACATCACAAGGACAAAACATCACAATGACAAAACATCACAAGGACAAAACATAACAAGGACAAAACATCACAATGACAAACCATCACAAGGACAAAACATCACAAGGGCAAAACATCACAAGGACAAAACATCACAAGGACAAAACATCACAAGGACAAAACATCACAAGGGCCAAACATCACAAGGACAAAACATCACAAGGACAAAACATCACAAGGACAAAACATCACAGAAAAAAAACATTGTAACAAATAACAATAATAATAATATTAGGATGATTTATTTGGTGAGCGCTATTTTTGTGTGTATCACACCTCAAGAGCCCTCTGCGAGCTTGGTCGTCGCTGTAGAAAGCGCCAATTCTCAAGCAAGACCCAGTTGTTGTAAGGTTGGATGGACCTTTCAGTGAAACAGTCTTTGGTAAAGGCTTATGAATTTTTCAACTCAGCGAAGAGCACATTCGAAATATAAATGGTATATTTTTTGTGCTCCGCCGGGATCCGAATCCACAACCATCCATTTACGAGTCCGAAGTGTTGCCACTGGACTACGGACCGGTCCAAAGTATTAAGATATCAATCAGTATATTGTTGGAGATCATTGAGACACACCAGTAGCGTATCAACAACTCAATAAATTATCATTGAATGGTACAGTTAGCGAGATTATGTTATAGACCGTGCCATTGAACTTGGCTATTTATGTTGTACATTTCTTCCGTACATACTCGACTTGAATACCGCACCTCTGAGCTCAGACTCTGCAGTATATGGAGCGAGTGCCATACATACGTTACTACAACCTCTATTTCTGCATCTCGTTCTGCAGTCCTTTACAATGTCAACGTTGCAGCTTTCTACCGCCTTGTTCTGCTATCTCCGAAGACAAACCAGCTTAAATTACAGCTGAATACTAGTGAACTAGGCCAGTCATATTGTACACGAAATCGGGCTACAATCGCTAAAAAAAATCCATCTCCTGTTAATCTTTTATTGTATAATTTTGTTACGGATGTATAAGCTTATGTCTTACGTTTACCTATGATTGTGTGTCTGTGTGTGTTTTTACTTATTTATGATTGTGTCTCTGTGTATGTTTACTTACTTGTGGATGTGTGTATTCACGTAAGTATTTTAAAGTTGTACCTACTCGTATTTGCTCGAAGCGTCCGCTCGAGAAGCTTCTGGTGTGGTCTGGTATGTGCGAGAATAAGTTTTAGTCATTTTATAAATACGGACTGCGGTGCTTTGGAGCCGTTAGTACTCCGTTATTATCCGAGCCGTTAAATCACCAGTACCCATAGTACGAGTTACAAAACTTGAGTAAAGTAAAGTAGAGTGATTTCTCCCAAAATCTGCAGTTTTTGTTTCTTACACTTTATGGTCTTAGCAAAAGAGTTACAGTGATGAAGAAAATCAAGTTCAAACAAACAAAAACGGCAGATTTTGGGGGAAATCACTCTTTAATAATTGCCGTAAACTTTACATTACTCAAGTTTTGCAAGTCGTACTAAGGGTACTGTACAAAAGCTTAAAGTGTAAACCTAATGTGAGCAAAATTGTAAATAAATTCAAGTGATATTTTAGCTCTGCGAATCGAAAGTAAATCGTTGTAATAGGGTAGGTGTTTTTTTTTAATTTCCTCATAACGAATCAGATGTTCATCAGCTTTCATTATTTATGAATGTTTTTCAGGAGTTTTTGTATAAACCTTTACTTATATCGAAACTTTTAACAATAACATAAGAAATCATCCGTTGTAAAATTAGTTGCACCGCTAATAAACATGTCCCGTTTGTCACATTGAGTTATCACATTTTGCTATACGTCCCACCCGGCTACAATATTATCTAATTCATCTTGTTATACGCTCACGACGCTATCCCAGTGCTGCCAGCTAATATAATGGCTTTCCATTTTAGCGATTTCACATTAGGTACACGGAATGGCACTCGCATGGCAACATTGAAAGTGGAAACCACGGTTTGAATTTAGAACAGGGTTGAAATTATTTTGTTTGCGCGCCTTTTTTCCTGACAAAATGGACCTGCCGGTGACAGTTTAGAACGGCACAGTGACAAAACGACACATGAAATAAGGGGCCGTCCATAAATTACGTCATCGATTTTGGCCGATTTTCGACCCCCTCCCTTTACAATCATCCTATAGTCATTATTTAATAACCCCCCCCCCTCTTTCTGTAATAATGGATGAGCTTAATAATTAATAATGTTATATTACTTACATAATATTTTGTATATTTTGTAGAAATTGGTATTTAAAAGAACGATGTCACTTTTGGTACTCGTTCATCATTTGCCATCATCCGCAGACCAAACTCCCCCCCCCCCCTTAATGCGAATAACGTAATATATGGACAGCCCCTAACGACATATGACAGAGCAACACAGGACATAACGACACATGACAGAAAGACACATGACATAACAACACATGACAGAACGACTTAAACGACACATGACAAAATTTCACATGATAGAACAACACATGACATAACGACACATGACATAACGACACATGACATAACGACACATGACAAAACGACACATGACATAACGACATAGGATATAACGATAAATGACATAACGACACAATGACAGTACATCATCTGACAAAACATCACTATGACCAAACAACACAGAAAATACATCATTATGCCTAAACATCACATGACAAAACATCATAAACATGGACGTGTGACGATTGTCCTCCGAGTGAAATTGAATTTGGGATCATTCTTACAGCAATTGGGTCTTGCTTGTGGATTGACGCTTTCTATAGCGACGACCAAGTTCGCAGAGGGCTCTTGAGGTGTGATTCACACGAAGACAGCGCTCACCAAATAAATCATTATAATATTATTTTTATTATTATCAACCCTATTTCGGGGAGGGTTGGAAAGAGTAGTGTATTGATTTGAAATGTATCTTTGCAACTCAGATTATAAAATATATAGATGAAAGGTAAGCATTTTTAAATTTGGTAATTTGCATGTCCCTGAGAGCCCCAAATACAGAACCTCAACAGTAAATTTTTCTCAGGAAACAAGAGGGCATTGATGTCAATTTTTTTTACAAACAAATTCACTTATTGATTTTTGTTGATTTCTCTGGGGTCATCATTGATCCAAGGTCGAAAGGTCATTCGATTTTGAATACATAAAATCAATCTTTTAACTGGCAATAAAGTTAAAAAAAAAACGCAAATAAATTTGATCATTTTAATTTTATATTAGTTTAATGTTTTTTCACATTTTTTTTATAATTAGTTTTTTTTTTAAATACATTAAAAAAATGGCAATTTAAATTAATTGTTGAAGAAAGTTGGATAAAAAATTAACCCAACGTATTTGTTTATTACTTTTCACTTTATTTAAATTGCACATATAAAAACGTACATTGTACGTAATCTCACTGAAAAAAACAAATTTTTAATTTGTGCTTTAAGTCCTTTCTAGTGAGTTACCTACGATTTTCAAGATGGCGTCATCTTCACTAAACTTGAAAATACCGGGTATGATTTATTTATTTATTATAACATTATTGTATTAAGTAAACATTCAAACAAAAATATATTTTTATAAAATTTAATTTCACGTCAAATCTCAACTTTTGAAATAATTTACGTTAAAATTTAACAAAACATCCAATTAATTTAAAATAAATCCAACTCGGAAGTTAAAAAACAAAATAAAACAATGTAAAATAAAGCAATATGCAATAAAATTAAAGATGGCCGATTACCTACAGCTGTTTTGTGTCAAAACAAAATTAAAGATGGCCGCTCACCAACAGCTGTTTTCTGTCAAAATAAACATGCCAGAGAGCAGTCATATTTCATTTTAAAACCTTTAAATTTCCTTGAATTTATGAAGTACTTGTGTTTATGATAAATTTATACGTTTATGATGGCACTAAGTCATCAGTACCCTTAGTACGAGTTGCAAAACTTGAGTAAAGTAAAGTTTACGGAAAATATTAAAGAGTGATTTCACCCAAAATCTGCCGTTTTTGTTTGTTTGAACTTGATTTTCTTCATGACTGTAACTCTTTTGCTAAGAACACAAAGTGTAAGAAACAAAAACGGCAGATTTTGGGAGAAATCAGTCTTTAATATTTTCCGTAAACTTTACTTTTCTCAAGTTTTCCAACTCGTACTAAGGGTACTGTTCATCTAATATTTTTCTCGCATTGCGAAATGTCGTTTTTTAGCGCGTGTCCCCGAGTGTTATTGCAGTGAAAGGATTGACTTTTGAATTTTCCGTGATCTTTAAATGAAAATATGTTTTTTTAACGGACTTGACATAATTTTTCGTCGGCACTCGCTGTCTCGAAATGTGATTAAATGAAGACATAAATTTAATGCAAGTACTTATATAAATAGTAATAAAACAAAATAGATTTATCACATGATTTGTTTCCTAGCGAAACTATGAAATCAGGTCCGCAAATTAATTTGGCATCAACAATATTTTTATGTTTTTAAGCGGGTTCTATTCAATTATAACTTGTTTCATTTAATTGAAAAGAGGTTGATTTATTTTACACCATTTATTTTATCACTTTCGGTTCGGAAAGAGTTCTCACCTTTGTACAGTACAACGATTGAGATATTTCTCAAGCTACAAAGAATGTTGGTCCTTAATTCATCAGAATTTTTTTTATTATCGGAAAATGGAGAATCGTAACACATCACCGTGCTGGATTTCACCAGAAAATTCGATTCAACATTTAATCAATCTCGAATCTACTATCTCTATCTACTATCTACTATCAAACCAACCAACAAGCGACCGACAACCCAAACACAACTACCAATATCCTGCATATGCGTAACAGTATTGTGCCATCACCCGGCCGGGTTCCTAGGGAAAAGGCATAGCAAGGTTTTGTTATTGGTTGCTAATATCCATTCTTCGGACTGGTGATTGGAAGGAAGTGAGTTCAAATCCCGCAGAAGCAGCAAAAAATATTTCAAGCGGCAATTGTGTGCAGGCCAGAGTCGATTAAAGCATTGAGCCGTGATGTTGAAAGCAAGAGCTAGAAATCAGTACATTGAAAACCGACATTGTGTAAAATAAATCTTGAAATATAAATTACAATTTCATTAAAAGAACCCAACTAAAATCACAACAATATTTTCAAATATGCGCTTCGCTGGGTTAAAAATTAATCTGCTTTTACCAAAGACCGGTCAACAAAGGTTCATCCAGCCTCACATCAGCAACTTGGTCTTGCTTGATAATCGGCGCTTTGAAGTTACGACCAAGCTCATAAAACATCCGGTCGATAGCTCAGCTGGCAGGCAGAATGCTTGCATTTCATGCCGAGAGCAAGGGTTCGATCCCCAAAGAGGGTGTCAGAAATGATTTCCCGTTATATCCTCAAAATAAATACTGACAAGGTTAACTCAGCCTATAAGTCAGTTTTCATGACTCATTCCTTTGCCAAGCTGCCCGTTTATGGAATGATCTACCAGTATCAGTGTTCCCTTCCCAATTTAATCCGGTCTTATTCAAAACCAATATCAATCACCACTTCCTTGCAGCGCCTCACGACAGAAGCAAGAACTCAAGCAACACCTCTGTGGCACCCTTCCAGGGTGACATAGCCCCCCAAAAACTTTAAAGAATTAGGGAGCCTCACGCACAGGATTCCTTAAAAAAAACTGAAATGGTTAGCATAAGGCCGACCCCCTTACCCGTAAAAATTAATAGGTCTTGAATCGCCACGTGCAATTCCTTCGGATATAACTCAGGTAAGATGTTAGACTACCTATATGTGTAGCTAAGTTGAGATTTTTTTTGGAAGAAGTAGGTACTATGTATTGTTTTGGTAGAGTTTCATCAAGGCATGTTCTGTGCGTATAAATAAGACGAATAAAGCAAATTTCCCAACTGTGTTTTTAATTATTTTAGCAATTAACAAAAAAACTGGTGCACTGCCCTGTGGGACCATTGCAAAATAGTTTTGTTGTTAAATTCATGAAACACTGATTAGCAATAATGTGTTGCGCGCGCAGTGTAACTGCCGCTTAATCTGTGTAAATAAATAGGTTCTCACTTACACACTAACCGCTGCGTCTCCCCAGTGCTTGTTTGGCTTATTTTTTTTTATTATGCACAACAGATTACCCTAGTTACAGACAGTATAGTGCACCCTCACAGCTATCAACATGCTGGAAGGAACTCTATTGCTAGATTTTTAAATCTTAATCAATTACACTAAAAAATCTACCATTCGATAA
Organism: Agapetus fuscipes; assembly: GCA_951799405.1. Classification (NCBI taxonomy): domain Eukaryota; kingdom Metazoa; phylum Arthropoda; class Insecta; order Trichoptera; family Glossosomatidae; genus Agapetus; species Agapetus fuscipes. Next base: position 2,157,681 of record OX637352.1, on the reverse strand, counting down.
AAAAATGGCCTTTCTTTTTTTCTTTTTTTTTGTGCACAACAGGTCACCCTAATTACAGTGCACCCTCACAGCTATCAACACGCTGGGAGGAACTCTATTTCTAGATTTGTAAATCTTAATAAATTACACTCAAAGATGTCTATATTAGACTTATTTAAGAGCTTTATACTTTGAGTCACAGGGTGTTGCCCCACGACATCAGTTCAGGTGTTTGGTACATGAAATAGATCATGTCCTCGCCCTCGGGTGTAGTCGTCAGGCATATACAACCTGTAACCCTCCAACAGGGTGGAACTGTCAATTAAGCCGTTGATGACCTTATGAAAGAGCACCATAAGGGACCTGTTGCGCCTCGTTTCCAGGCTTCTAAATCCAGTCCCCCGAAGTAGCTTCTCATGATGCATGAATTGTGGATAACTTCCACGCAGCCTCATGAGGATATCCATGTAGGTAACGTAAAACACGATAATGTGAGAGTTGTTTTAAATATTTTTAAATCAATTTTCAGTTTTCATAAGACACATTGGTCCAGTACACATGCAAACATTGCTCATGTGAAATTACCTCTGATGGAGATAAGACAAACAAGCAGTAAGGGATAATTTACCTACTTACTCTCTTCTTAATTTCTGTACCATGAGTTTGAAAACATTTATAATAAGTTCACCTTGATAGCCTAAATCTAAAATATATGGAATTAGCGATGGCACTCCTAGTGAGTGAGAAAGTTTTCACATATTTCTTATTATTTACGCTGTCGAAGTGAGTTTCTTACTCGGGTTATTGCACTCCCACGATGCTGAATATGCAGTTATATTAAAATACCAAGACAGTCTTTGTAATGTATTAATTTAAGGGTGTTGACATGCCGTTAGATCATTCGAGACGTATTGTTACGAATGTGTGTTTTTTACTTGTGTGAGTTTGTCTGTGTCTCTCTGTGAATGTGTTTGAATAGTTGTAACGAAGAAAGTGTACAAAGGAAATGTCAGAGGAAAGCGTGGAAGGGAACAGCCGAGGAAAGAATGGTTAGACCAAATAGGTGAGATTGCAAATGAATGGAATCTGCAGGGTGAGAATAAGAGAAGAGTATGTATGAAGAAGGTGATGAATATTGAGGAAATGAAAGTGGTTTGTAAGAACAGAAAAAAGTGGAGGCGCATCTGCGGAGGTACCGGCCACCCCTAGTGGAACGGCGGCAGGATACAGAACAGTACAGTACTCGTATTTGTTCAATAGTGCGAGTATTCGCTCGAATATTCTAAATACTGGCAAAATCACACATGTTCTAGTTCGCAATTTCAAGAACCATCCTTATGCATTGGAAAACAGGATAGAAGCAACTGAAAGCAATGCTTCAGTTAAGTGACAACGTCCCGCCAGTGCTTGTTTGGCTTATGTATCATTTGATTCAGAGATGACCTTTTAATGAAATTGTTTTAAGAACCACATTCTACACAATCTGAGCTGAGAGAAAAACGTAAAACACGATAATGTGAGAGTTGTTTTAAATATTTTTAATATCAATTTCTAGTTTTCATAAGACACATTGGTCCAGTACACATACAAACATTGCTCATGTGAAATTACCTCTGATAGACATAAAACAAACACGCACTATGGCGCCTTATCTAAGTTATTTTAACATTATATTAGGTATTTCTAAGTACTTAGTATAGTAATGATATCAGACTAAAGATTCTCTGGACCTATTTTTTTCTCATGAGAGTTGCGTCCGTTCTTAATTTTCTTTAGAAATACGAATAGAGAAGAACGTATCTGAGAATAATTAAGCTGACAGTTGGCGGGCAATGGCGCGAAAACGAGGTGTTGCCAGGATGTTATATAATTCCGTTTTTTTTTTGTAATTTAGTCTTTGATATTTTTTTCGTGATTTTTTCTTACTGTGCATATTTTTAAATAAATAGAACGGAAATTATCTTAGAAATACCTATATCGTTCTTTAATTCCATAATGTAAAAATTCAGAGATCTATAATTTATGTTTTAGTTTTTGATGTCTATATATAATATTATTTTTCTTCTCCCATTTGGTAATTTACTAATTACAAAACGGCTAACGCAATCACAATGCCATACATTTCTACACCCGTTGCATAATGTTACATTATGCAACCGGTAACCGTGTTAAAATGAACATGTGCGCATGCGCATTGTCAGAATTGGAACCATTTTTTAATTTCAAATGTCAACCTTGTATGGGGGTATGAAGACCTGTCAATCCAAGATGGCCGCAAGCGATCAGCTGATTAGGCTTCATACAATATTAGTGATATTCGGTAGGTAGGAATTACCGTGGTGATTGTTAAGTTGTGGGATCGAGGGTTGATTAATTAAAACTATTATATTTACGAATTCACAATATATTTTTATTAGTCAGCCATGCTGATGACAGGAAGAAGTACCAGAGACAACAAATATAATTTAGTAGTGATGTAACATATATACCTACCTAATATTTCTCAACACTCCTCCTCAAATTTAACTTAGAACAACATATTAAATTTGCCTATAAAACATGAGCATATTTAAACAAGCAAAATAAACTTAAGTTACAACAAATTACTATTTAGTTCTTTATTTTACAACAGCTCTACTCTATGAATACATTTTATAAAGATTTATCATTAAACAAAATAACCTTAGTGACTCTTAACTCTAAAATCAACTTTAGTAAAATACTCTTTATAAACTAAAATTGAAATTAATCCATAATTTGGTTAACAAAATTTACAAACTTTTCTTTACACAGGCTTTTAGTCATTAAATCAGCTAAATTGTTATTAGAATTTACATACTCAATTGAGATGATGTTCTTTTCAACAATGTCTTTAAGGAAATGGGCTCTTATATCTATATGTTTGGTTCGCTTAGAATTTTCATAACTTTTAGACATAGATATAGCACTTATATTATCAACGAGTAATAAAGCATCACAGTTATCGTTAAGATGATTACTTAGGCCCTTAAGATTTACCAACTCTTGTGCAGTGGCAGCAGCAGCTATGTACTCAGCTTCTGCTGTTGACAAAGCAACACATGATTGTTTCTTCTTAGTTTTAATACTGTATTTGAATTCTTTGATTTCAATCCTTGAGGAACTTTTATGTATACATCTGACTTTAGTTTTCCGTTCAAAAACGCTGATGGTATATCAAGTTGAGTAATCATTAAGTCTTCTTGGACTGCCTTTGATAGAAACATTCTCACTGTAGAGTGTCTCGCAACAGGGGCATAATTGCTTTCAAAAATATCTCCTTTCTGCTGTTGGAATCCTTTCACAACTAGTCTAGCCTTTTTGGTTTCTTCATCTTTTTCTTTAAAAATCCATTTGGTATCAATAGCTTTCTTTCCTTTGGGTTATTCTTTTTCTTCCCAGGTCTCTAACTTTTCAAGTGCTTGTAACTCTTTATTGATAGCTTCTTTCCATTCTGTATTGCTTATAGCCTCTTCATAGGAGCTAGGTGTATTTGCGCTCAAGCAAATAACTATATTTGTCTCATACTCATCAAGATGTGCAGGTGGTGTTACTATTCTTCCTGATCTTGTTGTTTTCTCTTCTCTTGTTGCATCTTTGTTTAAATTTCCCTCATCAGTGACTTGTTTGTTTCCTTTTCCTTCCAAATTCTCAGTTTCTTGTTTCTCTTCTTGTCTCATCTCTATTTTATTTTCTTGGTTTTCTTCTTCTTCTTCTTGAATATATCTTCTTTCCTCGTTTTCTTCCTTTTTGTATACTGTATCACTTTCATCAAATCTCACATCTCTTGATATTATTATTGAATTTTCTTCTGGATTCCATAATCTGTATCCCACTGTATTATAGCCAACCATTCTTGTCTCTTTTCCTCTTTTATTCAGTTTGTCGCGTTGAGGTACTATAGTGGCCCACGCCTTTGCGCCAAAAGCTCTTAGTCTTGATAGGTCACAGGTTCCATTTTTCATGAAACACGGTGTTTTATAATTTATTGCTGATGAAGGTGACCTGTTCAGCTGATAGGCAGCACATTGAATAGCTTCGCACCATAAAGTTTTGGGCAAATTAGTATCTGCAAATAAAGTTCTTACCTTATCACACAAGGTACGATTTAATCTTTCCGCTACACCGTTGGACTGTTTTGTGTAGGGTAAAGTATATTCTAAACTTATTCCTTTTTTCTTACAAAAATCTTTTAACTTATTGGCTGTATATTCCCCGCCATTGTCGCACCTGATTCGCTGAACTGTACTTCCAGTTTCATTTTCAATCCTTCTTATATAGTCAATCAGTTTCTCTGTTGCTTCAGATTTGTTTACCAAAGGGAACACTACACAGAAATGAGAATAATCATCTAATACCGTCATGAAATATTTCTCACCATTTAGTCCACACTCCTTGACAGGTCCCGCTATGTCTGTGTGCAACATTTCTGCTACTCTTTTAGATCTTGGTCTTGTTGTCGGCTGAAATGGTTCTCTAGTTGCCTTTCCTTCCATACATGGGCTGCACGTTTTATTACTTATTGGTAGGTGCATAATACCCAAACATTTTCTATTTAAATGGCCCAGACGTTTGTGCCAAAGAACATCATCACATTGGTTTTTACCTGTACTAATATTACACACTTCATGACATACATTAGCATTTAATTTGTACAATTTTCCATCAGAATTACCAGTAACAAATGAATTCTTTCCAGTAATAACAACTTTATATTTATCAAACTTTACATGAAATCCGGCCTCGGTTATCTTTTTGACTGAGAGTAAGTTATAGATTATGTTTTCTACAATTAAAGCATCAACATTTATTTTTAAGTTTTTGTATTTTATTTTTAAATTACCTTTTTTGTAAGCATTAATGTACTGGCCATTTGCAACTAATATTTTTACACTTTTATCTAGTATTTGAATGTTTGTCATGTATTTTTCAAATTTTTCACTTACAAGATGTTGTGTGCACCCTGAGTCCACAATGAAGGTGATATCATAGCCTTTGTTTATACTTTCAGCACTAAAAACATTTTCACTGGCTACAAAACCGATCTCCGATTCACTCATTAATGAAGTAGCACCTTGTCCCGGGAAGCCTCTGCCTCGGGATACTCGTCCTTGAAATCTGCCTCTTCCTCTGCGATTTTGACCATAACCTCGACCTTGACCTTGGTTCCGTCCTCCTCTGTATTTTCCTTGTTCCTTATTACCAGTACTACACTCATAAGACTTGTGCCCTGGTTTCCCGCATGTGTAACAGTACATCATAAATGCGTTCTCCTGGTTCACTGTATCGGTGCTGATCTTAGTTTCGGCATCCAACAGTCTGGCCTTGACAAAATCAAAACTTAACTTCTTTTCTGAAGCCATTGTTTCTATTGATGTAATTACAGGATCATATTCTTTCGGCAGTGATGAGAGTAGGTAACAAATTTGATCTTCTTCGTCTACTTTGACTTCGATGGCTTTCAGGTCGCTGATAATCGAACTAAACTTGATTAGGTATTGCTGCAGCGGCTCATTATTGCATTTCAATGTTATTAATTTGCGTTTCAAGTGGAATCTGTTGAAAACACTTTTTCTTTCAAAAACATTTTGAAGAAAATGAAGCATTTCTCTTGCAGTTCTGCCATCCTTAATGATTTCTATATATTTATCAGACACGCTTTGAGCCAAGATTGATTTAGCTTTCGCATCATCCTTTTTGGATTTTTCTGTATGAATTTCACTTTCATCCAACACATATTCAACCTGCTTCTCCTGTAGAATAAGTTTTAGACGAAATTTCCACGTACTAAAGTTTGACTTCTCATCCAAAAATGGCAAATTAGACAGAGCAGCGCCAGCCATTTTTTTTTACTATCCTTTTTTACTGCGCGGATCGCAACCCCAAAATATACTTCACTATTAATCAACCTCACTCACTATTAACCACGTTCTGCTACCATGTTAAGTTGTGGGATCGAGGGTTGATTAATTAAAACTATTTTATTTACGAATTCACAATATATTTTTACTAGTCAGCCATGCTGATGACAGGAAGAAGTACCAGAGACAACAAATATAATTTAGTAGTGATGTAACATATATACCTACCTAATATTTCTCAACAGTGATGAGACTTTCAGCCCTGTTCAGATGAAAATAAATAAGTATATTTTATGTGTAGAGTCAAATAAAAATTGTTAATAGTGCTAAAATTTATCGAATTTATTTATTGGATTGCTCCAAATAAAGCTTTCCTTTTTTCAATGGAAAATAAAAGGCTTGAAAGGAAAACAATACAAAAAATTTCACCGCAAAAAATAAACAAACTCAAAAAGTTACTTGGTTAATAGGTGAGTATGAGGTTGATCACCTATGCTGTACAAATTTGGTTCACCTGCCAATACAACTGCAGGGCATATGTTTATTTGAGTTTTGGGTTTGAATGTTTAAGCTTATATGCAGGATGTAAAAGCGCGACCTTATACATATGTGTCGGCTTGTGGGCATGAATTCAATATGAAACCTAAATATAATTTCTTTTTACAACTAAGGTTAGATTAGATAATCGAAGGGAATGATAAATCACACGTTTTGACAAAGGTAAGGTTTTAATTACTTCAAATGGACGAGTACATTATAATGACTATTATTCACTATTTTGTTAATTCTCTCATGGTCGTAGAAAAAGTATTGTATGCCACTGCACGTAATTAGTCTTTGTAACACTCGTGCTTTCTATTGTGCCATTCGGCTGCGCCTCATGGCACAAACTAGCACTCGTGTTAAAAAGACTATCATTACATGGCAGTGGCATAAATAACTATTATTGATTTAAAAAAATGAAATTTGTCGTGTATGTTCCTTGAGGTTGGTATGCGGCTGACCGACCATGCTGCAAAAAAGGTTCACTTTGCCAATGTCACCCCTGTCTCAGGGAAGGACGACAAGAGTCGCAGGGTGTATGTCCATTTGAGATTTGGTTTTTTATTATGTAGGTTCACATGAGGCATGTGCAAGCGCGAACTTGTACGTGTCTGGTTGTGAGAATGCATGTAATGTGAATCTCTAATGTAACATATCTTTGCAACTTAGATTAAATTAGATTAGATTAGATAATAATCTAAGCTGCAAAGATGTGCTTATATTTCAGGTGCATATTAAATGTATGCCCACAGACAGGCACATTTAGGTTCGCGCCTACACATTCTGCATGTCTAATCAAGTCTAATCTAAGTTGCAAAGATATTTTACATTAAGGATTCAAATTATATGCATTTTCACAAGCAGACACGTAAAAGTTCGCGATTAAGCATGCCGCATGTGGATTTACAATATAAAAAACCAGAACCTCAAATGAACATACACCCTGCGACTCTTCTTACAGGTCGGTATGCGGCTGACCACCCATGCTGTAAAAATGGTTTACTTTGCCAATGTTTCAGGGAAGGTCGGCAAGAGTTGCAGGGTGTATGCCCATTTGAGACTTGGTTTCTATATTGTAGGTTCACTTGCGGCATGCGCAAGCGCGAACTTGTACGTGTCTACTTGTGAGAATGCATGTAATGCGAATCCCCAATGTTACATATCTTTGCAACTTACATAGATTAGATTAGATTAGATCCCATAAAAAAATGACCACAAAAATTAAAAAAAAAATGTAAAGAAGCACTCAACTTTTTTATTACGTATTATAAACAAAAACAAATATTACGATATTCTATAGAACAATGTTTTAATTTGCATTTTATCGGTTCAAAAGTTGCATCGTGCGAACTAGAACTAAAAACAACAATCGAAAAACGTTTTAAAATACTCGCAATAAAAGAGTTTATTACATCTCTACTTTTTATTTGTATTTTTGGCAACTCTGTTGTACAACACTTTTATTATTAACATCAATAAATTTCCACAACTTTAGAAATAAATGAATAGGTAAGTGCTGATTCACTGATTTGAGAAATCTTGGATCAAATATTTTATTAGGTGCAACTTCTCATAGTAAGTGAACTAATTATAAGGAAGTCCTCATGAAGAACTTCTAAACTACAGGATTATCATACATTTTTAGTGTTTTCTCTCGTGTAAAAAATATTGAAAAAGCTGCATTTATCTGAGAAACCCATGTGAGCTTAATACGTCACTTATTCAGTTTTACCTTTAAGGCATCGAAATAATATAAGTAGGTAACTAACTAGTCGTTTCACTGTTTGTTTTACTACGCCATTTGGGCATGTGGAATCAATATATTTATACAGGTAAGAGGAGCAGCCTTACACAATACATGCCCGAATAATGTTTCTAGTCTGATCGACATTCAAATTCACACGATCTATTTCAAGATCTATTTCTACACGTTTACTAAAAAAATGTTCTTTATTAGATTAGATTAGATCTAATGAGCTGCTAAGCCAGGCATGGGGAGCAACTTTTTTATACATTTCATACGAAAAAATACTGATCGGGCTGTAAAAAAAATCTCTATAAAATTGTTTGAATAACATTTGACAGCGAGATCAGCTGATGTTTCATCGATTTTTTTCTTTAGATTCGTTGACTGATAGGTTGGCATGCGGCTGACCACCCATACTGTAAAAAATGATTCACTTTGCCAATGTCATCCCTGCTTCAGGGGAGGTCGGCAAGAGTTGCAGGGCTTATGTTCATTTGAGATTGGGTTTTTTATATTGTAGGTCCACATGCGGCATGTGTAAGCGCGAAATTATGCATGTCTGCTTGTGGGAATGCATTTGATATGAATCTTAAATGATACATATCTTTGCAGCTTAGATTTAGATTTAGAGTCGTAGAAGTTCGTTAGAACGTATTATTCAACGTCGCGTCCGGTGTGTGACCGGTCCGTAGTCCAGTGGTAACACTTCGGACTCGTAAATGGAAGGCTGTGGGTTCGAATGTGGGGAGAAGATCTCAGGGACGCCGAAGGACATCGTGGCTGAAGAACCTGCGACAGTGGTTCGGCAGAAGCACCAAGTCCCTATTTCGAGCCGCAGCATCAAAACTCAAAATAGCTATGATGATCGCCGATCTTCGTTAGAAGTGGCACAAGAAGAAGAAGAAGTGGGTTCGAATCCCGGCGGAGCACAAAAAATATACCATATATTTTATCGAATTTGCTCTTCGATGGGTAAAAAAATAATATACCATTACCGGTCTCTAAAGGTCCATCCAGTCTTAGTCAACTGGGTCTTGCTTGGGAATTGGCGCTTTATACAGCGACGACCAAGCTCGCAGAGGGTTTTTGAGGTGTGATACTCACAAAAACAGCGCTCACCAAATAAATCATCCTAATATTATTATTATTATTATTATTATTACTGGTTGGTATGAGGCTGACCCCTTGTTGTACAACTGGGTCTTGCTTGAGAATTGGCGCTTTGTAGCGACGACGACCAAGCTCGTAAAAAGGTCGATAGCTCAATTAGTAGAATGCTTGCATTCTATGCCGAGAGCAAGGATTCGATCCCAAGGTGTACTCACTACTCAGCCTTCACAAGAAATGAGAATTAACCCCCCGGGAGCTGGGAAACCCCCACTTTAACTGAAAGTAGTTGGTGTGAGGCCAGCTCCTTTACCCGTAAAAATAAATAGGATAACGCTGGTAATAAGTTACACTATAAATGTAGCTTAGTTGCGTTGCGTGTATATTTTTTTGTGCAAAGAAACAAATTAAATTATAACACAGTTTATCAAAACAAAATAATATATTGAATAAGAGATTTAGGCTTACACGGCCGGCTGATGATGCTGGAGTGAAGTTTTCCGGGATCTGTTGCCGTGGTCTGTGGGAGCTGGAGCTACCGGACGTTTCGCCCATTTCTACGATGGGCTTCTTCAGCGTGAAGTATGATGATGATGAAGATCTTGATGAGAACTCTGATGTCAGTGTGTGCGCAATGAGGGGTTATATGTCTACCATCTTGCTTCTACAGCGTGTGTTTGTCATCATACTTCACGCCGAAGAAGCCCATCGTAGAAATGGGCGGAACGTCCCGAAGCTCCAGCTCCCACAGACCACGGATACAGATCCCGGAAAACTTCACTCCAGCAAATAATATATTATTAATTGGTAATTTAATACCTATTTCTGGTCAGGCGAAATAGGTTGGTGGATTGCATTCCTCTTCACGAACCTTCTTAAAAACAACTAAGCTAAACTGTGACAAAACGTTAACTGCAGTTTTATTTAAATTTGGTAAATTATGCTGAAACAAATTATGACATATTTGTGAAATAAACGTCTGTATGCAGTGGACAAATTGAAATTCACATTCCCCGGCGTTCATTTGACATGCTTTCATATCTGCATTGTTAACCTCAAGACATTTTTTTTTTTGACGCTTAAAGTACAAAAAAACTTGGATTTACAAAAATCCGGTAGATACCGGTCGATAGCTCAGTTGGTAGAGTGCTTGTATTCTACCCCGTGAGCTCGGGTTCGAATCCCACCAAGGAGGGTGTCAGAAATGATTTCCTATTTCGGTGTTTATTTCAAACCCCATAATAAAAATCCCGGCAAGGATTACTCAGCCATCACAATAAATAAGTAACAGCCCCCTCAGGAGCTGGGAAACCCCCACTTCAACTGAAGTGGTTGGCGTAAGGCCGGCCCCCTTACCTATAAAAATAAATAGGTTCAACTCGCCACATGCGATAACGCGGCAAGAAGTTACACTATATGTGTAGCTGTATGTGTTGCGTTTTTTTTTTGCGGTAGATAGCTCAGCTGGTAGAGTGCATTTCTTGCATTCCATGCTGAGAGCTCGGGTTCTAATCCCACCAACGCAACAAAGCTACACATATAGTGTAACCTCTTGCCGCATTATCTCCGAAGGGGTTGCATGTGGCGAGTTGAACCTATTTATTTTTACAGGTAAGGGGGCCGGCCTTACGCCAACCACTTCATTTGAAGTGGGGGTTTCTACTCCGGGGGTTGATACTCATTTCTTGTAAAGTCTGAGTAAACCTTGCTGGTATTTTATTTTGGGGTTTGAAATAAACACCGAAACGGGAAATCATTTCTGACACCCCCGGGGGGATTCGAACCCGAGCTCATGGCATGGAATGCAAGCACTCTACCAACTGAGGTACCGAAAAAAAAATCGCCCCACTGGAAATCAAACTCACGACCTTTCGATTACGAGTCTGTAGCGTTAGCCACTAGACTACGAACCGGTCTCTAGTTAAAGCTAGTAGATTACATAAGTTAATATTTTTACCACTCATAAACTTACTATGGAGTTCATTTAAAGTATTTTTAATTGACGCTTTTTATACTTAACTTTCTATCTGCAATAATAGAAGTATTTTTAGATGCAAATTTATCTACTTATGTTAAATGCAAGCAGTGTTATTCACAAAACATTTGATCTATAGCTGATCTACAGATCGTAGATTTTTTGTATGGAGAATTCAATGTAGGCTGCGGATGAGCCGTGGCTTTGTTCATTGAGAATAACACTGAACGATTCTAACGTTTAATCATCTTGTTAAAAATGTATTAAATGCAAGCATACCTACGTAACATGCTGATTAGAAGGCTTGCTGCAAAAACTTGCTAATCCCAAATTCTGATGTTTTTATTACCTTGAACAACTATAATCTATAATCTAAGTTGCAAGGATAATATATTCATTTAAAGCTCTCAGATGTATGCCCACAAACCAACACGTGTAGTTCGCGCTTACAAATGCTGAATGCGTACTTACAAATAAAATCCAAACCTCAAATAAACATAAGCTCCACAACTTTTGCCGACCTTCCCTGAAACAGGGGTGACATTGGCAAAGTGAACCATTTTTTACAGTATGGGTGGTCAGCCTCATACCAGGTCAGATAAGTCAAGGAACAACTAATTTACAATAATTGTAATTACACAGTTAAAAAAAGAATGAATCGGATATCACACGAACCGTTATAAGAGAGCTTACATAAAATAGACTTTGGAAATCCAGTATCACAAAATTTGTAATTGTTATAGTTTGGTCAATTTTCAGATTCCTGCTGCTTCGCTTTTGTTATTAACTAATTGTACTACTTTGCCGTAACTCTTCCTTCTCATTTCGCTGCCTTAGTTCTTGTTTACCGTATACGCCACTCATAAAATTTTACATGAGCAATGTTTGCATGTGCACTGGACCAATGTGTCTTTTTTTTTTTTTAAGAACTCCCTAGATTCTAAAGACTCTAGGGGTCTATGACACTTGTTGCAGTGCCGCAGAGGTGTACGAGCTTGGTCGTCGCTACAAAGCGCCAATACTCAAGCAAGACCCAGTTGCTGTAAGGCTGGATAGACTTTTCAGTGACCGGTCTTTGGTAAAGGTTTATGAATTTTTCAACCCAGCGAAGAGCACATTCGAAATATAATCTATAATCTAAGCTGCAAGGATATGTAAGCATTTAAGGCTCGTATTAAAATGCATGCCTACAGACAGGCACATGTAGGTTCGCGCCTACACATTCTGCATGTGTGCATACAAATAAAGAAAACCTCACATGGACATAAACCTTGCAACTCCTGCCGCCGTTCCCTGAACCGGGATGGCATTGGCAAAAGTGAACCGATTTTTACAGCACGGGTGGTCAGCCTCGTACCAACCTATCAGTCAAGGAGAAGTGTCCTTTAAATATAAATGGTATATTTTTGTACTTCGCCGGGATCCGAATCCACAACCTTCCATTTACGAGTCCGAAGTGTTGCCACTACGGACTACGGACCGGTCCAAGATGCCAACGACACGCGGTGTACCTGAGCGGTTACCCATCCAAGCACTGTCCACGCCCAATGTTGCTTAATTAACTTCGGTGATCTATGGGAACCGGTGCTTTCAACATGGTAACGTCGTTGACATACAAGAAATTTATTTAAAAAATATTTAAAATAGCTCTCACATTACCGAGTTTTACGGTTTTTCTTAGCTCAGATTGTGTAGAATTTGTATCATAAGACAACTGCACGAAACAGTCATATTTGACAAGATTGGCGTATACGATAAACAAGAACTGGGGGAGCGATTTCTTTATGGTTTCTGTCTTGTCGATTTTGTAATAGTGGCCTCTTGAAAATGACATAAGCAAGTCAAAAATAAATCTTGTAAAAATACAACTAAGTGTTTTTATTTTTATTTTATACTTCCTCATAAAAAATGAATTTTCATTGTACAAATACACAAACTCTTAAAAGTTTCATTTAAAATAAAGTACTTTTTGACTTGCTCAGTTTTTCAAGGAACCCACACAATTATATGTTTTTATATCTTTCGTCAATCTATACAATATGTTTCAATATTCGTACGCTGCTCGTATTTCAACATCCGCACACAATATGATTTCGTAGAATGGTTAATTGATTTGTCCTGTAACGAGCCCACAATGGGCGAAGTCTCATGTAAAGGCGGCACATTTCAATCAAATAAACACAAACGCAGAAGAATTAAAGAAAATAATCAACTGTGAGAAGACTTTCAAATCGAATAATTAAAAAAAATAGCTTTGTGCAAAGATCCATTCAGCGCACTCTATCAACACTAAGGAGGATGGCGAAAAGAAGTTTACACTATAGACTAACGCTCGGCATTCAACATTCTTGCTTGACAGTCATTTAATATCGTTTATATTTTACACGGGCTCAATTTCATTACAACTGCGGTGATTTATTTTACACAATTTATTTCAGATACAGAATCACTTCATTCTTGCACAATCCTACGGTAGCGTTTGGGATTTTAAATTACAAAATAACGTTGGATCAAATATTTGAATATGTAAGATAAAAAGCATAACTAAATTGATTATTTTGTATTTAAATTTGTCAACCATAATAGTTGCCAAGCTCAACATTCCTATTTATTGTTACATTTTTTGATAGCTCAGGTAGACTTTCGAAGATTATTTAAACTCAAATCATTATAAATTTTTGTTCTTTTCTTTTGGAATAGTCGACCAAGACCATCGTTGTAAACGTTCATCTTCTTGAAATAAAGGTGCTGCATAGACAAGAAGTGTTTTTTCTGCAATCTACTTAACCTCAAAATCAGAGCCAAGATTCCCGAACATTTTGAAGCATCGACGCAGAATCTCGAAAATTTTGGGCCATCCAAACCGGAGGAAGTAACATTTGATTTGAACAACCCCGAAATCCTTAGCAGGTCAATTGACTTATAAATCTACAGAGTGCCTTGGTCCTTATTTAATAGCAAGAGTAAGGATCATTCTCGTATCATTTAGAATTTGGTACATGGGAGACTTTACCAGAAAATCCGAACAAACACTCGATCAATCTTACTTCTATCCTGCTTTACAGTGCAGTTCAATTTAATAAAAACTTCGTTTAATTTATTTCACACAGTTTATTTAAGATTCCGTTCACATTTGGTTCGTTCATAGAGTTAACTTTACACCATGGTGGCTTGAATGTTCATTCATTTGACGGCTCAGACACAAGTCTTCCTCTACATACAGCTTTGGCCTTTTTTATAGCAGGCATTATAAAAAAAATAAAAAATAAATAGACTGATTTATTTGGTGAGCGCTGTTTTTGTGTGTATCACACCTCAAGAGCCCTCTGCGAGCTTGTTCGTCGCTGTAGAAAGCGCCAATTCTCAAGCAAGATCCAGTTGTTGTAAGGCTGGATGGACTTTTTGATGACCGGATTTTGGTAAAGGTTTATGAATTTTTCAACCCAGCGAAGAGCAAATTTGAAAATATAAATGGTATATTTTTGTGCTCCGCCGGGATTCGAACCCACGACCTTCCAGTTACGAGTCAGAAGTGTTACCACCTGGACAACGGACGGTTTTGAGAACCATTATAATGGTTCTCAAAACATTGGGAATCTTATTTAGAATATTCGAGAATCTTATTTAGAATATTCGAGCAAATACTTACACACTATCGAACAAATGCAAGTACAATTATTTAAACACCTACATCTAGAAAGACAGGCACACTCACACACGTAAAAAAACACAGACAAACAATCACACGTTTGTAACAGTAAAACGCAAAATTGACACGCAAAAGTGATAGTCATTGTGTGAAATGATATTAATATTGTACTGTGCTTTTAAATAGATGATATTGTTGGTTGCCAAGCAAATGAGAGGTGGAATAATAAAATTAGGAAAACAAATCTCACCTACCCACTTCCCGCCGAACTGCATTCTTAAATTATTTTGTAACATGGTTGTGTATTTAATGAGTAGTTGACCTAAAATACAAGAATAAATAATAAGAAAAAATTGGGTAATCTATCTCATTTTATAAAAAAAATCTCACTAGTCTATTTCTGGGTTATCTGTGAAAAATAATAATTAAATGTTAGGATGGTTTATTTTGTGAGCGCTGTTTTTGTGTGAATCACACCTCAAGAGCCCTCTGTGAGCTTGGCCGTCGCTATAGAAAGCGTCAATTCTCAAGCTAGATCCAGTTGCTGTAGGCTGGATGGAACTTTGGTGACCGGTCTTTGGTAAACCTTTGAAATGCAAAAACTGTTGGCATCTTTGACCACCCATACTGTACAAAATGGTTCACTTTGCCAATGTCACTCCTGTTTCAGGGAAGGACGGCAAGAGTTGCAGGGCTTGTGTTCATTTGAGATTGGGTTTTTATATTGTTAACACATGCGGCATGTGTTAGCGCGAAATTATACATTTGCCAATGTCACCCCTGTTTCAGGGAAGGACGGCAAGAGTTGCAGGGCTTGTGTTCATTTGAGATTGGGTTTTTATATTGTAGGTCCACATGCGGCATGTGTTAGCGCGAAATTATACATGTCTGCTTGTGGGAATGCATTTAATATAAATCTTAAATGATATATATCTTTGCAGCTTAGATTAGATTAGATTATATTAGATTAGTACACATGCAGCATTTTGTAAGCGCGAATTTAGCATGCAATTAATATAAAACTTAATATGGGAGTGCCCTCTTGATAATGACGTGAACAAGTCGAAAGTACTTGAGCTGAAATAAACACGCAATTTGTGAAAATAAAGCTCTGTGTTTTGTTTAAGTTTTTATAATTTCTTATGGAATTCAAATGTAAATTTATCTCTTTACAACTTAGATTATAGAATGTTAAAACATTTTTTTTATATTGGATGGTTGGTGCATTAACACTGTGAAAATTCATCTTATCTTTAGTTAATCAAACACTGTTTTATTTTCACTCTTTATTATTATTAATAGAGTACGTAATGATTGGGTGATGAACGAGTGTGGTATAAAAGAGAATATGAGAATGAAAGTACAAAAAAGTACCATGAGATGGTTCGGACATCTCGAAGAATGGATGATGAGCGACTAACAAAGAAAGTGTAGAAAGGAAATGTCAGAGGAAAGCTCGGAAGGGGAAGGCCGAGGAGAGAATGGTTAGACCAAATAGGTGAGATTGCGAAAGAATGGAATCTGCAGAGCGAGAATAAGAGAAGAGTATGTATGAAAAAGGTGATGAATATTGAGGAAATGAAAGTGGTTTGTAAGGACAGAAAAAAGTGGAAGCGCATCTGCGGAGGTACCGGCCACCCCTAGTGGAACGGCGGCAGGATACAGTACAGTACAGATTATTTAATTATTTGGACACAAAAGTTTTCGACTACACATTAATCATCATCAGGTAATAAAAAAATTAAAATTATTACCTGATGATGATAACTGTGTAGTCGAAAACGTTTGTGTCCAAATAATCAAATAATCTATAATAATCTATAATCTAAGTTGCAAGGATATATTCATTCAAAGCTCTCAGATGTATGCCCACAAACAAACACGTGTAGTTCGCGCTTACAAATGCTGATTGTGTACTTACAAATCATCTTGGAATGAAGATAATGATCTCTTACCTTATAATCTAATTTAATCTAATCTAAGCTGCAAAGATATATATAATTTAAGAATTATATTACATGCATTCCCACAAGCAGACATGTATAATTACGCGCTAGCACATGCCGCATGTGGACCTACAATATAAAATCCAAACCTCAAATGAACATAAGCCCTGCAACTCTTGCCGACCTTCCCTGAAACAGGGGTGACATTGGCAAAGCGAACCATTTTTTACAGTATGGGTGGTCAGCCTCATACCAACCTATAAGTCAAGGAATACATACCAACCTATAAGTCAAGGAATACGTATAAATAAATAATAAAGAGTGAAAATAAAACAGTGTTTGAATAACTAAAGAATTATTTTATTAGTTAGTTTTAACTCTCTTTGCACACACTATTCATCAATAAATCCATGACCTTGACCCCAACATTGCTGCATTTGTAAAGATTGATTCTAGTAACCAGTTGTCGGCTGTTTCCTCTGCGCATCCTTGGTCTTGCTTCCACACCACACCAGCGATGGGATCGGAACCGGTGAGAGTGGTTTGGCTGAACTAGCTGGAGTCTGCAGTGCTGGCGGGTCGTGACTCTGAGAGGATCTTGGGACTGCAATGGATGACCCCAAAGACCTTTGGGCATCTCTGAGACACGATACGTAGGGCAGGACTTGGAAAATAACATTACAAATTCATTTTTCTCTAATAGTTTAAGACCTAGAGAGGTATTGTTATGCTTTTACTGGGGTTCCCTTTTGATTAAACTGCAATTACTTTTTTTAACAGAATTTATTTTGCACGGTTTTGTTCACAATTAAATATACAATAAAAATAATAGAATCACATAATATAGACCTGAAACTTAGACTACTCCTCATCAAGACCTATGTATGGAGTATCTTGATGTACGGCTGCGAGACATGGTGCCTATCCAAACGAGATAAACGGAGACTAGAGGCTTTCGAGATGTGGTCGTATAGAAAACTAGTAGGAATTTCCTGGAGAGACCACACTACAAATGAGGAGGTTCTCCAAAGAATCGAAGGAAGAAGGCATCTGCTCAGGACCTTGTCCGAAAGGCGTGAAAGATGGATCGGCCATGTAATACGACAAGAAGGCCTCTTGCATGCCATAATGAAGGGGATGACCGAGGGGACCAACTCTAGGGGACGCCCACACCAAGAATACCTGGAGGACCTGTTGGTGGACGTGCGCTGCTCATCATATGCAGACCTTAAAAGAGCCGCACAAGACAGGGAAGAATGGAGGAGAAGAATGAAAGAAAGTGCTGCAAGCCAATCCCAGGATTGAAACTAGAGAAGAAGAAGTCGGTGTTATGACCGCGGGGATCAAGACAGGTTATTTGGAACCGGACAACACTGGTTCGAATCCCGAGACGATAACTTCAACCCTGGTTCAACAGATGCCGTTGCATGCACACAAGTTTCTGCTTTCGCATGAAGACAACTGGCCAGGCAAAATAGGTTGGTGGATTGCATTCCTTTCCACAAATCTATTTAAAAAAAAAAAAAAAAAAGAGCTGGATGTAATGAATTGATTGTTTTCCTTGACTTATAGGTTGGTATGAGACTAACCACCCATTCTGTAAAAAAGTGTTTCACTTTGCCAATGTCACTTTGTTTCAGGGAATGTCGGCAATAATATAGCAGGGTTTATGTTCATTTGAGATTGGGTTTTTATATTGTAAGTCTACATGCGAAATGTGGAAGCTGGATTTTATACGTGTCTTCTTGTGAGAATGCATGTTATATGAATCATAAATGTTACCTATCTTTGCAACTTAGATTATAGATGTCGGTCCCAGTTCTCTTCTGTTATTTTCGCTCTTCGTAATTGATATCAGAAACAAACTCGCCTACAGTTGGTCACCTCAGTGCTTGTTTGTCTTATCTCCATCAGAGGTAATTTCACATGAGCAATGTTTGTATGTGTACTGTACCAATGTGTCTTATGAAAACTGGAAATTGATTTAAAAAATATTTAAAACAACTCTCACATTATCGTGTTTTATGTTTTTTTCTTAGCTCAGATTGTGTAGAATGTGATTCTTAAGACAACTTCATTGAAAGGTCATATTTCAATCAAATGGTAGATATACTCGTATATATATTGGTTTCTTCGGCTCATAAGCCTTGAAGGCTCAGGGCCCCCCGCACCACAATCCTCCAGGACTCTCTGTCTTGTGCTGCTTCCCTCCATGGTCCCCTCACTCCCAGAACTTCGGCGTCGGCTTCAACGTTGTCTTCCCCCGCATCCTGGGACGTCCGAGTGGTCTAACACCTGAGGGGGCACCATCCAAGACTGTTCTGATGATCCTGGAGTCCTCTGCACGTGCTACATGTCCGGCCCACTGGAGTCTTCTTGATTTCATTACCGACACTAAGTTATATTGCAGTATATATACAAGGATAATTTATTTAGAAGGTACACATAATTAAAGAGCGCCGTTTTTGTGTGCGTCACACCTCAAGGGCCCTCTCAAATCACGGATAAGATTTTTTGTAAAGATGCGTCTTTAGTGCTCCTTTTAAGACACCAACAGTTTCTGCCTTCCTCACATTAGGTGGTAGTCAGTCCACTCTATTGGGCCCGCAACTGGATCCCCAAAATTAGTGCGTGTCTGACGGGACGCCTGGACTAAGTCGACCACTCTACACCCCGCAGATCTAGGGGTGAGAACATGTTATAGATTGTAACGATTATTTTCTATTATATATGTAGTTAGTTCCATCCTACGACAGTCCCTATCCAGAAGAAAATGATTCCTCACACGAGTTCATACGCTTCTCTAATTCCACCACTTTATTAAATAACAACACCTTTGGGGCTGTCCATATATTACGTCATTTGCATTAAGGGGGGGGGGGGAGTCTGGTCTGCGGATCATGGCAAATGATGTACGAGTACCAAAAGTGACGTCGTTCTTGTAAATACCAATTTCTACAAAATATACAAAATATTATGTAAGTAATATAATATTATTAATTATTAAGCTCATCCATTATTACAGCAGGAAGGGGAGGGGGGGGGTCATTAGATAATGACTATAGGATGATTGTAAGGGGGGGGGGGGTCGAAAATCGGCCAAAATCGATGACGTAATTTATGGACGGCCTCTTTTACAATTTTAAATGGCTTGCAATTCCGTCTCCTTCCTTAATCTGCCTTTTTTTCAATCCTCTTTTCTGCGTTTTTTTTTTTTTTTAATTAAATTTTTTACATGTTCCATTCTGCCTACCAGTGGCAAAGTGTGCCATACAACTTGATTCCCATCGGTTTCCCTTTTAAAATGATAATAAAGTAGACTGCATGGTTTCAATGGGGAAAAAATATGTATTGTTTCTTTGGTTTTAAATGTTTTTTTGTACTTTGTGCCTGTATTTTTTAACTGTACTTTGTTGCCTCATTTTAAAAGGGAAGCCGATGGGAATCGAGTTGTATGGCACCCTTCGCACCTACATAACCAATTCATCTCGTTACAAGATGGATAAGCCGAACAAACACCGAGGGGACGAGTTTGCTATTGAAAGATGCTCTGTGGTACTTGCAGTATACTTAATACAGGTATGCATGTGATATACCAGACTGCATAAGCGGTTTGTGGTAAGTTTATATGCGATAGGGACAGGCCCTCGGCATTCAAGATCTCTCTAAATTATCACCATATTATGATCATGAACTTCAGAAGTAGTTTGCTGTAGCTTCAGCAGTATCCAATCAGTCTGATTGGCAAACTACAGCTCATTTTTATATCGAAATAAGATCATCATCATTTAGTGAAGGCAACACCTTCTCTCAGGTTCAGTCTCCCCTCCACTGACCCACGCCCTGTATATCCATCCCATCCGGGGATGTGTCACAGGACTCGCATGCAAAAGTTATGTGAGATGCGAGTGGCAGAAGGCCCTCCCGTGAAGCTACACTTTCCCAAGTGTTTACACAAAGCAAAGGAGGCTCAGAAATCACTGAAAGATTATAGCCGTGAGGGTTTAGGGCTCGATGATTTTAAATTTACAAACAAAAATGCAAAGTGATTCTGAGCGTCTTAACATATGACTTCTAATCTAATCTAATCTAATCTAAGCTGCAAGGATATTATATACCATTTAAGATTTATATCAAATGCATTCCCACAAGCAGACATGTATAATTTCGCGCTAACACATGCCGCATGTGGACCTACATTATAAAGAACCCATCTCAAATGAACATAAGCCCTGCAACTCTTGCCGTCCTTCCCTGAGACAGGGGTGACTTAAGGCCTAGAATTCGAGTGCTATTTTGTGCTAGCCATTATTTCATTCATTCGCTAATTCAGAAATTTGGTCCATCCATACTTTTCTCGGTCTTCCTCTACCACGACATCCTTCTACTCTTGCAACATGTACTTTCTTCGTCAGCTTTTCATCTTTCATTCTCTCCACATGTCCAAACCATCTTAACAACCTTCTTTTAATCTTCACTTTCTCTTGCACCACATTCTTCTCTTACAAAATCATTTCTCACCCTATCACTCCGTCTTTTCCCAATCATACTTCTTCAATAGTCCATTACCGTTTTCTCATTGTACTAGCTATTTCCATAGTCTCTGTTAGTTGCGATCCTCTTTTAAATGCAATCCCTTTTTGTGCTAACTATCTGTCTCTGCTGGTCGCCATCCTCTTGAGAATCCATATCCTTATTGTGCTAGCCATTTGTGTCTTTTGATCACCATTCTCTTGTAAAAACATTGACTTTTAAAGATAACCATTTGTATCTTCTGGTTGCCATCCTCTTTCAAATGCAGTGCCTCGTTGTGCTAACCATTTGTCTCTGCTGGTCACCATCCTCTAGTGAAGCCATTTTCTCATTGTACCACCCATTTGTGTATTTTTATCACCATTCTCTTCTAAATACATTGCATTTTAAAGCTTATCATTTGAGTCCGCTAATCACTATACTCTCATAAAAGCAGTGCTTTGATCTGTCTATAATGACATGCAATGTGATACCGGTTGAAAATCGTTTAAGAGACAATAATAAATACATGTGGGAGATGGAATCTCTGATTATTTTTGCTGTTGTTACATCTGCAGATATATAATCACAAGGCGTTGGTGGATTACTGTTTTATTTAATTGGAAACAAGAGAGAAAATTCCATTTTTAGAGATGGTCATTAACATCAAAGCATCCCATTCTGGAATCGACTTTCTGTATCTTACGCAACTAAGTGCATAATGAAATTTGCAAATGGGTTTACTATTTCTTGGACAAATCGCCACCTTAAAGATAAAACTGAATAAGTACTGATTCACTGATATCAGGAATCTTGGATAAAACATTTTGTTGTGTGTGAACTCTCATAGTTAGTGTACTAATAATAAGGAAGTCCATATAATTTATAATTTATAATCTACGTTGCAAAGATATATTTACATATTTTTTTTTTTTTTTTTTTTTTTTTATTTAATATAAGACATTTTAAGTACATACATTACATTTTTCAAACTTATTTCTATTACATAATATTCATTTGTTTTATATGCTATACCTCACCAAAAAGAGTCAAAGCTCTTGTGTGTGGTGAGGGATTCACAATTAATTTAGTCAATAGTAATAACAAATTTATTTCAGTTATTTAATATATTTAAATTATAAACTAGAAATTTATTTAAGTTACTTCATACACTTAAGTCAAATACTTATGATGTGTATTTTCAGTGTGAAGAGATCTGATATGTGGAGAAATCAAATTAAAATAAGAAAAAAACTGTATAATAAACAAAAGCAAATATATAAACATAGATAATATAGGCAAGTAGGTACCAAAGTATAATAAAATAAAAACATACATACATATGATTTATAGAGGTCTACTAATGACAAAAAAACAATACAAGGCACAGGCAATAATATCAATTGGTATACAAATCTAATATTTTTCGAAATGTTTTTTAAGTTTATTTTTAAATACATGATAATCTTTTATATTTTTTAGTTCAGTCGGTAATTTATTAAAGTTTGTTACACCAACATAAATGAAGCTATTTTGATAATGTTTTGTGTCAAATTTTGACATTTTGAGGTTATGTTTGTATCTTGTTGAATGATTTGTTTCTAATTTTAATTGTTGTTTTTCCTTTAATATTTGCAATATGGCGTTTTTTTTAAAAATGATATCTACTGAGGGAACTTTAAATATTTTAAATACTAATTCAGTCGGGTAATTCGATGGTTTTTTTAATATTATCTTAATGATTAATTTTTGAATTATTTTTACAGGGTTTAATGTGTTTAAGTATGACCCTCCCCATCCTATAATGCCGTACTGTAATATAGATTGCACAATTGCGTAGTAGACTCTTCTTAAGTTATCTATTCCGAGTATATTTCTAAGTCTTATAAATATGTATATGCACTTTCTGATTCGTTTTATCAGTTTACTAGTATGTTCTTTCCATTTTAATTTACTATCTATGTCAACGCCTAAATATCTTGTAGTATCTGTTTGCTTTAGTATTGAGCAGGTTAGATTACAATTCGTTTTATTACATTTATTTTGTTGATGAATAAATACGTTTAAATTTAGATTTAATTTATTTTCATTAATAGAGAACGGGACAATGTAAGTTTTTTCGCTGTTGAGTGTTAACAAATTCACGTCGAACCAGTGCTTTAAATTGTCAATGTCAACATTTGCTTTATTGGTGACACTATTCCAATTTGTATCTTCGATGATAATAACTGTATCATCGGCATAGGATATTATTTTTCCGTTTAGTTTCAGTGTAAATACATCATTGACATATAATATAAATAATAAAGGGCCTAATACTGTGCCCTGTGGTATTCCGAAATTACTAGTTTCTATTTGGCTGTACACCTCATTTATTTTGACAACTTGAGGTCTTTGATATAGATAGCTTGTTATCCACTCGAGTGTCCTGCCTTGGAAACCGATACTTTCTAATTTTGAAGTCAATTTGTAATGAGATATGCTGTCAAAAGCTTTTTTTAAATCTATGAATATACCGATACATTTACGAGATTTGTCCAATGCATTCAGTACATAGCTAGTTAATTTAGCAATTGCATCTTGTGTGCTTCTATTTTCCATAAAACCAAACTGGTTTTCATTTATTATATTATTGCTTTTTATATATGCGTTGATTCTTCTTTTAACTATTTTTTCAAATATTTTAGCTATGTTTGATATTATAGAGATAGGTCTGTAATTTGTTATATCATCCTGTTCACCAGATTTAAATATTGGAATTATTATGGATTTTTTATATATATTTGGAAATTTTCCAGTCTCAAAACTTTTATTTATAATGTACATTAGTGGATTTGAAATTTCTTTTTTAATGTGTTTTAGTGTATCGATAGTTATGCCATCAAATCCTGGAGTTGATCCTCCTTTCATATTGTCAATAATTTTTTCAACTTCCTGTTCAGTACAGCTGTTAAGGATTTCAATTTTGTTTGTGTTTGTTTTTATTGTTGGCATTGTGACTGTGTTTGTTTGTATCAGTTTAGCAAGATTTTTTCCTACATTAACAAAATAATTGTTAAAAATGTTTGCAACTTTAGTGGGTTTTGATTCGCAGCTTATTTTTGTGTTTTCATATGTGATTTCATTTATAACATTGGTTTTTTGTTTTTTTTTATCAATTATCTCATTTATTACCTTCCACACTCTTTTGTTATCATTTTCGGTGTTTCCTAACTTTTTTTCATAATATTTTTCTTTAGTGGTTTTTATTAAATACGTGAGCTTTTTTTTGTACAACTTATAGTGTTTGTATATGCTTTCATCGTTTGGTCTTTTAGTGGTTATTTTGTAAAGTGTTTGCTTATGTCTTATTGAAACTATTAGGCCATGGGTGATCCATGCTTTGATAGGTTTATATTTAGATTTTGTTCTGTTTATGTTCTTTGTTGACTCATTAATGATTTCAGTTAATTTCATGTTAAATAAATTGTTGCTTTCATTTACATCACTACATTTATATACTTCTGACCAATTTTCATTTTGTAGTTTATTTTTTAAAATGTCTAGGTGTAGAAACATGGTTTTTAAGTTTTTTTGTGTTGTATCATTTATTTTACTTGGAATATCTAATTTGTATTTTAAAATACAAGAATAATGGTCAGTAATGTTTGTATGTATGACTGCGGATATTATATTATGATATTCCGGAATATTTGTAAATATGTGGTCAATACACGAAGGTCTTTGATTTTTGATGTTTCTAGTGTAAGAATTTATACAAGATAAGAAGTTTAATTCGGCGAGCATATTTAAGTAGTTGTCTTTATCGTTCGATGAATAATCATTCGCTATATTTAAGTTGATATCGCCTACAATAATAGATCTTTTGTTTTTATTTCTAATTAATACGCTTTTTAATTCGTTAACAAACTGGGATAAGACTGTTGCATGGGTTCGATATATGGCAAAAATATTAAATATCTCGTTTTGTACCTTGATTTCAATATTAAGTATATTAGTATATTTTATGTCATTTATTTCTTTAAAACTAATCATTTTACATTTTTGTGATAGAAATAATGATACGCCGCTATTCTTATTAATTTTGTTTAGTGTTGTGAAGTAGCTATAGTCAGGGATATTATAGTTCATTTCACCTGCGCTATGCGTCTCCGTTAACACTATAACATCCGGTGAACATTTTAATGATTTTAATGTTAGTACAAATTCGCTAAAAAAATTTTCGATGCTTCTTATGTTCATATGAAATAATAATAACGTATTGGCGGATTTATATAAATTTATGTTTATGTCATTAGTCGAATCAAAAACCCGTTCATCTATGTTCATTTTTTTATCAAGAATATTATCTTCGAAGTTAAACATTTTTTAATTTTAAGGTTGGATAAACATATATATTAGGTATTATTCATAATCAATGCGTTCATTTGCTCTTTTAATCATTTTTTGTCTGTAGCCACATGTTATGCTGGTTGTTCTATGGTTTGTGTCACTTTTAGTTTTATATTTAATATTCAAAAAATGGCAGTTGCTGCAGATTTGGTTGTTTTTTAAATTTGTACATTTGTCATACGTATGTTCTTCTGCGCAGTGAGGACATGTTGGGGGCCGTGTCCTGCTCAGGCATCTTAGTGCAGTGTGCCCAAACTTCAGGCAGTGGTAGCACTGCACCAGAGTATTACAGTCCTCAACTAGCGCTCTGTTGTATTTTATGTTTATTTTTCTTTTTTCTAGGAGGATTTTCCTTAGTCCCCCTGTGGTTTCCATGATGTAGTTTGTCATTTCTCTCTGTTTTCCACTTTGTTTGTCAATACTTTTTAGCTCTTTTATCAGTTTCATGTTGCTTCTTTCCCTTTCGTCTATACCCTCATTTTGCATTGTAATGCCCATTATGATTTCCTCTTCCGTAAGGTTTCTTTCAAGTCCTTTTAATACTATGTATGGTTTCTTTTTTTTAAATTCCTCTGCCCTTATTTCCTTCCCAAGTGTACTTGTAATTTCCTTAGTTAATTTTTCTGCACTTTTTTTCTCAGCGCAAATGATTGTAATTTTATTTTCACCTGTTGTTTTCATTCCAGCTATTCCAATTTTTAAATTCGTCACATCAATTCTATTTTTAATTTTTGTTTTCATTTCGTCCGCCTTTAATGTGTTTTTTTTTTATTCTACTTGTATTGCATATTTTGTTTCTTCTCTGTTTTTATCTTTTATAAATGTGTTGGTAGAGTTTGTTACAGTCGCGTATGTTTTGCGTCCACTTGTTGTTCCTCTTAGTTCTATTCTTAATTCTTGTATCTCCTTCCTACACTCTTCTATCTGTGATTTTAAGTCCTTGAATTGCCCATTTAATTCTTCTTTTATATCGGCGAATTTTTTTTCCATGAATTCCATGATTTCTTCCTTCATTTCTTTGTTTGCTCTCGTCATCTTCTCTTTTTTGTTTTTTGTTTATTAATCTGTGTTAATTTTTAATTTAGTCACTCAAGTTACTCGAACACATCGCGAACACGCGTTTGGTGACGCTGTAAATTTACAGCGATGCGATGTTCCTCGCTCGGCGGCTGATTGTGAACAAATAAGATTCATATATGTCAAGTGCATGCCCACAAACAGACACGTGTAAGTTTGCCGTTGCAAATGCTGCATGTGTACTTACAACTTATAATCTAAACCTCAAATGAACATAAACCCTGCTACTTTGGGCGGCCTTCCCTGAAAAAGAGGTGACATATCATAAAACACAAATTAATTACTGTAACATAGCGCTGCAAAACGCAAACGCAACTAAGCTACACATATAGTCCAATTTCTTGCCTGTGTAATTCCCGAAGGAGTCGCGTCTGTTTATTTTTACTCATAAGGGGACCAGCTTCACATCAACCACTTCAGTTGAAATAGGGGCTTTCCAGCTTCTGAAGGCTAGTTCTCATTTCTTGTGAAGGCTGAGTATATCTTGCTGGTATTTATTTTGGGTTTGAAATAAACACCGAAACGAGAAATCATTTCTGACACCCTCGGTGGGGATTGAACCCATGCTCTCAGCACGGAATGCAAGCATTGTACCAACTGAGCTATCGACCGGAGTTTTCCGAGCTAGGTCGTCGCTACAAAGCACCAATTTTCAAGTAAGACCCAGTTGCTCTAAGGCTGAATGACCCTTTGTTGACCGGTCTTTGTTAATGGTTTTATGGATATTTCAACCCAGTAAAAGGCATATTTGAAAATATAATTGGTACATTTAAAGTGCTCCGCCGGGATTCGAGCCCACAACCTTCCATTTGCGAATCCAAAGTGTTACCATTGGACTACGGACCGGTCAGAACAGTAGCGATCCAAGTTAATCAGAAATGATAAAAGAAAAACAACTTTGTTTTCGATTACTATGAGTATACTCGTATATATTTTATACCACAACCGGTTTCGCAAATATCCGTTTGCATCATCAGGTGTATGAATTAATTAGAAGTATTAATTCAACCACCTGATGATGCAAACGGATGTTTGCGAAACCGGTAGTGGTATAAAATATATGTATATACTCATAGTAATCGAAAACAAAGTTGTTTTTCTTTTATCCTTAATGATGAACGATTACAAAGTTAATGCCTCTGCAATCAATATAATCAGAAATGTCTTGCATGGTGCCCCCTCAGGTGTTAGACCCCTCGGACGTCCCAGGATGCGGTGGGCAGACAAGTCCTGGGAGTGAGGAAACTTCCCATGGTCCTCTAGCCCTCTCACACGATGAGGCAGGTGGTTCTAGGCCAGAGGACCAGCAACTGCAAGCTCTCTATGGATTGTGCGTCCTTGCCTTTGTGTATTACAAACTAATTTGAGTGCATCAGAAGTAAATCACCTACTTCCTCTTAATAGACTCGCTTCTAAAATGTCAAGATCATATGACTCTGAAGAACACACTAATGTGGACGTCAATTTGTGAATCGTGACGAGATTAAGCGTTAATATGATTACAATTCTTGACATTACTTTCATACATTAATTGCTCAACGTTTTGAAGATGAATGCCATCAGAATTCCGTACATATTTGAAGGGCAGTGCTCTGTAAATTCTTCTTTTTCTTCTTGTCCATGCACAAGTCATGTGAGGCTGAGTTGTCTGTTACCAGTGGCGTACCTATGGTGTCTGCCATGCGCATGCTGGATAATTAAAGTTGCACTAAA
The DNA here is from genome assembly GCA_951799405.1 of Agapetus fuscipes. Taxonomy (NCBI): domain Eukaryota; kingdom Metazoa; phylum Arthropoda; class Insecta; order Trichoptera; family Glossosomatidae; genus Agapetus; species Agapetus fuscipes. Next base: position 2,129,162 of record OX637352.1, on the reverse strand, counting down.
TCACAAATAATAAATATTACCCATTTGTTTCTTTCCTCAGTGTTTCTTAATCTCTTAAAACTTAGATTTCGGATTAATCAATAAATATTTACATGCTTAAGATCCTTACAAGGTACAACTATATTTTCACAGGAATTCATTGTCTACCAAAAAAAACGGATTATCGATCGTAAGCAAGGAATAAGTTATATATTTTGATATTTGAACCTGACGCGACAGTGTTTTCAAAACATAAGTCATTCATAAATCTGTAAACAGCTTGTGTCTGGGTCGTAAAGTTTTATCGACGAAAAGCTTAGCGTATCTTAATATTATTATCATGCGTACTCCAAGCCACAGCTCCAAGCACAATCAGGGAATGTATGTTTTCATTTAGAATTAAAAGAGCTTAAGCGACTATCTTCATACAAACTTACAGAGGTCAAGCTTTTTCATACGTTAAACAAAGGCAGGCATACATTTCTCAATCCCGTTTGAAGAACGGAGTTTCGTTCGGCAATGACTAATATTAATATCCCGCTTTACCTCACAGATGGCAGTAGCACGAATATTAATATATACTTTTAATCTACTCAAAAATATTCATTATTTTCATTTCTGAGGGTACACATGCTTAGCTTTTTAGCTTGTGAGATAGTCACGCCACTGTCTGTTACCGAAATGTCGTTGACCGACAGTTCACGCGGACAAACTGTCGTGTTTCTAAATGTGGATTTGGAGAAAAATGCCTAAGACATAATGGGTCGAAAAAAAGTCCAACGAAGAGGTGTTGGGAAACGTAGAAGAGAGCTTATAAGTCACATTTTGAAGGGGAAAGCCAAGCTAATAGGGCACTCGATTAGACATAGCACTTTCTTGGGAAGAAAATAAGAAGACAAAACTTGTATCGCGCCTTTTATGACTACAAAGGCGCTTGTCCATATGATTGGACGAAGAGGTGAGTCTTGAGACTCCTTTTAATTAATAGTCTCTCCAAATCCAGTTCCCTCAGTGAGGCGGGAATAGCATTCCAAGTCATTGGAGCGGCCGCCTTGAATGCCCTGTCTCCAAATTAGTGCGGAGCTTTCTTGCAGGGATGTCCAGGCAGCTGCTTCTTGATGCAGCTGACCTCAGTGTTTGTCCGCGCGAGGTTGTAGTTGCTGGAGACACCAGCTCCATCAGATACCCAAGATGAACAAGAGGTCGCCCAAGAACTTCATACTTCAAGGATGTGAAGCGGCTCATGGATGTCTCCTCCTATTCGCATCTCAAGAGGATGTCAACAGACAGAGACAAATGGCTGACACAACAAGGCGCTGCCTTAAGAAGATGATGACGAAACTGTCGTGTGACTGATTTGTCCATGGACGAGCTGTGTGTGGATCTTTGAGTGATTTGTCGCGACACTAAAAGGACAAGGGGTTTATGTTGGGGATGTCCTTCGTTTATTTTCATCTTTGTTTATTTACTTCGTTGGTTTTGTCCATTTGTCCTGGCGCCATTGCCTCCTTCGGGGATAGCGTAGTAAAAAGTTGCTTTTTATGTGCAGCTTATTTAGGATTTAATTATCTAATAATGATAATCGGGGGCCTTATTTTTTTATTTATAAGCTTTAGTCTTACTTGAGCTTGGTTATCGTTATAGAGAGCGTCAATTCTCAAGCAAGACCCAGCTGCTGCAAAGCTGAAAGGACCTCTGGTGACCGGTCTTTGGTAAATTTACTCGTAGGTATATGAATTTTCAACCCAGCGAAGAGCGCATTTGAAAATCTAAATAGCATTTTTTGTGTTCTACCGGGACTCGAACCCACAACCTTCCATTTACGAGTCCGAAGCGCTAACCACTAGACTATAGACCGGTCAAACTGTTGGTACCTAAAGCTCATATGGTTCAGACAGAATTAACTCATAAATAAACAAAATTTCGATGTTTCATGACTCACTTCTGTTCAAGCTTTCTTTGGGAGCTTGGAGCAATTTCTCTTTCTGTAGTCTTCTCTTATATGGAATTGAATGTGGACCCAGAAGTATATATACAACAAATGTAGTTACTCGAACCCATACAAATAGATAGCCATAATAATCTATAGTAACCATGGCAACCCATAATAACTATAGTAACCATAGCAACCCATAACAAGGTCTCTAAGTGAATTCATGAGGTGAATTTATATCCATAAACCTAACTGTATCCAAATAGAGATGTTCTGATTTCAAAGTACAATCTTGAAATTCGAATAAAAATCTATAATAATCTAAGTTGTAAAGATATATTTATATTTTTTAAATTCATAATAAATGCATGTTCACAAGCAGACACGTGTAAGTTCGCGCTTATAAATGCTGCATGTTAACTTGAAATTCAAAAACCAAACCTCAAATGAACTAAAACCCTGACACTTTGGCCGACCTTCCCTGAAACATAGGTGACATTGATAAAGTGAACCATTTTTTACAATATGGGCGGTCAGCCACCCCAACCAACCTATTATTCAAGGAACCACCCATAAAGTAAAATTTGTTTCACTCTGCCAATGTCACCCCTGCTTCATGAGTTGCAAGGTTGATTATCCGTTGAAGAAGTTGACGTAAATACGAGCATCTTACCAGTAAAAATAAATAGGTTCTACATCCACATGCGATCTTTTCAGGGACAACTCGATGGGAAGTTGCTCTATATGTGTAGCTTAGATACGCAGTTACGAAAATACAAGCAGATATTTTGCTTTGCTCAAATGATCAGTTATTAGAATTTGGTTTTCGAAATTCGAAAACTTGACAATGAGATTCGAATATTGTAAAATCAGATAATTTGAACAGTTTTTTTTGCTTATATTTTCGAAACTTCAACTCAAAAAACTTTTTTTTCAATATTCGATTCTCACTTTGCGAATGTCACTAATGTTTATGTTGTAAGTCCACATGTGGAATGTGTAGACCCGAACTTATCAGTATATATTTATGGGAATGCATTTAAAATGAATTTTAAACGTTATAGTACGTTATATACTTATCTTTGCAAATTAGATTATAGATTTTCATGTTTTCGAATTTCAAAAACTAAATTCGAATAACTGACTATTTGAGACCTCTAACGCGCCTTGTTTGGAGCTGTGGGTCCCAGACAAGGTCCGTACCTACTACCTAGGCTCCTCTGCATACTGAGTGGGTAAAGACTGTACTCAGTGCTCAGTAGGGCCTAGGTTCGATCCCCGATCGTGCATTTTCATTAATGAGGCAGACTCTCAAACGACCGATAATCAAAAGTGATGAGAGAGCAGAGGCGTACTTGAAAATAATTTAAACAAATTCAGAAGCATGAAAGTAGTAATAATCCTTTATTATATTACTCCAGACCGTCGTCGTTCGCTTACATTTTCGATTTTCAAAATTAATGCCATCTCGGCAGAGGAAACACATTCCTGATCTATGGCAAATTAATTTTTGTATATATGCTGAAATGCTGCGAGCTTTCGCGTTTGTGTTTAAAATCCACTGAAAACTTCTTTCAATAAACCTGTTTGTTCATACTGAAAATGTATGGAAATAAATTGACATCTAGCGGCAAAACGTGAAAGTTTTTTTTTATATTTTCTTTTATTTCATGCAAATAAAAAAAAAATACACAAAATAAAAATGGATTTAAATCTGTAATCTAAGTTGCAAAGATATAAAACATTTGAGATTCATATTACATGCATTCTTACAAGCAGACATGTATAACTTCGCGCTTACATATGCTGCATGTGTACTTACAACATAACAACCCATTCCAAATGAACATAAGCCCTGCAACTCTTGCCAACCTTCCCTGAAACAAAGGTGAAATTTGCAAAGTAAACCATTTTTTTAAGTATGGTGGTCAGCCTCATACCAACCTATAAGTCAACGAAATTATTTTGTGTATTTCTTTACATAATCTAAGTTGCAAAGATACATCCCATTTGAGATTCATATTAAATGCATTCTTACAAGCAGACATGTATAACTTCGCGCTTACATATGCTGCATGTGTACTTACAACATAACAACCCATTCCAAATGAACATAAGCCCTGCAACTCTTGCCAACCTTCCCTGAAACAAAGGTGAAATTTGCAAAGTAAACCATTTTTTTAAGTATGGTGGTCAGCCTCATACCAACCTATAAGTCAACGAAATTATTTTGTGTATTTCTTTACATAATCTAAGTTGCAAAGATACAAACCATTTTAGATTCATATTAAATGCATTCCCACGAGCAGACAGGTATAAGTTCGCGCTTACAAATGCCCCATGTGGACTTACAACATAAAAACCTAATCTCAAATGAACATAAGCCCTGCAACTCTTGCCGACTTTTCCTCAAACAGAGATAAAATTTTCACTCCTTGACTGATAGGTTGGTATGCGACTGACCACCCATACTGTAAAAAATGGTTCACTTTGCCAATGTCACCCCTGCTTCAGGGAAGGTCAGCAAGAGTTGCAAGGCTTATGTTCATTTGAGATTGGGTTTTTTATATTGTAGGTCCACATGCGGCATGTGTAAGCGCGAAATTATGCATGTCTGCTTATGGGAATGTATTTAATATGAATCTCAAATGATGCATATCTTTGCAGCTTAGATTTAGATTTAGAATTAGATTTAGATGGTGAACCATTACTTACAGTATGGGTGGTCAGCCACATACTAACCTATAAGTCAAGGAAATTATTTTGTTTAGTTCTATAATCTAAGTTGCAAAGATACATACCATTTGAGATTCATATTAAATGCATTCCCACAAGCAGACAGGTAAAAATTCGCGCTTACAAATGGCCCATGTGGACTTACAACATAAAAACCCATTCTCTAATGAACATAAGCCCTGCAACTCTTGCCAACCTCCCCTGAAACACAGCTGAAATCTGCAAAGTGAATCATTTTTTAAAGTATGGGTGGTCGATTTTCTTTTTCAAAGGCGGCATGTTTTTATTTTTTTATGTTTTCTGAATTTTAACGCGAGGAAACTATGCGCAATATACACATTCACCAAATGTTAAGGGGTTGGGCTGCGTAGCAGCCAGGGGCAACGCCCCTAGTAGGAGTTTAATTGATGTTCAGTTGAATCTTTTTTTTTTTAAATAGACTTGAAAAGGAATGCAATTCACCAATCTATCTTACATGACCAGAAACATGTTAGTTACTTAATCGTATCAATTAGTAATTCATTATTTAAAAGTTTTAATGAATTGTCCTGTCGATAGCTCAGTTGGTAGAATGCTTGCATTCCATGCCGTGAGCCCGGGCTCGAATCCCAACGAGGGTGTCAGAATTGATTTCCCGTTTCGGTGTTTATTTCAAACCCCAAAATAAAACTTACTTAGCCTTGACAAGAAATGAGTAGGTACCAGCCCCCTCGGGAGTTGGGAAATCCCCACTTCAACTGAAGTGGTTGACGTAAGGCCGGCCTCCTTACTATAAAGATAAATAGGCTCCACTCGCCACAAGCGGAACCCTTCAGTGATAACGTGGCAAGAAGTTACACTATATGTGTGGCTTAGTTGCGTTTGTTAATTAATAACAACCCAATGACATATGTTCAACCATGGTTGAAATTATTGTCGATAGGACATGACGCAGGCGGGGCTCGAACCGGCATTAGCGTCAATAACGCGAATTCGAGCGTCAACGCCTTACCTTCGACCATCCCTGCGACCATTTTGGGAAAATCTCCAAATTATGCCTCTAGAGCAGCGGTTTCCAAACTGGGGGGCGCGCCTCCCATGGCCAAGGGAGGCGCCAAAAATGTGTCTATAGTAGGATTAGTATGAATATTATGAAATAACACGTAGAAAGGGAGGCGCGAAAAAAAAAACGTACAAAGGTATTTAATGCATGGTAGCATAAAATTTGGAAACCGCTGCTCTAGAGGATGACCTTCTCATTTCTCTATGGTTTTTGTTTTATCAATTTTGTAACAGTGCTCTCTAGAAATGATGTAAGTAAGTCGAAAGTACTTGAGGCGAAATACTCAAGTTGTGAAAATAATACTACCTACGTGTTTTTTTTAAATGAATACGCCACTGGTTAAAGTTTAATAACAAAATTCAAGATGAAATCAGTAACTTTCCCTGCAAATGAAAAATCTATCGTAATTTATTTATTCATTAAAACTATCTTTGTCATCTAAACCCAGAGGATAAAATAACAAATATGTACTCGTATATCTTCTACTTATTTTTGTACGTACATATACCTATATCTTGTCAGGTCCATTTGACGGTGACAGGTTAGAACACCAGAGTGACAAAACAACACATCTTTTGACAATTTCAAACGCAACCAAGCTACAGATATAGTGTGATTTCTTGCCGCGTAGTCCCCGAAGAGTTTCGCATGTGGCGAGTGAACCTTTTTATTTTAACAGGTAAGGGGGGCCGGCATTACGCCAAGCACTTCAGTTGAAGTGCTGATTCCCAACTCCCGGGGGGCTGGTACTCAATTTTTGTGAAGGCTGAGTAAACCTTGCCCGTATTTTTTTTGGGTTTGAAATAAACAACGAAACGCAAATCATTTCTGACACCCTTGGTGGGATTCGAACCCGAGCTCACGGCATGGAATGCAAGCACTACACCAACTGAGCTATCGACCGGCGTAGATTCTAGATTTTTAGAATAATGAATTGAGTTTGGCTTTAAATGTGTACTCTATGATATTCCATGTCCTTATAATTTGACAGACCCTTCATATAAGTATTATTGAAGATTTGCTTAAGATACATTACCTACAAAACTGAAAAAAAAAAAACTATTTGAATTAAGTATTAATTTTAAGCACGTCCCATATTTAATTAAAAATGAAACTAAACCTTTTTAAAGTTTATAATTACGTACGTGAATACATGTCTAACAAGCGAAAGTGGAAATCTTTATTGGTAGATTTTGTGCGTGAATTTTACTAATTATTGTTAATATTGATAAAAGACTGGCGAAGAAAGTATATGTTGCAAGACTCGATGGATGTCGTGGTAGAGGAAGACCGAGAAAGCTATGGATGGACCAAATTTCCGAAATTGCGAATGAATGGAATAGGTATCTAATCTAATCTAATCTAATCTAAGTTGCAAAGATATGTTACATTGGAGATTCACATTACATGCATTCTCACAACCAGACACGTACAAGTTCGCGCTTGCACATGCCTCATGTGAACCTACAAAATAAAAACCAAATCTCAAATGTACATAGGTACACCCTGCAACTCTTGCCGTCCTTCCCTGAGACAGGGGTGACATTGGCAAAGTCATAATAAAAGGAGAGTCTGTATGAAGAAGGTTATGACTCTGGAGGAAATGAAAGAAGTGTGTAAGGACAGAAAGAAATGGCGGCTAATCTGTGATGTTGGCGGCTAGGGTTTTTAAATTGAAATTTGCTTTTGTTTTTTTGTTAGTTTTTGACGTCCATACTTGTTATAATTTGTTGATTTTAAAAATGTTATTTGTTGTGAATGTTCCTTGACTTATAGGTTGGTATGCGGCTGACCACCCATGCTGTAGAAAATGGTTCACTTTGCCAATGTCAACCCTGTTTCAGGGAATGTCGGCAGGAGTTGCAGGGTGTATGTTTATTTGAGGTTTGAATTTTATTTGTAAGAACAGATTTAGCATTTGTAAGCGCGAACTACACGTGTTTGTTTGTGGGCATGCATTTGAGAGCTTTTAATGAATATATCCTTGCAGCTTAGATTAATTATAGATTGTTAGTAAATAAAATCGGCACATTTAAAATATTCCCAGATTATGTGACGTCAATCTTAGTTTCTAAATAAAAATGGATTCCTTATAATCAATCTTATTTCGATTTAAGTATGTATTTTTTGAAAAATAGATTTGTAAACAGCAATATTAGCAATGTTACCCCTGTTTCAGGGAAGGTCGGCAAAAGTTGTGGGGCTTATGTTCATTTGAGGTTTGGATTTTATTTGTAAGTACACATTCAGCATTTGTAAGCGCGAACTACACTTGTTGGTTTGTGGGCTTACATCTGAGAGCTTTAAATGAATATATCCTTGCAACTTAGATTATTATTATTATTATTAATACTATTTATTTTTATTCCCTTGGTTGGTACCAGGACGATCTTGCGTTGAGTTGAATTGGTATGAGGCGGCCCACCCATACTGTAGAAAATGGTTCACTTTTTTTTTTTTTTTTAAGGAATCCTGTGCGGGAGGCTCCCCAATTCTTGAGAGTCTTGGGGGTCTATGTCACCCTGGAAGGGTGCCGCAGAGGTGTTGCTTGAGATCGTGGTTCTGTCGTGAGGCGCTGCAAGGAAGTGCTGATTGATGTTGGTTTTGAGTAAAACCGGATTAAATTGGGAAGGGAACACAGATACTGGTAGACCATTCCATAAACGGGCAGTTTGGCAAAGGAATGAGTCATGTAAACGCCAAGTTCACATAGTTTTGAGATCGACTGCAAAGGGATGAATGAGAGTCGTACTACGAGTTTCCCTTTCTGAAATGCGAGGGGGAGGGATTAATGAATGGAGCTCATTAGAACAAGCTCCGTGGTAATATCGATAAAAAAGACTGAGCATTCCAACTTTTCTTCTGTGCTGGAGCGGCTGCAGATCGGATGTCAGAGAAGGATCATTGATCAACCTCCCTGCCCTCCTTTGCACAGAATCAAGTTGGTCACTCAACTTCTTGGACATACCACACCAGAGATGGCTGCCATACTCGATAATGGGGCGGATTTGACTTTACCAATGTCGCACCTGTTTCAAAAAGGTTGGCAAGAGTTGCAGGGCTAATGTTCATTAGACATTGCGTTTTTATGTTGTAGATTTGAGAACATGCATTATTATAATAACAATTATTATTATTATTGATCTATAAAATGAAGAAGAAGAAAATAGAAAATAATTTTATACTCTGGTGTGTGTTTTTATTTCATATATTTTTTTTGATATCCTTATTTCGTAATTATTAATTGTAGACACATTTATGGACTTAAAATATTATAACACAAATAATTTGTAACACTTTGAAACAATATCATAAGATATTTACAATAATAATAACCACACAGTTAAGATTTATTTATCGGATACTAGACGAGACGTTGAGAATAATGTAAGTTCTCTTATAACGGTTCGTGTAAACTCCAATAAATATTTTTTAGCTGTAGTTATTATTATTGTAAATATGTCAAACGGCTGTAATTCCAACCTAAACCTAACAAATATCATAAGATCTTTATTACAATGAGGTCTGGACATTCAAAATATCCCTAGGCTATGTGACATCACCCATAGGAAATTCCAGATAATCAGGGAAATTTTGCTAGTTTAAAACATTTTGTCGATACTCGTAGATCAAAGATGGCACTGACAATTTTATATTTTTAATAAAATATCAATAAGAAATACACATTAATAGATACTAATATTAATTGTAGAAACAATTTTTTGCTCGAGATTACTTTAAAAGCTGAATTTCTTGCATATCAAAGTGTACTCGGAGACACGTCAACCTGAAATGGATGATTTTATTCATTATTTTAATGTTTTGTTTTTATTTTGCCCGAGCATTATGAAACGTCAAGAATGATGTAAGCATTGTTTTAAAAATGCTATACAGAAATCAGTAAATCGGGTCTGTTTCAATTTTTCCTTTATCGCGGCGATATGCCAATTTAAGAAATCCTCAAAATTAAGGTATCACGGGAAAAAAAACTTAAGTGTTCATATGTTTTTAAAGCTAAGTTATCACATGATTCTTCAAATATTCTACCTCCAGAAACGGGTGCGTACTTCGTCCCAATGCTTGTTTGGCTTATCTACCATTCAATTCAAAGATGACCTATCAATGAAATTGTCTACACAATCTGAGCTAAGAAAAATTTGTAAAACACGATAATGTGAGAGTTGATTGAAATATTTTCAAAGTCGATTTCCAGCATTCATAAGACACATTGGTCCAGTACACATACAAACTCATGTGAAATTAACGTCGGTGTTATGGCCGATCTACCTAGCGTATTTGGAGTAACGCTGGTTCGATCCCCGCCTGGGTCCATTGACCATAAATTTGATTCAACAGTTGTCATTGGGTAAGGGGCCGTCCATAAATTACGTCATCGATTTTGGCCGATTTTCGACCCCCCCCCCCCTACAATCATCCTAAAGTCATTCTCTAATGACCCCCTCCCCCCTCTTGCTGTAATAATGGATTAGCTTTATATTTGATAATGTTATATTACTTACATAATATTTTGTATATTTTGTAGAAATTGGTATTTACAAGAACGACGTCACTTTTGGTACTCGTACATCATTTGCCATCATCCGCAGAGCAGACTCCCTCCCCCTAAATGCGAATGACGTAATATATGGACAGCCCCTAAGTATTAATTAATAATTCATTAAAGTACACAATAATGAATTATTAATTGATGATACCTAGCACAATTTGAATTTGGAATTCCTAACTAAAGGGGAGATATTTGCTATCAAAACGGCCAGTACGGCAAAACGCTAATTTCATATGTAATGACCTAATATTAATACCTGTTTCTGGCAAGGCTGGTGAATTACATTCCTTGATTGTACATTGTAGCTTTCACGGCCGGTTCTTGTTGACACAACAATCACTTCAGATCCTGTAAGAAGATCACAGCCACTAACCAACCGCTGATAATGCCCATCGGAGCAATGGGCGAAACTATCCGGAAAGAATCAACCAGACCACGGCTACATAGCCCGAAAAAAGTGATTGTTGAATGGCATTCCTATTCACAAATCTATTAAAGAAAACACAAGGCAAACAAGCGCTAAAAGGGAACTTGTAAAACCATTATAGTTTCACTAAATTACTTTAGTATTTGAAGTGTCAATAAACCACTTGGTTAAGGCACTCCACTTCAAGTTGGATTTTCTGGTATCCTTGCAGGTAGGCTGAAGACCTTGCAGTCCTTTCCAAACTGTTCCCCCTCCAGGAGTGTCTCTGGCATGGGCATGTTGAGAGTCTCTGGCAGGAAGATGGAGGTGATGGCTGCCAGCAGAGAGAGGAGGCCCAGCACCATGAAGGGAAGGGTGCGGTAGTAGCGGTCCTGAAAGAAGAGCAGCCAGTGAAAACAACGTAACAGTTATTAAACTTTGAGGGGCTATGTATTCCTTGACTACTAGATAGGTATGAAAAACCTACCCCTATCTATAATCTATAATCTAAGTTGCAATGATATATTCATTCAAAGCTCTCAGATGTATGCCCACAAACAAACATGTGTAGTTCGCGCTTACAAATGCTGATTGTGTACCTACTTACAAATAAAATCCAAACCTCAAATGAACATAAGCCCTGCAACTCTGGCCGACATTCCCTGAAAAAGGGGGGACATTGACAAAGTGAACCATTTTTTACAGTATGGGTGTAATAAAATAGTTCTCTTTGCCAATGTCACTCCTGTTTCTTGGAAGGTCGGCAAAAATTGTAGATTTTGTGTTCATTTGTCGGTGTCATAGCCGCGGGGATCAAGACAGGTTATTTGGAACCGGATAACGCTGGTTCGAATCCCGCGACGATAACTTCGACCCTGGTTCAACAGATGCCGTTGCATGCACACAAGCTTTTGCTTTCGCATGAAGACAACTGGTCAGGTAAAATAGGTTGGTGGATTGCATTTCTTTCCACAAATCTATTTAAAAAAAAAAAAAAAAAAAAAATGATGGCTGTTTGTGGGCATGCATTCAATATGTGGTTTATAAAACTGAATGAGTGACACATTAATTTAACATGGGTTTCTCAGATAAATGCATGATAGAAAACACTGAAGGAGTGTGATCCTGTAGTTTAGGACTTTTTCATGAGCACTTCCTTATAATTAGTTCACTTACTATAAGAAGTTACCTCCAATAAAATGTTTTATCCACGATTTCTCAAATCAGTGAATCAACACCTATTCGCAATTTTATCTTCAAGGTGGTGATATCTTTGCAACTTAGATCAAAGACCGGACATAATTGGTCTATCTAAGCCAATCTTCACTGAAGAGACACAAGAAGAAGAAGTCGCGAAGCTAATCAACTAATGAGATAATTAACTGTACCCAGCGACATCTGTTGGACAGATACATAACAATCTCTACACTGTCAACCTCAACACACTTTTGAAGCGTTACTATCATTTTATCTCAGCAACACACCGAATCCGAAACATATAATGTGTATTTGCTAGATGGCTCTTTATGTCCAGTATCCACCTATGGCTTGGAAACAAAAGGACTCACTCAGTATAGCGCCAACAGACTGAGGACGTGCCAAAGAGCTATTGAAAAGAGGATGCTGGGAATCAGACCTGAGACAGGGTTCCAAACCAGGAGGTTCGTAGACGCACTGGTGTCACCCAGTGACGGTTTTAGCACTACCATCGCCCTGGGCGAGATTTCTAAGGCGCCACCTATCCATAACAACAGGTGTTGACAGGTATGTCCCAAGATTTTGTTTAAAAATACCCCCAACGGGAGAGAAGGGAGGGGGTAGGAACGTATTTCAGGAAAAAAGGAGCGCAAAAAATATTCCACTTACATCTCAAAATTCCCGGTATGCACGTTATTTTGAAAGTTATACTCCAAAAAGTGTATCGATATTTTTTAAATAGCAAATATATATATCGATATACCTCTCCGCGCCCCTAAAGGGGCCCCATTGTGCCCGGCGCCCTAAGCGGTCGCCCAACCGCGCCCTACCCTAACGCCGGTACTGGTGTCACCGATGTCATGCAGAGAGTGGCCTGCTTAAAGTGGCGCTGGGCTAGTCACGTCGCAAGGCAGGACGATGACAGTTAGCTAAGAAGGATCATCCAGTTCACCGCCCAGGATGTTCAAGCGGGGAGTGAGGAGACCCCAACTGGACGACATCGAGGGAACTGCAGGCAGAGGATGGCTGAACACAGCAGCCGATAGATAAACACGGAGGAGATTGGAGGAGGTATACGTCCAGGAGTGGACTGAGAAAGGTTGAGGAAAAAGAAGATGGTTTTTTTATAATTGAAATTTTGGAGCTGTGGTCAAACGGATAAGGCGTTGGTACTCAAATTAGCGTTTTTGAAACTATCGAAAGTTCAACTCACGTCGTGTCGTATTGATGAGAACTTTGATCCAGGTTTAACAGATGTCATTCGGTAATTATTCATTTATTGTTTATATTTTGTATTTTGTATTGTTTGTGTATTAACACTGGGAAAATTAATATTGTTTAATTTTATAATTTTTAGATGAATTCAAACAAAACACTGTTTATTTTCACTATAAAATTTACTTAAAAAGTTTAAAATCTTTTAACAAATTACACTATGTTAAATTAATGTGTTTACTCATTTATTATTTAAAAAAATGATAGATTAATAATTTCATGCCAAGAGCTCCGGTTCGAATAAATAAATATATTCCACTCGGCAGATGCGATCTCTTCGGGGAGAATGCGACAAGAAGCTACACTATATGTGTAGCTTCATTGCGTTTACGATTACGTTTTTACTAGTTTCTGACTATAGTTAAAAAAAAGATTGGTGTATTGCATTGAACTCGCCTTGAGGATGCTTTCTGCTCGTGAAAGCGAAACGTCAGCAGATGTAGGAGCTGCAAATAGAACATGCTCAAACCCGAAAAAACACAAAAACTATATTTTATTAACATCGGCCATGAAAGTGAAAGTTTTATAGTTTATTCAACGTTATTATGTTTCAAAAACGTTTGTTAAGAAAAGCGAATTGGCACCCTCGGCCATAACACCGACCAAGAATAAGATATAGTGTTACCAGTTGCAGGATGTAAGGGAACGTGAGCAGCCCCACGCTGACCAGCAGGGAGACCAGCCCCATGGCCTGGGAGCGCAGCACTGTGGGGAAGGACTCGCCCACAAACACGTAGAAGGAAGAATTAGATGTTAGTGTTACCAATTGCAGGATGTAGGGGAACGTCAGCAGCCCCACGCTGACCAGCAGGGAGGCCAAACCCATGGCCTGGGAGCGCAGCACTGTGGGGAAGGATTCGCCCACAAACACGTAGAACACGGAGAAGGAAGCGGCGATGCCGAACTTGCCGATCATCGCCAAGGTCACGGTGATCCAAACTTTCTCTGGAACAGAAAATAAATTGTTAATGTAACGCTTTCAGATACCCAATGTCTCCACACGTTCCCGATGGTCGTGACCCGACCCAGCAGTGATTCTAGATCTATGTGCTCTCTAGTGGGCGAACAGGTAGAGCTGAAAGCACTGCTGGGTCGGGTCACGGACATTGGGAAGGCCTTCCGCCGCTAAAAAAAATATCGCATTGTAAGAGAGTTCTGTGATACGCTTCCCCTGATGGAAGTGTACAAACGGAATGGGTTGGCGCAACCATATGAAACTGGAGAGATTGAGATGAGCTGGACATATAAAAAAAGAATGCTCAATTCACGGATCTCCAAATGCATCATGGATTGGCGCTCAGGAGAAAGAAGAAGGGCTGGAAGACCAAGGATTTGGTGGAAGGACAAGGTGAGGAAGGATGCGGCGTGGCTATTGCAGGTGCCAAGCTGGAGGATGGTGACCAAGGACAGAGGTGGATGGAGGCTAAAGATAACGGAGACCAAGGAGAGATATGGGTCGTATAGCAATTTTATTGGAAAAAAGGAATAATCCTTCCTACTATCCACATGCTCGATCTTCTTGAAAGGAGAAGTGTTCTGTTCCGTGAAAATTATGTATGCACCATTCCAAAGGTTGAAATAATCGTTGGTGTAAGTGTAATCTTGAAAAAGATATCTCAGATAAAAAGGTTTACTTGACCTAAAAGGTGGACAAGACACCCTGTGCGACTGCGGGGATATCCAGTACTCGTCACATATGTTAGTGTGCCCCTTAATTGGTGAAAAATGCACACTGAGGGACCTGTTTGACATATTCGACGTAACCGGTTGAGGCAATCTTTGGCCATGCTGCAACAAGGAGAGCAACCCGATCAGTGTTGCAACGGACCGTGCCATAAATGTGAGATACGTCCTGGGAGCTAGCTCAACACAAGCACTCTGCTGATAAGATAGATGGGATGCCCAGCTGGAATAATTTCTCGCAGATGTGGTTCTGGACATTTAGGTAAGTGAGTACCTTCTGGTACTAGCATGCAGGAAATGCAGCCGAGACCTCCAATGGCCATAGCTCCGCTCAGCACCCAACGTCTTCCCCAACGGTCCATCAGCTTCCAAGCAAGAAGGTAGGAAGGAATCTCAATGGCAGCAGCTGAAATAACAACGAAGTCAAAACAGTTTTATGACGAGGGTTGGTGGTCAGCTTATTCCGGCAAACGCTCGGAAGAATGACTATAAGGACAAAAACGTGAGCTATGCATCTTTTAACCTTGGTTCGAAAGAGGATATTTAGTGTGCCGATAACACTCTACACATTCATCAAGGGCTTATTTTAGACTCTGAGGAGTCAGACTTATGTATTTGGTTAAAATTAAATAATGATTTTGGTCAGATTTACTCTCTGGTGATTAAAAAAAAAACTGATTACAAGACTGTTCAAATTGTGATTCAAAAGACGACTCACCGATAAAAAACGCCAGGAAGTCATTAACTCCGAGTTTGGTTACATTATAACTGAGTCCATTGTACACCACTCCATTAGCAATCCAATTGAAGGTCAAAAAGAAGAACTTTTTCCTTATGTTTGGATACCTGAAGATATCCAACATGGTTGCTTCTTCACTTACAGAACTCACTGTCTTGTTCTCGACTGAACGAGAAGGTGATCTCAAATACTTCAAATTAGGCAAAATTTCATTTTGACTTCTTGCTCCTTCTGAAGACATTCTCCTGTCACCAATCAAAGCGTCTTTTTCTTTCTGTGCTCCTTTGAATTCCTTTTTGTACTTCTGTTTGTTCACATCATTTCCATCTTCAACTTCGTCTTGCTTCAAAAAACTGACGGATGGATATGTGAACCGTTTGCTTATCTTCCTAGATTGCTCAACGGGAATTTTATTATCTGGTAACAGTTCGATTTCTTGAGAACGACTTTTTGGAAGATTAATCTGTCTGTCATTTGAATTCAACTTATCATACTCTAAAGATTTGCTTTCCCTGTAATTTTCCTCATTTTTTGTCACAAATCCATTGACATAATTCAATGACGACAGTCTTCGTCTGAGGTTCTCTTGAGGAAGTAAAGTTGGTGTCTTTGTTGATTCATCCTGGAAAAATCATCATGTTTTAAAGAAATTTTATTTTTATATCACCAGTACTCTATTAAATGACCCAATATTTGAGGACTTACTTGAAGTTTGTGAAGCAATCGTTCTGGAATCGCATTTCCATTGAACTTTGCGATGGTTTGGACTATCTCCTCGGCCTCATCCAATCTTCCTCGACTCAAAAGCCACCGTGGAGATTCAGGAATTATCCAGTAGTAACTGAAATTGAAAATTTGATGTCAATTTTCTCTCGGTTTCTAAAACTTCCTCCTAAACGTTTATGTATTTTAGTTTTGAAATATTATTAGCTCCGCCCCCTTAGATTTCTCCGGAACTCACATTTGTAATTTGTAGGTTTATTTATTTGATCTCTTGATAATGGTGCAATAGCACCGAAAGCGCTCGAGAAAATAAACCAACTGTTGAAGGAAAACTTTGTTTTATTTATATTGTTAATTGTTTAACTGTATACCTATGACTCCAATATATTCGGAGTTACGCCTTGATGGATTTAAGATAAGTATACCATTAATTCTCAGTAATTCCTGAATGAATGTTACCTGAACAGCAGAACGAAAGGCACGCTGGTGGCAATGGAGAGTTTAAACCAGTCCCTCAGTAAGTAAGCCAGAAGAGAGAGCAGGGACATGGCTCCAGCAAAGAACATGCAGATAATCATTCCTAAAATGATAAAAAAAAAAAAACGGTCTTCAAAAGTTCTTCAAGAATCTGAAGGTCGAGAATCTAATGGCCAGTAGTTATCAACAGTAAGCGGTCACGAAGGTCATCGCTTCCATAACTAGTCTTGAAAATGATTTCCACTCGCGGAAGCCAAAACTCGGTAGCTTAAAAGCTCAAGTATAGTTGCCTATTGCCTTGGCCTTTCCCTTTCCATTACTTCTTGTCGCCAATAATTGCTGACGTCCTAAACCTTTTGGCCGTATTATCCCAACTTAGCTTTGGCCTCCCGAAACTTCTTGTGCCACTAGTTTCATGGACAACATCATTTTTATTTTTTACGTGGTCATTCTTTCGACTTGTTCCAACCGTCGGAGTCGGTCAATTTGTTTGACACATCTTGGTACAAAATATTGTGATTGCACCAACTCCGTTTTCATTTAAGGGCTCATAGATACGTCTTAGGATCTTCGTGTCAAATACATCCAGTCAATAAATACAGTGAACTTTACAATTTCTTAGCTCTTAATATATATACGATGGACTGATTGATGGTTGGAACGCTGCGGGTAGCGCAGTCAAGAGAGAACTGGAGAAAAGTGGTTGCTTCCACACGGGGCACAACCCTCAGCAATGAGGAACAAGATTGAGAAGAAGAACAAATGTAACAATGGAAGCATTTTTACCAGCAAATGTCCTATGGCTTGGTCCCATCATTTCGATGCCCAGGACGAATGGTATTTGGTACAACGCTGGGAAGAACAGTCCGCCCAAAGCTCTCAGCACCATGTACGTCACATAGTTGCTGGAGAAGCTGGTGACGATGGATACGATGACTTCCAGGAATATCATCCAGAGAATGGAGTTGCGACGACCCCACCTGAAACCATTGAAACCTTAAATTCAATAAACGTGAGCAGTGCTACAAAAGACGTCAAAAGGTTGAAGCTATAGGAGTATTTTGTAGGGAAGAAATTTTGACAAAGACGAAAATGTTGATGAAGCAGATATCTTCTTCATAAGATGAAAACACTATATGAGAATTTTACAAGACGCACTGCTTGGAGAAGCCCAGGTGGCCCAGGATGTCCAGGTGAGAAAGGCTGAGGAAAAAGAAGATTGGCAGATTCAGCCATTGATCGGTAGATCCAAACGGGGGAGATCCAAACTCTTTATCAATCCACTGCTCTTGGCGTGGCTTCGTGGAGTTTTTTCAGGCCAGAAGGGTGTCGTCTGATGGGGCACTCCTTCCCTATGCACCGGACAGTCTGGTTCTTGATTTTAAAGTCACATCCTATAGATGGAGGTGATCCCTATTTATGAAGCAAGAGCTCACACCGGCCTTGCTCGGTGCAGACCCTGTTCAAGGTCTCTCGGATGATTGAACCCTGGGACCTCTCGGATGGTAATACTTTGGTCATTTAAAGGAGCTATTTGAGACAGAACAGTATCTGACCGAACAACTAAAAAAACAATCACACTTTTTGTGGAATTAATACCTGTCAGCCACCCATCCAAAGATGACGTTGCCAAATATGGAACCGACGTAGAACATAGCCGTGCTAGTTTGGGGCCACGTGCCGTTCTCACATACAAGATCCAACTGAAAACATAAGGATTGTTATTATATAAGACTGATGACATCCATCTTATGGACAGAAACGAGAGACGATTTACTTCTTCTTCTTTGTGAGCATATTCAGTGAAGATTGGCGATCATCATAGCGATATAAACCTTCGACACTATGCAGCACCAAAGAGAAATCTTGTGCTTCTGCCAAACCATTGTCTCAAGTTATTCAATCAAGATGTTCTTCTTTGACCTGTAGCTCGTCTTCCTTCAATTCATCCCTGTATGATGAGGTACAGGAGATGCTTTTCATTTCTCATTACGTGGTCGATTCGGCCAGATGGTCGATTGCCATCAGGAGTTTGGCTCTGGTATTCATACGAAAAAGAACCTCAGCTTTTGTAACTCGATCATCCACCCAGGAAATTAAAAGACGAAAAAAAATAGAGGCTGTTCTGCGACGAAGATATTTTGGTTTAAATTTAAACCACTCAATATATATTTATTTTTTTTCAACGAAGTATGTAGTTTAGTTTTACATGACATGAAATTTAACTTCTTAATGAAAATACTCCCCCGTTTGAAAGCAAATATTTTATTTTTGATTGACCTATTTACCCTATTGACCCTATTTTAGATTCCATATAATTTAACTTAAGCAAGCCAACTTTAAAAGAATGGAAAAACAGCTAGAATTCAACTACACAGGAAAGAGGCAACTCGGAAAAACATAGCAGAAAAGATATACAGTTGCGAATGTGTAATTTTTGTGTCTGTGATGTCTCTAGATCTAGGTACTTAAATAATTAGGTATTTAAAATATAAATATTTGTACCGGTTGAGTGTTCTAGTAAGGTCTCGCATGCGCCAGTTCTCAGTGATTCGAGAACAATCCTTATGCCTGTGGTTGTGCCAATTAATCATTAGGCTAATTTCAGGGATTTACCAACAAGAGCGTTCGCCACACTGGCCCAGCGCACTGGCCAGTACATCAGTTAGATATTGAAACTCGCCGCCGAAGGACGAATACTAAATCTGCATTGACGCGAGAGTCAGATTTTGTTCCCCCCCGCCTATCCTATCAGCCTGCTTTAAAAAGGGATAAACCTGTATGTAGAGTTAAACTAGTATCCCAGCCGTCAAGATATACAGTTCAATCATCAACTCTGTGTTCGACCAAATGTGAACCGTATATAAAATAAAATGAGTAAAATAAATTAAGCTGTAGGTACCAGGATGCTGATGTGGTCCGCTCAATAAAGGTCAACAGACTGCCATTGGCTGGGGCACATTCAGCGAATGGACCATCGGAGCCTGGAGAAGGCGATTGTGATGACAAACCCGGAGGGACGCCGGACAGTGGGAAGACCACGTTCAAGATGGCTGGATGGAGTGGTGGCAGATTGCCGTGCAGTGGGAATGTGGGACTGGAGGAAGAAGACGTTGGATAGACAGCGCTGGCAGCGGTTGCTGAGGGAGGCCAAGACCCACCCCGGGTTGTCGTGCCAATGATGATGATGATGATGATGAATATAAATTATTACGTAAATTATTAAATAACGATACATACCTCAGTTACAAGCGTGCTGTCGTAATATCTCTGATCATACTCCCAACCAAACCTGCAACTTCTGGTAGAGACGTTCTCGGCTCTCAGGAACTCTTCAAAACGTCGCTTCCACTCGTCGTTCATTTCAAACTTATCCAAATCAATAGACGCATCTTCAAAACTGCCATCATAAATTTGAAATTCATCTCTCCTGACATTCCCAATCCTTTCTGGATGTAAACTGCTGTAGTTTATATTGTTTGCAATGAATTTTAGAAATTCATTGAAATCCAAATTGTACATTAAACATTTTTCATAGATTTTAACACCGTCGCCTCTGATTCGATGTGGTAACGTTAAAAATTTCAAATCTTCTGTGGATATGTTGAGATTTTTAAATTCTGGAGATGGCCGACACCAATGGTCAGGAGTGGCGTTGGTAAAGACGTTTGAAAACGCCAGAAATGCTACTGGAATGGTGGCTGGAATGCATAAGATGAAGAACATGATAGATTGGTATCTTCCCCTTTCACCGATCATCACTAAAACTTTATCAAAATCTATTGACGACATTGTGGTACTTTTGAATCCAATCCGTAGTCTATTGATTAAAGCTTTCGACTTGTAATCTGAAGATAATGGAAGCACAAAAATATTAACAAGATGTTTTCAAATGTCTATCTGCCTTTATCGAACACTGGTCCATCCATTCTTGCAGCGACTTGATTGGGAAATATAAAATAGGATTCTTGAAGTGTGATTCACACATAAACAGCGGTTACAAAATGATGATTATTTTATGGAAAATATTTGTCTTACACTTCACTGTCACATTTGTTTTGTTCCTGTCATTTTTTGGAAACAATTCACTCATTTTGACGGTATTTATTTTAGTAAGATTTTGTACACACACTTTATTTATCTTGTATGTAAGATTATTTTTTTGTTTACATATTTTATTAATATTATGTAATTTAAGTTATTTCTAATTGTTTTGTTGATTAGTTGTCTGGAATTTAAAAAATACTAATAAAGTTAATAATGATAAAAAAAAACACACAGCTTTTCTTCACGAGTAGACTTATTTCCTCGACCGCTTTCGGTGTTATCTAAAATCTAAATCTAAGCTGCAAAGATATGTATCATTTGAGATTCATATTAAATGCATTCCCACAAGCAGACATGCATAATTTCGCGCTTACACATGCCGCATGTGGACCTCCAATATAAAAAACCCAATCTCAAATGAACATAAGCCCTGCAACTCTTGCCGACCTTCCCTGAAGCAGGGGTGACATTGGCAAAGTGAACCATTTTTTACAGTATGGGTGGTAAGTCGCATACCAACCTATCAGTCAAGGAATACAAGCAATGTTATCACAGCATTAACAAGAAATTTGTTCTCGACTCATATTTGTAAGACCTCTCCTTTTAAGACTTCAATTGAGGTATTTTTTGACCTCTATTTTTTTGTTTGTTTATGACACAATTTACATCCTTGAGTTGTCAACAGTGTTTTGAAATTTAATCAATAGACAACTCCGTCAAGCGAAAAATTTATTTAAATCTGTTTGTATGCTACTTATGCTACTAATCATCAAGAAAATATTTTTTTTCTTTGACGGGTCTTCCCAAAATTGTTTTTTTTTTTTTAAATATGTTTTACGCAACTAAGCTACACATATAGTGTAACTTCATGCCTGCGTTATCCCCGAAAGGGTCACATGTGACGATTCGGGACTTAATTATTTTTACGGGTAACGGTATTCCTTGACTTATAGGTTGGTATGAGGCTGACCACCCATACTGTAAAAAATGGTTCACTTTGCCAATGTCACCCCTATTTCAGGGAATGTCGGCAAGAGTTGCAGGGCTTATGTTCATTTGAGGTTTGGATTTTATTTGTAAGTACACAATCAGCATTTGTAAGCGCGAACTACACGTGTTTGTTTGTGGGCATACATCTGAGAGCTTTGAATGAATATATCCTTGCAACTTAGATTATAGCTTATAGATAGATAGTAAGGGGGACGGCCACACACCAACAACTTTAATTTGGGGTTTCCCAGCTCCCGGGGGGGCTAGTTCTCATTTCTTGTGAAGGCTGAGTACGCCTTGCCGGTATTTTTTTTTTTAAATACACTTGTGAAGAAAAATGCAATTCACCAACCAATTCAGCATGGCCAGAAATAGGTATTAATATCATCAATTAATTATTCATTATTGTTTATATTAATTAATAATTACCCAATAACATCTATTGAACCAGGGTCAAAGTTATGGTCAAGTGACCCAAGCGGGGATCGAACCAACGTTATTCTATTCCAAATACGCTAGAAAGATCGGCCACTTGCTCCCCTCGGCCATAACACCGACAATTTATTTCGGGTTTGAAATAAACACCGAAACTGAAAATCATTTCTGACACCCTCTGTGGGGATCGAACCCTTGCTCTCGGCATGGATTGGAAGCATTCTACCAACTGAGCTATCGACTGGTCTTTTTACGAGCTTGGTCGTCGCTACAAAGCGCAAATTCTCAAGCAAGACCGAGTCGGATGTGTTACCACTGGACTATGGACCGGTCCAGAATGAAAAAAATTAGGTTTGTTGATTGATTATTGTTTGCCTAAATTTTTTGTTTTTTAAAACTTTTAAAAAATATCGCCATAAAAAATACATATAAAAAAACACGTTTTTTACATTTTTTATCTTTCTTTTTTTTATTGTTTTTATTTATTTTTTCTTTTTTTAATTACAGAATGATAATTATTTCGTTTTACGAAATTTTTGTGATCCTTGACTAATAGGTTGGTATGAGGTTGACAGCATGGTTTATCCCATGCGGTAAAACCTCGGTTTACTTTTGCCAATGCCACCCCGTTTTCAGGGTTCAAGTTTATGTTGGTGTTAAGTTTGGTTTACTTTGTGTATTGTACGCATGCAACATGTTTAAGCGCAAACTTGCATGTGCCCGCTTGTGGGCATGCATCAAATATGAGCCTTGAATGTCAAAAAATCCTGTGCAAGTTAGATTATAGATTATACACAATTTTAAGTCGCTCCAAAAAGCCGATTTTTGAGAATTTGAATAGTTTTCGAGAAAATATAAAATTAACAATTTAATTTTTTGAAAACAATTTTTTTATGGAAATATTGTGGTCACAATTAAGATAAGTTTCTATTGATAAGGTAAACCTTGATCAAGAATGAAAATTAAGTTGTAATAAAAAAAAAACATTAAAATCCCAATATTTTTTAATAATAATAAATGAGGAAATACATTACAAGATAGATTATACTTACTCGTTATAAGTCAATATTAATTCATTTATATTCCTTGACTTATAGGTCGGTGTGAGACTGACCTCCAATAGTGTAAAAAATGGTTTACTTTGCCAGTTTCTCCCTGTTTCAGGGAAGGTCGACAAAAATTGCAGTGGACTTTCTGAGAAGTGTAAAATGCAACGCAACTAAGCTACACATAAAGTGTAACTTCTTGCCGCGTTATCCCCAAAGGGATCGCATGTGGCGAGTTGAAACTATTTATTTTTACAGGTAAGGGGGCCGGCCTTACAATAATCACTTCAGTTAAAGTGGGGGTTTCCCAGCTCCCGAACCCTCATTGGTACTCATACTGGTACTCATGTCTTGTGAAGGCTGAGTAAACCTTACCGGTATTTTATTTTTGGGGTTCGAAGTAAACACAGCAACGGGAAATCATTTCTGACACCCTCGGTGGGATTCGAACCCAAACTTACGGCATGGAATGCAAGCACTCTACCAATCACAGAGCTATCGACCGGACTATAATGACCAGACGGTGATTGGGAAAAAATGGGTAGATATAGTGAGGAATGACTTCGTGAGAGAAGAATGTGATGCAAGGTAAAGTATAAAACAAAAAATAAGATGGTTTGGACATATGGAGAGAATGAATGACGAAAGACTGACAAAGAGGGAATACGCTGGAAGGATGAATGGAAACAGTGGTAGAGGAAGACCAAGAAAAGTATGGATGGATCAAATTTCTGAAAAAGTGAACGAATGGGATATTCAGAGTCATAACAAGAGGAGGCACGAAAATATTATTAATCTAAAGTCTAAATGAAAGAAGTATACATAAACTTTGCAACTCCTGCCGCGTTTCCCTGATACCGGGGTGGCATTGGCAAAAGTGAACCAAGTTTCTACAGCACAGGGGGTCAGCCTCATACCAACTAATTAGTAAATTTTTACATAAAACATATGTTCCAGTATAAGTTTTTTGTTAAATAAATTAGATTTGAAGTTATTAGGTCCATCCAGCCTTACAGCAACTGGGTCTTGCTTGAGAATTGGCGCTTTGTAGCGACGACGACCAAGCTCGTAAAAAGGTCGATAGCTCAATTGGTAGAATGCTTGCATTCCATGCCGAGAGCAAGGGTTCGATCTCAAGGTTTACTCAGCCTTTACAAGAAATGAAAACCAGCCCCAACGGGAGCTGGGAAACCCCCACTTCAACTGAAAGTGGTTGGTGTGAGGCCGGCCCCCTTACCCGTAAAAATAAATAGGTCCCGAATCGCCACCTGCGACCCCCTCGGGGATAACGCAGGCAAGAAGTTACACTATATGTGTAAATTAGTTGCGTTTTTAGTTGCTTAAAGAACAAAAAAATCCAGATGATGGTATGTGCACCGAAAACGTTCTATTTTTTTTTATCTACACAATAATAGTGGAAATTCAACAGTGTTTAAAATAAAGAAAATGTGGTTCTTTAGAGTTTATTTAATTAATAAATTACACGCACTTTATTTCGAATATTTTCATAAAATTTTCATCTCTTTCACATATTTCACAATCTTCAAAACACAAACAAAAAAATCAACTATCACTGTTTCCGTTAATCGTACACTAGAGAGTTAATCACCTCATTTTTAATTCAGTCATTAATCGTTATCTTTTATCAGCGGATTAATTAATTGGATTAATCATTCGTTGATTCACAAGCGTCTATGGTATGCAGTGCACTCGCCAGTTGGTGTAATGCCTAACTGATATGGGATATGCCGCATGCTACCTATGTACATACATTTGTTTCATGTAAGTACATATTGTGTGTATGTCGTCCTCTCAGTGCTTGTTTGTCTTATGTCCATCAGAGGTAATTCCACATGATGAATTTTGTATATCTACGGTTAAAACGCAATAGGGCATAAGCGACAAAAACTAAATTGTTCAGGAGAGCAGTTTAAAGTTTGAAATTGCAGAAAAATGGCATAACTTTTTTTTATCTATAATCTAAGCTGCAAAGATATGTTAACATTTAAGGCTCATATTAAATGCATGCCCACAGACAGGCACATGTAGGTTCGCGCCTACACATTCTGCATGTGTGCATACAAATAAGCAAAACCCCACATGAACATAAACCTTGCAACTCCCGCCGCCGTTCCCTGAACCGGGGTGGCATTGGCAAAAGTGAACCGATTTTTACAGCACGAGTGGTGAGCCTCATACCAACAAGGAGCACTTACTTTTTCATATCTTTCAATCAAAAAAGCTCTAAAATTACAACAATAAAGGCATTCCTATATGTGATTTTACGATGTTTTACGATATTTTCATGTCACAAACGCCTTTCGGACAAAAAATGCCAAAATCTTGTCGGTTACACCAATACGCAATGGTTTTCTTGGGCATAAACAACAACAAAAATCATCGTAGAGCTATGGGAGTTAGCGCATTAGAAAGAGCGGAAAATTTTAAGCAGGATAGCATTCATAATTCATTTTTGACCAAAACGACGCTTATGCCCTACTTCCTTTTAACCGTCGATATGTACTGGACCAATGTCTCTTATGAATACTGGAAATTTATTTTTAAAATACTTAAAAACAACTCTCACGTTATCGTGAGTTTTTATTTTTTTTTCTTAGCTCAGATTGTGTAGAATGTAATTCTTGAGATAATTTCATTGAAAGTTAAACTTTGAATCAAATGGTAGATAAGCCAAACAAGTACTGGGGGGACGATGTGTGTACGTCATATGAATGACGACTCAATATTTTTTCATTCTACAAGCAAAAGTACAAAAATGTTTTTTTTTAATATTCATAGTGTAGTAAGAGTGCCCCCTGATGACTTTGGCTACGTTGCCAGCAAAACGTCAAGAATAATGTAAGTGTTTCTTTAAAGGGTTGTTAAATATCCGAAAAGAGTTCTTAATATTTGAAGTTACGCTACTAGCTACACAGATAGTGTAACTTCTATCCGCATTCTCTCCGAAAGGGTCGCCAACCACTTCAGATGAAGAGGGGGTTTCCCAGCTCCCAAAGGCAGTTGGTACCCTTTTCTTGTGAAGGCTGCGTAAGCCTTACTGACATTTTATTTTAGATTTAAATAAACACAGAAACGGGAAATCATTTCTGACACCCTCGGTGAGATTCGAACCCGAGCTCTCGGCATGGATTGCAAGCACTCTACCAACTGAGCTATCGACCGGACTGAATGTAAATAAACTAATATCCAAATCCTTCATGTTCCTTGATTAATATGTCGGTATGAGGCTGACGCCTATGCTGTGAAAACTTGGTTCACTTTTGCCAATGCCACCACGGCTTCAGAGAAGCGCGGCATGAGTTGCAAGGTTTATGGTCATGTGACGTTTGGTGTATTTTGTATGTGCATATGCAGAACGTGTAAGCGCGACCTTACATGTGTCTGCTCTGTGGTCATGCATTAAAATGAGCCCTTAATGCCAATTTATTTTAGCAACTCGATAGCTCAGTTGGTAGAGTGCTTGCATTCTACCCCGTGAGCTCGGGTTCGAATCCCACCGAGGAGGGTGTCAGAAATGATTTCCTATTTCGGTGGTTATTATACGAACCCCATAATAAAATACCGGCAAGGTTTACTCAGCCTTCACAAGAAATGAGTACCAGCCCCCTCGGGAGCTGGGAAACCCCCACTTCAACTGAAGTGGTGGGCGTAAGGCCGGCCCCCTTATCTGTAAAAATAAATAGGTTCAACTCGCCACATGCGACCCCTGCGGGGATAACGCGGCAAGAAGTTGCACTATATGTGTAGCTTAGTTGCGATGCGTTGCGTCACTCAGATTATAGATAGATTATTATTAGTTTAACTTTATTCGAAACTGCAAGTATGAACTAAGCACATTTTATTTCGGTGGGTAAACATTACAACATTCGGGGCAGGATGGAAACCTTTTTAAAGTGATCGTGAATCATCGTGTCATAAAACGTAGAAGTCCTGCAACGAAACCGTCAAAATACTTCCGCTTACTATTATATTTAAAAAGGTGATGAAAAAACGCAACTCAGCTACACATAAAGTGTAACTTCTTGCCTACGCCATTTCCGAAGGGGTTGCATGTGGCGATTCGGGACCTATTTATTTTTACGTGTAACGGGGTGACCTCACACCAACCACTTTCTGTATCCTTAGTACGAGTTGCAGAACTTGAGTAATGTAAAGTTTACGGCAATTATTAAAGAGTTATTTCCCCCAAAATCTGCCGTTTTTGAACTTGATTTTCTTCATCACTGTAACTCTTTTGCTAAGACCATAAAGTCTAAGAAACAAAAACGGCAGATTTTGGGGGAAATCGCTCTTTAATATTTTCCGTAAACTTAACTTTTCTCAAGTTTTGCAACTCGTACTAAGGGTACAGTTGAAGTGAGGGTTTACCAGATATTTATTTTGGGTTTAAAATAGACACCGAAATGAGAAATCATTTCTGACACCCTCGTTGGGGATCGAATCCTTGCTCTCGGCATGGAATGCAAGCATTAGTACCAATTGAGCTATCGACCGGTCTTTTTACTGGCTTGGTCTTCGCTACAAAGCATCGATTCTCAAGCAAGACCCAGTTGCTGTTAGGCTGGATAGACCTTTGGTCTTTGTTAAAAAGGTTTATGAAATTTTTAACCCAGCGAAGAGCATATTTTATAGAGTCTTGCTTGAGTATTGGCGCTTTCTACAGCGACAACCAAGCTCTCAGATGGCTTTTGAGGTGTGATACATACAAAAACAGCGCTCACCAAATAAATCATCCAAATATTGATATTATTATTGATGTAAGTGCAAGATTTTGAGTTTTAAAAGTGACCATCTGCATACTGCATACAAGAGAGTTAAAGCGGCTAAATGGCTCTTTAATATTTTTCATTTTGTTACTTGGTAGCTTTCTGTATAGCGACGATATGACAGCCATTGGCCATGTACCTATAGATGTGATAAAACATTAAAAAAATAGGTCGTATTTTGTTATGAAATACAAAGAATAATGTTATTTTTAGACCAATTAACCCGACAATCATTTGTAAACAATTTATTTGAATTGTTTATTTATGTTTTACTCTCAAAGAGCTCAAAGATAACATTGTAAATATTCATAAATTCCACAAATTGAAAGTACAAAAAAGCACGATGAGATGGTTCGGACATCTTGAAAGAACGAAAGATGAACGACTAACGAAGAAAGTGTACAGAGGAAATGTCAGAGGAAAGCGTAGAAAGAAAAGACCAAGGAAGGAATTGATAGAACAAATAGGTGAGATTGCGAAAGAATGGAACCTGTAGGGTGTGAATAAGAGAAGAGTATGTAAGTATGAGAAAAATGATGAATGTTGAAGAGATGAAGGAGATATGCAAGGACAGAAAAAAGTGGAGACGTATCTGCGGAGGTACCGGCCATTCCTAATGAAATGGTGGCAGGATACAGTACAGTACACACCCGATCCAGGAGATCTTGATATATCACCGTCATACGGGTTGATAGCAAGCGATAAAACATGGCCGCGTGTGATCAGCTGATTACATTCAGTTTACTTCTTTCATTTCATCAAGAGACATCATGACAAAATCATAAAATCTCTTTTTAGAGCTGTTGCAAAATTAGCATGTTCGGTCGATAGTTCAGCTGGTAGAGTGCGTGCATTCCATGCCGTGAGCTCGGGTTCGAATCCCACCGAGGCCGAGGGTGTCAGAAATGGTTTCCCTTTTCGGTGTTTATTTCAAACCCCAAAATAAAATAACGACAGATTTACTCAGCCTTCACACGAAATGAGTACCAGCTCCCTCGGGAGATGGAAATCCCTTATTTAAACTAAAGCGGTTGGTGTAAGGCCGACCCCCTAAACAATAAAAATAAATAGGTTCACTCGCCACATGCAACCCGTTCGGGAAGAACGCGGCAAGAAGTTTTACTGAATGTGTATCTTAGCTACATTTTTATAAGCTTGTTGATCTATCTATAACCTATAATCTAAATTACACAGACGTATGTATTTTAACGCATGCCTACAAGCAGGCACAAGTAAGTTCGCGCTTACACATGCTGCTTGTGTTCTTACAAAACAAACCAAACCTCACATTAACATAGCCCATAGGTAAACCTTTCAACTCCTGCCTTCTTTTTCTGAAAGCGAGGTGGCATCGGCAAAAGTAAACCAAATTTTTACAGCATGGCGGTCAGCCTCATACCAACCTAGCTATTAGTCAAGGAACAAATGAAACAAAAGAAGACATATGCAGACTGTCAGCAGGTAAATACCTATTTACGTACATGACAATACATACATAAGTAGTTGAGTTTGTTTTATGTAGGCACAGTGCAGGAACGTGCACAGCATTTCAAGCATAGGTAGGCAACCATATGGAGTTTTTTTTTTTATCACTTATTACCACCATCATCGTAAAAGTTACCTCCCTAAAAAAATTTTTTTTTGCGCTTCCCTTTTTACGTTAATATTTACACATTTTTCCCCTGACGAATGCTTGCACTCTAGGAGGGGGAGGGGGGGCAAGCCATGATCGAATAATGATGATTGGAGGGGCAAGGTGTAAATTTTGCCCCTCAGGGGGTATGTATAAAAAATACAAAAAAGAACAAATAGAGAAACTGCAACGTATTCTCCAATGCGAGATATGAAATACATAGATCTAGTGCCTATGTTATTTTCTCGCTCAAACAAAAGCCAACCTTCAGTAGGTGGCTTTCAATGTTGGACGACTTTCCCGTACCAAAGAAGCGAAAATCACAGGACCGCACTCACCTCAAATTGTGCCGCTGGTCCAAGATTATGCTCGTTTCTCAGGATCCTGTGGGGCTGAGCTCTGTTCACAAACTGCCACACTTGCAAGTTATATGTAAAACAAACCCACTCACTCACAGATTTTAACGGTAAATTTCAAATCGGTCGAGAGACATATAAAAACGTGTCTACTTGCGAACACGACGGAAATGGAAGTCCTCAATTCTTGCTAATATCACGTTGCTCAGATGTCAAAAAAGTTGATACCGACATCTTGCGATTTTTATCCGCACTTTTTTCAGATTGTGAAAGACCAACATGAAATTCGCTTCTTAGACTAATTAATTAAAAATAAAACAGATGACGTTCAATTGTGCGTCACCATACACCCCCCTTTGCAAAGACTTAAAGTTAAAAGCTTTGCAACACAAACCAGATATTCAAAGAAACCATGTCGATTTTTACAAACAATATTCGAGAAATGATATATAGGTATAATTACAATCAATGTTTGAAAATCTTAAACTAGAGAAGCTTAATATAATTAATAAAATAAGTATGCCTACAAGTAAGCAGGTTAGACACAAAAATACTTAAGCCAATATAATAAGCTAGATTTAACATGTTCTAACAGATAAGCTTAGTAGTAAAGCATAAGATTAATTCTAAACATGGTAAATATGTACAATGGTAAAGATCTACTAACTCAGTAGACGAAATAAAATAGTAATCTATTGTGTCGGCAATGGGTAGAGTTTGACGACCGGACGTTTGTAAAAACCTTGCTCAGTCTTTACTGTGGCTACTCGAATCACGCCATCATCCCCAGGGAAAACCTTGGTAATAATAACTCCGAATCCTTTACAGCCAATGCAGAAAAAGATTCGTGACAAATGTCTGCAGCTGAAACACTCTTTGGACAATCTCCCATCAATACATAGCCAAAGGACGTCAATAATGCAGGTGGAGCTTTCGACTTCGACTCTATTATTTTACCCAAATAGATGAAAGGGAACAATTGTGCACCCATCACAATGTCCACAACTCCAGGGACATTCCAGGATAAATCAGCCATTGAAATGTCCTTTAAATAATTCATATCACTGTTATCAATGTACCTAGAAGGTAACTGATCCGTGATCTGATCCACCACTAACGCGTTAATCTTGTAAGTATTTTGAGGATTGTACCTCGATTGTATTTCAAAATTGACACATCCATGTATCGGTCGTGCAGAAAGACCGATTCCTCTAATTACTGAATTATTTAGAGGAACAATATGTAAATTCATATTTCTACAACATTCTAATGTTATCAAATGGTTTTGAGAACCATTATCAACAAGACATCTAACTATCATCTTATTTTTCTTGCAATTTGACCATGCAAAAACCTGTGCCGTAGCCAACAGCACCGTGCTCGCATTCACCCGAGCATTTGCACTTAAAGAAACCGAGGGCACACCCAACCCTTGCATATCATCACCTGAATGCGACAGCTGATGTCCCTGCTCAGCATTCTTGACTACTCGTCTGGCCTTATTCTCATTGTCGTCAAAATGTAGAAGGGTGTGATGTCCTTTATTACAAATTTGACAAGTTCCTGTCTCAGTACAATGAGACCAGTGGGCAACACTCAAACAACGAACGCAACCCCGTTTTGATTTAATAAATTCATACCTTTCCTTAGGAGAATAGCTCTTAAATTTCACACATTTATATAATTTATTATGGTCGTTTCGTTTACACAAAACGCAAAAGAGAGTGTCCCTAGTAGACACTCTACCACTTGCGAGGAACGCACGACCACTTACAGATTTTGTCGTATTATTCCTCACGCGTGTATTCGAATGGCAAGCTTCGGAAACCGACTTCGATTCATTTACGTGCGATCTTTCCAAAATTTTGACCTGTTGTTGAACAAAACTGATAAGATTCTGACAAGAAGGTATTTCGATGTCTTTCAGCGAAAGCTCGAAGGCCATGACTGTAGACGAATTCAATTTACGCAAAGCGCAATTAAATAAAAGAAAATCTCCCACATCTGTAATACCTAATTGTTTTAATGCTGCAATGGAAGCGGCATACTTCTCAATAAAGCCATCCAGACAGGCAGCTGTGTGATCGGCCTTCTTTAAATCAAGGATATTATTTATGTAATATGTTCCTAGCACACGTTTATCCTGATATTTTTTAACAAGACTGTCCCAGACCACGTTATAGGTTTCCGCTGACGGTACAATTCCCGAAAATATGTTCGCTGCCTTTCCCGTCAAGTTGCCTGTTAAATATTGCACTCTTTGGGCGTCTGACAACCCTGTATTTAGATGGACGTTTGCCTTAAAGGATTCAAAAAATCGTGACCAATTTTTTGGATTCCCATCAAACAAAGGAATTTGTATGGGTGGTAATTTCACCTCATATCTAGGCCCACTTTGAGTCGATACATGTGGTGTTTCGGTTTTTAAAATTCTTTCCCTAACATCCATTATTTTACTATAAAGTTCTTCAAAGGCCATAAGTGATTGATAATTTACCTTTGCCTCTGGGTCTATCTCTAAAGAAAGTGCATTTATTTGATCTATCAAATCTTCGTACTTTTTAACCCAGCTTCCTGCTTCCTTGGAAGCCGATAAAAAATTACTATTCTCTCTGGATGCAAAATTAGAAACATTTTTTCCTAGTTTATATAAATTATTTATTCTTTCAAAATAAACCTTTTGTTTCTCTTTCAATATAACCAAAGTTCTTGTTAAAGCATCCGCCATGTTTACTATTTAAAATAAACAATAAAAAATGAAGAAACGGTAACAAAATCAAAAAAACCTACTTTCAGTTCTGAAAGAAGAAATCGATTTGCCTCAAAGTTGAATTTATTTTATGTCAGTATGTATCACAATATTTACTTTCTCCAGACAGTTTATTTACTAATGGAAAAAAAAAAAACAATAACAAACTTGTAATGACATTTATATAAAAATATAAACAAAGGTAGGTAGGTACCTGTAGACAACGCTCAGCTGTATGAATACCTAATCTTAATGGATAGGTATCATCAGCTATAAAGTCCGCAACCAACAAATATATGTACCTACTGTGTATTCAACACTTATTAAAAAAATAACTACCTACATACAGCAAAAATATATATGACACTCGTTAATTTTTGTACACAATATAAAATATAATGCTAGAATAAAGATTCTAATACAAAGGCATATCATATTATGTTCTTAACAATTAACTATCGACACAGTATCCTTGAATATCCGTTTCATGTCAACCATTCTGGTTTCGATAAGGTTACGAAGGACCAAATGGGGTTCGAAGGACCAATGGAGGGGCAAGGTGTAAGTTTTGCCCCTCAGGGGGGATGTATATAAAATACAAAAAAGAACAAATAGAGAAACTGTAACGTATTCTCCAATGCGAGATATAAAATACACAGATCTAATGCCTATGGTATTTTCTCTCTCAAAATTGAAAGCCACCTATTGAAGGTTGGCTTTTGTTTGAGAGAGAAAATACCATAGGCATTAGATCTGTGTATTTTATATCTCGCATTGGAGAATACGTTACAGTTTCTCTATTTGTTCTTTTTTGTATTTTATATACATCCCCCCTGAGGGGCAAAACTTACACCTTGCCCCTCCATTGAACTACCTACATACAGCAAAAATATATATGACAATCGTTAATTTTTGTACACAATATAAATAATGCTAGAATAAAGATTCTAATACAAAGGCATATCACATTATGTTCTTAACAATTAACTATCGACACAGTATCCTTGAATATCCGTTTCATGTCAACCATTCTGGTTTCGATAAGGTTACGAAGGACCAATGGGGTTCGAAGGACCAATGGGGGGGCAAGGTGTAAATTTTGCCCCTCAGGGGGTATGTATAAAAAATACAAAAAAGAACAAATAGAGAAACTGCAACGTATTCTCCAATGCGAGATATGAAATACATAGATCTAGTGCCTATGTTATTTTCTCGCTCAAACAAAAGCCAACCTTCAGTAGGTGGCTTTCAATGTTGGACGACTTTCCCGTACCAAAGAAGCGAAAATCACAGGACCGCACTCACCTCAAATTGTGCCGCTGGTCCAAGATTATGCTCGTTTCTCAGGATCCTGTGGGGCTGAGCTCTGTTCACAAACTGCCACACTTGCAAGTTATATGTAAAACAAACCCACTCACTCACAGATTTTAACGGTAAATTTCAAATCGGTCGAGAGACATATAAAAACGTGTCTACTTGCGAACACGACGGAAATGGAAGTCCTCAATTCTTGCTAATATCACGTTGCTCAGATGTCAAAAAAGTTGATACCGACATCTTGCGATTTTTATCCGCACTTTTTTCAGATTGTGAAAGACCAACATGAAATTCGCTTCTTAGACTAATTAATTAAAAATAAAACAGATGACGCTCAATTGTGCGTCACCAATGATTTTAGTAATTGCAATACAATTTAATAACAAATAATTAATTAACAGATTCATATTTCTCTTGGTGGGGGGGGGGGCCCACCTGGCCCTTATTGGTTGCGCCCATGCCACCAAATATAACTCATAATGTATAAATATTTAAATATTTATTAAGACAAAAAATAGAGCATAAGTATTAAGGAAAACTACATTGAGTGCAAAATGTCAAATCTGTATTAAAGTTTTAAACTCTAACATTACAAAAAGAAAATCAAATAATGCTAATAATAATAATATGCGTTTATTCCAGCTTAGTCATGTGGAGGGTGCAATACATGACCAGCCATAAAAAAAATAATACATCAACAGAAAAAGTACATAGAAAATTACAAAAATGTAGAAACATGAAAATATGTGATGAAATATATGAGAAAAAAGAGCAAACAAAATATATAGTTAAACAGTGAAAAAAAAGAGAAATACATGTTCATTGTACATTAGAATATCAGGAACATATTAAACAGGGAAAAAAGGCTACGTAAGCTTCAAGTTCCTTGCCCAATGACGCCATATGCCCAACTCCCATTTCAGGCCTCTGATTGCTACGATCAAAGAGTTTTCGCTGGATTCAATTCTGTCTCTGAACCCAGCCATTCGGTAATTCCATAATGCTAATCCTCCACAAAATGTTTGTAGTTAGGGATATTCTTTGCTGACAACATATTGCGCGCGCTACATATTACAAAAGAGAGAACGCCAAGCAGATCTTCATAAAACTTCATATTTCTATCTGACATATGTCGCTTTTTTCTTTGCAAAAAAACTGCAGTTTTAAGGTCGATTACTGAAAATTTTAGCTATCCTCGGCGATCGACCTTAAAATCTCCCGCGATCGACCGGTCGATCGCGATCGACCGTATGGGCACCTCTGGTATAGTGTATACCTACACACTGGCCAGAGTCAAGCCATCCAAACACAGCTTCCACTGAAGGGACTCATTGGTATATCTAGCTGTCCATAGAATTCAAAGCATGTGCCTCCAGCACCACATTTCAAAAGTGTCATTTTATCTTCTTTCCGCTGATTTGATCACATAAGTATGTGCTTCCTCTGCGTTTCAAGGTCTTCTGAAGCTTAAAATAATTTCAGATCAGTGAAAATCCACTCTGGGATCTTCTATTTTAAATTAATTAAATAAGTACGGCAACAGCTTCTTGACTTTATTGAGGTTCTGCCTCTGGTATAGTAGATACCAGACGTTTTCAACTTTGGGTCCGCTTGGCTAAGCAAAGACCTTGGCTTCCATATGCCTGTATATTTTTACTTGCAGTCGTACGTCAGTCATATTATG
This sequence comes from Agapetus fuscipes, assembly GCA_951799405.1. NCBI lineage: Eukaryota > Metazoa > Arthropoda > Insecta > Trichoptera > Glossosomatidae > Agapetus > Agapetus fuscipes. Next base: position 2,093,361 of record OX637352.1, on the reverse strand, counting down.
TGACAAACTAGCCAGGGGTAACCAAATATCCTCTTAAACATGGAAACAAGGTTTTTTATTAGAACAAAAACTTTTATAGGGATCAGATTAATGAAATTGTGAAAGAATGGAATATACAAAGCGAATGTAAAAGAAGGAAATGTATGAAAAAGGTGATGGATATGAATGAATGAAAAGAGTTTTATTTAATTATTTAAAATAGTTGTTACTTCTGAAACTATCCTCTTCTTCATCGTGTCAGCTTCACACCATATTGGCCCAGTAACGAGCAATGTCTACAGCTCTTTAGTTTCCCGCAAAGAGATCATCCATGAAGCAGCTTGTCGGACAGGAGGGACAACACCGCAGATGCTCCATTGTTTGCTGAGCTCCACACTCACATAGTGTAGAGTCCTCCCGTCCCAGAAATCCCCAGGTCAACATGTTGGCCCGGGCTCTTCCAACATTGGTCCTCAATCTGTTCATAGATTTCCACACGGGCCACTCGAGGTTCTTTCATGGAGGTAGGCTCTCTGCAGGCTGCACAAAGCTCTCCGGGCATTCCTCTTTCCACATTTGCAATCTCTCCGCCACTGGATCCGTAGACAAGGGCTGCACGGAACTAAGGAAGCTGTGTCTCGACTTCAGTCGCTGCTGTGATGAAATGCCACTTCCGTAAATGCAGTGCTGTGTGCACGTTAGAGCCTTCTGCCTCTCGACTCTCGAAGCCACCTTGAGTCTGATGTGGGGTGGGGCTACGCCTGCAAGAGGATATAACTTCCCCGTGGACTATAATATATAACTATCCTCTTCATTAAGGGTGTCTGTTCTGATGAAATATCCTCACTTATACCTCCTCCTTTCGTCACAACAAGGGCAACTCGTAGAACGGCTCATATTCATCCCTTTGCAGTCGATATCAAAACTATGAGAACTTGTTTTCACGACTCATTATTTTGCCAAACTGCCCGCTTATGGAACAAGTTACTGGTATCTGCGTTCCCACCACAATTCAATCTTGTTCTATTCAAAACCAACATCAATCGCCAATTCCTTTCAGTGTCTCAAAAGAAAACCAACGCAACACTACGCAGCTAACAGCCCTGCTACAAAGGATCAAGACATCTAATGCCACATCACCAACACCTTTGCGGCACTACATCAAGTGTCATAGTCGCTTTGTTTTAATTCACATGAGTTTATTTTTGGACACGACCAGTTTCGGGAGAAGCAGTACCTCCCATCTTCAGGTGTTGAACTTTCACGAAGTTACTGCTGAAAATCTAGATAATATAAGTGTCATAGTCCTTTAGATTCTCTTAAATCTAGGAAGTCTCCCGCACAGAAATGAGAAACTCTTCGGGGATAACGCGGCAAAAAGTAACGCTATATGTGCAGTTTGCGTAAATAAAAAAACATATGGAAAATACGACAGCTCTCAAAATCCAAATACCGGCAAGGTTTGCTCAGCCTTGACAAAAAGAGAACCTGTGCCCCTCGGGAGCAGGTTGCAAAAAACGCTTCTTGCCACGTTAACCCCAAAGGGTTTCGCATGTGGCGAGTTGAACCTATTTATTTTTACAGGTAAAAGGGCCGACTTCACGCCAACTACTTCACTTGAAGTGTGGGTTTCCCAGCTCCCGAGGAAGCTGGTGCTCATTTCTAGTGAAGGTTAAGTAAACGTAAAGTATGTTTGAAATAAGCACCGAATCGGGAAATCATTTCCGACACCCTCGGTGCGATTCGAGCCCGAGCTCACGGTATGGAATGCAAGCACTCTACCAACTGAGCTATAGACCGGACTAGAAGGTTGGACCGTGTGAGAACAGGGTTATAGTCGTAGTTCTGAGACTCTACGGTTTCTCATCACTTTTACTCGTGCATGGAAAATTAATGACGTTCTCCATACAGAAGGTAAAACACTTACCTGCGTGCAATGTTCATCTATATAAAAGCATGCATATCTTTATAATGTATAACATTCATATGTGAGACCAATGAGTTTTAACTCGACCAAAGCGTTTACCAAAAAGTCTATTAAATCTGAAACAGCATATCTAGTGAGAATTTAACTTTATGTATATTTTTATATGACAGAGTGTAAACGTGAATTTTATCCTTATGACACAGGCCATGAAATACAAAAGATGCTGTCTGAGTTACAAATGAGCCTTTAACAACCAAAAACAGAAATCTAAGATTTGTATTCCTTGATTTATATAGGTTATTCTTCTTCGTGCCAGCTTCACACCGTATTGGCCCAGTAACGAGCAATGTCTACAGCTCTTTGGTTTCCCGCAAAGAGATCATCCATGGAGCAGCTTGTCGGACAGGAGGGACAACACCGCAGGTGCTCCATAGTTTGCTGAGCTCCACACTCACATAGTGTAGAGTCCTCCCGTCCCAGAAATCCTGTTATGTTTAGATTGAAAGGTATCTTCAGGATACTTACATCCGGCTAGCTCTCATCAGCATCACTCTCAGGGCGTGGGGGTCTTTCTTTCGGTTGCTCACTTGTACTTTGGGAAGGGTTTTATAATTAAAAGATAAAGTTAACATGAACAAATAAGGGTTTATTACTGTACTAATATGGGGGGGAAAAGGGGAAATAAGGGATTGGCCAGACCTACAGGTTGTCACTGGAACACTCCCTATTCCGTTGGCTGGAGTTCTAAACGGAAGGCCTGGGGCAGCGCCCCAGGCTAGCGGTGGTTCACAAGGCGGACGCCTCCACACGTTGGAGCCCCTGGGTGGGCGCTCCTATGCCTCTGGTCCACAAGGCGGGTGCCTTGCTGGCAGGAAATCCAAGTAGATGGGGGGGGAGGGAGCTCCATCGTAGTGCCCCCTCTTGCACCGCTTGGTGCTTGGTCGCTAACGTCTGACTCACTTCACATCTCGCCGGGAACTGATGACCGACGGCCCGATTAGTTCACACGGTGCAGTTCGGCCGCTTCCGTGACCGTTCGGCTCCGTTCGGCCCACAAACATACACTGCACACTTCGGGATTGTTCTTTCAATGTTATTATAAAATAACATAACAATCCCCAGGTCAATATGTTGGCCCATATATAGTTTTTTTTTTTTTTTTTTTTAAGAAAATCCTGTGCGGGAGACTCCCTAGATTCTGAAGACTCTAGGGGTCTATGACACTTGTTGTAGTGCCGCAGAGGTGTACGAGCTTGGTCGTCGCTACAAAGCGCCAGTACTCAAGCAAGACCCAGTTGCTGTAAGGCTGGATGGACCCTTGGTGACCGGTCATTGGTAAAGGCTTATGAATTCTTCAACCCAGCGAAGAGCACATTCGAAATATTAATGGTATTTTTGTGTGCTCCGCCGGGATCCGAATCCACAACCTTCCATTTACGAGTCCGAAGTGTTGCCACAACGGACTACGGACCGGTCCGAGTTGGAATTTATAGGTTGATAATGCTGCATGTGTACTTACAAATTAAAATCCAAACCTCAAATGAACATAAACCCTACAACTCCTGCCACCCTTTCCTGAAACAGGAGTGGTATTGGCAAAATGAACCATTTATTACAGTATGGGTGCTCAGCTTCATGCCAGCTTATGAGTCAAGAAAAGATGCACGTGCAGAAGACTCCAGGATCATCAGAACTGTTTTGGATGGTGCCCCCTCAGGTGTTAGACCACTCAGACGTCCCAGGATGCGGTGGGCAGAGAATAACGAACCGACGCTGAAGTTCTGGGAGTGAGGGGACCATGGAGGGAAGCAGCACAAGACAGAGAGTCCTGGAGGATTGTGGTGCGGGAGGCCCTGAGCCTTCAAGGCTTATGAGCCAGAAAAAATAAAGTAAGTAAGATTGATTATCGGTTTAGTCTTCCTTCTCCCTCAGTTGTTCTCAGTCCACTCCTGGACGTAGGCTTCCTCCAATCCACTCCATGTTTGTTTATCGGCTGCTGTGTTCAGCCATCCTCTGCCTGCAGTTCCCCTTGATGTCGTCCAGCCACCTCAGTTGGGATCTCTCCTCTCCCCGCGATCTATTCAGAAACCCAACTGGACTTCTTGAAGCCCAAGCCCATCACAGACATAGGCGAAACGTCCGCAAGCTCAAGCTCCCACAGACCACGGCAACAGATCCCTGAAAACATCTCTCCAGCATCATCCACCAGCCATGTAAGCCTGTCTTGTAATATGTCTTCTACAGGTTAAATGTAACCAAAATGCGTTTATAGCGTCTGAAAAGGTCTTACATATGTTGTTGGTTGTGATGTCATCACCTCGGACTGTCAGTCGTGTCCTGTTTGTATTGGTCTAGTGCAGTGTTCCGCAAAGCGTGTGCCGCGGCACACTGGTGTACCGTGGTCATCAGTTGATGTGCCGCGGGAAAAAGTCAAGGTTTTTTAAAGATAATACACCTAAAAAATGAACTGTTATTTTCCTAAGAGTGACCTGCAACCTATGGACTGGGTACGGAATCCATTCTCGGATAACATTTCCCTTGGACACTTACTGATAAACGAGCAGGAAGAATTCATGGAGCTTAAAACTGATCAGGCATTAAAACTAAAATTTTCCGAAGTAGAGGTAGCACATTTTTGGCTGCATATACAAAATGAGTATCCACTGCTTTCAAAGCGTGCTGTTGCAATTCTATTACCATTTGCCACAACCTACTTATGCGAATTGGGATTTTCAACTCTCACTACCATTAAATCGAAATAAGAGAGCGCCTGAGGACGATCAATGAAGAGATGAGAGCAGCCTTATCAACGATTGCTCCAAATTTTGATCGCCTGTGCTCAGTTAAACAGGCTCACATTTCTCACTAAGCATTATGAGGTATATTGATTTTAGTAATAAGTACATATTAAATTTTTTTTTTTTTTTTTTTTTATTTAATATAAGACATTTTAAGTACATACATTACATTTTTTTTTTAAACTTATTTCAAATTACATAATATTCAATTGTTTTATATGCTATACCTCACCAAAAAGAGTCAAAGCTCTTGTGTGTGGTGAGGGATTCACAATTAATTTAGTCAATAGTAATAACAAATTTATTTCAGTTATTTAATATATTTCAATTATAAACTAGAAATTTATTTAAGTTACTTCATACACTTAAGTCAAATACTTATGATGTGTATTTTCAGTGTGAAGAGATCTGATATGTGGAGAAATCAAATTAAAATAAGAAAAAACTGTATAATAAACAAAAGCAAATATATAAACATAGATAATATAGGCAAGTAGGTACCAAAGTATAATAAAATAAAAACATACATACATATGATTTATAGAGGTCTACTAATGACAAAAAACAATACAAGGCACAGGCAATAATATCAAGTGGTATACAAATCTAATATTTTTCGAAATGTTTTTTAAGTTTATTTTTAAATACATGATAATCTTTCATATTTTTTAGTTCAGTCGGTAATTTATTAAAGTTTGTTACACCAACATAAATGAAGCTATTTTGATAATGTTTTGTGTCAAATTTTGACATTTTGAGGTTATGTTTGTATCTTGTTGAATGATTTGTTTCTAATTTTAATTGTTGTTTTTCCTTTAATATTTGCAATATGGCGTTTTTTTTAAAAATGATATCTACTGAGGGAACTTTAAATATTTTAAATACTAATTCAGTCGGGTAATTCGATGGTTTTTTTAATATTATCTTAATGATTAATTTTTGAATTATTTTTACAGGGTTTAATGTGTTTAATGACCCTCCCCATCCTATAATACCGTACTGTAATATAGATTGCACAATTGCGTAGTAGACTCTTCTTAAGTTATCTATTCCGAGTATATTTCTAAGTCTTATAAATATGTATATGCACTTTCTGATTCGTTTTATCAGTTTACTAGTATGTTCCTTTCATTTTAATTTACTATCTATGTCAACGCCTAAATATCTTGTAGTATCTGTTTGCTTTAGTATTGAGCAAGTGAGATTACAATTCGTTTTATTACATTTATTTTGTTGATGAATAAATACGTTTAAATTAGATTTAATTTATTTTCATTAATAGAGAACGGGACAATGTAAGTTTTTTCGCTGTTGAGTGTTAACAAATTCACGTCGAACCAGTGCTTTAAATTGTCAATGTCAACATTTGCTTTATTGGTGACACTATTCCAATTTGTATCTTCGATGATAATAACTGTATCATCGGCATAGGATATTATTTTTCCGTTTAGTTTCAGTGTAAATACATCATTGACATATAATATAAATAATAAAGGGCCTAATACTGTGCCCTGTGGTATTCCAAAATTACTAGTTTCTATTTGGCTGTACACCTCATTTATTTTGACAACTTGAGGTCTTTGATATAGATAGCTTGTTATCCACTCGAGTGTCCTGCCTTGGAAACCGATACTTTCTAATTTTGAAGTCAATTTGTAATGAGATATGCTGTCAAAGGCTTTTTTTAAATCTATGAATATACCGATACATTTACGAGATTTGTCCAATGCATTCAGTACAATGTCATTGCTTTTTTCTTTGGTGCACCTCTAATTGGTCTAGTGCTCCAGCTCCCAATGCAACAGCATTAAGCCGGACAGTAGAGTGGACAGTGAAACAATCAAGTTCGCATAGTTAATTAGCTTAATGATTGGCAATGTCAAGTTTACTAATCGATCAGTTCCTCGTATACTGGCCATGCTCCTGACTTTGTAGCTAACAGTATGTTGCAGAGTGATGCTAAATTTCTGTGATGGAGCTGTATATGGACCTTTATATTATTGTTGTGTTTTTAGGGTTCAAATAGTCTTCAAATAAAAAAAACTGGTTTTCTTTACAGGATATTTATTTTACACTTAGATTTATTTAACAATTTATACCTATTTATTTTTCACAATTCACATTTATTTCACAGTTGGTTTGTGTTCACTTACACTGTCTTTCGTGTTCAGAAGAAGACTGTCGTATATAGACTGACTCCTGCAAGCCGTTTGCCGCTTTTTATATTCCAGCGATAGTAGTTACTAGAAGCTAATTTCGCTGGAACCTTCCAGAGCGACGGTCTTCTACAAGCTTCCAGTACATAAATTTGAATATTTCTTTACCCTAGGTACTTATAATAATTAATCCTACTTTTATACACTCTTATCAGCTATAAATGATATACCTACCTGCCAAAATATTTATAAGTATTTGCTATTTACATAACAATATAATTATGATATTAGTAGGGGTTCATTTTTAATTAAACTGCAATTATTTATTTTAACACAATTATTTATCTTACACGGTTTGGTTCACAAGTTACAACAATAGATAACCTCTGCTTATTGGTCTTCACGGAAAAATGCTTGGAGCGACTTATCGCTCTACTCACCATTGCAGTCCCTATATATAGGTACAAAAAAGATCTTTCTCGCATATTCCAGATCATTCTTAGATTTCTCGCTCACACTAGAACGCTGCTCTATGCACTGCCACCATCATGGACTACTCCCAGATTGTTCTACTTACACTATCGTACACGTATGGGTGGGCATAGATACTTTGATTTCATAGTTTGTAAGGATATATCCGAGTATATGAGGATTATTTATTTATTATATTTTCTATGTGATAAAAGAGCGCCTTTTTTGTGTGTGTCACACTTTAAGGACCCTCCCAATCACGAATGAGATATTTTATAAGTGTGCGGTTTCAGTGCTCCCTTAAAAATGCCAACAAATTCCGAAACCCTCACTCCGGGTGGAAGTCTACTTCACTCCATCAGTCCCGCAATCCGGAAAGCGCGATCCCCAAAATTAGTGCGTATTTGACAGCGAGGCTGCGTCAACCTGACAGCATCACTTCCCGCTGACCTAAGTGTCCGCCCCCTCACACTCACCTCAACGGGGGAAAACATGTCTGCCAGATATGACGGAGTCATACCGTTTAGGGCTTTAAATACCATCAAATGGACTTGAATAAAAGTCCGGGCCCCGATGGAATTCCCCCGCTATTCATAGTTAAATGCGCAGAGGAATTGGTCGCTCCGCTTTCCATTTTATTTAATTTGTCATTTACAACTGGAGTATTCCCGGATACTTGGAAGAGATCCTTTGTGACTCCCATCCATAAATCGGGGCCAAAGCATAACGTAGAGAACTATAGGCCTATCTCCAAACTCTCCTTGTTCAGCAAATTGATGGAGAAAATCGTGGTAGAGCAACTGACTCCAGCATTAAAGAGTTTTATTCTTCCAAATCAACATGGATTTTTTAAAGGCAGATATACAGGCCCTCTCAGGAAAGCAAAGCCGATGTAGTTCTTTCAACAGCGGAGAGATGTGAGAGAATTTGGACATCCCCGATCCCGAAGATCAGTGTAGCGGCCGCATTCAAGACAAACTGAAATCTGTTCAGTTGCTTTTTTGACTGGCCGATATCCCACCCAGGCACGTACATTTTTTTCCGGTTTCTGAAAGAACCATCTGGTATCTGTCATGGCTCTATTGACCCCTGAGTGTAAGGAAAACAAAACTAAATATACAAAATGAGATTGTATAGGTGGGAGCCATGTACTAACATTAGATACTACAATACAGGAGGTCTAAGGTCAAACCAGATAACAAAATAAAAATGTGTTTTGAATTTTTGAAAAAATAAACATAACTGAGCTACATATTATATGTTACTTCTTGCCTGCGTTATCCCAAAGGGATCGTATGTGGTGATTTATTTTTAAGGGTGAGGGGTTCGGCCTCACGACAAACATTTCAGATGAAGTGGGAGTCTCCCAATTTCTTGTAAAGGCTGAGTACACCTTGCCGGTATTTATTTTGGGTTTGAAATAAACACCGAAACATGAAATCAATTCTGACACCTTCGGTGAGGATCCAATCTTTGATCTCGGCATGGAATGCTAGCACTCTAACAACTAAGCTATCGACCGTACAGCGAAGAACATATTTGAAAATGATATTTTGTTGTGCTCCGCCTGGATTCGAACCCACGACCTTCCATTTACGAGTCCGAAGCGTTCGCACTAAGCTATGGACCGGTCTAAAACAATACTTTACCAAATAGGTTGCCAAGTTAGTTGCTATAACTGATCCGACAAGGTAATGGTAGTTTGATCAGCGGATGTTTAAAATACAACAGCGCTGGTTTGATGTCCATCAAGCCCTCTCAATATTAGGATATATATATGTATATATATATTTACATCAGGCTTATTTTTTTTTAATTGCACATGATAAGAAAGCGCCGTTTTTTGTGTGTCACACCTCAAGGGCCCTCTCCGATCACGGATAAGACTTTATGAAAAGGTGCGTCTTGAGAGCTCCGCGAAATATACCCACAGATTTGGAGTTCTTCACTCCGGGTGGCAGTCTGTTCCACTCCACCGGACCCACAACACGGAAAGCACGGTCTCCAAAATTTGTACGGATCTGACGGTGCGGCTGAACCAAATTGATTGCACCATCGCCCGCGGATCTGAGTGTCTGCCTCCTCACACCCATCTCAACAGGCAACATCATCATTTTTTTTTTTTTCTTGTAATTAGTTACTTGTAATTAACATCTTGTAATTATTTCCAACTTCCTAAATTTTATATCCGTGGCAACATATAATTGGCCATGTTTTTTTGTAATTGCTACTATTATATTTCTTATGTAACGCTGTTTGTTGTCCTATGAAAATAAAATAAAATAAAATAAAATAAAAAAATAAAAATCATGTCAGTCAGATAAGGTGGAGCCAAGCCATTGATGGCTATATATCATCAGACAAACAAGATGATTTAAATAAAGCTTTAAGCTTTCACTCGGGAAGCGGGAGGCCCTGAGCCTTCAAGGCTTATGAGCCGAAGAAAGTAAAGTAAAAGTTTAAGCTTTCACCAGCACTTTCATGGTGGGTATTACATAATTAATTGTTGTGTGGTTTTCCAGGTTAGATCATGGTCTACATGCAGATTCTTTATCTGTCAATGTTTCGCTTCATGACCGAGGAGGCAGCGAAGACCGCCACGCCATTATAACTCGCCTTGAAAATGCCTTCTTCCCGTGAAGGCGAAACGTCGGCAGATAAAAAAGCTGCATGTAGACCATGGTCTAACCTGAAAAACCACAAAAACAATTCATTTATCATTAGGATGATTTATTTGGAGATGATATTAAAAGAGTTGCTGGTGACTGGATGCAGAGAGCCTAGGACAGAGACGCCTGGAAAAATATGGGGGAGGCCTATAACAATATTAGGATGATTTATTTGGTGAGCGCTGTTTTTGTGTGTATCACACCTCAAGAGCCCTCTGCGAGCTTGGTCGTCGCTGTAGAAAGCGCCAATTCTTAAGCAAGACCCAGTTGTTGTAAGGTTGGATGGACCTTTCAGTGACCGGCCTTTGGTAAAGGTTTATGAATTTTTCAACTCAGCAAAGAGCACATTCGAAATATAAATGGTATATTTTTTGTGCTCCGCCGGGATCCGAATCCACAACCTTCCATTTACGAGTCCAAAGTGTTGCCACTGGACTACGGACCGGTCCAAGATGCCAACGACACGCGGTGTACCTGAGCGGTAACCCATCCTACTATCCGCGCCCAATGTTTTTTTACTTTGGTGATCTATGGGAACCGGTGCTTTCAACATGGTAACGCCTATGTCCAGCAGTGGACAAGAAGTGGCTAATTAAGCAAAGTAAGTTATTTGGTGAGTGCTGTTTTTGTGTGAATCAAATGAATTCGAATGCGAGCTTGGTTGCAGAGTGAGAGGGCTCTTGAGGTGCGAATGTAAATATTCTTTAAAATCAAAATCTGTTCAGGAAGGGCTATGGCTCTGCAGTGCCCTTGCGGTGAACTCACAAAATGGCACTAAAAATATTGTCAAATTATTATTGTAGAACACTCTTGGAGGAAACAAAAGAATGGACTGCCTCAAGGAAGCGTTTTGGCTCCTATCCTGTTTAATATATATACGAACGACCAACCACTTCCATCAGGCACACAATCATTTATATATGCGGACGATGTCGGACTGGCAACTCAAAATACATCGTTTGATGAAGTTGACCATACTTTAGAAAAAGGATTGAACCTGTTGTCCAAATACTACAAAGAAAACTACCTTAAACCTAACCCATCAAAAACCCAGGTCTCCTACTTCCATCTAAAGAATAAGTTTGCATCAAGGAAACCAGTAATCAGATGGGAAGACCAAGTGCTGCCTCCCAGCGATAACCCCAAATACCTGGGAGTTACCCTTGACCGGTCGCTCACATATAGAGCCCACTGCAACAACACAAAAATGAAAGTGGCTACCCGTAATAATCTACTCCGGAAGCTCGTGGGCACCAACTGGGGTGCGCAGCCACAAGTAATACGTGTAACTGCAATGGCTTTGTGTTTCTCAGCCGGAGAGTACGCAGCCCCGGTATGGGAACGCTCCGCACATGCGAAGCAAGTTGATGTCGCGCTGAATGATACCTGCCGTATTGTATCAGGATGCCTCAAGCCAACGCCCACGGGGAAGTTATATCCTCTTGCAGGCATAGCCCCACCCCACATCAGACGCAAAGTGGCTTCGAGAGTCGAGAGGCAGAAGGCTCTAACGTGCACACAGCACTGCATTTACGGAAGTGGCTTTTCATCACAGCAGCGCCTGAAGTCGAGACACAGCTTCCTTAGTTCGGTGCAGCCCTTGTCTTTGGATCCAGTGGCGGAGAGATTACAAATGTGGAAGGAGGAATGCCCGGAGAGCTTTGTGAAGCCTTCAGAGAGCCTACCTCCAGGAAAGAACCTCGAGTGGCCCGTATGGAGATCCATGAACAGATTGAGGACCAATGTTGGAAGAGCCCGGGCCAACATGCTGACCTGGGGATTTCTGGGACGGGAGGACTCTACACTATGTGAGTGTGGAGCTCAGCAAACAATGGAGCACCTGCGGTGTTGTCCCTCCTGTCCGACAAGCTGCTCCATGGATGATCTCTTTGCGGGAAACCAAAGAGCTGTAGACATTGCTCGTTACTGGGCCAATACGGTGTGAAGCTGACACGAAGAAGAAGAAGAAGAACACTCTTAAACAACTTTTCAGTACTTGAAGGTGACAGAAGTATTTGTTAATCCACTAACAGATCGTATGGAATACCTGTTCTCCAGTTTCTGGTCTACTGCTTGCGTAGCGCATGATTGGATACTCCCACAGCCTTGGCATTTCATATCGACGGTTAAAAGGAAATAGGGCATAAGCGACAACTAAATTGTTCAGGAGAGCAGTTTCAAGTTTGAGATTGCAGAAAAATGGCATAACTTTTTTATTCTTTATCATGTCATTAAAATCAAAAAAGCTATAAAATTTATAAAAATTAAGGCTTTTTTTATGTCACAAGCGCCTTTAGGACAAAAAAGGCCAAAATCTTGCCGGTTACACCAAAATCATACTTAGGCCATAAACCACAACAAAAAATCATCGCAGAGCTATGGGAGTTAGCACATCAGTAAGAGTGGATTTTTTTTAGTAGGATAGCATTCATAACTCATTTCTGACCAATACGTCGCTTATGCCCTACTTCTTTTTAACCATCGATATGTGCACGACAATATAAGGTTCCTAGGACAGCTTTGCAATATTGTATCTAAATCTAAGCAGCAAAGATATGTATCATTTGAGATTCATATTAAATGCATTCCCACAAGCAGACACGCATAATTTCGCTTTCACACATGCCGCATGTGGACCTACAATATAAAAACCCAATCTCAAATGAACATAAGCCCTGCAACTCTTGCCGACCTTCCCTGAAACAGGGGTGACATTGGAAAAGTGAACCATTTTTTACAGTATGGTATCATAATAAAAAACAAATATGTGTGTAAGAGTATGTATTATGTACAAATTTAATATGAAAAACTGGTACAGTATCTACAAAAGTATAACATTTTATTGTTAACCTAGATCTAGGGTTCAAAAAGCTCAAGACAGATGGATGGAGAGATATGGGGGAGGCCTATGTCCAGCAGTGGATGGAGATGGCTGTATAAGAAGAAGAAGAAGATCTAGGGTGACACAAGACAAAATATTTGCATGCAAATATTTTATTAATGTTATTATCAAATATTTTATATGTTATTTTTTTACATGCAAAATATTTTTCAAATATCAAAAACAGTAAGTGCTGGAATGTTCCAGATCAGATTGATCAGGAGCATCAGGAGATGCTTGCCAGTCGAGGAAACCAAGGCTCTTGTTGCTGCATTTGTGCTCTCCCGGCTTGATTACTGTAATGGGATATACAGTGGCTTGCCACTTGTACAGCTGGGCAGACTTCAATCTGTGCTTAATGCTGCGGCACGTTTGATCTGTAATTTAAAAATTACTGAGCACATCACACCCTCACTCAGGGATCAGCTTCATTGGCTGAAAATAAAGGAGAGGGTGGAGTACAAGGTCTGCTTAACTGTATTTAAGTCCTCGCAGAACATTGCGCCACTGTATATCTCAGAGCTATGTGTGGGGGACACAGTAGAGGGTAGGCGGGGTACTCTGAGGTCTGCATGCAGTACTGCTGTGAATAGATTCAGGGTTCCCTGCAGAAGCAACATGGCCAATTATTTAGATCGTGCTTTTTGCATTGCTGGCCCTCTGCTGTGGAATGCCTTACCACACGAGCTGAGAGCTGAGGAGAGTACAAGTGCATTTAAGTCAGGATTGAAGACATGCTTGTTCGGGAGGGGCTATGGCTCTGCAGTGCCCTTGCAGTGAATTCACAAAACGGCACTAAAAATATTGTCAATTTATTATTATTATTAAAAAGTGTCGCTGGTATGGTCGAGCGGATAAGACGTCGGCACTCGAATTTGCATTATTGAAGCAAGGCCCCCTTACCTGTAAAAATAAATAGGTTCCACGAAACCCTAATCCAGTTTTTTTATACAGAAGACTAAGTCATAACTCATTAAAGATTCATCGTAATCGGTTCAATAGTTTAAGAGTTCATGCAGGACAAACAAACATACATCCGTTTGATTTAATATATTAGAAGATAGTTGTACATTCTTCGTCGTGATGTTATATCCTTCTCCTTCGGCTGGGAGGAGTGACGGTGTCTTCAGGCTTCAGAGATCCCCTCAGAGGTCTCTTGACTCCTCGCTTGGATGCGGAGCCTTCATCGGAATTCTCCGCTGACCTCTCGGACGCCAGCTGCTTTTCCAGGGTAGCTGCGTAAAATTAAAACACACTACATTAATAAAATGCGTATTTGTCAGTCGTAATTTAGTCGAAGTGGTGGTCTTGCTATATCGAATGTCTATCCCGAAAAATGCTTCGGATCTCTTGGCGTGATCGAGTCACCAATGAAGAAGTCCTTCAACGAATGCGCGCTACAAAAGAGCTCCTGCCTACCATTAAGCAGAGAAAGCTAATGTACTTCGGTCACATTATGAGAAATGAGAAGTACCGTCTCCTTCATCTTATCATTCAGGGTAAGATTGAGGGGAGAAGATCTTAGGGACGCCGAAGGACATCGTGGCTGAAGAACCTGCGACAGTGGTTCGGCAGAAGCACCAAGCCCCTGTTTCGAGCCGCAGCATCAAAAATCAAAATAGCTATGATGATCGCCGATCTTCGTTAGAAGTGGCACAAGAAGAAGGTGGTCTTGCTGGTGCTGCTGCTACTGTTGTTGTGGTGCTGGACTTGGTGGAGCTCCTCGCTGCTATGTTACATGTGATATACCTGCTAGGGATGGTCTCCCCACACTCTTGGGGATCTTCCCCTCCTTGGGAGTGGGGGTCTTGCTGGTGGCTGGAGGTGCTGCTACTGTTGCCGTGGTGCTGGACTTGGTGGAGCTCCCGCCCTCCTTGCTGCTGGCGTTGGAATCTTTAGAGTCACGTCGGGGGTCTATCTTACCTGAAAAATGTTATACATTCTTTGTTACGGTTTGGTATTGCTTTAGGCATCAACTGTTTGTTGTTGTCTAAATGTATAAAAATCATTACTGTAACTGTAACTCTGTCATCATTCCAATAGGGGTGGCCAGAGAATCTGCAGATTTGCCTCCATTTTTTCCTATCCTTCCGTACTCCATTCCTCTTTCAATTCATTCATATTCACCACCTTTTGTTTGCATTTTCTTCTTTTACTTCCACTTTGTATATCCCATTCTTTCGCAATCTCCTCAATCTGATCACTCCATACTTTTTCAAATGTCCTTTCCCTCTTTTTCCTTTCACACTTCCAATGTGCTATAAAAATAATATTATCTTGAACCAAATATCCGTTGTTGAAAGAACTACATTGGCTTGACAGTTCCGCGCTAAGGAAATCAGAACGCCTGAAAAATACGCTGAGGAGGCCCATCGCAGATAATGGGCGAAACGTCCGGAAAAAAGTGTAACAAAAAGTGTAACAAACTTCCGATAGAACATGGCTACACAACCCGAGAAAATTTTTAAGATTGTGTCAAGTGCCGGCCGTGAAAGCCTTAATGTACAATTACATTGGCTTCGTTTTCCTGAGAGGGTGGTCTACTGTGTGTGTTTGATGGTATTTAAAGCCCTAATTGTAGATTTAGATAGATAGATAGATAGATAGATAGATAAAGATGAACTTTCAGTGGACTTGTCTCAACAATCACATTCTACACAATCTGAGCTAAGAAAAAACTTAAAACATAATAATTTGAGAGTTCATTCAAATATATTATAAAAATCAATATCAAATTTTCATGATGGGCATTGCTCCAGTACGGATACAAACATTGTTCATGTGAAATTACCACAAACAAGGCATCCTAGTTGATTTGGGATACAAATATTTCATCCACAACGATGACAATGCAGTAAAAAATACTCACTGCTATTTGGAGTCTCTGGTAGAACGGTTGGGGCAACACTGGTATTGGCTGCTTCTTTAGTTTGAGTCTGAGTCTTGGGTGTCTTTTCAACGGACTCTTTCTTGGCTGAAAAAACATTTGACATATAATCAGAACATGATAATAAATTATATTTACTTAAAAATGGTCACAACATATAAAAGAATAAACAAAAATTCAAACAAATAGAAAATTTAGATTTTTTATTTTTCATGAAGTTGAAATTTTTTTGTGTTTTCTCTTTTAAAAAATAGGAAAAAAGGTGCATTTCTCTGAGAAACCCATGTTAGCTTAATACGTCACTTATTCACTTTTACCTTTAAAGTATCAATATTTGTAAGGGTTTTTTTTAAACACATGGAATATTCAAAGGAAAAAGGGCATTGACTTATATGTATAGTTTATATTAATTTATGTTAATGTTTCAAATAATTACATAATTAAATATATTAGAATGCTGTTAGAATATTTTAAGAAAATGAATGATTGTTCCCTCCACCTGAATTGACAGTGTTAGCGTGGACACAAACCTTTAGCGGTGGTTTCCTTGCTGCCAGCTCCTCTAGACACTGATCTGGGAGTGAACTGATTCCGGGGACTGGCTGAACGCTCTATAAAACATAGATGGCAGTGCACTCAATGTAGTATAACCAATCAAATTTAATAACCTACTTTTATAGTTATATTTCTGATCAAAATATGGCTTTAATGTCAACAATTTTCAAACACCTAAATAATAAGATATTTGTTAAGTGTAGGTACATCACTATAATATATTATCTGCGATCTAAGTTGCAAAGATATACTATCATTTAAGGTTAATACTTAATGCACGTCCAAACGCAGATACATCTTAGTTTGCGATTAAACGTGCTGCGTGAGCACTCACAAAATAAACTAAATCTCACATGAACAAAACTTGCAGCTCTTGTCGCCTTTCCCTGCAACTGGAAAGAGTGAACAAAGTTTTTACAGCACGGGGATCAGCCTCATATCAACCTATTAGTCAAGGGACCAAACATTAATGACTTTAGTTATTTTTTTCAAGATTTTTCAAATATTATTATACAGGGTACCACTCAGCCTGTTTGAATGGGAAGTGAGCAGGCAAGTGAGCAAGGCAGGATGTAAACACGCTCCTACTGCTCATGGTACTTTTGCTGCCCAGTGAATTTAGTCTGTTATTTCGGAGTGATTAAATAATTTACAGCGAAAATAATTTCCTGCTCCATAGATGGGGATTAGCTTCATCTCCAGGATGTGACTGTGGGGCGGAGAGCAAGACTGTCCGGCACATAGTGGAGAAGTGCCCCATCAAAAGACACTCTTCTGGCCTGAAAGAACTCCATGAAGCCACGCCAGGAGCAGGGAAGTGGATGGAGGGCTTGGATATACTTCTATATTGCGGCCCAATGGCCAAGGAATTAGTTACAAAATACAAATAGTAAAGTAAGTAAGAGAATCATGTTTATTTTTCATGTTTTTATGTGAAAATGAAATAAATACATACCTACAGGTAAATGGCATGTTAATTGTATGAAATAAAAAGCATTAAATTGTTAGATACAAATAAGATAATTTCTAGTTTATCATGGAACAGAGAGCAATGAGAATTTTATAAAACAGATATCTTAAAAAAAAAATCCAATACAACAGACACAGCATGTTCTACCCGGTCTATAATTTAGCGGTTAGCGCTTCAGGGCTAGTGAATGGAAGGTTGTGGGTTCAAATCCTGGCAGAGCACATTTATATTTTCAAATATGCTCCTCCCTGGGTTGAGCGTCGTTTCAGCGCCCTTGGAGTGACTACATCACGAAACAGCGCTAGATTAGAGCGAGGATTAGATTCCCACCAAAGTGTCAAAAATGATTTCCCATTATGCTATATATTTCAAGCCCAAAATAAATACCAACGAGGTGTACTCAGCCTTCACGAGAAATGAGAACCAGCCCATCCGGGAGTTGGGAATCCCCCACTTCGACTGATAGTGATTGGTTTGAAGCTGGCCCCCTTACCCGTAAAAATGAATAGGTGCCGAATCCCCAATTGCGACCCCTTTGGGGATAACGCAGACAAGAATTTAACCTATATGTGTAGCTTTGGCACAATTTTTTTAAGTCACCATTAAGAATTTCATTCATTATTTATTCAAATTATCTAATCTAAGTTGCAAAGATATGTAACATTGGGGATTCACATTACATGCATTCACAGAAAGGTATTGCTCATTTGAACCAACAACATACACCCTGCAACTCTTGCCGATCTTCCCTGAAACAGAGGTGATGTTGGCAAAGTATAAGCTATACGACCAACCTATTACGGAATATAAACAATAAAAACACTAATTTCATTTTTAAGATATTTATCTGACCTTCAATATCTTCGGGCAGAGGCAGCTGATCCTTGATTTTCTGCTTCAGCAAACTTCCGTACTCATTCTCCGGCAGTGTGAAATCCTTGTCATCGTTGGGGAACGGGATCCCCTCTATCTCATCCAGGATCTTGAGGTTGTACATGGTCTCCAGCTTGCTCCAAATCACCTCGGTGGGAATCTCCTTGTTGATGAAGTTGGAGAATTTATCACTTATGGCCACCATGTGGAAATACTTGTTAATACCTGAAATGTAAACAAATAAATAAATCTTAAGTTTATAATAATATTTTAAAATCTATAATCTAGATTTCTCTGTCAGGTAAGGTCGGCAGAAGTTTGTTCATTTGAGGTTTGGATTTTATTTGTAAGTACACATTCAGCATTTGTAAACGCAAACTACACGTGTCTGTTTGTGGGCATACATTTGATGTGAGCTTTTAATGTTAATATATCTTTGCGAAATTAGATTATAGATAAGTTGAAAAGATATATTAATATTCAAAGCTCATATCAAATGCATTCCCACAAACAGACACGTATAAGTTCGCACTTAAACATGCCGCATGTGAACCTACAATATAAAACCCAATCTCAAATGAACATGAGCCCCGCAACTCTTGCCGACCTTCCCTGAAACGGGGATGGCATTGGCAAAGTGAACCATTTTTTACAGTGTGGGTGGTCAGCCTCATACCAACCTATAAGTCAAGGAATGATAATAATGATCATATTAATTATAGTAATATTAGGATGATTTATTTGGAGAGCGCTGTTTTAGTGTGTATCACACCTCAAGAGCCTTAACTGCGTGCTTGGTCGTCGCTGTAGAAGACAAGCCCCAGATAAGCAAGACCCAGTTGCTGTAAGGATGGATGGACCTTTGGTGACCGGTCTTTGGTAAATTTGGAGTTCTCAACAACGCAACTAAACTACCTACTTACAAGCTATCAAAGGGAAAAAATATTTAGAATCGAAATTTTCAAAAATGAGTCAGACTAATAGGCTGGTATGAGGCTGACCTCATACGCTGAAAAGAAATTGGTTCACTTTTAGCAATGCCACCCTGTTCGGCTGAATCAAGGAAAGTCAGCAGGAGTTGCAATGTTTATGTTCATTTGAGGTTATTTTATAAGAACAGATGCAGCATGTGTAAGCGCGAACTTAGTTTAACTCTCCACTTTTCAAATACGAGTCTTCAGAGTTAACCACTAGACTGCGCCCAGTCCATAAGAATGAATTTTGAAATTTTTAAAAAAGAACACTTGTGAAGTTTAGTGATTTTGTATTTTACCTGCAGGCTTGTTCCCAATCATGGAATGGAATAAAAATGTCTCATTCTCAACGGTCCATTCAAATTCTTCACTATTTTCAACGTCTGACTTTTCTCCGGGAGGCATTTTAATATAAATTTAAAAAATAAATCATTAAAATTACAACAAGCAAGCCGCCAATATTTTATGAACTGTCAAATTTATTTTGAAATGTCTTGTCTATGGGGTCAGTGCTGTAAACATGTGAATAAGAACTGTCAAAAAATAATACCTACCAACAAAAGTCTTTTATGTAAAACTTGTAGCAATTCTGCATAGATGTCTATATATTTCTGTGGCTAACATTTTTAGCGGTAATTTCAAATTAATAAAAGTATCCTTGATCCCTTTTGATATTTGGTGGAAAGCCAAGTTGATAAAACATTTACGATCTAAATCAGAGGGCAAGGGTTCAATTCCTACCTCAGATTTCAGGGATGATTTACCATGGCAGTGCTTACTTTTAAAAGATGGGGCAAAAAGTTAAATCTCTAGTAATATATTATAATAGATAACTATAATATGAGATAATAGTTTTTTTTATAAAATTAAAATTTTGCATAGGTACACGTGTAATTTAAAATAAAGTCTACATAATTAAGATGTGGGGTCATACGGCCGGGTTGCTACGTAAGCCCGTCGAGAAAGAAACAAATAAAGAACACTCTTTCCGATTCCAAGCTAAAACATTTAATTTCAAATTCACAAAATAACTGAGCGGCAAAATGTCAAAGGCGCCAACATTTTTAATGCTTTATGGCGGCTGTCATTCTGGATAATAAAGCACATAGATAAAGGAAATAGCAAGTATAGCATCTGTAGGTTTTAGTGTTGCAAAGGTCACCATGTTGCGATAGGGGATAATAAATTTACCAAAATACCTACCAGCATGTGAGACTGCTTTTTGTGAAAAAAATATACAAGGAAGGTAAACAGACACATTTTTCAATTCAATTAGGCTGTTTGTTTTTTTTTTTTTAAGAATCCTGTGCGGGAAGCTCCCCAATTCTTGAGAGTCTTGGAAGTCTATAGTCACCCTGGAAGGGTGCCGCAGAGGTGTTGCTTGAGTTCTTGGTTCTGTCGTGAGGCGCTGCAAGGAAGTGGTGATTGATGTTGGTTTTGAATAAAACCGGATAAAATTGAGAAGGGAACACAGACACTGGAGCGCTGTTGTTGTGTGTATCACACCTCAAGCAAGACCCAGTTGCTGTAAGGCTGGATGGACCTTTTGATGACCGGTCTTTGATAAAGGTTTATGAATTTTTCAACTCAGCGAAGAGCACATTCGAAATATAAATGGTATATTTTTGTGCTCCGCCGGGATTCATACCCACAACCTTCCATTTACGAGTCCGAAGTGTTACCACTCGACTACGGAGCGGTCGCATAATGGCATAGTTCACATTTTCGTGTTTTTTTTAATTGTCTGTTTCACCGATCCAAAGATTTGTAACGCGTGCACACAAAGCTCGCGCAGACGTGAAATTCAATGGTACTAACTTTCTTGGAAAGATTTCGTAGTTTCACCCAAATAATTTTTGTTTACAACGAAATGCCACTGTGAAGATTTGGGTTGTCTTTCTAACTAAAGACATGAAATGGGAATAGTGAATTTTTTGTGCTCCGCCGGGATTCGAACCCACAATGTTTCATTTACGAGTCAGAAGTTCCTTGACTTATAGGTTGGTATGTGGCTATGACCACCCATGCTATAAAAATGATTCATTTTACCAATGTCACCCCTGTCTCAGGGAAGGACGGCAAAAGTTGCAGGGTGTATGTCCATTTAAAATTTAATTTTTATGTTGTAAGTTCACATGCGGCATGTGAACTTACAACATAAAAATGTGCAATGCACATGCACATGCGGCATGCACAATGCACATGCGGCATGTGCAAGCGCGAACTTGTACGCATATAATGTGAATCTCCAATGTAACATATCTTTGCAACTTAAATTATACCTATTAGATTAGAAGTGTAAACCACTAGACTGCGGACCGGTCATTATTCTTCCAATTAAAAAATATTTGTATGCCTTTTCCCTAGCAACCCAGCCGGGTGACGAGTGACGACATAAGCTTGTCTATGACAATTCACGTACGGACCTAACTCTTTATTTTTCAGTTTATTGGCTGTACCCTGAGTACGAGTTGCAAAACTTGAGTAAAGTAATGTTTCCGGAAAGTATTAAAGATTGGTTTCCCCCAAAATCTGCCGTTTTTGTTTGTTTAAACTTGATTTTCTTCATCACTGTAACTCTTTTGCTAAGACAATAAAGTGTAAGAAACAAAAACAGAAGATTTTGGAGAAAATCAATCTTTAATACTTTCCGTAAACTTTACTTTACTCAAGTTTTGCAACTCGTTTTAAGGGTACTGTTATGCAGTAGGTATACTCACATGTTTTATTGTCACTATTATAAGAAGGTAGCTTGTAGTTACTAACCTAATTGAAAATCCCTAATTGTAGCGTTGACGAAAAACCAATTACTCGCATTTAATTGTATTGTCTTGTTAAAAAAACAACAAAGGCTGTCAGAAAAAGGAACATGGCGTAGGTAGACACATAGGTATGTTAGGAACTATTAAATTCAATTATAGTGTCACAAATACAAAAGTAGCTACATGTACACGGGCCTGAATTAATGACGGTTTGACTAGTCGCTGCCTTAGTTCTTGTTTATCGTATACGCCATTGAGAAAATTTTACATTAGCAATGTTTGCATGTGTATAGGTACTGGACCGATGTGTCTTATGAAAACAAGTAAATTATTTAAAAAATATTTAAAAGAACTCTCGTATTATCGAGTTTTACGTTTTTTTTTAGCTCAGATTGTGTAGAATTTGATTCATAAGGCAACTGCATGAAAAAGTCATATTTGACAAGATTGGCGTATACGATAAACAAGAACTGGGAGAGCGTAGTGACACCGCATCAGGGCCCCCGAATCCACTAGTACTGGAGATTAATCGAGTAAAACCAAATGGTTCACTCTGTAACTTCTGTATTGGTGGCTTCACGGCTTGGGTGTTAATGAATCACTGATCATGCGCAGAACCGTAGCCCATATTTATGTATGACCAAGGCATAATCACGCATGTTCCAGACCATACGGGACAACGCTCGAATGAATGTTTCCAGAGAGTACGAGGAGTCCCAAAATTTTAAAGTGTCAAAGACTTACGTCTATACACACACATATAAAACGCAACTACGCAACTAAGCTACACATACAGTGTAACTTCTTGCCGTGTTATCCCCGAAGGGGTCGCATGTGGCGAGTTGAACCTATTTATTTTTACAGGTAAGGGGGCCGGCCTTACGCCAACCACTTCAGTTGAAGTGGAGGTTTCCCAGCTCCCGAGAGTGCTGGTACTCATTTCTTGTGAAGGCTGAGTGAACCTTGCCGGTATTTTATTTTGGGGTCTGAAATAAACACCGAAACGGGAAATCATTTCTGACACCCTCGGTGGGATTCGAACCCGAGCTTTCGGCATGGAATGCAAGCACTCTACCACCTGAGCTATCGACCGGACAATAGTATATATATGCTTGATTTTCTGGTTCCGGGTTTGTATTTGAATTTGGGCTGTATATGAATATTATGCTGTATATGTTTATATATGAATTTGGGCTGTATATGAATAGTATATATAGTAAATAAATACGCCTAGACACACAATCATAAAAACTCATAGTCATGAACTTATACTTTAGTAACAGTATTTTTTTATTTCGTTCCTGAATCTGCATAGTCTAAGGACAGAATATGCTGAAGGTGGTAAAGATTCAACTGTGACCTTCCTTCCTTTAATGGGGCTTCCACACGCTTGCCAACCCATCACAAGTCAAGCGCACAGTGTGTCGTCTAGAACATGCTAGCTGGACAAAATTAGTCCATTAGACAAAATTTTGTCCAGCTAGCATGTTCTACACTGTGCGCTTGACTTGTGATGGGTTGGCAAGCGTGTGGAAGCCCCATAAGAGGTCTATTTATCCACTTTAGGGTGACGCTAATATCGATTTGAATACAGGATCAAATATCTCGCTGATTTAATCAAACCAGTCACCCTCGGCAAAAAAAGCCTAACAACAATCAAGGATTGAAGAACCTATAAGAAGAGTTAACACAATGTTTGGAGAGCGTGCATTTGCAGTTGCTGGCCCTCTGGCCTGGAACCACCTGCCACATCATGTGATAGAGCTAGAGGACCATGGAAAGTTCCGGAATGCACTGAAGACAAGCAAATTTCTGTCAACGTTTGCACCAGCGCCCTTGGAGTGACTACATCACGAAACGGCGATATTAAGAAATCATCAACTCATCATCATCATCATCATCAGGATCCTCATTGGTTGTATCCGGCTGGAGGATGGCTTGGCTAGCCAGATATAAAATAATAGTTGCGTATAATATCGATGAAAGTATGTATCAACGCCATAAGCTAGTTTTTACTCCTCTGTAGGTATAATAACTCAATGGTTAGTACAGTATTTTAGTCAACAAAACATATCGACGGTTAGGTCAAAAATGAGTTATGAATGCTATCCTACTTGAAATTTTCCGCTCTTTCTAATGCGCTAACTCTCATAGCTCTACGAAGATTTTTGTGTTGTTTATGCCCAAGCAAACAACTGCGTTTTCGTAAGTATGCTTTTGGTGTAACCGACAAGATTTTGTCCTTTTTGTCCTAAAGGCGCTTGTGACATAAAATAAATCGTAGAACCACATTAATAGGAATGCCAATAAATGCCTTTTTTTTTTTATTTTTTTTTATTTTAGAGCTGTTTTAATTTTAACGATATCTAATCTAATCTAATCTAATCTAGATCTAAATCTAAGTTGCAAAGATATGTATTATTGAGATTCATATTAAATGCATTTGCATTCACACAAGCAGACACGCATAATTTCGCGCTCACACAGCCGCATGTGGACCTACAATATAAAAACCCGAATCTCAAATGAACAAACAACCTGCAACTCCTGCCAACCTTCCATGAAACAGGGATGACATTGGCAAAGTGAACCATTTTTTACATATTATGATAACAAATTTAAAAAATTATCCCATTTTACCGCAATCTCAATCTTTAAACTGCTCTCCTGAACAATTTAGTTCATGTCGCTTATGCTGCCGCTACTGCCTTTTTACCGTCGACATATAAATGTATTTTTTTAGTTTTCCAGATGCGTAGATAGTAAATGGTGTGTAATATGGTAATGACATGTTTGTTTTTTTATGAAAGTACAGTGGATTGTGTTACAGAGACCTTGTGACACAAAAAAGAAACAATGCAAGCAAACTTTAAAACACTTATTCTTTTGTAAAGACTGTAAAAGAGAAACAACATCGTCTTAATGATGTCACTGGCTTTGTATACATTAAATTATCATTTCGCCACCATAAAAGTAAAACTGAATGAGTGACATATTAAGCTAGCATGGGTTTCTCAGATAAATGCACCTTTTTCCCTATTTTCTACGAGAGACAACATTACTAAAGTGTGAAAATCCTGTAGTTTGGAAGTTTGCCGTGAGCACTTCCTTATAATAAGTTCACTTATTAGTTATTATGAGAAGTTACACACAATAAAATGTTTTATCCACAATTTCTCATATCAGTGAATCAGCAGTTATTCGGTTTTAGGTAGTCAGGCTTACAGGCATTTTATTTTGGGTTTGAAATAAATATCGAACCTACTGTCTAAAATTTGAAATAAACCCTCAGCCTTTCTCAGTCTACTCCTGGACGTGAGCCTCCTCTAATCCTCTCCATGTTTGTCTATCGGCTGCTGTGTTCAGCCATCCTCTGCCTGCAGTTCTCTTGATGTCGTCCAGCCACCTCAGTTAGGGTCTTGGGTCGCCACTCGACGATCCTTTTCATCCACGTGTCATGGTCCTGCATTGCGACGTGACCAGCCACTTTAAGCAGGCCCCTCGCTGTATGACATCAGTGACACCAGTGCATCTACGGATCTCCTGGTTTGGAACCCTGTCTCTGAGACTGATTTCCAGCATCCTCCTTTCAATGGCTCTTTGGCACGTCCTCAGTCTGTTGGCGCTGTACTGAGTGAGCACTTTTGTTTCCAAGCCATAGGTGGATACTGGAAGCACGCATGACTCAAAGACGTTTCGTGTCAGGTTCACAGGCATTTTCATTGTCCGGTCGATAGCTCAGGTGGTAGAGTGCTTGCATTCCATGCAGAAAGCTCGGGTTCGAATCCCACCGAGGGTGTCAGAAATGATTTCCCGTTTCGGTGTTTATTTCAAACCCCAAAATAAAATACCGGCAAGGTTTACTCAGCCTTCACAAGAAATGAGTACCAGCACTCTCGGGAGCTGGGAAACCTCCACTTCAAGACCGGCCGGCCCCCTTACCTGTAAAAATACATAGGTTCAACTCGCCACATGCGACCCCTTCGGGGATAACGCGGCAAGAAGTTACACTATATGTGTAGCTTAGTTGCGTTGCGTTTTTTCGTGTCGTTGAAGATGTAGCCTAGATTTCCAAAAGCTGTTCGTGTCAGAGCTATCCTTCTGGTGATTTAGGTTGCTTGATTTTTATTACCTAGTTTTTAGTCTTCAGTCTGTTGGCGCTGCAGCTGTAGGTACTGAGTGAGCCCTTTAATGCCTTGTTTGGTGAGCCCCTCAATTTGTATTGTTTCTCATCAATTTAAGTCGATATTTCTCAGTGTTTCCAGTGTTGTCGTAAAGGCAATTGAACAAGACGTCAATTGGAAATCTCGCGGATTTGCATGCGCCGCGCTTTGCACATAAAATTTGCATGATTTGGTCGGCTGACCTATTCTCGTAGATCTGATGACATAACACAAGAATGGTGAACATAAATTAAAACAGATAAACGCGTATATTCTGAGAATTTATTTGTTATGAGGACAAGGATTTAATCTTGTAAGATACATAAAATGTTTCGACACAAGTAAATTGCAAAAAAATTACAATAATAACACTTTGCTTGAATGGACTTTCTAAGAAGTATGATTGGGAAAAGACGGAGTGATAGAGTGAGGAATGATTTTGTAAGAGAAGAGTGTGGTGCAAGAGAAAGTGTGAAAGTGAAGATTAAAAGAAGTTTGTAAGAATGATTTGAACACATGGAGAGAATGAGTGATAAAAGTCTGACGAAGAGAGTACATATGTAGGTACGTTGCAAGAATAGATGGATGTCGTGGTATCAATGTATCAAATTTCTGAAGTAGCGAATGATTGGGATATCCAGAGAGCTTCTATGAAAAAGATTATGACTCTGGATGAAATAAAATATGTAAGGACTAATCTGTAATGTTGATTTTTAATGTTGGCGGCTTATTCATTCATAATTTTATTTTATTCCCATCGACTTTTTTATGTAGGTACTTCTTTTTAAGGTTTTGTTTTTTTTTGTTTACCTGAATGTTATTTATTATTTGTATTCCTTGACTTGACTTATATTTTGGTATAAAGCTGACCACCTAAACAACAAAAAATATCTAACTTTGCCTATGTCACCCCTGTTTCAGAAAAGGTCAACAAAAGTGTCAGGATAAAGCTATTTTTTGTTTAACGTAGTTTATTTTCACAATAATATTTAATATCTCGAGTACTTTCGACCTTCAATATTCAGGCCATTATCAAGAGTGATGTATAAAAAATTTAAAATTATTAAGAACAAACCATAGATCAAAATTATATAAATTCAAATAAATAGGTAGGTATAGGTACAATAAATATGAACTTAATTAAAATTAAAAACAACAGTCAAAAATTAAAAGAAAGAAAACATAAAATAATATTTAATAATTACAATAAATTAATTCAAACATCCGAGGGTCAAAAAATAAATAAAATAAAATAAAATATTTAAAGCACAAATAAAATTATTGAGTCAACACAAAAAGACAAATAACAATAATAACAACAAAATGACAAAGAATAAAACCAAAATTAAGGGGATTGGGTTATGGCGGATTGCGGAGAGGAGCAATGAGCAGGGGGGAAGCTAGAGGGATTTGAATATTTACAATAGGGCCATTCTGCTTACATTTATGAATTTCAATTGTTTCTAGGGCATTTAGTTGCCTGTATTTACATTCCGAGTGCAGAACCCTTACATCGTCAATGCCAAAGGTATGGTCATTTTCGATGCAATGATCCGCCATTTCGGAATATGCAGACAGACCTCTAAATGCCCTATTGTGCTCCTTGAATCTTACATTAATTGATCTTGAGGTCTGTCCAACATACACAGAGTCGCAGTCTGCACACGAAATACTGTAAACTCCGCCACCATCCATGTTGCTGCTACTATCCTTGTGGTTGTAAATCATTTTGCCTAGGTTTTTATTAGTGTAGTAGGCACTATGAAATGTATTGTTTGTGAAATATTTAATTTTATCATTAACATTTCCAAGGTATAGTAACCTTCTCCATCCTCCAACTGGTCCACTATTGCAGTGTGGGTATATATACTTATTGTACATAGTTTTTCTTTTTTTGGAGTGGATAATGTTATCAATTATTGATGTGTCATAGCCATTGTTACTGGCTATGGTCTTTATTGTCCTTACTTCAATACCATATGCCTCTTTTCCAAGGGGTATTGTTAAAAGTCTATGTATCATCGAATGGAAAACTGCCATTTTGTGTGACAGTGGGTGGTTGGAGGATGCATGGATGATGGCATCTGTGTAAGTTGGTTTCCCGAAAATATGAAATGGAAATTTATTATTGGTTATAGTCATAGTCAAATCCAAGAAGTTAATTTTATTCTCTGTCGGGACTTCCATAGTGAATTGTAAGTTATTGTTAATTGAATTTAAGTATTCAAAAAAACCATCCAGCTGTCTGCGAGTACCTGTCCATACACACAGAATGTCGTCTACATATCTGTGGTAGGTAAATATACATTTTAATAATTGGTTTGCTGATTTAAACAAGTTATTTTCAAAGTGGTCCATGTATATTTCGGCAAATAAAGGAGAAAGCTGATTTCCCATAGGTAAAGAATTTTGTATTTGATAAAATTTACCATCGAATTTGAAGTAATTTTGATTCATACAAATCTGCGACAGATCTACAATTCGATTTTTGATAGTTGAACTAACGTCTGTCAAACTAAGCTTATCCTTTACCAAATCAATGACCTCATTGACTGGAACATTAGTAAAAAGATTTTTCACGTCAAATGAGACAAGAATGGAGTTTTTTGGGAGGGTAAGCTCAGTTAGTAATTTGGTTAGTTGGATGGAATTTTTAACACTATATGTAGGGGAAAACTCCGTCAGATCTACGATTTCTCGAAAGTACTCGAGATATTAGAAAATAAACTACGTTAAACAAAAAATAGCTTTATTTTAAAAAAATGAATTTTCACTGTGTGAATACACAAACCCTACAAAATCTAAAAGTGTCAGGGTTTATATTTATTTGAAGTTTGGATTTTAATTTGTAAGTACACATACAGCATTTGAAGGGCAAACTTACATATTTTGTCTCTTGGTTGGCATGCATCAATACGAATTTTCAAATGTTAGTAAGTATTTATTTTCAACTTAAATTATAGTTAAAATATTGTTAGAAATCTTTTTTTTTCTTCCAGAATTTCCATAATAAAACACGGCTCGATTGCTAACGAAAAGGCTTATTATTATTTAGTTCTTGTTTGCTAAGAATCCTAGTCACATAGACGTGTGGCGTTTACCCAGCGAGAGTTTATTTTACAAATTTGTGATCAGTCTATCGCGATGAAGGTTACATTTTAAAAAAGGTAGGTAGGTATTAAAAAAAAACAATTCAAAACAGTCTTCCTTTAACAAGAAAAATGTGTTTTTCTTTTGTTCTTTGAATGTCATAAATTGATGAAAAAATGTGTAATTTGATAAGAATAATAAAAGTGCAGCGAATATAACAATGGATTGGTATGTAATTGAAGCAAACACGACATGGTAATGTCTTCATTAACATATATTAATTTAATGCATCAATACACTGTTTGAATTTTTATTCTGTTGCAATTTTCACAAGTGAGAAGAGATCATCGATGAACAGGAAATATATAAATGGAACATCTGAGCCGTATTCTGTACCTACCAAGAAAGAGTGCGCCCTGTTCGTGACAGAACATCCCTGTGCGTGATGTCCTGTCATGTGTCGTTTTGCCACAGTGTCGTTCTGAAAGAATGTGATGAGATGGTTTGGGCATGTGGAAAGAATGAATGATGATAGACTGACAAAGTATGTATACTGAGGTAGTGTGAAAGAAAAAAGAGGTAAGGGACGACCGAGAAAAGTATATGGAGTGATCAGATTGAGGATATTGTGAAAGAATGGGATATACAAAGTGAGT
This sequence comes from Agapetus fuscipes, assembly GCA_951799405.1. NCBI lineage: Eukaryota > Metazoa > Arthropoda > Insecta > Trichoptera > Glossosomatidae > Agapetus > Agapetus fuscipes. The sequence continues at coordinate 2,063,550 of OX637352.1, read as the reverse complement.
TTAAAAGAAGAAAATGCATGAAAAGGTGATGGATACGATTTGATACGAATGAATTAAAAGAGGTATGTAAGGATAGGAAAAAATTGAGGCAGCTCTGCAGAGGCCCTGGCCACCCCTAGCGGAATGGCGACAGAGTTACAGTTACAGTCGTTCTAACATGGTACCCTGAATCACACTGTTTTTCAACATTTTTTGTTAACTACGTATCTTCTCTAACCAATTAAAATGTTAATTAAACTATTTTATTTGATTTTGTTTCCTCCCACGAATTAGCCGCTAAATTGATAATTTGAATAACCGGTTTGCTGTTATTTTTATGTAAATAAAAGCAAAGTAGGAGTTGGTGGTTTCCTTGGCTAACATCCCGACAAAAGAACGGTGAAAAAAAACATCTAATTTATATCAATGAAGATAGTGATGGACATAGTGCTGGACATATAATTTACATCAATGAGGATAGTGCTTTCCGGGATCTGTTGCCGACGTTGCCGTTGTCTGTGGGAGATGGAGCTTCCGAACGTTTCGCCCATGTCTGCGATGAGCTTCTTCGGATTGAAAGTGAAACGGAGTATGTAAGGACAGAAAGAAATAGCGGTTGATCTGTAATTCTGGCGGCTAGGACTACGGTTCCTCAATTTTTCCAATTTTTTTGTAAATTTTTAAATTAGAATTTTGTAAATTTCTAAAATGTTATTTGTTGTATATATTCCTTAACTTATAGGTTGGTATGCGGCTGACCACCCATACTGTAGAATATGGTTCACATTTCCAATGTCACCCCTGTTTCAGGTAAGGTCGGCGAGAGTTGCAGGGTGTATGTCCATTTGAGACTTGGTTTCTATATTGTAGGTTCACATGCGGCATACGCGAACTTGTACCTGTCTGCTTGTGAGAATGCATGTAATGTGAATCCCCGATATTACATATCTTTGCAACTTAGATTAGATTAGAAATGACTTTCGTCTTGCTTACGTCATTTTTAAGAGGACACTGTTACAAAACTATGACTAGTGAAATAAATTCTCAAATTTAATAAAAATAAAACTTTCTATGATTAAAATTAATAATACCTTCTCATGACAATAATTATTGTTTTTGTACAGCTAGCATTTCAAGCGTGGATAGGCAAAAATATGGATTCAAGATAGATCAGATATAAAACTATGTATATTTATCCTAAAACCTGCTCATTTTGCACCAATGGCGTCAATCTACGATTTTTTTGATAACGAGCTTAATAATAATTATAAGATAGAGAAGACAGCAAAGACCACCACGTCGCTTCCATAACTCGCCTTGAGAATGCTTTCTGCTCGTGAAAGCGAAACGTCGGTAGATAAAAAAAACCGCGAATGGACCTTGAGTCTAACCCGAAACAAATATTTGTATACTTTTTCCCTAGTAACTCGGCCATTTGACGCACGTTTTTTTTTCTTTGGTATTTTTTCTGAGTCCATATTATCTTAATCTTTAACAACAAGTACTTAAGTACTTGCATTCAGAACATAGTAAAAAAAAAACTCAATTAAAAAACTTATTTAATTAGGCTTTATTTTTTTTAACAGAATAAATTAATAGTCGGCTGTATATTTTTACCTACTTATTAAAAAACTAGACCTTCACACTATTTTGTTCTCATTTAAAAACCAAATTTTTGTATCAAGGCAGTAAAACAGTCTTAGACAAATAATATTAATAAAAACGAAAAAAAAAAAAAGTAATATGTTAATGTTGAGAATGCTGCCAGGTAAAGCAATAAATTTAATTTTCTACATTGATATTTTAATTGTACATTTAAATAACACACCCGTTTACCTTTCCGTAGCAAGGTTAGCGGAAAATGAATATTGAAACAACACGATTATTTCAAATGAAGCAAAATAAACGCCATTTTAAAAGTGAGATTAACCGTATAGACATATTTATACTAGAGACCCAGTAACCTATGGCCCGCGTTGTAAAAAAAAACTGGTTATGATCAATCAATTATTATTTATTACAATCTACACATGTAGTATTTTTTGCTGCGTCAAAAAAAAAACAATCGGCATTTTTTTTTGACAGTAGATAAAAAATGGCTGCTACCGTATGCGCGCGCAGTGCACTATTTGAATTTGGAATCAGCTGTTGTGCGCCGCTCTGCGGTCACAAAGCGAACTAAACCAGTCGCATCATGTCCGCCCACGAGTGCGTTGCGATACACATCTGTCAAACTTGACATTCAAATGCATAATTTTCGGCGTGCGTACACGTAAAAAAAACATAACCTGATTGTTAAGTATGTTCCACAAGTGATGTTTGTTTAATTATTTTATAGTGTTTCTTTCAAAATTGTCGCGCAGTGAAGCCTCAAAAGTTGGGAGTATTTTTGCGTTCGCATACGGTTTTAATAATTTCGATGGCACTGGAAAGCGGTGTGGTTTTTATCGATTTTCTCGGGAAATTCGCCGTGGCAAAAACAGTGCGTTCAATTATTTTGACATGCGATGTGTTGTATATATTGTGAAATGTTGAATATCTATTTTTGTTGTTGAAAAACGGGGGGGATTGAATTTGAAAAAAAAATGACGGCTTGTTCGCCGCCGCGGCTGTGTTTGATGAAATGATTTTGTGCCCTGGGTGCTTTTGATTTTTTTTTGTTTGTTTTATTTGTGTGGTGCTTTGAAGAATCATGGAATTTGAGAATGACTTCAGCCTCAAGGAGTGGGCTAAGGATAAACCCTTAAGCATCCTTCAGCTCGATCCGGCAGACAGAGCCGTTTTGAGGATAGCAGGTATTTGAACTTTCCTTATGTTTACATTCTGTTTGAGGATATTTCAAGGTATTCCCCAGAATCATACCGATTCCATGCTAAATATAAATAATTGAAAGCAATCAATAATTTTGCAATGTTTATGTAAAATTTTATTTTTGTAGGTTCAAGATTGACTAATAAAATTGTGATACAAATTGAAGTACCTGAATAAAATTGCCAATAACTTCTGATTCACTGATATGACGAATCGTGGATAAAACATTTTATTGTGAGTAACTGTACATAGTAAGTGAACTAATCATAAGGAAGTGCTCATGACAAACTTCTAAATTAAGGATTTTTACAGTTTTTTTAGTGTTTTCTCTCAGGTTAATGTATTCATCTGAGAAACCCATGTTAGCTTAACATTCCACTCATTCAGTTTTACCTTTAAATAAAGTATGTCTTAAGTATCTTTACGGGTTTTCAATAGAATCATTGCAGCCAACCCTTTACACATATTTACTATTCGAAAAATAAATGAAGTAGGTGTTTACTAATCACACACGTAAATTTTTGACAGTTGCATTTTGTACACACCATAAATATCTATGATGAAATGTCATCAACGGAGTACTGACATTCAAAATTTCCCTCGTCCATGTGACGTCATAACTCGTCCCAGACAAATCGTTCACACAACAGTTCGTCCACATGACTTTTGGGTCAAATCTATAACTATAAAGAAGGATGTATGTATGTATGTATGTATGTATGTATGTATGTATGTCCCCTATAGACTCATAAACCGCTCATCCGATTTTGACGAAATTTTCAGGAAACATGTAACATATTCTTAGAACGAATCCTGTGAAGTTTGATGGTGATCAAATAAACAGTGGTTCTCAATTCTCGATATTTCAGCAACGAGGTCGGTAAATTTTGAAACCACCCAATAGAAGAAGACCATTATATTCAACTACAATACATAATCTTAGTTGCAAATATACATTTACATTAAAGATTCATATAAAATGCATGCTCACAAATAGACACATGTAAGTTCACGCTTACAAATGCTGCATGTGTACCTACTCATAATTTAAAATCCAAATCTAAAATGAACAACCCAGTAACTTTTACTTTACGCCAACTTGAAATGGATGTTATTCAGCTCCTGAGTGGCTTGACACTCATTTCTTATGAAGGCTGAGTAAGCCTTGCCGGTATTTTATTTTGGGTTTAAAATAAACACTGAAACGGGAAATAATTTCTGACAACTTCGGTGGGATTCTAACTCGAGATCTCGGCATGGAATGCAATCTATCTATCTATATCTATAAAGAAGGATGTGTGTATGTATGTATGTATGTATGTATGTATGTATGTATGTATGTATGTATGTATGTATGTATGTATGAATGTATGTTCCCTATAGACTCATAAACCGCTCATCCGATTTTGACGAAATTTTCAGGAAACATGTAACATATTTTTAGAATGAATCCTGTGAAGTTTGATGGTGATCAAATAAACAGTGGTTCTCAATTCTCAATATTTCAGCAACGAGGTCGGTAAATTTTGAAACCACCCAATAGAAGAAGACCATTATATTCAACTACAATACATAATCTTAGTTGCAAATATACATTTACATTAAAGATTCATATAAAATGCATGCTCACAAGTAGACACATGTAAGTTCACGCTTACAAATGCTGCATGTGTACCTACTCATAATTTAAAATCCAAATCTAAAATGAACAACCCAGTAACTTTTAATTTACGCAAACTTGAAATGGATGTTATTCAGCTCCTGAGTGGCTTGACACTCATTTCTTATGAAGGCTGAGTAAGCCTTGCCGGTATTTTATTTTGGGTTAGAAATAAACACTGAAACGAGAAATAATTTCTGACAACTTCAGTGGGATTCTAACTCGAGATCTCGGCATGGAATGCAGTTACTCTACCAACTAAGCTATAGACCGGACTTTTTACAAATATGGTGGATCGATATCGGTTTGGTTAGGGGTAAGCAACCTGCGGCTCACCAGCCACATGCGGCTCTTTGGATGTGAAGTTACGGCTCTTTAGCTTCATACGCAAATATAAAAAAACACAGAATTATACTTCTGATCGAAAAAAACTAAATCGTTCTGAATCGATTAACGATCTCTCCGCTACTTGTACTCGCTTTTCACCCCCCACCCTCCCCCCGCCCCATCGACGCTATTTATTGTTGGCAAAAAAACATTTGTGGCTCTTTACAAATCCAAATCCAAAATAAGATATGTATCATTTGAGATTCACATCAAATGCATTCCCATAAGCAGACACGCATAATTTCGCGCTCACACATACCGCATGTGGAACTACAATATAAAAACCCAATCTTAAATGAACATAAGCCCTGCAACTCTTGCCGACCTTCCCTGAAACAGGGGCGACATTGGCAAAGTGAACCATTTTTTACAGTATGGGTGGTCAGCCTCATACCAACCTATAAGTCAAGGAAAAACTTTGAAATTTGTAAATTGTAATTTTTGGCTCTTCCGACTCAAAAGGTTGCCGACCCCTGGCCTAGACAAAAGTTCCAAATTAAAAAATGTTATTCAAGTATTCCAAGTTGAATTTTAGAAATGTAAGAAAGCTTTTATATCCCGCACTTATAAAAAATACGATAAACGAAAGTTCGTAGGTCACAACTAGAAGACCATATTGAAATATATTATTATTATTAAAACCTTTTATTGAAACATACTTTTAATTAAAATATACATAATATAGTTGTTTTTTCAAAAAACGCATTTCTGTAAAATTATATACTCACCACAAATTTAAAGATCGTTTTTTTCTCGGCGGTTAAACGTCTTTATTCTATGTGACAATGGTCCAAAGCAACCAAAATAAACAAAATGTTTGCCTTTTACCTAACCCGGCCGTGCGACTTACAATTTTGTTGTCAATAGAAAATGTTCCGTGTGCACTACCTAAAACTTTCACTTATTGAAATAATGGATAGAGCACATCTTAAATGTGGGGAAAAAATGTGAATTCACTTGGCCGGGATAAAGACAGGACAGGGAGTCAAAAATTCAACATAAATTAAACACTTTTATGGAGATAGTTGAAAAAACACTTAAGTGCATCATATTGTATGAAGCATTTTCCCCAACTGCATACGTTTCACAGTGCGGTTACATTGAAAAATATTCCTGATTGTTTGGAATACATTTATTTCTTCACTTTGCTCAAAGAGTATAGTGATTTTTATAGATTAGTTCTTTAATTGTATGATTATAAAATTTAATTTATTGGATTAAAATAAAAAACTTATTTGTTACAATTCACATGAGCTTTTATTATTTTTTTTTTTTAAACACTACCGGTTTCGGGAGAAGCAATACCTCCCATCTTCAGGTGTAAATATAAACTGGGAACCTGAAGATGGGAGGTATTGCTTCTCCCGAAACCGGTAGTGTTTAAAAAATAATAAAAGCTCATGTGAATTGTAACAAATAAGTTTTTTATTTTTTTTTTATTTTAATCTATTAAAATGAACTTTCACGAAGTAACTGCCAAAAACCTAGATAATTTAATTTATTGTTTATATTATTTTCTTGTATAGGTCAATATGCATCTGACCAACTATAAATATAAAATGGTTCACTCTGCCAATGTCACCCCTGTTTCAGGGAAGGTCAGCAAAGAGTTGCAGGGTGTATGTTCATTTGAGATTTGGGTTTTTATGTTGTAGGTTCACACGTAGAATGTGCAAGTGTGAACTTATACGTGTCTGCTTGTGGGCATGCACTTAATGTGAATTCCAAATGTAACAATTATATCCATGCAACTTAAAATAGATTAGATGAGTGACGTTACATAGCCGATTTTTTTATCTTAAATATAAATGGAGCACCGCAATCGATTTTCCCTATGCTTGGCTCTGCTGCTTAACAGTTGTACCTAGACCTTTTTTTTTAGAAAACGTGAAGATTAACCTAGAGATAAATTGTGTGAAGCTTGATTCCGATTAGCACACTTTTTTTTTGATCCTGTTGTTTCCTCTTTTATCTGTAGAAAAAAATTGATACCACATGCCCAAATGGCGTAGTGAAACACGCCGGGTACTGCTAGTACAATATAAGTTCACTGATACTCCATCACAAAAAACTTGCTCTCTAAAAAAACCTTTGTAATTACTGTAGTTTCTAATAAATTATATTGTTTTCTGTCCTGTCGATAGCTCAGCTAGTAGAGTGCTTGCATTCCATGCCAAGAGCCCGGGCTCGAATCCCAACGAGGGTGTCAGAAATGACTTTCCCGTTTCGGTGTTGATTTCAAACCCAAAATCAAATACCGGGCAAGGCTTACTCATAATTCACAATAGATGAGTACCAGCCCCGTAGGGAGCTGGGAAACCCACACTTCAAGTGAAATGGTTGAACGGAGAACGCTGAAAGAAGTTCCACTATATGTGTAGCTTAGTAGTGGTGATGAGACTTCCAGCCCAGGTGCTGTTACATAAAAATAAATGAATGAAATTAGGGTGCAGTACCTACCTAGATCTTGAATAGGGGATGGGTTTTCTAAAACAAAAACGAGGGTAGAATGATCGATTTACAATTCTAGGAATTTCCTTTCTAGCCATTTATTTTTAAAATGGGGGTAGGGCGGTTACAATCTGTTTTATTGAGTTATATCAATACATTGCAAAGGTAAAACTGAAAAAGTAAAATATTTATCTAAATGGGTTTCCGAGTACATTTTAGTATTCGAGAAATTCAGCTTTGGAAGTATTTTTCTTCAATTAATATCAGTATTAATTTGTATTTCTTGTTGATGTTGTATTAACTTGATATTTTATTAAAAATATGACATCGTTAGTGCCATCTTTGACCAAAGAGTATCGAATGAATGCTGTGAGTTAGCAAAATTTCCCTTATAAAACATATTATATATTTTTTTTAAATTAGGTTAAAACATGCAAACCTGTGATGCAAACCAAACAAAAAAAGACAGCCTCGTGGAAGGTTATGGAGTACACAAGACCCTTACTAAATAAATAAAAGTGAAAAGAAACTTATCAATAAGGTAACATGTCTGTTAAACTAACAGAAATCGTCAAGATAATGGCTGGGAAGCTGGGATTCCGCCATGAAATTAAGGTTATAAGCAAAGCTTGTGAGTACGAGCGCCTTTTAAAGCTACGCGTCGGATCCAGTAATACAATAAGTGACTCAGCGGTCGCCATCATCTGTTTGGATCTAGCTGCCAACTGCTGCGGAATATCTTTTGATCTGGCTCTGGCCATCAAGCTATCGGCCCTGAAGAAGTCTGCCTACACCAACAGCAGGCACAACATCAGCAAGATCCTGGACGTGGAGGAGCTGGTGACGGTGAACTCTCTGTGTGTCAAGCTGGGCTGCACTGATGCCATACAGGTGACCAACTACTTGATGGACAGGTTCCGCCTGCAGGATCTTAAAAATTCTGATCTATCTCACCCTCAGTTCACTTGTATGGCGGTGTACCAGGCATGTCGCTTGCAGAAGATGAAACAACCAAAGGCAAAGTTTATGGCATCCAGTCACCTGAAGCCCGCTCAGTGGAACGAATTAGAGGCTCAGTGGACCAAGATGGCGGACGCCGTTTATGCTGAGGGCAGAGCGGGAGGCAGGAAGCTGGGGAGCTCTTCACGACAGAGCTTGGTACAGAGCATCTCTAGTAAAGAAGTACAGCAAAGTAATTTAGGTAAACGGGAATGTCAAGAAGTCAATCTGGACTCAGGTGAGCTGGAAGATTATGAGGTGTGGAAGAAGAGAATACTGGATGAAGCATACAAGGAAATGAAGATGATGGAAGTAGATGTTGACCAGCCAAAGATGATAGAGAAAGTTACCCACACACCTACCAAATCTCGCAGGAAAGGAGTCACTCTTATTTTTAACTAATACCAACAAAAAATAGCAATGCTTCACATTTTAACAGTTTTCTATTTCATATTGTGACTTTGTAAAAGTCCATATTTCTCCTTCTTCCGGTGCCACTTGTATGAAAGATTGGCGATCATCATGCCTAGTTGTAATGATGATCTCTATGTGAATTCCATGTAGTCTTCTTGCTGACAGCTGATAGAAGATGTTTAGTATCATTAGTTCTTATAAACAAATCATTATTTTCCTCATTTCTGTACCTTAGAGCATAAACAACAGTAGTCACATTCCTCCTCCAGTAGACACTATTCCTTGACTAATAGGTTGGTATGAGGCTGACCACCCATACTGTAAAAAATGGTTCACTTTGCCAATGTCACCCCTGTCTCAGGGAAGGTCGGCAAAAGTTGATGTTCATTTGAGGTTTGAATTTTATTTGTAAGTACACAATCAGCATTTGTAAGCGCGAACTACACGTGTTTGTTTGGGGGCATACATCTGAGAGCTTTGAATGAATATATCCTTGCAACTTAAGATTATAGATTATATAGGTATAATTTTTGAACGCACAGCGAAGTTTTCCTTAACGTTAGTAAATAAATAAAAAAAACCACTACACTCTACTATGTAAGTGTTTAGTCATAAGAATAAATTATAGTTTTTTTTTATAATTTTATTTATTGGCGCAAAAACTAGGCGATGAGTTTTTATTATTAAAAATAAACGAGTTAGAATAAAATTGTACTTAAAAATAAAGTACTTAGTAAAAATACTTACATACGTAAATTTAAATTATAAAATGCTTACGTAGTTGCATGTGTCAAATGAATCATATTGGATTAAAGGCAGAAATCAGAAGAAAAGAAGTTTGTTTTTTTAAATGATGAAAATATATGAAATACGGGTAGGTTCTTAATTCGACCGATCCGTAGTCTGGTCGACTCCTTATTGCTTTTCTGATGTCCATCAGAGATAATTTAACAAAAGTAACGTTTGTATGTGTACTTAACCAATCTTATCTAATCTAAGCTGCAAAGACATAAATCATTTAAGATTTATATTAAATGCATTCCCACAAGCAGACATGTATAATTTCGCGCTAGCACATGCCACCGCATGTGGACCTACAATAAAAAAAACCCAATCTCAAATGAACATAAGCCCTGCAACTCTTGCAGTTCTTCCCTGTAACAGGGGGGACATTGGCAAAGTGAACCATTTTTACAGCATGGGTGGTCAGCTGCATATCAACCTATAAGTCAAGGAACATACATACACGACAAATTGCATTTTTTTTTTCAATCAACAAATAATAGTATGTATAGACATCAAAACTAAAAACAACACAAATTCCAATTTAATAAACCCTGATATATGATAACTGGAAATTTAATTTACAAAACAAAAAAAACAACTGTCAGATTATCGTGTTTCGCGGTTTTTTCTTAGCTCACTTTCTGTAGAATGTGATTCTTGAGATAATTTCATTGAACGGTCATCTTTGAATCAAAGGGTAGATAAGCTAAACAAGCACTGGCTGACGATGCATTAAAATGCTGGAGTGATGTTTTACGGGATCTGTTGCCGTGGTCTGTGGGAGCTGGAGCTTTCGGACGTTTCGCCCATTTCTACGATGGGCTTTTTCAGCGTGAAGTATGATGATGATCTTGATGAGAACTGTGATGTAAGTGTGTGTACACTGAGGGTTTATATGTGCAAACTAAACATACTTTGAATGCGAGTTTGTTGGTTTAGCAGCGACATCTGTGTATTTTCGCTTGTGAATTCGCATCTGAGTAATTCCAGGTCAATTCAACCAAATCATTTTTCATGACTTCCTCCGATTTTCTTGAAATTTGGTAAACAGACAGATACTACTTCAAATAGAAACCGTGATTTTTTTTAGATTTTTGTGATCAATAGTTTCTGAAATATGAGGTCACCAATATTTGACCCCGGGTGACCTCGTTTGCGTATTGCGCCACGATTTTCTCAATAGATTCTTCCCTAATTATGCTACAGACCTCAATGAGGGCTCATTTTAAAGCTATTAAAAAGTTGTATCCAGAAAATATCATACACATACACTTTAATGGTAACTTGTGGAGTTGTGTCTTCTTACATCTGTTGGAGGTCAAAGGTCAATAGCTAAAATACTCCATCTTGGATTGTGCTGTAACTTTACATGATTAAAGTACATACATGTATAAACAATTCCTGAAAAATTCAGCCTGTTATATTCAGGAGTTCTTTAGAAATAAATTATTATTTCTATAATATGTCAAGTAATAGCTGAATTGTAGTGTAACTATAGGCCTACACAGCACAACTTTGTCCTGTATTTTAAATCCATCTTGTTTTTTCTTTACAAAATGTTGTCAATATTGTTTGGTTATACTTATGATGTTAGTGTTGATAACAAACAAATCCCAAACCGGGCAAGCTGCTACCAGAAACTAGAGTGAAACTTATTCAGGATTTGTATGAAGACCATGCTATTAGCAGAATGCTGCCTGGTAAAAAAGATTACGTATCAGTTAAGGAAGGCAAATGCCGTATTCAACATCAGAAGAGACTTGTTTTAACTAATTTAAAAGAAACATACAGAGCATTTAAAGAAAAACATCCGGACTTAAAGGTAGGGTTCTATAAATTTGCAGAGCTGCGGCCAAAATACTGTGTTCTGCCAGGGGCTTCAGGAACGCACTCTGTTTGTGTGTGCACTATCCATCAAAATATTAAATTGATGATGGTTGGTTCAAAATTAGCAACACTATCTCAAGATTCCCAGTTTCAAACATACCATCATATTCTGACAAGCATGATGTGTCAATCCCCTCAGCAGCCTGATTGCCACTTAGGACTATGCCAATATTGCCCAGGGACAACTAAGTTGAGAGATGATTTGGAAAAGTTGTTCGATGAAAACATAATTGATGAAGTGTCTTATAAACAATGGCAGACAACCGATCGGTGCAATCTCGATACGGTCCAAAAAACAACAGGAGACTTCATCGATTCATTCCTTGATAAACTTGAACTTTTACGAAATCACGATTTTATTGCCAAACAGGAGGCTGCTTTTCTTCAGCAAATAAAATCTAAGCTCCAGCCCGGTGCAGTAATTGTATCAGGTGACTTCGCAGAAAATTATAGCTTTGTTGTTCAAGATGCAGCACAAGGCTTCCACTGGACCAATAGCCAGGCCACGCTGCACCCATTTGTATGTTATGATGTGCATCAGTCAAAACTAGAGTATAATAGTTATGTATTTATATCCGATTCACTTGTTCACGACACAGTAGCAGTTTACACCTTTCAAAAATTACTAATTCCTCTTCTCCGGCAAAAAATCCAACATTTAACCAAAGTATTTTATTACTCTGATGCAGCCGCATCACAGTATAAAAACAAGAAAAAATTTGCTAATCTGTGTCATCATGAACTTGATTTTGGTATTCAAGGTGAATGGCATTTCTTGGCCACATCACACGGCAAAGGGCCGTGTGATGGAGTTGGCGGGTCGGTAAAGAGGCTTACAGCTAGATCAAGTCTCCAACGACCAAGTGAGAACCAAATAATGACTGCTCAGGACTTGTTTCTATGGGCAAAAGACAATCTCAAAAGCAGTATTTTCGAGTTTGTGTCAACTGAAGATATTGAAGTCAATAGGCAAATAAAAAATAATCGTTTCAACCTACTCCAACCTACTACTGGGACTCGCAGTTTCCATGCATTTATCCCAACTTCAACAAATACTTTGATAGTGAAACAGTTTTCCACTTCAGATTCAAACGAAGAGGTGGTAGTAACAACTTATAAGACTATCTTTTGACGAGGTGAATGATTTTGTTACGGTACAGTACGAAGGCCAATGGTGGCTTGGATTTGTATTGAAGAAAATGAAGACTTCGAATGAACTGCAAATCAGATTCCTGTATCCACATGGACCATCACCTTCCTTCACATATCCAGCAAGAGATGACAAATAAGTTGTGTCTCTTGAAGATGTTCTTTCAACTGCTTCCGTCGAACTTGGTGGAAGTGGAGGAAGAACATACAAAATGAAAAAGGAAGACAGCGACAAATCAACAAGACTTCTTGAGTCAAGATTCAAGAAGTAAGGTAATTTCATTAATTCAATTGTACCAAACAACATTGATAACAGTACGCATTTTAATTTTATGCTTATTTAAAATACAGGACAAAGTGCTGTGAATAGGGATACCACAATGTGGCTATAACTTTATTTTATTGAAATAATAATTTATTACTAAAGAACTCCTTAATATAACAGGCTGAAATTTTCAGGAATTGTTTATACATGTATGTACTTTAATAATGTAAAGTTACAGCACAATCCAAGATGGAGTATTTTCGCTATTGACCTTTGACCTCCAACAGATGTAAGAAGACACAACTCCACATGTTACCATTAAAGTGTATGTGTATGATATTTTCTGGATACAACTTTTCAATGGCTTTAAAATGAGCCCTCATTGAGGTCTGTAGCATAATTAGGGAAGAATCTATTGAGAAAATCGTGGCGCGATACGCAAACGAGGTCACCCGGGGTCAAATATTGGTGACCCCATATTTCAGAAACTATTCATCACAAAAATCTCAAAAAAATCACGGTTTCTATTTGAAGTAGTATTTATCTGTTTACCAAATTTTAGGAAAATCGGAGTGGGTGAAAAAAAAAAATCATATTTTGGTTGATTTCATATGGAATGACTCATCTGTGTATTTTCGCATGTAGGGGAAGACCGAGAAAAGTATGGATGGATCAAATTTCCAAAATAGCGAATGAATGGGATATTCAGAGTCATAACAAAAGGAGAGAGTGCATGAAAAAGATTATGACTCTGAATGAAATGAAAGAAGTATGTAAGGACCGAAAGGAATGGCGGTTGATTTGCAACAATGGCGGCTAGGGCATTAATTCTAAGTGTAATATTAAGTTTAATTTTAATTTTACTTTATTTTAATTTTAATTTGTAATGTGTCTCATTATGAATTTCTGAAAATCATTTATAATTTTTTGTGCTCCTTGACTGATAGGTTGGTACGAGGCTGACCACCCGTGCTGTAAAAATCGGTTCACTTTTGCCAATGCCACCCCGGTTCAGGGAACGGCGGCAGGAGTTGCAAGGTTTATGTCCATGTGAGGTTTTCTTTATTTGTATGCACACATGCAGAATGTGTAGGCGCGAACCTACATGTGCCTGTCTGTAGGCATGCATTTCATATGAGCCTTAAATGCTTACATATCCTTGCAGCTTAGATTATAGATTATAGATAGAAACTATGGGGTCTATCAGCAAACCATCTTGCTTCTACAGCGTGTGTTTGTCGTTGAAGCCCATCGTAGAAATGGGCGAAACGTCCGGAAGCTCCAGCTCCCACAGACCACGGCAACAGATCCCGGAAAACATCACTCCAGCATCATCAGCCGGCCGTGTAAGCCTAAAACTCTGATGCATTAAAATGTTTTCCCAGCTTTTTAAATATACATTATACAAAAGGTTGAGGCGTATTCCATCTTTGCAGAAAATGTTTACTGCATTTTCAATAGATTGATTGGTACTTTCAAGAAAAAAAAAAGGTAATTTAAATTATTCTCTAAATTGTTAACGTTGGTATGTTGAGCCAATAAAAACATAATGTATGCTCATTGCGCAGTGCTGGTGAATTTATCAGTGCATTTAATAGAGCTACGCATACATTTCATAAACATACCTGTTGCTGGCCTATGCATTATCATTCATAATACCGATACCTTAAAGGCAAAACTGAATCTAATTTGAGTGGGTCAGAACCAAAGATGACTAACCCACATTTCCATTATTTTGAGTAAACGGACTTCAAAGTGTCGGCCCAAATAAATTTAATAAATTTTGACAGATTTTAGCACTTGTAGTATATTATGAATCCTTGTGGCCACCTTTGGCTCTGATGGATATTGAAATGAAGGGGAAGGATACGTGCCTAAACGTAAGTCAATGCGCCTAACTTATTTTTCTTTTTATTGTGGGTTAGTCATGTTTGGCTTTGACCCACTCATTTAATCTAAGTTGCAAATATATGTTACATTGAAGATTCACATTATATGCATTCTCACAAGCAGACACGTACATGTTCGCGCTTAAACGTGCCGCATGTGAACCTACAACATAAAAATAAAATCTCAAATGGACATACACCTGCAACTCTTGCCGTCCTTCTCTGAAACAGGGGTGACATGACAAAGGGAACCATTTTTTTACAGTTTTTTGCAGTGCTTTATGTTTATTTGAAATTGGGTTTTATATTGTAGGTTCACATGCGCGAATTTATATACGTGTCTGCTTGTGGAAATGCATTTAAATAAATCTTAAGCGTTATGTATCTTCGCAACTTAGATTATGTATTAAAGATATAGGCTTGCTTATAATTAGTTATGCTGAGAGCAATGGCTGAAAAGACACTGAGTGATAAAGTCCGCAATAATTGGGTGATGAACGAGTGTGGTATAAAAGAGAATATGAGAATGAAAGTACAAAAAAGCACGATGAGATGGTTCGGACATCTTGAAAGAATGGATGGTGAACGGCTAACGAAGAAAGTGTACAGTTGTTAAGAGTTGAAAGGAAAGACCGAGGAAGGAATGAATAGACCAAGTAGGTGAGATTGCGAAAGAATGTAACCTGCAGAGTGTGAATAAGAGAAGAGCATGTATGAGGATTGACGAGAGTGATAAATTTTGAAGAGATGAAAGAGATGTTGGTGTTATGGTCGAGGGGAGCAAGTGGGCTGATCTTTCTAGCGTGTTTGGAATGGAATAACGTTGGTTCGATCCCCGCTTGGGTCATTTGACCATTACTTTGACCCTGGTTCAACAGAATTAATTGTGTAATTATTAATTAATTAATTATTCATTAAAAATAAACAATAATGAATTATTAATTGATGATATTAGTATCTGTTTCTGGCCAGGCAGAATAGGTTGGTGAATTGCATTCCTCTTCACAAATCTTTCACTGCAGTCTATTTTTTTGTTTTTAATAAAGATATGTATGGACAGAAAAAAGTGGAGACGCATCTTCGGAGGTACCGGACACCCCTAGTGGAACGGCGGCAGGATACAGTAACTGTGAGAAGTTACACACAAAAAAAAAATATCCACGATTTTTCAAATCAGTGAATCAGCACTTATCCAGTTTAACCTTTCGAGTGGTTATATACGTGTTCTATGCGGGCATACCTTGCAGAAATATTCACGCCTATCAGTGTTTGTTTATTATTTGATAAACATGCGTTTTATTTATTTTCCGAGACTTAAGCTATAAACGAGTATAATCTTATGTACAGTGGAGATGAATAAACCTGAGAAGAAAAACACTTATTACACGAAAAACTTTAAAAGATAAAGTAGGTACGCTATAAATTGGTTAAAAAAATACAATCTGCAAGAGGACAGAGTATGATAATACGATACTGGCCGGATTTAGCCATTGGTTTGGTTAGGCACTGGTTTTTCGTGGAATCCACCCAAATAATTACTGCACTGCTTGTGGAAGATTGTTTAGAATGTTTATTTCATTAATTAGTTCACAAATTTACACCAGATTACAAAAATTATAGATGGCTGACCACCCATACTGTAAAAAATGGTTTACTTTGCCAATGTCACCCCTGTTTCAGGGAATGTCGGCAGGAGTTGCAGGGCTTATGTTCATTTGAGTTTGGATTTTATTTGTAAGTACACAATCAGCATTTGTAAGCGCGAACTACACGTGTTTGTCTGTGGGCATACGTCTGAGAGCTTTAAATGAATATATCCTTGCAACTTAGATTATAGATTATAGATGAGAGCAAGCGGACATGTTGCTGTTGTGAGAGTTTGAGAGAGAAGGCGGAAGTAGGACACAGCTGTCAAACATTGACATGAAGTTGGTAGCAAAAAACACCATAGACAATAATACTACTGTATCATTGGTAGGTATGTCAAATTCTTTACAGATCGCTCCCCCAGTTCTTGTTTAACGTATACGCCAATCTTGTCAAATAAATTTCTTGTTTTTATAACACACATTGGTCCAGTACACATGCAAACATTGCTCATGTAAAATTTTCTCAATGGCGTATACGTTAAACAAGAACTAAGGCAGCGAGATACCTTAAAGGTAAAACTGAATAAGTGATATATATTAAGCTAACATGGGTTTCTTAGATGGATGCACCGTTTTTTCCTGTTTTCTGTGAGAGAAAACACTAAAAATGTGTGAAAATCCTGTAGTTTAAAACTTTTAAATGAGCACTGCCTTATAATTAGTTCACTTACTATTAGAAAGTACTCCCAATACAATGTTTTATCCACGATTTCTCAACTCAAGGAACCAGCACTTATTCAGTTATACCTTTGACATGGCGATATATTGGATTATAGATTATTGTAGATTTTACGAGGTAGGATAATTCATCGGTAGACAGTTTTATGTGTTACGAATATCTACATGTGTATATGTAGATGTTATTATTATTTATGTCATGTGATAATCGCTGGAAGGGTCACAGACCTTGGATGTATTAAGCAAATGGGCCGTCTAATAAACACTTCCAAGCTATACTGCTTATGTTCATTTCTAGATACTATTATAAACTGCGTATACAAACAAACGTCATACGAGTGATATATACTTCACATTGTCGTGTACTTTAAATGCATTTGTTCTTTTAATGAGCCATCATCTCCATCAGTGCCTTGTTATGACAGCCATCTGGCTCATTTAGTTGCTATCCTCTTATTAAAGCAGTGTCTTGTTGAGAAAGACTCACTCTCCGTTGGTTGACATCCTCTTGCAAAGGCAAAAACTTCTGTCAGCAATCTGCATCCGTTGATTGCTATCCTCCTGTAAAGGCAGTACCGTGTTGTGCTAGCCATTTGTCTCTGCTGTTCGCCATCCTCTTAAGCTGCGAATAGGAAGAGACATCCATGAGCTGCTTTGAATCCTAGAAGTATAATGTTTTTAGATGACTTCTTGTTCGTCTTCCAAAGATGCCACTAAAAAAAGGTGTTTTGTCTAATCGAGTGTTCTAATTAATTTGGTTTTTCATTTCAAAATGGCATTTATAAGCTCTCTTCTATCTTCGTATACAATTATATATTGATATTTTTTAAACAAGGAAACAAGAAATTGACGGTTTGAAAATATAATATATGACATGGTTTGGTCAATGTTTAAGAACAGCCTATAAAACGATCACAAAGCAATCACATTATTCTATTATTTAGTGTATATTCATATGTGGCCACCATCAGTGTGTAGTGTTGATATGCCAAACTCTTTAACACTTATATATACCACTGCTTTCCTCTTCAATGCGCGTCCAACGCCTACTAAAACATAACAAAAACACAGTAGTACTTTGTGCCTACAAGCCAATTTACATATTGAGTCAATTGGCTTGTTTATGAAGTCTGTACTTAATTTTTTTAGAGTTCACTCAAATAGTTATGAGTTGTCATCAAGAACACTTGAAAGATTATTAGAATCCATAGAATATTTTCCATCTCGCCCTTGACAGTGTGGGTCTGAGTTATTTTAACCGCTAGTTAATTTAAACTGAAGTTTATTTTTGTAAGTATACGTTTTTTGTAAACTGCAGCCGCTCAACGCACGCGCAGAAAGCTAAAAATAAACCTCTTGCTGGCGACGTCTCGTGTCACGAAAAAATGCTCACCGACAGAACGTCCAAAACTTTGTCCACCGACAGAATGTCCGCACCGACAGAATGTCCGACACTTTGCCCACCGACAGAATGTCCCACACTTTGTTCACCGACGGAATGTCCGACACTTTGCCCACCGACAGAATGCCCCACACTTTGTTCACCGACGGAATGTCCGACACTTTGTCCACCGACTACAACCTTCTCTCAGGGTCAGTCTCCCCTCCACTGACCCTGTATATCCATCCCATCCGGGGATGTGTCACAGGACTCGCATGCAAAAGTTATGTGAGATGCGAGTGGCAGAAGGCCCTCCCGTGAAGCTACACTTTCCCAAGGTTCACAGAATGTCTTCGCGACAAAATGTCTTCGCGACAAAATGTCTTCCGACAAAATGTCCACGTACAGAATATCCGCGCGACAGAATGTCCATCGACACAATGCCCACCGATGTAATGCCCATCGTTACAATGCCCATGAATGCAATGCCCACCCGCTAGAGTGTCTACTGGCACAATGTCCATTCGACAAAATGTTCACGCTACAAAGTGTCCACTGACACAATCTCCATTGACAAAATGTCCACCGACAGAATGTCCAACGACACAATCTCCATTGACAGAATGCCCACCTACAGAATGTCCAACGACGCAATCTCCATTGACAGAATGCCCACCGACAGAATGTCCAACGACGCAATCTCCATTGACAGAATGCCCACCGACAGAATGTCCAACGACGCAATCTCCATTGACAGAATGCCCACCGACAGAATGTCCAACGACGCAATCTCCATTGACAGAATGCCCACCGACAGAATGTCCAACGACACAATCTCCATTGACAGAATGCCCACCGACAGAATGTCCAACGACACAATCTCCATTGACAGAATGCCCACCGACAAAATGCCCACCGACAAAATGTCCAACGACACAATCTCCATTGACAGAATGCCCACCGTCAGAATGTCCAACGACACAATCTCCATTGACAGAATGCCCACCGACAAATTGTCCAACGACACAATCTCCATTGACAGAATGTGAACACGACATAAGGTCTACCGATAAAATGTCCACCGCTCTGAAATGATCGAGTACATTTTGTGTGTGGACACTGTGTCGTTGGACATTCTATCCATGGACATCTTGTCGCAGAAACCCCGCCGTCTATACCGCAGAGTGACAAAACCTCAATTCATGACTTATATCATACCAAGAAGATAATGAGTACTCTAAGCCGCAGTTATAATTAAAATGGCCGCAAGAAAAACTGGTTTCGTAACTGAAAGAAAAATTGCGCATAATTAGCAAGTAAACAAAACTCTAACTTCTCACCGAGATTTCCTCGACGGTGTCGCATGTGGCGAGTGGACCCTGTTTATTTTTACAAGTAAAGGGGGGCCGGCCTCACTTAATTTAAAAGGTTCATGGTCATTTGAGGTTTGAATTTTAATTTGCAAGAACGCATGCAGCATTTGCAAGCTAGAATTTACACGTGTCTGTTTGTAGGCACGCATTTAATATAAATTTAAAATATCTTTGCAACTCAGATTTTATAGATTATAAAGTAAGAACTCGTATTGTAATTATTCAGATGAAATGGTCCATACTGTTATCATGTACAACTTTTTTTATTTTACAATGTACTTACAATCTATACAAACCATCTTATCTCTCAGAAAATTACAATCCTTCTGTAAACACTAACCAACTAACTAGGTTCGCTTATCAGTTTTTTCCTAACTTAAATTAGATAGTACATTCAAAATAAGTATTATACAAAACATTACCAAAGTTATCTACAATCTACATAAAAAAGGACAGAGATAATTGTAAAAAGTGAATTTGTGAGGTATAATCTAAGTTGCAGAGATTTCCTTTCAAAGCCATTGAAAAGTCCATGCTGGGAGTCAGCGGCAGAGACAGGATTCCAAACCAGGAGATCCGTAGACGCACTGGTGTCACTGATGCTATACAGCGAGTGGTCTGCTTAAAGTGGCGCTGGGCTGGTCACTTCGCAAGAAAGGACCACGACATGGGACCGAAAAGGATTGTAAGGTAAAGGATTCCTTAATGGCATCCAGCTACCTCAGCTGGGGTCTCCCCATTCCTCGCTTGGACATTCTGGGCCGCCACTGGACGATCCTTTCTAGCCACCTATCATGGTCCTGCCTTGCGACGTGACCAGCCCAGCGTCACTTTAAGCAGGCCACTCGCTGTATAGCATCAGTGACACCAGTGTGTCTACGGATCTCCTGGTTCGAAACCCTGTCTCTGAGATTCCCAGCATCCTACTTTTCAATTGCCATATGGGACCTCTTTGCGGAGAGAACGCGGCAATAAGTTACACTTTATGTGCTGCTTAGTTGCGTTTGCGTTTAAATGTAATTGTGTTGAAAAATAAACTAAGTTATTTTTTTCATACATATTGTAATGAATGTGGCGCCAAAGGAAATAAATAAATCAATTTTTGGTCCTTCGAGCCGGATATGAGCCGTAAAACTGTGTATGTTTTCAAGTCCCAAATGCTCTGTTCCATTTGTATATGTTTATGCCTGTGCATGTTTACCTATGATTGTCTATGCGGTTTTTTAATTACTTGTATACGTGTGTAGGTATACACGTGAGTATTAGATGGTGGTATCCAGAGGCGGCTCCTCAATAAAAATGTTGGCAGTTCATAATTTTCGCAATTTCATTTTTTCTTGTATTTTTTTTGCTTTGAATGGAAATTGCAAGAAATACGTACCTAAATATATATTGTTTTATTTAGTTATTAAAAAAACTGTTTTATTTTCACTTTTTATTATTATTTTTTTAAAGGACACAAATGTTTTCGACTACACAGTAGTCATCATCAGGTCTGTGTTCTTTAAAAAAATATTAATTAAAAAGTGAAAATAAAACAGTTTTTTAATAACTAAATAAAGATGAATTTTCACAGTGTTAATACACCAACCATCCAAAATATATTGTTTTATTTACTTATACACGAGTAGGTAAGTACCTACACCGTTTTGGTGCATAACAAATAAGCGTATTTTAATCTCGTACTTACAGTTACATATTTGAAATGGAAATCCATCCGTCGCTCCTTCGCTTGAGCGAAAGCCTCAATCAAAGCCAAATCAGCACAAAATTTTACACAATCAATTATTCTAGATATAATTATTAATCTGTTTGAACGCACTTCGTCATTGAACTTTTTACTTGATTGTCTATAATTAACATCAAGCATTTGTCGAAGTTCTGTTCGGCCTAATAAATTGAAATGCATTACAAGCTCAACTTGAGTTTGCGAAAGTGCATGCTGTTTAACTTTTATCTTTTTCACCATCTTCACACACTTGCGATGCTTTCAAATAATGTTTTTATTCAAATACTATTCAACTATTTTTTTTTATAATGTCCACGTTTACTTTATTATTAAAATTTATCGTCAGAAAATTAGTAAAAAACAAAATTGTAAGTTGTTTCACGATAAATTAGAAAATAATGGAAAAAATCTTCACGTTCGATGAAAAAACATCCAGCAACTGTTTATTTTAACGTCAACTGATGACGGAATGGAGGTCAACCAAATTCGAGTTACTGGCTTATATTATTTGTAATCAATATCCTACAAGGATTTCATTGTTTTCGAATATCTACGCACGAATAATTATAATATGCCGGCAATGCACGCATCTGTCTTTGTCGTACGCACTAAAAAGCCTATAATGTATCCGCTCTCTCCCTCCATACACGGTTTCTAACCGATCTCAGAAAATGTATGGGAATAATCCGTTAAAATCTGTTCACTTGGACAAATGCACGAGGAGTATAACTAAACAATAATATTATGTATTATGGACGGCGGGTTTGTACTAGCGCTCCATATAATTATGATTTTTTACTTCAGCGACCATTCAAAACATCTGCCACACAATATACTTTTATATTTTAAAGTTGATACAATTATTTTCTTAAAATTATTACAAAATCTAGGCAGTGCACTGCCCCGTTGAACTGTATTAGGGAACCGCCTATGGTGGTATCTACTCGTGATTACTCGGAACGTCTGCCCGAGATCATTCTGGCATGGTCTGGTACATGGGATGAGTACACGGGATAAGTACCCCGTGCCGTGAAACCACCAGTGCAGAAGTGTATTTGTGGTCCATAGGTACGCAAATGGTGAAATATATTGAATTGAAATTCTATTACAGTGAACCCAAAGTAAATCGTTACAATATTATAAATTAATCAGTCTGTTGTCTGTGATGTATGATCTAAGATATCACTGTTTTATTTACTTCAATACAAATATCGTGTAAGTACCTATTTAAAACAAAAAATACCAAATGTTAATTGATAAACATCATCCACTATTGATTATGAAATCATGAATGATTGATTGTAAAATTTTGTTTTTTTTTTTCATTTCAAAACGCCAAAGAATTTTTGATGTGGCATGACCGGATCGCTGTTGCAAAGGCTAACTAATAATCTGTTATTGGTTGCTCAAAGACTCAAAGTAACAAAGACGTGCGACTGCGTGTTCTCGCCAAGAAGAAGTAGAATTTTGAGTACCGAAGTGGTTGGCGTAAGGCCGGCCACCTTACGTGCAAAAATACATAGGTTCCACTTGCCATATTCGAAACCCTGCGGGGATAACGTGGCAAGGAGTCACACTATATGTGTAGCTTGATCACCTTTTTTCATACATTTTCTTCTTTTACATTCACTTTGTATATCCCGTTCTTTCACAATATCCTTAATCTAATCACTCCATACTTTTCTCGGTCGTCCGTTACCTCTGTTTTTTTTTCTAACTTCCTTTGTATATACTTTTGTCAGTCTTATCATCCTTCATTCTTTCCACATGCCCAAACCATCTCATCACATTTTTTTGTACCTTAAATTTCACATTCTCTTTCAATTTACATTTATTCCCAACTCTATCCTTCAGAGTTTTTCCTGTCATGCTTCTCAGATGTTTCATTTCTACCGTACATACTTTACCCATTCACTCTTTCCTTTTTCAACTTACATTGTTTTGAACATAATACATTGTGTCATCTAAAAATTGCATGGCCCCATTTATAAGGGTATTTATTTATTTTAGTTGGCATAAGAAACCCCCCAACCTACATATTCTTTATCCGGCCATATCCCGACTTGGCATTTGTATTTCAGTTTGGCACAGAATTGCGGCGCTGAAAAGCTATTGATTTCTCGCAGTTTTCAGCCAGAATCCAAGTACGCAATTCCAAAAGTATTATATATACTACAATAAGAAAGCTCTCTGTACACTGCACCCGCATACAGAGGTTTCGTGATAGAACGACTCATTGAAAAAACGACACATGAGAGAACAACACGTGACAAGTTCTCCCTCCTCTGACCCACGTTCTGTATATCCATCCCATCCGGGGATGTATCACAGGATTAACATGCAAAACGTTTATATAGATGCAAGTGGCAGAAGGCCCTCCCGTGAGGCTAACGCTCTATCCAGTGTAAAACAAGACAAGGTGGTTTAAAACACAAGCAAGCAATGATAGCAATAAGTGAAGGAAACATTATTATGGAAGAAATTGCTTCCAAGTTTACTCGATAAGGCTAACCTTGCACGATTGAGAGACCACACCCATCTGACATCAGTCCAAAAATAAGCCAACGATACTGGTCTGAATTTAGACTGACAGCTTGTCAAAATACAAAATAGAAGGAATACAGGCTGTATTATACAGCTCCAATAGCCATTGAAAGTGAAAAGAAAAAAAGACATTTTGGGGCTTAATGTCACATTTTTTGTGACCTCTCTTTATCTCTTTTGTACTGACCTTACAGCGGGAATCTACCACCTTCAGAAAAGTACTGCGGACATTGCATTTTTCTAGAAGCCCTTGAGATGAACCTGGACCATTAAATGGCGCCAAAGGAAATAAATCAATCAATTTTTTGGTCCTTCGAGCCGGATACGAGCCGTAGAACTGTGTATGTTTTCAAGTCCCAATTGCTGTGTTCCATTTGTTCTATGAAATACAAGGTCGCTAGTACACATTTAACACATTTCACCCATGTGATCGCACGATTGTGGTTCCAATTGTGATCCAGCACGCAACCTCAAGGTCTACCGAGACAAGGCGTGTGAGGAACACACACACACAACATGCTTTCTCTTTCTGATTCTATCTCATGGGAAAATGCCTCCAAGTTAATGCCTGTGAGAAGATTTACAAAGATAGAGAGTGATGGGTGTAGGAGGACACTGAAATTGCTGCTTGTTTGTACGCATTTTGATTTTGGATCCTCCAGAGAAACCATTTTGTTTGACCTTGAGATTGCTTAATTGGTGTATCGAAATACTTCCCTGCCCAAGTGTGAGTTTTTATTTAATAATACTAATATTAGGATGACTCATTTGGTGAGCGCTGTTTTTGTGTGAATCACACCTCAAGAGTCCTCTGCGAGCTTTGACGTCGCTGAAGAAGCGCCAATTCTCAAGCAAGACCCAGTTGATGTAAGGCTGAATGGACCTTTGGTGACCGGAAAGTTATATGAATTTTTCGACCCAGCGAAGAGCATATTTAAAAATATGAATGAAAATATTTTTTGTGGTCCGCATAGATTTGAACCCATGACCTTCTATTTACGAGTCCAGCGTTACCACTCGATAATGGACCAGTCTTTTAAACTTTACTTTTGCTCCCCAAATGTATCGAAATTTAGTATTCGAAAATATTTTCCCTACCAAAATATCTCTATAAATTCATAATTGTCCTTTTGTGTTTGGTATGGAACGGAAACTGGTTAGCCAGACAATGTGTCTGGGTTCCTTTAGTTGAATCCACACCTGGATTACAGAGTGAAAATGACGACCTGTATAACAGGAATGGTGACAATTTGCATGTTTATTCTGCTCTTATGAAGTGCAAACATGATCGTTGGGATATTTTTATGGGTAAAAAATGATAAGTACTTCGAGATAAAGTGTGCTGATGCAAGATACAATTAAGCTACACATATAGTGTAACTCCTTGCGGCGTTATCCCCGAAGGTGTTCGCATGTGGCGAGTGGAACCTATTCGTTTTTACAGGTAAGGGGGGGCTGCTTTACGCTAAGCACTGCAGTTGAAGTAAGGGCTTTCCAGCTCCCGGTGGGGCTGGTACTCATTTCTTGTGAAGGCAGAATAAACCTTGCCGTGAAATAAACACCAAACTCGTTGCTCCGTTCTCCACGAAGGTTTCGCATGTAGCGAGTGGAACCTATTTATTTTTACAATTATGTGGGCCGGCCTTACGCCAACCACTCGAGTTGAGGTTTCCTAGATCCCGAGGGGGCTCCTACTCATCTTGTGAAGGCTTATTAAACCTTGCCGGTTATTTTATTTTGGGTTTAAAATGAACACCGAAACGGGAAATCATTTATGATACCCTCGGTGGGATTCGAACCCGAACTCACGGCATGGAATGCAAGAATTAAACAAATGAGCTATCGACCGGACTATCGACGGCAATGTCTTTTTAAATTTATGTTATTATTTTACCATAACACACCATCTTTACCATCGATCTTTGAAATTATTATTCTTTCAGGTTCAGGTAGGTTACACTCGCCACATGCGAAACCCTTCGGAGATAACGTGGCAAGAGAGTTACACTATACGTATAGCTTAGTTGCGATGGTAAGTAATCGACATAAATGTCCGACAACTCGCAATCCTTAGTTACGAGGCAAACGACCCGGGAAAGAGTGTAGGTTTGACGATGTTTATTCGCTTCATTTCGCGCAGTTCTATTGTAAGTTTTTTTCTCTCATAAAACCTTTGTTTGGCCTGCATTTATTACCTTAGATGAAACAACCGTGCTCAGCCTGCCTGCTCTGCGGCTTGTACTTATTCACAAATGCACTCCCATCTAATAAAGTATACGGCAGATGGAACTAGATCGGGAGTGAGGGGATTTCTCTATCGGGCATTCGACCATCAACTGATGAAGCTATTCGATCACTTTGAAAATTGTATTGAGTATTACGCGAGAGTTGAACTATCATTAGACACATCCAGGGTTATTAAAAAAAAATAGATCGAGAGCTGTGATTTTGACTACAAGCGGAAGGATTTCCGACATACAGTCCGGCTCTATGGCCGGTAGAGGCTGTGTTGATCAGATTTTCACTCTCGTTGAAAAGCAATTATCGGTGTGGGAAAACATTTCACGGCTTTTGTAGATCTGGAAAAAGCTTTTGACTCCTAGTAGACAGAGGTATGTTGTGGGATGTTTTGAAAGCATATGAAGGGAATGGGGCTTTCCTGAATGCGGTGCATGCAAACTTTGAGAATAGTATGGCATGCGTTCGTATTGATGGTGAGTATAGTGAATGATTTGCAGTTTTTAAGGGTGTTAGGCAAAGATGTGTGATGAGTCCATGGCTATTTAACAAAGTCATGGACAAGTGTGTCAGATATGCTTGATTTAATGATTGTGGATTGATGATAGGAGAGAGCAAAGCGAGTGTTCTACTGTATGCAGATGATGCAGTTCTTGTATCTGATTCAGCAGTAGAATTGCAAATAATTCTCTCTAGATTAAACAAAGCTTTGATAGGTAATCATTTGTAGTTGAATGCAAGTGGGACAAAAGTTTTGATTTTTGAAACAGATTATAAAAATAAGAATTGTCAATTTAAAGTAAATGGAATGAACGTTGATGTGGTGTATGAGTTTGTATACTTAGGAAGTAAGTTTGAAAAAGATGGAAGAACGGCAAGATTTGATGAAGCCCCTTCGCGTCTGCAGTCCCAGGACGCCACTTTACTGAGACCCTCTCTGGATGTTTCTCTGCAGTACTGGCAGCGCCATACAGCGAGCGCTTCTGCTCCACGGTCGAGTGGTCAGCGTGCCCGTACTTGCAAGCGGGAGGTCATGCGTGAGATTCCCCGGGAAGCGAGCTAACCAAAACATAAAGAAAACTTACCGACGGAGGTACCAACCTACTGCGAGTCGAAGAGAGAATGTGGTGTATTTGATTCACCACTCAAATTAGTATACCTCCCATGAAGTGAAATGTAATCTCTATATTCCAATTTAAAAAAAGATATTAACCTTTAAGAATCATTTTAAATGCATGCCCACAGACAGACACGTGTAAGTTCGCGCTTATAGATGCTGAATGTGTACTTACAAAATAAAATTCTATGTATAGTCTTCTATGTATGTAACTTTTGCCGACCCTCCCTGCATTAGGGGTGACATTGGCAAGGTGAACCATTTTTTACAGTATGGGTGGTCAGCCTCATACCAATCTATAAGTTAAGGAACATAATTTACAAATAATAATCAATATAAATATCAAAACAGGTCGCGTCATGTAAAAAGAACGCTAGCAGCAAGCTGCGCAGTAGGCGATTTATCGGTCTATTTGGTAGTTGCGCGACTGTAACCCATGCACAAACACACTCCCTCCACTTCTTCCCAGCGTTCTTTTTACATGACGCGACCTGTACCATATTCCAATTTAAAAATTAATTAAAAACCTTAGCCCAAGCCGCCAACATCACAGATCGACGCCATTTATTTTTGTCCTTACATACTTGTTTCATTTCATTCAGAGTCATAACCTTCTTCATACAAGCTCTCCTTTTATTATGACTCTGGATAAATTTGTGTATGTGTCTGGGTAAATTAAAAATATTTATTTAATTTCTGTACATTTACGCGATCGGAGGGAGCCTATATGGAATGTTTTATACTTGAGGTACGGAAGGCAGTATAGACTATCTGATTAGGTGGAGGCGAGTGCATTGTACCAGATTTTATCTTTTCCTTGACCTCTCCGTACAGTTGGCACGCCCGGAACTTCAATTGAAGAATGCTCCATACACCTGTCTTTAGTTTTCTTCTTCTTACTGTCACGATCTACTTTGGTTTCACTTAAAACTTCGCTTAAATTCATTGTTACGTGCGTGTGGTAGTATTAGTGCGTTCGTGATCCCAATCACGCTGGTGGAACAACGCTCTGGTATGGAATCATCCACTACGCTCGAGAAATCGAGAAGTCGAGAAACGTCCTTATGAACGTATATATATGTGAGCCGCAATTGTGTGCAGGCCGGAGTCGATTGAAAAATTGAGCCGTGAAGTCGATAAGTGGAGAGCTAGAAAAGTGATCCATGCATTGTAAACTGACATTGTGTAAAAGAAATCTTGAAAAATAAATAGATTACAGTTTGATTAAAAGAATCCAAATAAAATCATAACATTATTTAACACAATTTAATTTTAATTTGCTTCCATTTGGTTCACACTGTAAGTTTTTTACTGGTGGATTCACGGATCGTGTATTAATGGGGTAATGTCTGCTGCAAAGCACCGCAGTCCGTACCTATAGAATGACTAGAGCTTTGTCTAGCATGAACCAGACCATACTAGAATTGTCTCGAATAGAAGCTTCCAGCAGATTCCGAGTAGGTACAACTATCAAGTACTTACACACATCTACCATTAAGTAAAAACACATAGACACACAATCATAGGTAAACATGCACAGACGTAAACTTATACATTCGTAACATTATCTATTCTCATCTAATCTAAGTTGCAAAGATATACAACATTGGGGATTCACATTATTTGCATTCTCTGGATGAAATGAAAGAAGTATGCAAGGACAGGAAGAAGTGGCGGCTAATCTGCAATGCTGATTTGTAATGTTAGTTTATAAGTTTGCTACATTTTTTGCATAAGAATTTTTTGACTTTTTTGTAAAGATTTATTTTTAAGGTTTTGTTGTTGTTGCCGCATGCAATTTAAAAACCCAAACCTCAAATGAACACACATCCTGCAACTCTTGCCGACCTTCCCTGAAACAGGGGTGACTTTGGCCAAGTGAACCATTTTCAACAGCATGGGAAGTCAGCCACATACCAACCTATAAGTCAAGGAATATACACAACAAATTACATTACACACGCCCTATAAAAGCTTTAAAAATGAATTTCCACAGTGTTTCACAAAAATCTTTACAAAATTTAAATATATTCCACTCGTCCCGTGCGAGTGCAACCCTTTCGGGAATTACGCGGTAAGGAATTGCACTATATGTGTAGCTTATTTGTCTCTTTTCGTACGTCATATCCCCCTACATATTTTAACCCACTGCATATTAAGCTATATGCTCAGTTAAGCGGTTTTCATTAAGACAAATAGCCATCATTCGAAAATAACACTAAGCACGATGACGTAATGAACCGTTACTAAGTGCAGGTAGGCTAACAAAACACACGCTAATAGAGCTATAAAACATCGCACATTATGCCCACACGCTGGCAACACCGGCAACGGTGGGTTCTCTTTTTGAATTCAATTTCACGTTCCATTGATTGATTCGAAATTTAGTTTTTTTAAGAATGGAACGCTCTCAAGGCCGCGCGCCAAGGCCGGCAACTTACACACGTGAAAATACGAGGCGCTTCCAAAACTTTATACCTACCTAACAGTTTTTAGTTAAAACTTTCTTTTTGCATTATTTTTTTTTTAGTTTGAAAATAATATTGATATTAATAAAAAAAATAGGATTTATTCTTTTCAACGGAAAGCTTAAAATGGTTAATCGATAGAGGTATTCTTTGATTTATAAGTTTGGTATACGGCTGACCACCCATGCTGTAGAAAATGTTTAATTTTTCTAATTTCACCCCTGTTCCAGGGATGGTCGGTAAGAATTGCAGGGTGAATGTTCATTTGACATTTGGGTTCTTAGGTATTTTTTAGGTTCACATGCGGCATGTTTAAGCGCTCACTTATGCGTGTCTGCTTGTGAAAATGCATATTATGTTAATCTTTCATGTTACATATATTTGCAACTTAGATAAGATTAGATTAGGTGGTCAGCCTCATACCGACCTCTAAGTCAAGGAATCTTCATAATGTTTTTAAAATCAATCCATCTGATTCCATAGACCTAATTCGAGACCTATTCGTCATAATCGTTTGTATATAAGTACTTTTAAATATAAAGGTAATGATTATTATTGTATGGTGTGTCCAATGGGCCGGAACGCCGCACCTGTCTGCCGTCAGCGGAGCGGACGCCCGTGAAAAGTACGGTCTGACTAAATAAGTGACTATTCCAATCAGCTCATTTGTCATTGTCTGTCTAGTATCTACCTCTGCATGCAATTAACTGACACTGGATCACGCTATTTTGATGTCAGGTCGATATCTCAGTTGATAGAGTGCTTGCATTTCATGCCGAGAGCTCGGATTCGAATCCCACCGAGGGATCAGCCTCATACCAACCTATCAGACTAGGTATTTCAAATCCAAAAAAAAAAACCCTGACAAAACTTCCCTTCACAAGAAATGAGAACCAGCCCCCTTAGGGAGCTGGGAAACCTCCGCTTTAATTGAAGTGGTTGGCGTTAGGTCGTCTCCCTTACCTGTACGACCCCTTTGGGTATAACACAAGCAAGAAGTTAATTAAATGTGCAGGTAGGTATGTACCTTAGTTGCGTTTTTTTGTTGCCGAGGTCTGTGGGAGCTGGAGTTCCGGACGTTTCGCCCATGTCTACGATGGGCTTTTACAGCGTTAAAGTGAAACGATGAAAATGATCTTGATGAGAACTGTGATGATGTAAAAATTGAATAGTAATCAACTAGGTTGACTCGGCTGACCACCCATACTGTGAAAAAATGGTTCACTTTGACGGCAAGAGTTGCAGGGTTTATGTTCATTTGAGATTGGGGTTTTATATTGTAGGTCCACATGCGGCATGCGTGTGGGCGAAATTATAAATGTCTGCTTGTGGAAATGCATTTAATAAAAATCTTCAATGATATATATCTTTGCAGCTTAGATAAGATAAGATAAGACAATCCCAGGATTGAAACAAGAGAAGATGGTCGTGACTAGTTCTGTGAATGGATAGGTTGGACAGGATTTCCATACGAATGTGGGCTCACATGAGTACGCCAACTGTACGGTGACTCCTGATCTCAATTGCCAATTAATTATAATAGAGGCCTGTTTGAATAACCCCACCAACTCATCTCCAGCAATCTCAACCGTGTTTGGAGTGGGCACTTCATGTAAAAGTATGAAAACACATCTCAATTCTGTGTGCTGTGATTATCCAGTATCTGTGTTCCCACCCCTGTTACTGTTACTGTATTGTTATGTAAATAAATAGGTAATAAATAGTATAAACAAAATAAATAGGGTAGATGCATATAGATTCTAGCTGTAGTATGAATTATTAAGTACCTAGAGTAAGGAAATATTATATAAGTAATAAGTGTATTGGAAGCTTTTGGAATATCATAGACGTTTCCAGACGAAATTAAGCCTAGAAAGTTTGATTGCCGTAGCTACAAAAGGCGTGAATCGCCTGCAAGTAGTTCAGTCTCCAAATACTATTAGCTGTTACAGGTCAAGTCAGCGAAAGTCAACCATACATGTGAATTGTAAAATAAATTGTGACCCAAAATAAATTACTTTAAAATATATCTCCGGCAGTTTTAATCAAGAAGACCAATATTTTAAATTTTAAAAACATTAGAAACCCAAAAACACTATAGTATCCTGTCGCCGTTCCACTAGGGATGACCGGTACCTCCGTAGATGCGTCTCCACTCTTTTCTGTCCTTGCACACCTCTTTCATCTCCCCAACATTCATCACTTTCTTCATACATTCTCTTCTCTTATTCTCACTCTGCAGGTTTCGTTCTTTCGCAATCTCTCCTATTTGATCTACCCATTCCTTTCTCGGTCTTCCACTTCCACGCTTTCCTCTGACACGTATTTCCTCTGGCTGTAATTAGTGGGAGAATGATGTCGAGGGATGAAGTGGGGAAGGTCTCGGCGACCGTCGATAGATATTACCGTATCTAGTTGAAGATAGGACGGTATAAAACATTGAGGCGTATCAGCAGCTGATACCTTATGGAACAACGATCAGCTGTTCACAAACCGCCATGTTTTATTCCGTCCTATCATCAAATAGACGCTGATATAGTCAAATGGATAAGACGTCGGCACTCGAATTTGTGTTATTGAGACAATCGCAAGTTCGAACCACGCCTGCGTCGTGTCCTATCGATAATAACTTTGACTCGACGCTGTTGAACGCAGAGGTTGAAAGAGACCAAGACTCGTGTTGGGCTGCAGCGCCATTGAAGAAGAAGCTGTGATAAGCAAGCTCTTGTATGTGCAGCACAAACGATCACACAGTTCTTATCGTCTTTCATTCACCCAATTGATTTAAATTGATATTATCAATGTAGGTCGGCTTACGTCATACAGGAATTCTGCAATATATATTTCTGATAACGCATTGTCAATTACTGTTTGCTTGATTGATGTAGACTTGACCTGTAGTCTACTGCACTTAAGACAAATGAATAAAATAAAAGATTTGAACCAATAATACAGAATTGTAAACGGCGCGGCTCCAAGAGAAGAGCTCCATAATCTAATGAGAAATCCCTTTTCAATAAAAGCCCCACTACTAACCTGCGAATATCTTCTCCCAGTGCTTCCTCGACTTATGGTTTGGTATGAGGCTGACCACCATACTGTAAAAAAAATATTCACTTTGCCAGTGTCACCCCTGCTCCAGGGAAGGTCGTCAAAAGTTGCAGGGTTTATGTTGATTTGAGGTTTGGGTTTTAGTTTTCAAGTAGACATGCAGTACTTGATTTCGCGAACTTAGCGTGTCTGTGTGGGCATTAATTAAATTTTTTTACCGGTCCGTAGTCAAGGTGGTAACACTTCGGACTCGTAACTGGAGGGTCGTGGGTTCGAATCACGGCGGAGCACAAAAAATATACCATTTATTTTTTCAAATTTGCTCTTCGCTGGGATGAAAAATTCATAAACCTTTACCAAAGACCGGTCATCAAAAGGTCCATCCAGCCTTACAACAACTGTGTCTTGCTTGAGAATTGGCGCTTTCTACAGCGACGACCAAGCTCGCAGAGGGCTCTTGAGGTGTGATACACACAAAAACAGCGCTCACCAAATTAATCAGCCTAATTTTTTTTTTTTTAATGGCTTTTAAATTTTGATGTATCTTTGTCACTTAGATTAGATTATTAAATTACCTTACTCCCAGGAGATGAAATCCAAATGAATTCAGTGTAACACTCAATTTAAATTTTGATTAAAGAAACGGCATGTGTGTTGTGGATTGAAATCCAAATTTAGTATTGGAATAACAGTCTGGCCCATATTCTCGGCTTCTCGTCCAATGATTATATATCAGAGTGATCTATAAATAGACAGACAACTGGAAGAGTACCTACCATTTGAGCGGAAGCATTTCTGTCAGCTGTTCTATGATATACTGACAGATGATAGCGCCCCTCCGACAGATGGACTCTTGTTCTCTAAGTATAAAAATATTTGGTTCTAACTCAAATAGCACTTTTTTGAGAAGCAAAGAGAATATTATTACGAATGTAAGTGTATACATAATTATACTTGTCGTTCGCTGGTGTGAACATTCGCCCTAATCTTTTAAATACAATATTCTGGTAAAGCCGCGAATGTTGCGGTTCCTAATGTGCTTAGAGAAACGTCCTTATGTCTAAATAATGGCTAAAGCTGTCTGTAGCGGAGACTTGTATCAGAGCCGTCGAACTGATCAGTTATAAAAGCCGCTCTATAATCGAACCAAATGTGAATGGAATCTTAAAATAAATTATAAATATTTAAAAATATAAATGGTAAAACATTGTTTTAATTCACTTTATTTTATTTGTTTATGCTCGAATATTTTCGCCTAATAATTTATATTTTTAAATATTTATAAAAATGGACTTTCACTGTGTTAACAGATCAACACTAAAAAATATTAAAATAAATTGTATGAAGTAAATTAACCAAGGTTTTAATCAAATTGTACCCGTAAATCGTTACCATATTCTGATGAAGAGTCATATATCCATGTGAAGAGTGCGGTCAGAATATATCTGACTTATCGATACCTTAAAGGTATCGATAAGTCAGGTATACACTTAAGGGAAATAATTGACTTAATTAGTGTTGAAGCTAAAATGGGGCTCTCAGATAAATGCACCTTTTTCCCTATTTTCTACTGAGAACACACTAAAAATATGTGAAAATCCTGTTGTTAAGAAGTTTTTCATGAGGAACGCAAACGCAACTAAGCTACACATATATTATAACATCTTGCCTGCGTTATCTCCGAAGGGGTCGCATGTGATTCGGGATCTATTTATTTGTACGGGTAAGGGGTCCGTCCGGTCGATAGCTCAGTTGGTTGAGTGCTTGCATTCTACCCCGTGAGCTCGGGTTCGAATCCCACCGAGGAGGGTGTCAGAAATGAATTCCTATTTCGGTGTTTATTTCAAACCCCATAATAAAAATACCGGCAAGGTTTACTCAGCCTTCACAAGAAATGAGTACCAGCCCCCTCGGAAGCTGGGATACCCCCACTTCAACTGAAGTGGTTGGCGTAAGGCCGCCCCCCTTACCTATAAAAATAAATAGGTTCAACTCGTCACATGCGACCCCTTCGGGGATAACGCGGCAAGAAGTTACACTATATGTGTACTTAGCTTAGTTGCGTTTTTTTTTTTTAAGGGGGCCGGCCCCACACCAACCACTTTCAGCTGAAGTGGGTTTCCCAGCTCCAGGGGAAGGGGGGAGGGGGGCTGGTTCTCATTTCTTGTGAAGGCTTAGTAAGAAGTACTTAACATCTTGCCTGTGTCTATTTTGCGTTCTATTTCAAATAGTCGCCGAAACGGGAAATTATTTCTGACACCCTCTGTGGGGATCAAACCCTTGCTGTCGGCATGGAAGGGAAGCATTCTTCCAACTGAGCTATCTACAGGACTTTTCACGAGCTTGGTCTTTGCTGTAGAAACTGCCAATTCTCAAGCAAGACCCAGTTGCTGTAAGGTTGGATGGACCTTTGATGACCGGTCTTTGGTAATGGTTTATGAATTTTTCAACCAATATTTGAAAATGTAACTGTAACTGTAACTCTGTCGCCATTCCGCTAGGGGTGGCCAGAGCCTCTGCAGAGTTGCCTCCATTTTTTCCTATCCTGACATACCTCTTTCAATTCCTTCATATCCATCACCTTTTTCATGCATGTTCTTCTTTTACGCTCACTTTGTATATCCCATTCTTTCACAATCTCCACAATCTGATCACTCCATACTTTTCTCGGTCGTCCCTTCCCTCTTTTTCCTTTCACACTTTCTTTGTATACATACTTTGTCAGTCTATCATCATTCATTCTTTCCACATGCCCAAACCATCTCATCACATTCTTTTGTACTTTAACTTTCACATCCTCTTTCAAATTACATTCTTTTTTTACCCATTCATTCCTAATTCTATCCCTCAAAGTTTTTCCTGTCATACCTACTTCTCAAATGCTTCATTTCCACCGTACATACTTTACTCATTTCGCTATCATTCACTGTCCATGCTTCACTTCCATACATCAAAGTCGGTAACAATATGCCATTGTGTACCGTAAAATGTGAATGGTATATTTTTTGTGCTTCGAACCCACAACCTTCCATTTACGTGTCCAAAGTGTCTGTTCCCCCACCGGACTTCGGACTGATCTCAAATAGATAAAGTAATCTATATAAAGGTGATTTAGAAGAAGAAGAAATAAAATATGGAAGGGTTGCAGTAGTGAAAAAAAGAACGTAATGAATTGTATCATTTTACACAGTGTGAACCTGATACTCTCAAATTGAGCTCGACTAGGAATGGGATTTAAGTGATGTGGCGTGGTGGGAGCCGTGCAAAAAACACGGCCATTATTTCAATTAATAATGACAGTTATAGCGTCAAAAGTAAATGTCACGAGCTGTCAAAATTGTTGGAATTAAGCTGCCATTTCCGGTCCGGCAAGCAAACGGCGGACATCTTGAGAGATTAAAGGAAATGCGCGAATACACCTTCATGACACAAAGCGATTAGCGCCTTATTTAGAAAATACGATTTAATTTCAAGGTTAATTGCGCTTTCCGGATATTAGACGAACTGTTATGGGAGAACTTACATTATTCTCGACGTTTCCTTGGCGTCCTCAGTCTTGGCGTGTTCATCCTCAGTCGTCGTGCAGAGAGGGTGTCTCCTGAAGACGTTAGCTACGTCACTAATGAAACGTCGAGAATAATGTAAGTTCTCTTATAAAGGTTCGTATACCTACAATCCGATCTTTTATTTTGTTACTGTGTAGTT
Organism: Agapetus fuscipes; assembly: GCA_951799405.1. NCBI lineage: Eukaryota > Metazoa > Arthropoda > Insecta > Trichoptera > Glossosomatidae > Agapetus > Agapetus fuscipes. The sequence goes on along the minus strand of OX637352.1, from coordinate 2,026,940 downwards.
ATAATTATTGTAAATATTATTCTCGACGTTTCTTTGCCATTGTAGTTAACGTCTTCGTGAGAAGTCACCCTTTATGCGAGACTATTGGGAATACACCTTAATCGTCGTTTAAAGAGCGATCGTCAGTCTATGATCTATCTACGTTATTCTCGATGTAGCCAACGTCTTTAGCAGACACTTTTTCTGCACGACGATTGAGGAAGAACTGGTTCTACGTGTTACAAATTATCAAAATTTAGTGTGTATCTTTCTGTCGGAGTTATGGCCGAGGAATCATGTCTCTATTCTGGACTAGCGTATCTGGAACAGAATAACGTTGGTTCGAATCACGCTTGGCCCTTGGACCATAACTTCGACCCTGGTTCAACAGATGCCATTGCATGCACACAAGCTTCTGCTTTCACATGTAGACAACTGGCCAGGCAAAATATGTTGCTGAATTGCATATGTTGCTGATTGGCAATGCAACAACTGAGGTGGCTGGACGACATCGAGGGAACTGCAGGCAGAGGATGGCTGAACACAGCAGCCGATAGACAGGAATGGAGAGGATTGGAGGAGGCCTACGTCCAGGAGTGGACTCAGAAAGGTTGAAGACGAAGAAGAAGTATTCAACAATAATTATATCGTTCTGATTTTGCTTTAAGACAATCTCAATAGATGGCACTGTGTTAACCACACACTGCAAGGTCCGGATTTTCAAGCTAAGTAAAATACATATTGTTACGATTTTAGGGTTCCAAAAGTCTTTCAATTAAAAATACTGGTCTTCTTATACAGTTGTTTATTTTACACTTTTAACCCTTTACAGCTCAATTTTTCAAAAACCAAAAAAAAAATTCAATGTATAGGACAAATGATATTGACTCTGGGAAAAATATTAAAAAAAATTTTTTTTTGGTAATTGTAGATTTATTTGAAAAAATTGTTGTGTTGCAGATCTGCAACATTATGTCAAAAGGGAACAATTTACATTCCAACTCACATGAAAGTCTTTGAAGCAATTATTTGCTTTTTTGTTGCAAAACAAAAAAACGCAACTAAGCAACACATATAGTGTAACTCCTTGCTTGAGTTATTCCCGAATGGGTCACATGAGGTGATTCGGGACCTATTTTTTTTTACGGGTAAGGGGGCCGGCCTTACACCAAATTCTACAGTTGAAGTGGGGGTTTCCCAGCTCCCGAGGGAGCTGGTTCTCATTTATTGTGAAGGCTGAGTAAACCTTGCCGGTATTTTTATTATGGGGTTTGAAATTTCAACCTGGCCGATATTTTGGGCTTGTAATAAACACCAAAATGTGATATCATTTCTGACACCCTCGTTGGGGATCGAACCCTTGCTCTCAGTTTAGAATGCAAGCATTCTACCAACTGAGCTATCGGCCGAACTTTTTCCGAGCTCGGTCGTCGCTACAAAGCGCCAATTCTGGGGTTTCCCATCTCCCGAGGGGGCTGGTTCTCAATTCTTGTGAAGGCTGAGTTAACCTGGCCGGTATTTTGGGCTTGAAATAAACACCAAAATGGGAAATCATTTCTGACACCCTCGGTGGGGATCGACCCCTTGCTCTCAGAATGCAAGCATTCTACAAACTGAGCTATCGGCTGGACTTTTTACGAGCTCAGTCGTCACTACAATGTGCCAATTCTCAAGCAAGACCCAGTTGCTGTAAGGCTGGATGGACCTTTGGTGACCGGTCATTGGTAAAGGTTTATGAATTTTTCAACCCAGCGGAGAGCAAATTTGAAAATATAAATGGTATTTTTTTATGCTCCGCTGGGATTTGAACCCACAACCCTCCATTCAGAGTCCAAAGTGTTACCACTGGACTATGCTATATTGCACTTTTCACACATTGTGAAAATAAATCCCTTGTATTCTGGATATTTGCATGTCATTCTCTTGTTTTTAAAATCTGAAGGCAGACCCAAATACTTCAATTGGTCGTCATATTATCAGCTTTTCAAATCAATTTCCTTTCTTCCTACTGATGATTTAGTTTGGAAGAAGATGAGGGGAGACCAGATGTTGTTGGCAGTGATGAAGTCTCCCAAATAGACTCGTTTTCGCTGAGATCATGCAATGGTTCTTCATTGTCAATGGTTTCCAAATGAAAATCTGAATTTTAAAATCATCATCTTTTGAAAAATCCCTCTCATCTTCACTTTCTCAAGGCTATTCATCCACCATAGTCTGCAGTTCATCAGCCATTAGCATTCGTCGGTTATCCATTATAGGGCACACCTTAGCGCAGTGTAGCAGAAATGCAACATACAAATATTCACATGTAAATGCTATATATTATAAGTTTTTATCACTTTTAAGCATTTTATATGATAAAAGAAGAGCTTAACTTTAAGAAAATATTTTTTTTTCTCCTAATATACCAGAATTGATGATAAAAAAAATGATTCTAAAAATGTCAAAATCACAAATTTTTTAACAGTCAGAATTTTTCCTTCTAAAATACAAAATGTCAAGATTTTTCCATTTTTTGGCAAGTTTTGATAGCAATTAGTAATGTACACACATGAAGTATCATTTTTTCTTATAAAAAACCTATGGATGTCCCTGCATTAAATTTTTATTCAACATTTAGTTGAGTGTTGCATTATTGCAACACCAAGCTGTAAAGGGTTAATAATTTATTTTCACAAAGATAGTCTCGACTACTCCATTACACTTGGTTTCTGTTCACTGTTTAAGTTGGTTCAATGTAGTTGTAAAGCTCGTAGGATACTGGCTCTGCAAGCAACTTGCACCCTTTTTATACTCTTCAAAACAGTACAATCTAGATCTATATTCGCTAGACAGTTCCAGAAAGGCGTAGTAATCATTATTTCTCGATGCTTCAAGTATTTTATTCAATGATTCCTACCCACACATATTTATGAGGATTCTTATTGCATAGTTATAGCTAATACCTATTCTAATATTTACATAACAGTATGTCACAATATTGTACTAATGTTAAAAAACAAAGAATAAACCTGAAGATACTGTGTACCATTAATCATATAATTTTCGTGCTTTAGGAAAATTAATAACCATTTTTGGCTACTAAATAAATCACGCACAGCAGTGGTATTTTTTTCTAGTTTTTTCATGTTTGTAATGTACCTTAGAGTAGGTACTAAACAATATGAGTATTTAAAATATATGTGACAAATGCGACACGCGAGGTTTTTTTTATTATTTCTTTGTATTAAAAAAAACCTTTTCATTTTTATATTACTCTCATACGTACTGTAGTGTTCCCCTCCCTGGCGAAATAAAAATGGGGAGAGCCATCCGGGTTCTGGAAAAGGTATTCTGGAAATGCTGGTATGGTGAACTCCTGGTTGATGAAGAAAGATCAGAGATCTTGGAACGCTGGTAGATGCTGGTACTGCTCGAACTGGAACTGGTAAATGTCCCTCGCTGCCTCCTCAGGTGATCGTCGTAGTTTTGGCCAATTGTGTGATCGTCCAGTTTATAATTAGGACTCCTCGTCGTGTGGAAGATAATGAAACGGAACGTTGTGTAAATTTTTTGTTTTACCGTTTCAAAATCTACTTTAGTGGCAAACCCAAATTCGTTATCGTTTGGTGTGGAACATACGCATTTTCTAACTAAATTGTAAATTCAAAATTATAATTAAAAAGCTTACGAGATTTACGTTACGTGTATTGTAAAATGACTACATGATATTAAATCCGATTTTAAAACAAGTGACTTTCATTTTTAATGGGATTTTGTTTTCTGTGAAATTTACTAGAACCCGCCCTGGCAAGGTCACGGCGTATAGAAAAAAACACGGCAGTCAACGTATTCAAGGGCGTATACAAAATAGGGAACAAGGAAAAAGGGGGGACGTAGATCGCGAAAAGTTACTTGATGTGTTAATTTTTGTTAGTCCTTTTATTTGACAGATTACATAAATTTACAAAATAACATTATAATAACAATATGAATAAATTACATTGCGTCTAAATATATTACGTATAAAATATTTATAATAATATGAAAAATCTACCTCCACCCACCCCATAATTATTTTAATTAAAATCCCACCTCTAAGTAGAAAATCTGCCTGCTAGCTCCAATGGAGAAGTCGGGGACTTGCGACCCCGAAGTGAGATTAACCGATCGGTTTACAAGCTTGACGCTCTCTCTCTTCTACCAAAGAATCGTCACAGGACTTTAGCACGCTAATTCCTGGCAAAAGGAAAGGAAGTCTTGTTACCAGCTTCGACTAAGTGTTACCCCACTGGGTCGGATATTTCAGCATTCCCGTTACCAAAACTTAACGCGCGCCTACTCCATACTCTATTCCAAGCTGCTTTTGTTAGAAAAGACAGCTTCTAATTTACCCCATCATTCTACCAAATTCGCAATACCATGACACCGTCTGATGCTCAGCAAGTCCGGCCAAGTAGACCCGAGACAGATGCCAAAATAAAGAAAACCTGGCAAAACAATAATTGTGGAAATATCTACTCCATAACCTGTTCCTGGTACACCTCAATATCGGGAAAACCCGATATGGGTGGAAGACCCGAAGCACAGACTACGAAGGACCTTTCCACATCCCCATAAATAATGCCTTAACCAATCGAAATTCGAATGGTAGAAAAATAATTGTGCAAACCGCTTTACTCACGGACAGGAACACGCCACTGGTTTTAAGTTTGTATTAATGTCGCGACATTAGTTATTTTTAGTGCAATCAGCTTAATTATTTTCTCCCGGCAGCATCTCAGGTCCATTATCAGCTCCATCCTCACAAACACCCACAAATCAAATATTAAACAGCAATTTTCAGGATTTTAGCTAATGATTTTACACAGAAGAGACACGTCACCCACGGGAAACAGATCGAAACTGAATTCAACCCAGCAATGGAGTTGTCAAAGGACAGCTCAAGGTTTTTTTATGAGGGTACCTTTTTTTGTTCCAAGTTTTTAAGTGCCATAGAAAGATATATTATACTTTGTATAGAATTACGGATGTATAAACGAATATGGATAGAGTCAGATCTTTACAGTACTTAAATATACAAATGTTTGTAGGTACATATACTTTCAAACATTGTCTTATGATATCTGTAGATTTGCAACTATTTTAACGAAAATATACACTATATCCGTTTCAACTTCTATCTATCTATAATCTAAGCTGCAAAGATATGTTAACATTTAAGGCTCATATGAAATGCATGCCTACAGACAGGCACATGTAGTTTCGCGCCTACACATTCTGCATGTGTGCATACAAATAAAGAAAACCTCACATGGACATAAACCTTGCAACTCCTGCCGCCGTTCCCTGAACCGGGGTGGCATTGGCAAAAGTGTACCGATTTTTACAGCACGGGTGGTCAGCCTCATACCAACCTATCAGTCAAGGAGCACACTTAATCGAAAAAAGTTCTAAGTGAGAAAGAGACCAAAGATCTTCACAGTGTCATTTCTTTGTAGACAAAAATAGACTCGGGTGAAACTACGAAATCTTTGCAGAAAGTTGGAAGCTTTGAAACTCACGCCTGTGTGAATATTGTGCGCATGCGTTATAAATCTTTTGATCGAAAAAGAGCGTGTGTAATTATTGGGTGTCGAAATACAAAATGGAGAAAGCAAGAAAATATAGGAATTCACAGGTAAGGACATGTTTTGTAGGACAGCCTCATTAAAAAAATCTATCAGTCAAGAAACTTGGGCGTCAACCTCACACCAACTTATTAGTCAAGGAACAAGGAATTTATTTAAGTTTTTTTTTTTAAGAAATCCCCCTAGATCTCCCTAGATCAGGGATGCACAGACATATCAAGACTAGGGGCCACTCGGGCAAATCATGAACTGATGGCGGGCCGCCAGAAGTATAGCTAATTAAAGACAATAAAGAATTGAAAATAATTTATTAAAATTGAAAAACAATTTATTAATTTGAAGCATGGCACTGCATAGTGCTTACAATCTTTTTTTATATTTGGCTCAAATTTACTTGTAACAACACGTAAAACTGCTTCCAAACTTTCATTTGCAAACTTATTTTTGCTGTCGGCGGGCCACCAGTATACAAACGGCGGGCCGCGGTCTGTGCATCCATGCCCTAAATTCTACAGACCCTAGGGGTCTATGACACTTGTTGAAGTGCCGCAGAGGTGTGCGAGCTTGGTCGTCGCCGCTACAAAGCGTCAACACTCAAGCAAGACCCAGTTGCTGTCAGGCTGGATGGACCTTTGGTGACCGGTCATTGGTAAAGGTTTATGAATTTTTCAACCCAGCGAAGAGCAAATTTGAGAATATAAAAAGTATATTTTTTGTGCTCCGCCGGGATTCGAACCCACAACCTTCCCGTTCAGAAGTTAAAAGTGAAGTTGAAATAAGATATGCTAAGGTTAAGACTTGAGACAACAAGTTGTAAAAAAATTACTTTGACTGCAGTCCTTCGTAGTTTCTAAACAGTCTAACTATTTAGGGGCTGTCCATATATTACGTCATTCGCATTAAGGGGGGGGGGAGTCTGGTCTGCGGATGATGGCAAATGGTGTACGAGTACCAAAAGTGACGTCGTTTTTGTAAATACCAATTTCTACAAAATATACAAAATATTATGTAAGTAATATAACAGTATTAATTATTAAGCTCATCCATTATTACAGCAAGAGGAGGAGGGGGGGTCATTAGATAATGACTATAGGATGATTGTAAGGGGGGGGGTCGAAAATCGGCCAAAATCGATGACGTAATTTATGGACGGCCCCTTAGCAGTATTGCTGCTAATTATGTAACTACTCTAGGTTACCGCCATACCAGCCAGGTATATGAGCAGGTTACGTAAAACCAGTGTCACGACAAATCAGTCAAAGATATCTCGTCCATGGACAAAGGGGCCACACGACAGTTCGTCCAAACGAATGTTCAGTCACAGAATACTCGGCCACAGTAACTTCTTCACACACATATTGGTCTCAGACAATTTGGTCACACGAAAGTTCTTCCACAGGACATTTTGGTCCACGGCATTTCGATCACAGCTAACTAGGTTACATATAGCTCGTCCGTGGACACGTCAGTCACGGACAATCAGGTCACACGAAAGTTCGTACACAGAACCTTTTGGTCAAATAAATTTCAGTCACATACAATACTCGTATAATATGGTCCACATACAGCTCGCATCACAGAAAATTACAATTCATTGAAACTATAGTTGATATGAGGCTGATCACCCATTCTTCTTCTTGTGCCACTTCTAACGAAGATCGGCGATCATCATAGCTATTTTGATTTTTGATGCTGCGGCTCGAAATAGGGACTTGGTGCTTCTGCCGAACCACTGTCGCAGGTTCTTCAGCCACGATGTCCTTCGGCGTCCCTGAGATCTTCTCCCCTCAATCTTACCCTGAATGATAAGATGAAGGAGACGGTACTTCTCATTTCTCATAATGTGACCGAAGTACATTAGCTTTCTCTGCTTAATGGTAGGCAGGAGCTCCTTTGTAGTGCGCATTCGTCGAAGGACTTCTTCATTGGTGACTCGATCACGCCAAGAGATCCGAAGCATTTTTCGGTATAGACACATCTCGAATGCTTCAATACGTCTCTCCAGTGCCTGCGTGAGAGTCCGTCCCTCCATACCATACAGAGCGATTGGGAAAACGTAGCACCTCACTATGCGCTTCCGGAGTTCAAGGCTTAAATTTCGGCACAACAGTAATTTGCTCATTTTAGCGAAGAAGATCACCCATACTGTATATTAAATGTTTCACATATTTCAGAGAAGCTCGGCTATAGTATCAGGGCTATGTTCATTTTGAGATTGGATTTTAATTTGTCACATGCAGTACTTGTGACCGCAATTGAACATGTGTGTTCTTGTGGGTATGCATTAAATGTGAATGTTTAATGCTAAAACATCTTTGTGACTTCAATTTTAGATAGATTATAGACAGTAATACAAAGGATTCATTAAAGTAATGAAATGGGAGAGTTTTTAGTACTTAAAAAGGAGATCAAGCTTTCTGTGATGGAACTGTCCGTGGATCTTTATTTTTTGTGACCGAAATGTTGTGTTGACGAACTGTCGTGTGACCGATTCGTCTATGGCCCAGCTTTCAGTGACCGATTTATCGTGTTCCTGTATAACCATATCAGGCCGAGCCGGCAAACATTGGGAGAAGTCATTTCCGCTGTGGCCAAATAAGCAGCCGAGTTATGGCTTCCTAAGCATTTCACACCTAGTAGGATTAGTGAACGAATATTCTGCAATTGCTTCAGAAGTTTTACCGCAATTCTAATTTCCGGTACGCTCGGTGTAACTCCTGCTTTTTGGACGGGAATCTAGGGTTCTGCGCAACGCAACGACGCTACACATTTATTGTAACTTCTTGCCCGCGTTATCCGCGAAGGGGCACGTGTAAGCGTGAACTTATACATCTCATTGTGGGCATGCGTGTAATTTCAATCGTAAATGTGATAGTCCAACTTCTTGATGATGATGCTGAATAATTTTTTCTTGCCATTTAAAGGTCCAGGACCATCTCAAGGGCGCCATGGCAAATGCTACGTTATCCCCAAAGAGATCGCATGCGGCGATTCGGGACCTATTTATTTTTACGTGGAAGGGGACCGGACTCAAGCCAACCACTTCAGTTGAAGTGGGGATTCCCAGCTTCCAAGGAGGATAGTACTTATTTTTTGTGAAGGCTTAGAAAACCTTACTGGTATTTTATTTTGGGCTTGAATTAAACAACGGAACGGGAAATTATTTCTGACACCCTCGGTGCCGATAGAACCTTTGCTCTCGTCATGGAATGCAAGCACTCTACCAACTGAGCTATCGATAGGACTAACAATAGAATAGAGAGATGTTTTCCGGGATCTGTTTGCGTGGTCTATGGGAGCTGGAGCTTTTGTACGTTTCGCCCATCTGTACGATGGACTTCTAAGAAGCCATCGGAAGCCCATGGAAGCTCCAGCTCCCAGAGACCACGGCAACAGATCCCGGAAAACATCTCTCCAGCATCATCAGCCGGCCGTGTAAGCCTAAAACTCTAATTCAATAGTAGAATAAGTAGATATCCTGCAAAAATAACAGGAAACATATGAAAGAAAGTTATTCAGAACAGGAGATCAAGGCGGACTAGGAAGTGAAATAAATAATTACAAACAAGACGTTATCTAAACGTACAAATTGAATTAATTTGTGTCATTTACATGTATTTTTTTAATATTATGTTATCTGCCGACCTTGCGGTCAAGGCCTCTGCGTGACGTCACCATAGCAGAGTGAAATTGTGTGTATCTATAATTAACTAACTCATGTAAATTGTTTTAATTAGTACTAATGTTAAAGATAACAACTCGGTACTGCCAGTGTTACAGTTTTACAAGTTAAAAAAAATAGGTTTAGAAGAGGAATGCAAGTCGCTAACCTACTTTGACTGGCCGGAAACAGGCATTATCAATTGATAATTCATTATTTTATATTTTTAATGAATCGGCCATATCAATAAGGGCGCAGTAGTGAAAACATGATGTACTTACTTACTTTACTTTCTTCGGCTCATAAGCCTTGAAGGCTCAGGGCCTCCCGCACCACAATCCTCCAGGACTCTCTGTCTTGTGCTGCTTCCCTCCATGGTCCCCTCACTCCCAGAACTTCGGCGTCGGCTTCAACGTTGTCTGCCCACCGCATCCTGGGACGTCCGAGTGTTCTAACACCTGAGGGGGCACCATCCAAGACTGTTCTGATGATCCTGGAGTCCTATGCACGTGCTACATGTCAAATGATGTAATGATACTGTAACTGTAACTCTGTCGCCATTCCGCTAGGGGTGGCCAGAGCCTCTGCAGAGTTGCCTCCATTTTTTCCTATCCAAATGATGCTACATGAAAAAATGATGTAATGAATAATAATACAAATATTGGGATGATTATTTGGTGTGCGTTTTTTTGGTGTGAATCACACCTCAAGAGCAATCTGCGAGCTCGGTTGGCGCTATAGAAAGCGCCAATTCTCATGCAATACCCAATTTCTATGAGGCTGGATAAGGCAAGTCGATGTAATGGCCGAGGGCTCGAGTCGCTATTCTTGACTAGCGTATTTGAAACAGAATAACGTTGGTACGAATCACGCCTGGCCCATTTGACCGTAACTTCGACCTTGGTACAACAGATGCCATTACATGCACACAAGCTTCTGCTTTCGCACGAAGACAACTGGCCCGGCAAAATAGGTTGGTGAATTGCATTCTTCTTCTTAAGAAGTGGCTGGTATGGTCAAGGGGATAAGACGTCGGAGCTCGAATTTGCGTTGTTAAGACAATCGCAAGTTCGAACCCCGCCTACGTCGTGTCCTATAATAATCAATAACTTCCCTTCTTCAACAGATGTCATTGGGGTAGTTTTTTTTATCAATAATTCATTGAAATATTCTGTTTCTGGCCAAGTAAAATACCTTGGTGAATTGCATTCCTCTTCACAAATCTTTTTAAAAAAAAAAGAGTCGAGGAACTTCTGCAGAGGCTCTGGCCAATCCTAGCGGAATAGCGGCAAGGTTACAGTTACAATAACTGTTTATTTTAGCGTCACATTTAGGAGAGCGTCCTCGAGTTGACGCCCATACAGGTTAATGGTTAAACTTCCAGGGTTCGATTCCGTGCTGGCCAACCATGAGCGCGCCCCTAATCTATTTTATTGTTACGCCTATGGACACGCAATCACACTTACGTACCCGAAGTAAAAAAAGACGTTGCAAAAACTATCCTACATTAACTAAATAGAAAATGTATTGAACTTAAGACAGCACTCCTACCGAGCGATTTAGTTTTTATACATTTTTATGTAGGTACGTTTACAGGTGTAAAAATGTTGCGTAAACTTCCTTCGATTGAGTATATAAAAAATGTATTGAAGATAAAACAGCACTCCTAGCGAGTGATTTAGTTTTCAGTCATTTTTTTCAATTTTCGTTTACAGGTGTAAAAATGTTGCGTATTAAAAAAAAGCTCGAATTCAAAAACGCTCACAGGAGGCGCTGTCTTAGTTGCCCTACATTTTTTGTTTGATTCAATACGTCTTTTTTTCTGCTTTGTAGATACTGTTTGAAAGGAATAAACAGAAGAAGTTGAGGGCGGGTCTTTTTCGCTTGGTGAATCGTTTATCACTATGTTTTATTATTATTATTATTTCTTGTTTCAATTTACTTTTTTATTTCAATTTGAATGTAGTTAAAATCCGCGGATCATTCGTTGCTTACAGTGAATTTTCCGATCCGTGAATGCGAAATACGGAAACGATGATTCATGGATTAGCTAAGGATTAAGAATCATCTTACGAGATAAAAAAAAAGCAGTAACTGCAACAATGATTAATTTTCTAAACAATAATGATGATCCATGGATGAGCTTATGGTTAAAAATCATCTAAAAAAGAAAAATACATGAATTTAAACAGTGTGTAATTTTTTCGTACAAAAACGATGATCTATGGATCAGCTAAAGATCAAAAATCATCCTAAAAGACAAAACACAGTAAATGCAACGCAACGCAACGCAACTAAGCTACACATATAGTATAACTTCTTGCCTGTGTGGCGATTCGGGACCTATTTATTTTTACGGGTAAGGTAACCGTCCTCACACCAACCACTTTCAGTTGAAGTGGGGGTTTCCCAGTTCCCGGAGGGGTTGGTTCTCGTTTCTTGTGTAGGCTGAGTAAACCTTGAGATCGAACCCTTGCTCTCGGCATGGAATGCAAACATTCTACCAATTGAGCTATCGACCTTTTTACGAGCTTGGTCGTCGTCGCTGCAAAGCGCCAATTCTCAAGCAAGACCCTGTAAAGCTGTAAGGCTGGATGGACCTTTGGTGACCGGTCATTGGTAAAGGTTTTATGAATTTTTCAACCCAGCGCAGAGCAAATTTGAAGAGCACTGGCAACAGTGGTGGATTTTCTTAACAAATCGATGATCAATGGGTCAGATGAGGATCAAATATCATCTTAAACGACTTGACAGTAACTGTAACAGTGGCCGGCACGCGCTGCGGTCACATTAACCGCGGTTTCGGGTTTCCACCTTTCATCTGTGCGTCCCTCTCTATCCTTATGGTGGTATAGCACGCTAGAGAGAGACAACCGCGGAGAGATTTAGATGCAGTCTCATGCATGCTGCACTTTGAAGTGGTCGAACAACTGGATGCAGGTTGTGCAGCGATGGAGAACCTTTGGGAATTATTTTATTTGGTATATAACAAAAGGAGGGCTTGTATGAAAAAGGCTATGACTCTGGATGAAGCATGCTATCTAATCTAATCTAATCTAAGCTGCAAGTATATATACCATTTAAGAATTACATCAAATGCATTCCCACAAGCAGACATGTATAATTTCGCGCTAACACATGCCGCATGTGGACCTACAATATAAAAACCCATCTCAAATGAACATAAGCCTTGCAACTCTTGCCGTCCTTCCCTGAGACAGGGGTGACATTGGCAAAGTGAACCATTTTTTACAGCATGGGTGGTCAGCCGCATACCAACCTATAAGTCAAGGAACATACACGACAGATTACATTTTTTAAATATATACCATTTAAGAATTACATCTAATGCATTCCCACAAGCAGACATGTATAATTTCGCGCTAACACATGCCGCATGTGGACCTACATTTTAAGAACCCATTTCAAATGAACATAAGCCCTGCAACTCTTGCCGTCCTTCCCTGAGACAGGGGTGACATTGGCAAAGTGAACCATTTTTTCACAGCATGGGTGGTCAGCCTCATACCAACCTATAAGTCAAGGAATACGAGTAATAAGTAGCATTTAAGTATAAAAAAAGGACCGCAAAAAATGGCGGCTGATCTGTAATGTAGGCGGCTAAGACAAAGACTCAATTTTCATTTTTCATCATGGCTTCTTTGACCTTGGATGCTTGGTGCTTGTGTTGAACTATTGCCGCAAGTTTTTCAGCCACGATGTGCTTCAGCGTCCCTGAGAGCTTCTCCCCTCAATCGTACCCTGTGTCAGTATAAGATGAAGAAGGCGGTACTTCTCATTTTTCAAAATGCGACCGAAATACATCAGCTTTCTCTGCTTGATGTGGGACCTACCCACCCATTGACTTATGTATGGCGGTGATCGATGCCACAATTGTCGAACCTCCCGTGGGGCGCGTAACGCAAACCACTTTACCAGCCAGTTTTTAACTGGCCACGGAAACTTTAAAGCCAAACTGCACCAGCTGGGTATCCCATCCATCTTATCAGCAGAGTGCCCTTGCGGCGCCAGCTCCCAGGACGTGCCTCACATATTATGGTACTGTCCATTGCGACACTCTGATCGGGTTGCGCTCCTTGCTGCAGTACGGCCGGCCATTGGCCCAGTCGGTTACGCAGACTTTGTTGCTACAAAATCAAATTTCTCCGCTTTTGAGCGATTTTGCGCTTCATTTTGCCAAGCTGCATCCGCAGCGGATTCACAGTAATCCTGTCCTTAGATTAAAATTATTATTATTTCGTATTATGTGTATCATTATTCACGCTACTCGTGATCTAGCAACAATCCCACAAGGAGTGCCACCCGAGGTATGCTATTAGCTTCAGTAACATCGAACCATTTACTTTTAGAGTCATGGGCACGCCTCTGACCTAGAGGTTCTTGTTTTTTCGTGCCGTTGCTTTCACTTCACGGGAAGGCCTTTCGCCACTTGAGAAAATATATAGCTTTGCATGAGCGTCCATGTGCTGTGGGTCCTTCTGACACATACATACAGGACGGGTACGAGGAGGGTTTGAGCATACATGAGTATGATGTCTGTGTATTAAAAATTATTTTTACGAAAAAAGACATTTCATACCTGTTTTAACAAGACATAATGACATGTTTAATTATTGGGTGTCGAAAAACATAATGGGAAAAGTAAGAAAATACAGGATTTCTCATGAAAGAGCATGATTTTGAAATAGTTGTTTTTGACAGGACTGGGGAAAACTACGCTCCAAGTCTGTAGGTATCAATGCTGAATTGTAAGCTATTTTGTACTCCTCTGTATAATAACTCAGTGTATACACCCGTATTTTTTTTTTGGTCTCGGATCTGCAACCAATGGTTCTGCACAACTGTTTCATACACATCACTTAGATTGCATCTTGTGTTATTTATAGATAACGGGCTAGTTTTGAGCAAGTGCAGTCAGTGCATAATAATCAAGTACCTGCTGGCGCAATAAGCGTGCACTTAGTCACGGCTTAAAGCCAACACTAAACTTAATATTGTTATGACCAGTGGCGAAGGGTGCCATACAAGCCGATTCCCATAGGTTTCCCGTTTAATATTGAGGCAAAAATGATAATAAAGTTGACTGCATGGGTGTTCGCGCATGGGTGTTGACTCGGTGTTCGCGCGAACCAGCCTACCACCACCTTCAGAAAGGAACTGAAGACACTAGTTTTCTCCAGAAGCCATGGCGCCCTTGAGATGGTCCTGGACCATTAAATGGCGCCACAGGAAAGAAATCATCCATCATCATCATCATCATGGCTTCAATTGGTTGTAAATGCGTGCGCTCGCATGATTGCTGGTCAGTCGAAATTTACACACATTACTCCTCTTCTCCACAAGCTTCACTGGCTCCGTATACCGGAGCGCATCGAGTTCAAAGTGTGCACGATGGTCCACAAAGCTTTATTTGGAAAAACACCCAAATATCTCGCTGATTTAATCAAACCAGTCACCCTCGGCAAAAAAAGCCTAACACTGCGCTCAGCTGAGACTGGAGCCAAATCAAGGATTGAAGAACCTATAAAAAGAGTTAACACAATATTTGGAGAGCGTGCATTTGCAGTTGCTGGCCCTCTGGCCTGGAACCACCTGCCACGTCATGTGAGAGAGCTAGAGGACCATGGAAAGAAGATAACATAAACAAATTTCTGTTATCGTTTGCACTAGCGCCCTTGGAGTGACTACATCACGAAACGGCGCTATAAAGAAATCATCAACTCATCATTATAGGGGAAAAAATACGTATTGTTTCTTTGGTTTTAAATGTATTTTTTTAACTTTGTGCCTTTATTTTTTAACTACTTTGTTACATCATTTTAAAGGGAAGCCGATGGGAACCGGCTTGTGTAGCACCCTTCGCCACTGGTTATCAATCTGAAGACTACAGGGTAAAAACAAGGAATGTCAGCAAAAATTAAAAAATAAGTTTCTAAGAAAAAAGTAAAATCTAGTGGCATCTGTGTGTATCTAAAGCTTTGCAAATTTTGTAATGCAACAACAGACTCTATCACATTTGTTGAAATATAAGAAAAATATTGAATTTAAATGAACTTAAAAGCACTGCAGCTCTTACTGACCTTCCCTGAAACAGGGGTTGCCATTGGCAAATTGAATCATTTTGTTTACAGTATAGGTGGCCAGCCGCATACCAACCTAGAAGTCAAGGAATACAAAGAATTAATTACAGTTAACTATATAAAACAATCACTAAGTAAAATAAGAAAATTAGAATCTACAAAACATGTATGAACATGAGAATTTAAGAATTTAAAGCCTGAGCCTTAGCCGCCAACATAACAGATCAACCGCTATTTTTTTGCTGTACTCATCATCATCATCATGTTTATTATTCCAGTTATTGACTTGACTTATAGGTTGGTATGAGGCTGACCACCCATACTGTAAAAAATGGTTCACTTTGCCAATGTCACCCCTGTTTCAGGGAATGTCGGCAAGAGTTGCAGGGCTTATGTTCATTTGAGGTTTGGATTTTATTTGTAAGTACACAATCAGCATTTGTAAGCGCGAACTACGCGTGTTTGTTTGTGGGCATACATCTGAGAGCTTTGAATGAATATATCCTTGCAACTTAGATTATTATAGATTATTATTATTATAAAAAACCATTGCCCACCTCTTCGTAAATATTTATCTTTAATTTTTATGCCTTGTTGATTGTCCGCCTCATTATTAAACCAACATGTTAGGAGGCTGTTGAGTTCCAAACGGTCCGTGAAGAACACAACAAATAACCAAGGTGTATTCATGCAGGCGACGCGACGTGTGGAGAACATGTCTGGCCTGTAGAAAAAACACAGTAGGTAGAAGCTAGGTTATAACAGTTAATACACCTTCTACTTTAGAGTTGATTTCCGGAGTCTGGGGTGGAAGTCTCGACGGCCGTATGTAGATCTTACCGATCCCTATCGAGCATCTATCGAGCCTTCAGGCGCTTTTGCGCCTCTTACGTACACCCTAGACTGGACGTTCATCCGGTCGATTGAGGCACTACCACCTGTATCAAGGCCCTAATACTTGCTCCGCTGACGTCATGCTACGTCATCATAAATTGGCTGACTAGGGGCTGACGATGGTTTGGTGACCGCAGGGGCGGAGGGGAAGGGAGCGGTTAGTAATGCTGTAATCTCACTTCATTCCTCGTTCAAAGGGACTATATTTAAAAGAATAAATTCATAATTTAACACACAACAGAGAGCAACATAAATCTAATTATTTTTCTCCACAAATAAAGCTAAGTATAATCATTCGATATTAATTATAATTCTACCAAAGCTAAATATAATGATGATTTGACATTATTTTTTTGTTTTCGGGGGTTTTATAAAATATGGTTCACAGCACAGCTCAAACGGACACGTGACCGCCCGCGCCATGTTTGTTTTCACCGTTCACCCACGCGCTTCATGCTGTCGTTCAAATATATAAAAAGCTGTGAAATTAAAATACTGTGAACTCTATTTAACATTATTACAATATTTTACACTGTGTGGATCATGGGAAAGAAGTGTATGGTGCCTAATTGTCGTGGAAACTACGACAAAGAGAATAAGGTGTCCATCTTCAAATTCCCAAACGATGGACATCTCAAACAACAATGGCTACGCGCCATACCACGAGCAAATTTTACTCCTACACAATATTCAGGGGTAAGTAACGAAAATAAATACTATAATTGTATAAATTTACGTTTTTTGTGAATCATTACATATAATATCACAGCAAAGTACTTACCGTTTGAATACACCAAATACCATTATCTTTATTGTAAAAAAGTACACAGGAGTTTTGATGCCAATGAATGCCAGGTCCCTGCAAACATTAGTTTCGCTAAGCTTGTATTTTTCGTGAAAAAGTAAGAGAAGATTGAAACATTGATTTCTTTAAATTTTACTTACATCAAAAAATAACTACTTGTACTTGTGGATAGCTGTGCTTATTGAAGTAATTTTTAGTTATCTAATTACCATTTGTTGCGTTTAGAAACGCATTTAGTTGCGTTTTGCGTTGCGTAATTACCATTCATTTTCAATTGGATAAATTAAGTCATAAAGTTATAAGTTTTACTAAAAAAAATCTATCTATGATCTAAGTTACAAAGATAAAATTTCAAGGAAAAAATAAATAAAATATTAAATAACTCTGTAAATGAAAGAAAGGTACAAAATTAAAATCCTTTTCTGTGATTTCAGGTTTGCGAGAAACACTTCAAAGACAAGGAGATTGAGAAGACCGTGGAAGCTTTTAATGATAAAACAGGTGAAATGTTATCAGTTCCTTTATTTAAACGTCGTTTAGTAAAAAATTCTATACCATCAGTATTTCCAGGATGTCCTTCTTATTTAAGTCGTCAAGTTTCTTTTAGGGAAGAACCAAGTGAAAAGAAAGCACGTCGGGAAACTGAAATGTTTCATCAGGCCGTCGCTCAAAGCATTGCAGAAAAAAGGGCATATGAAGATAGGATTAAAATAGTCAGCATAGATGATTTGTTTTCCAAAATAGAGCAAGTTAGCTTACCGAGCAATTGGTTTTTTTTTAAGTTAGATACAAAAGCAATCTTCTCAAGGATAGAGATGGAACCTGGTCCAAAAGTTGTAGCCTCTGTAGTTGTTGATCAAGATTTGAAGTATTTAGCGTTCCTTCATGGTGATAGTGTAGACTTAGATAAACATAAGAGTGACCATAAGGTCACGGATATCAATCATATTGAATTAGTTATAAACAATGCTGATTGTAGGTATCTTAAATTGGTAAGTGAGCCTTTGTCATCAGATAGCTTAGATTTTATTGTTAAATATTTGAAAAATGTAAATGAGAATAGTGATAGAGATTTATTTTTTATCATAGAGCAGATCAAGCTATTAAAGGTTAAAAATGGTGGGCAGAGGTATTCTCCTGAAATGCTTGTATTCTGCACACTTGTTTTCTCTATTTCCCCTCATGCATATAGGTTTATGATGTCTTCTGGAAATATGGTAATTCCTCATCCAGCTACTTTGCGACGACTCACTAATAAATATTGTCTGAACCCCAAGTTTGAGCAGGTAGATAGTGGTTTTTTGTCATATATCAGATCTAAACGCACTCTTTTAGATAGTAAGAAGGATTTACAGGTTGTCCTTATGATAGATGAAATTCATATTAAACCATATTTTGATTTCAAGGGTGGCAGTATTTTTGGAGCCTCTTTTAATTCTTCAAATGCTGCAACCACTGCTTATGTATTTATGATTCAAGGGATTAAATCTAAGTATAAGGATGTCGTGCATATTCTGCCAGTTAGTAAGTTCACTGCTAACGATTTATACAGTTTTGTTAGGAAAATTATTGTTGGGTTAGAGAGATTAGGTTTTATGGTGATTTGTGTGGTTAGCGATAATAACTCCATTAATCGGAAAGCGATGACTAATTTTTCTTCTCCTCCCAAGCTCTCTATTGTTTATCCACATCCAGCGGACTCTTCTAGGCCTCTTTTTTTTGCATTAGACTCAGTCCATATTTTAAAATGTGTCAGAAATAACTGGATAAATCAAAAAAATGCAGGGCAAGCTCTTTATTTTCCTGATTTCAAATCACCAGATGTCTCGAGAGAAAAATTAGGGACTGCGTCTTTTCATTGTTTGAAAGAAATGCACCGATATGAAAGTGATGAATGTTTGTTGAAGTATGGTTTTGGTTTAAGTTTCAAATCTTTGAATCCATCATCTATGGAAAGGCAGAATGTCAAGTTAGCTTTAAAAATATTTAATCGTTTTATTCCTGAAGCGCTTTGTGAGTTGGGAATTAAGATAGGTGTTGATCACTATAAGTCTACAGCCAGTTTTATAGGTACAATTTGCACATGGTTTGAGATTTTTAATGTAAAAAGTCCCTTTAAAGGAAAAAGGTTGGGTAATATTTTTCAAGAACCATTGACGGATGATGAAAATGATCCTCGTGTAGGGTTTCTAACAGATTTTCTGGTGTGGTTAGATACTTGGAATCTTGTAGATAGTGATAATGGTAAATTATCTAGGGAAACGCATTTAGCTCTTTCTCATACAACCCATGCGATTTTAGAAATTAATAGGTATTGCCATAGAGAGTTAGGTTTTGAGTATTTTTTGCCGGGAAAAATACAGACAGATCCTTTAGAAGATAGGTTTGGAAAGTATAGGCAGCTTTCAGGGGGAAATTATAATATTTCCATAACTCAAGTCTTTGAGTCTGAGGATAAACTTAGGATACAAGATTTTGCACCGCTCACATTACATTCTAACAGATTTGGTATTTTGAGTATAGATCATTTTGACGATGAAGAATTTGAAATAGGTGATGGTAATAGTAAAGATATTTTGGAATATGAAAGGGTTTTAATGTCTATGTCATTGAGTATTGAAGAATTGAGGAATATCAGTGTTCTTCCTATAATAACTTACTTAGCAGGATATTCAGTGTTCAGTTTCCTTAGAAAATATCCCTGTATGTCATGTAGGAACATTCTCAGCGTGGACAAGAGATTAGATTTGGATGTTAACTATCGTTATATTCGTAACTTAGATAGGGGTGGATTGCTTTGCCCTCAGCAAGATATTGTACATGTTGTAGCTATTAATTATTTAGTGGTGAAAAAAATTCTGTCTCAGGAATTCGAAGATGCTTTTTTAAAGTCACAGAATCATCGCAGTGTTGTAACGGAATTAACATTTTTAAAGGTTTTAGATTTAGAGTTTGTTAACTTTGACCAGTGTAGTGAAGGACATTGCTTAGAAAATTCATTAAAATATATCATTAGAGCATCGACTAATACGTTTATGAAAAATTATTGTTCAGAAAAAAATGACTTACGAAAACCTAGTTGTAGTAATAAAAGAAAATTGAATACATTAGTTAAACCTGCAGTCTCTTTTAAAGAATAGTTGTCTCATATTACTTATTACTACATTAAGTACAGTACTTTGTTTGCCATTTATTTGCAATGTTTATAATTTTTATACATTAGATTTTGTAGGGGTTGTGTATTCACACAGTGAAAATTCATTTTATTGAAAATAAAATTATTTTTTCTTAAACGTAGTTTAATTTTCACAATAATATTTTATATATCGAGCACTTTCGACCTTTAATACTCAGGTCATTATCAAAATCACTCTTGATAATTACCTGAGTATTGAAGGTCAAAAGTGCTCGAGATATAAAATATTATTGTGAAAATTAAACTACGTTTAAGAAAAAATAATTTAATTTTCAATTCTTATACATTTTTAGAAAAAATAATTCATACACAAAATGTTTTTTTTTCTTTTGGGATCCTGTTTAGTTTTTCTTTTTGTTTCAGGCCCATTCATGCTGATAACATTTTATGTTAGTAAATAAATACAAAATATACTTAATTGACATGTGTATTACATATTTTTGCCTTCATTTATTCAGCTGTGAAATAAAATATGTAGTGACTGTTTTTAGGATTATATTCTATTAAGAAATCCATAAATTCCAGATGATGTTGAAAATGTTTTATAGTATCAGTGAATAAATACAAAATTTTATTTTATGTTGTATTACATAAGAAGTATATAAGAAATAAAACAAATGTACCATTGATATCATAATAAATCATAAATTGAAAATAAAAAAAATGTTTCATTTAAAAAAAAAAGCTTTGATTTCATTAAAGAAAAGTGTGAATGAAAAAAACATAATTTCAGTTTACAAAAGCAAAACAAGCAGATACTGGATGGAGTCATTAAAAATGCCTAAAACTAATTTACTATCTATCTATTCAGGAAGAAAACACTATTTTAAAAATAAAGGTAATATCTTAGTAAGCCCCTCCCTGCAACGTCACAAACGCAGTGCGACGGCCTGCTATATAGATGGCGTTGATTGAGGACGCCAACCACAAATTCCTTGTGATTAGCACGAAATATCAAGGAAATGTCAGAGGAAAGCGCGGAAGGGGAAGGCCGAGGAAAGAATGGTTAGACCAAATAGGTGAGATTGCGAAAGAATGGAACCTGCAGAGTGAGAATAAGAGAAGAGTATGTATGAAAAAGGTGATGAATATTGAGGAAATGAAAGTGGTTTGTAAGGACAGAAAAAAGTGGAGGCGCATCTGCGGAGGTACCGGCCACCCCTAGTGGAACGGCGGCAGGATACAGTACAGCATCCCGATGCAGTTGCATCGAATCAGTCTAATCTAATCTAATCTAAGCTGCAAGGATAAATATCATTTAAGATTTATATTAAGTGCATTCCCACAAGCAGACATGTATAATTTCGCGCTAACACATGCCGCATGTGGACCTACAATATAAGAACCCATCTCAAATGAAAATAAGCCCTGCAACTCTTGCCGTCCTTCCCTGAGACAGGGGTGACAATGGCAAAGTGAACCATTTTTTTACAGTATGGGTGGTCAGCCGCATATTTATATATATATCAGGCTTATTTATTTTTTAATTACACATGATAAGAGAGCACCGTTTTTGTGTGTGTCACATCTCAAGGACCCTCTCCGATCACGGATAAGATTTTTTGAAAAGGTGCGTCCAAGAGCTCCGCAAAATATACCCATAGATTTGGAGTTCTTCACTCCGGGTGGCAGTCTGTTCCACTCCACCGGACCCGCAACACAGAAAGCACGGTCTCCAAAATTTGTACGGATCTGACGGTGTGGCTGAACCAAATTGATTGCACTATCGCCCGCAGATCTGAGTGTCTGCCTCCTAACACCCATCTTAACAGGCGAAATCATGTCAGTCAGATAAGGTGGAGCCAAGCCATTGATGGCCAACCTATAAGTCAAGGAACAAAGTCAGTAACTATGGATATTGCCTTGTTTTCTCTAGTGGACGAACAGGTAGATCTAGAATCACTGCTGGGTCGGGGCACGACCATCGGGAAGGCCTTCCGCCACAAAAAAAAAAAATATAGCATTGCATGAGCGTTCTGTGATACGCTTCCCCGGATGGAAGTGTATAAACGGAACGGGTATGAGGATGAGCTTGCGCAACTGAACGTATTTGAAGATAGGACGGAATGTAACATGGCGGGCTCTAGCTCAATCCCTCTGGCTTTGAATGCATGCGATCTACCAACCGACCACCAGACAAAAAAAAACTAGGTAATTGCATACAAATTATTGTAATGAATTCTTAGTATTGCAGTACAAAAACTGCATCTTTTCAATGCAAATTGTTATTGAAAATTCAAACGCTATTGGTCATTTTTATAAATACCATAGTATGACTTCATATCAATCATTAAGATGATGATGCTTTTAGGATAAAAGGATGCAGTTTTTAAAGTAAATTAATAACGAAATAAGGATAATTATTTTAAAAAAAATCGGAGGTTATGATTTCATCGGGTAAAAAATACCAAGTGCTTTTTAAGTAAAGAAATTTTTATTGAATAAAGAATGAAAAATTGTTCGTGTGTGTAGGTATGTTTGTTTTTTAAGGAACCTTGTGCGAGAGGCTCCCCAATTCTTGTGCGTCTTGGGGGTCTATGTCACACTAGAAGAGTGCCGCAGAGGTGTTGCTTGAGTTCTTGCTTCTGTCGTGAGGCGCTGCAAGGAAGTGGTGATTGATGTTGGTTTTGAAACAAACCGGATTAAATTGGGAAGGGAACACAGATACTGGTAGATCATTCCATAAACGGGCAGTTTGGCAAAGGAATGAGTCATGAAAACGCCAAGTTCTCATAGTTTTGAGATCGACTGCAAAGGGATGAATGAGAGTCGTACTACGAGTTTCCCTTTCTGAAATGAGAGGGGGAGGGATTAATGCAATTGACAAATACATAGCATGAATCTAATCTAATCTAAGCTGCAAAGATATTTATCATTTAAGATTTATATTAAATGCATTCCCACAAGCAGATATGTATAATTTATGTAAAATAACAGATATGTGTTAGCGCATGAAAATGCATGAAAAAGATTATGACTCTGAATGAAATGAAAGAAGTATGTAAGGACCGAAAGGAATGGCGGTTGATTTGCAACAATGGCGGCTAGGGCATTAATTCTAAGTGTAATATTAACTTTATTTTAATTTTACTTTATTTTAATTTTAATTTGTAATGTGTCTCATTATGAATTTCTGTAAATCATTTATATTTTTTTGTGCTCCTTGACTGATAGGTTGGTACGAGGCTGACCACCCGTGCTGTAAAAATCGGTTCACTTTTGCCAATGCCACCCCGGTTCAGGGAACGGCGGCAGGAGTTGCAAGGTTTATGTCCATGTGAGGTTTTCTTTATTTGTATGTACACATGCAGAATGTGTAGGCGCGAACCAACATGTGCCTGTCTGTAGGCATGCATTTCATATGAGCCTTAAATGTTAACATATCCTTGCAGCTTAGATTATAGATTATTATAGATAGGCCCGGTATTTTCAACGTTAGCTTAAATGTGACTTTGAACAGATAAAAAACTACGCTATACCAACTAAGCTATCGATCGGACCAAAATTTTTTTTTTTTTGCACCATATCCACAAAAATACTCGTTTATGATGCAAATGAGTCACATATATATTTTAATTTCGTGCATGATATAACATATTGATACAAGAAGTGCGATGTGACGCCATCTTGTCCAATATTTGAACAGATGACATCTTTTTTTTTCGGTATAAACATAATGTCAAAATATATGGTAAAAAATATATACCTACGAAAATAAAATAACTAATTGAATATTTAATTAAACGATCCATAGCTCAGTTGGTAGAATGCTTGCATTCCATGCCGAGAGCTCGCGTTCGACTCCCACCTAGGGTGTCTGAAATGATTTCCCGTTTCGGTGTTTATTTCAAACTCAAAAATAAAATGCCGGCAAGGTTTTTTCAGCCTTCACAAGAATCGAGTTCTAGCAACCTCTGGATATGGGAAACTCCCTAAAGTGGTTGACGTAAGGCCGGCCCCTTATACCTGTAAAAATAAATAGGCACTCTTGCAAAATGCGAACCCTTCGGGGAGAACGCGGCAAGAGATTACACTATATGTGTAGCTTAGTCACGTAAAACCTATCTGCATAATTTTTTTATTTTTAAATATGGATTATTTATCTTCTTGTAATAAATTTAAAATAAGTATTTCTTTACATATTAATTATTTCATTGTTTATTTTTTCATGTTTTGTTACCGTCATGATAATGAATCTGAAAATAAAAATGAGAGGAAAAAATTCTTAGTACCATCGGGAAGAAATCTGTTTTACCATCTTTATAACCCACATTTTAGTTCGCACGGCGCTGGGTAGATGGCAGTAGTCGCTCCAAATTAACTCTTAAAAATGTGAAAATATAATATTGTTCGCGGCAGGCAAAAGTCGCACGTCTATGTTACTAGGGTCAATTGATGATAATAAGCAAAAAAAATAAAATAATATCAGTATGCCTTTTGACTAGTAATCTGGAAGTTTGAAAAAAATGTTGTCTATGGAATGTGTCGAGTCAATAAGCTCAACAGACTATGTTATTTTTTTTGGAAAAGTCAAATTATAAAATTAGTTTTTAATCGATTATTTCAAATTAAGGAACTGTTAGTACATACAAGAATCTAATATTATTTATTGAATAATTTTTTAAATGTTTCAGCGGAAACTTTGTAGAACTCCATTTTAATTTAAAAAATGAAAATAAATTTTGTTTTCTTCTACTATGTTTTTATTTAAATTTGTTACAAAAAAAACAAAATAAAGATAGCCTAGAGGCCGAAACCGGTCAACTCACTTATTTTGGTTTGTTTTTGTAACAAATTTAAATAAAAACATAGTAGAATAAAACAAAGTTTATTTAAAAAAAAAAAAAATCTTGATTAAAATTTATTACTATATATTGATTTAAAAAATATAATTTGTCATATAAAAATGGTTCACTTTGCCAGTGATGTCACCCTTGTTTCAGGGAAGGTCAGCAAGAGTTACATTGCTTATATTAATTTGAGATTGGGTTTTATGTTGTAGGTCCACACGCGGCATGTATAAGCGCGAACTTATTACATATCTTTGCAGCTTAGATTTAGATTTAGATTAAATACGAGCGTAAATATCTTTGCAACTTAAATTATAGATATATCAATGGGTAATACTTATATTTATTGACCCAATTTTACCAAAATGGGGTGTCTAAATTATACACGTCTTCTTCCTACGCCTAAATTGATTTGTTTATTATTTGTCGCAGCCTTCGTGGTAGACTTACAATAAGCAAACACATTTTTAAATGGCTATAAAAGTATATGTGTGATCGGTTATTATTATTCTAACAAATATCATGCATCTAGTTCACGCATCTTGGCCTCCACAACCACCATCTATGGACATGCCGACTAACCGCTGCCAACACAGTCTAGGTCATGGATTATTCTAGAATCTGTTAAAACTGACAAACGCCTACGTACCCCTAAGGGGCCGTCCATAAATTACGTCATCGATTTTAGGTTATGACTCTGGAGGAAATGAAAGAAGTATGTAAGGACAGAAAGAAATGGCGGTTGATCTGTAATGTTGGCGAATAGGGTTTATTAAATTGGAATTTGTTTTTGTTTGTAAATGGATATTTTGTATTTGGATATTATTATTTAATGATGTATAAAATGTAATTTGTCGTGTGTGTGTGTTCCTTGACTTATAGGTTGGTATGCGGCTCACCACCCATGCTGTAAAAATGGTTCACTTTGCCAATGTCACCCCTGTCTCAGGGAAGGACGGCAAGAGTTGCAGGGTGTATGTCCATTTGAGATTTGGTTTTTATGTTGTAGGTTCACATGAGGCATGTGCAAGCGCGAACTTGTACGTGTCTGGTTGTGAGAATGCATGTAATGTGAATCTCCAATGTAACATATCCTTGCAACTTAGATTAGATTAGATTAGATTTTGACCGATTTTCGACCCCCCCACCTTACAATCATCTTATAGTCATTATCTAATGACCCCCCCTCCCCCCTTCTTGCTGTAATAATGGATGAGCTTAATAATTAATAATGTAATATTACTTACATAATATTTTGTATATTTTGTAGAAATTGGTATTTACAAGAACGACGTCACTTTTGGTACTCGTACATCATTTGCCATCATCCGCAGACCAAACTCCCCCCCCCCCCCTTATTGCGAATGACGTAATATATGAACAGCCCCTAAGATCATCCTGTATTCACTGTGGCAAAAAGAAACGCAACTAAGCTGGATATTTAATGTTACTTCCTCACGCGTTGTCTCCAAAGGGTTGCGTGTGGAATGTATTTATTTTCACAGGTCAGGGGGCGGGTCTTGTGCAAGTTACTTCACTTAAAGTGGGGGTTTTCCAGCCCGCGAAGGGGGCTGTTTCACATTTCTTATGAAAGCTGAGCAAGTGTGCTTATATCACCGAAATTGTAAATTATTTCTGATGCCTTCCGTGGGGATTGAACCCTAGCTCTCGACACGGAATACAAACATTTAACCAACTGAGCTATCAATCGGACTATTGCTATTCTCTTTATTTTTTTCTCCCGGCAAACCAGTTGATAGTTCAGTTGAAAAAAGGCTTGCGTGCTAAAGAGCTAGGCTTTGAACCCCGTCGCGGTGTCAGATGGGATTTCCCATCCTTTATTATATTACCCTTCGTCGTCGTCATTCGTCGTCGAGTTTCGATTTTCAAAATCAATGCCATCACAGCAGATGAAACACATTCATGCTCTATAGCAAATTAATTTTTGTATATATGCTGCAATGCGGCGAGCTTACGCGTGTGTGTTTACAAATGTATGAAAACTTTTAGGAATTAATCTGTTTGTTCATACTAAAAATGTATGGAACAATATTGACATCTAGCGGCAAAACGTAAAAGTTTTTTTTACATTTTCTTTTATTTCATGCAAATTAAAAATAAAAAAAAAGCCAAATAAAAATGGATTTCAATCTGTAATCTAAGTTGCAAACATATATAACATTTGAGATTCATATTACATGCATTCTTACGAGCAGACATGTATAAGTTCTAATATAATCTAATCTAAGCTGCAAAGATATATATCATTTAAGATTTATATTAAATGCATTCCCACAAGCAGATATGTATAAGTTCCCGCTTACATATGCTGCATGTGTACTTACAACATAACAGCCCATTCCAAATGAACATAAGCCCTGCAACTCTTGCCAACCTTCCCTGAAACAAAGGTGAATTTGCAAAGTAAACCATTTTTTAAAGTATGGGTGGTCAGCCTCATACCAACCTATAAGTCAAGAAAATTATTTTGTGTATTTCTTTACATAATCTAAGTTGCAAAGATACATACCATTTAAGATTCATATTAAATGCATTCCCACACGCAGACAGGTACAAGTTCACGCTTACAAATGCCCAATGTGGACTTGCAAAATAAAAAAACTAATCTCAAATGAACATAAGCCCTGCAACTTTTGCCGACTTTTCCTCAA
This sequence comes from Agapetus fuscipes, assembly GCA_951799405.1. Taxonomy (NCBI): domain Eukaryota; kingdom Metazoa; phylum Arthropoda; class Insecta; order Trichoptera; family Glossosomatidae; genus Agapetus; species Agapetus fuscipes. The sequence goes on along the minus strand of OX637352.1, from coordinate 1,999,233 downwards.
ACAGAGATAAAATTTGCATGGTAAACCATTGCTTACAGTATGGGTGGTCAGCCACATACTAACCTTTTAGTCAAGGAAATTATTTTGTTTAGTTCTATAATCTAAGTTGCAAAGATACATACCATTTGAGATTCATATTAAATGCATTCCCACAAGCAGACAGGTACAAGTTCACGCTTACAAATGCCCAATGTGGACTTGCAAAATAAAAAAAACTAATCTCAAATGAACATAAGCCCTGCAACTCTTGCCGACTTTTCCTCAAACAGAGATAAAATTTGCATTGTGAACCATTGCTTACAGTATGGGTGGTCAGCCACATACTAACCTTTTAGTCAAGGAAATTAATTTGTTTAGTTCATTAATCTAAGTTGCAAGATACATACCATTTGAGATTCATATTAAATGCATTCCCACAAGCAGACAGGTACAAGATCACGCTTACAAATGCCCAATGTGGACTTGCAAAATAAAAAAAACTAATCTCAAATGAACATAAGCCCTGCAACTCTTGCCGACTTTTCCTCAAACAGAGATAAAATTTGCATTGTGAACCATTGCTTACAGTATGGGTGGTCAGCCACATACTAACCTTTTAGTCAAGGAAATTAATTTGTTTAGTTCATTAATCTAAGTTGCAAAGATACATACCATTTGAGATTCATATTAAATGCATTCCCACAAGCAGACAGGTATAAGTTCGCGCTTACAAATGCCCCATGTGGACTTATAAAATAAAAAAACTAATCTTAAATGAACATAAGCCCTGCAACTCTTGCCGACTTTTCCTCAAACAGAGATAAAATTTTCATTGTAAAACAATCTTACAGTATGGGTGGTCAGCCACATACTAACCTATAAGTCAAGGAAATTATTTTGTTTAGTTCTATAATCTAAGTTGCAAAGATACATACCATTTGAGATTCATATAAAATGCATTCCCACAAGCAGACAGGTACAAGTTCACGCTTACAAATGCCCAATGTGGACTTGCAAAATAAAAAAAACTAATCTCAAATGAACATAAGCCCTGCAACTCTTGCCGACTTTTCCTCAAACAGAGATAAAATTTGCATTGTGAACCATTGCTTACAGTATGGGTGGTCAGCCACATACTAACCTTTTAGTCAAGGAAATTAATTTGTTTAGTTCATTAATCTAAGTTGCAAGATACATACCATTTGAGATTCATATTAAATGCATTCCCACTAGCAGACAGGTATAAGTTCGCGCTTATAAATGCCCCATGTGGACTTATAAAATAAAAAACTAATCTCAAATGAACATAAGCCCTGCAACTCTTGCCGACTTTTCCTCAAACAGAGATAAAATTTTCATGGTAAACCATTCTTACAGTATGGGTGGTCAGCCACATACTAACCTATAAGTCAAGGAAATTATTTTGTTAAGTTCTATAATCTAAGTTGCAAAGATACATACCAATCGAGATTCATATTAAATGCATTCCCACAAGCAGACATTTATAAGTTCACGCTTACACATAATGCATGTTGACTTACAACATAAAAACCCAATCTCAAATTAATATAAGCCCTGCAACTCTTGCCAATCTTCCCTGAAACACAGCTGAAATCTTCAAAGTGAACCATTTTTTAAACTATGGGTGGTCGATTTTCTTTTACAAAGGCTGCATGTTTTTATTTTACATGTTTTCCGAATTTTAACGCGAGGAAACTATGCGCAAAATACACATTCACCAAATGTTAAGGGGTTGGGCTGCGTAGCAGCCAGGGGTAACGCCCCTAGTTTCAGTTGATTCTCCATCTCTTGGTATGGGGCTGACCACCCATACTGTAAATAAATTGTTCCGTTTTCTGTTGCAGTCTATTTTTAATTAAAATGCAAGATTTTTTTTTTAACAATTTTATTATTTCACAATTTTACCGTCATTGGTTGGTTAACGAATTGTTCTCTTGCGACTTCTGCTGTCCTACCATTTTGACCTCCTATATAGTAAACCGGAGAGGTATTTCTTGCAATTTGTGGATTATTCCACCACCAGAACATTAACGCACACACAATCGCTAGAATGTCATTCCAAGGCACGAATACTCCTAGACGTTTCTGTATAACGTGTTTCAGTGCAATAAGCGCACGTATTTCAAGTTCGCAACAATACCTTTGTAACTTAATCTAATCTAAGCTGCAAAGATATATATCATTTAAGATTTATATTAAATGCATTCCCATAAGCAGACATGTATAATTTCGCGCTAACACATGCCGCATGCAGTGTTGCCACCTTAGTTTTAGTAATGGGGGCAATTGAAGAAGCTAAAAAGGGCTAGATCGGGCTAAAAGGAGCCCAAAAAGAGTTGGTGTAAAAAAAGGCTAAAAAAACACCTGGACTAATGATTTCAATTACTTATGTATTTATTTTTTAGTTTGAATCACAATATTTTTTTTCAAAATTAGGTTCAAAAATTAAATATATTGTGATGTATTTTGGGGATGTTTATTGTGGATGGGGGATATCAATCAGACGAACAGATGAGTCTTGGTTTCAATGTGATGTATTATTCCATTTCAGTGTTTACAAGGCGAGAGACAAAACCAGACTGACCAGTGAAGCAATAATAATCTCTAATAATATTATATTACAATAATACATTACCTTATATATGATATTACCTACTCTAAATAATCATATCATAATTATACATTACACCTCCCTCACTAAATGACGAATCTACATTACATTATATCATACTTATCATACTTATCATTATAACATATTATATCAATAAAAATTATATCTTATACAATTTCATCTTCTTTCATCTTGGGTACCGCAGGCGGTTCTCCCCCCTCGGACGCAGGCGCTCCGACCATGGTTGGAACCTGGAAACACCCGAGTCATTAGAGATCTGTCCTGCCTCATCCAACAGCTGACCCAACCCCAGGTCATTGTCAGACTCATCCTCCCAAGACACCTTTCTTCCGGAAATCTGATCATGATGTCTTTTCCAAATCTGATTTCCAGCTTTTACCAAGTAAATCCTGTTTCCCAATGTTTTAAATATAATGCATGGAACCCACTTCCCTACATTTCTGAAATCCTTAGTCATTACCTTTTGTCCAATTCTGAATAGTCCTTTAATCTTTCTTCCCCTGTAATTCCTTTGTTGATTTTCCTGATTTCTCTTTTTAAAAACACATACCTTTCTCCCCGTCTTTTTAAATGATTTCTCCCCAGGCACTACTGTATCAAAAATGGATCTTATTTTTCTACCTATCATAAGCACGCTCGGCTCCATCCCTGTTGCTAATGATGGTGCATTTCTATGATCTACTAAAAATTCCAAAAGCTTATCTTCATAATCGTTAGGAAACATACCATTTTTCATAATTTTTTTTAAAAAACTTTTTGTTGTTTTTACCGTATTCTCCGCCAAACCGTTTGACGCTGGGTGATTTACTGCTGAAGTTAAATGCTTAATATTTAAATTTTTGCAAAACCTTTGAAAATCTACTGATGTAAATGCCGTACCATTATCCGTTACAATGCAACTTGGAATACCTAACACTGAAAATATTCTCTTCAACTCTCTAATTGTATGCCTTGCATCAATTTTATCAACTTTTACAGCATCTATCCAATTTGATGCTGCGTCTACTACGACTAAAAAATATTTTCCTGCTAGCGGCCCGAAAAAATCTAAATGTATCCTTTTCCAAATATGTTGTTCTACCGGCCAACTTTTCAACTCGACTTTATCTGGAGATCCCATATTTCTTGCACATTGTGTACATTCTCTCACTGTTTTCTCAATTTCTGTATTCATCCCTAACCAAAAAAAATAATTTCTAGCCAAAGTTTTCGTTTTTACAATTCCCATGTGAGATTTGTGAATAAACTTCAAAATATCTTCCCTTAATGCCAATGGTATTACCAATCTGTTTTCATAAAATAAACAATCATTTGATTCGCTTAACTTTTCTCTTAAAAACCACCATTTTACCAATCCATTTGTCATTTTGGATTTATTTGGCCACCCTGTTTTTAAATACTCCTTTATCTCACAAATGACCTTGTCATTACGAGATGCTTTCTTGATGCATTCTACATTTAAATTTGTTTCTACTGCAATACAGTTTAAAAATTCTCCTTCAACATCCTCAATGTTTATCTCATTTATGATCTCAATATTATCTTCCCCCTCATTATCCGTACTACTCATTGGTAACCTCGACAAAAAATCTGCTTTATTATCCTTTGACGGAACATATTCAATAGTATAATCAAATCCTTGCAAAATTAATGCATATCTTTGTAATCTATTAGCTGCCAGTATAGGTATGTTTTTATGTTCACCCAAAATGTGAACCAATGGCTTGTTGTCGCAAACTAGAATAAACTGCCTCCCATAAATATATTGAAAAAACTTTTTTAATGCGAATATAATAGCACATGCCTCTTTATCTAAAATGGAATATTTTTTCTCTGTATTCGACAAAGTTCTACTCGCATACGCAATTGGTCTTTCTAATCCGTTCTCGTATTTATGACAAATTATCGCCGATAGACCTTGGTCACTTGCGTCAGTAATTACCTTCACCGGTAACTCTGGATTATAATGTACCAGAATCCTATCGGAGACTAAAATAGCTTTTACTTTATCGAAAGCTAATTGACATTCTTTTGTCCAGCTAAATTTTGCTCCTTTTTCTAATAGTTTGTACAACGGCTGCAAAACGCTAGCTAAATCTCTTATAAAAATTCTATAATAATTTATTGCACCTAAAAAAGAGCGTACCTCCGATATGTCACTTGGAGTTTTCAAGTTTTTTATAGCTTCAACTTTATGTTGAAGTGGTTTCACACCATCCCTCGATATTTGAAATCCCAAATATTCAACTTCTGTCAACCCAAATTCACATTTTTGTAAATTAACACTAAATCCACTACGTTCTAAACGCTTAATTACCTCTTCCGTTGCCTTCTCCAATTCTTGCAATGTATTCCCATAAATTAACAAATCATCCATAAATGCTATCGCATCCAACCCTTGAATTGCCGAATATAAAGCTCTGCTAAATATCGCTGGTGACGTCGTGAGACCAAAAGGAAGTACCTTGTACCTAAATAACCCAAATGGTGACGAAATCACACAAAGATTTCTCGACTCCTCCGACAACCTAATTTGAGAAAAAGCATTTCTCAAATCTAATTTTGCATAAAATTTTGCTCCATTTACTCTATTTATTAAATCTTCTACTCTAGGTAACGGGTACTTTATTTTTTTTAACATTGGATTCAAAGTATTTTTAAAATCGGCACATATTCTGATTTCATCATTTTTTTTTTTCACAATCACTATTGGACTTGCCATTTCACTAGTCTCTACTTTCTCAATAATACCTTCTTGTAACATGCGATCTATTTCTTTTTCTACCCTTATTCTCAAATTAAAAGGAATTGGCCTCGGGTTAACAAATTTTGCCTTAAAGTCTTTTATAACTTCTATCTCCGCTTCAAAATTTTTAAAAGTACCTGCTTTACTCTCAAAAACAGCTGGATATTTTTTTCTCATACTAGAAAAAAAATCTGCATTATAATTCGTATTATTATTTCCTACTGAATAAATATTATCGCTAACATTGAATGAATTTATTTTAAAAGTATTCAAAAAATTCCGACCTAATAAAGAAGACGACCCTTTATATACAACAATTATTTCTATGTACTCTTTACTTCCTTGATATTCTACTCTCATGTACTTACGACCTTTTACTTGTAGTTGAGTACCATCATAGCTTGATAATTTCAAATCACAATGTTCTAACTTAATATTTGAAAAATGTTCATTAAATATGTGCCAAGGAATAATAGTCACCCCAGAACCCGTATCTAAAATCATTTTTAGATCTGTATCATTTACCTTTACGTTTAAAAAAATGGGACCATCCATCTCATTAATGGCCATTATTGTATTTATTCTTCGAAACTTGCATTTATTTGCATAATGACCAGATTTGTTACATTTAAAGCATTTAATATTATTATTATTTTTATTTAAAAACTTGCATGCATTTTGTTTATGACCGAATTTACCACAGTTAAAGCATTTATAATTATTATTCCTATCACTTGAAATACTTGCATGTCTAAAAATAGATTTCTTACTATCATTTGAATTATTTCGCTTGATTTCAGAATTTCGCTGTCTATCCCTTGACTTCCGAGTTTCTGTGGAATCCCTCGAATTACACGAACTCATTAAATTTATACTTTCTGAATTGTTTTGACCACACAAATGTTCCATTGTTCTCGCTAATTCTACACATTCAGATAATTTCAATTCCATTGCTTTTAAAAATATTCTCTGCTTTATTTTGTTCTGTCTGATACCTATTAAAAATATATCCTTCAAATTTGCCTCCAATCTATTCTCAAATTTACAGTCTACCGCAATTTTTTTCAATCTAGCTATATAATCCTTAATTGACTCGGTTTCGAGCTGTTTACATGAATAAAATGACTCCCTATACTCAAATATATTTTTTTTTTACCCCACAATGACCCCCAATAATATCAATCAACTCCTCGAATTTTGCCTCCGAAATCTTTTTCGGAAAACATAGATCAGACACCGTCTGAAAAGTCTCCTTGGTGAGAGACGATAATAGAACAGCCCTTCTGCGTTCTTCAGTTAAAAACTTCTCATCATACAAAATGAGGACTTGGTCGAGCCGAAGTCTGAAGACATCCCAATCTCCAGTCCTATGGCAAAAAGGACTTAGACTCCTCAGTGTTCTGGTTTTGTCTCTCGCCTTGTAAACACTGAAATGGAATAATACATCACATTGAAACCAAGACTCATCTGTTCGTCTGATTGATATCCCCCATCCACAATAAACATCCCCAAAATACATCACAGTGGCTTCTCTTCAGACTTCTTCCAGTTCTCCCTGCAGCAACCTCGCCTCAGCTGGCTTCGTGATCCTCAGTCTTCAGATCCTTCTTCCTTCTCGAAGATTCCCACATGTTGCTCTTGCAACAATATTATTTTATTTCTTCCAAAAAAAATTTTTTTATCCCGTTTTATATGGTTCTTCTTTATCCTACCGACTGCGCCACTGTGATGTATTTTGGGGATGTTTATTGTGGATGGGGGATATCAATCAGACGAACAGATGAGTCTTGGTTTCAATGTGATGTATTATTCCATTTCAGTGTTTACAAGGCGAGAGACAAAACCAGACTGACCAGTGAAGCAATAATAATCTCTAATAATATTATATTACAATAATACATTACCTTATATATGATATTACCTACTCTAAATAATCATATCATAATTATACATTACATATATTAATTATTTTACAAACTAAAATTAACGAATTTTCCGTTTAGAATCATTTAGTTGCCATAGATATGTTGCCATAATCGAACAAATGGTATCTACCAAAAAAAAACAATATATATGACAAAAATTGCGAAAGTTTGATGTTATCGCGATGTTAGCATGGCGCAAATTTCAGATTTTCATACAATATTTTTAAGTAAATGAAAAGGGCTAATTAGCCCTTTTCGGGCTAAATCATTAAACAACGAGTTCACCTACAGTAAAAAGTGCTAGATCTAGCCCCAAAAGGGCTAAGGTGGCAACACTGGCCGCATGTGGACCTATAATATAAAAACCCAATCGATTATATATAGATAATATTATATAACCCATCTTATTTTCTAGTTTAAATGATTATTTTCACTAGACTAATCTATAAATAATTGACAATATTAATATTTTAAGATAAATATTTTTGTATGGTTGATTCTAGAGTCGCACTCGCCCACCTGCAGTGCCAAAAATGGCTCATCGAGGACACAGTTTATTACAAGAAGGAAATAAAAAAAACGACATCTGGTCTACATTAAACCAAAAAATGTTTTTAGCGCAACTAGGCTTCACTAACAGTGCAACTTGTTAACCCATGTGACACGTAGAACCTAATTTATTTAACAGCTTATGGATCCGGCCTTATCCCAGCTCCCGAGTGGGCTGTTTCTTATTTCACTTTTATTTCTATTTTATTATTATTATTTTTATTTTTTTTAAATTCATTTTTAATTTGGGTTTGAAATAAACACCGAAAGGCAAATTGTTTTTGACACTGTTGGGGGGATCAAACCCTAGCCTCTCTGGCATAGAACTCAAGCATTCTACCAACTGAGCTATTGACAAATCTAGATTTTTACTTGCTTACTTCCGGTAATGTCCGATCACTGTCCGGTCGATAGCTCAGTTGTTAGAATGCTTGTATTCCATGCCGAGAGCTCGTGTTCGAACCCCACCCAGGGTTACTGAAATGTTTTCTTGTTTCGGTGTTTATTTCAAACCCAAAATTAAAATAACCGACAAAGTTTCATTAGTCTTCACGAGAAATCAGTAGGAGCCCCCACGGAAGCTGGGAAACCCCAATTTCTACTGCAGTGGTTGGAGTAAGGCCGCCACCCGTACATGTGAAAATAAATAGGTTGCGACTCTTTCGGGGAGAACGTGGCAACGTATTCTGTTAAGTCTATAATAATCTTTAATCTATAATCTAAGTTGCAAGGATATATTCACTTAAAGCTCTCAGATGTATGCCCACAAACCAACACGTGTAGTTCGCGCTTACAAATGCTGAATGCGTACTTACAAATAAAATCAAAACCTCAAATTAACATAAGCCCCACCAATTTTGCCGACCTTCCCTGAAACAGGGGTGACATTGGCAAAGTGAACCATTTTTTACAGTATGGGTGGTCAGCCTCATACCAACCTATAAGTCAAGGAATATGAATAATAAATTACATTTAAATATAAATACATTTAAGTCACATGAAGAAATGACGTTCCTCCACACAAATCATTCAGATTTCATCAGAAGTTAATTGATTGCTTTCTTCATAATATATTAAAAATTGCATTCTGTTGAGCCCACCGCAGAATTCTCGAGTATAACCACAAGCAGCATTGACAAAAAAATGTAAAGAAACTGAGACTGCTCCTCCACTGAGCGTTGATGTTTCCTAACTTTGTTGTTAACCCTATGCTTGAGTTTTAACGGAAAGCTGGATACTTGAATAGTTGCTTTGAATAAGGCACCAAGTACCGAAATATTTCATTTTAAACGAAGTATGAAAAGGTGATGGATATGAACGGACTGAAAGAGGTATGCAAGGATAGGAAAATATGAAGGCAAATCTGCAGGGACTGTGGCCACCCCTAGCGGTATGGCAACAGAGTTACAGTTACAGTATCCTGTTTGGTTGTATATTTTTAAGGGAAATGATTGAAATACGGACCTAGTCCCTGAAAGATCTTATTACGCCGTGTTTTTTAGACTGGTTTAAACTCTGCGAACTGATTTGGGATTCTGAAAAAAATGCACGCGCAGTAAACGACACTTTGTGTCAAAATGTATGGCAGAGATGGGGGCGTATACCTATCGTCTTCTTCTTCCTCCTCAGTCTTTCTCAGTCCACTCTTTGACGTAGGCCTCCTCCAATCCTCTCCATTCTTTTCGGCCACCTGACATGGTCCTGCCTTGCGACGTGACCAGCCCAGCGCCACTTTAAGCAGGCCACTCGCTGTAATATGACATTAGTGACACCAGTGCGTGTACAGATCTCCTGGTTTGGAACCCTGTCTCTTAGGCTGATTCCCAGCATCTTCGTTTCAATGTCTCTTTGGCACGTCCTCAGTCTGTTGGCGCTATACTCAGTGAGCCCTTTTGTTTCCAAGCCATAGGTGGAAGCACGCATGACTTGAAGACCTTGCGTTTCAGGTTCACATATACATACCACTACTGAAGATAAGTACCTACCATTAAAAAAAAAAAAAAAAAATTGGCTGATTTATTTGGTGAGCGCTGTTTTTGTGTGTATCACACCTCAAGAGCCCTCTGCGAGCTTGGTCGTCGCTGTAGAAAGTGCCAATTCTCAAGCAAGACCCAGTTGTTATAAGGCTGGATGGACCTTTTGATGACCGGTCTTTGGTAAAGGTGTATGAATTTTTTACCCCAGCGAAGAGCAAATTTGAAAATATAAATGTTTTTTTTTTTTGTGCTCCACCGGGATTCGAACCCACAACCTTCCAGTTACGAGTCCGCTGTGTTACCACTTGGACTACGGACCGGTCAAGATAAGTACCATATATATATATATATATATATATATATATATATATATATATGGTACTTATCTTCTTTTTTAATCAACCATTAACTGTTTGCACAGATTGGCAAGTGAGATTTGCATATTTTTTATTGTTGCAGCGAGAGGTCCGCATAAAAAAGTGAAAGGTGACTCTCGCAGAGAATAATAAGCAATATGCGCAATGCAGATATGTGCATATTGATGAGGCAGATCATATTTATTTCATTCCCCTTTATTGTTATTGGCATTGCGTTTTGATTTATCGCATTGCTTCAACCTGTGCCCTTAGTACGAGTTGCAAAACTTGAGTAATGTAAAAGTTTACGGCAATTATTAAAGAGTGATTTTCCCCAAAATCTGCCGTTTTTGTTTGTTTGAACTTGATTTTCTTCATCACTGTAACTCTTTTGCTAAGACCATAAAGTGTAAGAAACAAAAACGGCAGATTTTGGGAGAAATCACTCTTTAATATTTTCCGTAAACTTTACTTTTCTCAAGTTTTGCAACTCGTACTAAGGGTACAGTGTTGACAGAAAACACAGAATAATAATTAAATTGTGATGGAAGATTGATGAGATAGTGTCATTGCAAAAAGCTGTTACATTTACCGGTCCGTAGTCTAGTGGTTAACGCTTCGGACCGTGATTGGAAAGTAGTGGGTTCGATGCACGTCGAAGCACAAGAATGATATTTTTTTCACAAATTCTCTTCGCTGTTCTTCACTCTTTACCAAAAACTGGTCGCCATAAGTCAGAAACACATAGGTCCTTAAAACAGATAGGTCCTTGCAGCCAACATTAATAATCAACTGCAGCGCAACAACCTCCTGTTTCTAATTGTTTTTATTGTTTTTTATTTGTCTTGTTTTTATCACACTTCAAACTCAATACCTTTCAATGATTCATGACCTTGTGTTTTTTTCCTTTGTTTCAGGTATGTCTTGTGAATCATCTTCATCATCATCAAACGTCCCAACTTCTTGTTTACCATTTGGATGATCAACCAAACCTTTGAGTCACTTTATAAACATGTAAGTAAAAGGCATACATTTAAAGCAACCGAGTGTGAAGAAAATTTATTGCAAGTGGTCTAATAGAAAAGTCGAATTCTGAAAAGTCTGTATGCTCAAACTTTCCTCATACCAGTGGCCTGTATGTATGTGTCAGAAGGATCCACAGCACATGGACGCTCATGCAAAGCTATAACGCCACCTTAAACGTAAAACTGAATTAGTGCTGATTCTTCTTCTTCTTTTTGTGCCACTTCTAACGACGATCGGCGATCATCATAGCTATTTTGATTTTAGATGCTGCGGCTCGAAACAGGGACTTGGTGCTTCTGCCGAACCACTGTCGCAGTTTTTTCAGCCACGATGTCCTTCGGCGTCCCTGAGATCTTCTCCCCTCAATCTTAGCCTGAATGATAAGATGAAGGAGACGGTACTTCTCATTTCTCATAATGTGGCCGAAGTACATAAGCTTTATCTTCTTAAAATGGTAGGCAGGAGCTCCTTTGTAGTGCGCATTCGTTGAAGGACTTCTTCATTGGTGACTCGATCACGCCAAGAGATCCGAAGCATTCTTCGGTATAGGTACTGATTTGAGTAAACGTGGATCAAACATTTTATTGGGTGCAACTTCTCATAGTAAGTGAACTAGTTATAAAGAAGTGCTCATGACGAACTTCTAGAGGGCTCTTGAGGTGTGATACATACAAAAACAGCGCTCACCAAATAAATCAGCCTAATTTAATTTTTTTTCTACGCTACAGGATTATCACACATTTTTAGTGTTGTCTCTCGTAGAAAATATTGAAAAAGATGCATTTATCTGAGAAACCCATGTTAGCTTAATATGCCACTGATTCAGTTTTACCGTATGGAACATCGATCAGCTGTTCAGACACAGCCATGTTATATTTCATCCTATCTTCAAATATGCATGGTAAGTTCTATCGATGGCCATCGAGACTTCCACCCCAGATTAGCTGCTTTTGTTTTATACGGTTTCCATACCCAAAATATACATACGAAATTTACACACATTACTCCTCTTCTCCAGAAGCTTCACTGGCTCCGTATCCCGGAGCGCATCGAGTTCAAAGTGTGCACGATGGTCCACAAAGCTTTATTTGGAAAAACACCCAACTATCTCGCTGATCTAATCAAACCAGTCACCCTCGGCAAAAAAAGCCTAACACTGCGCTCGGCTGAGACTGGAGCCAAATCAAGGATTAAAGAAGCTATAAGAAGAGTTAACACAATGTTTGGAGAGCGTGCATTTGCAGTTGCTGGCCCTCTGGCCTGGAACCACCTGCCACATCATGTGAGAGAGCTAGACGACCATGGAAAGTTTCGGAATGCACTGAATACAAGCAAATTTCTGGCATCGTTTGCACCAGCGCCCTTGGAGTGACTACATCACGAAACGGCGCTATAAAGAAATCATCAACTCATCATCATCATCAAAATATGAAGTTTGTTTTTATTCCTTTATTTTATATGCATATTAAAGTTGCTAATTTATTCGTATTCTTTTCATATCTGAAAAGCCTGTTAAAAATTTAACATCGCCAATAAAAAGTATTGACGCATTTGACCTATTCAGAGAAATGTAAAAAATAATATTATATTCGCTTCTCAACGCCAAATTAATTATAAAATACAGCTCAGTAATAAACACTGACTTGTTTTTTAATTAATTAAAAAAAAACGTTTTGGTATTCATAAACGTTTACTATATTTAGTATGAGTATTACATTAGTAAGGTACGGTCGATAGCTCAGTTGGTAGAGTGCTTGCATTCCATGCCGAGATCTCGCGTTTGAATCCCACCACATGATTAACCGTTTCGATCATTACTTAGCCTTCACAAGAAATGAGTTTCAGTACACTCGGGAGTTGGAAAGCCCCCGCTTCAACTGAAGTGGTTGGCGTGAGGCCGGACCCCTTACTTGTAACGCAACGCAACTAAGCTACACATATAGTGTAACTTCTTGCCGCGTTATCCCCGAAGGGGTCGCATGTGGCGAGTTGAACCTATTTATTTTTACAGGTAAGGGGGCCGGCCTTACGCCAACCACTTCAGTGAAAAAGGGGGGTTTCCCAGCTCCCGAGGGGGCTGGTACTCATTTCTTGTGAAGGCTGAGTAAACCTTTCCGGTATTTTATTTTGGGGTTTGAAATAAACACCGAAACGGAAAATCATTTCTGACACCCTCGGTGGGATTCGAACCCTAGCTCACGGCATGGAATGCAAGCACTCTACCAACTGAGCTATCGACCGGTCTTTTTTTTATAAATTAAATGGGAAAAACGAAGTTTTAATTCACTTTTATTATATATTTATTTTGCTCAAACGTTTTCGCCTAATAAGGCATCTTCAGGAGCATAATTGTTACAAATATTTTTATACATTAATTTTCAGGTACCCTTAAAAATATATACCTTTTTTTTATATATGTAAAGATATTATGATACATTTTTAAATTTGCCGCGCAGGGCGTTGATTGGAGCAAGCTGTATTCTCGTGTGATTGGGTGGACGTCGGCCATGTTGAAGGACGGCCATGATGTTTTGTTTTTGGAGTGTTAAAATTGTTAGAGTTAAATTTTTAATTTCATTTATTTATAAAATAGTAACAAAATTAACTTAATTGTAGTTTCTTTGGTTTCAGGTAATTTTGTTTATAATTGATTTGTAAGAGCTAATTTGTGCTTAGTTTATTTTATGTAAAGTGGTATTTTAAACAAATAAAAACTTTGGTTTCAGAGCAACACGAGGAAGTTTGATTTTGAGGAAAAAAATAAAATGATCACCAAACACTCCAAATAAGATTTCTTATATATATATATATATATATATTTAATTTTTATATATTTGAGTGACTTATGTGCCAAAAGTGACACCGTCGCTGGTATCAGAAAAAAAAAAAAAACGTATTTTACTCTAGTTTCGTGACACATAAAAAAGTTGTATGCGTCACATGCTAGAAGAGCCGGTGCGAGCTATTTCCGTGTGAATGAAATAAATATCACTGGACTAAACACTTGGGTTAACTGCTTTTGTGTTCGAACGCATTATCGATTCTGTGCGAAATAAATAGTTATTGCGACAATTTTTTTTGTGCGCTTGGCTACAAGTGCACAGTGTGTCGTCTAGAACATGCTAGCTGGACAAAATGAGTCCATTAGACAAAATTTTGTCCAGCTAGCATGTTCTAGACGACACACTGTGCGCTTGACTTGTGAATGGTTGGCAAGCGTGTGGACGCCCCATTATATAATACCTACGTAATAATATTTCTTATTTGTTCGGGTAAAAACTTGAATTCCATTTTTATTATTATATTCATTAATAATATTTATAATCTTAGAATTCGTGATTTTTTTCCTAATGCGTGCTAAAGATCGGTCCGTAGTCTAGTGGTTACGCTTCCAACTCATAATCGGAAGGTCGTAAGTTCAATTCCCGGTGGAGCACAGAACGCAACTAAGCTACACATATTGTGTAACTTCTTGCCTGCGTTGTCCCATGGGGCGATTCCGAGCCTTTTTATTTTTACAGGTAAGGGGACCAGATTTACACCAACCACTTCAGTTGAAGTGGGGGTTTTCCAGCTCCCGAGGGGGCTGGTTCTCATTTCTTGTGAAGTCTGAGTAAGCCTTGAGATCGAACCCTTGCTCTCGGCATGGAATGCAAGCATTCTACCAATTGAGCTATCGAACTTTTTACGAGCTTGGTCGTCGTCGCTACAAAGCGCCAATTGTCAAGCAAGACCCAGTTGCTGTAAAGCTGGATAGACCTTTGGTGACCGGTCATTGGTAGAGGTGTATGAATTTTTCAACCCAGCGAAGAGCAAATTTGAAAATATAAATGCAATATTTTTTGTGCTCCGCCGGGATTCGAACTCACAACCTTCCATTCAGGCCCATTGGGAGCTTGGAAACCTAAGTGGTTGACGCAAGGCCACCTCCACCACTCTTGCCCATTAGGAAAGGCCCTCTGCTGCAAAAAAAAACGCAACTAAGCTACACATATAGTGTAACTTCTTGCCGCGTTATCCCCGAAGGGGTCGCATGTGGCGAGTTGAACCTATTTATTTTTACAGGTAAGGGGGCCGGCCTTACGCCAACCACTTCAGTTGAAGTGGGGGTTTCCCAGCTCCCGAGGGGGCTGGTACTCATTTCTTGTGAAGGCTGAGTAAACCTTGCCGGTATTTTTTTATTATGGGGTTTTAAATAAACACCGAAATAGGAAATCATTTCTGACACCCTCCTCGGTGGGATTCGAACCCGAGCTCACGGGGTAGAATGCAAGCACTCTACCAACTGAGCTATCGACCGGACTATCGATCGGACCGGACATTCCCTAATACGTGGTGTGATTGGCAAAAGTGAATTAAGTTTGTATAGCATAGGGGGTCAGCCTTAAATAGAAACCTATATTTTGTCAACGAACTCAATAATCAGCTAAAATCATAAGCGACAATTCTCAAGCAAGACCCAGTTGGTGTAAGGCTGTGTTAAGGATGTGTTTTTAAAATAGATTTATGAAGAGTAATGCATGAAACGAGATAGTAAAGTGTGTTTCGCCGGCTGCCGCAATATTATTAATTCCATTGGAATTCCTATTATTACTCTTTTCCATGGCTCGGAGTTTTTTTATACATATATACTCATACATATATTGTTTATGCAGTATCATAATGATACATTAGCGGTTCGGTCTTCCGTCCGCCATTGCAATCGGCAAAATACCCAAACGGGGAAGAAACCGCCATCTGTGCAAAAAATAAAACAGTACAAAAATATAAAATTAGCTGATTAAGTTAAACAAATGAAAAATTTACGTAAATAATTAAAAACATTTCTTTAATTTAATCACGATGTGATTTTTTCGGAAAATTACTCGGAGGAACTTAAAACGCGTACGAAAAAAAATTACGTAAATACATTTTCAAAAAAATTAATAACTCAGTAACTAAGTAAATAATGAATTTTCGGAAATCCTGGTAATTTAGCTGAATACATACTCTATCATTAAATTGAATATTTGGATTTGAAATATTAATAAAAGAAACGTGAGTTGCATTGGAAAATGAGCCTTTTTTAAATAGTTTTTTTGCATATTTCCAGCTGATTGGAAGGCAAAAAAAAAAAAAAAAAAATTTTCATTTCGTTTAAATATACAGGAAGACGACCATATATTTTTTTTTTGAACAGCCAAAGTTGTTTTGGGTCTCAAATCCCCCTTAAATAGGTTGGTATGCGGCTGACCACCCATACTGTAAAAAATGGTTTACTTTGCCAATGTCATTCCTGCTTCAGGGAAGGTCGGCAAGAGTTGCAGGGCTTATGTTCATTTGAGGTTGGGTTTTTATATTGTAGGTCCACATGCAGCATGTGTAAGCGTGAACTTATACGTGTCTGCTTATGGGAATGCATTTAATATTAATCTCAAATGATACATATCTTTGCAGCTTAGATTTAGATTTAGATTTAGATTTAGAACTACACGTGTTTGTTTGTGGGCATGCGTTTGAGAACTTTAAATAAATATATCCTTGCAACTTAGATTATAGATTATTATAGATGTTGTAGGTCCAAATGCGCATGTTTTAGCGTGAAATTATGCGTGTCTGCTTGTGGGAATGCATTTAATATGAATCTCAAATGATACATATCTTTGCAGCTTAGATTTAGATTTAGATTGGTAGGGAAACAGGTACTTGAGTAGATTAGACATGAAGTGTTGGACAGAACAGCATTAAATATGGAACAGCAGTACAGAAGTACAATCTGTCCGAGAATGGCGGTTGACATTGTTATAAATCGGTAGTGTCAATCAGTCGGTTATCTTGCTATGTTGATGCATGCAGGCTGCTCTATTCTAGGCCTAGTCCGCTGATGATCTGCGTGCCAACATGAATTATTCATACTGAATGCACTTACAACCAATGCTAAGCCAGTGCTGAACCTATAGATTCTTTATAATGTGTCACGTTATATACGCAGTTAAAATTTATAAAAACTTTGAAAGAAAAATAATATTGATAACTTTTCTCGCTGTTTAATTGCTGTACCCTTAGTACGAGTTGCAAAACTTGAGAAAAGTAAAGTTTACGGAAAATATTAAACAGTGATTTCTCCCAAAATCTGACGTTTTTGTTTCTGACACTTTATGGTCTTAGCAAAAGAGTTACAGTGATATAGAAAATCAAGTTCAAACAAACAAAAATGGCAGATTTTGGGGGAAATCACTCTTTAATAATTGCCGTAAACTTTACATTACTCAAGTTTTGCAACTCGTACTAAGGTCTAAGGGTACTGGATGAAAAAAGGGCTCCGCGTCAAAACTGCCCTCGCAAAGCTTGTTTTTTTTTTGTCTATTCCATTGTATAAGACCGGTCTGTTATTTGAGATATTGATGATGATGGTGATGATTACTTTATCAGCGCCGTTTCGTAATTCAATGTCACTCCAAGGGCGCTTAGTAGTTTACTGGGCGAAAAAGTGTGTCTTCATCCTCCTCTTTAGCTCCTTAATCGTCCTAGACCTCCTATATTATGCGTATATATATATGATAAATTGTAAAAAATGGTTCACTTTGCCTGTGTCACCCCTGTTTCAGGGAAGGTCGGCAAGAGTTGCAGGGCTTATGTTCGTTTGAGATTGGGTTTTTATATTGTAGGTCCACATGCGGCATGTGTTAGCGCGAAATTATACATGTCTGCTTGTGGGATTGGAATTGCACCTTAGATTTAGATTGAGATTTTAAATAAAGCCGGTCTGTAGTCTAGTGGTAAAAAGGCTTCGGGCTCGTATTCTGAAGGTCGTGAGTTTGATTCCCGGAGGAGCACAAAAATAGAATTATATTTTCAAAAATGGGTTAAAAACAAACCGGTCCTCAAAGGTTCATTCAGCCTTACAAAAAAAAAATGGTTCTTGGTTGAGCATTGTAGCGACAACCAAGCTCGCAGAGGTCTCTTGATGTATGATTCACACGAAAACAGCGCTCACCAAATATCATCCATGTTTTATTTGTATTTGAAAACAACTCTAGATTGCCATCTTTGCTTCTATACACCACAAATGCCACAAAGATCATAATTATTTTTTAAAATAGGCAATGCTTTTTTACGACTTTGAGTTTCAAATTTCGAATAAACCAGTTTACGGCATTTTTAATTGGCCAATCGGGTCCAACACTAATCTGTGAATTTGAATTTGGAATTTTTTTGAAATTGGAAGCCGCGCGCGGGGTCAAGGTCGCGTTCCGCCATCTTGTTTTCTTGCTGTCATCAGCTGCTAGTGTTGCCACTGGTGTGAAAATTTACGTGTATTTAAACAAGCAAATAACGAATGAATATTTCATTAATATTCTCAGCACACACGGCTACCTGTAAACGAAGGTGCCATTTTGAAATTCGTCATTTTTGTGGCAGGTACTCACGTTTTGTGTCAACTGAGGCCCGGTATTTTCAACGTTGGCGTATGTGACTTAAAACTGATAAAAAAAACTGAAGAAGTTTTACTTATTTTCTACGAGATAAACCACTAAACAAGGGTAAAAATCCTGTAGTTAAGAAAAATCATCATGAGCACTTCCTTGAGAGTAGTTCACTTATTCCTTGCAGTGTTTCTTTCCGGCAAAAATTTCCAGGGGGGCAAGATCTGGGGGGGCGGAGTAAATAAATAAAACAAAAATCATGGCTTGCCCCCTCCCTAGATTTGTGCGGTATTTTACTCCGGGGGGGCAGTACGGCTTCCGGGGGGGTATTAGGGGGTAGTAGGGCAGGTACTACTTCGGGGGGGCTTTTCCCCCCCGGAGTAGTACCTGAAAGACACCCTGATTTTTTGACTTATAGGTTGGTATGAGGCTGACCACCCATACTGTAATAAATGGTTCACTTGGCCAATGTCACCCCTGCTTCAGGGAAGGTCGGCAAGAGTTGCAGGGCTTATGTTCATTTGAGGTTTGGATTTTATTTGTAAGTACGCATTCAGCATTTGTTAGCGCGAACTACACGTGTTTGTTTGTGGGCATACATCTGAGAGCTTTGAATGAATATATTCTTGCAACTTAGATTATAGAATATAGACATCCCAATGGAATGCTTTATCCACGATTTCTCAAATCAGTGAATCAGCACTTTCTCAGTTTAACCTTTAAGGTGGCGATACAGACTTGGTACTTCTTTCATCATCCATTCTTTCTAGATGTCCAAACCATCTTAATGAAGGGACTAACGGCTCATCCTGTAAAATCCATAAAATAAATGATCGTAAAAGTGAACCGCCTCGTATCGCATTGTACTTCCGCATTCGCGAATGCTACGCATGCTCGCCGGTCCTCCGCCATCGTCTTCCCGAAGTACTCTCCGATGATGAAGAGGTATTTATATTTTTGCCTGTGATCAGAAGCGCCATGCCGACTTCGCGGATTTCCGTCGATCTTCGGTAGACTCCGGCGCGGCGGTGCACAGTTGGAGGTGAAGTCGGTATCCACACCGGTTTCTGTCTCGCAGTAGAGACTGCTCGCGAAATGTAACGGGTCACGGCAGTATCAGATACTCGTGTAACCGGTGAATAAAAAATAATAATGTAACTTTTGAATTTTCTAATGAAAATTGATTATTTTGTCATAAAAGTCGATACAGTAGCTAAGAAAAAATATTATGTTTTTCTTTAATACTTTCTCTTCCTGTAAGAAGATGCAAATCATCAAAGTAACTGTGATTTTGATAATAGGAATGTTAGGATGTAGGTTTTCAATAGAAACAGTGGATTCGGCGACATTTTTTTCTTAAACATTTTTTCTCGATTGGCATTTGATCTCAGGTCGTTGTGGCAAGGTATCAAAATATCACTTTGCCTTTTCCCTTGCTGTGTGACGTCGCATTTTTTTTTGTGTACAGAATTTAGGCCGAAAAATCGATAATTCTTAGTTCCCAAAATATAATTTCCCTTTTTTCTAGCAACCCGGCAGTGTTTACTTCTCATTTTAACTGTCTATGGTATTTGTGCCGAGCTGATTCTTGGAATCACGTTTGCACTATCTAACCAGCTGTGTATAAAAAAAAAAAAAAAATTATGTTTGATTTCTACTCTGTTAATCATTGATGTCTATAATCTATAATCTTAGTTCCAAATCATGTTAACATTAAAAAATCATGTTAAACGCATTTCCACAAACATACACGTGTAAGTTCGCGCTTACGAATGCTGCATGCTTACAAATTAAAATCCAAACCTTTAATGAACATAAACCCTGCATCTTTTGCCGATCGTCTCTGAAACAGGGTGACATGAAAACACAATACTACAAAATAACATATTTGTATTTAAATTGGTCAAGAATTGGCGCTTTGTAGCGACGACCAAGCTCGTAAAAAGTCCGGTCGACAGCTCAGTTGGTAGAATGCTTGCATACCATGCTGAGAGCAAGGTTTCGATCTCCACCGAGTGTGTCATGAATGATTTCCCGTTTCGGTATTTATTTCAAACCCATAATACCGGCAAGTTTTACTCAGACTAAACAAAAAATGAGAACCAGCCCCCGCGGGAGCTGGGAAACCCCAATTCCAACTGAAGTGGTTGATGTGAGGCCGGCCCCTTAACCCGTAAAAATAATAGGTCCCGAATCGCCACATGCGATCCCTTCGGGGATAACTGTAACTGTAACTCTGTCGCCATTCCGCTAGGGGTAGCCAGAGCCTCTGCAGAGTTGCCTCTATTTTTTCCTATCCTGACATACCTCTTTCAATTCCTTCATACCCATCACCTTTTTCATGCATTTTCTTCTTTTACGGTCACTTTGTATATCCCATTCTTTCACAATCTCCTCAATCTGATCACTCCATACTTTTCTCGGTCGTCCCTTCCCTCTTTTTCCTTTCACACTTTCTTTGCATACATACTTTGTCAGTCTATCACACGCAGGCAAGAAGTTACACTATATGTGTGGCTTAGTTGCGTTGCGTTGCAGCTGTTAAAAGTATCAGTTACCGTATCGGTTGCGCTGTATCAGATACAGCCGTGCGAGGTTCCGTACGTCTGGCGCGGGGACCGACTTCACGTCAGTATGTGTCGGCCGCTCACGCCAACGCGTTTCCAAACCGACCGGCTAAAATGCGCGACATAACCTAAAAACAACAACGACTAGTGAAAACAAAACGAATTACAACAATAAAAAACCGATCCGCGATTCCAAATTTGAATGATAATCCGCCATCTTGAATTGGCGCAGCAACTTTGTGTGTGCAGTGTTGTCAGTTTGTTTTTATTATTGAATTTAATTTTCAGCAAAAGCAAAAACTCGCTTTGTTTATAGATAACATCATAATATTATTATTATCATCACCTACGTGTTTTTTTGTGTTGAATATATATTTTTTTATCTACCTGGAAGTTTTGATAATTTAAATTATCTTCTTTTTATCAATGTGCTATTAAAAAAATCTAATGTGAACAACTCAAATTCTGAATTTGAAAATGAAGATACCTATTTGGATTTCAAAAAAAAGTTGGGTGACCAGATGTTTTCTCCAGCGGTGATGAGTTTGTTTTTACCAAATCTGGATCTTTGATTTTTTTTTACTGTTTTAGGTATAATATGTTTTAAGATTAAGTTTCTTTTAAATTAATGCCTGGCATTGACCAAACTACTTATAGTTAAAGTTTGTGAACCGTTTGGAGCACAATTTGTTCATTTTAACGAAAAAAAATAGATTTGACGTTTGACAGGACACCACTCCTTAGTTACTTTTTAGATTTATAGTATCCCAAATGAACGCAAGAATTTCTAGTATTTCAATCATTGGTGCTTTTATTTTCATGATATTTCCATAGGTATAAATGTCGTTTTTACCATCTTCACACTCATGTTTATATATTTTTTAGCCATTAAATCTCTTTAAACTTTACCCATTATTTTCGCATCAGTCAATATTTTTCCATGTTTGAACGTCCTTACTAAACGTACACTAACAATGGCTGACTACAATGTTAACTTTATTAATTACGTATTTGATATACTAGCAGTGGCGTGACTATCATACAAGCTAAAAAGCTAAGCATGCGTACCATCAGAAATGCAAATAATGAATATTTTTGGGTAGATTATAGACATTTAAAGTCATTCGTCTTTTTAAATTTCCCCCATCAAAAGTCGTGCTGCTGCCATCTGTGTGTGGCAGTAGGTTATTATTATTAGGCATTGATGAAGTAAACTCTGTTACGCAACCGTTATTGAGAAATGTATCCCTGTCTTTGTTTAACGTATGAAAAAAGCTTGATCTCTGTAAGCTTGTATGAATATAGTCGGTTAAGCTCTTTTGTCTTAAGCAATATTATTACAGATTGTGCTTGGGAGTACACATGATAATAATATCACCATATGCTTAGCTTTTCGTCCATTCAATTTTACGATTCCAGACTGGAGCCATTTACAGTTGTATCAATGACCGATTGTATTTTCAATAAACTGTCGCGTCAGGTGCGTTTTATTCGAATATCAGAATAATTGACTTATTCCTTGTTTGCATTAGAATATTAATTTTGCTTTTTTATTTTTGTCTTTTTTTGTCCACCTTTTTTGATAGTATATAAAATTAATTCCGGTGAAAATATTGTTGTGCCTTGTGAGGATCTTAAGTGTGTGAAGGTTTTATTGTTTCAATCCAAAATCTAAGTCTGAAGAAATTAAGAAGCACTGGGCAAAAGAAACATCGGGGTAAGATGTATTATTTGTAATTTAGTGCAACCTTAATTATCCAGCATGCGTACGGCAGAAACTGTAGGCACGCCACTGTATACTAGTAATATCAAACCGAACATGGCTGCATTGGAAGAAATAAAGGACAAGACGTATCAACAGTAATATTCTGTAAAAGTTTAAAAAGTTTTTTTTCGCGAGTTGAGTTATTCTCTCGACCGTTTTCGGTGTTATCGCATCTTCATTTTCACAATAATGGTGCAACAGTTGTTCTGTTCCCTTGAAGAAAAACTTTGTTTTTTTTTTAATTTTTAATTATCAATTCTTATTCTGTTGTTTTCTTAATATTCATATATATATTAAATTAATCGTTTTCTATGGCGCAGGATGCACAAACACTTCAAGGCTTCTTACCTTATTTACTATGATGATGATGATGATTGTCTACAAATATATTTCATTTAAAACATTGCATTCCAATTTGCATATTTATTGCATTTTACGTAATATTTACTCACGTCCGTAATGGCGGTTTTGATAGCTGGCTGGTGTACACATTCAAAGATAAGAATTATAAATACTCATTGATAAGCGTATTCGCATCAATTCAAAATATTACATGACTCACCGTAAGTACATAAATTGTATAAACATAATAGTATTAGTAGTAGTTACTTGACTTACTACAGGTTGGTATGCGGCTGACTACCCATACTGTAAAAAATGGTTCACTTTGCCAATGTCACCCCTGTTTCAGGGGAGGACGGCAGGAGTTGCAGGGTGTATGTTCATTTGAGATTGGGTTTTTGTATTGTTAGTCCACATGCGGCATGTGTTAGCGCGAAATTATACATGTCTGCTTGTGGGAATGAATTTAATATAAATCTTAAATGATATATATCTTTGCAGATTAGATTAATATGTATGTATAATTATTTCAACACTGGGTTTATAAATAATTAATCGCGTTGTAGTCACCTCACTAAAATCTTGAAGTAATATTTTTTTAATTTGGAATACTGTTACACATAATATTAGTTAAATTATTTTAATCGCGTTGTGGTCACATCACTAAAATCATGCAATAATATTTTTTGAATTTCGAACACACCATAAACTAGTACCATAATCTGTCATACTTTGTTTATGGTTTGTTTTTTAGGCTGTTCAAAATCAAAGATATCTAACGTTTATCACGAAAAATACCTATCTAATAAATAAATTGTTGTTTTTAGTTTTTAATTGAAAAAAAAAATGATTAGGATTATAAACCCATCAGTCAAAAGATATAAATAAAAATCACAGACAAATTAAATATATTCGGGAATACCAGATTAGATTCTGTTTTTTTTAGATTGCCTTTGTAATAACGTGTAAGTTCCTGCGTAGGCATGCTGCATGCCGTTCTTCAATAAAATATCATGCTCTGCAACTCTTGACGGCTTTCATTTCTAAAACAGGGGTGGCATTTGGCAAAAGCGTTAGCTTAGCACATACCGCATGTGGACTTACAGCATGAAAAACCCAATCTCAAATGAACTCTAGCCGACCTTCCCTGAAACAGGAGTAACATTGACAAAGTGAATCATTGCTTACAGTATGGGTGGTCAACCCATACCAACATATAAGTCAATGAACAATATGAAATAATATATTAACATTACGGATTGAATTATAGATTGGTATGAGGCTGATCATCCATACTGTAAAAAAAAGTTCACATTTCCAATATCACCCCTGTTTTAGGGAAGGTCGGCAGAAGTTGCAGGGTTTATGTTCATTCAAGGATTGGATTTCAATTTGTAAGTTACATAAAATTCAGCACTTTTTGTAAGCGCGGCAGGTATTTAATTTAAATCTTAAATTATAACATATCTTTGCAACTGCGATAATAGATTCATATTTAACGCATACGCTCGTAAATTATTTCGGACATCTTAATTTTAAAAGAATGCCTACATGAATTTATCATCAAATTCACAATCATTGTATTTTTGTGAATTGCATTTCAACAATATAAATAATTCATTTTCACTACTGTATTCTCTACTTTCATTCGTGCATCATTTGTATATATGTATAATCACTAGGGATGGGCCGAATGTGGTTTGAACCGAATACGAGCTTCGGCCGAACATTCGGCTAAAATAAAAAAAAATGCCGAACTTCGGTTCGGAATCTAATCTAATCTAATCTAAGTTGCAAAGATATGTTACATTGGAGATTCACATTCCATGCATTCCCACAAGCAGACAGCTAAAAGTTCGCGCTTACAAATGCCCCATGTGAACCTACAACATAAAAACCTAATCTCAAATGGACATACACCCTGACATTCTTGCCGTCCTTCCCTGAAACAGGGGTGACATTGCCAAAGTGAACCATTTTTACAGCATGGGTGGTCAGCCGCATACCAACCTATAAGTCAAGGAACATAGGTGCATGACAAATTACATTTTATAAATCAATAAATAATAATATCTAATAAGGAAAAAAACGGTATAGTTTCTATTAGGTACTGTTATTTGTAAGATTAATACTAAATTTATTTAATTTTTGTTTCAATCTGATATCTTCGTAGCGGAGTAGAAGAAGATTTAATTTTTATCAAATTGAAAGTTATTTTTCACTTGTTCCTACTAAAAGAAATGACCATGAGTGAGTAGGTACATAAATACCTAATTTTTATTTTGCGGTTATAAAAGAGACTATGATATCCAATTAAAACAGTCAAAATGGTGCAACTAGGTATTTTTTTTTACTTTTTCTTACACCCAATGTTCGGCATTTGATCCGAATTCCGAAGTTCGGTGTTCAATTCGGTATAAAATGTAATATGTCGTGTATGTTCCTTGACTTATAGAAGTTATAGGTTGGTATGCGGCTGACCACCCATGCTGTAAAAATGGTTCACTTTGCCAATGTCACCCATGTTACAGGGAAGGACGGCAAGAGTTGCAGGGTGTATGCCCATTTGAAATTTGGTTTTTATGTTGTTGGTTCACATGAGGCATGTGCAAGCGCGAACTTGTACGTGTCTGGTTGTGAGAATGCATGTAATGTGAATCTCCAATGTAACATATCTTTGCAACTTAGATTAGATTAGGTTCAAGCTGCCGAAATTCGGTTAAACTGAATGTGAGACGAACTTCGGCCCATCCCTGATAATCACCATCATGATAATATACTGACAGTATAAGTGTGTGTCTGTGTGTGTGTGTGTGTGTATGTGTTATGAGTATCCATAAAATCGGTGGTAATTAAGAAACCGTAGAAAGTTCTCGACGCTTCCGTTATTATTCTCATATTAATGCTGTTTGTTTTGGAAAATTCCTGATTTGCCAACCACCATTTTGACTGCTCAACAGCCATTTTGTTCTTCTTCTTGTAAAGACGGTGCCTAGTTGTGCTGGCCATTTTGTCTCTGCTGGTCGCCATCCGCTTACAAATGCTGCATGTGTACAAATAAAATTCCATAGGCTCAAATGAACGTATACTCGTATAATATACCCCAACCCTTCAAAAATCACCCATTGACCAACTCGCAACTAGTAATTGCAACTCGCATGGGCTAAAAAAAATACTCCCGTGAACTGATCCGCAGTTTTATTTTTATCTTCCCTGGAATCAGTTTTATTTTCACTGGGAATATTATCAACGGTATTATTAACTGGCAAAATGATACTTTCAGATAAAGAAAAGCACACTCGCACCCAAACAAAAGTCACTCGCAATTTGCGAGCTAGCGAGTAGAATTTTGGAGGGTTGATATACCCTGCAACTTTTGTGCGTCCTTCCCGGAAAAAAGGATGACATCGGCAAAGTGAACTATTTATTAAAGTATGTGAATGATGAAGTTAAATCTGGTCTTCGTAAAAATCGAAACGACCCCATGTATTGTGATGGAGAAGCATCTCCGAAAACGTTTTTTAGAAAATAAATACTCATACTTTTCATTGAAGTGTTCTTAATTTTTTTTTTTAACAAATTTATTGTTTATTTCAATGAATTATTAATTCCTTACCACCCTAAGACATTTGTTGAACGACGATCAAAGTTATGGTCAAATGACCCAACCGGGGATCGAACCAACGTTATTCTATTCCAAATACGCTAGACAGATTAGCCACTCGACTCCCTCGGTCATCTAATCTAATCTGAGTTGCAAAGATATGTAATATTGGGATTCACATTACATGCATTCTCACAAGCAGACACATACAAGTTCGCGCTTGCGCATGCCGCATGTGAACCTACAATATAAGAACCAATCTCAAATGGTCATACACCCTGCAACTCTTGCCGACCTTCCCTGAAACAGGGGTGACATTGGCAAAGTGAACCATTTTCTACAGCATGGGTGATAACACCGTTATGGCAGATAATCCAAACAAGCACTGGGATTTGCATGTTCCGTTTTGACCCAGAGATGCGGTGTGTGTGTCGTCGACCGCAAAAACCGACCACCTCGCTGGGAATCGAACCCTCGCCTCCCCGCTTGCGTCTCGCCCCGTGGTCCACCGGTGAGAGAGAAGCGAGAAATTGCTCATAGTGTTTTTTTGTATTTCTTTTGTAGTCGCTCGGTAACCTACATTACGTTAGAGCCCATTGCGGTATTGTAATCGGAATGTAGACTGCGGATTTACAGGAATCGATTAAAATATGCACACATCACCAAAAGGTATATCTGATGAAGTGCCTCTTCACTGATTGAAAAAATCGTGACTAATCTAACTTGCAAAGGTTGTAACATTGGGCAAATGCAACTAAGCTACACATATAGTGTAACTTCTTGCCTGCGTTATCCCCGAAGGGGTCGCATGTGGCGCTTCGGGACCTTTTTATTTTAAGTACAGTGATTCGAAAAAAAACAGTGATTGCATTTTAAATCTTTAAATTAATTGAAATTCTTTAGTCAAGTTCATGCATATAAAAAAAAAACAGCATCTCTTCCATCATATTACTGTCCAACATTGACTGAAGTGGTTGGCGTAAGGCCGGCCCCCTTACCTGTAAAAATAAATAGGTTCAACTCGCCGTATGCGACCCCTTCGGGGATAACGCGGCAAGAAGTTACACTATATGTGTAGCTTAGTTGCGTTTTTTTTAATTAGCATATTTTTACCAGCAGGCAATTCTTTGACTTCCTGTCTCTAATTATTTTAATTCTACATCATTTCTGCATACACTCGTATGTTATTTAAAAGTAGCGGATTTATTATATGCGCATATAAAAAATATGAATATTGTTATTAAAAATATGCGCAATCTTATTAAGGCATTTCCGTCTTGAATGCTATCGCAAACCGCAACAGATTCACCTATTTTTTTCCATAAAATTATTACTTAGAATTATTTTTTGCATATTTTAATATTTATTAACTGAGCATATTTTTTTATGATTCGGGACATTTTTTTAAACGAATCATTTTTCAATGATTTTTTTTATCAGTATCGTTCATCATGTTTTTTGTTTACTATCTTTTTAAAGATAAAACGTTGTATCATAGCTGTAAATAGAATGAATTCAACTTTTTTAAGTGGGCAGTATTTTTACTATTTAGCGAGCTGGCTGTCTTTATGGATTTATGTTTACAATATATTGCCGCCTTTTCCTAGCTATAATAATCTATAATCTAAGTTGCAAGGATATATTCATTTAAAGCTCTCAGATGTATGCCCACAAACCAACAAGTGTAGTTCGCGCTTACAAATGCTGAATGTGTACTTACAAATAAAATCGAAACCTCAAATGAACATAAGCCCCACAACTTTTGCCGACCTTCCCTGAAACAGGGGTGACATTGGCAAAGTGAACCATTTTTTACAGTATGGGTGGTCAGCCTCATACCAACCTATAAGTCAAGGAATATAGCAAAGACGAAGAATCATTGTATAATGTAACGTGATTTATTTGTGAAGTTTATTTTTATTTATACAAGAGAAAAGTACGGAAACTTCAAAATAAATTTATAAAATTAAAATATTTTTGAAAAAAATGTTTGAAGATAAAATATAAATGATTTTAGAATAATTCTCGAAAATCTGCTTATTTCAACAAATAAATCTTAGCATTTCTATCTTTATCTATAATCTAAAATCTAAGTTGCAAAGATGTATGAACGTTTCAAATTCATGTTAAATGCATGCCCTCAAGGAGAAACATATAAGTTCGCGCCTACAAATGCTACATGTGATTGTGTACTTCAAAAACCATACCTCAGGTGAACATAAGCCCTGACACTTTTGCCGACCTTTCCTGAAACAGGGGTGACATTGGCAAAGTGAACCATTTTTTTACATTATGGGTGGTCAGCCTCATACCAACCTAAAAGTCAAGGAACACTGTAAACAATTTATTACATCCAAATATATAAATGTCGGTGTTATGGCCGAGGGGGCCGCAAGTGGGCTGATCTTTCTAGCGTATTTGGAATAGAATAACGTTGGTTCGATTCCGGGTCATTTGACCATAACTTTGACCCTGGTTCAAGAGATGTAATTGGGTAATTATTATTAGTTAATAATTCATTAAAATAAACAATGATGAATTATTAATTGATGATATTAATACCTGTGTCTGGCCAGGCAGAATAGTTTGGTGAATTGCACTCCTCTTCACAATTTTTTTTTTTTTTGTGTAAAACTTACACCCACTGATACCAATAAAATAGCAAAAACAATAAAATTATATCTATGTACAAAAGTGACGGCCAATGAAGTCTTAACCCTGGACGATGTAAGCGCTAAAACTGTCACAGTCACAGTTATTTAATTGACTTATTTTTATGCTCAACATGTGCGTAAACATGGCCCTAAACAAAATATAAATAACCTCCCGAACTTCGTACAAAAAACGCACCCTCTCGTATACTCCATTGCTCCTAGAGGTATAAAACCTACCCATAACGTTCTACCAAAAAAATATACATGGATTTTAAACAGCGCATCTATTGAGAGTTTGAGTTTTTATACATATTTAGAAAAACGCTATGGTTCAGTTGAAATATATAGTGTTATACTTGAGGGAGTGTACTTCCTAGAACAGAGACCCTTTTATTAGTATGGTCTGTTTTTTTAATGGAGAATTTATGAGAGTAGCATTAATTTCTTGTTGTATTCTCGAGCTAGGTCCATCCAGGCTTGCAGCAACCGGGTCTTGCTTGAGAATTGCCGCTTTGTAGCGACGATTAAGCTTGTGAAAAGTCCGGTCGATAGCGCGGTTGGTGGAGTGCTTGCATTCCATGCCGAGAGCTCGGGTTTGATTTCTCGTTTCGATGTTCGCTTCAAATCCAAAAGAAATGACGGAAAGGTTTTCTCAGCCTTTACAAGAAATGAAGTGGTTGGTATGAGGCCGGCCCCCTTACCCGTGAAAATAAATAGGTACCGAACCGCCACATGCGAACGCTTCGGGGACAATGCTGACGAGAAGTTACACTATGTGTGTAGCTTAGTTGTGTTGTGTTCTGTCAATTTTTTGAACTTATCTTGTAATCCCATCTCTTGTTCTTGAAAAGAAATGGAGTCGATGAAAAACTTTAATGTTTCTGGCAACTGTATATGGTTGTATTTATATTAACTTTTTATTATTATTGCAAATGTCACCCCTGTTTCAGGAAAGGTCGGCAAAAGTTGCAGGGGTCATGTTCATTTGAGGTGTGGATTTTAATTTGTAAGTACACATACAGCATTTGTAACCTCGAAGGTACACGTCTCTGTTTGTGAGCATGCATTTAATAAGTGTATAATACATCTTTGCAACTGAGATAATAGATTATGCGATGCATTCTTACACTGTACACCTTTTGGTATTTTACATGCCATTCTAATGAAAACAACAATGAAAGTACCAATCAGCTGTGAGACCTAGTTTCATAGACTTGGATCAAAAAGTCTGTATGAAGAAGGTGAACTGTATTCCATGCTGCGGGATTAAACGCCTTATTTGATTGATGCTGTAAGGGTTAAAATCGCGTACTTCCGCTTCACTTCGTATAACGGTTTCACATCCACGTGTCCAATGATTGTCCGTCTCACCTGAGAGTGACAGGGACGCACACACACACCTCGCGTACAAGCTCTGCCAGGCGGAAAAGGGACAGGGAGATCAGCGTCCGACCCGTACACTGGTTCGGTGGCAGGTTAGAACGGTACAGTGACAGAACGACGCATCACAGAACGATACATAACAGAACGATACATGACAGAACGATACATGACAGAACGGCACATGATATAACATCACATTGACAAAACATCACATACGAAATTATACTACATTATGTTTGCAAACT
The DNA here is from genome assembly GCA_951799405.1 of Agapetus fuscipes. Lineage (NCBI taxonomy): Eukaryota > Metazoa > Arthropoda > Insecta > Trichoptera > Glossosomatidae > Agapetus > Agapetus fuscipes. The sequence goes on along the minus strand of OX637352.1, from coordinate 1,968,057 downwards.
TTGCTGGTTTTTTAATTATTATAACTATGTTGTTATTCACATATATTACATGTATAACTGTTTGTTTGTCTAATGGTTGACGGCATGAAAAAATGTAATGCATCATGAGAAAATGGAACTCATGCATATACTTTTTGGTAAATATTGTAAAAAAATTAACGCCCCCGATTATCATTATTAAATAAATAAATAAAACCTAAATAAGCTTCAAATAAAGACCAACTTCTTACCGTGTTATCCCGGAAGGAATCGCATCTACCGTGTGGAAGAAAAAAAAAATGTTTGTATTGTTTTTTCATGTGCCGTTGGCGATATGTTCTGTTTTATGTATGTGATGTTCTATCATGTGTAGTTCTGCTATGTATCGTTGTGTCATGTGTTGTTCTCTCATTCGTCGCCCTTCGATTATTATTATTATTACAGGATAATTGATTTCACATTACACACAATAAGAGAGCGCCGGTTTTGTCTGTCTCACTCCACCGGACCCGCAATACGTAAGTTTGTGTTACAACCAAAGTTTGTGTTACATGTATCGTTCTGTCATGTGTCGGTCTCTGTTGTATCGTTATTTCACGTGTCGTTTTGTCCCTGCGTCGTTCTACCACAGAGCCCACTGGTCCACAGCATTTCTATTTGTGTAGGTACCCCACATTGTTTGAGATAAAGTTCATGGAACTCTGTACGAGAGCCGACACTCTGAGTGCAAGATACTTTTTTGCACGACCGTGCGGTCAATGGCAGATATGATCGGAGCACACCCACAAAATTGCAAAAAAAAAATGGCCAAATATCGCTTTGGTGATGTAACGCTGACCTCAGCGATTGTATGTGTTGAGGATATGAAAAATATCGTACAAATTTCCGTACAAGAGGCCCAAGGCGCCCACAAAAGATTGTTAAGGATCTTATAATAATAATAATAATAATAATAGGATTATTTATTTAGAGAGGACGTGTGAAAGAAAAATTAGGCTAGAAACGTCCGAGACGAGTATGGAGTGATAAGATTGTGAAAGAATGAGGTATACAAAGTGAGTGTAAAAGAAGAAAATGTATGCGAAAGGTGATTTATATAAATGAATGGAAAGAGGTAGGTAAGGATATGAATAAATGGAGGCAACTCGGCAGAGGCTTTGGCCACCGCTAGCGGAATGGCGACAGATTTTCAGTACAGTTACGGTACTTAGTGAGTGCTATTTTTGCGTGATCACACCATAGAAAGCACCGATTCTCAAGCAAGACACAGCTGCTGTAAGGCTGGATGGACCTTTGGTGACCGGTCGAAGAGCATATTTGATTAGGTATAAATGGTATATTTTTGTGCTCCACCGGGATTCGAACCTGTTCTATCTTTTGAATTGATATCCTGTCTTTTAGAAAATTTAATCCAAGGTTTTTTTTTCTCATAATCATAGCCTTTGATTGTTTCCTTATCCTTAAAGATCCTAACCATATTCAAGGGAAAATTGGAGCAAGGAGACTTTCAAACGGAATTTGACATTGTGATTTGTCAACATTTTTGCCAATTTCGACCGAGGTAGCATTGCGATAGGAGAGTTAATTGTAATCGCTTCCTTATGACCTTCTCAAGAGGGAAAAAGCAGCTAAAAAATCCTGACTTTGCCAAAACCTTTTGCAAATTTAGTCCTAGAGGCTGTCATATATGTATACCATCACAATTGGTTCAAATTGAACACCATGTTGGATGATGACCTTTAGAAAAAATGATTGAAAACATCAGCGTAATATAATCTAAATCAACCATAACGAGACACTTGAATGTCCTATTAGCATGGCATTTGCATATTTCACCGGCATTTTTCCTGGCGCCATTTTAAATTACGCAAAAAATACATTGCAATCATCTAGGTGTAATAAATTAAGATATGAACACATACCTTATAGTGTATAGATGACGTTTCCTGGCGCAGAAATCAATGACGGTGACAGATAGACGGATTGCTGACGTGAAATAGTCAAGCTTGACTTTGTGACGTATGGCAAAGAATGATCCAGAAGGTAGATATGTCACATATACAAGTGGACATCATAATATTATGTCTATATTTGCTTTGTCTGGTGTTAAAGCTTGGAATCGTTAATTTTACAAAATTCAGTATATTGTTTATCTCCAAAGGCCTTATTCAATAGATTTGTTAAACAAATGCCATATTATCTTCCAATTGCGTATGCCTTCTCTTGATCTGATATCTGCGGCTCAAATATACCAATAGTCTGTCTTTCGAATCACTGCCTTTCTCCACTTCTACAAGTCATCTTGTAGTCAACATATTATTTATATATGCGAAAAGCAAGGGAATACTGCATTTTTTGATGATATTTCTGTGGTTTCCTTATCATAGTTTGCAGCCAAATTTCTTCCGGATCTTTGTGGGATTATTTTTGACCTAGCGTTAGAATGTTGTGGTTTTTTAATCCTTGGAATGGCTCTGCTTGGCCATGTCAACCAAGGCCTGTGAACTTCTACAATTTATTTATTTAAATTTATATAATTTTGATCTATGGTTTGTTCTTAATAATTTTAATTTGACATACATCACTCTTGATAATGACCTGAATATTGATGGTCGAAAGTGCTCGAGATATAAAATATTATTGTGAAAATTAAACTACGTTAAAGAAAAAATAATTTTATTTAAAAAAAATGAATTTTCACCTTGTGAATACACAAACCCTACAAAATCTTCTACAATTCCTTTTGAAGCATGTATATAATCTTGCATGCTGAACTAAGGGGCTGTCCATATATTACGTCATTCGCATTAAGGGGGGGGGGAGTCTGGTCTGCGGATGATGGCAAATGATGTACGAGTACCAAAAGTGACGTCGTTCTTGTAAATACCAATTTCTACAAAATATACAAAATATTATGTAAGTAATATAAGATTATTAATTATTAAGCTCATCCATTATTACAGCAAGAGGGGGGGGGGGGTCATTAGATAATGACTATAGGATGATTGTAAGGGGGGGGGGGGTCGAAAATCGGCCAAAATCGATGACGTAAATTATGGACGGCCCCTAAAAGCAAATAACCGTTCCAGGTCATGATATTTTGCCCGAGGTTCCATGTGGTCACCACCTCTGTTGTGGCGGACATGTTTTTTCTGCCCCGCCGCGCCGGATTGCTCAACGTTACGGCGTCCATTATGTGATCGGCAGCCTCTAGGTCGGTAATCGGTATGTGAAGACTCCAGCTGTACCGGTTATGCGGCATTTTTTATGTGTGCGGGTATACGTGCACGGCCCCTCAGCTCACACAGGCTCTTCAGTGTAAAGCAACGCTGGGTGCGCTTTGAGTTCGGTGGTCATAGGGCAACGTACGAAAGGATACAGAAATCGGTATGTCAGATTCGGTAATGGAGGAGTTAGTACCTAAACCCTAGGGGTGGATGACTCGTCGGCCGTCGGTAGGTCATACCGTAGCTATTTGAAGCTAGGACGAAGTAAAACGAAGATGCAACTCTTGCCGACCTTCGCAGAAACAATTTAAATTGAAATGGTTAAGAAAAAGTATTTTTTCCCGGTAGACACGCTCAAATCCTCCTCAAACCCGTCCTGTGTGTTTGTGTCAGAAGGATCCACAGCACATAAACGCTCATGCAAAGCTATATATTTTCTCAAGTCGCGGAAAGCCTTCCCATGAAATAAAAGCAGTCCGGTCGATAGCTCAGTTGGTAGAGTGCTTACATTCTACCCCGTGAGCTCGGGTTCGAATCCCACCGAGGAGGGTGTGAGAAATGATTTCCTATTTCGGTGTGTATTTCAAACCCCATAATATAAATACCGGCGAGGTTTACTCAGCCTTCACAATAAATGAGTACCAGCCCCCTCGGGAGCTGGGAAATTCCCTTCAACTGAAGTGGTTGGCGTAAGGCCGGCCCCCTTACCTGTAAAAATAAATAGGTTCAACTCGCCACATGCGATAACGCGGCAAGAAGTTACACTATATGTGTAGCTTAGTTGCGTTTTTTTGCGTTTTTGCACGACGAAACAAGAACCTCTAGATCAGAAGCGTGCTAATTACTATATAAGTAAGTGGTTGAATGTTCTTGAAGCTTGTATCATTCTTAGGTTGGCGCTCGTTGTGGGATTGCTGCTAGATTATGGGTAGCGTGATGAATACGATAAAATAATAATAGTAAGAAGAAGACTTACGACAGGTTTACTGTGAATCTGCTACGGATGCATCTCTGTAAATGGTAAAGCAAAATCGCTCAAATGTCTTCGATCTCCAATTTATTTCTTCCAAAAACTCACAGCACATAAATCGCTTTGAAGTGTGCCCCCACTGACCCTGAATAGACCACCGCCTCAGGCTGCGGCACCGAGATTTGGTCATTCACAGCTCTCTGTACATTGTGCCGGACAGCCATCGCCACTCCATGCATCACTAGTAGAGGAGATTTACGACATGCGAGCCCATGTGTGACGCGTACAAGGTAAAATATTGCGTCCAATTATCTTGCTCTACAAGTCCACGAAGGAGGAAGACTGCCTTTAGACAATATTTACGATGCGACCATTTCGGTTCTTGTTTTACGGACCTTGAATTGATTCAATTTTGCCTACCTCCAACGTTTGGAACTCTTTGCCGTGACTCATGTATCATTTTATAACTGTGTTTTCCTTCTTCTTCTTTTGGTGCCACTTCTTAGCGCCCTTGGAGTGACTACATCACAAGACGGCGCTATAAAGAAATCACCAACTAATAATAATAATAATAATCTAAGTTGCAAGGATATATTCATTCAAAGCTCTCAGATGTATGCCCACAAACAAACACGTGTAGTTCGCGCTTACAAATGCTGATTGTGTACTTACAAATAAAATCCAAACCTCAAATGAACATAGTCCGGTCGATAGCTCAGTTGGTAGAGCGCTTGCATTCTACCCCGTGAGCTCGGGTTCGAATCCCACCGAGGAGGGTGTCAGAAATGATTTCCAATTTCGGTGTGTATTTCAAACCCCATAATATAAATACCGGCGAGGTTTACTCAGCCTTTACAAAAAATGAGTACCAGCCCCCTCGGGAGCTGGGAAATTCCCACTTCAACTGAAGTGGTTGGCGTAAGGCCGGCCCCCTTACCTGTAAAAATAAATAGGTTCAACTCGCCACATGCGACCCCTTCGGGGATAACGCGGCAAGAAGTTACACTATATGTGTAGCTTAGTTGCGTTGCGTTAAATGAACATAAGCCCTGCAACTCTTGCCGACATTCCCTGAAACAGGGGTGACATTGGCAAAGTGAACCATTTTTTACAGTATGGGGGGTCAGCCTCATACCAACCTATAAGTCAAGGAATACGAGTAATAAATAACATTTAAGTATAAAAAAACAACAAAATCTTAAAAATAAATCTATACAAAAAAAGGCAAAAATTTCTTATGCAAAAAATGTAGCAAACTAATAAACCAACATTACATATCAGCATTGCAGATTAGCCGCCACTTCTTCCTGTCCTTGCATACTTCTTTCATTTCATCCAGAGTCATAAACTTTTTCATACAAGTTCTCCTTTTATTATGACTCTGGATATCCCATTCACTCGCTATTTCGAAAATTTGGTCCATCCATACCTTTCTCGGTCTTCCTCTTCCACGACATCCATCAATTCTTGCAGCATACACTTTCTTCGTCAGTCTTTCCTCGTAAGTCTTTTTTACGTAACGGCGCTATAAAGAAATCACCAACTCATCATCACTTCTATATCGAAGATCGGCGATCATCTTGACTATTTTGACCTTATTTTGACTTCGTGCTTTTGTTGAACCATTGTCGCAGGTTTTTCAGCCACGATGTCCTTTGGCGTCCCCGAGTTTTTCTCCCCTCAATCTTACCCTGTATGATAAGATGGAGAAGGCGGTATTTCTCATTTCTTAAAACATGAGACTGAAGTACTTCAGCTTTTCCTGCTTAATGGTTGGCAGAAGTTCTCAATAATTCTTTTATGGCGCCCTTTTATAGGCAGTTTACCTGTCACTTAGCAATTTTCACGGGGAAGAGGAATAGATGCATAGGATGGAAATACTGCCAAGAAACTTCTATGAAAATTGCTCCCCAATGCCTTCCCAAGTGATTTATTTAGCTGCACAATGCTTTTTTCGCGAGGAAAGTAAACATGTGCGAGGGAGATATCAGATATATAACAAAACAATAAACATTTATGGCTTGTGTGCCTACATATCTTCTCGCAAAGAAGAACACTGGAGTGGCAGGTTCTATCAACAAGAAGATTTAACATCGATGCGATTGAATCGCTGTCATAAAAAAATCAAGTCCTTCCCGGTCTGACAAAAATAGCATGTCATTCGCCAAACGTTCCTGCGAACCTCTCCCAAGGCACTCACGGACCACTGCTTCAGAACCAAAGAAATCTAAACGTTTCCAACTTAACATTTCTGTTGTGTGATTATAGGCACGTCATTTGTGTCGCAATGCTTTATTTGCTTTGTAAATATGGAACAGTGTGCCTTAATGATTTTCATCTCTCGCTATAAATAGTATGTATGTCTTGATTCCATAAGATTGCCTTTCTCTTGCACTCACAATTGTCAGCAGCAATTTGTGTTAGTCATATCTCGCTATTGCAGAATATGCATTCGTAATAATCTTGCTTACGTCATCCCGATATGGTATAATTAGAATAATCACATATTTGTAATGGCAAGAGTTTGAACACTAAGCAATTGCTGTACAGGTGTTTAAAAGTGTACATACCCATGTACAAATGTAAATACTTAGATGATCTCTGATATCTATTATATTCGTTAGCAGATTCACTAACTCATCGTTTTCAAGGGTTTTTAATCTTTCACAGTTATAATTCATTAATGAAAGCCGTTTTTGGAGTTTTCGATCTATATGAAAAAGGAAAGGGCTAAAATTGTATCCCTGCGGGCTACCGAACATTGAAAGCAGACTGCTTTTAAGATGTGCTGCTGGAGAGAAATGTTTGCATTCTAATGGACGGTTAGTAGGGGAAATTTAGTCGGAGATCGTGGATCGTCACTTGACTTCTCTTTGACACCCCACAAAACATCAGGATATCCTTGAGGAGATTATTGTGAATCAGCTTGGCGCCGTCTTATGACATTGTCACTACAATGGCGTCCCAAAAGATTCGGTGTAAAGATCGCTTTCGAAACGTCTCTTTACGTGAATGCTGTCGGCAATCTCTCTAACCACTGGTAGCGATCAGGGATCAGCTCTATGCTCTGGAGCTGTCAATGCAAAAACACTCTCAAGAAACACTGTTACAGACTTGCACAATGGCTCATTGGCAAAGTTATGGTTTCACTTTCTTGCTTGTGATTTCAGGAATCTTAGAATAAGTTAGAGGTAGACCTCCTGAAGATAAGGCTCGTAAATGGAAGGTCGTGGGTTCAAATCTAGTCCTGCAACTGCAACTATGTCGCAATTCCGCTAAGGGTGGTCAAAGCCTCTGCAGACGGAATGAAACGAAGCGAAACTCGGTAGTTTACCAGGTGTACAACCATGTTGGTTAAGAGTGTCAGTTCGCCCCTTAGTGCTTCTTATCTAATCTAATCTAATCTAAGCTGCAAAGATATATATCATTTAAGATTTATATTAAATGCATTCCCACAAGCAGACATGTATAATTTTGCGCTAAGACATGCCGCATGTGGACCTACAATATAGAAACCCAATCTCAAATGAACATAAGCCCTGCAACTCTTGCCGTCCTTCCCTGAAACAGGGAAGTTTTTTGTCTTAATATGTCCATTAAAAGTAATTTCACATGAGCAATGTTTGTATGTGTACTGGACCTATATGTCTTATGAAAACTGGAGATTGAATTTAAAAATATTTTAAGCAACTCTCACATTGTCGTGTCTTCAGTTTTTTTTAGCTCAGATTGAGTAGAATGTGATTCTTAAGGTAATTTCATTGAAAGGTCATCTTTTAATCAAATGGTAGACAAGCCAAACGCTTCAATGTGAATGGAGAAAGACAGTCAACTGCAACTTTGTCGCCATTCCGCTAAGGGTGGTCAAAGCCTCTGCAGACGGAACGAAACGAAGTGAAACTCGGTAGTTAACCAGGTGTACAACCATGTTGGTACAGAGTCTCAGTTGTTTGTGAGAAAGTGCATTATAAATGTACTCAGAGCTACGTTGAGTCATTTGTAAGAGTGGTGCGTGGGCGATCGGCTTTGCTTACAAAACCGCGGTCACAGGTTCTGTTTACGGTGAGTCTAGGATGCCATGGAATTGTGGTTATTGAATCTTGCATTTAACGTTACAAAAGTATCAAATCCCCACTGTATTGTATTCTGTCACCGTTTAACTAGGGGTAGCCGGTACCTCTACAGCAGGGGCGTGCATCCCATACAGGCACATGCGCCTTATAGGTAGGCAATACATGGTAAAAAAAAAACGCATTTAAGCTTGATTTTCAGATTTAAAATTAAAAATATAATTGTTTTGAAAATTATTTTATAAAAATATATTTGTAACCATTCTGCTCTTGAAGATGCCTCATTAGGCGAAAATATTCGAGCATAAACAAATAAAATAAAGTGAATTAAAACAATGTTTTACCATTTATATTTTTAAATATTTATAAAAATGGACTTTCACTGTGTTAACAGATCAACACTAAAAAATATTAAAAATATAAGTTCGATTGGAGCCATCGTTAGCACTTCAGTCAATTTCAAATGAGTTATTTTAAAGGAATGGGAGAAAATACTTATTCTGAAATGTATTTGCCTATACCCTACGCACGCGCCTGCTCTACAGAGGCGTCTCCTCATTTTTCTGTCCTTGCATATCTCTTTTATTTCCTCATACATACTCTTATTCTCACTCTGCAGGTTCCATTCTTTCGCAATCTTATCTATTCGGTCTATCCATTCCTTCCTCGGTCTTCTCCTTCTACGCTTTCCTCTGTACACTTTCTTCGTTAGTCGTTCATAATACTTTCTTTTAAGATGTCCGAACCATCTCATCGTGCTTTTTTGTACATTCGTACTGCACATCAAAGGAAAAAATTGAATAAGTGCTGATTCACTGATTTGAAAAATCCTAGATAAAACCTTTTTCTGGGTGTAACTTCTCATGGTAAGTGCATTGATTATAAGGACATTCATAATTTGGGTTTAAAATAACATTGTTTTAAAATAACCCTCGATAGAGATTGAACCTTAGCCCTCTGGCATAGAATGCAAGCGTTCTACCAACTGAGGTATAAACCGGAACTAATCAAAGTTTTATTTCATTGAGTAAGCAAGCTTCTACGATAAGAATCGATGTTTGAACGTAATAAGATGTTTCTGAGATAAATGCACCATTTTTCCTATATTCTATGAGAGAAAACCCTACAAAAGTGTAAAAATCCTGTAGTTTAGAAGTTGTTCATGAGCACTTCCTTATAATTAGTTCACTTACTATGAGAAGTTACACACAACAAAATGTTTTATCCACGATTTCTCAAATCAGTGAATCAGCACTTATTCAGTTTTACCTTTTAGGTGGCGATGATTATGTCAATGGAACATCACAACTTATTTGTTATTTATAAGTAGCTGATACTCGTATCTGATACATAATCTTTTACAAATCCCTACCTACCCATGCGCATTTCGCTTCCATAGAACCAGCGCAGTTTTCGCTAAAGAGTCGCGGATTTCTCTTGCACACAATGAGCCATTGTGAGAACAGTGATCCGAGTATAAAGCATTCGCACAAACTCACCTCGATCGCGTGAATGTTTTAAAAGGTATTGAAATATTGCAGCACGCTTAGTGAGTAAACTAGTTATCATACATTTTTCCCATTTACACGTAAATGGAAGTTTGTGGGTTCGAATCCCGGCGGAATACAAAAAAAAAAAAGTGATATTTTCAAATATGCAATGGGTAACCGCTCAGGTACACCGTGCGTCGTTGGTATCTTAGACCGGTCCGTAGTCCAGTGGCAACACTTCGGACTCGTAAATGGAAGGTTGTGGATTCGGATCCCGGCGGAGCACAAAAATATACCATTAATATTTCGAATGTGCTCTTCGCTGGGTTGAAAAATTCATAAACCTTTACCAAAAGACCGGTCACTGAAAGGCCCATCCAACCTTACAACAACTGGGTCTTGCTTAAGAATTGTCGCTTTCTACAGCGACGACCAAGCTCGCAGAGGGCTCTTGAGGTGTGATACACACAAAAACAGCGCTCACCGAATAAATCTTCCTAATATTATTATTAATATTAATCACTGCTAGTCACCAAGGTTCTATCCAGTCTTACAGCAACTGGGTCTTCCTTGAAAATTGACGCATCGCAGCGGCGACCAAGCTTGTAAAAAGTCCGTTCGATGACTTAGTTGGTAGAATGCTTGCATTCCATGCCGAGAGCAAGGGTTCGATCTCCTACGAAGGTGTGTATTTCAAACCCAAAATAAATACCGGCAAGCTGGGAAACCCCCACTTCAACTGATGTGGTTGGCGTGAGACCGCCCCCCTGACCTGTAAAAATAACTAGGTTCCACTCACCACATGCAAAACCCTTCGGGGATAACGCAGGCAAGAAGTTACACTATATGTGTAGCCTAGTTGCGTCGTTGCGAAAGAAGAAAAAACGCATTTTCTTGTTACGTGAATGTATGTTTTTATGTTATCTGTACATTTCATTTGTCTTGTCACGTGTTGCACCCTCCGCGTGATCACAAAGGGAAAACATATTATTATTATTACTCCAAACAATGGAATTAAAAGGTATATTGTTATGTCACATGGAAATAAAGTAAGCGCTTTCCAAAAAGAAAACACATGTGACATTTTATCTCCTTGTCGCATATGTGGCAATCTGTGAAACCCACGCTCTCGGATTAAACTCGAGTAAAATTAATAAAAATGTGCTTGTACACTATTGTGAGATAGCGACGTCACATAAATTGTTGACAATACAGTATGAGTGTAGGCATGGACGGTGCAAGAACTAAGAGCCGAAACGAACTATATATCAACATTGAAAATGAGTCTAGTTCTCGATGCCGATCGGTCTGTCGGTCTATGAGTCTATAATCGACAATCTAAGTCGTGTAAGATACGTGTAAGTTCGCGCTTGCAAATGCTGCATGTTTACAAATTAAAATCCAACCCTCAAAGGAACATAAACCCTGCAACTTTTTCCGACCTTCCCTGGGTGACATTGGCAAAGTGAATGTTTTTTTACAGAATGAGGGGTCGGCCTTATACCAAAATATACGTCTAGGAATATATATCTAGAATTTAAGCCGCAGAGATATATTATTTGGCATTTAAGGCTCACATAGGCACGAGTAAGTTCACGCTTGCGCATGCGGCATGTGTGCAGACAAAATGAACCAAACCTCACATGGAAATAACCTTTCCAACTCCTGCCGCCTTTTTCTGAAACAGGGGTGGCATCGATAAAGTGAACCATTTTTTACAGTATGATGGTAAGCGATAATGCAAATGACCGGAATTTTGTAGAGTGCTAAAAAGGGAAGAGTTCCAACAGAACGCAAACGGACGCGAAAATCTTACCGCAACTTTGATGACCAGCCTTCAAAATGCTTTCTGCACGTAAAAACGAAATGTCGGCAAATAGAAAAACCTGTGAATAGTAATGATCGAACATGTAAGAATTGAAGAAAAAAAAACATTTTTAGTTTATTTTGGTTCAACTCAATTCAACTAAGCTACACATATAGTGTAACTTCTTGCCGCGTTATCGGTCGCATGTGGCGAGTTGAACCTATTTTTCAGGTTGTTCTCCTGAAAATGCTGTGATAACACCGCAAGCGCTTGAATAAACGCATACACTCGTGATGAAAAGGCTTGTGTTTTATTATTACATTATGCTAAAAAACAACCTAGTTCGCGAAGTAGTGTGTAGTTTTACTAGTTCAGCGCTTTGATTTCTGAACTAACAAGAACAAACGTATCTCACACTAGAGTGGGGTACCCCGAGCATTTAATCAAAAAATGTAAGAAAGATGCGACAGCATGCCTAGTGTGTTATTTAGTTTCCATACACTTTGTCGAGGGGAGTGTATTTAAATGCTTTATACTTGTACGTAAAGTGTCGTGTCTGCGCAGAGGCGGCGCAGATGGACGTTTTCCTTATACGAACACAATTAACTCTTTTTTTGACACGGCCTGTTACGTCATCATGACGTAATGTAACCAAAGCCTCTCCTATTCCTTAATCTCTACCATATGTAGTATTTTTAGGTGGGGTTTTCCCAGCTCCCCGAGAGGGCTGGTACTGTAACTGTAAACTGTAAACTGTAAACTGTAACTCTGTCGCCATTCCGCTAGGGGTGGCCAGAGCCTCTGCAGAGTTGCCTCCATTTTTTCCTATCCTTACATACCTCTTTCAATTCATTCATATCCATCACCTTTTTCATGCATTTTCTTCTTTTACGCTCACTTTGTATATCCCATTCTTTCACAATCTCCTCAATCTGATCACTCCATACTTTTCTCGGTCGTCCCTTCCCTCTTTTTCCTTTCACACTTTCTTTGTATACATACTTTGTCAGTCTATCATCGTTCATTCTTTCCACATGCCCAAACCATCTCATCACATTCTTTTGTACCTTAACTTTCACATCCTCTTTCAAATTACATTCTTTTTTTACCCATTCATTCCTAACTCTATCCCTCAGAGTTTTTCCTGTCATGCTTCTCAAATGCTTCATTTCCACCGTACATACTTTACTCATTTCGCTATCATTCACTGTCCATGCTTCACTTCCATACATCATACTCATTGCTTGTAAAGGCTGAGTGAACCTATCCGGTGCCTTATGGGCTTGTTTAGTTATGCTAGCTTCGGATTATTGTACAATACTGTAAATGTAAACTGTTACTCTGTCGCCATTCCGCTAGCGGTGGCCAGTGCCTCTGCAGAGTTGCCTCTATTTCTTCCTATCCTTACATACCTCTTTCAATTCATTTAAATCCACCACATTTATCATATATTTTATGAAGAAAGTGATGAATGTTGAAGAGATGAAAGAGGTATGCAAGGACAGAAAAAGTGGAGACTTATCTGCGGAGGTACCGGCCACCCCTAGTGGAACGGTGGCAGGATACAGTACAGTACAGTTATTATTTTACGCTCACTTTTTATACCCCATTATTTCACAATCTCCTCAATCTGATCATTCCATACTTTTCTCGGTCGTCCCTTACCTCTTTTTCCTTTCACACTTCCTCTGCATATGTACTTTGTCAGTCTATCATCATTTAATCTTTCCACATGCCCAAACCATCTCATCACATTATTTTTTTCCTTACTTTAACACAATACTAACCCTTTTGAATATGTCTACTCGAGCGGTGCGTGATATAACGGTTAGCGCTACTGACTCTTAATTTGAAAAGTCGTGATTTGGATTCCTGGCCGAGTAGGTACAAAAGGTACAAAATAAAGTAATGAGATGGTTTGGGCATGTGGAAAGAATGTGTGAAAAGGAAAAGAAGTAAAGGACGACGAAGTTGGAGTCATCAGATCGAGGAGATTGTGATAGGGGGCTGTCCATATATTACGTCATTCGCATTAAGGGGGGGGGGAGTCTGGTCTGCGGATGATGGCAAATGATGTACGAGTACCAAAAGTGACGTCGTTCTTGTAAATACCAATTTCTACAAAATATACAAAATATTATGTAAGTAATAAAACATTATTAATTATTAAGCTCATCCATTATTGCAGCAAGAGGGGGAGGGGGGTCATTTGATAATGACTATAGGATGATTTTAAGGGGGGGGGGGTCGAAAATCGGCCAAAATCGATGACGTAATTTATAGACGGTCCCTAGGAGAATGGGATGTACGAAGTGAGTGTAAAAAAAGAAAATGCATGAAAAAGGTGATGGATATGAGTGAATTGATTTAACTCTCTCAGAAGAGTGGATCCATCTTATTTAACTGAACTGTGTGAGGTTGAGGAGATTATTGGTAAGCGGTGCACTCTTCGCTCTGCGAGACGTGATCCTATCAACAGGCTGAAAATGCCACCTCGACGGAGCAGAACGGGCTTTGGGGATAGGACGTTTGGCTCAGCGGGACCGTTGTGCTGGAACCAGCTACCTCTGAAGCTGAGGACGGAGACCGGTGAAGAACGTTTCAAGAAGGAGTTGAAGACGTACATGTTTTCCAAGAAGCAAGTGAAGGATGGGCGCCCTTGGGGTGGTTGGAGCCACTAAACGGTGCCCAAAAGAGAAAATAAATTATTCAGTTGCATATAAAGACGGTGCATCATCTCGATTGGAACGAAGAAAGTATACGTTACAAGAATAGATGGATGTCGTGGTAGAGGAAGACCGAGAAAGGTATGGATGGACCAAATATCCGAAATCGCTAATGAATGGAATATCCAGAGTCATAATAAAAAAGAGCCTATATGAAAAATGTTATGACTTTGGAGGAAATGAAAGAAGTATTTATTTTTTATTTATTTTATTTATTTATTTGTAAAAACACCAACAGATCATTGACAATTTTTTCACAAGTTAAACATAATAAATTACATACTAGACATCAATGCTCCAGTGACGGTGTCTGTCACATACTTAGTTGTTATAAAATTCTTATTGTCTAAATTTTATATAATATATGAACCATAATTAATCATCATAATAATAATATAAGCGCGCTTGATTCATGACGAGTACATTGAGTGCAAATACCAGTCAATACATAATAATCGTATATAAGCCACAAATACCCAACGCTCGTCATTATAAAATGTTGCAGGCAAAATCACGAAAGCAGAAAAAAAACAAGAAAGAAAAAAGAAGAGAGAGAAAAAAAAAAAAAAAAAAAAAAGAAGAATGTTCCAATTGATTAGCACCTTGGAATTAATTCATTACCGTTCAGATAATATGATAGATAGGTGAGTAAAAAAGACTTGAATATTAATGCACTTACCATTACAAACAGGTCAAATATGTTTAAAAAAGATGGGAATATGAATATTACATACATACATATATATACATATATATCAATATATATATGAAGAAGGAGGGATAAAGAAGTATACATACTAAGTTAATGACGTATACTACATAAAGTTTGTTAAATGTCTAAAATTGATTGCGCTTTAAAGGCCACAAGGATTGCTCGCTTGAAAGTAGTGACCGGATCAGAAAAAATATCAACATTAGGTACGACTTTCGATACATTGTTATACGATTGCATCATGCGTCCAATCGGGCAGAAATGCCCTACATTGGTGTTATATTTTTTTAGGCGAAATAATTGCCCACTTCTTAGTTTAGAGTTAGCGTAAAAGCATAGTAGTTCCAAGTCCGAGGTGTCCAAGTTACCCTGGACTAACTTACGAAGGTACATCAATTCGGCGACATTTCGCCTGACTGATAATTTTTCCATATTAAAAAGAGATAGGCGCTCCTCATAGTCCAAACGACCACCGTGCCCCGCTCGATAACACAGAATTCTTGTAAAGTATCTTTGGACACGCTCGATCTTGTCATTGTGCAATGTATAATACGGGGACCAAATAAAAGACTGGTATTCGAGAAGACTGCGGACTAGGGCATAGTAAAGTGTGATTAGACTATAGGGCTGCTTGAAAGGTTTTGCTGTTCTTAAAAGGAAACCCAAAGTTTTAAAGGACTTCTGCGTGATGAGATCATAGTGATCTTTAAACGTTAACTCAGCGTCCAGGATAATTCCGAGATCTTTAATTGATGTCACTTTTGTTAGCTCTGTGCCACTTACGCTATAGGAAAAACTCAGTACTTTTTTATTGCGAGTAAATCTAATAAAGTAGCATTTATCGGAGTTGAGTAGCATATTATTGTTTTCACTCCATTTTGCTAAGGTATTGAGGTCATTTTGAAGCTTAAGGCAATCGCAAACGGAGTGCACAGGCGTAAACATCTTCAGATCATCGGCATATATAAGATAGTCACAAATAAGATTTGATCCTAAATCATTTATGAAGACCGAGAATAGTAGCGGTCCAAGATGGGAGCCCTGTGGAACTCCGGAGGTAGATTGGACTGGTTCAGAATCAAAACCGCTCACTGAAACAATCTGTGTTCTATCGCAAAGATATGAACCAATCCAATTTAGAAGTTTGCCAGTAATTCCCATGTTGTGTAACTTCTGTAGGAGAATTGAATGGTCAACACGATCAAAGGCCTTGCTGAAGTCTGTATAAATTGCATCTACCTGAGTTCTTGAGTCGAGACACTCGCTAATACAATTCACAAACTCAGATAGGTTGGTACTAGTTGATTTTTTGGGTATAAACCCATGTTGACCCTTAATAAGAAGTGGGCTTACATGGTGATACAAGTGCCCATGTACGATCTTTTCAAATAATCTACCAAAACATGGTAGCAGACTTATTGGCCTATAATTTTTGACATTTGACCTGTCTCCCGATTTAAATACAGGGACAATTCTAGAAGTCTTCCACAGACATGGGAACACGCCTTCATTAAGAGATTTTACAAATATAGCAAAAAGAGGATCAATCAATGCATCTGCACATTCCTTAACAAAAATGTTGGGTATATCATCACTACCGGTACCTTTATTAATATCGAGATTTTTCATAATTTTAAAGAGTTCATCTTTATTAAGAGATAAGTGGCATACAGAGTCATGTGCCAACGAGGTTTCTTTTATTATTGTGCCTTTAGATTTGATAAAGACAGATGAGAAATACTCTGAGAATAGGTTACTTACCTCTACCCCACCTGAGGCAGAGGCATTTTGATAGTGGACTTCTCGTGGTATGGAGTTTGATTGTTTTTTGGAGTTTACATAACTCCAAAAAGCTTTGGGTGAATTTTTCAACGAGTTTTCAATAGATTGCAAATAAGATTTGTGGCAATCTTTTATTGTTCTTTTAGTTCTACTTCTTAAAAGAGAATAACTGAGTCTATCACTCGTATTTCCGTATTTCTTAAACTTAGTATGAAATTTTTTCTTCTCTTTTAACATGTGAATAAGAGATGAGCTATACCAAACTGGAAAATCAGGAGATTTTGGTTTTGAAGTATGTAAGGACAGAAAGAAATGGCGGTTGATCTGTAATGTTGGCGGCCAGGGTTTTTTTAGGGTTTAGTTTTGATGATATTATTGTTTATCGATTTCTAAAATATAATTTCTTGTGTATGTTCCTCGACTTATAGGTTGGTATGCGGCTCACCACCCATGCTGTAAAAATGGTTCACTTTGCCAATGTCATCCCTGTTACAGGGAAGGACGGCAAGAGTTGCAGAGTGCATGCCCATTTGAGATTCGGGTTTTTTATGTTGAAGGTTCACATGAGGCATGTGCGAGCGCGAACTACACGTGTTTATTTGTGGGCATGCATCTTAGAGCTCTAAATAAACATATCCTTGCAACTTAGATTATAGATTATAGATGTTTACAAGTATTCATGTAAGATCTCTTTAAAAGAGACTTTAGTTGACAATGATGCATCGCATCCAGTGTATATTAATACAGTTATGGTGTTTTAATGTGACAGTTACCACCATATGGCGGGCATGATGGAGTTATGTGCTCTCTCACGGTAAATACACCCCACCCCAAGTGTACATAGCCATGAACATAAAATGTATTGACAGTAAAACGCTCTCTAGATTCGCTTCTTTTGGTTTTCGTACTTGTTTTAGAAGCATGAATGTTACGTTTAGTAGGTACTCTGCATTTAAACTTTTTCTATGACCGACTTCCGACTTTGTATTATACATCAATTACCCAACTAACTATATTTCATGTCAGTCTCTTTACGGTCCAAATATGTTTGTATGTTTGCTCAAACCCTGATGCAAACATCTGATGCAGAGTAGGGTTCAGGAGCAGTGGCGGCTCCAGGTAAGGTGCATCGGTGCATTGCACCCCCAGTAAAAATGCCACGGTCCAATACTTACAAATTTTAGGGGGGTAATCAATGACGGCTAGTATAGAAATGCACTGCTCGATGAAAAATCGACGAGCCGTCACTGTTCAGGAGTGCACCGCCATTTTGGTGACATTCAACACGTAGAGAGATCACAGCTGCATTTACATAACCAGATGATGACATTGAAGAAGTGCATAATGCAACTTTAATATTATCGATTATCATAATGTGGGAGTCTTGGACACAAGCAGTAACTGTTACTCTGTCACCATTTCTCTACAGGCTATAGGTTATATATACATTTAAGGCTTCGTTTCCCGGAGAGGGTGGTCTACCGTGTTTGTGTGATGGTATATAAAGCCATCAATGGCTTGGCTCCACCTTATCTGACTGACATGATTTCGCCGATTTAGATGAGTATGAGGAAGCAGACGCTCAGATCCGTGGGCGATGTTGCGATTAATTTGGTTCAGCCGCGCAGTCAGATCCGTAGAAATTTTGGAGACCGCGCTTTCCGTGTTGCGGGTCCGGTGGAGTGGAACAGACTGCCACCCGAGTGAAGAACTCCAAATCTGTGGGCGTACCTCTTAAAAAAGACTTATCCGTGATCGGAGAGGGCCCTTGAGGTGTGACACACACAAAAACGGCACTCTCTCATTTTATATGATGTAAAACAAATAAGTCTGATGTATATATATATATATATATTTTTTTTAAAAAAAATAGATTTGTGGAAAGGAATGCAATCCACCAACCTATTTTACCTGGCCAGTTGTCTTCATGCGAAAGCAGAAGCTTGTGTGCATGCAACGGCATCTGTTGAACCAGGGTCGAAGTTATCGTCGCGGGATTCGAACCAGCGTTATCCGGTTCCAAATAACCTGTCTTGATCTCCGCGGCTATAACACCGACGATATGTATAGGATAAATTAAATTAAAAAGGATAAGCATTCGCCTCTGTCGCCGTTTCTTAGAGGTTTTGAGAGAAAGCTAGATTAGTTATAGTTAGCCTCACTCAATTGAAGTAGGGGCTTCCCAGCTCCCGAGGGCGCTGGTACTCATGCCTTGTGAAGGCTGAGTAAACCTTGCCGGTATTTTTTATTTTGGCTTTTAAATAAACACCGAAACGTATTATCATTTCTGACACGCCGGGTTAGATTTCGAACCCGGGCTCTCCGCATGGAATGCAAGCACTCTACCAACTGAGCTATCGACCGGACATGACACTTCGTGAAAATCACCATTGGCATCATCTAGCATCATTATGAGCTGCTTCAGGAGACCGGTGCTCTCGCATAAAGTCATCGACGGCGGTCTATACAGTCCCACCCTGTTGGAGAGCTTCAGGTTGTATGTGCCTGATCGAGGACATTACTTAATTTACGTACAAATAAGCCGTACTGATCGTTCAACAACATTTCGCACGTTTAATAATAAAGAGCAATAACTCAAACATGGGGAAAATCGAGATTTTGTAATAAAACGCAAGCAAAATGCGAGAAGAATAGGTAGAATGCGACAGCCGTTCAATTTGGACGAATATGACCGAGATAAAACATCGGTCGCCTTTTTCATCCCATACAAGTTGTACTGGTTGTCTGAACTTCAAACGTGATTTCCCAACATTCTTATTTTTTGAGTTATTTCTCTTTATTATGAAGCGTGCGATTTGACTTGTTTATACATATTTTATTTCAGAACAGCTTCATTCATTTCGCTCTGCAAATTCACCGCATCTAATTGCCAAACTATTTTCTAAATTGTTCTAACCATCTGTTCAAATACCTACTCTTTAAATTTTTTTTACTCGTCAAATTGATTACGCTTGTGTTCACCGTTCTATAAATACGACTCCACCCCGAGTACCAAAACGTTGGGTAAACTGAAAATATGTAAAAAACTGAAACACTCGCTAGAGGCGCTTTTGTACTTTTCATACATTTTTTTTAATGTTAACGCGATGATTGAGTTTCTACTACGCGGAGTTTTGTACTCGGGGTGAGTTGATTATTGAATGTTGCCAAATCACAATTTGATCAGTTTCACTCTCGGCCAGTCATTCATAAAATAAGCGATTTTCATTTAGAGTAAATAACTGGCTGGCAACTTTCCCATCGACGTTCATTCACTAAAATATTAAAACGTTCATAGAACATCACTTCGAGTGTTGACTTGTAAGCATGGAGGTATATACATATATGGAGGGGCTGTGAATGTGATTTAGTACCAATCGACATGATGCAACGTCTTTGACACCATGCATTGTTAATAGTGCTGTCTCGCTCACTTGTCTTGTCTTGTCTTGTATCCTGCCGCCATTCCTCTAGGGGTGGCCGGTATTTCCCCACAAGTGCCTCCACTTGACTCTATCCTTGCATACTTCTTTCATCTCATCTAATTTCATCACTCTTTTCATGCACGCTCTTCTCTTGTTTCCACTCTGTAAATTCCATTCATTCGCAATCTCACTTATCTGATCAATCCATTCTTTTCTAGGTCTTCCCCTTCCACGCTTACCTATTACATTCCCTTTATACACTCTTTTTGTCAGTCGGTCTCAATGCCATATGAAATGCTTTTGTTATTTTCTATGTAAGCAACGTGTCTCTACTCCGTCTTCAATCTATGTATAATATGTGAATGTAGACAACACTAGAGAAAACAAGGCAAAATCCCAAGTGACTGATTCGATGGAACTGCATCAGGATGCGCTCCTTGCTATTTTGTGCTAATCACAAGGACTTTGTGGTTGGCGTCCTCAATCAACCGGATTCTCCTCACTTATGAATACAACACCTTCTCTCAGGGTCAGTCTCCCCTCCACTGACCCACGCCCTGTATATCCATCCCATCCGGGGATGTGTCACAGGACTCGCATGCAAAAGTTATGTGAGATGCGAGTGGCAGAAGGCCCCCCCGTGAAGCTACACTTTCCCAAGTGTTTACGCAAAGCAAAGGAGGCTCAGAAATCACTGAAAGATTATAGCCGTGAGGGTTTAGGGCTCGAGGATTTTAAATTTACAAACAAAAATGCAAAGTGATTCTGAGCATTCTAACACATGACTTAAGGCCTAGAATTCGAAATGCTACTACTGAGACTGTTCGGGAGAACTTATGAATACAGGTGTCTCTGCAATATCTTCATCAGAACGCACCAGGATATTATTAGCTATTTATTGGCAAGTATACCTACACACAATTGTAAACAGCCGATAGCCAAGTGGTGTAATTTAATCAATTCAAATCATTCGTTATTGAGCACAACATGTCTGATTTACAGTGTGACCAGTAAACGAGTCAACCTTCACAGCGAACCAAAGACCAAGGAATTCAACTAGAAGTCAACACTACCGCATCGTCTTATGCTGTCCGGGTAGTTTTCCACCATTTGAACTCTATGAAGTGGCAAAGATGTGTTGACATTTAAAATTCGTATTAAATGCATGCCCGCAAACAGACACGTGGAAGATATTGCATTTGTATTAACCAATGATAAACCAAACCTCAAATGATCATAAACCCTGCAACGTCTGCCGACCTTCCCATTTTGCACAGCATGGGTGGTCAGCCTCATACCAACGGATAAGTCAAGCAATTCATATCTACCTATGTACTTGTATGAGTCGACCCCTGCATCTGAAGTTGTTAGCTTAAGGCTTACCCCCTTATGTATAAAAATAAATACGTCCCGAATCGTCACATGCGACCCCTTCGGGGTTAACGCAGATAAGAAGTTACATTATATGTATAGCTCAGTTGCGTTAGATAACACGCCAAGACCGTTGAATTTTGCTATTGGTCTTGCCAAATTGTCCCCCTCAATAGGGCGACAATTTGTTTGTTTTTGATTGTACTTGGTTGTTTTACGTCCATCAGAGGTAATTTCACATGAACAATGTGTGTAGGTCTACTGGACCAATGTGTCGCATGAAAACTGGAAATTGATTTAAAAAAAATTAAAAACTTTTACGTTTTACAATGTGATTCTTCAGACAATATCATGGAAAGGTCATCTTTGAATCAAATAGTTGATAAGTCAAACAAGCAATGGGGGACGATATGTGTTGTTAGTCACGTTAGACAACAAGTGAAGACGGTTGACTTTTGTTTTTTGTTTTGCCAAATGTCATCCGGCACATGTGGTGCTCCATCAAACGTAAAGTTGATTCTAGTTTGGTCAAAACGCTCAATCAGCTATGAATCATGTCCGCATATGGTCGTGGGATTGCAAACCATTCTGACTCTACGGATTTCCTAGAATCGCCTTGTCAATCGTTCATTCATTTCATAAATTGCTTTTTATTACCCATACATTCATATTTCACATTACGTTTCCCCACTTTTGACATCAAGTTGTGTAATTTTAACACAACATTTTTTGCGATACTCTTCGTTCATATTATGGGAGAATGACCCCTTTCAATCGTTGAACCTTCTTTCTGCATGATTTGTCGAGTCGGAATCCTTAAATCCATCATCCTCTGGAGGTAGAACCTCGTTGTGGTGGCCATTTCTCTCTGCTGGCGTTCATCAACTTGTAAAAGCAGTGCTTAATTGTGCTAGCCATTTGGTCTCTGTTAATCGCCATCCTCTTGTAAAGGCAGTGTCCGGTTGCACTGACATCTTCCGATCGAAGCTTCTAGATTCTTCCACAACCAGCTTTCATACTTCTTGGTAAACCTGTGACCGAGTGTCCTTTTCGCCAGTTGGTGTAAGGCGTGGGCCTGTGTCGTGTGGGCCCCCGCCGGTCCTGAGATGTGTGGGGTAGAGCCACCGTGGGCCGACACGGCCGACTCCATCTTGGGGACATTATTCTTGTTTCATATCATAAATGTATATTGTATCGCGTTTAAACTCGACAACCAAAAATATAAGGAGATTCAAACGCTCACCATTGGTGCTGATTTAGTTTGCCTATGTTTCTGGTAGATACGCTGTGTTTAAGTTGAAACGAGGACCGGCCCACAGGCATTCCTGCTGAATGATTATTTTTGCTGTGATTGCTGATTTAGAATCACGCTTCAACACTTTATTCTGACATTTGGTGGGCACCTCTCACTATCGCCTAATCTATTCGGTAAATGGAATGAATTGAGACCTGGTGAAATTGCTGCCTATAACATGATCTTTCTCCTTTGCCTTCATAGGAATAGACTCGGCAACTAAGCTACACATAAACTGCAACTTCTTGCCACGTTATCTCCGTCAGGGTTTTGCATGTGACGAGTGGAACGTTATTATTTCTTCAGATAAGAGGGCAGGCCTTCTTATCTGAAGACTAACGACTTCAGCTGAAGTGTTGGTTTCCCAGCTCCTGATGGAGCTGGTACTCATTTCTTGTGATGGCTTTGTACACATAGCCGGTATTTATTTTGGGTTTTAAAAAACATTAAAAGGAAAATCATTTCTGACACCCTCGTTGGGAATCGAACTTTTGATTTCGGCATGGAATGCAAGCATTCTACCAACTGAACTATCAACCAGACTTTTTTCAAACTTAATCGTGGCTACAAAACACAACTTCTCTAGCAAGATTCAATTGCTGTAAGGCTGGATGAACCTTTTGTGACCAGCCTGAATTTTCCAACCCAGCGAACATTATTAATGGTAATTTTTTTGTGCTCCGCCAGGATTCGAACCCACAACATCCATTTACGAGTGAGCCCGTAGCGTTACCACTAGACTGCGGACCGGTCAATTTTTGGCAAATCCCAGATAACCTTGAAATATATGGGTTAACCAGATTCGTAAAATTTGAAGACGTTAGAATTCGATTGCCAAATCGATGGCACGATCAGTTGCTCTCTCCGTTGCTGTAACTCTGCAAGCGGTTCCATTTATTTAATGATTGCGTCGTCGTCGATTCAAATCTTTTTATCCATCATTTACTTTTCTAGCATCTGCGATTTATTTAAATTGCTTGTAAACTGTCGGCGCCAGCATAACTCATGGCTCCTATCCACGTTCTGAATTGCCTCGCTCAAAATTCGCACCTTCTTATCTCTCAGCTCGGATCGGCGGCAACCTGACCACAAACCTGTTTCTGTAATCTCTAAATACATCATTCTCACGACAAACTAACGCTGCATTCGGGTCGGTGATAGGACAGAATGGCACAGTGACAAAACAACACGTGACACAACAACACGTGACAAAACTTCACTTTAAATTACATCAAAATGACAAATACATCACTAAGACGTTAAAAAAAGAGGTAGAGGACGACCGAAAAAAGTATGAAGTGATCAGATTGAGAAGATTGTGAAAGAATGGGATATACGAAGTGAGCGTAAGAGAAGAAAATGCATGAAAAAGGTGATGGATATGAATTAATTAAAAGAGAAATGTTAGGATAGGAAAAAATGGTGGCAGCTCTGCAGAGGCTCTGGTCACCCCTAGAGGAATGGTGACAGAGTTGCAGTTACAGTTACAGATTAAAGAACACAAGTACAAGATATCACGTGACAAAACATCAGAAATATTTATTTTGCCTATGATGAGTCCTTGATTTATAGATAAGCGTTTGGTATGCGGCTGACCACCCATGCTGTAAAAATGGTTGACTTTGCCAATGTCCACCCCATTCTCAGGGAAGGACAGCAAGAGTTGCAGGGTGTATGTCCATTGGAGATTTGGTTTTTATGTTGTAGTTTCACATGAGGCATGTGCAAGCACGAACTTGTACGTGTCTGGTTGTGAGAATGCATGTAATGTGAATCTCCAATGTAACATATCTTTGCAACTTAGATTAGATTAGATTAGTGACTGATAGGTTGGTATGCAGCTGACGCTGACCACCCATACTATAAAAAATGGTTCACTTTGCCAATGTCACCCCTGCTTCAGGGCAGGTCGGCAAGAGATGCAGGGCTTATGTTCATTGGAGATTGGGTTTTTTATATTGTAGGTCCACATGCGGCATGTGTAAGCGCGAAATTATGCGTGTCTGTTTGTGGGAATTCATTTAATATGAATCTCAAATGATACATATCTTTGCAGCTTAGATTTAGATTTAGTGAGGCTACCTTCCTCACCTGTAAACAAATTTATGCATACTATATTTGTGATGTGTTCATTTATGGTATGTTCTGTTTTAGGTATGTGATGTTAAGTCATTGTGATGTACTTTCCTGTGATATATCGTCATTGCAATGTTTTGCCATGTGATGTATTGTCTAAATCTAAATCTTAGTTGCAAGTATATGTATCATTTGAGGTTAATATTAAATGCATTCCCACGAGCAGACACGCATAATTTCGCGCTCACACATGCCGCATGTGGACCTACAATATAAAAACCCAATCTCAAATTATACCTTTCTCATTTGATGTAATGTCATGTGAAGTACTGTCATATGTCGTTCTATCACATCTCGTTATGCCATATGTGATTTTTTGTCATTGATTTGCTCTATCATGGAACCATTTGGGTCATGTTTTGCTATATCTCCTGCTGTTAACAGTTACGAGTGTTAAATCCCGGATTAACCTCGCGGCCTTGACATGACCTTTGCAAATGAGATTAAGTTGTTAGTTATTATCGATGAAATGTAGTCGGTGTTGTATAATCCGATTACCTATTTGTCTACTTGAATACAAGTCTTCATTTGAAAGTGTTTTGATGCCGCAACAATAGTTTGCTATTTTCTTCTTCTTTCTGATCAATTGATCATCCGATTCCAAAGTCACCTTTCGGAAAAAAATATATTCTTTTATACTTATTCATTTTGCTCTATTCGTGCTCTGTTTTGTGCACATTCACAATCTCTTCTTTACTGATGCATCATCATTTAATTCTGTTTCTATTTTTATAAATTCTATTCCTCAGTTCGATAGCTTGGTTGGTAGAGTGCATTTTTGCTTGCATTCCATGCCTAAAGCAACAGTTCTAATCCTACCGAGGATATCATAAAGGATTTCCAGTTTCGGTGTTTATTTCAAAACCATAATAAAATAGCAGCAAGGCTTACTCAGCATTCACAAGAAATTAGAATCAGTCACCTCGAGAGCTGGAAAACCCCACTTCAACTGAAGTGGTTGGCTTGAGGGCGGCCCTCTTACCCGTAAAGAAGAAAATAGGTACTGAATCGCGACACGTAGCAAAAAGTTATGCTTTACGTGTAGCTTAGTTGCGTTGCCGTTTGTCCAATTCCCGCTGCTTTTCCATCATCATTTTGTTTAAGGTCTTCCCAAATTTTGATTAATCTTGTACACGACTCTAAAGATTCGCTGATTTTTACCGATGCAGGTCCATTTTGAGAGTAAGAAAAACAATCGATTCTCCAAAACTGGGACATCAAGGTTTATATTATTTATCAATGCATTCCAACAAAGTGGAATCAAAGCAATGTGACACCAATTCCATGCAGCATCAATGCGGTGTGATTATCCATGTCATTGTGTTTACTTCTTGATAAATGCTTTGCGCTCCGCCCACCCGGCGCTCATCCTCCCAAGGTTGAACTGACTCTAATCCTCAACACCTCGTATTGTATCTGCTGACCTCTTGTGAGGACATCAGGGTCGCCGATCCATAATTTTATTGCTCTGTTTACTTTAATCGTTTGCTTTTTAGGTTGCGTAGGAAGACTTGCCCATGGCCCTTAGTCGTTTAATTTTGGTAAATAGGTTATGCCCTCAAAACAAACAAATACGTAACGAAATGATATATTTGTGATAAATAAGTGAGTAATGACCACCTTTACCCATTTTCGTTTGCAGTTTTTTTTCTGCTTTATGTATTTCTAGAATCTTTTAAGCTTCCAGTTATTCTTTATATGTCGTTTGACCGAGAAGCGGATCCTTCCTCGGCATCTTTCATACTATTCATGTATTTCCCTTCCATTCTTTTAGCCCATCTTTTATACTTCAATCTATCTACAAGTCTCTTCCAAAACCTCCTCGACCTTGTTATCACTGAACCAATGACATAGCATCACTGTCTTTTATTAATTTTTGTTTTGCTGATCCCAACCGTTTTCGATAATTTCGATCCATTTTTACTCTTGGGTCTCGCTGCTATCATTGTGCGCTTAAACAGCCTTTCTTTTCATTTTACATCCTGACAGTTTTTCCCAATTGTGGTGCTTCATAGACCTTTTAAGTTTTCAGTTGTCCCTTTTGTCGCCAACTGTCCTCCAAAGTTTCTATTTCTCTCTTGCAGTTTTTTTTGCTGAATCGCAAACTTCTTACTAAACGCTCCGGTCAGTATTTTTTCTTATGTTTACTACTTTTTCTACTTCTTATTCTTAACCCACCTTCAATTCTCTACCTGCTTCATAATTTTGGATCGCACCTACACATCTTTTGCTTCAAAAACACATCCTCATGTTATTTTTGTGTGTTATCTTTGACAAATCTGTCACAGGGAAGCACATATTGAGCTACAGCCACCACACTTGTGTTATCATTTATGTAAATATATTGAACATAGAAGGCCCCTTTACGTAACCCTGTGGGACGCCTTGCGTGGGCCGTCAACACACGCCCGCCAGCCTACAGGCCGTGCACAATAACAAGACCGCGACACGCATGTGTCAATACTGCCAAGGTCGACCATGATCATTCATAGTCATTATCTATTCACTGCTTGATCTGGAACTTTCGGTGTCACCGTGACAATTATTAGTATTGGAACAATGGGAACGAAATTAGAACAAAGCGGATAAATGACATGGATGAAGATGACACTGAATTCGGATTGGGGAACTTCCACGAAGAGTTAGCACTAAGTTTGGAGAGCGTGCATTTGTAGTTGCTGGTCCTCTGGCCTGGAACCACCTGCCTCATCATGTGAGAGAGATAGAGGACCATGAAAGCTCTGAAATGTACGAAAGGCAAGCAAAATTCACGCAACGGCTCTCTAAAAAAATAATTAACTAGTCATCAGAAGAGTATACAACCTCATGATGAGAAAAGACAACCTCGATAGCCTACGCAAACGCAACTAAGCTACACATATAGTATAACTTCTCGCCTGCGTTATCCTCGAAGGGGTAGCATGTGGCGATTTGGGATCTATTTATTTACGGGTAAGAGTGCCGGCCTCACACCAACCACTTTCAGTTGAAGTGGGGGTTTCCCAGCTCCCGGGAGTGCTGGTTCTCATTTCTTGTGATGGCTGAGTAAACCTTGAGATTGAACCCTAGCACTCGGCATGGAATGCAAGCATTCTACCAATTGAGCTATCGACCTTTTTACAAGCTTGGTCGTCGTCGCTACAAAGCGCCAATTCTCAAGCAAGACCCACTTGCTGTAAGGCTGGATGGACCTTTGGTGACCGGTCTTTGGTAAAGGTTTATGAATTTTTCAACCCGGCGAAGTGCAAATTTGGAAATATAAGTAAATGGTATATTTTTTGTGCTCCGCCGGGATTCGAACCCACAACCTTCCATTCAGAGTCCGAAGTGTTACCACTGAACTACGGACCGGTCCTACTGTGGCAATAATTGGCTCAGTGGAAGGAATCTAGAATCTATAATCTAAGTTGCAAATATATAATCAATCACACATCGGCAAAATAAACTCATGCCTAACGAACTCCTAAACGGGACAGTTCGGCATTGACATTTCTCTCCACTCAATGCTCTGCACCTAATTACACAGTTGTTAACATCGCGGGCATTGTAAAGTGTGTGGATTTGGTGCCATTTAAGGACTTGTGTGCACACAATATCCATCGATTATCACATAGTGGAGGGAGATCGAGACCTAATAAAGATAGTACAACCGAATAGTTCGTTTTTAAACTCAAGAAGAGAATTTAAACGCTCAACAGATGCGCTGTCTTAGTTGTATACATTTTGTTGTTGCGTTTAAACGTTTTGGGGTATACCGCTTAAAGAGGTGAAGGTTGCAGTCGCTTACCTTTTCTTACAATACGGTGTTATGAAACAGTAATTTATAGGCGATGTATATGGTTTTGCGTGTATATTGTATAGGGCCTTACGTTATGGGAGCTTATAATAACCTTGATGATTTAATAATAATTTCCGATATGGGTGGAAGAAGATCTCAAAGAATTCTAGAAAGGAGGACCCGTATGAGTCATAATGAATCAAAGGTGGCAATTTTGGATTTTTTGGAATGAAAAAACGGATGTTACTGACCGTGTGTTAAAAGAAGAACGAATTTCTCTACGTTTGGTCGGAGTCATATCTGACGTCTTCAGGAGACGTGTGTCTTCTACAAGGAAGAAACATGAATTGTTGAATTATTGTTGTTTGCACAAGGACATAATATCGGTCTTCTATACAAGTGGAGCTATTGCGACATCTATGGATGCATCACCGAAGGTTAATAAATTATAGCCTTCGACCTCGAGCTATAATCTATAATCTAAGTTGCAAGGATATATTCATTTAAAGCTCTCAGATGTATGCCCACAAACCAACAAGTGTAGTTCGCGCTTACAAATGCTGAATGTGTACTTACAAATAAAATCCAAAACTCAAATGAACATAAGCCCCACAACTTTTGCCGACCTTCCTTGAAACAGGGGTGACATTGGCAAAGTGAACCATTTTTTACAGTATGGGTGGTCAGCCTCATACCAACCTATAAGTCAAGGAATCAACAATAATTCAACAGTTCGTGTTTCTTCCTTGTAAATAGAAGACACACGTCTCCTGAAGACGTCGGATATGACTCCGACGAAACGTAGAGAAATCGTTCTTCTCTTTACACACGTTCAGTAGCATCCGTTTTTTCCATTCCAAAAAATGTCTAACGACCGTAATCATAATTTAAAATCTTTAATTTAGGATTTTATCAAAAAATGTAACACAAAAATGGACTGGACATGTAGAAAGAACGGATGATGAATGCCTTACAAAGTGTGTATAGAGAAGAAATGTGAAAAGAAAAAGAGGAAAGGGAACACGAAATAAAAAGTGGCTGGATTTGATTTGTTGAAATTGGATGGAATGAATAAAAAGGTGATGGATGTGATTGAACTGAAAGAGGTGTGCAAGGATAGGAAAACATGTAGGCAAATCTGCAGAGGCTCTGACCGCCCCTAGCGGAATGGCGGCAGAGTTACAGTTACTGATTTGTTTTATAACGTGGGGGCTGTTACTCCCACACCAGACACGACAATATCTCGAATAACTCTGTAGGATTTGCTTTTGACAATATTGTGATCCAGTCAGTAATGTATTCATGATATTCGTATCAGGAAACTTAGGCGTTTGATCTAATTTCCGCATTTTTTAATACCAAGTCAATTCCTTGGCTTATTGGTTTGTGTGAGGCTTACCATCCATCCTGTAAAAAACGGGTTACTTTGCCACCTGTTTCAGGGAAGGTCTGCAAAAGTTGCAGGGTTTCTGTATATTTGAGGATTGGTTTTTCATTTGTAAGTAGGTACACATGCAGCATTCGTTAGCACGAACTTACAAGTGTTTGTTCCACTTGGTGGAAATTTTTTCGGTGGAAATTTTGACGATAAACATTTTGTCGATGGACATTTTGTTGGTGTGCATTATGACAATGACCATTTTGTCGATGGACATTATGACGATGAACATTTTGTCGATGGACATTATGACGATGAACATTTTGTCGATGGACATTTTGTTGGTGTGCATTATGACAATGACCATTTTGTCGATGGACATTATGACGATGAACATTTTGTCGATGGACATTTTGTTGGTGTGCATTATGACAATGACCATTTTGTCGATGGACATTATGACGATGAACATTTTGTCGATGGACATTTTGTTGGTGTGCATTATGACAATGACCATTTTGTCGATGGACATTATGACGATGAACATTTTGTCGATGGACATTTTGTTGGTGTGCATTATGACAATGACCATTTTGTCGATGGACATTTTGACGATGGGCATTTTGTCGATGAACATTTTGTCGATGGACATTTTGTCGGTGGACATTTTGTTGGTGGACATTATGACGATGGACATTTTGTCAGTGAAAATTTTGTTGGTGGACATTATGACGATGAACATTTTGTCGGTGGACATTATGACGATGAACATTTTGTCGATGGACATTTTGTCGGTGGGCATTTTGTCGGTGGACATTATGACGATGAACATTTTGTCAATGTACATTATGACGATGAACATTTTGTCGATGTACATTATGACGATGAACATTTTGTCGGTGGACATTTTGTCGGTAGACATTATGACGATGAACATTTTGTCGGTGGACATTTTGTCGATGGACATTATGTCGATGAACATTTTGTCGATATACATTATGACGATGAACATTTTGTCGATGTACATTATGACGATGAACATTTTGTCGGTGGACATTTTGTCGATGGACATTATGTCGATGAACATTTTGTCGATGTACATTATGACGATGAACATTTAGTCGATGGGCATTGTGTCGATGGACATTATGACGATGAACATTTTGTCGGTGGACATTTTGTCGGTGGACATTATGTCGGTGGACATTATATCGGTGGACAGATGTATTAAAGCTTTGTGCGATAATCCATAGACGATCCGAGTAGAATGCCTTGTCTGAAAAGGCCCTTCAGGTTTCACGTCTGTTCAGGGTGTGAAATAGCTTTCGAGACCAGTGATTTCCCCAAATCGCATTCCCTCTGTATTTAGACATGGCGGTTTCTCGAACACGTGCCAATACGAATAATATCTCGCTGGGCTGTCACACACCCTTGTATGGTGCGCAGCCGCTTCAACAGTCCGCCCACCGCGAACCTGGTTACACAGACCGACCGAATATTAGCAATACTTCTTCTAAAATTAAAGAACCAAACCATATTGTGATGTTTGAAGGAAGCTGTAAGAGGTTCCGTACTTATTACTCCGTTTCACGACAAAATGCCCACCGACATAATGTCCCCCGACAAAATGTTTACGCGACAAAATGTCTATGCGACAAAATTTCTACGCGAAAAAATGTCCACGCGTCCACATGTCGAGAATCATGTCAGTTCTTTTATAACGGTTCGTGCAATATCCGATCAAAAATTTAAGTTTTCAGTTATAATTAATGTAAATATGTCCACGCGACAAAATGTCCCATCAACATTATGTCCATCGACAAAATGTCCACCGACAAAATGTCCACCGACATACTTTCGACCGACAAAATCTCCGCCGGCAAAATGTCCACCAACTAATGGAACAGACACTTACAAGTTCGCGCTTACAAATGCTGCATGGGTACTAACAATTTAAAAAAATCTGAAATGTACGTAAGCCCTGCATTTTTTCCGACCTTCCCTGAAACAGGGGTGACATTGGCAAAGTAAACCATTATTTTTCATGATAAATAGATAAAACACCTTGATTGCGGCCTTGTGGCAATGGGGCCGTCCATAAATTACGTCATCGATTTTGGCCGATTTTCGACCCCCCCCCCCCCCCTTACAATCATCCTATAGTCATTATCTAATGACCCCCCCCCCCCTCTTGCTGTAATAATGGATGAGCTTAATAATTAATAATGTTATATTACTTACATAATATTTTGTATATTTTGTAGAAATTGGTATTTACAAGAACGAGGTTCAACTCGCCACATGCGACCCCCTCGGGGATAACGCGGCAAGAAGTTACACTATATGTGTAGCTTAGTTGCGTTTTTGCGTTTACGTCACTTTTGGTACTCGTACATCATTTGCCATCATCCGCAGACCAGACTCCCCCGGCTTAATGCGAATGACGTAATATATGGACAGCCCCTATGCAACTCACAAGTCACACATCTTACGAGATATCTTAAAGTCCTTCTATGTGTACACAATGTTATACTAAAATTATTTTTGTTTGTCGCAATTTCGCCACCATTTTTAGAAATTGTGCAAAAATAAAACTAACGTTTCGCTCACGATCCACGCCCGAGCAATATCACCGCTAGTTCGTCTCCTTGGTGCTCGTTTGTCTAATGCCCATCAGAGGAAGTTTCGCGTGAGCAATGTTTGAATGTGTACTGGACCAATGTGCCTTATGAAAACTGAAAATTTATTATGAAAATATTAAATACAACTCTCACATTATCGTTTTTTTCGCTTTTTTCTTAGCGCAGATTGTGTAGAATGTGATTCTTAAGACAATTTCATTGAAAAGTCATCCTTCAATCAAATTATCGGTGTTATGGCAATAACGCCGACACCACTTCACCCACTTCAACTGAAAGTGGTTGGTGTAAGGCCGGCCCCCTTACCCGTAAAAATAAATAGGTCCCGAATCGCCATATGCGACCCCTTCAGGGATAACGCAGGCAAGAAGTAACACTAGATTTGTAGCTTATTTGTGTTTATGGCCGAGGGAGTCAAGTGGTCGATCTTTCTAGCGTATTTGGGATAGAATAACGCTAGTTCGATCCCCGCTTTGGCTCATTTACCATAACTTTGACCCTGGTTCAATAGATGTCATTGGTTACCTAATTGTAAATAAATAATTTATTAAAATTTACATTAATGAATTATTAATTGATGAATAATAATACCTGTTTATGGCTAGGCTGAATAGGGTGGAAGATTTGCATTTCTCTTCACAAATCTTTTTTTTTTTAATGGTGGATAAGCCAAACAAGCACTGGGTTGGGCCGAGTTGTTATGGGTGCACGGACATAAATACATATTTGCAAATATATTTATTTTTACGATCACGTCTTTGCTTATTAAGGATATTTCCATATGAGCAAACTCTGTGTTTAACTGTGCACGCCCGGCTGTATGCGGAGTGACCAGATTAACGATCGGTTCCTCACTCCCACACTGCAGAAAATATGCAAAGACATCGATTATATTTCAGGCTGGCTTTTTTACCAATGTAACATGAGCCTTTCTCAAGTCATAAAAAAATTAAAAGGTATCTCCTCATGAGGTTGCGTGGAAATTATCCAATATTCATTCACTTTCACTTTGCCAATGTCACCCCTGTTTCAGGGAATGTCGGCAAGAGTTGCAGGGCTTATGTTCATTTGAGGTTCGGATTTTATTTGTAAGTACACAATCAGCATTTGTAAGCGCGAACTCCTTGACTGATTGGTTGGTACGAGGCTGACCACCCGTACCTACTGTAAAAATCGGTTCACTTTTGCCAATGCCACCCCGGTTCAGGGAACGGCGGCAGGAGTTGCAAGGTTTATGTCCATTTGAGGTTTTCTTTATTTGTATGCACACATGCAGAATGTGTAGGCGCGAACCTACATGTGCCTGTCTGTAGGCATGCATTTCAAATGAGCCTTAAATGCTTACATATCCTTGCAGCTTAGATTATAGATTATAGAACTACACGTGTTTGTTTGTGGGCATACATATGAGAGCTTTGAATGAATACATCCTTGCAACTTAGATTATAGATTATAGATGCATCATGATGAGCTACTTCTGGCTTCAAAAACGTGGAAAACAGGGGTAACGTGTCTCTTATGGCGCTCTCTCATTAGGTCAGTAACGGTTTACTAGGCAGTCCCACCCTGTTGGAGGGCTACTAGCTGTATATGCCGGACGACTACAGCGAGGGCGGAAAACGCAAAACGCAACGCAACTTAACTATACGTGTAGTATAGCTTCTTGCCGCCTGGAAACCATGCGCAACGTGTTCTTTATAGGGTTCTCTCATAAAGTCATCAAAGACTTAATAGACAGTCCCGACCTGTTGGAGAGCTACACGTTGTATGTGCCAGACGACTACAGCCGAGAGCTATAGTCGTCTGGCAGTCGTTTACAGCGGAGGGCTGTAGTCGTCTTTGTGTATAACTTCTTGCCGCGTTATCCCCGAAGGGTTTCGCATGACGCGAGTGGAACCTATTTATTTTTACTGGTAAGTGGGCCGACCTAACGCCAACCACTTCAGTCAACCTTGCCGTTATTTTATTGTGGGTTTTGAAATAAACACCGAAACGGGAAATCATTTCTGACACCCTCGTCGGGGATCGATCCCTTGCTCTCGGCATGGAATGCAAGCACTCTACCACCTGTCGATAGATCAGACTCACATCGAATATTCCTTATCCGGAATTGTAAAAAAAAGTTGACGCCTATCCGATTCCGTAACCAAAATCTTCTGAGAGTTGACCCTCTAAAAAAAAAATTTCACTTTTCATCCGCACTTGACCTGGTTTATCCAAAAAATATTACACATTGTACCGACTGTCGAGCACTAAACAGCTGGGTAAACATCTGCGGAACCAGAGGCGACAATCTAGGACTTATATAAAAAATAAGATTGGCTTGTAAAATCACAGAAAATGGTTCTCTTTTATGTTAATCGCATTGTCGAAAAAGCAGCCTAGATTGCTGTTTTTGTTTTTATACTAGTTGTATAATCTTAACTTATAAATTTCACTTTCTATAGTACACGCTGTTTTTATATGAGTATCGTCTTCATAATCATCATCAGACTTATAGGGTGGCATGAAGCGGACAACACATACTGTAAAAAATGATCCACTTTGTCTATGTCAACCCTGTTTCAGGGGTGGTTGGCAATTAAAGATTGATTGTGTGAGTAGGTACACATGCGACTTGTACAAATGCGAATTTACACTTGCCTACTTGTGGGCATACATTAATTGTGATTCTTTATTTTTAATGTGTATTTTTCAATTTTTGTTATTCTTCATTATAAATAGACTTCCAATTCCAGAAATTGCAAACGAAATAAAATAATGTGTAACATTATTTGGTCAGATTAATCAGAAAAACAAAAACATTCAAAATAACATAAAATCACTACGAATCTCCATTTTTTCCATTTTACACCTTCATTGTTGGTTTATTGGCTTGCTACATTTTTTGCATAAGACATTTTTTACTTTTTTTGTATAGATTTATTTTTAAGGTTTTGTTGTTTTCTTATACTTAAATGTTATTTATTACTCGTATTCCTTGACTTATAGGTTGGTATGAGGCTGACCACCCATACTGTAAAAAATGGTTCACTTTGCCAATGTCACCCCTGTTTCAGGGAATGTCGGCAAGAGTTGCAGGGCTTATGTTCATTTGAGGTTTGGATTTTATTTGTAAGTACACAATCAGCATTTGTAAGCGCGAACTACACGTGTTTGTTTGTGGGCATACATCTGAGAGCTTTGAATGAATATATCCTTGCAACTTAGATTATAGATTATAGATAGATTGCATATAATATCTTAAGGACACATAATATCGGTAACACCTCCACGCTTTTTCCATGGATACTTATCAACCTGGCGCTGTCTTATTTTGCATACACTGACGAGATGACAGAACACCCCAAGTATAAACAATCACGTTTTAACATAATCGTGGCGTTGACCATAAAAATACATCGTTATCTGTAAACGCCATTTCTGCGTCTGAACGTAGAGATTTTTTTTTACTCGATCGGGTGTCTGCGGTTTGCTCAGTCTTCGCGAGTCCTCAGTCGAACCTTGGCCCGCCGAGTGGACGGTCATTCTCGTTGCAACGCCGCGGTGTGTACGACAAACAAACCTCTGATGTAAACAATCATATCGTGTTATTTTCATATCGATTTTTTCTTGTAGAATACAATTTGGAAATTAATTAAATAACGTTTATCGAAGGGGTTGAAAGAATTAACAAAGCTCATATTTTAATTCGGTTAAAATTAATTTAAAAACAAATCTGTGTTTTAAAATTTTTTGAAATGTTTTTTTTTAAATCTGATTTAAAAAGTATGTAGCAGAAAGTAAACGAGGATTATTTCAGAACGCTAGTTATATTCATTTAAAAAAAATTGTACAAGTTTTATTTAATTTTTGAAGTGAATTAAAAAACATGTTTATGTTTCTTGGATATTTAATTTTTTATTTTTTGAAATACCAGTGATTATAAAAGTACGGAAAATATTTTATTTTTAAGTCAATTAAAATATTCTCACTTTATCAAAAGGATGGATAATTAAAATTTAAAAAATATAGATTTCCAGCCGCACAGCTCTAGCAATATCTAAATCTAATCTAAATATAAGTTGCAAAGATATTTATCATTTGTGGTTCATATTAAATGCATTCCCACAAGCAGACACGCATAATTTCGCGCTCACACATGCTGCATGTGGACCTACAATATAATAACCCAATCTCAAATGAACATAAGCCCTGCAACTCTTGCCGACCTTCCCTGAAATAGGGGTGACATTGGCAAAGTGAACCATTTTGTACAGTATGGGTGGTCAGCCTCATACCAACCTATAAGTCAAGGTATTGTTTCAAAAAACCATATTGTTGGTGTGATCCTTTTTTTTTTAATTCGCTTAGTGCGTTTTCTAAAATTAATGTATTACATCTTTATTATTCCTTGACTTATAGGTTGGTATAAGGCTAACCACCCATACTGTAAAAAATGGTTCACTTTGCCAATGTCACCCCTGTTTCAGGGAATGTCGGCAAGAGTTGCAGGGCTTATGTTCATTTGAGGCTTGGATTTTATTTGTAAGTACACAATCAGCATTTGTAAGCGCGAACTACACGTGTTTGTTTGTGGGCATACATCTGAGAGCTTTGAATGAATATATCCTTGCAACTTAGATTATAGATTATGTGATCTAAACTTTTGACTTTTTAAAACGACCATCTGTAGAGTGCTTAACAAAGAGTTAAAACGGTCGAATATCAATTATTTCATACTAAAATTGCTTGTTATACTTATCAACGTAGTGGATATGAATATTGAATGGACAAATTGACCTATTTGTTAATAGATTTACTATGTAACTTTAGGCTCTTACACTTTCATTATTATTTAACTACTTTCGATGCAATGAATTGTCTATTTATTTTGTCAATTATTTGACAGGCACTAAAATCTTTTATTACTGCAATTACTTTTCATTCACCAAGTACAAAGTGTAATGAATTTTTATCGGAATTTTATGAATATTTTTGTTGTTTGATTGAAGCGTTTTGTTGCATTTTTATGTTATAACACTATTGTTATTGTTAGCAATATTTTTTATTGTTACAATTTTTGTTACATATTGTGCATACAATTTAATTTCCATTTGCAACTTAGATTTGATGTATAAAAGCTTGAGGTTAAATCTCCAGATTTATACAAAAAAAACTTTAAACTGATAAAAAAAAAATGCCCACTCGATTGGCGTATGTTCGTCCATATCATTAAGTATAAAGCCGCTATGCTAACGTTGAAAATACTCGGCCTTAGGTATGTAGGTACACATGCTGCGTGTTTCCAAATAATAATTAATAACCATTGCCACATTGACCTTAAATAGGAGTGGTATCAACAGGGTGAGGAATGATTTTGTAAGAGAAGAATGTGGTGCAAGAGAAAGTGTGAAAGTGAAGATTAAAAGAAGTTTGTTAAGATGGTTTGGGCATATGGAGAGAATGAATGAGGAAAGACTGACGAAGAAAGTATATGTTGGTAGAATAGATGGATGTCGTGGTAGAGGAAGACCGAGAAAGGTATGGATGGACCAAATATCCGAAATTGCGAATGAATGGAATATCCAGAGTCATAATAAAAGAAGAGCTTGTATGAAGAAGGTTATGACTCTGGAGGAAATGAAAGAAGTATGTAAGGAAAGAAAGAAATGGCGGTTGATCTGTGATGTTGGCGGCTAGGGTTTGTTAAAGTAAAATTGGTTTTATGATTTAGTTTTTTATGTCCATGTATATATTGTTATTTATTGATTTTAAAAATGTAATTTGTCATGTATGTTCCTTGACTTATAGGTTGTTATGCGGCTGACCACCCATACTGTTAAAAAATTGGTTCACTTTGCCAATATCACCCCTGTTTCAGGGAAGGACGGCAAGAGTTGCAAGGCTTATGTTCATTTGAGATTGGGTTTTTATATTGTAGGTCCACATGCGGCATGTGTTAGCGCGAAATTATACATGTCTGCTTGTGGGAATGCATTTAATATAAATCTTAAATGATATATATCTTTGCAGCTTAGATTAGATTAGATCAACAAAATCATACCTAAAATTTTAAAGAGGAAATGTAAAAATACATACAGACCGGTCCGTAGTTTAGTGGTTATACTTCGGACTTTGAATGGAAGGTTGTGGATTCGAATCCCGGCGGAGCACAAAAAATATACCATTCAAATTTTCAAATTTGCTCTTCACAAGAGCCTCACTCAGTCTTTTACAAGAAATGAGAACCAGCGCCCCCGGGAGCTGGGAAACCCCCACTTCAACTGAAAGTGGTTGGAGTGAGGCCGGCCCCCTTACCCAAAAAAATAAATAGGTCCCGAATCGCCACATGCGACCCCTTCGGAGATAACGCAGTCAAGAAGTTACACTATATGTGTAGCGTAGTTGCGTTAGTTGCGTTGCATACATCTATTTCACTTGTTATTGTTACCCATTGTTGTTAAGTATTGTAAGAGTGACTTCAGTGCTAACATTCGTTAACTGTCCAACAATACAGAAAGTCTCACATGCAGTACGAAAATGTTTATAAATATCTTTTTATGATTTCCTGTTCTTTAATGTATTTTTGTTTCCAAGAAGCAACACTTCTCTTTGTCCATTCCGCTTTTTTGTCAGAAAAAAATGACGTCATATGTCATCATCATCATGGTCTAAAGAAAAAACTTTTCTATTGAATTATAGGAATTATTCTTTCTTAGTAATTCTAAAGATGCGTATATTTTTCGAAAACCTACTGGTCAACCCCTATAAATCTAAATCTAAGCTGCAAGGATATGTATCATTTAAGATTCATATTAAATGCATTCTCACAAGCAGACACGCATAATTTCGCGCTCACACATGCCGCATATAGACCTACGATATAAAAATCCCAATCTCAAATGAACATAAGCCCTGCAACTCTTGCCGACCTTCCCTGAAACAGGGGTGGTATTGGCAAAGTGAACCATTTTTTACAGTATGGGTGGTCAGCCTCATACCAACCTATAAGTCAAGGCAACCAAAAAGGAAAAACTTTTCTATTGAATTAATGGTATTTTTTTTTCTTAGTAAATTTAAACACGCGTATATTTTTCGAAAACCTACTGGTCAACCCCTTCTGCACTAAAATCCAAAACGTTTATTATTTTGTAAAAACTAAAAAATATTATTATGATGTTGTCAAAAATAAATGCAAAATAAAAAAATCCATTTTATTTATTTTGTATTTTGAAGCGTATTGTTTTTTTTTTTTTATTTCGAGAAAACAAAATATGAAATACTATTTTTTTAAAACATTTTTTTTTCTGCTTTTGTACAGGTGTGAATAAAAAAAAATGTGACATGTGATTAAAAAAAAAGAGTGTGTAATTGAAAAGAAATCCGGCTGTGAAGCAGAAAGTGAAGGGTGCAGTTGTCGAAATCAACTCGAAAAGTGGTTTAGTGTATGAAAAATCTTTCGAACAAAAACGGACAAAATACGAATTATAAATTAACGACTTTAATTAAAAAACAAAACGAAATTTTTAATATATTTTTTTTTAATTAAGAGTGATGAAAACAACGAAATAATAAAATCGACAATAAAGTAACTTAACATTCCTTGTTTATTAAAAAAATCAAATTAACCATTTTTTTTTGTAATTACTCTTTTTAAACCAATAACAAGTTGCCATATAAAATATAAGAAATATACATTTTAACATTTTTTTAAAAATAAAATAATCCAAGTCAATTGCAAGCAGATACAACGACCTTGTTGCTAAGTGAAAAAAGTCAAGACGACTATTGAAAAAGAAAATTAAAAAAAAAACTGTGTCAAAGCATTACATATTCTGCATCGGTTCTCAATGAGTCACCGTGCATTAACATAAAGCATTGAAAAATAAAGTTAACATAAAACAAACATATAATACTCCATCTATTGCATTTCATTAAATATAAATAAAAGATTTTGGCGGATCTTTTATTATATTAAAAATCTAACAGTAAAAAAAATATTTAAAAAAATTAACACATCGAGCACCGTTGCAACGAAAGCTAAATAATAATAAATAAAATTTAACACATCGAACACCGTGGCGACATAAAAAAATAAAAAAATGTGTTTTTAATGAAAAATTAAAATCATTTTTTTAACGTGTTTTTTTTGTGAGAAGTGAAAATGTTTACCCAGTCTTACTACAAGGATAGACTGGGGTTCGATCCCCAGGAGGCGTTGCGGGATGGAGCCGCTGTTAACGGCGGTTACCACAACAACCATTCCTCGCCGTCTCCGGTCTACCATCAGAACAATCACCAGGTCCACAACGGACAGAAGAACGGAGGTCCGCACGACCAGGTGTACGAGGAGAACTTGACCAAGTTCAAAGGTACAACTTGCTGGGGTTTCTTTATCGAACAGGCAGGTGCGTCAGGAAACGAGAGTGAATGTGTTTTTTTTTGTTTGTTTGACTGTTTGGATTTGATTGACTGTTTGATTGTTTGACTGTTTAAATGTTTGATTGTTTGGATTTGTTTGACTGCTTGATTGTTTGACTGTTTGATTGCTTGTTTGTTTGACTGTTTGACAGTTTGAAATTTTCCAATCTTTAATTTACAAGGCATGAATGTTTTCAATTATTAACGACAGTGTGAACAAAATAATCCTTTATAACTTTTTATGCATGTTGTTTTTTCCCCGTAACCCGTAAGTTCTAAAGTTTTTTTTTCCATTTGACTGAAACAAAGTGAACCATTTTGTTTTCGTGCATTCCTGGATTGATTATGGTGAATGAACCATTCTTGAAATGTCCGATTTGCTTACAGTGCGAGAAAGATCTTCGTTAAAAGGTATAAGTGAATCATGCGGCTGACCACCCATGCTGTAGAAAATGATTCACTTTGCCAATGTCACCCCTGTTTCAGGGAAGGACGGCAAGAGTTGCAGGGTGTATGTCCATTTGAGATTTGGTTTTCATGTTGTAGGTTCACATGCGGCATGTGCAAGCGCGAACTTGTACGTGTCTGCTTGTGCAAATGCATGTAATGTGAATCTCCAATGTAACATTATCTTTGCAACTTAGATTTAGATTAGACACTCAATCCACACAGTTGAACGAAGTGTGTTTTTTTTTTCAAAACGATTATTAACTCATCTTTGATAAGACGCATTGCTTTCTAATATTTCTTCATGTACTTAATCCTTTTTTAAATAAAATTTATTCAATGCCGTCATATGTCAACATTTCCTGAAGTCAGCATTTCTATTTTCATAACTCATGTGTATTATTTTTTCCTGTCTAAAAGTATTTTTTTTCCTTATTTGTTATCGTCATTTCCAGGTTATCCTCGTTAGACGACTTAGTTCTAATATCTTTAAAATTTCACCACAGAAATTTAATATTTGTTAAATTTCTTGATAACAGAATGTAGGCTATGCCTAATCATTTATTGCGGTTTAAATTAATGTACATTTTCACCTTAAAATGACATCATGGATTTTGCATCAACCGATTAGCCAATTGCATTTATTCCCAAAATGGAATGATTGACTGCGAGCATTTCGAATCAGGTTGGAACATTGAAAAGCGTGCGAAAATAAACCTCGTCATTCTGTCGGATTTTTTTCGAATCTGACCGCAAGAGATGCTAGTCCTATTTTATCTGTCAAATCTTTTGGAAGTTCAATCTTTAACACACTTAAAACGCAACTAAGCTACACATATAGTGTAACTTCTTGCCTGCGTTATCCCCGAAGGG
Organism: Agapetus fuscipes; assembly: GCA_951799405.1. NCBI lineage: Eukaryota > Metazoa > Arthropoda > Insecta > Trichoptera > Glossosomatidae > Agapetus > Agapetus fuscipes. The sequence goes on along the minus strand of OX637352.1, from coordinate 1,925,550 downwards.
TCGCATGTGGCGATTCGGGAGTTATTTATTTTTACGGGTAAGGAGGCCGGCCTCACACCAACCACTTTCAGTTGAAGCTTATCGCATGTAATAAAGACGTCGTTTTAATGCAAAATAAGATCATACACCTACTCAAATGGTTGAATCTGCGAAATAATTCAAACGGGGCTATTCTTAGACATTTTAGTCGTCGGTTGAGCCCACGCTTTGGCAAACTAATGACGAATTTGTATGAAGACCTGCCAATCCAAGATGGCCGCAAGCGAACAGCTGATTTGTTTTCATACAAATATTACAAAATTCGATAGGTAAGAATGACCGTGGTGATGAAAGGTTCAGACCGGGCACCATTTGTTTGTCAAAGCGTGGGCTCAACCGACGACTAAAATGCCTAAGAATATCCCCGAAAAAGTATATATACAGTTTTGCTTGGGTTAAATAAAAACATTACGGGGTGAAATTGCAGAGATTTGTATATCTTTCAAATGGCGATTTTGCTTGTGTGTATAAACTATTTTTTTTTGTCTACTTTAATTAAAATTTCCTGACTGTAACTGTAACTCTGTCGCCATTCCGCCAGGGTTGGCCAGAGCCTCTGCAGAGTTGCCTCCATTTTTTCCTATCCTGACATACCTCTTTCAATTAATTCATATCCATCACCTTTTTCATGCATTTTCTTCTTTTACGCTCACTTTGTATATCCCAATTCTTTCACAATCTCCTCAATCTGATCACTCCATACTTTTCTCGGTCGTCCCTTCCCACTTTTTCCTTTCACACTTTCTTTGTATTTAAACTTTGTCAGTCTATCATCCTGACACAAATGCAATTTGATAAAACATCTCAGTAGACTGTTCCATGCATCTGTCGTCACATCTCACGGTATGGTTCGTGCCATAAACAGAATTGGACAATCTTACTTGCATGCTCATAAAGAGCACATTTGTCATCACCGTATGCCAGTTTTATTGGTCACCCAAACGAAATGCGTGCCCACAGCATAAACAAGACGCTTATAGTCTATCATCTAAGTTGCAAAGAGGTATATTAACACTTAGAATTCATATTAAATACATGCCCACAAACAGGCATGTGCGAGTTCGCGTTTATCATCGTAAATTAAAATCGTAACCTCGAATGAACATGAATCCCGCAACTTTTGCCGTCCTTTGCTGAAACAGGGGTGACACTGGCAAGGTGAACCATTTTTTAAAGTATGGGTGGTCAGCCTAATACCAACCTATAAGTCTAGGAATTCATTCCAACCTATAGAACGCTATATACAATACAATTCTAAATTTATATAGCGCCTTCTCATGATTTTAAATCATTCCAAAGGCGCTTGTTCGAAAGAGAGTGCGAAGAGTTGCGTCTTTAATCCCCTTCTAAACCCAGCTTCCAGATCCATCTCCCGCAGGTTATCAGGAAGGATGTTCCATGCAGCTGGAGCAGCCACCTTGAAGGCTCGTTCTCCAAACACAGTCTTGATTCCTAGATCTTGACACTCCAGACGACTGCTAAATACCCAATAATATACCCTAAACCTGTCGGGTAGTTTTTGTTTCTTAAACTTTATGGTCTTAGTAAAAGAGTGATAGTTGATGAAAAAAATAAGCGGTGTTTTTTTGATAATTTATCTAAATTAAAAAAGGTTAAAAAAGTACATGAAAACTTAAACTACTAAATATAAACTACTTAAAAAATGTCACCACAAATAAGATTTAAGAAAAAAAAATGTTTTTTTTTTTGGTATTTTCTATACGCTGGTAACATTTTTTTTTCTTTTTTATAACAGTGTTACATTACTTACAAGTTAGATATTTTTTAAACAATTAATAATTCCTTGACTTATAGGTTGGTATGCGGCTGACCACCCATGCTGTAAAAATGGTTTCACTTTGCCAATGTCACCCCTGTAACAGGGAAGGACGGCAAGAGTTGCAGGGCGTATGTCTATTTGAGATTGGTTTTATGTTGTAGGCTCACATGAGGCATGTGCAAGCGCGAACTTGTACATGTCTGGTTGTGGGAATGCATGTAATGTGAATCTTCAATGTAACATATCTTTGCAACTTAGATTAAATTAGAATAAATTAGATTAATAATCAATAAACACGCCTGATTTTTTTCAATTCATCACTGTCACTTTTTTACACAGACCATCAAATTAAAAGAAACAAAAACGACAAGTTTAGGGTAGGTACATATATATATATACCACTATTAATAAATATTTTAATGTTATTTTTTGATTCACCGTCCCGCCAACACGGCGCTGCAATTCCTGTAAGTGCTCATATTAATCAAGACAGACGCTTGCACATTTAAACTCATACGACTTCTTCGTTGTTTTTATTTGAGTCCACTCCCTGCCATTCATCATGCATTTCTTTTCTTCTAATTTCCTTGCTGCAGGCCCGGTGGATGGCTCAGTTGGTAGAGTGCATGCATTCCATGCCGAGAGTCATTGCACTTGCCGCATGTGGACCTACAACATAAAAACCGCATCTCAAATGAACATAAGCCCTGCAACTCTTGTTGGCCTTCCCTGAAACAGGAGGAGCATTTACAAATATAATCATTATTTACAATATGGGTGGTCATCTTCATCATCTTCTAAAGGCAGTGCCTTGTTGTGTCAGCCATCTGTCTCTGGCTGTTGTCATCCTCTTGAGATGTGAATAGGAGGAAACATCCATGAGCCGCTTCACATCCTTGAAGTATGAAGTCCTTGGGCGACCTTTTGTTCGTCTTCCCAAGATTTTGCTTCGAAGATGTTGTTAAGAAAGCTGCTATGTCAAATCGACTGTCAGCTTCATAGCAACCTATAAGTAAAGAAACTAACTGTTACTGTATCCTCCATCGTTTCATTAGGGCTGGCCGGTATCTCAGCAGATTCGTCTCTACTTTTTTTCTGTCTTCGCATATCTCTTTCATCTCTTCAACTCTCATCATTTTCCTTGGGTTTAATTCTTTCACAATCTATTTGGACTATTTGGACTATCCATTCCTTCCTCAGTCTTCCCCTTCCACGCTCTCCTCTGACATTTCGTCTGTAACCTTTCTTCGTTAGTTGTTCATCATCCATTCTTACAAGATGTCCGAACCATCTCATCGTGCTTTTTTTCCGTACTTTCATTCTCATGTTCTCTTTTATACCACACTCGTTTATCACCCAATCAATGCAAACTTTTGAAGTGTAAACATTGCAAAATACTGCCAAATTAAGTCTAAAAACGGTCTTCCCTTTCACGTTTTCCTCTGACATTTCGTCTGTACACTTTCTTTGTTAATCGTTCATCATCCATTCTTTCAAGATGTCCGAACCATCTCTTTGTGCTCTTTTGTTCTTTCATTCTCATATTCTCTTTTATACCACACTCGTTCATCACCCAATCAATGCGAACTTTTGAAGTGTAAACATTGCAAAATACTGACAAATTAAGTCTAAAAACGCATGACTGTTTATTATGACCACAACTCATCGTAGAATGAACTCTAACCCAAAATATTCATGATCTAAGTCAAGTACTCTAACAAGGATGTTTAAAACAATATGATGCTATTTACAAACATATGATCCGACGGATTTGACTGTTTTTTCCTGTAAAAAACGATAAATCAAATCACATTTCCTTCAGTTAGTTAGATCATAACCGTTTTGTGGAATTCCAAACTGTTTTGCAGTCTTCCTTTGTTATTTTAACTTATCAAATTGCACACACTGCCATATCAGATTGCAATGATGGAATTCTTTCGGAATCCGAGTCCAAGGTGTTGAATTCATACTTTACAGTGGGTATGCAAAACGTTTTATTGTTTTGACTTTAGTGGGGTTCTAAATCGAAGCTGCAAAGGTATACATCATTTGAGATTCATATTAAACGCATTCTCACCAAAGGTCCATCCAGCCTTACAGCAACTGGGTCTTGCTTGAGTATTGGCGCTTTGTAGCGACGACGATCAAGCTCGTAAAAAGGTCGATAGCTCAATTGGTAGAATGCTTGCATTCCATGCCGAGAGCAAGGATTCGATCTCAAAGGTTTACTCAGCCTTCACAAGAAATGAGAACCAGCCCCCCCAGGAGCTGGGAAACCCCCCACTTCAACTGAAAGTGGTTGGTGTGAGGCCGGCCCCCTTACCTGTAAAAATAAATAGGTCCCGAAGCGCCACATGCGACTCCTTCGGGGATAACGCGTTTTTTCACAAGCAGACATGTATAAGTGCGCGCCAACACATGCCGCATGTGGACCTACAATATAAAAACCCAATCACAAATGAACATAAGCCCTGCAACTCTTGCCGACCTTGACTTAGAGGTCACTATGTGGCTGACCACCCATAGGTACTGTAGAAACTGGTTCACTTTGCCTATGTTACTCCTGTTTCAGAGAAGGCCGCCAAAAGTTGCAGGGTGTATGTTTATTTGAGATTTGGGTTTTTATGTTGTAGGTTCACATCACCTGTTTGTCAGATCTTCAAATAATGCATCTCAAGCATCATTTAGCAGTTTGTCTACATCCTCTTTGTTTTACTAACAGATATTTTTTTCCATGTGAGAAGAACAATAAACAAGAGTTGAAGGATCTTCTCGGATTCTATTAGGAAAGATGCAATGTATAATTGAGTGCTAGTTGTGAACAAAATGAACAATATTTGTATGAAATACCGATGCTTTTGCTGTTTATGCCTAAGCGTTTACGACCCATACTGCTCAAGTGCAAATTCCGAAACAATTTTCAGTTAAGTGGAATTCCTGTTTCCGAGTTTTATCTCTCAGTTATTTGTTGAGAGGGCAATGGCTAATGCATATGCAAACACAATCTATCGCATGCGTCCTTCAAACGATGCACTCACTCCAATGTCAATACCTCGAGTGCAAGTGCAATTTAAATCTGTAACCAAAAAATGCATGGAAGCATAACCAGCTCCGTGCTGAGAGAGTTTAAGTTTGGATACATTTTCAGTTAACGTTATGACTGAATGGAACTCAGTTTGGCATTGATGGCAGGAAACACTGAATTTGAACACTCCATTCAAAAGCAGTGATTGCATTGCCTAAAGCAACGGTTCCCGAATTATTTTGGCTACGGAACCCTTTTTGGCTCACCGTTTTTGTACGGAACCCTAGCTAGGCCCTAGAGTCTAGTAGGGCCTAGAGCTCAAGTAAGAAGTAAACTAACTGTAACATTGTTTTTTTACGTGAAATCACACCATACTGAGGCTTTTTGGCTTGGTGTTCGCATCTTGTAAGTATAGTTTGACTTTAAAATAAAGACTTTTTAAGATAAAAATATTTATTTAGTTATAACAAAAAGATATTTACTTGAGTTAGATGAACTTAATGGGAAGAATGATATCTTTTCATAGTTTTTGACAAAATAACATTGAAGTCAGGTTTTTTGTCTGACAATTGGATTCGGAGGTCTGGTGCAGCATTCAGCCTACTCCTAAACTTATTTTTCGTGTAGGCGTAAGCTGAAAACCCAGCCTCGCATCTATAAGTTGACACAAATGGAAATAACGCCATGATAGCCTTTTCGACGATGCCCGGGTATTCGTTTTTCAGGCCAAACCAAAATAGGCTCGGGTTCGTGGTAGCTTTTGATTCGAAAAGTTGTTTGAGTGTGGATGAATTTTTAATGAATCCTACCTACATAGATACCTAAATAGGTACCATAGGTACCTAAACTAAACGGAATTTCGGATACAGTATTTTAAATTAAGATAATAAATACGTTCATTTATAAAATTACCATAGCTATATCTAAATATATCAAAGGTACGAGTAAAGCGATTAAAAATAGCTAGAATTAGAAAAAAAACATCGAAATCTTGAATATTTTCGCGGAACCCCTGAGAGCCTTCTACGGAACCCCAGGGTTCCGCGGAACACCATTCGGGAACCGCTGGCCTAAAGTATAATTGAATGAATTAATTAAAGACTGCAAAAGGATTGCATGCATTAAACATTAATACTCATCCGATATGTTTTTACACAGAAATAAGTCTCAATGCAATGCAACTAAGCTACAAGCTACTAAGCTACTCTATCAAAGAACTAATAAGAGCAAATATATCCAATTTTGCGGATAGGAGCTTTGGGGTAGCTGGGCCAGTTGCCTGGAACAAGCTGCCTGTCGATTTTCGCTCTGACCAGCCCACCATCGCCTTCAGAAGAGGACTTAAGAAAATGCTGTTTTCGAAGAGCCACTGCGCCCTTGAGATGGTCTGTTATCATTAAACGGCGCCACCGGAAATAAATCATCCATCATCATATAAAGAGTAATATTTTGCCGCGAAATCCCCGAAGAGGTCGCATGTGGCGAGTAGACTTATTTATTGTCAATGCAACGTAGGTACTAATGACTATCTGTACTGTACTGTACTGTATCCTGCCGCCGTTCCACTAGGGGTGGCCGGTACCTCCGCAGATGCGCCTCCACTTTTTTCTGTCCTTACAAACCAACTATCTCAGACTATTGTTAAATGCCTCGAGTCAATGTATCTGTAGACCTATTTAAAAGTAGATTTCCTATAGATATTTCGGGAAACAGATTTCAAAGGTTCAAAACTAAATCCGATGGATCAGATAAGAAACTATGTAAATTAATGGAACTTAGGAGTTAGGACAGGTGGATTATATTATTTAAGTTGCAAAGGTCTATTAACATTTAAATGCATGTTAAAATACAGACGTGTAGACACGTGTACTTAGAAATAAAATAAAATGAGGTCAAATGAACATAAATCAACCCACAAGTCAAGGAATATCATATGTATAATAGGATTTACGCAAGATATTTATAATATCCGTTTCGACGATAACAATCACAACAGAAGGATAAAATACAGTTTCAAAGTATCTTAGGTCACTCGAAATTCATCTCATCCGGTCGACAACTCAGTTGGTAGAGTGCTTGCATTCCATGCCGATAGCTGGGGCACAATAAATGAAAGCTTGAGCTCAACTAAAGTGGTTGGCATAAGACCGGCCACTCGCCACATCTGATCCCTTTAGAGAGAACGCGGCAAGAAGTTACACTATATGTGTAGTTAGTCAATCTTAGTCACGTCTATCGATAAAGGAATTCATGGATTAAGACCATGCACAGATGTGTGAAAGTAATAATAGGCACACTTCAGAGGCATTCGTGATGTGAGGTCTTAAAACCCAAACAGCCAAGTTAATCTAAGCAGACTGTGTTGGGCGAAACCATTACCAGGTAATGTGATCACCATCCAAACAGTTCAAGCACTCTTCCATCAATTATTTGCTGATAATCCAAACAGAGTCCACAAGTGGTGTCTCAAGAGATGAGGAATTCCTCAATGAGCGGTCACGGTGTGAAATTGATTGGATGCTTTATGGGGAATTAGTCACTCGGACGTTTGCGTGGGTGGTAATTGTGTACGACTTGAATTCCCGTGGTGTCGGTTCTACTCCCGAGAGTTATTTATGGACTTTGTGTAATGTGGACAATGAATTAGTGCTACATTTTATCATATTAGGAATGATAAATATATGTGAATTTGGAAAGCAACGGTTGAACAAACGTTGTAAATCTGATTTTCGGTGCACCATATAAGCTATAATCCATCGGGGTTATTCACGATACACCTTTGTTCCATAGCTGATCTAGAGATCATCGTTTTTTTTTGTATGAAGAATTCAGATTAGGTGGCGGTTGAGCCACGGATTTATTGTGTGTGAATAACACCGCATGGATGTGTGTGTTTTTTTAATTTTAAATAAGTCTTGATAATAGTCCATGTACCTACCGCCATGTAGGCATGTTTTGCCATGACATTGGTACATCTTATCTAATTTAATATATGTTACATTATGTTCATTCTCACAAGCATACATGTTTAAGGTCGCGCTTGCACATGCCGCATGTGAGCCCACAGCATAAGAACCCAAATCTCAAATAAACATACACCCTGCAACTCTTGTGGACCTTCCCTGAAACAGGAATGACGTTGGCAAATAGAACTATTATCTACAGCATTTGTGGTCAGCCACATACCTTGTGAGAATGTACATAATGTTAATCCCCAATGTTACGTGTATGTAATAAGATTAGATGAGTTGACCCATCTTAATTTCCCCGAAAACTTCGAACCGATATTTCCATCTCACCTTCAATATTATCTAGGCCGCATTGTTTTAGATCGTTTCTTTCTCGAACAAAAACTGTAAAATCCTGATTAAAATTGTATGAAATCAGCCATTTTGCAATAATTAGATTAGCTAATTACCGCCTTTTTTAAATTATCTCCTCTTCTTCAATAAGCTTGTGCAACCGCCCATTGAACACTTTGTACGTTGACTTAACTATGGGTGTTCCACAGGGTTTCAAATTGGGCCCACGCCTACTCAATAAATATATTCTGTTTTTTTTTTTAATTTAAGTTAACAAAATGACTTATTATCTGATGTATGTTTTGGAGTGTAATTTTGTGTGTGAATTTTTGAAAATATAGTCATAGTAATGAACGAAAACTAATATTTTTCACCAGAATCTGATGATGCAAAAGATTTACAAGTCTTTTCTTAAGTAATAAATTCAATGCTCTCGATTATTGGTATGACTGTTTTTGTAACTGATTAACCTGCCTGTTTCTTGTTTTATTAACTTTGTATATTCTAACAAAAATGTATGTGTTTTTTTTCAGGTTTGTTTATGTTTTTCTATTTTTATGTACCGTTACAAATTATTTAACAATTATTGATATAACTTGATTGTAAAATAAGTTTAAACTAATATATTATGTATGAACCATGACGTATTCAATGACTCACACACCACGTGGATAAACCATGACTGATTTTATAACAATTTATTATCAAGGAATATTTTAAAACGTGTTCTTCTCCGGACGGCAATATTTTTATCTCCGAGCAATTCTTCAATCGTCAGATAAACAGTTATTTGTCGAGTTGCTATATTAATCAGTATTTGTTTGATGTATGGCTATTTATTCGGTTACCGAAATGTCGGCTATAAAATGAAGTGTGTAGCGACTGAAGAGCAATACAGTTAGACACAGTTTTGTACCCCATTACTGAATTCGTTCACCCTAAGAGATTGAGAACCTTGTCAACACAGATACCACTAAATGCTTGTTCTTGACTAAAAATGATTCTTTATTCCAACAGCAAAGGTATTTTAAAGGTATAACTGAATAAGTGGCACATTAAGCTAACGTGGGTTTCCCAGATAAATGAACCTTTTTTCCTTTGCTCTACGAGAGAAAACACTACAAAAGTGTGACAGTCCTGTAGTTTAGAAATTTGCCGTGAGTACTTCCTTACAATTAGTTCACTGACTATGAAAAGTTGCACCCAATAAAATGTTTTATCCACGATTTTTCAAATCAGTGAATCAACACTTACTCAGTTAAATGGCGATATATAGAAACATACGTGTACATATTAGCAAGGACCGGTCACCAACGCTAACGGGCTGGGTCTTGCTTGAGAATTGTCTGAGATTTTTTTCATAGTGACGACCAAGCTCACCGAGGATTTGTGATTCATACAAGGAGAGCGACGCTCACCAAATAAATCATCCTAATATAATGTTATACATAACATACTCGTATGTATTGTAGTGTTTTTGGGTTCGGATAGTCTCTTAATTAAAACATACTGGTCTTCTTTCTGGATATTTATTTTTACTTAATTTATTTTACAATTTACATTTAGTTTTAACACTTTTAGCAACTCAAATTTATTTTCACAGTTCAGCACCTCACACACTCTTCAATCAAAGGCGACTATCTATCTGTCCTCCTGTATCCAACTTTGCGCCTTATATACTTCAGAGACAGAAGTCTCTAGGGACCATTTTGCCAGCAAACTCTCGAACGTTCTACCAGCCTCAAGAGTACAAAGGGATTATTTCATTTCTAGATTTCTTAAGCCTATAATAATTATTGCTATCTACGATGTACACCTATGTATATTAATCTACTCTTTACATAACAGTATCATTTACAGTTTTTTCTTCGACAGAACTATTGACTAGTCTTGCATTACAAGCAGACTGCGAGTTGCCTTTGATGTCGTGCTGGCAATCAGCTGTTTTTGACAGCTCAACCCTCCGTAACCAAATATTGTATTCCTATAAATACCTCAAGTATAAAACATTTCTTTTAAACTCATCCGCCACGTTTTTTTACCATAAATGTATGGAAACTAAAACTCACTCACTACTCATTTTGTATGTATTTTGGTTAAAAGTTTCGGTTGAGATTATATTATGTTGTTGTATACTTTGATATTGGTAAGACTACACCGAATGTCAGTCTGAACGACAATCCAGCTGACAGAAGGAAATAAAATTAATACTTGATCTCTACTGAGGATGTTTTTCTAAGCGGTAATTTTAATAAGATATTTTCCAGCTACGCTACAAAAACGCTACAAAGTTTCACATGTGACGAGTGGAACATATTTATTTTTACATGTTATGGGGCCGGCCTTACGCCAACCACTACAGTCGAAGTGAGGGTTTCCCAGCTTTAGCAATTCGAGTTTAGCTCTTCAAATCTGACTCAATTGTTCAATTTTGGCTGCGGCCAGGTGATATATGTGTTAGGTTTATTTTTTTTAATTACAACTGATAAGAGAGCGCCATTTTAGTGTGTGTCACATCTCAAGGGTCCTACCCCTCCATCACGGATAAGACATTTTAAAAAGGTGTGTCTTGAATGCTTTACAAAATTCACCCCCAGATTTGCAGTTCCATATCTGTGGTCGATGCAATACTGTAGAACTTGATGCAGTCCTTAAAAATGATTGTATTTTTTGGTTACGTGTCTCCAAACTTGTATCAAATTCCAAGTAATGAACAACTAAATGGATTAATCTACTCCAATTTCACGTGATTGCTAATATACGTCTAGACTGCCAATATTAATCTACCAGGCAGCTTGTCGACTGATCTTTGGTCCACTCTGATGAATTATGTCGGACCTTCATACTTCCATCTCTAAATATGGGACTCTTACAATACACACGGTCATTCGTGAGTGTGTGTGTGTTTTTTTTTATCTCAGCCGATACCTTGATGATGATGAGTTGGTGATTTCTTTATAGCGCCGTTTCGTGATGTACTAGTCACTCCAAGGACGATTGTGCATGTAATGTTAGAAATTTGCTTTTATTCAGGGAATTTCGGAACTTTCCATGCTCCTCTAGCTCTCTTACATGATGAGGCAGGTGGTTCCAGGCCAGAGGATCAGCAACTGCAAATGCACGCTCTCTAAACACCGTGTTTACTATTCTGATCTGCTCGTCTACTGTGTTAGCCATTAGTTTCTATTGGTCGCCATCCTTTTGTAAAGGTTGTGCTTTGTTGTACTAGCTATTTGTTTCTGCTGGTCGCCATCCTCTTGTAAAGGCAGTGCCTTGTTGTGCTAGCCATTTGTCTCTGCTGGTCGCCATCCTCTTGAGAAGGCAGTGCCTTGCTATGCTAGCCATTTGTCTCTGCTGATCTCAATCCTCTTGATAAGGCAGTTCCTCTTTATTCCAGCCATTTGTCTCTGCTGGTCGCCATCCTCTTGAGAGGGCAGTGCCTTGTTGTGCTAGCCATTTGTCTCTGCTGGTAGCCATCCTCTTGACAAGGCAGTGCCTTGTTGTGTTAACCATTTGTTGGATATAATCTTGGAAAAACAGTGCCTAGTTATGCTAGCTATTTGTGTCTACTGATCCGATATATGCCCTTTGTTTTATAGACATCGATGCCATTATAGGACAAAGTAGGCCTACATGCAAAAGTGACACTCAAACTTGTCCATGTGTACGAGATACGACAGATGAATACAAATGAGCAGACTTAAATCTTAATCGACCACAATGACAAGCTCTGCATACAAAACCATCAGCCATAATGGCAGCTAAATTCTTCTCATTAACGTCCGTATGCGAGCCGTGGTTTGTGTAAATTCCTTGAGGTGTGATGACGGGTGACAGGTTATTAGAACATCACATGGCAAAACATCACATGACATTACATCGCAATGACAAAACAACACAAGGGCAAAACATCACATGACAAAATCTCACAAATCTTTAACAGAACATATTATAAACGGTACCTGAAAAAACGACACAGTGACAAAACAACACCATGACAATAATTACATGACAAAACCTCACAAAGACGAAACATAACAGGAAAGTACATCACAATGGCAAAACATCACATGACAAAATCTCACAAACCGTAAACAGAACATACATATCATAAACGGTACCTGAAAAAACATCACAGAACAAAACAACACAAACATTTGATTAATGCATACTATGCCGATGCCATCCCTGACTAAAAATGCATAACGTAAAGGCGGCATAACTCGTAACATTCACCCAAAATACATAAATGCATATTGTTATGTAAATATGAAATATAAATATTTAAAATAAGTAGGTATTAGTTATAGAAATTCTGTATTGTATTGTGTGGGTAGGAATCATTGAATAAAATACGTGAAACATCGAGAAATAATAATTACTATGCCTTTCTGGAACTGTCTAGCAAATATAGGTCTAGATTGTACTGTTTTAAAGAGTATAAGAAGGGTGCGAGTGGCTTGCAGGGCCAGCAGTATCATACGAGATTTACAAACACATAGAACTAACTTGATCAGTGAACAGAAACCAAGTGTAATGGAATAGTCCAGACTACCTTTGTAAAAATAAATTATTAAAAGTAAAATAAACAACTGTATAAAAAGACCTGTGTATTTTAATTTGAAAGACTTTTGAACCCTAATTTCGTAACAATATGTCCCATTTGCCGTTTTTGGTATTTTCTGTTTTGTGTTTCATGTTGTATATCATGTTTTGTCATGCGATGTGTTTTCATATGCCGTTTATGGTATGTTTTGTTCTGTCATGGTGATGTTTTATCATGTGATGTTTTGTCACCGTGATGTTCCATCATGAAACCGTAATGAAGAAGAGTTTACAATAATATACCCGCATTTTTTCGTGCCTAATTACAATTTGTAATTTTTCCCAGTTGGCCAAGGTGAGAAAGTCTTTATTCTCAATAATGTCTACATTATCTCTTATTTACAAATGCTTAATTTTTATTACAAGGTTAGGACATTGTGCTGTAGGCATACCCATACACACTCATCATCATCATGAGCTCTACACCCCCGGGCTGGAAGTCTCATCACCACGGTAATTCTTACCTACCGAATATCTGTAATGTTTGTATGCAGATCTGTCAATCCAAGATGGCCGCAAGTGAGCAGCTGATAAGGGGCCGTCCATAAATTACGTCATCGATTTTGGCCGATTTTCGACCCCCCCCCCTTACAATCATCCTATAGTCATTATCTAATGACCCCCCCCCCCCCTCTTGCTGTAATAATGGATGAGCTTAATAATTAATAATGTTATATAACTTACATAATATTTTGTATATTTTGTAGAAATTGGTATTTACAAGAACAACGTCACTTTTGGTACTCGTACATCATTTGCCATCATCTGCAGACCAGACTCCCCCCCCCCTTAATGCGAATGACGTAATATATGGACAGCCCCTAAGTATTCATAAAAATATTACCGATATTCGGTAGGTAAGAATTATATATATATATATATATATATATATATATATATATATATATATATATATATATATATATGTCAGGCTTATTTATTTTAAATTGCACATGATAAGAGAGCGCCGTTTTTGTGTGTGTCACACCTCAAGGGCCCTCTTCGATCACGGATAAGACTTTTTGAAAAGGTGCGTCTTGAGAGCTCCGCGAAATATACCCATAGATTCGGAGTTCTTCACTCCGGGTGGCAGTCTGTTCCACTCCACCGGACCCGCAACACGGAAAGCACGGTCTCCAAAATTTGTACGGATCTGACGGTGCGGCTGAACCAAATTGATTGCACCATCGCCCGCGGAACTGAGTGTCTGCCTCCTCACACCCATCTCACCATGGATCCAATTACCGTGGTGATGAGACTTCCAGCCCGGGGTGGGTCTTGACTGAATCCAGGATTCTCCTCCGATCTCTCCTGTCCAATCACCTTTGCTCTCCAGCTATGTATGTCTGCCTTTTTTTTTTTTTTTTTTTTAAGAAATCCTGTGCGGGAGACTCCCTAGATTCTAAAGACACTTGTTGTAGTGCCGCAGAGGTGTACGAGCTTGGTCGTCGCTACAAAGCGCCAATACTCAAGCAAGACCCAGTTGCTGTAAGGCTGGATGGACCTTTGGTGACCGGTCATTGGTAAAGGTTTATGAATTTTTCAACCCAGCGAAGAGCACATTCGAAATATAAATAGTATATTTTTGTGCTCCGCCGGGATCCGAATCCACAACCTTCCATTTACGAGTCCGAAGTGTTGCCACTACGGACTACGGACCGGTCCAAGTTGCCTTGGTTGCATCTGCAGTAAAAACGTCCATTCATCGCATTTTTGGTCTTCCTGGAGTGGAAGTCTCGACGGTCATCGGCAGATCTTACTGTACGTATATAATTTGAAGATGTTAGGAAATAAAACATGGTGGGGCTTGAACAGCTAATCTACAATCTATGTATAATCTAAGCTGCAAAGATAGGTTTACATTTGAGGTTGATTTTAAATGCATGCCCACCGACAGGCACATGCAGGTTTGCGCCTGCGCATTCTGCATGTGTGCATACAAATAAACAAAACCTCACATGCACATAATAAACTTTGCAACTCTTGCCGCCTTTCCCTGAAACAGGGTTGGCATTGGCATAGTCCTTTTTTTACGGGGGGCTAGCCTCATACTAACCTATCAGTTAGGGACCACACAAAAATATAAATGATTTACAAAAAATCACTGGCAAAGTTTTACCTTTATTTTACAGTATGGGTGGTCAGCCTCATAGTTCAAATTTCCCCATTCTTCAAATTTCTTCTCTCCCTTCCACACTTCTTTTCTTTCTGTTTCTTCTCTCATTCCTAAAAAAGAGAAATTATGTATATGACAACAACAGTCTTCTATAAAGAGAACGTTGACCATTTTGTTAGTCATTTCTTTCACCGTCGCACAAAAACACTTACTATCTCTGACTTCATCACTAATTAGCTATATCGAGATCGTGTCATCTCTTATAATTGGTAGACTTTCTTCTCGACAATAAGCAACCTATTTATTTGGTCAATCTACGACAGCGGCCGTTCACGACCCGGCTTAATGACCGACCTGATTAAATTTGTATCGGTATTTAGTTCACTTAGTTCACTTAGCTCGTTCATAGGGTCATTGTAGGTAACTGTAGGCGATAGTTGAAGCGTTAAGTGTTTACTTTAGAGAGTCGGTTTACACTAAAGTAAGTGAGTGAGTATGTATTAAGTCAACATTCCACGATAAGTCACTGTTAGCGGATTCCTTGTGTGAACTGTGCTGCATTTGATGGCAGCTTCCCTAAACCTTGTAATTGTCATGTAAAATTGTTTAATTTTTGTTAAGTTGTTGCCGAAAATAATAAAGCTTAGAAAATAAAATAAAATAACTTCAACTCAAGTGTAAGACTGGCCCCCATACCTTGAAAAGTAAATAGGTTCCACTCTCCACATGCGACTTTTTCCTGGATAACGCGGTAAGAAGTTACGCTATTGTGTAGCGTCTTTGCGTTTGATTTATAGGTTGGTATGAAGCTGACCAC
The DNA here is from genome assembly GCA_951799405.1 of Agapetus fuscipes. Lineage (NCBI taxonomy): Eukaryota > Metazoa > Arthropoda > Insecta > Trichoptera > Glossosomatidae > Agapetus > Agapetus fuscipes. The sequence goes on along the minus strand of OX637352.1, from coordinate 1,909,866 downwards.
CCATATCTACTGTAAAATTTGGTTCACATTATCAATGCCACCATATTTCAGGGAATGGCGGCAAGAGTTACAGGGTTTATGTTTATTGAAATGTGTATTTTTTGATTAAGTATACAATCACCATGTGCTAGCGCAAACTTACGCGTGCCTACTTATGGACATGCATTTCATATGAATCTTTAACAGTAGCCTATCTTTACAACATATATTATAGATAGATGATTTAATTAGTTAATAATTAAAAAAGTAAAGGTCAAAACTGAACAAGTGCTGATTCACTGATTTGAGAAATCGTGGATAAAACATTTAATTGTGTGTAACTTCTCATAGTAAGTGAACTAATTATAAGGAAGTGCTCATAAAAAAGTCCTAACTACAATATTATCACACTCTTGTAGTGTTTTCTCTCGTAGAAAATGGGAAAAAGGTGCATTTATCTGAGAAACTCATCTAAGCTTAATGTATCGCTTATTCATCCAAATAGAAAGATAGATCGATCGCCGATCTTCAGTTATATAAATGGCAATGATTGTTCAATGCCTAAAAAGGTTTTAAATCGCTGCATGTTGTTGCATTTCTAGTGCAGTTAGCCGGTCGCCTATTTAATGTTATTTCAGCCAGTAAAGGCACACGCAGCATTCCTGGCGAATACCTCCATGAAGGAAGTCCTTTGTTTTACCAGTTTTGTTTATCCCGAGTTGCGTCAACATTCTGCCCCAACACTTAGAAAGCAATAAGGCGAACCGATATGGCGCCGGTCTTATCTCTCCAACATGAAAATAATAATAAAAAATATATCGCATTTAGCAATTCCGTATCTGCCATCTTTAATCTAAGTTGCAAAGACATGTTTACATTTTAAATTCATATTGACGGTTAAAAGGCAGTAGGGCATAAGCGACATAATAAATTGTTCCTAGGAGTCAGGGAAGTCAGGGAAGTTCCTAGGAGTCAGGGAAGGACGGCAAGAGTTGCAGGGTTTATGTTCATTTGAGATGGGTTCTTATAATGTAGATCCACATGCGGCATGTGTTAGCGCGAAATTATACATGTCTGCTTGTGGGAATGCATTTGATATAAATCTTAAAGGGTATATATCCTTGCAGCTTAGATTAGATTAGATTAGAGCAGTTTAAAGTTTGAGATTGCAAAAAAATAGCTTAACTTGTTTATTTTTTATCATATCGTTAAAATCAAAACAGTTCTAAAATTAAGGCATTTATTGGCATTCCTATTAATGTTGTTTTACGATTTTGTACGATTTTTGTATGTCACAAGCGCCTTTAGGAAAAAAAGTCCAAAATCTTGTCGGTTACAACAAAACCATACTTCGAAAACGCATATGGGAATTAAGCAAGCCTCAAACGAACTGTTTTTACAGTATGTGTGGTAAGCCGCATACCAACCTATAAGTCAAGGAATAGATCTTAAATTTATAATTTTAAATCTCAATATCAAGCTTCAATGCGTTTTTTTTTACATATATTGCCTACCTATTAGGGGCTGTCCATATATTACGTCATTCGCATAGAGGGGGGGGGGGAGTCTGGTCTGCGGATGATGGCAAATGATGTACGAGTACCAAAAGTGACGTCGTTCTTGTAAATACCAATTTCTACACAATATACAAAATATTATGTAAGTTATATAACATTATTAATTATTAAGCTTATCCATTATTACAGCAAGAAGGGGGGGGGGGGGGTTATTAGATAATGACTATAGGATGATTGTAAGGGGGGGGGGGGTCGAAAATGGGCCAAAATCGATGACGTAATTTATGGACGGCCCCATACGAGAATTAAGCAAGCCTCAAATGAACTGTTTTTACAGTATAGGTGGTAAGCCTCATACCAACCTATAAGTCAAGGAATCGATCTTAAATTTATAATTTTAAATCTCAATATCAAGCTTCAATGCGTTTTTTTTTTACATATATATTGCCAACCTATTAGGCGCATGTGCCTGTATGGGATGCACGCCCCTGCCGTTACTTATCGTGTTGTGATAACGATCACTTCAAATACATAATATTTGCACAAGAGTGGACGATATGAGAACGCAAATCCTCCAAGCAAATTATTTGCACAAGTAATCAATGTAAATTATACATACCGACACCTTAAAGGTAAAACTGAATAAGTGGCATATCAAGCCAACGTAGGTTTCTCAGATAAATGCATTTTTTGTGCACAACAGGTTACCCTAATTACAGTGCACCCTCACAGCTATCAACACGCTGGGAGGAACTCTATTGCTAGATTTGTAAATCTTAATAAATTACACTTAAAAATGTATATATTAGACTTATTTAAGAGCTTTATACTCCGAGTCACAGGGTGTTGCGCCACGACATCAGTACGGCTTTTCGGTACATGAAATAGATCATGCCCTCGCCCTCGGGTGTAGTCGTCAGGCACATACAACCTGTAGCCCTCCAACAGGGTGGGACCGTCAATTAAGCCGTTGATGACCTTATGAGTGAGCACCATAAGGGACCTGTTGCGCCTCGTTTCCAGGCTTCTTAATCCTGTCTCCCGAAGTAGCTCTTCATGATGCATGAATTGTGGATAACTTCCACGCCGCCTCATGAGGAGATACCTGAGAAACTTTTTTTGCACTTGTTCTATCATATCTATGTACTCTCGCTGGTAAGGAGTCCAAACCTCGACAGCGTACTCTAATTTGGATCGTATAACGCAGCTAAAGACGTCGACCAGAAATTTTCTATTTTCTACGAGAGAAAACACTACAAAAGTGTGATAATCCTGTAGTTTAGAAGTTCTTCATAAGCACTTCCTTATAATGAGTTCACTTACTATGAGAAGTTACACACAATAAAAAATTTAATCCAGGATTTCTGAAATCAGTGAATCAGCACGTATTCAGTTTTACCCTTAAGGTGGTGAATTATGTTGTTTTATAAATACTCACAGGAAGAAAGCAAACACAGGACTTCATTTCAGTGTTCGCATAAACGTTAATTAATTAAGTGAAATTAATGGTTGATTTTAGTATGTTATGTATCTTTTTCTTCTTATACTATACAGCCATCCATATCCACTCCTGGACATAGGCCTCCCCCATATCTCTCTAATTATAATAAAATTAGGATGATTTATTCGGTGAGCGATGTTTCTGTGTGAATCACGGAACCCTCTGCGAATTTGGTCGTCGCTATAGAAATCCCAATTCTCAAGCAAGACCCAGTTGCTTTTAGGTTGAATGGACCTTTAGTGAGCAGTCTTTGGTTAAGGTATATGAATTTCTCAACCCAGCGAAGAGCATATTTGAAAATATAAATGGTATATTTTTTGTGCTCCGTCGGGATTCGAACCCACAACCTTTCTTCTATTTACGAGTCAGGAGCGTTACCACTAGTCTACAGACAGGTCTCTTTGTGTGTTCTTTCACCGAAAAATTATCACAAGGTTTTCTTTTTAGATTGTCTCAGTAAGATATGTCTGCTAAAAACAACAGTCAAAGTAAACCACATTCACCATTTAAGTTTGCATCTCGCTTAAGTCTTCACTGATGTGTTTTTTCTTCGTAATAATTAAGATTTTCTCTTGATTTAGACATGAAAATTCTCACTGTGAATAGCAGACGTTTCTTGAGAAATTAACTAATTTTCCCTGTAACCCTTTGCATACCACAACTGGAACAACAAGCTATTTAAAAATTCGACAAAATAAAAAGTTAAGAGTTTTAGGCTTACACGGCCGACTGATGATGCTGGAGTGATGCTTTCCGGGATCTGTTGCCGTGGTCTGTGGGAGCTGGAGCTTCCGGGCGTTTCGCCCATTTCTACGATGGGCTTCTTCAGCGTAAATCAGTTCTCATCAAGATCATCATCATCATCATACTTCAAGCTGAAGAAGCCCATCGTAGAAATGGGCGAAACGTCCGGAAGCTCCAGCTCCCACGGACCACGGCAACAGATCCCGGAAAGCATCACTCCAGCAAAATAAAAAGTATTTAAGTGAAAAAGATGAGTTGGTAAAGCTTTTCGATATTGTTTTATTTGTAAGAAATCCTTTGCGGGAGATTCCCTAGATTAGACCGGTCCGTTGTACAGTGGCAACACTTCGGACTCGTAAATGGAAGGTTGTGGGTTCGAATGCCAGCGAAGCACAAACATATACCATTTATATTTCCAAATATGCTTTTCGCTGGGTTGAAAAAAAATCACAAAGCCTTTACCAAAGACCGGTCACTGAAAGGTCCATCCAGCCTTACAGCAACTGGGTATTGATTGAGTATTGGCGCTTTGTAGCGACGACCAAGCTCGTACACCTCTGCGGCACTCCAACAAGCGGAGGGAGTCTCCCGCACAGGATTAAAAAAAAAAAGATTGAAGGGACTCTAGGAATTTATGACAATTGTTGTAGTATCGCAGGTGTGTTAGTGATGTGGCGATTGTTGTTCTGATCCTTTGTTGCAGGGCTGTTAGATGTGTAGTGTTGTGTTGCGTGTTGCGTTGCGTGGCTTTGAACACTTGCTTATAATTAGTTCACTAACTATGAGAAGTTCCCTCCATTAAAATGTTTCATCCACAATTTCTCAAATCAGTGAATCAGCACTTATTCAGTAATACCTTAGAGGTGGCGATATTAAATGTTTACCGGTGCGGAAAGGGTTAGAGTAAATCACACACTGTGAGTTTTCTTGCGACAATTTGTCAACATGACAGTTCATGTTATTACTGCCGACGACGCGTTGACTTCCTGCCATTAAAGTTTCGCATCAGCTGTTTATTTTTCGTCGCTTGCTTTCCCTTTTCTTTTTCTTGGTGTCAACAATGCTCATGACTAAAGTCTGACTTTGAACTTGGTGTATTTGAACGCTTCAGTAAAGAAAGTACGAGTCAAATGAAGATATATCATTAAAAAAAACTGCACAGTTTTAGTTAACTTTTAAAATGTTATTTTTTGCTCAAATATTTTCGTTTTAAAAGGAAAATGAAGCGCTGCTCCTGAAGATGCCATGTAAGGCGAAAATATTTGAGAAAAAAAAATATATTTTAAAAGTGAATTAAAATTTTCCACATTTTTTAAGAATATACAATGGACTTTCACTATGTGATACACCAAACCCTAATGAATATATAGATATACTAATTAACTTCATATTTAATCAAACACGTGTACTTTTGCATTCACACGTGCTGCATCTATCTATAATCTATAATCTAAGCTGCAAGGATATGTGAACATTTAAGGCTCATATGAAATGCATGCCTACAGACAGGCACATGTAGGTTCGCGCCTACACATTCTGCATGTGTGCATACAAATAAAGAAAACCTCACATGGACATAAACCTCGCAACTCCTGCCGCCGTTCCCTGAACCGGGGTGGCATTTCGGTTAGCAGTCGGATAGAGTTTCCAAGAAGGGAAAAGAAGACCGTTTTTGGAGATCGAGCCTTCAAGGTGGCTGCTCCAACGATATGGAACGGCCTCCCAGATGACCTGCGCGAAATGGATCTGGAGAGTACTTTTAGAAAGGGGTTGAAGACACACCTGTTCGCGCGCTCATATGAGCAAGCGCCTTTGGGATGACCAAGAGTCATGAAAAGGCGCTATAAAAATATTGTATTATTATTATTATTGGCAAAAGTGAAATGCGTTCTTAAAAATTATGACACAATCCTCAAATGAACATAAACCCTGAATCTTTGCCAGCTTTCTTTGAAAAAGAGGTAACATTAGCAAAGTTGAACCTACTTTTGCAGTATAGGTTGTGAGTTTGTGACCTCATACCAACATTTAAGTCAAATACCTTTTTCGGTGCTATTCACAACGCATTTCATCCATAGCTTATTCATGGATCATCTCTTTTTTGTATTGCAAATCCACATTAGTTGGCGGCTGAGCCATGGATTTGCTGTGTGTGAATAACACCTTTAGACATGGAGTTGAAAATCCTGAATACACTTAGGACCAAAATTAACTCCTTAGCCCCTTACCTGTGCAAATAAGTAGGTTTCAATTGTAACATGCGAACCTACATGTGCCTGTCTGTAGGCATGCATTTCATATGAGCCTTAAATGCTTACATATCCTTGCAGCTTAGATTATAGATAGATATTCGTGGGAAACGCTGGATGACGTTATCCATGATATATTTGCGTTTTGTCATCGGTTGAACTTGATTATTTTGTGAGGTTGCCATAACCGTTCATCAAGTAGCCATACTTCTACATTAATTTCGCGTTCACTTGATTTTGCAGGCGCTGCAATGCGGTCCCGCCCTAACCCACACCACTGCACCAGTTATTTATAGCCCCCGGGTTCATGGCCTCAAATCTAAACGTGGATGAGTAATAAATAATAATCTGCACACTAATATAGCTACATGGAGCCATAATTTCTCTTCTTGGCTACATCCCATTACGGTTAGAACACTAGTTTTTCAGTAAATTACATAATAATGGAACATTGCCATAATTTGTTGGTATTAAAAGGTGTTCACCTAACGTTTTTCGTGATGCTTTACCTTATGACCCCTGTATAATATAAAACATCCAAAAATGTATGAGAAATAGGCAATAATCTGTACACTAATATAGCTACATGAAGCCATCTTTCCTTTTATGGCTTCATCCTTTTGTTAAGCATGTTAGTTTTTCTGTAAATAACAAAAGAGTTGAAGAGTGCCATAATTTGTTGAAATGAAAAAGTCTTCATACTTCATATAGAGTTATTGTTCATGGCCCCTGTATAACGTACAGAACCAACGAATCTAAAAGTGGATGAGTAATAATTTTTACAGTAATGTAGATACATGTAGCCATCTTACCCTTTATAGCTTCATCCCTTAGGGTCAATATTTTAGTTTTTCAGTTGATTATTTAATAGTAGAAAATTGCCATAATTTTGTTGATATAAAAAGGTGTTCACCTAAAATATAACATTTTTCTTCATGGCCCCTGTATAAGCAAAAAAAACAAAAAAAAACTGAAAGTGGATAAGCGAGAAGCAATAATCTGTACAGTAATATAGCTACCTACATGAAACCATCTTGCTCTTTATGGCTACATCACTTTGGACCAGAATGTTAGTTTTTACGTTAATCACACAATCACATACTGTAATCACATGCTGTAAAAATGGTTCACTTGGCCAATGTCCTTCCTGCTACAGGTAAGGACGGTAAGAGTTGCAGGGTGTATGTCCATTTGAGATTTGGTTTTTATGTTGTAGGCTCTCATGAGGCATGTGCAAGCGCAAACTTGTACATGTCTGGTTCTGAGGATGCATGTAATGTGAATCTCCAATGTAACATATCTTTGCAACTTAGATTATATTAGACACACTATTTGAAATATGCTGTAAATAAAAACATTTTCATTTTCTTATGCGCAGAATCAATTCGTGTTTTATAACCATTGAAGCGCCTTACTTGCCTCACCAGTGCCTTAATACTGAGACACATTTACATATACAAATTAACACTTAACTACTGTCCTGTCAGCTTGAACTGTCAGATCTCCACAGTGAATAAGTACAGCTTTGTGTACAGGCAAATGTAAAAGTGCATGACTCACAATATTATAATAATCCCGCGGACAATGGCGCCGTGTGTAGTCCGCGTGCCCTTATACGATGTGAACAGCCACTTGTACTGCTGCCACGGTTATCATAACCTTATGTGGAAGTCACGTGGGTGCAGAGAATATATCCGTTCAATTATTGCAAGAAAATAAAACTTTCAATGGGAGTTTTCCAAATTTTATTAAAATTTAAGGTTAAAAATTTCATCCATACTCGCCACTATCGTGAGTATGCCCGTTTACACGCATGCCCTGCTCACTTCCCTCCTCACTCGCGCTAGGAACTGAATGTAACAGTGATGATTCAAAGTATTATAATAATTCCGCGTACAATGGCGGAGAGTGTAGTCCGCGTGCCCTTATACGATGTGAACAGCCACTTGTACTGCTGCCACGGTTACCATAACCTTACATGGACGTCACGTGGGTGCAGAGAGTACATCTGTTAAATTGTTGCAAGAAAAGAAAACTATCAAAAAGAGTTTTCCAGTTAAAAATTTAAGTTATAAAATATCATCCATACTCGCCGCTATCGCGAGTATGCCCGTTTACACGCACGCCCTGCTCACTTCCCTTCTCACTCGCGCTAGGAACTGAATGTAAAAGTGCATGACTCACAATATTATAATAATCCCGCGGACAATGGCGCCGTGTGTAGTCTGAACACGCCACTTGTACTGCTGCCACGGTTATCATAACCTCACATGGACGTCACGTGGGTGCAGTGAATATATCTCTTTAAAAGATGTCGCAAGAAAAGAAAACTTTCAATGGGAGTTTTCAAAATTTTTTTGAAGCCAAAAATTCCAGTAAAGATCAAAATTTAAGGTTAAAAATTTCATCCAAACTCGCCACTATCGCGAGTATGCCCGTTTACACACGTGCCCTGCTCTCTTCCCTTCTCACTCGCGCTAGGAACTGCATGTAAATGGGGCATCACGTTTTTTAAATTGACAAATTTTGGAGTGTTATGTTTTAGTTTACTTTTAAAACTTAATGTTTTTTTTCTGACATTAAGAGGGTGCTAGGAAATTTCTCGAAAATACAGTTTTTGACGTGGTTTTTTTTCAATAAATATGGACAAATATAAATTTTTGATAACTTTAAGTGTTAGTTAAACATTTCATTTGCAATATGCATCAAATAATATATGTCTATAAACGCTTTTATTACTTGAAAAAATATAAATTACGAACACCTTCTTGCGGTAAGTGGAAAAGATACAATTTTTGAACCAGTTTTTCTGTAAATTGGTGGTGTTTTGAAATCTAAAAAAAAATTACAAATATACTTTATATCCTGTTTTAGTTCGTGGTGTGATTTAAAATGTGATTCAGATGAAGAAAACTGAATTAAAAAAAAAAATCTAGAAGCAAAAACGGACAAAAAAGTGTACATTGTATCTTCGAATAAAATCTCAAAAAATGGTTATTTGTGCCCAATTATTTTCAAATATTAAACAATATAATCTTGAGCTTAGTTGTATTTTTTTTCAAATTTTTTATTTCACAAGATGTATTTTTTATTATTATTTTACAAATGGCTTTTAAATGCGAGATTCGCGGGGTAAACCTCAGTCGAGCGCTAACGCTCACAGAAGGCGGGACCTGCGGCACTTTTTTTTTTATCTCATAACAAACCTTTGTTTCGTCGGCAAGTGATATGCAACATTTTCGAAGCGAGAACATTTTACGATTTTCCATGTTACATTTTTACAAAAATATTATTTTTTGCAATCAACAATTTCTTAATAATACATTCCTTGACTTATAGGTTGGTATGAAGCTGACCACCCATACTGTACAAAGATGGTTAACTTTGCTAATGTCACCCCTGTTTCTGGGAAGGTCGACAAAAGTTGCAGGGCTTATGTTCAACTACTATGTGTGTGCTTGTGGGAATGTATTTAATATGAATCTGAAATGATATATATCTTTGCAACTTTAATTTAGATTAAGACTTTGATACTTAACTTAGAAATTTATTATTACTATTTTAGAAATAATCGGTCGACATTCTACTTCCTACGGATTTTACGCTAAAAAATAATTTTAGTCATCAAGAAAGCGAAATTGCGAGAAAGGAAACGCAATTTTACAGTATGTAAAAACTAAATATTTACTAAGAAATTCTGCGTGTATGCACTATATTGACCACTTTTTTCATAAAATTCCTTGAAACCTTCACATATCCATAACATCTATAGTTACGCTTACGAGTAACTAAAAACTTGTTTTTTTTTTATTTAATGTTTTTCAAAGTTCTAATGAATTAATAAAGTGGAAATACACAAACCATTACCAAGACCCGTCACCAAAGTTCATCCAGCCCTACAGCAACTTGGTCTTGATTGAGAATCGACGCTTTCTTTAGCGACGACCAAGCTCGCTGGGGGCTCTTGGGGTGTGATTTACACAAAAACAGCGCTCGCAAAAATCATCCTGATATTATTATTACTAAAAATATAATTTGCGAAACTATTGATTTATTGTTGAACATTTTTAGTTTGGGTGTTGAAGAATGGAAAAGGTTGAGTCTATCTGACCGGCATAAAAAAATGGCTGCCAAAAAGTGTACTGCAAGCTACTATGAGTAATAACATAGAGGAGCGGAAACTAACGTGCTGATTTGATACATACTGCAGTTGTCATAAGAATAAAATTCTTCACAATCTGAGCTAAGAATAAGCGTAAAATTCGTAATGTGAGAGTTGTTTTAAATATTTTTGAAATCAATTTCCTGTTTTCATAAGACACATTGGTCCAGTACCTACACATGCAAAAATTGCTCATGTAAAATTAGCTTAATGGTCTCTACGGCAAACAAGAACAAAGGCAGCGACATGCTACCACTTGCGTTTCTCTCCTGTCACACGTTGCAGTGGTTATAATGTGATAAAGTTAAAATATGAAATATGAAATGAAAAGTGATAAAGTTAAAATATGAAATATGAAATATTGCCACGACTTTGGCGATCACAATATTTATAACGTGTGTTATCTGTCAACTCTAGTTATTTCCGGTCTAGTCGGCAGCCGTTATTTGAAATGGCACCAACATTCAAGATTTTTTTTTCGTTGTGCCGAGTTTTTTGTACACATGGAAATGCAACTGTGAAGTTCTTTGTTATTTTTATTACTAATGAAATGCAACTGTGAAGTTCTTTGTTATTTTTATTACTAATGACTATTGAAATGAAATTTTCGAGAGCGCTCTTAACATAAAAAAAAAACGCCAAAATAACGTGCGGAAATTTTACGGTTTACCGAGTGCTGCAAAGTTAGCACACGGCTTTCTAAGTTGCAAACATGGATATATCTACGAGTAGTCTACCTATACATTACTTTTGGTCGTTCGGTTGTGGTTCTACAACATATAAGCCAGAGATGCCATTGGCAAAGTAAACCATTGTTTACAGTATGGGTATTGGGTGGTAAGCGTCACCTATACCATGATGATAATGAGTTGATGATTTCTTTATAGCGCCGTTTCGTGATGTAGTCACTCCAAGGGCGCTTGTGCATGTGATGCCAAAAATTTGCTTGTCTTCAGTGCATTTCGTAACTTTTCATGGTCCTCTAGCTCTCTCACATGATGAGGCAGGCGGTTCCAGGCTAGAGAACCAGCAACTGCAAATGCACGCTCTCCAAAACCAACCATGTATAAACAAACTATAAGTCAATAATGATTTGAAATGCACCATGAATAATTATTATTTGAAATATGTATGCACTGATGCTTCTGTTAATGAAAGAATGATTGTGTGTTAGAAAATTAATGAGAGAGGCTCCAGACGTCTGCCTGCTGGATGTATTAGCGTCTGGACAGTCACTTCCCATAACTTCAGTATGGATGTTGTGTTTATACAAGGGCACGATGCACTCATTGCCATTAAACACTGCAGATGAAAGCTGCAATGATGATTAATGCAAATATATAGCTTTGTATGAGCGTCCATGTGCTGTGGGTCCTTCAGAACTTACATACCTACTGGACGGTTCCTCAAAAATTTGTCACAGACAACTATTCGTCCATAGACATATCGGTTTAGTACAATGGGATCACAAGATATTTTGTCCACTTGACTTTTCGGTCAACGACATTTCCAATATTTGGTCAACCAACAGCTGCATCACAGAAAACAACAATTTATTAAAACTACAGTAATTAAATGTTTTTTGGAGAGCAAGATTTGTGTGATGGATCTGTCTGTGGACCATATCTATTATAATCTATAATCTAAGTTGCAAGGATATATTCATTTAAAGCTCTCAGATGTATGCCCATAAACCAACAAGTGTAGTTCGCGCTTACAAATGCTGAATGTGTACTTACAAATAAAATCCAAACCTCAAATGAACATAAGCCCCACAACTTTTGCCGACCTTCCCTGAAACAGGGGTGACATTGGCAAAGTGAACCATTTTTTACAGTATGGGTGGTCAGCCTCATACCAACCTATAAGTCAAGGAATATGAATAATAAATTACATTTAAATACAAAAAAGAACAAAACCTTACAAAGAAATCTATACAAAAAAAGTCAAAAATTTCCTATGCAAAAAATGTAGCAAATGAATACACCAACATTAGAAATCAACATTGCAGATTAGCCGCCACTTCTTCCTGTCCTTGCATACTTCTTTCATTTCATCCAGAGTCATAACCTTTTTCATACAAGTCCTCCTTTTATTATGACTCTGGAATCTGGATATCCCATTCATTCGCTATTTCATGATTTCTCAAATAAGTGAATGAGCACTTCTTCAGTTTTAACTTTAAGGTGGCGATGTATTGTATGTGACAAAATGTCGTTGACTTAAAAGTCATGTGGACGACCTGTCTTGTGGCCGATATGCCTATGGACGAGCTATTTTTGATAGATTTGTCGTGACATGGTACAGGAGACATACATACAGGACGGATTTGAGGGGGGTTTTAGCATATCTTCCATCAAACAAGAGAATTGCTTGTATAATGAGAGTAATAAGTGTCAAGGAGATGAAGGAATCCATGGCTCAACCGCCACTTAACGTGAATTTCCCATAAAAAAAAACAATGATCCATGGATGAGCTATTGATTAAAAGTGCTTTAAGTAGAGCCATAGTCAGTTAGAGCCATATTTAAATATAAATCTAAATATAAGCTGCAAAGATATGCATCATTTGAGATTCATATTAAATGCATTCCCACAAGCAGACAGGCATAATTTCGCGCTTACACATGCCGCATGTGGACCTACAATATAAAAAACCCAATCTCAAATAAACATAAGCCCTGCAACTCTTGCTGACCTTCCCTGAAGCAGGGGTGTGACATTGGCAAAATCAACCATTAATTTGTATATTTTTTTTCATTTCAGATGAGAGAGACGCCATCCAGAAGAAAACGTTCACAAAATGGGTCAACAAACATCTCAAAAAGGTAAACTACACCTTTCCGATAATATTTTATTTTAATTAGAAAATAAACCTAATCGATTCTAGAATTTGTACGATTTTTTTCAGGATTATACATTGACAAATCGGTACCTTAAAGGTTAAACTGAAGAAGTGACAGATAAATTAATTTTATTCCTATTTTCTATTAGAGAAAACACTAAATAAGTGTATAAATCCTGTAGTTTAGAAGTTTCTCATGAGCACTTACTTATAATTCGTTCACTCATTATGAGAATTTAATCACAATTGAATATTTTATCCGCGATTTTTCAAATCAGTGAATCAGCACTTATTCAGTTTAACCTTGTAGATGCGATATTATGTTTTGTATATTTAAATTATATTTTGAAAATCCTTTATCAAAAGCGTCTTTCAGATATTTTCCATAACCCGTTTATCTCTTAAAGAAGTAGTATGTTTTTTAATCCAGATTTTTTTTTTCCATACAAAAAAGTACGTTTATGTATTGTCAATGAATCAGATTTTTAGATTTAGTCCTTATTTTATAGTAAAAATAAAGATCATTCTCGAAACACGGAGAATCGCTGCTTCCTAAATTTTGCCAAAACATTCTACCTAACACTCAAGTTATCACCAACAAATTATTATCCTTAGAATTAAACACAACTAAGTTACATATGTAGTGTAACTTCTCACCGCCATATCCCCGAAGGGTTTAATATGTGGAGAATGGAACCTATCAGTGGCGAAGGGTGCCATACAAGCCGGTTCCCATCAGCTTCTCTTTTAAAATGAGGCAACAAATTAGTTAAAAAATATATAGGCACAAAGTAAAAAAATACATTTAAAACCAAAGAAACAATACGTATTTTTTCCCCATTGAAACCATGCAGTCTACTTCATTATCATTTTTGCCTCATTTAAAACGGGAAACCGATGGGAATCGGCTTGTATGGCACCCTTCACCACTGAAACCTATTTACTTTTGCAGTTAAAGGGGCCGGCCTTATGCCAACCAATTCAGTTGAAGTGGGGGTTGTACCCATATCTTGTGAAGGCTGAATAAACCTTGCCTGACATCTATATTTTCTAGAGAGTCTTCACATGTTTAATTAATAACTCTCACAGACAAAGACAACACACAACTACATATACTTAACAATATTATTCTTGTGACATACGCGTGCAAAATGGTTCTCTGATTGCCACATCACATCATTTGGTACCTAGATGTCTTTTTTTTGGTCAAATGGTGGACTTGATGACGTGACCATTTGGTCATTTCCGACTGTGCTCACAGTGAGAGGTTTCGTGTTCAAATCCATTTGAGACATTTGGACACTAATCGTCCCCGCAGTGCTTGTTTGTCTTATCTCCAACAGAGATAATTTCACACAATCAACGTTTGTAATTGCACTGGACCAATGTGTCTTTTAAAATGCAAAAAACGCAACTAAGCTACACTTATAGTGTAACTCCTTGTCGCGTTATCCCGAAGGGGTCGCATATGGAGAGTGAACCTATTTATTTTTACAGGTAAGGGGCCGTCCATAAATTACGTCATTGATTTTTGCCGATTTTCGACCCCCTCCCCCCAATCAATACAATCATCCTATAGTCATTATCTAATTACCCCTCCCCCCTCTTGCTGTAATATTGGATGAGCTTAATAATTAATAATGTTATATATCTGACATAATATTATGTATATTTTGTAGAAATTGGTATTTACAAGAACGACGTCACTTTTGGTACTCGTACGTCATTTGCCGTCATCCGCAGACCAGACTCCCCCCCCTCCCCTTAATTCGAATGACGTAATATATATGGACGGCCTGACGCCAACCACTTCAGTGAAGTGGGGGTGTCTCAGCTCTCGAGAGGGCTGTTGCACATTTATTGTGTAGGCTGAGTAGGAAACCTTGCCGGCTTTTTTTAGTATGGTTTGAAATAAACACCGAATCGGAAAATCATTTCTTACACCCTCGGCGTGATTCCAACCCGAGCTCTTGGGATTGAATGCAAGCGCTCTACCAACTGAGCTATCGACCGGACAATCTAACGCAGTTGTAGATTATTCACAAACAACTCTCACATTATCGTGTTTTACGTTTTTTTCTTAGCTCAGATTGTGTAGAATGTGTTTCTCAAGACAACTTCATTGAAATGCCATCTTTGAATCAAATGGTAGATAAGCCAAACAAGCACTGGGGGGACGTAAAGTCTAATCGCCTCTGTACCGAGTGGGTGCAAGCCTCTTAATGGACTCCGCACATTAAATCACACAGACAAATTTATGACGTCAAGTGGTTGGGTTGCTAGGGAAAAAGTAATCTTTTTTTTTTTCATTGGTTGCCCATAAAAGTGTGACGTTTTCACGCCGTGAAAAAAAATCTTAAAAATCAAATTCGTGGATCTATCGCCCAACGTTAAAAGAATAAAGAACTTAATTTTGGTATGATTTTGTCTTTGCAACCTTCGTTTCACAACTGTGTACTCACTGCACTGAAGATGCCTCACACAGAAAGCGATGAAATGATGATGGCGGATTGACAAAGATTTCAGAAGCAGCCTAAAATAAGGCTATATTTCATGAGTTCATAGATTCATTGAAAATAAAACATGTTCCTTGACTTAAAGGTTGGTATGCGGCTGACCACCCATATTTTAAAAAATGGTTCACTTTGCCAATGTCACCCCTGTTTCAGGGAAGGACGGCAAGAGTTGCAGGGCTTATGTTCATTTGAGATTGGGTTTTTATATTGTAGGTCCACATGCGGCATGTGTTAGCGCGAAATTATACATGTCTGCTTGTGGGAATGCATTTAATATAAATCTTAAATGATATATATCTTTGCAGCTTAGATTAGATTAGATTAAGTATTTGAATCTACCATAGGCCTTTCCAACATCATATTTAAACCTCCTTTTTTTGTATGGAAAAGAAAAATTGTAAACTGGATTAAAAAAACAAATCTTGTTATGAATAAGGAGTATCATTCTATGTGTTTCGAAACCATTTTAAGTTTTTCAAGTCGTTTTAATGTAAACCATTTAAAGTAGGTATATTAAACATTTTTTTACCGTTTTAAGTATTATAAAAATTGAACCATTATCAAACGGTTAAAACATTTTAAGTATCAGACATAACTTTCTGTTTTTTAAACCATTTTTAGTGTTTTAAAACATTTTCAGTGGGTTAAACCATTGGAAAGTTACTTAGTTATTATTAGAAAGTTACTAGGATCTGTCCGGTCGATAGCTCAGTTGGTAGAGTGCTTGCATTCTACCCCGTGAGCTCGGGTTCGAATCCCACCGAGGAGGGTGTCAGAAATGATTTCCTATTTCGGTGTTTCTTTCAAAACCCATAATAAAAATACCGGCAAGGTTCACTCAGCCTTCACAAGAAATGAGTACCAGCCCCCTCGGGAGCTGGGAAACCCCCACTTCAACTGAAGTGGTTGGCGTAAGGCCGGCCCCCTTACCTGTAAAAATAAATAGGTTCAACTCGCCACATGCGACCCCTTCGGGGATAACGCGGCAAGAAGTTTAACACTATATGTGTAGCTTAGTTGCGTTGCCATGATCTATCTGAGCTAGAGCTCCCGGACTAGGTCAAGAGGGGGATGAGATTTTAACTGTCTGGTCATAAAAAACTACATATTTTTCATACGTGCCAGTTTGGCAACCCCCCACGTCCTTTCACTCAACGGGCATACAAGTAAATCAAATGCTGTGCTAGCTCCTCGTATTGTTTGCTAGTTGCAGGCATGCCAGTTAGAGGATACAGATGACAGTAGCTGGCACGTCCAAGGAGCTAGTATGCTAGTGTGCAAGCTACGGGCATGTGTATCCCCAGCTTAAGGCGTGTTATAAAGCTAAATCTGCCGTTTTTGTTTCTTACACTTTATGGTCTTGAAACTTCTTAATGAGTTAAATTTTAATTAAATCAAAGAACACAGTTTTTCCATATTTACCCAAAAACTATTGATATTATAAAAAAAATGTTATGTACGGGTGCTTAACATGTGAATTAAAACAAAGCAATTTTTATTTTATTGTAATGTATAGTTCTGTAATAAAAAAGAAAAAAAATATTTCCAAAATACAGCACACACAAAAAAAACGCAAAAAATGTGAAAAAAACGTGATTTTTTAAATATTTTTTTGTGGTGACAATTCATAAGTTATATATTCTGTTCAAACTTTATAATTAAGATAAAAACTTAAAAACATGCTTGATTTTTTTCATTACTGTAACTATGTATTTTGCTAAGACCATAAAGTGTAAGAAACAAAAACGGCAGATTTAGCTTTATAACACGCCTTAAAGGCGCATCCCGGGGAGAAACTTTCCTGTATCAACCGTTTAACCCTGCAACACCCATTTAAAACCATTTTATGTTTGTTTTAAAGAATTTTTAGTGTCTAAAACAGTATTAAGTGTGTATTCATTTGACCTAGTATCCACAATCACTATGGAAAACATCATCTCCCCAAGGCAATGATGAAACCTAGTTGTTTTTTTCATTATTATTAATTCTGGTTGATTTTAGTTTTATTTTTTGTACCCCTAGGGGCAACAGCATAACGGTAACATTCCATTCAGCTGACTCTATGGTGTGTAGACAATAAAGTCGTGCCATACATTTGTGACTCACTGTAATTTTATTTCTAGTTTTAAACTGTATTTTGTGTACATGGCATATTATTATTATTGGTCATCGGTACGGTTAAGAATAAGTTTGAAATTTGTTGAAGAAAAAGTTTTGCAATTATTTTTTACCGTTTTTTTTCAAATTGTTTTTCATGAAATATAGGTCCTGTCGATAGCTCAGTCGGTAGAGTGCTTGCATTCCATGCCGAGAACTCGGGTTCAGAAAGAATTTCCCGTTTCGATGTTTAGAAAACGCCAAGGTTTACTGAGCCTTCACAAGACTGGAATACTAGCCCCCTCGGGAGCTGAGAAACCGCCACTTCAACTGAATCGGTTGGTGTAACGCTGGCCCCTTTACCCGTAAAAATAAAAATATACACCTCGCCAGCGAAATCCTTCGGGGTTAACGCGGCAAGAAGTTGCACCATATGTGAAGCTAAGGTGCGTTTTTTTGCGTATCGCAGTAGCCTTTTTATTATTTTGTATGTAGTATTCAAACTGCTATTTTTAACACTCAAATTTATACTTTTCAATGTAAAAATGATACCTCGTTAAGATTAGTAAATGAAACTAAGCTGTACCTACAGGGAAACTTCTCACCACCGATTTGTTTTCACAGGTAAAGGGGTCGGCCTTAGTCAAACTACTTCACTTGATATGGAGGTTTCTTCATTTCTTGTGAAGGGTAAATAAACCTAACCGTTATTTTTTTTTTATTAGAAATAAACACTGAAATGGGAAATAATTTGTGCAACCCTTGGTGTGGATTGAACCCTAGCCCTTCGGCAAGGAGCGCAAGCATTCCACCAACTGAACCATAGAACAGACAGCAATCGATAAGCTATTTTTGTATTTTAATGATTATTCAATACAAAAATTATTATCTCTCATAAATGCAAGACTTTTTCTTAGATTTTATTTCACAAACGAGGATAAACGCAGTGGCAAAAATTTGTGCAAAATAAAAAAAAAAAAAAAAAAAAACTTTATGATGATTTCGACGAAAGCGAATAAAATGATTATAAAAAGAAGTCAAAAGACACTTTATTTCTTGACACTTATTTTTGCAAACAAATCTGCGTTATCCCGTTTATCCTTAAAATAGGGAATCGTGAAATAAATACCTCAAATATAAAGCATTTCGTTAATCTCACCTCGATTCCGTAAATTACTCTACTTTACTTTCTTCGGCTCATAAGCCTTGAAGGCTCAGGGCCTCCTGCACCACAATCCTGCAGGACTCTCTGTCTTGTGCTGCTTCCCTCCATGGTCCCCTCACTCCCAGGACTTTAGCGTCGGTTCGACGCATCCTGGGTTCGACGCATCCTGGGGGTTCGACGCCCACCGCATCCTGGGACGTCCGAGTGGTCTAACACCTGAGGGGGCACCATCCAAGACTGTTCTGATGATCCTCCCGAACAGTCTCAGTAGTAACATCTCGAATTTAGGCTTTAAGTCATATGTTAAGACGCTCAGAATCACTTTGCATTTTTGTTTGTAAATTTAAAATTCTCGAGCCCTAAACCCTCACGGCTATAATCTTTCAGTGATTTCTGAGCCTCCTTTGCTTTGTGCAAACACTTGGGAAAGTGTAGCTTCTCGGAAGAGCCTTCTGCCACTCGCATCTCACATAACTTTTGCATGCGAGTCCTGTGATCCCCGGATGGGATGGATATACAGGGCGTGGGTCAGAGGAGGGGAGACTGACCCTGAGAGAAGGTGTTGATCTTGGAGTTCTCAAACGTAAATGTGCTGTGAGATAATATGAAATATATATGGAATATACGATGGCACTCCTAGAGAATGAATTACTTTTCATGCATTTTTTTGATTTACGAAACCTGTGAGTCAACCCAATGTTTTATATGAAGGGCAAAGGCATCAATTTTTTCGTCATTAAAACTGTTTTTCTTTTTATTTTCTCCACTCGATGTTCTAAATTAACCTTGGGAGTAGGCGCGTGCTTTCCATAGAGGCAAATATACAAGGCATTTTGTAAGATTTAACTAACAGTTGGATCTTGTTTTTTATTGAAAATCTACTTAATACGTTGTTATGAGGCTTACCTACTAATCTGTAAAAACTTGGTTTACTCTTGCTACTGTCACCTAGGTTTAAAATACAGGCGGCAGAGTTGCAAGGTTTATGTTCAAGTGAGGATTGGTTTATTTTGTAAGTACAAATGCAGCATGTGTAAGTACTAATGTACACGTGTCTGCTTGTGGGCGTGCATTTAATATAATTTGAAAATTTTAATATATCTGTGCAACTCAGATTATAGAATAGCTCAAATAAGAAATTAATAAAATTCCTTGTTTTCATTTTCAAAGATATATGAGCATATTTAAAATCCATGCATGCCCACAAGCAGACACGTGTAAGTTTGCATTTACACATTCTGCATATGTAAGTATAAACAAAAAATGACCCACATCGCAAATGAACATAAACCTTGCGACTCTTACTATACTTCTCTGATACAGGGGTGGCATCGGCAAAATAAACTTATTTTAACAGTTTGGGTGGTCAGCCTCATTACAACCTCCTAGTACATACATTAAAGGTAAAATTGAATAAGAGGCATATTTAAACAATCATGTGTTTCTCAGATAAATGCCCATTTCTTCCTATTTTCTACGAAAGAAACACTGTAAAAGTGTGAAAATCCTGTAGTTTAGAAGTTTGCATGAGTTTTTCTTTATAATTAGTTCACTTACTATGAGAAGTTACACCCAATAAACTGTTTTATTCACCATTTCTCAAATCAGTGAACCATCACTTATTCAGTTACGTTTTTCATCTTATTAGCTCCGCCTTGCCTTTGCCTCTACGGAGAGTCCGCCCTGCCCACAGAACTACCCTACAATTGGTGACGGTTACATTTTATTGTGTTATTCCTCCCGCACACGCCTCCCTACTAACCCCGGCGGATTCTCTGCAACCTCCTGCCATACCACTCTACTTCACCGCCGCACAGCACTGGAAGTACATCAAGGTCTGTATATACAACTAATCTTGCCGCTTTTCCTGTATATGTCCATCATATGCATTCGTATGTGAGTGAATTTGTGTGCAGAGCAAAGTGTGATGCTTGAAAAAAAATACTTATTGTAACTTTAATTTCTTTGCCGGTCGATAGCTCAGTTGGTAGAGTGCTTGCATTCCATGCCGTGAGCCCGAGTTCGGATCTCACCAAGGGTGTCAGAAATCATTTCCCGTTTTGGTGTTTATTTAAAACCCCAACGTCAATGAAAGTGGTTGACGTCTGTAAAAATACAAATTCGCGACAAGAATTTGCACTATACGTGTAGCTTAGTTGCGTTACATTTTGCTCTTCACTCACCCACTCATAATTGAGTTGTATAGAATCAAAGCCGGCAATCTAGGATTATTTTCTATTAGAAGATAAATGGAAATAATAAGAAAATGTTTTCCATAATGTTTTTTATTATATATTTTTTATATTTTCCTAGATTGCCTTTCTTGATTCTTCAATCTTACTTTCAATATTTGTGTTTTAAATTTATTCATAAACATAAAACATTTAATATTTTTCAGGGTTTGGTGGTTTACAGAATTACACTTTTTTACAATATACAAATTTAAACAGTATATTTATTTAATTAATTATAAAACATTTACTTTCATTCTTTCAGTGTTATTCTCAAAAAGTAGATCCATAGATGATCCCATTTTGATGTAAGAAAAAAAACACTTTAATTAGAGGATGATCGTAGGATTTGCTGTATGTGAAAAACACCGTTTTAATCTAGATCGTGTTGGTAAGTCTGCGTCAAACAGCTGGAAGCGTTTTTAGCGCGCGTCAAGGCGTCATAACGTCGCGTACATTGTTTTTAACTGGCTGTGACGTTATTCTGTTATTATGTGCCTGTCTGTAGGCCTGCATTTCATATGAGCCTTAAATGTTAACATATCCTTGCAGCTCAGATTATAGATAGATAGTTTAAAAGGAAAATGTATGAGAAGATTAGTAATATTAATCAGCTTTTTCTACTATCAATTCACAAACTATTTAATGCAGATTTATGTTTCACTAAATATATTTTTAATTGAATACAGATTAGCTTATAGGCGTGCATTAAATGTGAATCTAAAATAATAAAATACGATTAGATAATCCTCGTTTCAGAGAAGTTCGGCAAACGTTTCAGGGCTTATGTTCCTTTGAGGGTTGTTTTTTTAGATAAATTAACATTTAAAATTCAATATTTTTCAGGGTTTGGTGGTTTACACAGTGAAAGTCCAAAAAAATAAATAATAATAAGTGAATTAAAACAATGTATTTATTTTATTAATTATTTAAAATTCATATTAAATGCATGCCCACAAACAGACACTTGCGAGTTCGCGCTTACAAATGCTGCATGTGTAGGTACTTATAATTCGAAAATCAAACCTCAAACGAACATAAGCCCTGCAACTTTTGCCTACCTTCCCTGAAACGGGGCTGACATTGTCAAAGTGAAACATTTGTTACAGCATAGGTTGTCAGCCTGCTATCAACCTATAAGTCAAGGGATCTCATTTTCGAAAAAATCCTAGATTTCCGTCTTTGGCGCAGTCACGCGGTGGGTGAAATACGTGACCAGCCGTATGAAATGTTGCCGACTACATAAATTATCATTAATATATTATAGGAGGAATCAATCAAGAAAAACAAAAATAAAAAAAAACAATGCATAGATTATATTCTCAAGACAATCTCTTTCATCATTTCATCAACTTTCACTCTCATTCTTTCATCACGGCTACATCATTAATATCATTCTTTCCTCACATCGCTCACTTCATCAAGCCAACTCTGTGGAACATTCAGTGTCACGACAAATCGTTCAGAGACGACTCGCCCACAGTCACATCTCTAATCTAATCTAAGTTGCAAAGATATGTAACATTGGAGATTCACATTATATGCATTTTCACAGCCAGATATTTTTTTTTTTTTTACAGTATGCTCAAACCCTCCTCGTACCCGTCCTGTATGTATGTGTCAGAAGGACCCACAGCACATGGACGCTCATGCAAAGCTATATATTTTCTCAAATGGCGAAAGGCCTTCCCATGAAGTGAAAGCAACGGCACGACAAAACAAGAACCTCTAGGTCAGAGGCGTGCCCATGACTCTAAAAGTAAATGGTTCGATGTTACTGAAGCTAAT
This sequence comes from Agapetus fuscipes, assembly GCA_951799405.1. Taxonomy (NCBI): domain Eukaryota; kingdom Metazoa; phylum Arthropoda; class Insecta; order Trichoptera; family Glossosomatidae; genus Agapetus; species Agapetus fuscipes. Next base: position 1,887,072 of record OX637352.1, on the reverse strand, counting down.
AGCATACCTCGGGTGGCACTCCTTGTGGGAGACATGTACAAGTTTGCGCTTGTACATGCCACATGTGGACCTGCAACATAAAAACCCAAACCACAAATAAACAAACACCCCGCAACTCTTGCTGACCTTGGCAAAGTGAATCATTTTCTACAGCATGGGTGGTCAGCCACATTCCAACCTTTAAGTCAAAGAACATACACAACAAATTACATTTTTAAAGTTATTAAGTTATAACATGTATGGACATCAACAACTATACAGAAAACAAATTCTTATTTAAAAAAAACCTAGCCGCCAACATTACAGAACAACCGCCATTTCTTTCTGTCGTTACATACTTTTTTCATTTCCTCCAGAGTCATAACCTTCGTTATACAGGCTCTGCTTTATTATGACTCTCGATATTCCATGACCGAAAAGTCATTTGAACGATATGTATATAGACGAGATAGAGTGGCCTGGAACAATTTGCCCATCGGTGTTCGCGCGAACCAGCCTACCACCACCTTCAGAAAGGAACTGAAGACACTCCAGAAGCCATGGCGCCCTTGAGATGGTCCTGGACCATTAAATGGCGCCACAGGAAAGAAATCATCCATCATCATCATCATCATCATCATCATCATCATATGTGTCCGAGTTGTCTGTGAAGAAAAGTCGTGTACCGATTCGTCAATGACCGATGTGTCTGTCACCGATGTGTCTATGACCGGGTTGTCGTGGAAGTGGATTATTTGAGACACCAGCCTTGTGCGAGGGCTGTAGGTGTTGCGGAATATCCTCCTAATTGCACGCAAAGCAGACAGTGGGCGGCGGTCCCACGCGAGGACTCGACGCTGGATGTCTAAATAAATCTGTCAAAAGACAAACGGCGACTAGTGAAATCAATGCATTAATCATGTGTCCTAGAAACACTCACTACGCTCGATTCAGTGATATCAAACCAGTCAAATGAAGAAATAAAAATATTCATGGCACTGAATTTACTTTTCAGGTGTTCGCTAAAAAATGATATCCAGTTGATAGTATTTGGTTCTGATGAAATTCAATGGAAGGAGTCCAATTTCAGTTGATAAAATGCCAGTGAATAAAATTACAGCTCAAATTCTGTACTATTTGTTGATACATTATGAAGTCGATAGAATTTCAGTGGAAATTCAGGAAATACCGGTGGATTTCAGTTGATAAAATTAAGGCTGAAATTCTGTAGAATGCGTAAGGTTTCAGTAGATACATTTGCAGTTGAAAGAATTACAGTTGAAATTTAGTAGAGTTTGTTAAGTTTCAGTTAATACATTTGCAGTTTATAGAATTACACCTGAAATTCAATGAAAAAAGTTAAATTACTGTTGATATAATAATAATAATAATAATAATCTAAGTTGCAAGGGTATATTCATTTAAAGCTCTCAGATGCATGCCCACAAACCAACACGTGTAGTTCGCGCTTACAAATGCTGAATGCGTACTTACAAATAAAATCCAAACCTCAAATGAACATAAGCCCCACAACTTTTGCCGACCTTCCCTGAAACAGGGAAATATAATCAGAGTTGATATTCAGAGGAATCAGTTAAATTTCAGTTGATAAAAATACCGCTACATTTCAGTTGATATATTTACAGGTGATGTTCATTTAAAAATATGACAGTTGAAATTCAATGGAAAAATACAAATATCAGTTGATACAATTCCAGTTGATAGAATCACATGTGAAATGCCGAAGAAACAGTCGAATTTCAGTTAATGCATTGGCAGTTGACATCTGAAATTTAATTAAAGCTGTTAAATTGCAACCATTCTGCTCTTGAAGATGCCTCATTAGGCGAAAATATTCTCGAGCAAAAAAAAAGAATAAAGTGAATTAAAACAATGTTTTACCATTTATATTTTTAAATATTTATGTTAAATTGCAGTTGATAAATTCGCAGTTGATAAATTCGCAGTTAATAAAATTACACCTGATATACAGAGAAAGCAGTTCAATTTCTGTTGATACCCTTGTTTTTCAGTTGATAGGGTGACTGGGCAACATACCCTAAGGGCCTGTTGCACCAACCTCCAATCAATATTTGATTGACACATCTAATTTGATATCTTAATTCTGGTAAGGACCTCGGTTAAATATTTCTCGGAAGTGGGTAATTTTATGATGCAATTTGAACAGGAAAGATGATGTACATTAGCTACGTATATGCCACCAAACTCTTGATTTGTTGGGAGAAATCACATTCATTTTGATGTTTGTCTTATTGGAGTTTGGTGCAACTGTTCCTTAGACTGTGGTTGATTTTCCATTTCTAATCTAATCTAATCTAATCTAAGCTGCAAAGATATATATCATTTAAGATTTATATTAAATGCATTCCCACAAGCAGACATGTATAATTTCGCGCTAACACATGCCGCATGTGGACCTACAATATAAAAACCCAATCTCAAATGAACACAAGCCTTGCAACTCTTGCCGTCCTTCCCTGAAACAGGGGTGACATTGGCAAAGTGAACCATTTTTTTACAGTATGGGTGGTCAGCCACATAACAACCTATAAGTCAAGGAACATACATGACTAAAATTCAGTGAAATCGTAACTTTCAAGTTACTAAATTCACATTCTAGTTAAAACGATTGCACATACAGCAGTTGTGTTTTATAGGAAGTTTTATCTCAAATTATAGATAAATATCACAAGACCTATTTATGAATTACTGCACATGCAAATTACAATAATCTAGCTTAGTTAATATTATAATTGTCTCCAGTCTCTCAGTGGGCATGCAAATGCGAAGAAAGTGTGCTTCTAAGAAAACTGGCTCATGCAATTTATTACATTATAAACGCAGGCTGCAAATTTCACGTCTACCTAGTCGTGGGCTCACCAACCAGCCAGTATAAATGATTATTGTGATGAATTTCTCTTGCTGAATTTGAATATGGGTAGACTCAATTAAAACTGCAGAATCTGTAATCTAAGTTGCAAAGATATATTACATTTAAGATAAGCAGACACGTATAATTTTGCGTTTCTTATTGTATCTCTAGCCGACTTTCCTGAAACAGGTGACATTGGCAAAGTGAACGATTTTTTACAGAATGGGTGGTCAGACACATACCAACCTCTAAGTCAAAGAATAATCTTCATCTATAATCTATTATCTAGAACCTATGTAGCAAAGATATATTTACATTCAAAACTCATATTAAATGTTAAAGGTGTTGTTTATTGAATAACCAACTAAAAAACATGAATTTTCACGGTGTTAATACACAAACCATAAAAAGTATCATATTAAATGCATGCCCACAATCAGGCACGTATAAGTTCGCGCTTCTAAATGCTGTATGTGTAATTACAAATCAAAATCAAACCGCAAATGAGAATAAACCGTGCAACATTTGCTGACCTTCCCCTAAACAGAGACGACATTGGCGAAGTGAACATGTTTTACAGTATGATTGGTCAGCCTCATATCAACCTCAAAGTCAAGGAATGATCTTCATAATCCTCGTAAAGCAAAACTAATAGTTAAACGCATCAATGACAATAATTTCTCAAGTGTTTTAGACCTTTAGTTCTTTCAGAAACCTCCTGACTCACTTGATCGCATAAACAGATGGTCGTTAACCACGTTGGCAAACACCACCCCCCTGGTATTTAGCGACCAGACCCGGCTTGTATGCCCACGCGCCTCATGACGTCACGCTGCCCACGGCGCTGACGTCATCGTGCCGCCTCCGATCACCTGGTTGACATAAGCAACACCCTACAGCGTGGGTCCACCGTCTATAAGCCAAGTTCCAAGTAAATCATATTAAATGCGTGTGAACTTACAAATTAAAATCCAAACCCCAAATGAACCCTGCAACTTTGCCGATCTTCCCTGAAAAAGGGGTGATATTGGCTTAGTGAACCATTTTTACAGTATTATTGGTCATCCTCATACCAGCCTTTAAGTAAAGGAAAGGATCTTTGTTCCTGTATGTAAATGTATCAGCTGTTGATTCGCCGCCATGTTTTATTCCGTCGTATCTTCAAAAATATACGGTAAGACCCATCGATAGTCATCGAAACATACACCTCTCTCAAAAAAATATTTCTGTAGGAAAAGATTTTTTGATTAAAAAAAAGGATTTCATTTTATTATTAAAACTATCTGTGCCCTGCCACCCCTTGTAGTTGCTCGTCTGTTGACTGTTCTTGTATGATGCCACCATCCTTTTGGGGTATATCTGTTTAAGTGTCTCTATTGTGTTTTGTTTTTGCACACTTTTTTTAGTCCAAAAAATCCCAGTCATAAAGTGAATATGGTTTAAGCATATTTTGCTCCTTTAAATCCTTTGTGGCTCCAGTTTTTTTTATTCAGAAACCTTACTCCTTACTTAATATGACTCTGGAGGAAATGAAAGAAGTATGTAAGGACAAAAAGAAATGGCGGTTGATCTGTAATGTGGGCGGCTAGGGTTTATTAAATTGGAATTTGTTTTCTGTTTGTTGTCCATAGATATTATTATTTAGTGATATATAAAATGTAATTTGTCGTGTATGTTCCTTGACTTATAGGTTGGTATGCGGCTGACCACCCATGCTGTAAAAATGGTTCACTTTGCCCATGTCACCCCTGTCTCAGGGAAGGACGGCAAGAGTTGCAGGGTGTATGTCCATTTGAGATTTGATTTTTATGTTGTAGGTTCACATGAGGCATGTGCAAGCTCGAACTTGTATGTGTCTGGTTGTGAAAATTCATGTAACGTGAATCTCCTATGTAACATATCTTTGCAACTTAGATTAGATTAGATTAGATCCGTTCGATTTTACATATTAGATAAAATAAAATGACTTGAAATGGCTGAACACTGTATAGCACAGCTGTCTCATTGATTTGTTCCTACGATGGCGTAATTGATTTTTTCATGTCTAACGTGATTTATTGATGGATATATATATATTTACTCAATCTCTCACAGCTTATAATGTTACGTACTAATATTGATGGTTTATCATTTACTGGTATCCGGCCGTATGAAAGAGATCTTAAGAAATAATCTATTAACATTTGTTTAATGGAGTATCTGTGTTGATTTAATTTGGAAATGGTTGAAATCAGTTTGTAGTTATTTCGAAAAGACTTTCAAGAAACAAATTAAATAAGTAGATACGTCTAATTATTTGTTTCAATTGTACCTGATTGTAACGCTTTTGTGGGACGATCGAGAGAAGGAAGCAGTGACAGTAAATTCATGGACGATTTCTGACTTCTGGAAGTCTATTTGTTGTATTTTTTCAATCAAGATTCTTTTATGTGTATGTTGGCATGAGGCTGACCACCCATAGTGTAAAAAAAAGGTTTACTTTGCCGATGTCGGCAAGAGTTGTAGGGCTTATGTTCATTTGAGATTTGGGTTTTTATGTTGCAAGTTTACATGCGGCATGTTTGAGCGAGAACTTATCCGTGTCTGCTTTTTGGAATGCATTCAATATGAATCTTAAATGTAGTATACCTTGGCAACTTAGATTATATAATATTTGTGACGACGAAGTCAAAAGTTTATGGCAAAACTGGTTTGTGTATGTTTTTCCATGTAAAATTGCCAATGTTGATGTAACCAACTCAACCCCCAATTTTTCAATCGGGGTGTTTTGGATCGGTCCGTAATCCTGTGGTAACACTTCGGACTCGTAAATGGAAGGTTGTGGGATCGAATCCCGGCGGAGCACAATAAAACATTTATATTTACAAATATGCTCTTCTCTGAGTTGTGAAATTCATAAGAACCTTTACCAAAGGTCCATCCAACCTTACAGCAACTGGGTCTTGCTTGGGAATTGGTGCTTTGTAGCGACGACCAAGCTCGCAAAAAGGTCGGTCGATAGCTCAGTTGGTAGAGTGCTTGCATTTCATACCGACAGCTCGGTTTCGAATCCCACCGAGGGTGTCAGAAATGATTTCCCATTTCGGTGTTTATTGAAAAACCCAAATAAATACCGGCAAGGCTAACTCAGCATTCACAAGAAATGAGTATGTACCAGTCCCCTCGGGAGCCGGCAAACCCCCACTTCACCTTAATTGGTTCGCGTTAGGCCGGTCACCTATAATCTATAATCTAAGCCGCAAAGATATTATGTAAACATTTAAGGCTCATATTAAATGCATGCCCATAGACAGGGCACATGTAAGTTCGAGCCTACACATTCTGCATGTGTGCATACAAATGAACAAAACCTCACATTGTCATAAACCTTCTTCGGAAATAACGAGGCAAGAAGTTGCACTATATGTGTGGCTTAGTTGCGTGCACATTACTGCATGTATCAGAGCATCTTGCGGACTCGTAATTGGTCCATTTCATTGATCGTGATGCTCACAAAAAAGGTGCGTACGCTCACCTTGGGCCTGATACAGGCGCTTATACTCGTGGTAATATCAGTATACCATGTTACATGCGACAGTCGTAGAAATAAACACCTACAGAGATAAATGACAAGTGTAAATACCGTAGTCTGGCTAGCGCTTCGGACTCGTAAACGGAAGGATGTGGGTTCGAATCCCGGCGGACCACAAAAATATGCTGTTTATGTTTTCAAATATGCTCTTCCTTGGTAGAAAAATTCATATACCTTTACCAAAGGTCCATCCAGCCTTGCAGAAACTGGGTCTTGCTTGAGAATTGGAGCTTCTACAGTGACGAACAAGCTCGCAAAGGACTCTTCAGGTGTGATACACACAAAAACAGCGCTCACTAAATAAATCATCCTATCATTATTATTATGATTACCTGCGTTTTTGAGATCACTATGCTGGGAACCATTGATTTTGATAAACAGTCTGTTGACTAATGCACTGATTCACATTTAATGTATGCGCACAATGATTCGTAGATACATATTCATGAAAAACACATTTTTTTTTAAGTATCACGTATATCTGGATGACCATTCTAACTCGTATCCAAGTTTTATGGACGATCACACGACATTTCGTCTATACGACATTTCGGCCAACGACAACTGTGTCACAGATAACTAGGCCACATACACATCGGTCTCGTACATTCCGGTCACACGACATTTCGGTCCCATACATAATATGGCCCACAAACAGTTCCATCATAGAAAACTACAGTAACTGCAATGGTTATTTGGAGAGCACTCTTCTGCGTTTGAGATGTCTGTGAACCTATTTTGTATGCCACCAATATGCTGACGAACTGTCGTGTGACCGATTTGTTCACGCACAGTGATGATGATGATGATGGACGATTTATTTCCGGTGGCGCTTACTGTTGAAATGGACTTTCTAAGAAGTATGATTGGGAAAAAACGGAGTGACAGGGTGAGGAATGATTTTGTATGAGAAGAATGTGGTGCAAGAGAAAGTGTGAAAGTGAAGATTAAAAGAAGTTTGTTAAGATGGTTTGGGCATATGGAGAGAATGAATGAGGAAAGACTGACGAAGAAAGTATATGTTGGTAGAATAGATGGATGTCGTGGATGAGGAAGACCGAGAAAGGTATGGATGGACCAAATATCCGAAATTGCGAATGAATGGAATATCCAGAGTCATAATAAAAGAAGAGCTTGTATGAAGAAGGTTATGACTCTGGAGGAAATGAAAGAAGTATGCAAGGATAGAAAGAAATGGCGGTTGATCTGTGATGTTGGCGGCTAGGGTTTGTTAAAGTGAAATTGGTTTTATGATTTAGTTTTTTTTTATGTCCATGTATATAGTGTTATTTATTGATTTAAAAAATGTAATTTGTCATGTATGTTCCTTGACTTATAGGTTGTTATGCGGCTGACCACCCATACTATAAAAAATTGGTTCACTTTGCCAATGTCACCCCTGTTTCAGGGAAGGACGGCAAGAGTTGCAAGGCTTATGTTCATTTGAGATTGGGTTTTTATATTGTAGGTCCACATGTGGCATGTGTTAGCGCGAAATTATACATATCTGCTTGTGGGAATGCATTTAATATAAATCTTAAATGATATATATCTTTGCAGCTTAGATTAGATTAGATTAGGCGCCGTTTAATGATCACAGACCATCTCAAGGGCGCCGTGGCTCTTCGAAAACAGCATTTTCTTAAGTCCTCTTCTGAAGGTGATGGTGGGCTGGTCAGAGCGAAAGTCGACAGGCAGCTTGTTTCTAGGCAACTGGTCCAGCTACCCCAAAGCTCCTGTCCGCAAAATTGGATGTGTTTGCTCTTATTGGTTCTATGATCCTGTTGACAGCAGTAGAGGCAGAGCGCAGTGGTCGCCTTGTAGTGACGTCAGCAGGACATAGTTCAGCGAGACATGGGGGTGCCGCACCCTTTAAGGCCTTGTGGACTGTGAGACATAGCTTGAACAATTGCACGGGCTATCTTTGACTAATTTGTTATGACACGGGCCACCCCTAGTTGAACGACAACAACGTTACAGTCGGTTTAAGCCTTGTTGGTCCATATGCTTGTTGTGTGGTGTTGTTGGACATGTATGTTTGACGCGTATGTTTTGTGTGTACCCGTGACGGTGACGCCTTCTCCTCTGGTTGTGGCCACAGACCTACACGCGTCTGCACGTGTGCGAGCTCACCAACAACGTGCCCTGCTGTCCACCATACGTAAGTCCGCAAGACACGTGGATCTTGCGTAGATTTCTGTGTTGTATCGATGTTGTAGATTTTGTTATCGATGTTTTTAATATAAGTATCGATGCTGCAGATTTTAGTATCAATGTTCTTGATATAAGTATCGATGCTGTCACTGTGAGTATCAATGATGCTATTTTTTTCAATCGATTATGTCAGTATTGGTATCGATTTGGTAGATGTTGTTATCGATGCTTTTAATGTTGATATCAATGATGTTATTTTTTATTATGATCTCAGTAGTGGTATTGATTTAGATGTTATAGATGTTTTAAATATTAGTATCGATGCTGTTACTGTTGGCATTAATGTTGTTATGATGTTAATCGATAATTTTAGTATTGCTATCGATGTTGTAGAATATGTATGTGACATTGTAGTGACTGTTGTTTTTTTTTTTCATTTCATTCGTTAATTTATTTTACGTTTTTACGCTTAATTATTAATTACTTGCAATATTCAATTAATTATCTAGTAAATTTTAATTTGCCGTCAAATAGAATGGTACGTTATTACTTTTATATTTAAAAAAAATGCAGAAACACTCGGATAAATGAGAGTTTTTTTTTTTATAAATTCAATAGGAAAAACAAAGTGTTAAGTTACCTTTTTTATTTGCTCAAATGTTGTCGCCTTCAGGCATCTTCAGGAGCATAATTGTTACAAATATTTTTATTGTTTTTTTCCTTATTCCTATTGAATTTATAAGAACACAATGGACTTTCACTTTTCTAACAGAATTACCCTTAGTCTACCACTTAAGAAAAATATACTCATACCTACCTACTCCGGTTCTTTTATATGTAGTTGCTGTTTTACGCTGAATTTTTATAGATTTATTTTATGTTGTAATCACACTTGTAACTTTTGTTTACTAGTATATTATTTTTATTTCTGTATTCTAGCAGATGCACTATTTCTTTATTATATTTTTTTTTTATCAAACTGATTACCCGAAGCAATATCCTACAAAATAAATAATCACACATATCTTATTTTGGCACGTCTATATTGTAGTTTTGAAATTTATATATAAGCTGAAAACTCAATGCTTATACTTGAAAAATATTATTCTGTTACCTACAGTCCTTTTGTCATTGTTCACGTTTTATTTATTTTATTTTGTACATGTCGACCTATTTACAGTAAACAGTCGTATTCGCAAAAAAAAATCTCAGTTGAAATAGGGACAGATCTTAAAATATGATCATAAGCCCTGTAATTCCAGTCACTGGTATGGGCAAGGTGATGAAGCATCGGCACTCAAACTTGCGTTATTGAGACAATCGCAAGTTCGAGCCCCGCCTGCGTCGTGTCATATCGACAGTAACTTTGACCCTTGTTTAACAGATCCTCCTCCCAGTGTTTGCTTGGCTTGTATACTATTTGACTCGAAGATGACCTTTCATTGTAATTGCCTTAAGAATAGCATTCTACACAATCTGAGCTATGGAAAAAAACGTAAAACACGATAATGTGAAAGTTGTTTTAAATATTTTGAAAATTAATTTTCAGTTTTCATAAGACATATTGGTCCAGTACACATACAAACATTGCTCACGTGAAATTACCTGTGGACATAAGACAAACAAGCACTAAGGGGACGAGATGTCATTGGGTATTTGCTAATTTATGATTCCTTAAAATAATGAATTAATAATTGTAAATGTTAATACCTGTTTCTGGTCAGGAAAAATAGGTTGGGGAATTGCATTCCTCTTCACAACCGGTCTGTAGTCCAGTAGCGACACTTCAGACTCGTAAATGGAAGATTATGGGTTCGAATCCCAGTGAAACCTTTACCAAAGACCGGTCACTAAAGGTCCATCCAGCCTTACAGCAGCTGAGTTTTGCTTCTTCTTCTTCTTCTGTTTCAATCCTGGGATTGGTTTGCAGCAATATCTTGTACTCTTGATCTCCATTCCTCCCTGTCTTGTGCGGCTCTTTTAAGCTCTGCATATGTTGAGCAGCGCACGTCCACCAGCAGGTCCTCCAGGTACTCTTGGCGTGGGCGTCCCCTAGAGTTGGTTCCCTCGGTCATCCCCTCCATTATGGCATGCAAGAGACCTTCTTGCCGTATTACATGGCCGATCCATATTGCACGCCTTTCGGACAAAGTCCTGAGCAGGTGCCTTCCTCCTTGGATTCTTTGGAGAACCTCCTCATTTGTGGTGTGGTCTCTCCAGGAAATTCCTAGAAGCCTTCTATACGACCACATCTCGAAAGCCTCTAGTCTTCGTTTATCCCTTTTGGATAGGCACCATGTCTCGCAGCCGTACATCAAAATACTCCATACATATGTTTTGATGAGGAGTAGTCTCAGTTTCAGGTCTATGTTGTTTGATTCTATTATTTTTGCTTTTTATTAAATGCAAGTCTAGCCTGGTGTATACGGCTGTCGATGTCGCTCTTTGACCGTCCGTCCCACGTTATTTTACTGCCAAGGTAGACAAACTCCCTTGTGTTCCCCAATGGCACTCCTGACATAACTACTCCCATCCGATGCTGCACTCGGCCCACAGTTAGCAATTTTGTTTTGTCTTTATTTATCTTCATATTGTAGTTATTTTGGAGAATGCTTTCCATAGTTGTTAAGGCCTCCTGCAGTTCTTCTTCATTTTCAGCAACCATAGCAATATCGTCAGCAAACCTTATCATATCCACCTTTTCACCGTGTATCCTTACACCTTTTTTGTGGCTCATTCTTTCTCGCAAGTCATCGATCGCACTTTGTATATAAGCGTTAAAGAGAAGAGGTGACAGAGCGCATCCCTGTCTTACCCCTTGTCTTATATTAGCTTCCTTTGTGTCATCGTCACATCTGATTATGGCGGTCTCATTCTTGTATAGCACCTGGATTATACGTCTATCTCTGTATTTTATATCAATTTTCTTCAAAGTCTCGAAGAGTTTTCTCCATTCTACTTTGTCAAAGGCTTTCTCCAGGTCTATAAATGCGATGAACGTGTTTTGGTTTCTTTTTATTCTCTTTTCTAGTAGCATTCGTAAAGACAGTATTGCTTCTCTGGTTCCTACACCTCTTCTGAAGCCACATTGGTCTCTGGAAAGAATGCTCTCTACTTTTGGTTCAATTCTCTTCAGAATGATATTAGTCAATATTTTTGAGGCATGGGATATTAGGCTGAGAGTTCTGTGCTGTTCACACTTTGTCGTACCTGCCTTCTTTGGTAATGTGACAATTAGGCATTTCTCGAAGTCCGCTGGTATCTCTCCAGTTTTATATATTGTCTGTATCATTCTGAACAGGGCATCTGTGGTTCCTTTTCCTGCTGATTTAATTAGTTCGGCTGGGACGTCATCGATTCCGGGTGCTTTACCGTTTTTGAGTTTTTTTAGTGCGAGGTCAAACTCTTCTCTAATGATTGGATCTCCCAGATCGTCCTCGTCTACCTCATTTTCTCGTTCTATCAATGTTTCGCTGTCAATATTAACCTTGCCATTGTACAACATTTCGAGATATCCTTTCCATCTCTCTCCTATTTGGTCATTTTCGAAAAGAATTTTGCCGTCTTCTCCTTCTATTGCATAGCCCTTTCCAATTCTCATCCCAAAGAAATCTTTCACCGCAGCGTGAGCTTTTTCTACATTTCCTCTCTTGAGGTCGTCATTTATCTTTTTGCAGTTATTCTGGTAGTATGTTTCTTTTGCAATTCTTGACTCTCTGTTTATTTTATTTCTTAGCACTTTGTATTTCTGAGTTTTGCTAGAGTCTCTGAAATCTAGGGAGTCTCCCGCACAGGATTTCTGAAAAAAAAAACAATTAAAAAAACTGCTGAAGTTTCCTGAAACTGGGGTTGTATTGGACAAGTGAGACATTTTTTACAGTTGTGTAAATCTTTTAAATAAAAAATTATATTTTTCTGATACGATGCTTTACGTGGGATGGATTGATATATGAGAGCTTTTGTAAAAATAACTATACATTTACTGAGTCGGTGTATCTAATTTATTTTGTAATGTTTTCCAGGCGAGCCGCCACGTGAACGACCTGTTCGAGGACCTCCGAGATGGCCTCAACCTCATCTCCCTGCTGGAGGTGCTGTCAGGAGAACATCTTGTAAGTATTCATCGTCATCCTCATTTTACTTGTTACTGTAACTGTAACTCAGTCGCCATTCCGCTAGGGATCGCAAGAGCCTCTGCAGAGCTGCCTACATTTTTTCCTATCCTTGCATACCTCTTTAAATTCATTCATATCCATCACCCTTTTCAAACGTGTCCTTATCTTACATTCGCTTTGTACGAGTATACTTCATTTTTTCATAATTTTAACAAAACCGAAACAATCATTCTTTTCCTCTTTATCCCTTTCACATTTCCACATTTGTATACTACAGATATAATGTAACTTCTTGCCTGCCTTATACCCGAAGAGGTTGCATGTGGCGATTCGGGAAATATTGTTTTTTTTAGGGTAAGGGGGCCGGCCTCACGCCAACTATTTCAGTTGAAGTTGCGGTTTCCCAGCTTCCGGACGTTGTCCTGAAATTGTTGTAAGAAACAGATAAAAATCAGTCATTCTCGAGTGATGCAGTTACCAAGGACCGTCATTTCATTTTTATTTTCCCCTTCTCATTCTTCTTTTGCCGTGTCAGGTCCCCTCAACATCGACAATCACTTGCGAGAATATCTAACTGTCTTTCGCAGATCTTAAAAGGTGAAATTTCTAACACTGTGATTCACACACAGCAAACCCATGGCTCAACCGTCACTTAACGTAAATTTTCCATGTAAAAATACGATGATCCATAATTGAGTGATGGATCAATTGTGTAGTGCAACGCAACTAAGCTACACATTAGTGTAACTTATTGTCTGCGTTATTCCCGAAAGGGTCGCATGTGGCGATTCGATACCTATTTTTTTTACAGGTAAGAGGGCCGACCTCACACCAATCACTTTCAGTTGAAGCGGAGGTTTCCCAGCTCCCGGACGGGCTGGTTCTCATTGCTTGTGAAAGCTGAGTAAACCTTGCCAGTATTTATTTTGAGTTTTAAATAAACACCGAAACGGGAAATCATTTTTGACACCCTCAATGGGGATCGAACTGTTGCAAGCATTCTACCAACTGAGATGAAAGACTAAAATCCATGTGAAAATATAAAAAAATAAAAAGGAAAGATTTTAATAATATGTAGGTTTAAGTAGTTATTATTCCATTTTTTATGCATTTTTAAAATCCCAATGTAAAACACGTAATCTCTGATTCATTTTCAAATAAAATAATTTTATTTTCAAAAACATTAATTTATGGCTTAATCTGTTCATAAAGTAAACTTAATACATAATCCTAAGTAAATCATACATGCATACCTCACAAGCTGGTAAAATGCGTCAGATGGAATTGTTTATTTGATTTTTATGCCACACTATAATTTATTATCATTTGTGATACATTTTACACGTGTATCGATATTAAACAGTGGTTCAGAACCTTTGAGTCTTATTATATTTTCAGTAATTTGACAAAAAATAAACTCCCCTGTAGAGTGCATTGGTGTTGGTTTAGCCTGTTGCACCAACCTCCAATCATTTTTTTATAGACACATCAAATTTGATTGCTTAATTCTGGTAAGGACCTCGGTTAAACATTTCTGGAAAGTTGGTAATAATATGATGGAATTTGAACAGGAAAGATGATGTACATCAGCTTAACACGTATATGCAACCAAATTTTTTATTTGATGGGAGAAATCACACTTAATTCTGATTTTTGTCTGATTGGAGTTTGTTGCAACCGGCGCGGCCCTTAGAAAAACTTCACAAATCTTACAATTCGCTCTCACAAAATAGGGCGCAAGGATATTAGAGACAATAATATAAGGATGATTTATTTGGTGAGTGCTGCTTTTTGTGAATCGCACCTCAAGAACCCTCTGCGAGCTTGATCGTCGCTGTAGAAAGCGCCAATTCTCAAGCAAGACCCAGTTGCTGTAAGGCTGAATGGTCACATGGTGACTTGTCTTTGGTAAAGGCAGATTAATTTTTAAACCCAGCGAAGAGCGTACTTGTAAAATAAGATATTTTTTTGATCTCTAATTAGACCAATAACGCTTTTTAGCATTTAAATATTTTCAAATTACGATATAAAAAGTATGTTTTTTTTTCTAGAAAGTGTTATATTCATTTTATCGTATTTTTTATGTGTGATGACTACATGCCACTGGTTCACAATCACTCTTAAAAAAGCTACAAAGTTATCGCGTGCCTTAGTCGAGCTTCTCTGTTCACCGATCACGCCATGCAAAAAGCAGAGTCCTGAACATTTACACAAACTACCTTCCACCGCGTTATTCAAAAATGTAAGTAAAAAACGACAGCATCTCTATTGAGTGGGTTAGTTTTCACTCATTTTTTTTTTTCGATTTACGCGTTCGAGGGGAGTTTTCCTACACCATGTTTTATACTCGCGGTACTGAAGCTTGGCGTGCTTCGAAAAGGCCCTTCTACAAAACTTGAAATACTTCTCATTCCATGTAAAGTTCACAGCAAGTTTGTCGCCGATCTATTTTAAGTTGGAGAGATAAGGAGGTGAATAGATAAAGGAGAGATTGCACTTTAATTGATTACCATAATGTTAAACTTTCTTTTCGAATTGTTTTAAAAGTTTGTTGCTATCTATATATCTGACATTTTGAGTGAAAATTAGAATCGGGGTATGCTCAAACCCTCCTCGTACCCGTCCTGTATGTATGTGTCAGAAGGACCCACAGCACATGGACGCTCATGCAAAGCTATATATTTTCTCAAGTGGCGAAAGGCCTTCCCGTGAAGTGAAAGCAACGGCACGACAAAACAAGAACCTCTAGGTCAGAGGCGTGTCCATGACTCTTAAAGTAAATGGTTCGATGTTACTGAAGCTAATAGCATACCTCGGGTGGCACTCCTTGTGGGATTGTTGCTAGATCACGAGTAGCGTGGAAAGGGGTATACTAGTCTAATCTAAGTTGCAAAATATATGTTACATTAAACATTCACATTTTATGCACTTTCACAAACAGACATGCACAAGTTCGCGCCTAAACATTCCGCATGTGGTCCTACAATATAAAAAACCGAATCTCACATGGACATACACCCTGCAACTCTTGCCGACCTTTCCTAAAACAGGCGTGAAATTGGCAAAGTGAACCATTTTCTACTGCATTGGTGGTCAGCCGCACACCAACCTATAAGTCAACGAACATGCACAACAAATTACATTTTTAAAATCAACAAATGATAATATGTATGGACATCAAAAACTAAGAGAAAACAAATTCTAATTTAAAAAACCCTAGCCGCCAACATCATAGATTAACCGCCATTTCTTTCTGTCCTTACACACTTTTTTCATTTCCTCCAGAGTAAAAAAATGCATAGAAATTATGACATTCATTTAAATTCCAGCTTTTTACTTTATTTTTAAAGCCTTTTATTATATGAACTCTTTATGAACTCGTTGGCTTAAATGTTTGTATGAATTCCTTAACTTATAGGTTAATATGAATTCCTTAACTTATAGGTTAATATGAATTCCTTAACTTATAGGTTAATATGAATTCCTTAACTTATAGGTTAATATGAATTCCTTAACTTATAGGTTAATATGAATTCCTTAACTTATAGGTTAATATGAATTCCTTAACTTATAGGTTAATATGAATTCCTTAACTTATAGGTTAATATGAATTCCTTAACTTATAGGTTAATATGAATTCCTTAACTTATAGGTTAATATGAATTCCTTAACTTATAGGTTAATATGAATTCCTTAACTTATAGGTTAATATGAATTCCTTAACTTATAGGTTAATATGAATTCCTTGACTTATAGGTTAATATGAATTCCTTAACTTATAGGTTAATATGAATTCCTTGATTTTAATGTTGGAATGCTGCCGACCACCCATACTGTAAAAAAATATTCACTTTTCCAATGACACCCTTGTTTCAGAAAAGGTCGGCAAGAGTTGCAGAGCCTGTGTTTTAATTAAGATTGGGTTTTTACGTTGCAAGTCCACACGCGGCATGTGCAAGCGCGAGCTTATACTTGTCTGCTCGTCAGAATGCATATAATGTGAATCCCCAATGATACATATCTAATATTAGATTATAAGCCCGCAGATGGCTCTTGAGGTGTGATTCACACAAAAACAGCGCTCACCAAATAAATCACACTAACATTATTATCCTGAACTTTCTGATTTCCGTTCACATTTTTTTCCCATTGTTCTTTTTCATTCCTGCAAACACCTGACTTCTCTATTCACATTATCCTCTGGGGTGAAAACTTACTTTTACTTTTTACTTTCTTCGGCTCATAAGCCTTGAAGGCCCAGGGCCTCCCGCACCACAATCCTCCAGGACTCTCTGTCTTGTGCTGCTTCCCTCCATGGTCCCCTCACTCCCAGAACTTCGGCGTCGGCTTCAACGTTGTCTTCCCCCGCATCCTGGGACGTCCGAGTGGTCTAACACCTGAGGGGGCACCATCCAAGACTGTTCTGATGATCCTGGAGTCCTCTGCACGTGCTACATGTCCGGCCCACTGGAATCTTCTTGATTTCATTACCGACACTATGTTAGCATCTTGAAACACGGACATCAGCTCCGCGTTGGTCCGGATACGCCACCTGTCATCTTCAAATACAGGTCCGAGAATGTTACGAAGTATTTTGTTCTCAAAGACCTGGAGAGATTTTTCTTGTTTTTGAGTCAGACTCCAGGCTTCGCATCCGTACAACACAACTGGCCGAACAATGGAAGTGTAAATCTTGAATTTTGTGGAGCGGGATAGCCATTTTGAGCACAATAGCCCTCTAAGGCCAAAAAAAGCATTATTGCCGGAGTGAATTCGGGCATGTAATTCTGAGGATAGGATATTTTTGTCATTTATAAGGGTACCCAAGTATTTGAATGAATTGCAGTTCTTAAACTTGTAATTATCTACATTCAAATCTTCTTGAATATCCCGCCGCGCCACAGGCAAGTATTCAGTTTTCCCCTCATTAATTCTCTGGATGAAAACTTACCTTTCGAAAAATTGACTACACCCTGAAATGAATATTTTAACATCGTAAGGGTAGTTATAAGTTTATTATAATATTGCTTAGTAAGCCACACCCTGCACTGACCTCCCTTTAGTAGACAAGCCTTTACCCATCATAGCTCAGAATTACCTCACACCATACTTCCGAGTGTGGTTCGACCTTGCCGGGCTTTCAGTTAGATTATTGTACTGCAGAATATTACATGAATACCCATTTACCTTTTGAATTACTTGCTAGTAGTCTAGTGTTATTTATGACATAGAATCTAGAGATACACAAAAAGGACTACTGGCGGTTTGTCTAGTGGTGAACACAGTTGACTCGTAAATGGAAGGTTGTGGGTTCGAATCCCGGCGGTGCACAAAAAAAATCCATTTGTATTTTAAAATACGCTCTTCGCTGGGTGAAAAATGTATATTCCTTTACTACTAAGACCGGTCACTAAAGGTCCATCCAGTCTTTCTGCAACTGGGTCTTGCTTGAGTATTGGCGCTTTCTATAGCGGTGACCAATTTCGTAGAGGGCTCAAGGTGACGTTCACACAAAAACAGCGCTCACCACGTTCACTCACTCACGTTCCTTGACTTATAGGTTGGTATGCGGCTGACCACCCATACTGTAAAAAATGGTTCTGTACTGTAACTGTAACTCTGTCGCCATTCCGCTAGGGTGGCCAGAGCCTCTGCAGAGTTGCCTCCATTTTGCCAATGTCACCCCTGTTTCAGGGAAGGACGGCAAGAGCTGCAGGGCTTATGTTCATTTGAGATTGGGTTTTTATATTGTACATTGGCCCACATGCGGCATGTGTTAGCGCGATATTATACATGTCTGCTTGTGGGAATGCATTTAATATAAATCTTAAATGATATATATCTTTGCAGCTTAGATTAGATTAGATTAGATTTAGGCCAAATAAATCATCCTAATATTATTATTATTATAAATTACGTATGCAGTCTGGTTACTTTATTCCGTCCTATCTTCAAATAGGTACGGTAAGGTCTACCGACAGCCATCGAGACTTCTTCCCCGGGAGCAGATTGTTAGTATAATTTATTTCGCCCTCCAGGAACTTTGTTTTGGCTGAACTGACGTTCTCTAGAGACGACCAAACATATAGATGGCTCTTGAATCATGCGATTATTGATTTTCACTTCTATAATGTGTGTGTTTGCACCTTCCAGCCTCGCGAGAAGGGCCGTATGCGCTTCCACATGCTGCAGAACGTGCAGATGACGCTAGACTTCCTGCGCTACAAGAAGATCAAGCTAGTGAACATCCGCGCCGAGGACATCGTGGACGGCAACCCCAAGCTCACGCTGGGGCTCATCTGGACCATCATCCTCCACTTCCAGGTAGGAAACCACACTAGTCTAGGATTGACAGATCTTCATACAAATATTACCGATTATTGGTAGGTAGGAATTACCTTGGTGATGAGACTTCCAGCTCAGCATTCAGCCACTTCAATGAGGAGTTACTGTCTTCTCAAGAATAATAAGAATTTCATCGGGTCACGGCAAAATGTCTATTGGCAGAATGTCCATCGACACACTGTTCATTGACAAATTGTCCATTACGTTGGACATTTTATCGAAGGACATTATGTCGGTGGACATTCTGTCTATGTACATCTTGTTATTGTGGAACCGAATTTCATCACTAATGTCTATAAAGTGTTGTTTATTAAGGTGTTACTGTATTTTTTGTCTTCCCTACAATCGTTTTATGTCTGTCGCTACAAATCTTCAGTCATTTCTGGATGATATGAAACGCAAAGAAGATAAAAATTCTTACCTAGTTTTGCGATTTTCAAGCCATGATCTTGTTGAGGTATATTTTTCGGAAACTTCGTCCAAAATTTCGATGGACATATTTAAAGTCGAAACTTTATTCTTCAAATCAAAATAAATTGATTACAGCTTAGAATATATTTTGACGTGCCGTTGTTAGACAGCTTACATTACTCTCGACTTTTCGTTGCGTTGTAGCCAATGTCACCAGGACGCACTCTTTCTGCTGGGCGATCAAATTCGACGGTCAATAAATTTGAATTCATCGTGCAGAGACTGTGCCTCCTGATGACGTTGCCTACGACGCCAGCGAAATGTCGAGAATTCGTTATTCTCTCTCTTTTAATCGTTTTCTAGAATAATCTGAAAAAGACAGGTACCATATTATATTTGTACAATCTTAAAAAATACGTCATCTTGTGTATACAACACTTAAGTCTGCTTCCGTTAGGCAACGTTTTTACAATCTGACTTGTCTTAGCGTGAGACAAAATTATGCTAAGCCTTGTATTTTCGTCTGTAAACATCGGTTGTGATTGTGTGAAAACAAATATACGTTTTTTGCTGGCAAGACGCGGATAAACAGCGAGGTATATAATCAGGTGCCAACATACTCATACAATACTCGACTTGTTATCATGCAACTTAATATGACAACTTGAAAATTCTTGTTTCTGTGTTTTGGGATTGAAAAATCTTACTATTATAAAAATCAACTGATTTTAATATTTTTTTCAGAAAACATGTTAATAGTTCTCTGAAGAGTTCTTGGGCAGTTTGATTTCGATCGGATCGCAAACATCTTTTGCCGCAATTTTTATTTTTGATTTTGTGATGAAGTAAGGAAAACGACTGCAAGCCCTGAAAAGTGATTCCGATTTAGTGCGCTTTTAGAAAAGAGATGTTATACTTACTCAATTTCTTAAATATTATTGGATTGTGTGCAATATAATTATTTGGTCTGTGGGTTAACATCTGGCGACCGTGGTGGTAACTTTTATTATTATTTAGCGGGGACAACAACCACAATGACTGTAGTGCTCTTTCCAAAAATAGATTTTGGTGACAACTTTTTTATTTTTTGCTTTCTCAGTCGCAAGCCTTCGTACGTAAGATGTGTTCTATCGGCATTTTTTGATAATATTTGTGTTGTTAACAATTATTAAAATTAATATATCTACAATCAGGATTCAAAGTGTGATTGATTATATTAAAACACCGATGCTTTCCTTGACTTATAGGTTGGTATGAGGCTGACCACCCATACTGTAAAAAATGGTTCACTTTGCCAATGTCACCCCTGTTTCAGGGAAGGTCGGCAAAAGTTGTGGCGCTTATGTTCATTTGAGGTTTGGATTTTATTTGTAAGTACACATTCAGCATTTGTAAGCGCGAACTACACTTGTTGGTTTGTGGGCATACATCTGAGAGCTTTAAATGAATATATCTTTGCAACTTAGATTATAGATTATAGATTATAGATGCAACGTTTAAACAAAGACATTCGACAAAAAGTACGCTGCATTTTCATAAATCGCTGCCCCCGTAATTTTTTGGCTTATCTACCATTTGCTTGATTTTCTGGTTCCGGGTTTTGACCGTGGTCCATGTTTTTGCTTGTCTTCTTCTTTTTTCTTTTTATTCTTTCTTGAAGACTTTCTTGAAGACTTTCAGCTTACGTTTCGTCTCCTCTGTGGGCGACTTCTTCGGAGTTCTGCTCGCTACGAGCTGTAGCGAGCAGAACACTGTTCATTGACAAATTGTCCATTACGTTGGACATTTTATCGAAGGACATTATGTCGGTGGACATTCTGTCTATGTACATCTTGTTATTGTGGAACCGAATTTCATCACTAATGTCTATAAAGTGTTGTTTATTAAGGTGTTACTGTATTTTTTGTCTTCCCTACAATCGTTTTATGTCTGTCGCTACAAATCTTCAGTCATTTCTGGATGATATGAAACGCAAAGAAGATAAAAATTCTTACCTAGTTTTGCGATTTTCAAGCCATGATCTTGTTGAGGTATATTTTTCGGAAACTTCGTCCAAAATTTCGATGGACATATTTAAAGTCGAAACTTTATTCTTCAAATCAAAATAAATTGATTACAGCTTAGAATATATTTTGACGTGCCGTTGTTAGACAGCTTACATTACTCTCGACTTTTCGTTGCGTTGTAGCCAATGTCACCAGGACGCACTCTTTCTGCTGGGCGATCAAATTCGACGGTCAATAAATTTGAATTCATCGTGCAGAGACTGTGCCTCCTGATGACGTTGCCTACGACTCCGAAGAAGTCGCCCACAGAGGAGACGAAACGTAAGCTGAAAGTCTTCAAGAAAGTCTTCAAGAAAGAATAAAAAGAAAAAAGAAGAAGACAAGCAAAAACATGGACCACGGTCAAAACCCGAAACCAGAAAATCAAGCATCTAGATCCGGCCGTGAATGCCTAAAAACATTTATATCTACCATTTGATTCCAAGATGACCTTTCAATGAAATTGACTTAATAATCACATTCTACACAATATGAGCTAAGATAGAAACATACACCACGTTAATGTGAGAGTAGTTTTCAATATTTTTAAAATCAATTTCCAGTTTTCAAAAGACACATTGGTCCAGCACACACACAAACCTTGCTCATTTGAAATTATCTGTGATGGACATAAGAAAATCAAGCACTAAGGGGACGCAATGTTACTATGCAAAATATTATGTAACCAATGCATCGATTAAATAAAATCTGATGAATGGAATACCATAAAAGGTTGCAAGACATTCATTTGTACGTATACGTGACTGTCATGCTCTATTCATAGACGGCGAGTAATCGTGTCATGTTTAAGCTTTAATTAGCACTTGTCTTCGCTAATAGTTCATTGTTTGTGATTTAAGCGCCTCTTAAACAGCGCACCAGGTCGACCTTGGGTACGACTCGTTTCTCGAAATTTTTATTCTCCATGACCAAATTTTAAAATCAAACTTTTGTTTTAGCAAGAATGTATAATTGTAAAAACGGTTATTTGCAAGGTGAAATGTGCACTTAAACCTTTTCTTATTTGCAGAGATATAGTTTGCCAATGTCACCCCTGTTTTACTTTTTTTCCATTCACGTTGAAAACAATAAAATGGTATATTTTTGAGTGTTGATCACAGTGAAAGTTCATTTTTTAAATATCATTATAAAAGACCATTGCATTGATAATGACTATACTTTTGATATTACCAATGTAGAGGTAATGCACTCTGAGTGTGAAGTGAGGAGACTGATGGCTCTGGAAGCGTTGGAAATCTACAAAAATAAAAATAAAGACTTAGTGAATGTGCAGATTCCCTATGTTTCACCAATATTACAATAACTTGTTTTTTATTTTGTTATTATTATTTTTTTTATTTAACAAACACATTTTATTTTATTTTATTAACAATGTTAATTTCATTATACCTAACAATAATGCATTTTTGAATCTTACATTTGTGTTAAAAAAAAATTACCAATATCTGAATTTTGTTTTTGTTTTGAAAAAAAATGTTTTGAAAATTATTTTATAAAATATATTTGTAACCATTCTGCTCCTGGAGATGCCTCATTAGGCGAAAATGTTCGAGCAAAAACAAAAAGAATAAATAAATACATATCATTCATCATCGAGTTTGGATTCACTAGAATCCATTAATTAAGAAAACTTAGAAAAAATACTTTTTACATTATTGTCATTGTCATTGTCATTATTTACTTTAACTACAGACCAGTTTCTAGTCCACTAGTTAACGCTTAGCACTCAGTTTTCTGAATTTTATAGCCGTATATAAACTACAAAAAAAAAATATCATTCATCCTCGAGTGTGGATGCGCTAGAACTTACTGAGAGCATTCAGATAACAGTCAATCATTTTCTTACTTCAATTGCAGACCAGTTCTTAGTCTAGTGATTAAAGCTTTCCCGAATGGGTTTCAAGCCGTGATAAAAATAAAATAGACATAGGCAATTTTGACCGGTAACGCATCGGACTCGTAAATGGAAGGTCGTGGGTTCGCACAAAAAATATAATATTTACATTTCAAATATGCTGTTGAAAAATCATATATCTATAATCTAAGTTGCAAAAAAATATTAACATCTAAAGCTCAAATCAGTTCGCGCTTACAAATGCTGAATGTGTACTTACAAATAAAATCCAAACCTCAAATGAACCTACAACTTTGCCGACCTTTCCTGTCACAGGGGTGACATTGGTAAAGTGAACCATTTTTTACATTATGGGTGGTCAGCCTCATACCAACCTATAAGTCAAGGAATATAGCTTTACCAAAAACCGGTAATCAAAGATCCATTCAGCCATACAGCAAATGGGTCTTGATTGAGAATTAGCGCTATCTATAGCGACGATAAGACCACTCTTGAGGTGTGATTCACACAAAAACAGCGCTCACCAAATAAATCATCCTAATAATATTATATTATTATTATTATAGCCTGCTCTGGGTGACGTAATGTTTGCCACATTTCGTATGGAATGATGATTATTGTGGCATGGAAACGAGGCCGTGATGTCATATTTGCTTGTTGGCGTACATCCGCAGGTACACACAGTCCATTAAATGCGACAGCCTTAGAAATTATAGGCCAGGTAAGGCCACGTCTCTGTCGCCACAGACAATCTTGGACTAATTCCAAAAGTCCGATGCGTAGTCCAGCGGTAACACTTCGGACTCGTAAATGGAAGGTTTTGGGCTTGAATCCCGGCGGAGCACAATAAATATATACCATTGACATACGCTCATCGATGGGTTGAAAAATTCATACACCAAAGACCGGTCTTCCAAAGGTCCATCCAGCCTTAGAGCAACTGGGTATTGCTTAATAATTGGGGCTTTGTAGCGACGACCAGGCTCGTAAAAATTCCGGTCTATATCTCAGTAGATAGAATTCGGAAAGCAAGGATTCAATCTCCACCGAGGGTGTTCCCGTTTTGGTGTTTAATAACCCGTAAAAATAAATAGGTCCCGAATCGCCACATACGACTCTTTCGGGAAAAACGCAGGCTAGAAGGTGTACTATATGTGTAGCTTATTTACGGTTTTTGCGTTCCGCTTTACATCATATTTCGTAGTCAAATATCAGACGCGTTCTTAGAAACTGTAAGCATAATCTAAGACCTGTGACTTCACTGTCCCAAAATAAAATTTAAATGTTAATACTCCATTGTCACACTCGTCATTCAAAGAAAACAATTCAGAATATTTTTTCGTGTTATCTATTAAATAAAAACGAAATGACGTCAGTTGGTAACCGCATCATCCGAGAACGGCTGAACTGTTTTTTTGTTTTATCCCGAAATGATATTTGTAATCTAGGAAAGGTTAGTAGATGCAGAAAAGTTGGTAAATTATTATCGCGGAAGGTTTGTAAATTTGTGAAAAGCTGAACGTTGTTTTTGTGTAGTAATTTGGTTTTAAACGTTGACAAATCAATTTTGTAACAGTGTCCTCTTCAAAATGACGTAAGCATTAAGCAAGTTGAAAGTACTCGGAGTGAAATAAATGCTCGATTTGTAAAAAATAAACTGTGTTTTTAGATTTATATATCTTCTCATAAAAGTAATTTTTTACCGTGTAAACATACACAAACGAGAATTCTAGAAAAAATGTATGTGCCAACTATTATTTGTTAATTTTTTTTTAAATGTGTGAAAGAAATTGTTTAATCAATCGGTCACTCACCAAAATGATGGCAATTTAAGTAGGACAACGTCTGTCGGGTCAGCTTGTGTTTTAAAATACATATAGGAGTGTCCTTGTACGTGTCCTTGGAATGACCTCTATCTAACCAGCCTGGAGACCAAGGTCAAAAAATCTTCATTCCTAATCGGCAGAACAATAAATCTTCCACGAAAAAGCAGAAGATCGTTAAAACAAATTCAAGGAAATAGCTGCCTTGTTCAGGGAAGCATAAAAGCTATTTTTCTAAA
This sequence comes from Agapetus fuscipes, assembly GCA_951799405.1. NCBI lineage: Eukaryota > Metazoa > Arthropoda > Insecta > Trichoptera > Glossosomatidae > Agapetus > Agapetus fuscipes. Next base: position 1,861,621 of record OX637352.1, on the reverse strand, counting down.
ACAAAACTAGATAATAAAATGGTATTCAAATCTTAAGTTTCAAATACAAATCTAGATATAAATTCAAATAAATATTTAACGATTTTATTATTTGGTCATAAAAGCTATATACGGCTATGTTTATGGCAGTAATATTATGTCATAGCAACCAGTGGCGTGACTATCATACAAGCTAAAAAGCTAAGCATGCGTACCATCAGAAATGCAAATAATGAATAATTTTGGGTAGATTACAGACATTTAAAGTCATTCGTCTTTTTAAATTTCCCCCATCAAAAGTCGTGCTGCTGCCATCTGTGTGTGGCAGTAGGTTATTATTATTAGGCATTGATGAAGTAAACTCTGTTACGCAACCGTTATTGAGAAATGTATCCCTGTCTTTGTTTAACGTATGAAAAAAGCTTGATCTCTGTAAGCTTGTATGAATATAGTCGGTTAAGCTCTTTTGTCATTATAAATGAACACAATATTATTACAGATTGTGCTTGGGAGTACACATGATAATAATATCACCATATGCTTAGCTTTTCGTCCATTCAATTTTACGATTCCAGACTGGAGCCATTTACAGTTGTATGAATGACCGATTGTATTTTCAATAAACTGTCGCGTCAGGTGCGTTTTATTCGAATATCAGAATAATTGACTTATTCCTTGTTTGCGATCGAACCCACTTTTTTTGCAAAACCAAGATAATATTAATTTTGTTATTTTATAAAGATTGTTAATTTTGTTTTTTAATTAAAAATTAATAATCATTAGATTATTAATTTAGCTTTTTTATTTTTGTCTTTTTTGATAGTATATAAAATTAATTCCGGTGAAAATATTGTTGTGCCTCGTGAGGATCTTAAGTGTGTGAAGGTTTCAATCCAAAATCTAAGTCTGAAGAAATTGTGAAGCACTGGGGAAAAGAAACATCGGGGTAAGATGTATTATTTGTAATTTAGTGCAACCTTAATTATCCAGCATGCGTACGGCAGAAACTGTAGGCACGCCACTGATAGCAACCCACTTTTTTTCAATATTTAATGGAATTTTATGGTTTTATTATCAATATAATTTGTGGTATGGAAAATTCCAGAAATATAATTTCGTCTGTAGGGCAGAGAGGTCGTGGTATAAGATATGCGAGGACATTTAATGTCCGCCTAATAAGGAATTCTGATGTATAATCTATAATCTAAGTTGTAAATATAGATTATCTACATTGCCACAAGCAGACACGTATAAGTACGCGCTTGCACATCCCGCATGTGAACCTCAAACATAAAAACCCAATCTCAAATGAACATGAGCGGACCTTTCCTGAAACGATGGTGGCAATGGCTATGTGAATATTTTTTCTTACAGTATGGATGGTCAGCCTCATATCAACCAAAATAGTTAAAGAAGTGAAAGTAGAAAATTAATTTTGGGCCTTTAGAATGACTGTAAAAGAATGAGAATGTAATTGAGTTTTAAGAAAGATATATTGATTATGTAAAAATATAGTTTTATTTAAGTTAAAGTTCCAAAGAACTATCGTAGGTACTCTATCCGTCCATCTTCAGAGACTAACCGAGAAAAAAAAATTGAATAAAAAAAACACGGCAGGGAAGAGAAAGTGGGTGGGTTTTTTGAAACTACGTTTTTCATTAAAAGATTTATTTTTACTTTGAAATGTACAATCAAATACATAGGTTTATTTCTTTACCATGCGTTGATATTGTTTGGTATCTGGATTCCGTCCATTTGATTATATTTTTTTGTTGTATCCAGTATTGATTTATTTCAACACTTTCCAAAAAAATACTCGATCCCCTTATTTTAACAACTAGAAAGTTAGAGATCTACGGCCGAGGGAGTCAAGACCCTGGCTTAGACTATCGTATTTGTCCCATCATTCCCTTTTACAATATCCTTAAATTATAATATCTTTAAATTTATCTCTGAGTTTACAAGTGTCATTCCTTGACTTATACGATGGTATGAGGCTGACCACCCATACTGCAAAAAAAAAGGTTCACTTTGCCAATGTCACCCCTGGTTCAGGGAAGGTCAGCAAGAGTTGCAGGGCTTTTGTTCAATGAGAATTCATGAGATTGGGTTTTTATATTTTATGTCCATATGTGGCATGTTTAAGCGCGAACTTATACGTGTCTGCTTGTGTAAATGCATTTACAATGAATCTTAAAGCTATGCAACGTACATAGATAATATTAACTTATTATTAAATTAACAATGTGCATTCCTTTCCATGAATCTATTAAAAACAAAACGTATCCTTTATTATATTGCCATTCGTCGTCGTCTTTCGTCGTCGAGTTTCGATTTTCAAAATCAATGCCATCACAGCAGATGAAACACATTCATGATGTATGGCAAATTAATTTTTGTATATATGCTGCAATGCTGCGAGCTTTCGCGTTTGTGTTTAGAAATGTATGAAAACTTCTTTCAATAAATTTGTTTGTTCATATTGAAAATGTATGGAACTATATTGACATCTAGCGGCAAAACGTGAAAGTTTTTTTTATATTTTCTTTTATTTCATGCAAATTAAAAAAAAAAAAAAAAAAAATGGATTTAAATCTGTAATCTAAGTTGCAAAGATATATAACATTTGAGATTCATATTACATGCATTCTTACAAGCAGACATGTATAAGTTCTAATCTAATCTAATCTAATCTAAGCTGCAAAGATATATATCATTTAAGATTTATATTAAATGCATTCCCACAAGCAGATATGTATAAGTTCCCGCTTACATATGCTGCATGTGTACTTACAACATAACAGCCCATTCCAAATGAACATAAGCCCTGCAACTCTTGCCAACCTTCCTTGAAACAAAGGTGAAATTTGCAAAGTAAGCCATTTTTTAAAGTATGGGTGGTCAGCCACATACTAACCTGTAAGTCAAGGAAATTATTTTGTTAAGTTCTATAATCTAAGTTGCAAAGATACATACCAATCGAGATTCATATTAAATGCATTCCCACAAGCAGACATTTATAAGTTCACGCTTACACATAATGCATGTTGTCTTACAACATAAAAACCCAATCTCAAATTAATATAAGCCCTGCAACTCTTGCCAATCTTCCCTGATACACAGCTGAAATCTGCAAAGTGAACCATTTTTTAAACTATGGGTGGTCGATTTTCTTTTACAAAGGCTGCATGTTTTTATTTTACATGTTTTCCGAATTTTAACGCGAGGAAACTATGCGCAATATACACATTCACCAAATGTTAAGGGGTTGGGCTGCGTAGCAGCCAGGGGAAACACCCCTAGTCTATGTATAATATTTGAATGCAGAAAACACTAGAGAAAACAAGGCAAAATCCCAAGTGACTGATTCGATGGAACTGCATCAGGATGCGCTCCTTGCTATTTTGTGCTAATCACAAGGACTTTGTGGTTGGCGTCCTCAATCAACCGGATTCTCCTCACTAATTAATACAACACCTTCTCTGTATCTAAAAACTAGGGGCAACGCACCTAGTTTTTATTATGTTTTTTTAAATAAAAAAACATTTTTGTATGCATGACCTTTCTTTATTTTATTATCTCAAAAAGTACTTAAAATTCCAGAACTTTCTATTCATTTACTACTTCTGTAAACAGATACACACACATACACTATGAGCTTATTTTCTCTTCATACATAATATGGCCACCTCAAAGGTAAAACTAAATAAGTGCTGATTCACTGATTTGAGAAATCGTGGATAAAACATTTTATTGGGAGTAACTTCTCATAGTAAGTGAACTAATTATAAGGAAGTGCTCATGATAAACTTCTAAGCTACAGGATTCTCACACTATTGTAGTGTTTTTTCTCGTAGAAAGTAGGAAAAATGTGCATTTATCTGATTAATAATAACAAAATTTGTATAGCGCCTTTTATGACAGTGTATCACTACAAAGGCGCTTGTCCATATGATTGGACGAAGAGGTGAGTCTTGAGATGGAATGAGTTACCGGTATCTGTGTTTCCATCCATCAATTTAACCTTGCCCTTTTCAAATCCAATATCAATCGCCATTTGCTCTCAGTGTCTCAAAACAAAGCAACGCCACACACACCACAGCACTGCGCAGCTAACGGCCCTGCAACCGGACATGGACAACTGCCACATCACCAACACCTCTGCGGCACTATAACAAGTGTCACAGACCCTTAGAGTCCCTCGAATCTAAGGAGTCTCCCGCATATGCATAAAACTTGGTGTACGTCAGGAGGAATATAAATCTTTTTGACAAGATCAGCGATTTGCATAATGTTAATACCAGAAATAAGAACAAACTCTCCACTCACTCAACTAGGTTAGAGAGAGTGAGGAAGTCTTTTGAGGGGCAGTGTATTCGCTTGTTTAACACGGTTCCAGTGAACATTCAAAGCCTGCCGGTGGTGCGGTTTGGGGCAGTTATAAAGAGAAGGCTGTGCTCAGGGGAATATTATACCCTGAGCGAATATCTAGAAGATAAAGCGCCTTGGGAGAAATTGCCCCAGACTGTTTCACTGGATTGATTGATTGTTATTGATTTGTTTATGATATGTGACTATGTTTGATTTATATTTATGATTGTGACGTCAAAAAGTTATGTAATGCATACAAATTTGAAAATAAATGATTTGATTTGATTTGATTTGATAGGCTTTCTTAAAAAAAAATTAATAATAATAATAAAACAGTCTCTCCAAATCCAGTTCCCTCAGTGAGGCGGGAATAGCATTCCAAGTCATTGGAGCGGCCGCCTGATATCTAATCTAATCCAAGTTGCAAAGATATGTTACATTGGAGATTCACATTACATGCATTCCCACAACCAAGACACGTACAAGTTCGCGCTTGCACGTGCCTCATGTGAGCCTACAACACAAAAACCAATCTCAAACGGACATACACCCTGCAACTCTTGCCGTCCTTCCCTGTAACAGGGGTGACATTGGCAAAGTGAACCATTTTTTACAGCATGGGTGGTCAGCCGCATACCAAATAATATACCCATAACACAAATATACCCATGTTATATAGCTTTACATGTAACTTATTTAGTTTTACATTTAAGGTGTCTGTATGTAGTTATGTATTACATCATCTTCTCGTATACACTTTATATTAATATCTATTTACATTATAATTGAAAAGACGTCTTCAAACAGATATTATAGTATTCCTCTCAGTAAATGAAAACGATTCAAGTTAGTAGCAACTAGCATCTTAGTAAACATTCTTGAATCACGCTGTGTGTATTTGTTTATTCACAGTTATAATTTCAAGTTACTAAGTTATTCTCTACAGTTTAAAAGGCGTAAGTAATAGGTACGGTTCCATGTTAGAATGACACAGTGACAGAACATCACATGACAAAACATCTTTATGACAAAAAATCACTGGAGAGTACATTACTGTGACAATGCACCACAATACACAATCATTTATTTAGCAACTTATGCCGCCTTAACCTATAAGCAACATTGGACGCGGATGCTACTTGGATGGGTTACTCAGGAACACAACGTGTCGTTGGCATCTTGGACCGGTCCGTGGCCCAGTGGCAACACTTCGGACTCGTTAATGGAAGGTTGTGGATTCGGATCACAGCGGAGCACAAAAGTTTACCATTTATATTTCCAAATATGCTCTTCGCTGGGTTGAAAAAATTCCCGAATCCTTTACCAAAGACCGGTCACTGAAAGGTCCATCCAGCCTTACAGCAACTGGGTCTTGCTTGAGTATTGGCGCTTTGTAGCTACGACCAAGCTCGTAAACCTCTGCGGCACTGCAGCAAGTGTCATAGACCCCTAGAGTTGCTAAAATCTAGGGAGTCGCCTGCACAGGATTTCTTAAAAAAAACTAGAAGTGGCAACGGCATAGTATGCAATAATTTTTACAGGTGAAGTAGGTAGCCCCACGCTAATCTATAAGTCGTGGACTCATAATAGGCGAAATAAACGCTTTGTCGTTTTGTGATGTTTTGTCATTGATTATAGATTATAGATGTTTTGTCCTTGTGTTGTTTTGCCATCTGTAATCTGGTTTACTAGGATACATTACATTTAAGATTCATATGAAATGCATTCCCATAAGCAGACACGTATAGGTTCGCGCTTGCACATGCCACATGTGGATCTACAATAAAAAAACTCAAATCTCAAATTAACATTAGCACTGCAACGCTTGCCGACCTTCCCTAAAACAGGGGTGCCATAGTGATGTATTTTCAGTTTCGTTTTGTCATGTGTTGTACTGTCGAGGGTCGTTATTTCATGTGTCGTTTTGTCACTGTGCCGTTGTAACGTCTCACCAGTATTACTCGTACATAGTCTGTAGTTGTTAGATATAGTCAGGTACTGTGAATTGCAGGCTATGCGAGATGCAACTGGTAGTTATTTGTTTTCTACATATGTAAGTTGACTGTATTTACATATATTTGACTTTAAAAGCATTAGCGCAGCACTCGTAGATTTGTATTTTAAATAATTGTATGTATGTATTCGTGTCGAAATTTTAGTTAGAAGATTGCCCGTCGGCTAAGCTAGACGTCATGGGTGGGAGAAATAAGGTTTTTTTAACTGTGGCGCTGTCGTATTTCGTACAAGGGGGGCCAGAACCTCAGTACAGTCTCATCCACTTAATCCTATCCTATTAGACTTTTCTTAGTTCATTAATATCCATTTATTTTTATAATACTACACCCGAGGGCGAGGACATGATCTATTTCATATACCGAAAAGCCGTACTGATGTCGTGGCGCAACACCCTGTGACTAGGAGTATAAAGCTCTTAAATAAGTCTAATATAGACATTTTTGAGTGCAATATATTAAGATTTAAGAATCTAGCAATAGAGTTCCTCCCAGCGTGTTGATAGCTGTGAGGGTGCACTGTAATTAGGGTGACCTGTTGTGCACAAAAAAAAAAAAATACTCTTTTCTTAATTTCACTGTGTATACCGAAAAACATCCGCAACTACGCAAACGCAACTAAGCTATACATATAGTGTAACATCTTGCCGCGTTATCCCCGAAGGGGTCGCATGTGGCGAGTTGAACCTATTTATTTTTACAGGTAAAGGGGCCGGCCTTACGCCAACCACTTCAGTTGAAGTGGGGGTTTCTCAGCTCCCCAGGGGGCTGGTACTCATTTCTTGTGAAAGCTGAGAAAACTTTGCCGGTATTTTTATTATGGGGTTCGAAATAAACACCGAAATAGGAAATCATTTCTGACACCCTCCTCGGTGGGATTCGAACCCGAGCTCACGGGGTAGAATGCGAGCACTCTACCAACTGAGCTATCGACCGGACTACAATATCACCAATTTTAAAAAGGTATTTCTTTCTCAGTCTTCTCCTTCCTTCTTTTTTAACAATAAATGATACGTCTGTGTTGTGTTGTGTCAGCATCTCTTTAATTCTCGTCACCATGATGAAGTGCGTTATTTGAGGAGTCGTATCGAACCAGAGGCGGAAATGTAGGTCTTTTAAAAAGCTTATTGTATGTTATCGTAGAAAATTGCATTCTCTGTGTTTCTATACATATATTTCTTTCGTTGTGTAAAAAAAAATCTTACATTGCTATTTTTGTTTCTTTTATTTAATTACTTGACACCCCCTCCGCACTCTCGTCGCACACGTGTCCGCTCACCGTGCTACGTGTCACACCCACGCACAATCACCGGTAGCCAACACGGTCACACGTGTCTAGTGTCTACGTGTGTGTTCTATGATTTGAAAACTCAACGAGTGTACTCCAAATATTTCTACAAAGCCGAATCAAAGAAAAATGCTTAAAAAATCATTGGTAATTGACTCCCTGAAGTGATAGCAGTTGGCGGGTGAAACCTTTGAGGACAACACGGTAAGTTGCCCTTTAAGTGCAGCCTAGTTTTTTGCTCGAATTGTATGATTAACCTCCTCGCCTAACTCGCTCTAACGCTCCTTGACTGATAGGTTGGTATGAGGATGACCCCCCCTACTGTAATAAAAATTGATCACTTTGCCGATGTCACCCCTGTTTCAGGGAATGTCGGCAAGAGTTGCGGAGCTTATACTCATTTGAGATTGGGTATTTGGCCCAGTAGTAACACTTCGGACTCGTAACTGGAAGGTTGTGGGTTCGAACCCCGGCGGAGCACAAAAAATATATCATTTGTATTTTTAATTTTGCTCTTCGCTGGGTTGAAAAATTCACAAAACCTTTACCAATGACCGGTCACCAAAGGTCCATCCAGCCTTACAGCAACTGGATCTTGCTTGAGAATTGGCGCTTTCTACAGCGACGACCAAGCTCGCAGAGGGCTCTTGAGGTGTGATACACACAAAAACAGCGCTCACCAAATAAATCAGCCTAATTTAATTTTAATTATGTTGCAAGTCCACATGCGGCATGTGTAAGCGTGAAATTAAACGTATCTGCTTATGGCAATGCATTTAAATGAATCTTGTATGTAATATATATCTTTGTTACTTAGATTCTAGATTGTAGATCCTATTTATTTAAATACATGTAAAAGTCTCGATTGGTTGCAACCTATACGATGCAGGGCCTTGTGTTTAATATGCCTGTTAGACAGTTGCATTATAATTTACCATATAAACAGCAGGGAAAAATTACTGCCTGTTTAGTGAGGTATTTTTTACGTGGGTTGATACTTTAAAAGCCTTTGTGAGATTTCTGAGAATTCAAAATATTTCATTTCGAAATTCACTTACCTTTCGCTTTAAGTGCAACGCAACTCAAATTAGCTGCACATCTGGTGCAACTTTTCACCTCGTTGCTTTTTAAAGGGCGTGTAGAACCTATTTTTCTCACAGGTAGGGGGTAGGAGTAATGCCGACCACTTCAGGGTGTCCTGGCTTTTTATTTTTTGTGAAGGTAGAAAACTTGGGTTGTATTTTTATTTTCGGATTGAATTAAACACCAAAACAGGAAATCATTTCTTACACCCTTAACGGGGATCCAACCCTCTGGTCTGGAACGCAAACATTCTACCAACTAAGCTTGAGACCGGCTTTAGAAATTTTATAAATTATTTCAAATTAACGGATAATATTATGTATGTTTATATAAAATTAACCGTAGAGTATTTGATTTAACGTTTAAAATTATAATTTTTTTATAAACCAGTATCGTCAAGGGGATACAGCGTCCGCTATCTTTATTGAGACAAACGCAAGTTCGCAACCCGCCTGCGTTGTGTACTATCGACAATAACTTCGACCCTGGTTCAACATATTTAATTATTTATTTGTAAATACATCAACAGAACACTGTCATCGGGTAGTTGTTAATTAATTATTAATTAACACATTCAAATAATGAATTCTGAATTGATAATGTTTGTGGCAAGGCAAAATAGGTTATTGAATGGCAATCTATCTTTAATCTAAGTTGCAAGGATATATTCATTCAAAGCTCTTAGATGTATGCCCACAAACAAACACGTGTAGTTCGCGCTTACAAATGCTGATTGTGTACTTACAAATAAAATCCAAACCTCAAATGAGCATAAGCCCTGCAACTCTTGCCGACATTCCCTGAAACAGGGGTGACATTGGCAAAGTGAATCATTTTTTACAGTATGGGTGGTCAGCCTCATACCAACCTATAAGTCAAGGAATACGAGTAATAAATAACATTTAAATATAAAAAAACAACAAAATCTTAAAAATAAATCTATACAAAAAAAGTCAAAAATTTCTTATGCAAAAAATGTAGCAAACTAATAAACCAACATTACAAATCAGCATTGCAGATTAGCCGCCACTTCTTCCTGTCCATGCATACTTCTTTCATTTCATCCAGAATCATAACCAATAGTCTTCACAAATCTATTAAAAAAGAATTATGAATTTTCACTGACTGTAAAAAGTTAAAATATTCATTGTTATGCAACAGCATAGTGTCTGTCGTTTCCATGCACATACAAGGAGCTCCTCTGTCTGCTTCACAATCATCATCATCATCATCCAAGTGGCGAGTGATGTCACCGCAATTAATATAGATATATCGTGACCGTGATTCCATACACGCAGGAATCTCGCGGCTCCATTATTTGTTTAATGACATAACTGAGGTAAAGAGTGACGAGGTATCTTAGCCAAGTGGCTATCACGTCGGATTTACAATCAGAAGGTACATGGTTCTATTAATTGAAAATAAAAATATGGCGGTTGATCTGCTATGTTGCAAAAGATCTATTAGCATTTAAGATTCATATAATATGAACGCCCATAAACAAACACGCATAAGTTCGCGCTGTAACTCGTTGGCCTAATTAGACCGACATTCTTTCTATTTTCTTTATTCTTTTCCACCTCTACGGTTGTTGCCCACTTAGTCAGGAGAGCGCCTCCCGAACAGTCTCAGTAGTACTTTACTGTACTTCTAGGCCTTATGTCATATGTCAAGATGCTTAGAATCAGAATTTTGTTTGTAAATTTAAAATCCTCGAGCCCTAAACCCTCACGGCTATAATCTTTCAGTGATTTCTGAGTCTCCTTTGCTTTGTGTAAACACTTGGGAAAGTGTAGCTTCACGGGAGGGCCTTCTGCCACTCGCATCTCACATAACTTTTGCATGCGAGTCCTGTGACACATCCCCGGATGGGATGGATATACAGGGCGTGGGTCAGTGGAGGGGAGACTGACCCTGAGAGAAGGTTGTTGTAACACCTTATATGCCGCTTAGGTACCCACAAAATAAAAATCCTTTTGTTTAAATGCATTCGTGAAGAGGAATACAATTAACCCACCTATTTTGCCTAACTAGCAACATGTATTGTTAACTAATATATATATTTTGATTAACAATTACCCAATGATAAAATAATGGTCGATGGAACACGACGTAGGCGGGGTTCGAACCTGCGATTGTCTCAATAACGCAAATTCGAGTGCGGCCGCCTAATTCCCTTCAGCATACCATCTTCTTATTAATTTTCAGCGAATTTTTAAATGAACGTAAGCTGTGAAATTCTTGCCAACTTTCCCTGGCACATGGATGGCTTATCTTTACCGACACAGATTACGCGTACTCACTTTAAAAAATATGGTTCATTTAGGTAATGTCACCCTTGTTTTCAGGGACGATCGGAAAAGTTGCAGGGTGTGTGCTCATTTTAGATCTAGGTTATCATATTAAAGTTCACATGCGGCATGTGTACGCGCGTAACTTACACTTGTCTGCCTGTGAGCATGCATTTAATATGAATCTCAAATATTAATATATATTCGCAACTTTGATTATAGATTAGAGGTAGTCTGAATCGCCTTAACAGAAGCCTAAGTTTCTGTTTAACCTGATTCTCACTTAAGTAGAAAAAAATCTGTTTTCTTGCAGGCTTGATTATTAAAAATATTATACAACGGGTTAGCGGTTCCTTGCTCGATTTGTCAATGAACATGTATAATTTTAGTTCCACGGTGTATAGGCAGGTGGCAGCACTGACCGGATATCCCTCTAGATATTTCCATCGCTCTGCGCTAGATGGCAGTAGCACAACAAACGAGATCAATTTTCTTTTGGTTCTTGTCTCGGCTAAAAATAATATTATTTAAAAAAAAAATTGTTGGATTGTAGAAAATTGTAAAGATCTTTTCAAAATAAACTATCTTAGTTGCAGAAGTGAATATAAATATTTCAAAAAAAAATTTTGCTGAATGTTTTATCTTTTTTCTGTTTTTTTACCTACTTGACTTAATTTATACCAATTGACTAAATTTAATAAAATGTCTTTTACTGTAATCATACCTGATGATGACCTACTAGGTCGAAAACGCGTTTGTAATTTGTTGTAAAGATTTTAATCTTTCTAAATAAATTTTAGTGAAAACAAACAGTGTTTTCTTTGAATTCCTTCAAAATTTATAAATTAAATAAATATTTCATATACAATCCGTATACATACTTACTTACAGTTGTAATTCAAAGGCTGAAAGATGAACCTTCGTCATACTTTACTAATGGCCACCCTGTTTCAGGAAAGGTAGGAAAGGCTCTCAGGGCTTATGTTAATTTGTGATTGGTTTTTCGTGTTGTAGGTCCACATGCGACATATTTAAGCGTGAACTCATACGTATGTACCTATGCGAATGAATGGAAATAACATGTATTTCAAATGTCAAATTATCTTAGCAACATAGATAATACGAGTAGTGTCTCCGGTGTTTGTTTATTTGTCATATTTACGTTTTTAAAAGCAAAAAATTGTTACGTCCACAGATCATTAAAATTCATCCTTTATTTCAAAGGATATTTTTTTCGGTGCTGCCATGACAAAGATCATAAAATCCCAAAGCGGATGTCACGACGTCTTTGTGTTGCCAGAACAAATAAAACTATATCGACGGTTAAAAGGAAGTAGGACATAAGCGACATAAACTTTATTGTTCAGGAGATAAGTTTGAGATTGCAGAAAAATGGCACAACTTTTTTATTTGTTATCATATCATTAAAATCAAAACAGTTCTTAAATTTAAAAAAATAAAGGCATTTATTTGCATTCCTGTTAATGTGGTTTTTCGATTTTTTTATGTCACAAGCGCCTTTAGGACAAAAAAGGCCAAAATCTTGTCGGTTACACCAAAACCATACTTTGAAAACGCAGTTGTTTGCTTGGGCATAAACAGCTACAAAAAAATCATCGTAGAGCTATGGGAGTTAGCGCATTAGAAAGAGCGGAAAATTTTAAGTAGGATGGCATTCATAACTCATTTTTGACCAAAACGTCGCTTATGCCCTACTGCCTTTTAACCGTCGATATATAATTAAATAGCCATCATTATTTTAATTTTCTTACAAAATCATTTGTTTGACATTCCTGCCTTGGTTGTCCAAATCAGTCTAGAAGTGGGTGGATCCAACTCACATTTAAAAAAATCCATTTAATTGTCAGTTGGTAGATGCCACCTCCTAACCATGACCGATTTAAACCTTAAGTTACTCGGAAAACTTAATGATCTACCCACATAATGTGTAAAGTATAGTATATATTGAATAATACATAGATATTTCATTTATTTGTCATTCACATGTGTATCCTTTTCGTTTTATTCATGGAATAAGAAACAATCTAATCTAATTTAAGTTGCAAAGATATGTATTTACATTATATGCATTTTCAGAAGCAAAAACGTATAAGTTCGCGCTTGTACATGCCGCATGTGAACCTACAACATAAAAACCCAAATCTCAAATGGACATAGGCCCCGCAACTTTTGCCGAGCTTCCCTGAAACAGGGGTGACATTGGCAAATTGAACCATTTTCTGCAGCATGGGTCGTCACTGACGACTCGTCACTTGTCAGCCGCATACCAACCTATAAATCAAGGAACATACACAACAAATTTCATTTTTAAAATCAACAAATTATAATATGCATGGACATCAAAAACTAACAGAAAACCAATTCTTATTTAAAAAAAAACCCTAGCTGCCAACATCACAGATCAACCGCCATTTCTTTCTGTCCTTACACACTTCTTTCATTTCCTCCAGAGTCATAACCTTCTTCATACAGGCACTCCTTTTAACATAAAAATCCAAATCTCAAATGGACATAGCCCATCTTTGGAACATTAGCAAAGTGAATCATTTTCTACAGCATGCGTGGTCAGCCGCACCAACCCATAAGGCAAGGAAGCTATCACAAGTATTTAATTGCGATGTAAAGTGCCATCTATTGAAGTTTACCGAAAGTTTTGTTTTCTTATCACACTTCCTATGTAATTCTCAAACAGCATAGCCATGGCTCGTCAGCAGTGTTCAATATATTTTACATACATAAAACGATAATTCGTAGATCTGTTATGCATCAAATGTCTTATGAATAGCACTGTAGACCAAATAGGTGAGATTTCGAAAGAATGGAACCTGCAGAGTGAGAATAAGAGAAGAGTATGTATGAAGAAGCAGCCGGTAGACAGTAATGGAGAGGATTGGAGGAGGCCTACGTCCAGGAGTGAACTGAGAAAGGCTGAGGAAAGAAGGAAGAATGTAAGAAGAAAGTGATATCAAAGACAGAAAAAAGTGGAGAAACATAGCTGCGGAGGAACCGGCCACCCCTAGTGGAACGGCGACAGGATACAGTGACAGTAACTGTTTGATGTTGTAGTCCGATGTGAATACCACGCACGGTAAACGACAGTTTATTCTAAATTGTGTCCGGTCGATAGCTCAGTTGGTAGAGTGCTTGCACTCCATGTCGTGAGCTCGGGCTCGAATCCGCACCGAGGGTGTCAGAAATGATTTCCCGTTTCGGTGTTTATTTCAAAGCCCAAATTAAAATACCGGCAAGGTTTACTCAGCCTTCACAAGAAATGAGGATCAGCCCCCTCGGGAAACCCCCACTTCATGTGAAGTGCCGGCCCCCTTACCTGTAAAGATAAGTAGGTTCCGCTCGCCACATGCGAAACCCTTCGGTGATAACGCGGCAAGAAGTTACACTATATGTGTAGCTTAGTTGCGTGTTTTTATACCTACAAAAAAAATCTAGATGTGATTCTCATTAACTCCATTTATTTTCGAAATATAATCATATTATTATGAGCAGCTGTTTGCAAATTCAGAAATGATGATGATTTTCCGGCCCGCGTTTGTTGTCTATGGCGACCACCTGGCGCTGGCGCACCGCGCATGCGCGAGGCCAGTCTCTGCGCAGTCACCTGTGCGAGAGGGAGTCGCCGCGTCGCGCGCATGTTCCACATTCAAAAATTCAAACCGGCGAACACACCTATATATACCTACACGTAAACGTCAAATTCAAATTATTCAACCTTCCATTTTGAAAGTGTTGCCAATGTGAAAAATGAGTGTTCCTTTTTCAAAAATAATGAATACCTAAACATCATCTGCAAAAATAGTTTCGCATTTTTAAAAACGTAAATACCTAAATGTAAACGTCAAAATTATAATTATTTATTTACAGTTTTCGAAGTGCTACCAATCTGGAAAAAAACAATGTTCCTTTTTCAAATATTTTACATAATTATTATGTACTCAAAACCTACCAGCGCGTCAAATTCAAATTTTTTTTAATTACCATTCTGAAACGATTGTTAACAAGAAAATATTACACGTTCCTGTTTTCAAAATATTTAAAGCGATAAATACCTAAACATAAAAGTCAAATAATAAATGAAGGGAAAATGGTTTTCGTTTTTCAAAATTTCAATACCAATCGAACTTTTAAAGTAAAATTCAAAATTTTCGTATTGAAACGATTGCCAGTGTTGAAAAATAAACATTGTTTATAGTGTTTTTTTATTGTTTACCTACCAGTGTAAATAAATTATATTATGGATAACTTGTTTGGGCGTGTGCTTGCACAAAAATATTAACATTTACGTCAAAGGCCTTTTAAAAATAAATCAATATGTTTTCAAATAAACGTAATAGGAAAAAGTTTATTTAGATTTTTTCTTTTTTATGTTATTTACGCGTGTCATTTACGAATTTGACATTTTAGTTTTATTATTTTTGTGTATCACGTTTAATTAAACAAGTATAATTTACGCCATTTTTTATTCAAATTTTAAAATGGACATTTAAAATAATCCATAGCCTAAAAAGCTATAAGAATGACGTCCGCACTAGAATAGACATAGAAAAAATTGTGACATCACACGGCCTGGTGGATATGGAAAGGCAAACAAATATTTTCTTATTGGTTGCCAAGGATTGTAGTGCCATACAAGTGTGACGCTTGCCCGCCGAGAAAAAAGTGATACTTTAAATAATGTGTATTTGCGTGTATCTTCACATATAGCATGTCTAAGCGCAAACTTACTCATGCCTGTTTATGTATTTGAACGGAGAGTGCACCCCAGATGTTTATTTTTATCTCTGCAACTAAGATTATTCTCAAAATGGCAACACCCCCGCAATAAATCGGTTGATTTATTTTTACAAATGGCGGAACAATTTTTTTCATTGTTTTCACATTGTGGGAGTCGACCTCCATGTTGGTTTCATGCAATAACTAAAGACTCACGTACAGATGATCGCTTCCCATTCAACACACTTGCGCACTCACGCATGGATACCATTCAAGAGTGATCGTGTATCAGAGAAATATGAGTGTCATTCAAAAGTGTACACTCAAAACTAATGTACAACAGTCCACTGTGGCTTATCTTTTCCCTTTAATGTAGTCTATAATCTAAGTTGTATATATTGAAATTTAAGGCTTATGTTTAATGCATGCCCATAAACAGGCACATGCAAGTTCGCGCTAACACATGCCGCATGTGGACTTACAACATTAAAGCCCAATATCAAATAAACATAAGCTCTGCATAACTCTTGCCGACCTTCCCTCAAACAGGGGTGACATTGACAAAGTGAAACATTTTTTACAGTATTGGTTTTCAGTTTCGTTTGACGGCTGTAGTTACGATTTCCCCCACGCTTAGTACCTACTATAACGAATGTGAGATTGTGTGTCTGTTTGTGTTTTACTTGTGTTAATGTGTTTGGGTATCTACGAGTAGATGCAAGTGTTTACATAATAGAACTTGTATTTTTTCAATGGCGTGAGTGTTTGCTCGAATATTCTGGCAAGAAACATGTTCCAGTTCTGAATATTTCAAGAACCACCCTTATGCCATGCTATATAAAAAGCTGTCTGTAGCGTCAGACTTGTATCGGAGCTGGCGAATCGTGAAAAGTAAATCAACCTAAGTTTTTAATTAACTGAATCCGTAAATCGTATCACCACTTACAATTAGATCAGCATTTGGTCGATTAAAAAATCAATCATATTCGTTCAAGAATGTTGAATTGCAAGCGATCGTGTTTAGGAGTCATAGATAATATGAAAAAAAAAAAAAAAGTAAATGCAGATCTCGGCTCCGTGATATCGTTGCCATGGTCACGAATTTAATAGAAATTATAGACGCCGCTTATCTTTCTAAAAATACAACGGTAACGCTTGTAACTGAGACGCAGACGGGTCGTAGCTTAGTGGATATCGCTTCCAAACAACTATCAGAAGGTGTCTAAATTGGTAGAATAAAAAAAAATGGAAAACAGTAAAAAAATCGTTCTCCTTCTTTGTTGCAATTTCCCGAAGAGAGGAAGGGTGCCAGTGCCAATGTGTGCTGATTCAGTAATTTGAGAAATCGTGGATATTTTTTTTTAGTAGGAGTAACTTCTCATAGTAAGTGAACTAATAAGTATAAGGAAGTTCTCCTTGACTGATTGCTGGTTGGTATGAGGCTGATCCTCCGTGCTGTAAAAATTGGTTCACTTTTGCCAATATCACCCCAGTTTCAGGGATAGGAGGCAGGAGTTGCAAGGTTTATGTTCACGTGAGCTTTTTTTTATTTACGTGCACAAATGCAGAATGCGTAGGCGGGAACTTAAATGTGCATGTCTGTGGTCATGCATTTAATATGAGCCTTAAATGTTAACATATTTCTGCAGCTTAGATTATATGTTTTTTTGGAATGAAAAAACGGATGTTACTGACCGTGTGTAAAGAGAAGCACGATTTTCTCTACGTTTCGTCGGCGTCATATCCGACGTCTTCAGGAGACGTGTGTCCTCTACAAGGAAGAAACACAAACATTATTATATGGCTCATATATACTCCTAAACTACAAGATTATCACACTTGTTTAGTGTTTCCTCTCGTAGGAAATAGGAAAAAATGTTAGCTTAATATTTATTTTATTTAGTTTTACTTTCCACTTATCATTGTTTCGATTTGTTAGTGCCAACTTTTCAAAAGCGCTCGAGATATTAAAGTCAACTCGTAAAGAATAGCTTTGCTGTTATTTCTGCTTTATCTTTTGTTATCTACATAATATTCTCTCTAGTAGTCGCTTTGTTTGATGTGTAATTTAGTATGTAAAACACGGTACAAACAATCAAGGCCGTATTTGAATACTCCACCTACTGTACCATGTATTTTAGCACCTCGCGAATGTATTTTTTGCAATGAAACACTCATCTAACTGTAAAAAGTAATGATGCATTAAATTTTCTATCATTTTTCCTCTTTTTGATGTTAACTCTATTTTATTTATATAATCTGCTGCAATTGAATATATTGACATTTAAGATTAACATTGAATGTATTCCCGCGAGCAGATACATAATACGTCGCACTTATATAGGTTATTTAAGATTGGTGAAATAATGGGATAAACAGAGCGAATGTAAAAGAAGGAAATGATTGAAAAAGTAGATGGATATGTATGAATTGAAAGAGATATGCAAGGATAGGAAATATGTAGGCCAATCTGTAGAGGCTCTGGCTACCCTTAGTGGAATGACGACAGGGTTACAGTAACAGTACACATGCTGCATGTGTACTTTAGAGAAAATAAACGTATCTCGCTATTCAGCTGCACGGATAGTGCTACTTCCTGCCGCGTTATCCCGGAAGGGGGTCGCATGTGGCGAGTGAACCTATTTATTTTTACAAGTATGGAAGCCGGCCTTACGCCAAACACTTCAGTCGAAGTGAAAGTTTACCAGCTTCTGAGCAGTGAGCAAATTAAAACTCAATTCTCAAATGAACATAAACCCTGCAACTCTTGGCATTCTTTCTACAACAGGAATGGCATTGGCTGAGTGAATAAATTTTTAAAGTACTTATGGATGGTCAACCTCATACCAAGCTGTAAAACAAGGAGGAATCTTAACTGTCAATATAGATACCTTGCTAACATGGGTTTCTCAGATAGATGCACCTTTTTTCCTATTTTCTACGAGAGAAAACACTACAAACGTGTGAAAATCCTGTAGTTTTAGAGTTTGTCATGAGTACTTCTTTATAATTAGTTCACTTACTATGAAAAGTTGCACCCAATAAAATGTTTTATCCACGATTTCTCAAATTAGTGAATCAGTTTACCATTTACAAAGGTAAAGGGGACAAAAAAGACTGTCAGAACTTCAGACCAATCAGTTTACTCAGTATACCAGGAAAAGTCTTCTGTAAGGTGATTATAAAAAATGTGATTTTGACTACTAGTGAAAGGATTTCCGATGTACAGTCCGGCTTTATGGCCGGTAGAGGCTGTGTTGATCAGATTTTTACTCTACGACAACTTGTTGAAAAACAATTGTCGGTGAGGCGGAAGCTGTTCACGGCCTTTGTAGATCTGGAAAAGGCTTTTGACTCAGTAGACAGAGGTATGTTATGGGATGTTTTGAAAGCATACGGAGTGAATGGGGCTCTCCTAGGTGCGGTGCATGCAAACTATGAAAATAGTAAGGCATGTGTCCGTATTGATGGTGAGTATAGTGAGTGGTTTGAAGTTTATAAGGGTGTGAGGCAAGGATGTGTGATGAGTCCATGGCTATTTAACATAGTCATGGACAAGTGTGTCAGAGATGCTCGACTTAATGATTGTGGATTGATGATAGGAGAGAGCAAAGTGAGTGTTCTACTGTATGCAGATGATGCAGTTCTTGTATCTGATTCAGCAGTAGAATTGCAAACAATGCTCTCTAGATTGAATGAAGCTTTGAAAGGTAACCATTTGAAGTTGAATGCAAGTAAGACGAAAGTATTGATTTTTGAAAGAGATGATGAAAGTATGAATTATGAATTTAAAATTAATGGAATGAATGTTGATGTCGTAAATGAGTTTGTATACCTGGGAAGTAAGTTTGAAAAAGATGGAAGAATGACCGGTGAATTTGAAAGAAGAATAATGAAAGGCAGGTGCGTACTGGGTGCTACCGCTAGCATCGCCAGGAACCAGAATCTCTTAAAAAATGTTAGATTGGCGGTGCACGGTGGTATACTAGTGCCAACCTTGATGTATGGAAGTGAAGCCTGGACGGTGAGTGAAAGGGAAATTAGTAAAGTCCATACAGTAGAAATGGACTATCTAAGAAGTATGATTGGGAAAAAACGAAGTGACAGAGTGAGGAATAATTTTGTAAGAGAAGAATGTGGTGTAAGGGAAAGTGTGAAAGTGAAGATTAAAAGAAGTATGTTAAGATGGTTCGGGCATATGGAGAGAATGAGTGATGAAAGATTGACGAAGAAAGTATATGTTGCTAAAATAGATGGATGTCGTGGTAGAGGAAGACCGAGAAAAGTATGGATGGATCAAATTTCTGAAATAGCGAATGAATGGGATATCCAGAGTCATAATAAAAGGAGGACTTGCATGAAAAAGGTTATGACTCTGGATGAAATGAAAGAAGTGTGCAAGGACAGGAAGAAGTGGCGGCTAATCTGCAATGGTGATTTCTAATGTTGGTGTATTAATTTGCTACATTTTTTGCATAGGAAATTTCTGACTTTTTTTGTATAGATTTCTTTGTAAGGTTTTGTTCTTTTATATATTTAAATGTAATTTTTTATTCATATTCCTTGACTTATAGGTTGGTATGAGGCTGACCACCCAAACTGTAAAAAATGGTTCACTTTGCCAATGTTACCCCTGTTTCAGGGAAGGTCGGCAATAGTTGTGGGGCTTATGTTCATTTGAGGTTTGGATTTTATTTGTAAGTACACATTCAGCATTTGTAAGCGCGAACTACACTTGTTGGTTTGTGGGCTTACATCTGAGAGCTTTAAATGAATATATCCTTGCAACTTAGATTATAGATTATTATAGTGCAGTTTTACATTTAAGGTGACGTTATATCTCCTCAACATTTAGATCATATTTTTTCAACTCTACGAACCACACATATTTTTTGGTTAGTCCGAAGCGTTAACCCCTAGACCACAGCTGATCTAGATCTTAGTTGAGAATGTATTTGACGGCACTGCACGTGTAAGAGCGTATAATTTGGAGCGTATTTAATTAGGACCACGTGTGACTCTGCAATTAACCATTTATTCAGTAATTTTATTTATTCGAGATCCCACCACCTACCTGTGTACAATTAAAACTGTGTAAAAACATACTTCTCACATGAGCAAATAACAAGCAAGTTTACTCATGGTATATGAAACTCTCACTGTCTAATTTCTATCTATTTGGAAGGTCGTGGGTTCGAATCCCGGCACACAAAAAATGTACCATTTATACTTTGAAATATGCTCTTCGCGCTGGGTTGAATAATTCATATACTTGTCACCAAAGATCCATCCAGGTCACGACCATCGGGAAGGCCTTCCGCCACAAAAAAAAAATATAGCATTGCATGAGCGTTGTGTGATACGCTTCCCCGGATGAAAGTGTATAAACGGAATGGGTATGAGGTGGGTTTTCGCAATGGTTACCTAAATGCATCTGAGTCGTACTTGAAAACGACTAAGCTCGTAAAAAGTCCGGTCGATAGCTCAGTTGGTTGAATGCTTGCATTCCATGCCGAGAGCTCAGTCCGGTCGATGGCTCAGGTGGTAGAGTGCTTGCATTCCATGCCGAAAGCTCGGGTTCGAATCCCACCGAGGCGAGGGTGTCAGAAATGATTTCTCGTTTCGGTGTTTATTTCAAACCCCAAAATAAAATACCGGCAAGGTTTACTCAGCCTTCACAAGAAATGAGTACCAGCACTCTCGGAAGCTGGGAAACCTCCACTTCAACTGAAGTGGTTGGCGTAAGGCCGACCCCCTTACCTGTAAAAATAAATAGGTTCAACTCGCCACATGCGACCCCTTCGGGGATAACGCGGCAAGAAGTTACATATATGTGTAGCTTGGTTGCGTTTTTTTTGCGGTTGCGAGCAAACGTTCGATCCCCATCGAGGGTGTCAGAAAGCAGTTCCCATTTCGGTGTCCAAAATAAAATGTCGCCAAGGTTTATTCAGTCTTCACAAGATATGAGAACCAGCGCGCTTGGGAGCTGGGAAAATCCCCACTTTAATTGAAGTGGTTGGAGTGAGGCCGGCCCCCTTTTCCCGTAAAAATAAATAGGTCCAGAACCGCTACATACGACCCCTTGGGGTTAACGCAGGCAGAATTTGTTCGATGTGTGCCAAATCACTGAGCCTTGAAATTCCTTCACTTATGGCTATCATTGCTTGCTTGTGTTCTGCGCCACCTTGTCTTGCTTTACACTGGAGAGAGTGTTAGCCTCACGGGAGGCGTGTTCCCATTCCACGACCTAAAAGGAATCTTTACTCAGAAGCACACGGAAAAAAATTAATTCATCAAGTAGTTTCAGTTTTTCCATATTTACTCAAAAACTATTGACATTATAAAAAACGGTTTCGATACTACACTAGACAATGTATAGTTCTATAAATAGAATGAAAAAAAATATTTCCAAAACATAGCACACACGAGAAAGTAGCTACAGAAGTGAAAAAAACGTATTTTTTTAAATATTTTTTTGTGGTCGCAATTTTTAAGTTATATATTTTGTTTAAACTTTATAATTAAGATAAAAAATTAATAAACATGCTTGATTTTTTTCATTACTGTCACTTTTTTGCTAAGACCATAAAGTGTAAGAAACAATAACGGCAGATTTAGGGTATGATACTTCCGTGTGCTGTCTGAGTAAAGATTCCTTTTAGGTCGTGGAATGGGAACACGCTCACGGGGAGGGCCTTCTGCCACTTGCATCTACATATATTATAATGTTTTGCATGCGAGTCCTGTGACACATCCCCGGATGGGATGGATGTACATGGCGTGGGTCAGAGGAGGGAGAACATGTACTATATGTGTAGCTTAGGTGCGTTTTTATTAATGTACATATACAAGTGAGTAATATTTGAACAGGTAATTTAACTAAATAGTTTATTCTAGAGATAAGCTACCTGTATAACGGACAGGTACTCGCATGTCGATGCTAATGCGTCAGACATTGCGTAACCATGGCAACAACAATTAATTTGTCACTGGATGACTCTATGACGTCACATTTAAACTTAATCATTATACTAAAAAAAGTATGGAAACTTAAACGCTCAATAGAGGCGCTGCCTGAGATTCACTATATTATTTTATTCGTAACTATGACACACCAATTAGTATTGTCATTCTCATTACTAACTGTGGAGAATTTCTCGATTAAACTCGATTACAGCGTTGTTCTTAAAAATGTATGGAAATTTAAACGCCGGCTAGAGGCACTGTTTATGTTTTCATACAATTTAGAAAATGTTCGTTAAGGTAATGTTTGTACTGTGGTTAATAACAACAGGTCATTGCTGTATTTAGCATTGCATGCATTTTAATATTGCAAAATATCGATAGTCGATACCTTAAAGGTAAAACTAAATAAGTGACGTATTAAGCAGTGGCGGTCCGTGATCTGTTCCCCATGGGAAGCTGAAGAAAAACATAGATTCATATACCTACCTATATAAAAATAATTGTTAGCCAACAAACGAAATGCACGTACTTATTGTATTTGACAGCTGTAACTAAAAAGATATCCAAATAAACGCTCTGCTCCGAAAGTCTGAAATTAACATATGTGCGAACATTTCCCTGATTACATTTTAATGATTTCAATAAACAATTTATATTTTTATTGTAAAAATGACTTACCTGATATTCATTTACTTATACTTGAGCTCAATTCTACGCTCTTTCTTCATAAAGTCGTCGATTACAGCATCGTGAAAGGTTGACTTCTCCTTTAAGGCCAGGAGAAGGGATTTTTCTATGGAAATGATGGCTAAGGAAGACAACCGTTCCTCGCCCACCGTGCTCCGGCTGTACGTTTTGATTCTCTTCATTGTAGAGAACGATCGTTCAGCTGAAGCACTCGTTGCGGGTATGGTGAGAATAAGGTTTATTAAACTACACACTTCGCGAAGCACATCCTTCAAGTCATTGTTAATCAAATACATATTTAATTCCATTAGAGTGCCTAAATGAAATTCTGACGTTGAATATATGTAAATAAGTTCACTTTTTAAGGGAAAAATTTGGCAAACTCATTAAATTTAGAAACGTCCAATAATGTCATAAATATTAAATTTTCCATGTCAGCAAATCGATCCTTTGTATGTTGCACTAAAACGTCTATTATTTCGATATATTTTTTATTATAAATAGTTTTTTTGTCACCTGTCTCTTGTCGTCTCCTTGAGGGAAGATCAGAAAAGCTTTCTGAGTTTATTGACGACCAAAAAGTATTAAAATTGTCTCTCATTTCTTGCAAAAAAACGAGAAAATCTTTAATTTTCCGTACACAATAGAAAATGTCAAATATTTTTTTTGCAAGATTTCAAACAGAATATCGGAAAAGCCGAAAACTTTGTTAAACACTATTAAATGAAAATTAAAACTAAAATCACTTAAATATCTATGAAGTCCCGTTGCACTTATAATCGTATCAGAGTCCCATTCATCATTGTCCTCAATTATATCAGAAAAAAGTTCTGTTAGTTCTAATTTATAATCTATCACCATTTTTAAAATTCTACTATTATAATTCCACCTAGTAGGAGCTGATGTCGGAAAGCGTTTTTTTATTTTGTTATCAAGAGCTGAAATTCGCTTCGAAGATCGACAAAAGAAACTAGAAAAACTTAAAAGAGACTCAAAAAAAAATTTGCATTCTCGAATATAGCCCACGGATTGAGATAACACTAAATTAAGTCTATGAGCAACAATGAACAAACATAGCATTTTTACACAAGTGTTTCACTTTAGATTGAACACCATTGTGCTCTCCTGCCATTACACTAGCACCATCGTATGTTTGAGCTATTAGTTTGCTTTTACAATCAAGCATGTTTAAATCTCTTTCGATGAGATTAAAAAGGGCAGCAGCTGATCTATCCGGACTAACATCAGTAAAACCCACGATCTCTCTTGAATCTCTCTTGAATGATGCCTTTACTTTCGTCAACATAGCGAAATGTAGTCGACATTTGGCATTTCTGTGAAATATCAGTGCACTCATCCACGATGATGGAAACATATTTGGAAACTGTTATTTCATGTTTAATTTCTTGTAAAACAATATTTGATATCGAAGCAATTAGGTCATTTTGAATATGATTCGAAGTTCCAGTAAATATTTTTGATTTTTCTAGATGACTTTTCAAAAGGCTATCAGATGAACTTAACAAATGTAATGTCTCGATATAGTTTCCTTTATTATTTGAATCTGCAGATTCTCGATGACCTCGCAAAGGAAGTTATTGTTTAGCCAAGAAACAAACTACATCAATTAGTTTAGATAAGATATATCTGTTGGCCGCCACGTTTTTATTATAATTGTCAATGCTGGTTTTATATTGGGCGCTAAGAAAATTTTCGATGCGATTTTCTTTACCAAACCGTTTTAATTTCACACAAGCGTCGATATGTAATTGAGAACATTCATGTCTTTTCCGAGCTTTAGAAAGATTATTTAAATCACTAAACCCGTGATTATTCCACACATTATTGTCATTACAAAATAAAATACACGGCCAGCAATATAATTTACACAATTGAGCACAGCCACAAATCCACGAGACTTTAGAATATATTGAGTTTTGGAAATGTCTTACAAACGATTTATTCTTGCTAGTAATTTTTAAAATTGGAGTTGGTTTTCCAGTATCCACTATATGTTTTTTTTCTGCAAATTGTCTAGACAAAAAACTTTTACGTAATAATGATTCAATTAAACAGTCACATCTACTAATTGAATCAACAACTTGAGAACAAGAAGGATCCATATTTTTATTTTTCAAAGAACAAAAATATTATAAAACACACCGTGGCCGCGCTTTAAAAAGTCAACGCAAACTAATACATGAAGGAAGAATAATTATTCATATTATTGTTAAAATTATTTATTTGATGTCATACAAAAGGGAAACTATAAAAGTAAGAGAAGAAAGTCAAATCCGCCAGATTTGGAATACCCTATTTTGTCCAGTATGTCTGAAGACAATAAG
The DNA here is from genome assembly GCA_951799405.1 of Agapetus fuscipes. Classification (NCBI taxonomy): domain Eukaryota; kingdom Metazoa; phylum Arthropoda; class Insecta; order Trichoptera; family Glossosomatidae; genus Agapetus; species Agapetus fuscipes. Next base: position 1,835,850 of record OX637352.1, on the reverse strand, counting down.
GTCAATTTTTGTATGATGGATTCTGTTCCCTCTGTCGTATTTTTCTCCTGTAGCTATATCCCATCGATCGTACTACGCATGCGCAAGAACAAAAATTCTGCTTTGATTTTGGAAGCGTGTGAGCAGCCAGTATTCGCATATTATGATGATTCGTTTGTTTTGAGACGTCTTGACTCGCGGTATAGACATAATATAATTATGCCGCATGGCATATGTATGTAGTTAGATACATACATATAATGTCTCGCTTACGATTTAGATCAATGCTTACGCTCGATAGCGAAACGTTTGTAATCGCCGCTGTAAAAATAAAATGCTCTTAAGCAAAATATATTATATCATTTCCCATACATTAGGGATGCGGCGAATCCATCGTATGTAGGAACCGCTCGCGCCTGGTATTAAGCTGACATGGGTTTCTCAGATAAATGCACCTTTTTCCTATTTTCTACGAGAGAAAACACTACAAAAGTGTGAAAATCCTGTAGTATAAGAGTTTGTCATGAGGAAATACTTAATTAGTTCACTTACTATAAGAAGTTACACCCAATCAAATGTTTACACACGTATGATGTATAACGGTACTATGCTGCATATACAATGCAACTTGTTACCGCGTAGTTCCCGAAGAGGTCGCTTGATGCAAGTGGAACCGAATTATTTTCACTATAAATGTGTCTGACCTTGGGCCAACCAGTTCGCTACAAGTGATAGTTTCTTTTCTACTAGCGGGGACAGGTTTTCATTATATTTAGTGAATGTTCCTTGATAGGCTGGATAGACTTATAGGCTGGTATGAGGCTGACCACCCATACTGTAAAAAATCGTTCACTTTTCCTATGTCAACCCAGGTTTGGATATTCATTTGCACGTACACATGCAGCATTTGTTAGCGCGAGCTTACACGAGCCTGTTTGTGGGCATGTATTTAATGTGCATTTGAAATATCTTTGCGACTTATTTATCAGTGTTACGACCGAGGGAGTCAAGTGGCTGATCTTTCTAGCGTATTTGGAATGAAATAACGTTGGTCGATCCCCGCTTGGGTCATTTGACATTAAAAATATTCAACAATGAATTGTTAATTGATGATATTGATACATGTTTTCTGGCCAGAGAAAATAGCTTGGAGAATTGCATTCCTATTCACAAATCTATTTTAAAAAAAAACTTAGATTATTATCGATGGTAGAGCAAACCATGCCGGTTCTGTAATTTTAGGGAATTTTTTTTTGAACAAAAGCCTCTTTGGGGCTGTCTAATTAAACTAATGCATATATACGTCATTCGCATTAAAGGGGGGGGAGTCTGGTCTGCGGATGATGGCAAATGATGTACGAGTACCAAAAGTGACGTCGTTCTTTTAAATAGGTACCAATTTCTACAAAATATACAAAATATTAAGTAAGTAATATAACATTATTAATTATTAGGCTCATCCATTATTACAGCAAGAGGGGGAGGGGGGTTCATTAGATAATGACTATAGGATGATTGTAAGGGGGGGGCAAAAATCGGCCAAAATCGATGACGTAATTTATGGACGGCCCCTTTCACAAGAGCTGTGGGCACAAAATGAAATATGTTTTTCTAGAAACGTGTGCATGGAATCACTCTTTACAAAGGCTCCGGTGATTAAGTATGCATTGCCACACCCTGAAGTTGGTTCGGCTCGAGCCAATGTCCTATTGTGCAGGAACCAAGGCCTGGTCTTCCGGTGCCCGCAGCGTGGAAACAGCCACAGTCACTGTTAGGGAAACAACGCAACGCAACTTAGCTACACATATAGTGTAACTTCCTGCCTGCGTTATCCCTGAAGGGGTCGCATGTGGCGCTTCCGGACCTATTTCTTTTTACAGGTAAGGGGCCGGCCTTACGCCTACCACTTCAGTGAAGTGGGGGGTTTCCCAGCTCCCGGGGGGGCTGGTTCTTATTTCTTGTGAAGGCTGAGTAAACCTTTGAGATCGAACCCTTGCTCTCGGCATGGAATGCAAGCATTCTACCAATTGAGCTATCGACCTTTTTACGAGCTTGATCGTCGTCGCTACAAAGCGCCAATTCTCAAGCAAGACCCAGTTTCTGTAAGGCTGGATGGACCTTTGGTGACCGGTCATTGGTATAGGTTTATTAATTTTTCAACCCAGCGAAGAGCAAATTTGAAGATATAAACGGTATATTTTTTGTGCTCCGCCGGGAATCGAACCCACAACCTTCCCATTCAGAGTCCGCAGTGTTACCACTGAGCTACGGACCGGTCAGGGAACCAACACTCACAATATTCACATGAAACCAAATAGACCGGTCCGTAGTACAGTGATTAGTGCTGCAGTCTCAAAAAAATAGTACCTTTTTGTATCTACATTAATCTATAATGTAACTTGCGAAGAGATATAAGAGCATGCATGCCCACAAACAGGCGCGTTTAATTTCGCGTTTACAAATGTGGCATGTGGCAATACAAATAAAATCCAAATCTCAAATGAACATTTTAACCCTGCAACTCTGGCCGACCTTCCCTGAAACAGGGGTGACATCGGCAGAGTGAACAATTTTTTACAATATCGGTGGTCAGCCTCATACCAACCTATAAGCCATGGAATACAAATTAGAAATAACATTCAGGTTTAAACAGGTAAACAACAAAATCTTAAAAAGAAATCTATACAAAAATATGCCGCCAACATTGCAAATCTACGTTACTGATTAGCCTAAATATGATACTAATTAAGGGATAATTCTGTAATTTGAAAGAAAAATATGTTTCTGAAATATAGCACATACAAAAAATCGATAAAAATGTGAAAAAACGTGTTTTTTTCAATATTTTTTTTGTGGTGACAATTTTTAAGTTATATATTTGTTTTTACCTTTATAATTTGAATAAAATAAATAAATTAACACGCTTGATTTTTTCATTACCGTCACTCTTTATTTTATACAGTCTATGAAACAAAAATGTCATTTATTTTTCAATCAATTCAGGCTTTACAACGCTTTAAACTATCTTAAATAACATGAATAATGTCGAGTAATGCAGTATACAAAGTAATAGCATCTATCCGCGGAATCTCTACAGCTAACCACTTTCATCTTTGTTGTTATAGTACATAGTATTGTTACGAAATTAGGGTTCAAAAGTCTTTCAAATTAAAGTACACAGGTCTTCTTATACAGTTGTTTATTTTACACTTTTAAATAATTTATTTTCACAAAGCTTTCTCGACTATTCCACTTGGTTTCTGTTCAATGATCAAGTTAGTTCTATGTGTTTGTAAATCTCGTATGATACTGCTGGCCCTGCAAGCCACTGGCACCCTTCTTATACTCTTTAAAACAGTACAATCTAGACCTATATTTGCTAGACAGTTCCAGAAAGGCATAGTAATTATTATTTCTCGATGCTTCAAGTATCTTATTCAATGATTCCTACCCACACATACAATACACAATTCCTATACCTACTTATTTTAATGTTTATATTTCATATTTACTTAACAGTAAATAATATATAGAAATGTATTTGAAGAATGTATGCTCTGCATTTTTTGTAAATTCCTTACATTCTCATTAGAAAAGCTACACATATAGTGTAACCTCTTTTCGCGTTCCCCCTGAAGGGGCGCATGTGGCGAGAGGAACCTATTTATTTTCTCAGGTGCTACCTACGAATGTGCAGTTGTGTGTTTTGTTTGTCGTGTGTGAATTAATAATAAAGTCTGTGAAGACTCTCTAGAAGTAAAAAGATTCTAGGTGACTTATAAGGATAATATAATTTGTTCGAAGTTGGAGTGTTTGGTCGGATGTTCTAGTAAAGTCTCGCATGTAACGGTTCTCAGGGGAGTCGCCTTGACACCAACCTATTAGTCAAAGAACCAATTGTAAAATATTTATTTGCCTTTTCTCCAGCAACCTGACCGAATCACGAGACAATTTTATTTATGTCAATTCATGTGTTTTCATCAAATCCTATGAAACCACACGTGTGTTGTATTTATTTACAAATGATAATAATCTAAGCTGCAAAGATATATCGACATTTAAGGCTCTTATTAAATGAATACCACAAACAGACACGTGTAAGTTCACACTTACAAATGCTGAATGTGTACTTACAAATTTAAATCCGAACCTCATATGAACATAAACCCTGCAAATTTTGGCATCTTTTTTTTATTTTTAAGAAATCCTGTGCGGGAGACTCCCTAGATTCTAGAGACTCTAGGGGTCTATGACACTTGTTGTAGTGCCGCAGAGGTGTACGAGCTTGGTCGTCGCTACAAAGCGCCAATACTCAAGCAAGACCCAGTTGCTGTATGGCACCTTTGGTGACCGGTCATTGGTAAAGGTTTATGAATTTTCCAACCCAGCGAAGAGCAAATTTGAAAATACAAATGGTATTTTTTTGTGCTCCGCCGGGATTGGAACCCACAACCTTCCCATTCAGAGTCCGCAGTGTTACCACTGAGCTACGGACCGGTCTTTAAAACCGGTTTTTTTTATTTTAATTTGTGTAAAACGCTCAGCGCATGTTATTCTTATGCAGTTTCCCTGATTAAACATTCTTATCAAATCGTTCTTCCATTATCCGAGTTATTTTTTAAACGCCACCACTTTCTTGCATTTTTTTTTAATTCAACACACGAAACACTATTCTCATCTCGCTCTCGTAGAACTGACTCCATATAAGAGTGACAGAGACAAATGTAATGTCTCACGTGCTATGCCAGGCATTCTTTAATTAATGTTCTGCAAATTAAAAGAACGGAGAGTTCAAATGTCGTGCGAAACAAGAATGGGATTATATTATTCTTTGTATAAAATATATTCTTTTACATATATCGTCCCCACCCCAGTGCTTGTTTGGCTTATGTACCATTTCATTCACAGATGACATATTAATAAAATAGTCTTTAGAATCAAATTCGACACATTCTGAGCTAAGAAATAAACGTAAAACATGATAAGGTGCGACTTTTTCGTTAAATTGCGATTAAAATTTATTTTACAAGAATTATTTTTCACAAAATCGTTTACAATATATAATACTCTTCAAGCTCTGCCTACAGCCTTTGCGTTATAATATTCAAAGCCACTATCTGCCCCACAGAATCTTTGCTCGTATTTATAGGTACGAAAGAGACGATTCTTGTATGTTCGAGATACTTCCTTGAACTTCCTGAAAGTACAGTCTCTTCTCTCTTATACAGCCATCTCCATCCACTGCTGGACATAGGCCTCCCCCATATATCTCCACCCATCTCTGTCTTGCGCTTTCTGAATCGTTGCGCACGTTGTTACGATTGTTCGACACTATTCCAGAGACGTCACGCACACCAACAAGTACGTACCTAGGCACACGTACACACGAACTCATAGTAGATTATACTAGAGGCAGACGCACACACCAGCAAGATACGTGTTTAGGCTCATTTCTCCACGAACTCATACGTTCGTAGCTAAATCTAAATCTAAGCTGCAAGGATATTTATCATTTGAGATTCATATTAAATGCATTCCCACAAGCAGACATGCATAATTTCGCGCTCACACATGCCGCATGTAGACCTACAATATAAAAAAACCCAATACGTTCGTAGCAACATTTAAAAAAAAAAAAAAACAGTTTTCATGAGACACATTGGTCCAGTACACAAACAAACATTGCTCATGTGAAATTACCTCTGTTGGAGATAAGACAAACAAGCACTAAGCGGACGCTATGCTATGTAAACCGTCGAAATGTGCGATATTTTTTCACATACTGTATTTGCATTGTCTTCGCTTTAAAATAAATTGGACCACTTCGCACCCTTAAAGTTTATTCTTGTATTCATCAACAATACCTACTGTGAGAACTAACAGTGCTGAGTGTGTGATTTTTGCTTAGGTTTAAAATGGACTCGACACAAATTAAAAAATATATTTTTTTCTCCATCTAGCAACTGGGTCTTGCTTGAGAATCGGCGCTTTGTAGTGACGATCAAGCTCGCAAAAAGTCCGGTCTGTTGATTTCTGAAGGTACAGAGGGTTTTTGTCCTTCTTTTACAGTAAGAATAGAGATCGTTCCCAAAACATGGAGAATCGCCACGTGCTAGACTTTGCCAGAACATTCTAAAACTCAAGCCTGTGGCGTGCGTCCCATACAGGCTTATTGGAACCATCGTTAGCACTTAAGTCAATTTAAAATGAGTAAGTTTAAAGGAATGGGAGAATATATTTATTCTGACATGTATATGCCTTTACCCTATAAACGCTCCTGACTCAAGCAATCTTGAACAAATTATTAACCTTATAAGGACCTAAGATCTATTTATTTCTAGAGAGACTTCACAAAGTTTATGATTTACACACACTGACAAAAACGACACACAATTACATATTCGTAACAGTATTTTTATTGAATTTTCACTCCATAAATGCGTATCTAAACATAAGTTTTTTTTTCGTAATTTTCTAAGGAAAAATGTCAAATTCGTAAAATTGCATTCACTCTAAATTTCAGTTTCTAAACAATGGTTTAAAAATAAAAACAAAGGTAAAAAGTGTGCGCTAAAAAGAGCCAGATTTCAAAAAGTGTTGACATGACTTGACAAAGAAGATATACAAAATGTCGATGTACAGATTTGTCAAAGACACGCAGGGGACTGGAGCCAGCAAGAGGCTGTTCGTACAAGCGACCCTGGAAGACGACACCGAACCACAGTACCACCACACCATGTCATCAGACTACTCCAAAACCCTGCCGGCAAAACCCTTAAAGTCCAGCCTCAAGAAGTCCACTGGATCTCCCATAACAACAAGCTTAAACCTGGCTTCCTTACCCAGAAGTTTACGAGACAGTCTCACCAAAAATTCAACAGTGTTCGATGGTAACTATCCAGGTTTGAGTGGAAGTAGCAGATCGGGAAATGGGGCATATGAAACAGTCAAAGATGAAGGGTACAAAGGTAGATATGATGGAACAAACGAAGGGTACAAGGGAAGGATTGTGCATGAAGGAAACCAAACGCATTTCGAATACGACGACAGTGCCATGTCAAAGTATGATTATGGTTATGGAAAGGATAGTGATGGTTTGCAATCGATCCACACTAAGAAACGACTGTCTACGGAAGTGTTGGGTTCTTCTTTAGAGTCGACAAAAGTGTCGAGGAAGACCGAGAATGGGAACAGGAGAATCACAACGAGGATTGTGAGGAAGGTGACCACGCTGTCTCGTGGTGAAGAAAAGTCTGTGCCTGAAGATTTGATGAAGAGAGCTGATGGAAGGGAGCTGGTGGACCATTCGGGATATGCTAGGAATGCGGAGGTCAAAGCGATACAACCGAAACGAGTTAAGGTAATGTCATATTTTTTGTAAAATAATTATTTGATCAATTGATCAACTGCTTGTTCCAATTTGCCTTTGCTTCTTCCTAATGACCATCATTCTGGCCGGTCCGTTGTCTAGTGGTTCACACTTCGGACTCGCGATTGGAAGGAAAGAAGGAAGGAGAATTGGCGCTTTCTATAGCGACATCCAGAGGGCTCGTGAGGTGTGATTCGCACAAAAACAACACTCACCAAATAAATCAGCCTTAAATTATTATTATAATAGATCGGCATCATCAATGGCACGATAACTCGTGGGTTTCCCTTGATCAACTGCAGCCACCACTGCCTCTCAATCGCCTTCCTCCTCTAGTCCCATACTTCTACAATACAGAAGTCTAGATTCCACTCCATCCAGCCGCCTTTTTGTGGGGGTCTCCCCAATGTCTTGCACCCTTTTGAGTCTGTCTTCACAACCATCTTTTTAAGGTCCTGATAATCCATTCGCTGGATGTGACCCTGCCAATGCAGTCTTCTGACTTTTATTGACTGGACCACATAATCTTATTCATCTAATTTTCCAGTGACAACTCTATCATGACATGATAGCTCAGTTGGTAGAGTGCTTGCATTCCATGCCGAGAGCTTGAGTTTGAATCCAATAATTACCCGTTTCGGTGTTGATTTCAGTGAGTCAATTCATCACAACTGTACAAAATTTAAAGAAACAATACGTGTGCATTCCATTGCGTGTATTATTTTACCACAAAAACGTCTAAAGACGCTTGGTGTATAGCTGATAATGGAATTACAGAGCTGCGACAAAACGTATGTAAGAGACTCTCTTTCTCTTGCCATGTAATGTGTTCCGCCCAATATGGCGTGTCATGGTAGAGACCACATCGCGGGTACAGCACTGCAAATATATCTAGGCAGTTGTGAATAAAATAAAACGATGCTTCGTGAAGAGGAATGCATTCATGAAACGATTTTTGCCTGAAGAAAAAACAGCTCTTTATGGATTCAATAAATATCATTTAATGTAGAGGCACATCGTGGCTAAAAAGCCTGCGACAATGGTTTAACAAAAACACGAAGTCCTTGTTTCGGTCCGCAGCATCCTAGGTCAAAATAGCCATGATGATCGCCTATCTTCGATAGAAGTGGCACCAATGGGAAAACAAGAGGTAGAGCTATTTACATTGTAATTTTTCATCCTACAAGATAAATAAAACTTTGTCTTTGATTACAATGAATATATTAAGTTCCACTACAGTTATGCAAACACACCGTTTGTATCGTCAGGTGGCTAAATAATTTCTAAATGGTGAATGAAATGAAAGAAGTATGTAAGGACAGAAAGAAATGGCGGTTGATCTGTAATGCTGGCGGCTAGGGTTTTTAAAATTATAATTTGTTTTTGGTTTTAGTTTTGATGTCCACACATACTATTATTTATTGATTTTAAAAATGCAATTTGTCGTGTGTGTTCCTTGACTTATAGGTTGGTATGCGGCTGACCACCCATGCTGTAGAAAATGGTTCACTTTGTCAATGTCGACCCTGTTTCAGGGAAGATCGGCAGGAGTTGCAGGGTGTATGTCCATTTGAGATTTGGTTTTTATGTTGTAGGTTCACATGCGGCATGCGCAAGCGCGAACTTGTACGTGTCTGCTTGTGGGAATGCATTTAATATGAATCTCAAATGATACATATCTTTGCAGCTTAGATTTAGATTTAGATTTAGATTTAGTAGAGGCACTAACATTTAAGTAACCAGCCAGTATGGAGTGATCAGATAGAGGAGATAGTGGGGAATGTGATTTACAAAGTGAGCGTAAACGAAGAAAATGCCTGAAAAAGGTGATGAAGTGAATGAAGTGAAAGAAGTATATAAGGATAGGTAAAAATGGAGGTAGCTCTGCAGAGGCTCTGGCTACTCCATAGCAGAATGGCGACAGAGTTACAGTTACATCGTAGCTGATAATCCTAATTATTAATTAACAATTCATGACAAAATATTAATTAATGAATTATTATGTTACGTTAATACTTGTTTCTGGCAAGGCAAAATAGGTTGGGAATTGCATTTCGCTTCACAATTTAAAAAAAATCTCAATTCACAAACTTTTAAACTTGTAAAATCTGTTTGTTCATCATCACATGAATAAGGATGTATTGTCGCTACACCTGTCATCCAGGTTAGCTGAGTCCACCTGCAGTGAGTACCTTGTAGCTCACATGTGGGCATGTTGCGTAAGGCACAGAGCGCACTGACTTCGCCTGTGCCACTTATTCACTGTTCACTACTTATTTAACCTACCTACTGGCTACTGATACGGCTGAGTTTGTAGTATTGACGTAAAATAATGGACACACAATTAATTTACAGCGTTGAAGCCAAGGCCGTACTAGAACTAACAGGCCGTGGCGCGCCCTATCCCCGTTACGAACTTAGTGCTGCCACACAATAATACAGGGACTTGCCATTCAACTCATACAAGAAATACTTACTTGGAACTGATGATTTCTTAAATATTAACTAGTAATTATTTAGCTCAAGCAGTCAGACTTACACAGTAATACTGAAAAGAAGTCAATTTTGCCCACATATACTCATAGTAGAAAACAAACAACGATAGAGGTTTCAAATTTTTAATTTAGTTATAATAATATATATTATGTATAAGTCAAGGAACTAAATTAATAAAAAATCTACAATATGACAAAAAGTAATATAAATAAACCATTGAAATAAACACAAATTAATTCACTACACAAAAGACATCCGAAAACTTCAAAACTAATTTATCAACAGATTGAATTTTTTTCTTTAATGATTAGTTAGTTGAAAAAAAACTTATTTTTTTTACACTTTACTAAGTTTTTCAAACGCATTTCACGTTTTTGAAACACTTATTGATAAAGGTATTTTTTCACAGCATGAATCTGCACCAAAACATAACACCATTCAACAATATAGCTTTTCGGCATTTGTGTGACGTTCGGACAATTATAGGTTATGAACAAATTGAAAGAAGTTTTTAAGTAAAACTTACAAAAACACATCTAATTGTACACAAATCCATACGCAAAAGTTCCGTGACCCGTTTACTATAATAAAACAGTAATGTTCCATGAAAAATTCAACTTATTGCAAAAAACACCACAAAAATATGACAAGACGTGTGATTGTAATTTGAATTATTGAGTTATTGTGTGAATTTAGTACTTTCTTAGCAAAATATTGTACTCAATACTTAGAAAAAATAATAAACTGTCAGACGCAGTAAAGTTTTTGGACAATAATATAGTTTTTATATTTTAAACTTATTTTTTAAGATTACAACTTCACTCCCGAAATGTCAAAAATGGCGACTAAATTGTACTACCGCAGTCGGCCGTTGGCGTTGCGCCGCACTAAGATGGTGACGTGATCATCCAAAATTTCAAACGCTTCCCGGCCTGTATCTCTAGTATGGCCTTGCGTTGAAGCATACAATGACACAAAGCTGTCAACCGGACCTGTCAAACACAACAGATAATATATTTTTTAGGGTGGATTTATTAACACAGTGAAAGTCCATTTTTAATTATTTAAAAAATTCAAATGGAAACAAAGTTTTAATTCACTTATTTATTCCTTTTTTGTGCTCGAACATTTTCGCCTAATGAGGCATCTTCAGGAGCAGATTGGTTACAAATATTTTTACAAGTTTGTACAACAGATAATTATTTAAAATCCTATGTTTTCGTGCTTTCTCTGAATTATACTATTTCTGTACCTATCCTTCCGCCGTTCCACTAGGAGTGGCCGGTACCTCCGCAGATGCGTCCCCACTTTTTTGTGTCATTGCATATCTCTCTTTTACCAGTTTCAACATTCATCACTTTCTTCATACATACTCTTCTCTTATTCTCACTCTGCAGGTTCCATTCTTTCGCAATCTCACGTATTTGGTCTTGGATTTAGTATTGACGTAAAATAATGGATAGAAAATTAGCTTACAGCACTGAAGCGAACAATGACACAAGGCTGTCAGCTGGATCTGTCAAATCTAAAACTAAGTTGCTGAGAAATATTGACTTTTCAAATTCATAGATTTGTATTCTTACCTGAAGATGATCGACATGATCGAAAGCGTTAGTAATTATTAATTAAAATATAATTAATACAATTGTGATAATAAAAAAGTGTTTGATTAGTATTTTTAAATTTTAATAGAATTCCATTTAAAATTCATATTAAATGCATGCTCACAAACAGTTAACAAATGCTGCATGTTTACTTACAACATAAAAACCCAATCTCAAATGAACATTAGCCCTGCTACTTTTATCGACTTTTCCTGAAACATTGGCAAAGTGAAACATTTTTTACAGTATGTGTGGTCAGCCTCATACCAACCTATAAGTCCAGGAGCATATTATGTCACTTAAAAGTAACTGGGTCTTGCTTGAGAATTGGCGCTTTGTAGCGACGACGATCAAGCTCGTAAAAAGGTTAATAGCTCAATTGGTAGAATGCTTGCATTCCATGCTGAGAGCAAGGGTTCGATCTCAAAGGCTTACTCAACCTTCACAAGAAATGAGAACCAGCCCCCCGGGAGCTGGGAAACCCCCACTTCAACTGAAAGTGGTTGGTGTGAGGCCGGCCCCCATACCTGTAAAAATAAATAGGTCCCGAAGCGCCACATGCGACCCCTTCGGGGATAACGCAGGCAAGAAGTTACACTATATGTGTAGCTTAGTTGCGTTGCGTAAAAGTGATAAACAACTACCCACACGATTGACATAAGTGTGTCTTTTTCATTCAGTATAAAGTCACTATACTAATCTAATCTAATCTAATCTAATCTAAGTTGCAAGGATATGTTACATTGAAGATTCACATTACATGCATTCTCACAACCAGACACGTACAAGTTCGCGCTTGCACATGCCTCATGTGAACCTACAACATAAAAATCAAATCTCAAATGGACATACACCCTGCAACTCTTGCCGTCCTTCCCTGAGACAGGGGTGACATTGGCAAAGTGAACCATTTTTACAGCATGGGTGGTCAGCCGCATACCAACCTATAAGTCAAGGAACACACACACACGACGAATTACATTTTATATATCATTAAATAATAATATTCAAATACAAAATATCCATTGACAAACAAAAACAAATTCCAATTTAATAAACCCTATTCGCCAACATTACAGATCAACCGCCATTTCTTTCTGTCCTTACATACTTCTTACATACTATACAAACGTGGAAAATACTATAACTAAGTTCCTTGACTTATAGGTTGGTATGCGGCTGACCACCCATACTGTAAAAAAATGGTTCACTTTGCCAATGTCACCCCTGTTTCAGGGAAGGACGACAAGAGTTGCAGGGCTTATGTTCATTTGAGATTGTGTTTTTATATTGCAGGTCCACATGCGGCATGTGTTAGAAGTATTGATGAATACAAGAAACTGTCGTATCAGCAGAAGTGAAGTTAATTGTGCGCCCATACACGTGTGTAAAACATACGACGCAGCTATACTTGGTATGAGGCAGGCTACCATAACTCACTCAGTGTACCTGCGTGCTCGGCAATCGATAAGGATTACCTTATCTCTAATACCAAAGAAATACTAGGTCAGGACTCCGTTCAATAGAAAAGTAATCGTTATTACTTTCCTACATAAAACACAATGACTTTGACTTACAGGTTGGTATGAGGCTGACCACCCGTACTGTAAAAAAATGGTTCACTTTGCGAATGTCACCCCTGTTTCAGGGAAGAGCGGCAAAAGTTGCAGGATGTATGTTCATTTGAGATTGGGTTTTATATTGTAGGTTCACATGCGGAATGTCTAGGCGCGAACTAACACGTGTGTGCTTGTGGGCATGCTTTTAATATAAATCTTAAATGTAATATATCTTTGCGACTTAGATTTGTTGAGGAAAGTGTAAACTTTAATTCGACTTTACTATGTTACGTAATAAAAGTTCTTGCTAATTTTATTTTAATCATTATTAATTTGTTAAATACGATGCAATTATATCCGATAATAAAATAAAATTAATATATATCTATATATTTATAGATGTTTGTTAGTTTTCGGGTTATCTATTGACTATTATTATTTTTAGCCGACGTTTCGGATCGGTTACGCGATCCCTCATCAGACCGGTCCTCCTGTTTGTAAGGTTGGCCTTCGACATATTTTCGATTGTTTTTTGTCATACATATATAAGAAAGAATTGAGGGAAGACGAGCTCCAGGTCGAAGAAGAACATCTTTGTTGAAGAACCTGAGGCAGTAGTTTGGCTGAAGCACAAGATTTCTTGCCGTAGTATCGAGGATACGAATCTTTATGATGATCGCCAATCTTTACTGTAGGTTCGCAAGAAGAAGAATAAGTTGGCAAAGAGGATGTTGACTGATTCGTTTCACACATCCCCCCTATTGCATAACAGGGAAGCCTTATATAAGACAAACGTATGCAAGTGAAAATAACACCCCTCAAACGACAATGTAAGAAACACTCTTAGAATAGCATAACCTCAAGAATCGCACGCTTTGGGTAACGTGCACAAATTAAAACGCAGCTTAGATTTACTAATCTTCGGTAAATTTATTTAAAATATGGTTCACATACGTACACAGATTGTTATGTTAACTGCATTGCTCGACAGCTTAGATAAATGTCTTCATTTTGGCCTTTTTTATAGCAGGCATAAGGATGGTTCTTGAAACATTTTTTTTTTTTTTTATTGTAGCAAAATAATGCTAATTTAAACAATTACATATCAAGTCAAAACAATAACAGTTATGTTATGTCAGAGGCGCTGTGCAAGTAGGAACCTGACAGCTTTCTCCTTAAATTTAATTACGTCGCTAGTTTGCTTGCTTTCCGCTGGTACTTTATTATATTCATCAAATCCTCTGTGCACAACTCCTCTGTCATATTTCACCGTTCTTACTCTTAACTTTTTAAAATCATTTTTCCCTCTAGTATCATAACTATGTACATCCTTATTTCGTGATAATTTGGAACTGAAAACATTGCGAGATTTTTCCAGAATGTATTATATTTAGAATATTCGAGCAAATATTCACGCAATATCGAACAAATACATGTAGGCACAATTATTTAAGCACCTACATCTAGAGAAACAAGAAACAGACACACTCACACGGACACACAATTACACATTTGTAACAATACGATTGTACAAGTTTTATTGTGTAGCACTATATAGGCAATATAGTCCGGTCGATAGCTTAGTTGGTAGAGTGCTTGCATTCCATGCCGTGAGCTCGGGTTCGAATCCCACCGAGGGTGTCAGAAATGATTTCCCGTTACGGTGTTTGGATGTGGAACTTATTTTTGCCGGAAAGCGGTCCGGACAAATCTAATCTAATCTAAATAAATATCAAATATCCGAAATATTGTGTTAAAACTATGCTACGATATTTTTGATCAAATTTACATGTTGACACGAGAACAAGCCTCTTTCTTTGTATATGTTTCAGTTTGCGAGCAAAATTTCGAGAAGATTATCAACGAATTGGAGGTGTCTTGTTAGTTCCTTTATAAACTGACCTACCTTCAGAGGCTTAAAACCTTGTGATTCATAATCAACTTAATCAAGGCATCAAGTCCTGGTGATCACGAGATTACACCGATAAACTTTTATTAAAGACGGCATTGCAATTGACTGTGAATCAAGTGTGTATTTTGCAATTTACTTAGTTTTTGTTCTACAATATGAAATCATTATTTAATGCTGACTCTTGATGACTCGACAAAATGAGTTTCTTATCTAATACGACTCTAATACTTAATGATCTTACTTTGAAACAATCGACTTACGCGCCACCCAGCTTAGTCAAATATTTAATAAAGTAAACATGATTATGTTTGATTTTTTTGAATGTTGGCTGACTAATCGGCAAAAAAAGCCTAACACTGCGCTCAGCTGAGACTGGAGCCAAATCAAGGATTGAAGAACCTGTAAGAAGAGTTAACACAGTGTTTGGAGAGCGTGCATTTGCAGTTGCTGGCCCTCTGGCCTGGAACCACCTGCCACATCATGTGAGAGAGCTAGAGGACCATGGAAAGTTCCGGAATGCACTGAAGACAAGCAAATTTCTGGCATCGTTTGCACCAGCGCCCTTGGAGTGACTACATCACGAAACGGCGCTATAAAGAAATCATCAACTCATCATCATCATCATCATAATGCGTTGGTACGAGGTTGACCCCCCATGCTGTACAAACTTGCTTCACTCTTGCCAGTGGGAAAGGCGGCAGGAGTTGCAAAATGAATGTTTATGTTTGGTTTATTTTGTATGTACAAATGCAGCATGTGTAAGCGTGAACTCACATGTGCCTGCTTGTGTACGTACATTAAATATGCGCCTTAAATGTCAATATATATTTCCAACTTTCATTATAGATTCCTTAACTTATATAGGTTGGTATGAGGCTGCCCACCCATTCTGTTACAATAATTCACTTTGCTAATGACACCTTTGTTTCGGGGAAGAGCGGCAAAATTTTCAGGGTGTATGCTCATTTGAGCCTTAAGTCGGTACACATGCAGCATGTGTAAGTGTGAACTCACATGTTCCTTCTTCTTCGAGGGGTACATTGCAAATTTAAAAATATATAGACACTCCAAGTCATCGGTTCCTTGACGTATTGGTTGGTATGAGGCTGCCCAACCATACTGTTACAACAGTTCACTATGCCAATGTCACCCCCGTTTCAGGGAAGATCGGCAAAAGTTGCCGGTTGTTTGTTTATTTAAGGCTATGATTTCAATTTGTAATTACACATGCAGCATTTGTAAGCTGTTTGTGGGCATGCATTTAATATGAATTTTAAATGTTAATATATCTTTGCAATTCCATGACTTATAGGTTGGTATGCGGCTGACCACCCTTCCTGTAGAGAATGGTTCACTTTGCCAATGTCATTCAAGTTTCAGGGAAGGTCAGCAAGAGTTGCAGGGTGCATGTTTGAGTCCATTCGCGGCATGTTTAAGCGCGAACTTATACGTGTCAGCTTGAGAAAATGCATTTAATGTGAATCCTTAATGTTACATATCTGTGCAACTTAGATTAGATTAGATATTATGCATGAATAACTCATAATTTCCATACTTTTATCTCATTTTCTAACACAAACCTAGATCGCCTCTTTCTAGACGACTCAAATATAGTATGATTAAAGCATTTTATAGAGCAAAACGCCGTTTAGATTTTCTATTGTTATTGCAGATTTCTTTTGCGAGAAAAAAAAACACATGTGCAATGTGTAATTTATATGTATTTTGCATACCATACAACGATTATTATTTTCATCTGCAAAAAATTCCATTTGAAGTTAAGTCTAAACCAAAGCGTTTTATCATAAATGTATGTGCAACTGAAACCGTCACTCAAGGCGCTACATCAGTTTTCATGTAAATCTAAATCTAAGCTGCAAAGATATATATCGTTTAAGATTTATATTAAATCCATTCCCACAAGCAGACACGCATAATTTCGCGCTTACAAATGCCGCATGTGGACCTATGTACATTGTACAATATAAAAACCCAATCTCAAATGAACATAAGCCCTGCAACTCTTGCCGACCTTCCCTAAAGCAGGGGTGACATTGGCAAAGTGAACCATTTTTTACAGTATGGGTGGTCAGCCGCATACCAACCTATCAGCCAAGGAATACAAGCAAATAATACATTCAAATATATAAAACAAATAAACTCTAAACAATTAAACAGTAAAAAATTAAAAAAACTACAAAACACATATATTTTTTTTTTAATTTAAAAGCCTCAGCTTTAACCGCCATCATTACAGATCAACCGCCATTTTTTTCGATCCTTGCATACTTCTTTCATTTCATCCAGAGTCATAACCTTTTTCATACAATTTTTCATACGTATAGCCACATAAGTGTAACATCTTGCCGCATTCTCCTCGAACATATTTATTTTTACAGGTAAGGGTAACACAACCACCAACCACACAACCAATCAGTTGAAATGCAGCGTACTCGTTTCTTGTTAAGGCTGAATAAATCTTGCCGGTATTTTATTTTGAGTTAGAAATAAACACCGAAACGGGAATTTCATTTCTGACACCCTCGGTGGGATTTGAACCCAAGCTCTCGGCATAGAATGTAAGCGCACTAACTACTCTGCTACCGACCCTAATTTTTTTTTTACTCTGGTCTCTGAACAATGCTAAACTCTATGAATAAGTGACATATTAAGCTAACATGGGTTTCTCAGATAAATGCACCTTTTCCCTATTTTCTACGAGAGAAAACACTAAATATGTGTAAAAATCCTGTAGTTTAAAAGTTTGTCATGAGCACTTCCTTATAATTAGTTCACTTACTATGAGAAGTTACTCACAATAAAATGTTTTATCCACGATTTCTCAAATCAGTGAATCAGCGCTGATTCAGTTTTACCTTTAAGGTGGCGAAATGAATCTTGAAATAAGTAGATCGTGTCCCGAAACGGCGCTCTCTCAATACAATATAACATCATGTTTTCATATTTGCTGTGAACGAAGTTATACACCGAGACGAATCGTATTTTTTCTGCATTTTCGCATGTGCAAGAAAAAACTTCAAATCGTGTGAATTTTCATTTCCTAATTTAAAATATTATTATTTGCATGAAAACTGTTTTTTTAGTACATACATCTGTACTTACCGGTTACGCTAATGTGGTAATGAGGTCTGCACAATTAATATGTCGATAAAATTGTGACGTCACACAGCTAGGTTGCTAGGGTATAGACAAATTAGAAGTAACATAACTTTTATAATCTGTAATATATGTTGCAAAGACATATCACATTAAAATTTCAAATTAAATGCATTTCCGTAAGCAAACACGTGTAAGTTTGCGCTTAGGTACACATGCCGCATGTGGACCTACGATATATAAACCTAATTCTTAAATGAACATTATCCCTGCAACTCTTGCCGATCTTCCCTAAAACAGGAGAGACATTGGCAAATTGAACCGTTTTCTTTTACAGTATGGGTTGTCAGCCTCATATTAACCTATAAGTTATGGATGACCTTAGAAATTTACACTCGATGCATTTCTTGTACAAACTTTTACCAAATAAGGTTAGAGGGAGTTGACAATAATTCACAACGTTAGCCAGACGGGTTGGTGACTATCTTTGGTGACTTTTCTTGGTATCGGACATAAAAAAATGCAATATTTATAATGTGAAAACAATAGATTCCAAGCGCTACAAGCAATAAAAAGATGATTTATGTGCAGCTAAGTTGCGTTACTATATATAATATAAGTCGCAAAGATATATTACATTTGAGATTCATATTAAATGCATTGCCACAAGCAGACACTTACTAATGCTGCATGTGTACTTACAATTCAAAAACCCAATCTCAAATGAGCATAAGACCTGAAACTCTTGCCGATCTTCCCTGTTGCGTTATAAGTAATTAAGCAGATACTTATAACCGAGACCTTCACCTCCAGAGTCGTGCATTCTTCTTTGCGGAGCCATTAATCCAAACATTCCAGAGCTGGAAAAAAATGTAAGGCGAGCAATTTGGCGTTATTACATCCAGCCGAGTTTTTGTTCTGTTGGACTCACTCTTCCGCCAGAAGATTTATTATTCTGTGTATTAACATTAGGCAGTGACTATTGTGTGGAGTTGACCTCTGAGCAACTGTTACGGTGGCCATAGCATGTTTACTCTGAGGGGCAGAAAACAACAAAAATAACGTGTTAATCTGTAATAAGATGGATGTATTTATGGAAGTAATCATTATATCGATATCTTAAAGGTAAAACTAAAAACTTTCTGATTCACTGATTAGAGGAATCGTGGATAAAACATTTGATTGGGAGTGACTTCTTATAGTAAGTGAACTAATTATAAGGAAGTGCTCATGAACAACTTCTAAACTACAGGATTTTCACACTTTTTTAGTGTTTTCTCTTGTAGAAAATACATAAAAGGGGTATTTATCTGAGAAATCCACTTTAGCCTGATATGCCACTAATTCAGTTTTACCTGTAAGGTATTGATTGATATATAAGAGTCAAATTTATAAGAATCAAACATCGAGAGCCCTCTGCGAGCTTGGTCGTCTCTATTAAAAGCGGCAATTCTCAAGCAAGACCCGTTTTTGTGCTCTGCCGGGATTCTAACCCACTGTAACTCTGTAACTCTGTCGCCATTCCGCTAGGGGTGGCCAGAGCCTCTGCAGAGTTGCCTCCATTTTTTCCTATCCTGACATACCTCTTTCAATTCCTTCATATCCATCACCTTTTTCATGCATTTTCTTCTTTTACGCTCACTTTGTATATCCCATTCTTTCACAATCTCCTCAATCTGATCACTCCATACTTTTCTCGGTCGTCCCTTCCCTCTTTTTCCTTTCACACTTTCTTTGTATACATACTTTGTCAGGCTATCATCTTTCATTCTTTCCACATGCCCAAACCATCTCATCACATTCTTTTGTACTTTAACTTTCACATCCTCTTTCAAATTACATTCTTTTTTTACCCATTCATTCCTAACTCTATCCCTCAAAGTTTTTCCTGTCATACTTCTCAAATGCTTCATTTCCACCGTACATACTTTACTCATTTCGCTATCATTCACTGTCCATGCTTCACTTCCATACATCAAAGTCGGTAACAATATGCCATTGTGTACCGCCATTCTCAGATCCATCGTCAATCGCTTGTTCTTTGCTATTCTTCCTATTGCACCGACCACTTGCTTTCCCTTGCACACCCTATTCTCAAGTTCTCTTGTCATCTTTCCATTCTTTTCAAACATACTTCCCAAGTATCTAAATTCATCCACAATTTCAACTTTTGTACCATTCAACATAATCGTGCATTCTTCAGTTTCATCCCTTCTGTCAAAAATCAGTACTTTCGTCTTACTTGCATTAATTTTCAACTTGCTTGCACACAGAACATGGTTCAAACTAGAGAGCATTGTCTGGAGTTCCGCTGCTGAATCAGCAATTAATACTGCGTCATCAGCATAAAGCAGAACTCCGACTTTTCTCTCTCCAATTTGTATGCCATGTCCTTCCAGATTCGCTTGTTTAACACAATGATCCATGATTATATTGAATAACCATGGGCTCATTATGCAACCCTGTCTCACACCTTTGTACACATTAAAATACTCGCTGTATTCTCCATCCACCCTGACACACGCCCTGCTATTTACATAGATGGCGCGTATCGCATTTAAAAGTGCTTTGTTTACACCATACTTCTCTAGCACACACCACATCATACTTCTATCCACCGAGTCGAAGGCTTTCTCAAGATCTACGAAAGCCGCGTAGACCTTTTTATTAACGGCCAGCTGTTTTTCGACTATCTGTCGAAGCGCGAATATCTGGTCTACGCAACCTCTTTCTGGCATAAAGCCAGATTGTATATCTGAGACCTTCTCCTGGGTGGATAATCTTACCCTATGGATAAGAATCTTGCATAGCACTTTACCTGGCACACTAAGAAGGCTGATCGGTCTGTAGTTACGGCAGTCTTTTTTGTCGCCTTTACCTTTGTAAATTGGCACAATGACCGCCTCTCTCCAGTCCGATGGAACCTCCTTGACACTAACACACAATTCGCAAAGCTCTTTCATCCATTCGATCACACATTCTCCTCCCGCTTTCAACATCTCAGGTCTCACACCATCCACACTTGCAGCTTTCCCATTCTTTAATTCCTTTATAACCTTTCTTACTTCTTCTTTCGATATTTTCAAAACATTACCCTCATCATATTCTCCTTTCACAGTTAAATCACATTCATCTTCACCAAAAACCTCATTAAAATATTCTTTCCATCTCTTTTTTACATCTTCTTTATTCCACAGAATGTCTCCGCTGACATTTTTGATTCCCGGAGTTGTGGACTTACAACTTTCGTTGTTTTGTCTCACCCAGCTCCAAAACATCTTTTTATTGTCAGAGAAGTCATTCTGTGCTCTTTCACTTAATTTCTCTTCCATACTTCTCTTACTCATTTGAACTTCATTCTTCGCTAGCCATTTTTTCCTCTTGTACTCGGTCTCTAACATTTTATTCTTTCTATCATTAATCCATTTTAAATAACTATCTTTCTTCTCTTTCACTGCTTGTTTAACCTTATCGTTCCACCATTCATTGCCTTTTCTATGCCCAATCGTCACTTCTCCGCATACTTTCTTTGCACTTTCAACCAAACATGTTTTAAATGTTTCCCACATTTTTCCTACACATGCATTCTTCGCCAATTCCTTGCATTCGTCCGATTTCAAAATCTGGCTTACTTCCACTTCAAAATCATTCCTCACACTTTCATCATCTAGTTTTTCTACCTTTATTCTTTTCATCTTAATAACTTTCGTTCTTTTCAACATTTTCACTTTACCTATCATAACTGTGGCACACAAGAGATGATGGTCTGATCCCACGGATACACCTTGGTAGACTCTGACATCTCTTATGGCACCTCTCATACATTCTTCCATACATATGTAGTCAATGACAGTGCGAGTATTTGGCCCATACCACGTATATGTGTGCACGTCTTTATGTTTAAACCAGGTATTTGATACAAACATACCATGCTCCACACACATGTCGACAAGACGTCTCCCACTGCCATTAATGACACCTCTTCCATTTGGTCCTACGACCCTCTCCTATTCATCCTTTCTTCTACCTACCCATCCATTCATGTCACCAAGAAGCAATAACTTTTCATTCTCGTCTTTCATTCTGACTGTGTCATCAAGCATATCCCAGAATTCATTTTTAGTCTCCATACATTCTGAATCTACTGGCGCATAGCATGCAATGAGTAAAAAGTTCATACTTCCATACCTGATCCTCACTAGAAGAATCCTAGGAGAGATCCATTCATAATTCCTAACATAATTTCTCACACTCTCAATTATAATCACACCAACACCCTGTCTAGGGCATCCATCTTTCACTCCCGAGTTAATGAATAAACTACCATTACTCAGAACTTTCTCCCCTTCACCTTTCATCTTGGTCTCAGTCACACATAGAATTTTAATCTTCCTGTCATTCATCTCTTTCTCTAACTCTTGTTCTTTGTCCTTCATTCCTCTTACATTTAAAGTTCCAATTTTCCATTCATCTTCTTGCTTACGTCTACTGTTACCAGACGGAAGTGATTTCTTCAGTGTGGTAAAAGCTTTGGCAACCCTGCAGGGGCCATTTGACACTCCCCAAGCTTCACGGCGACAGAACTTGTCAGATTCTGTGCGCCTTTGTCCCTCCATCAAACCATCCTAACCAGACAGACTCGATGGAAAAACAAAATTGTCATAATACTAAAAAATATATAAATAAAATCTAAACTACAGTTATGTGTCGTTTGACACAAGTCTTAAATATATAAAAATAACCGCTAAGAGTGCCTCCCGCCCCTGAGCACAGTCAGCAGAGCCACGCAAAGCTAAGAGCGCCTCCCTCACCCGCTACAGCCAGCAGAGACACGCACCTCTAAGAGCGCCTCCCTCCCCTGAGCACAGTCAGCAGAGCCACGCAAAAGCGACCACGACCTTCCATTTACGAGTCCGAAGTGTTATCACTAGACTACGGACCGGCCCGAAGGTGGCTGTATACATAGAGGTAATGAATATATCGAGACCTTCCAGGTAAAACTTAAGGCCACCCCTATGGCGACAGAGTTACAGTTACTTCCTAAAAATTAGTTTACTTACCAATAAAACAGTGTTTGGTCTGCATGTTTAAAATTGATTCCACGATTCTTCTAAATACTTCTAAGTTATCTAAAAAGCCACGCATTTCGACCATTCACAGTGAGATTGAGATTGGGGCATGAGGCTGGCTACCACTCCGTATATAATCCCATAGGCTACCAAACCAATTTATAGCCTCTTGTATTTAGTTCTGCTAAAATCCGTTAACCCAACAGCGTTCCCACGATTCCGAAATATTTCTCAAATCACGATACAATGTTGCTATCTCGTCCTCTTCAGTGCTTGTTTGGCTTATCTACTATTTGATACAAAGATGACAGTTCAATGAAATTGTCTTCAAAACCACATTCTACACAATCTGAGCTAAGAATAAAACGTGAAACACGATACTGAGAGAGTTGTTTTCAATATTTAAAAAATAATTTTTCAGTTTTCTTTAGACACGTTGGTCGAGTACTTGTACAAATATTGTTCATGTGAAATTACCTCTGATGGGGATAAGACAAACAAGCACTAAGGAGATGATCTGTATCCCAAGTTATCTCAACCAAAACGTTTATCAATCAAAAATATATAAAAACTGAAATAGCACATCTAGTCAGCGTTTTAGATTCCATACATATATATATGATATGATATATATTCCATACATGATATGACTCCGACGAAACGTAGAGAAAAATCGTTCTTCTCTTTTACACGGTCAGTAAAATCCGTTTTTTTTTTTTTTTTTTTCATTCCTTACAATGTCTAACGACCGTAATCATAATTTAAAATCCATACATATATTTTTATCAAATGCTATTTCACAGTTTATTTCCGGTCGATGGCTCAGATTGTTGGTAGAGTGCTTGCATTCCATGCCGAGAGCTCGGGCTCGAATCCCATCGAGGGTGTTAGATATAATTTCCCGTTTCAGTGTTTCATTTTAAAACCAAAAGAAAATACCGGCAAGGCCTACTCAGCCAAAAGGCCGGCCCCTTTACCTGTATAAAGAAATAGGCTCCACTCGCCACATGCAAGAAGTTGCACTATATGTTTAGGTTAGTAGCGTAGCGTTGGAGACTGTTTACTCTACTATGACATAGAGTCATCTCCCATCTAAAATTTCGTCTGAATTCGATAAGAGCGCTATCCCGTTTTCATACAAAATTTAAAAAACTCTTTTAACTTGATTTTTAGTAAAAATACGTTCGTGTTTACACTGTTTACTTAAACCGTACTGGAACTAAGCTGGTTTTTGTAAACCAGTTATTTTTATTGACTCCTAAATGTATATTATATTTTTTTCGCAACATTTCGCGAGTTGGACTCGATTTTTTTTTCGCTTTATTACTGTTATCGTTTTAATTAATTGTGTTTAGAAAATATTTTCACCGTTGGATTATTTAAATTTTAATAAAATTTTAATAATATTTTGTATGGAACAGTTCAACAAATCTGCATACTTGTAATATGTACTATAATCTATCTATCTATAATCTAAGTTGCAAGGATATATTCATTCAAAGCTCTCAGATGTATGCCCACAAACAAACACGTGTAGTTCGCGCTTACAAATGCTGATTGTGTACTTACAAATAAAATCCAAACCTCAAATGAACATAACCCTGCAACTCTTGCCGACATTCCCTGAAACAGGGGTGACATTGGCAAAGTGAACCATTTTTTACAGTATGGGTGGTCAACCTCATACCAACCTATAAGTCAAGGAATGAATGAATGAATGTCAAATTCTGAACCAGACAAACTCAATGAGGTCTTAGAATTTCGATAAGTCATGACGTCATGCGGCCGGATTGCTATGGCTTTATCTGTAGTCTATAATCTAAGTTGCAGAGATATTTTAACATATAAAATTCCTATTTGTTGCATGCCCACAAACAGGCACGTGTAAGTGCGCACTTACAAATGCTGCATGTATATTAACACGTATGGACATCAAAACTAAAACAAAAAACGAATTCCAATTTAACAAACCCTAGCCGTCAACATTACAGATAAACCGCCATTTCTTTCTGTCCTTACATACTTCTTTCATGTCCTCCAGAGTCATGACCTTCTTCATACAGGCTCTCCTTTTATCATGACCCTGGATAGTCCATTATAATCTAATCTTATCTAAGCTGCAAAGATATATATCATATAAGATTTATATTAAATGCATTCCCACAAGCAGACACGCATAATTTCGCGCTCACACTTGGCGCATCAGGACCTACAATATAAAAAACCCAATCTCAGATGAACATAAGCCCTGCAGCTCTTGCCGACCTTCCCTGAAACGGGTGAAATTGGCAAAGTGAACATTTGTTACAGAATGGGTGGTCAGCCTCATACCAAAGTATAAGTCAAGGAATACAAGCAATTAATTACATGTGAGTATTTAAACAAATAAACACTATGTGGACCTACAATATAAAAACCCAATCTGAAGTGGGCCGTCCATAAATTACGTCATCGATTTTGACCGATTTTCGACCCCCCCCTACAATCATCCTATAGTCATTATCGAATGACCCCCCCCCCCCCCTCTTGCTGTAATAATGGATGAGCTTAAGAATTAAAAATGTTATATTACTTACATAATATTGTGTATGTTTTGTAGAAATTGGTATTTACAAGAACGACGTCACTTTTGGTACTCGTACATCATTTGCCATCATCCGCAGACCACTCCCCCCCTCTTAATGCGAATGACGTAATATATGGACAGCCCCAATGAACATTAGCCATGTAACTCTTGCCGACCTCCCCTGAAAAAGCAATGACATTTGCAAAGTGAACCATTTCTTTTACAGTATGGGTGGTTAGCCTCATTCCAACCTATAAGGTCAAGGAGCATGTATGATGTTGATAAAAAAATATCCTCTCTGCAGTTCGCACCACTCATTACCCAGGTAGGTACACCATGCGAGTGTTGTCGGACATTTCTTCACGGTCTGGTGAAGGACCAGGGATCTGTACCGCGAGTATGAACCATCGCGTACACTCCCCACGATCGCGTAAATCCTAAATGTATGAAATGTACGACATCACTCGTAGCGAGGGATTTAGTGTGCATATATTTATTTCGATTCACACTAAGGTGGGGGAGTTTTTGCAGTGTTTTATATGTACCTTCTTGTGGTACCAATTCCTCTCTCATATATGTACATGTGCATCGTGTAGGTAGTATAATTATATTTGAAACTAAGCTACACATAAAGTGTAAATTCTTGCCTGCGTTATCCCTTGAAACCCTTTTAGGAATAACGTGGCAAGAAGTTACACTATATGTGAAGCTTAGTTGCATTATCCAAGAAGGGGTCGCATGTGGCGATTCGGGAGCTATTTATTTTTACGGGCAAAGGGGCCGACCTCACGATAACCACTTCAGTACAAGTGAAGGTTTCACAGCTCCCGAGGGGGCTGGTACTCGTTTCTTGTGAAGGCTGAGTGAACCTTTCCGGTATTTATTTCGCGTTTGAAATAAACACCGAAACGGGAAATCATTTCCGGCACCCTCAGTGGGGATTTAACCCTTGCTTTCGGCATGGAATGCAAGCAATCTACCAACTGAGCTATCGACCGGACTTTTTACAAACTTGATCGTCGCTAGAAAGTGCCAATTCTCAAGCAAGACCCATTTAATTAAAGGCTGGATGGACCTTTGGTGACCAGTCTTCGCTAAAGGTTTATAAATTGTTCAACCCAGCGAAATCCATCTTTGAAAATATGAATGGCTCATTTTTTAGTGTTTCGAATGGAATTCGAAATCTGAATATATATTTGAAACTTAAATTATAGATTACAGGTTTCGGAAGCTTAGTTCAGATTTTTGCATTGGACCTGAATACCAAACAACTGTTGCAGAATACAAATTAACCGTCTCAGCTGATGTCTCTCCAAAACAAAACCCGCTCCAGCAGCTGTAACTGTAAACCGGAATATAATTATACATTAGTTGTTCTGCTCGTCTTCCGAACTGCAGATTCCTCAGTCTCGTGCCGCCTAGTACATGATTATAGAGGACTCCTGCCCCATGACCCGGTCATTGCGCATCAGAGCAAGGAGGATCTGGTTACGAGAGAGATGGAGATGCTAGAGTAGGGCTACCAAGACATCAGTAAATGGAATGATAATTAGACAATGGAGAAGTTTTGTGGATTCACGCAAGACCTGGTCACTCTCCTTTAGAGCTAGAAGGATCTAGTTGCGAAAGCATCTGCGACTAGAGATAGAGATGCTGGAATAGGGCTACCAAAGCAGTCGTCAATGTAATGATAGTAAGACAATGGCGAAGTTTTGTGGATTCACTGCAAGACCTGGCCACACTCTCCATCAAAGCAAGGAGAATCTGGTTACGAGAGCATCTGCGACTTGAGATAGTGATGCTAGAATAGGGCTTCCACGGCAACCATAAATTTGTCCGAACCATCCACATTCCACATCCTTTTGTTCCTTTTGTTTCTTTACTTTCACATCTTCTTTCAACTTACGTTTGTATTTTACCTATTCATTCTTAACTCTATTTGTTACGCTGTGATTCACACACAGCAAATCCATGATTCAGCCGCCGTCTAACGTAAATTTTCTGAACAAAAATAAAATGATCCATAGATCAGCCATAGTTGTGAATGACCCTGTCAGAGTTTTTCTTGCCCTACTCCTTAAGTGTTTCATTTCCACTCATTTCGCTGTCACCCTAAGTCCACGCTTCCCTTCCATACATTAAACATTGGTAACAATCTGCCCAGAAGTATCAGTAACTGTAGAGATACGAGTATTTGAAGCCCTGCATTGGTAGCAGCAGAGAGAAAGTCGTGAGTGTTGCTGGCATCTGTGAATCATTGGATAAACTGACGGTTTTATTGTGATGAACTTTGACTCTACTTTAAAACGTTTATCCCTTTTACTGGTCTATCTACTAGATGGATCATGATATCAAATTATGCTCACTTTATGTTTGTTAAAATATTGAATCCGTGGAATAAGCAGAGATACATACACATACTTTTTCAATTTTAAATATATTATTAAGCATTGAAGTGTAGACTACACCATATTTCATCGAAAGATGTTTTCCGGGATCTGTTGCCCTGGTCTGTGGGAGCTGGAGCTTCCGGACGTTTCGCCCATGTCTACGATGGACTTCTTCGGCGTGAAAGTGAAATGATGAAACTGTAATGGTGAAACGTCCGGAAGCTCCAGCTCCCTCAGACCACGACAACAGATCCCGGAAAACGTCTCTCCAGCATCATCAGCCGGCCGTGTAAATCTAAAACTGCTACCATATTTCCTGTTCATCTTTTTCGATCATACAAAGCAAGGCTCACCAACCAAATCCCCGGCAGTATTGCAGGTACCTCGATATGGTTCCGTATTAGAACAGCACAGTGACAAAACATCACATGACTAAACATCACATTACAAAACGTCACATGAAAAAAGAACACTTTGACAAAATAACACATTGACAAAACATATCAGGAAAGTAACATCAAAATGACAAAATATAATATTGCAAGGCAAAACATCAAATACCTAAAACAGAACATACCATAAACGGCAAATAAAAAAAAACATTACATGACAAAACATCACATTACAAAACGTCACTTTGACAAAATAACACATTGACAAAACATATCAGGAAAGTACATACATCACAATGACAAAATATTACAAGGCAAAACATCAAATACCTAAAAGAGAACATACCATAAACGGCAAATAAAAATAAAAACATCACATGACATAAAACATAAATAATCAAAAAACGGCAAATGCAAGCAAATATTCCTACCATACCAACCTACTCCTTGACTTATAGGTTGGTATGAGACTTTGTAGTACTTTGCCAATGTCACCCCTGTTTCAGGTGAGATCGACAAAAGTTCCAGGGCTTATGTTCATTTGAGATTGAGTTGTATATTCTAGGTTAACATGCGGCATGCTTTTAGCGCAAACTTATACGGGTCTGTTTGTGGGAATGCATTTAATACAAATCTTAAATGTAATTTATTATAGATGTTTTGTCGTGTGATATTTTTTCATGTGCCGTTTACGGTGTGTTCCGTTTTAGGTACGCGAGTTTTTGTCGTTGTGATGTTTTGTCAAGTGTTGTTTTGTCACTGTGCCATTCTACACTGCCACCCTCCGATATCTCAGACTTGATATTCCAAACATGGCGGACCACATTCGCACTCTCTCAACCGAATAAGGCAGCGACTTCTAACTCCCAACATATGGCAACCGGGGCAGTCAGAGACGCTGCTAAATCTAGTCGCAAGCCTGCAGACTGTAATCACGCATACACAAACCTTAAGACTAAAGCCTGACTATGTTTAGTGATCGACTATAGTTGGGC
The DNA here is from genome assembly GCA_951799405.1 of Agapetus fuscipes. Lineage (NCBI taxonomy): Eukaryota > Metazoa > Arthropoda > Insecta > Trichoptera > Glossosomatidae > Agapetus > Agapetus fuscipes. The sequence goes on along the minus strand of OX637352.1, from coordinate 1,806,402 downwards.
GATCGACGCCTTGTTATAAAATTCCTATTAAAAACGCAGTTACGTCATTTTTGAGTCAATAATAACCTGTGACGTATGCAGAGTTACAGAATCATCGTCATTTAAGGTGGTGTGAAGTGAAAAGACATTCAAAGGCTTCAATTCTTGTACGCAATTCTCTACTATCAGTATTTTTATGAGAAAGTATTATTACAATTTGCCTGGGTTCGATTTAATAAAACTTTGATTCAATTTACTATTTATTTTATTTTTCTTCTTTATAGTACTTTAAGAAGAAATTAACAATGAATTTCCACAGTGTTAATACGCAAACCATAAAAAATATCATTTATTTTATAATTTGCTCACGTATGCTACACAGTCTACATATTTGTACTTCTCGCTTAATATCTAGGCCCTAGGATACTAATCGGGTACTCATTCCCTCCAAATCACTGCAATCCGTATTTATAGACGAGTAAAGGCTTTTCCGCATAGCATAATATACCGCACCGTACGGGAATGGTCTCGGACAGAAGCTTCCAACAAATAGGAGTAGGTACAATTATCAATGACTCAAAATACATAGACATATGTACAATGACCATTCTTTACACACGATCAAACCACTTTGTATATTTTTTCTTATACTTTGACAGCCCTCCAGAGCTCGTATTTATTTTCGACACCCTTTTTTAAACGATTTTTTTGTTGTTTCTTCTCTGAGCACAAAACACATCCAAGTGTAACAGAGTCGAACGCTACAGCAACAGTTGTTAGTAGACCGTCATCTGTGCTCAGAGCTGAGGTGATGTCATCGTGCCTGCAGCCATCCGCCCACTCCGAAGCAACAGTTTCTTTTGCACAACCAGAATGTAGGCTGTCCACTATATTATATAGAGCTCACCATATGACCAGACTTCTGTATCCTTTGTGTGTGTACTCAACCAAGCGCGTACCAGAAAAGTGTAAGGAAATTGAAACAGTGCATTCCGAACGAATGGAATATCCAGAGTCATAATAAAAGGAGAGCCTGTATGAAGAAGGTTATGACTCTGGAGGAAATGAAAGAAGTGTGTAAGGACAGAAAGAAATGGCGGTTAATCTGTGATGTTGGCGGCTAGGGTTTTTTAAATTAAAATTTGTTTTCTGTTAGTTTTTGATGTCCATACATATTATAATTTAGTGATTTCAAAATGTAATTTGTCATACGTATGTTCCTTGACTTATAGGTTGGTATGCGGCTGACCACCCATACTGTAAAAAAATGGTTCACTTTGCCAGTGCCACCCCTGTCTCAGGGAAGGACGGCAAGAGTTGCAGGGCTTATGTTCATTTGAGATGGGTTCTTATAATGTAGGTCCACATGCGGCGTGTGTTAGCGCGAAATTAAACATGTCTGATTGTGGGAATGCATTTGATATATATCTTAAATGTTATATATCCTTGCAGCTTAGATTAGATTAGTATTCCGATCGTGCCTTTACGATCATTGTGTCTAAATGGAGTACATGTGATTTTCACCATCTGGCCATATCTGGCTATAAAAACAACAAAAACATGTAGAAGTAAGTTGTTGTACTTTTAAATAGACGAGTAAACTGTTAAGATCCTTCTTTATTGTTAAATGATTTATGTGGTTCTATGCCGAGAATTTGGGTAATGCCGGTCACCTGACCTGTAAAAATAAATAGATTATATATATCAGGCTTATTTATTTTTAATTTCACATGATAAGAGAGCGCCGTTTTTGTGTGTGTCACACCTCAAGGGCCCTCTCCGATCACGGATAAGACTTTTTGAAAAGGTGCGTCTTGAGAGCTCCGCGTAATATACCTACCCATAGATTCGATGAGCACAAAATAAAAATATCGCACCCAAATGAGACAAGACTAGTTTCGGCACAGCGGCTGAGGGAGCCTCGGCGGGTAAATTACTACGGGAAGAGAACATTGGCATGTGTTATCCCTAAACTATATAATCAGCTTCCAAAAAGCATAAATGAAGATAAAAATATAAATAAATTTAAAAAAAACATTAAGACACACTTTAAACACTTAGTTAATGTATAACCCAAGTAACCATTTAGGTTTTAAAAAGGTTACAAAATGGTCCCACAACCTTTGTATGGAAATCGGCACGTAAGTCTTAGTAGTCTCAATAACGTTATATTTACCTTATACTAACCTCGTGAGTGCTAAAAGGGCCCCAGTTTTAGAACCTTGTGAAGAGCTACACCAAAACCTATAGCTCAAATACAGAACCGCTCTACGAGCTACGGCAGAACCCAAATATAACTTCGGCAACCTTAATTTTACCTCAATATAACCTAGCAAGACAGCGTTTACGTTCTAAATAAGTCTTGGATGTAACTCGTATACAACTTACAACTCGGGTTCTCTCGCTCTCGCTCGGGTGAGCGAGAACGAGATGTTTCTGTGGAAGATTTTTTACACAGCCGTGAATTGAAATACATATTATAATGGCGCGTGCGCGCCATATTCCGACTTACCAAGTTTCAAAATGGATAGATTTAAGTATGAGTTGTTTTCAAACAAAATAATAAATGGCTTTAAGAAAGCAGGGGAAATGTAAAACATACTGCGAATGGCACTTTATCGTGATACTTTAGGATAATAGTTCTGTATACGAGACGGGCCTTTCGTAACTTAAAAAATTTAATATTTTAATTTTAATATTTTTTTTCAATTAAGTGTTTGGTGGTAAGTTGCATTATAAATTAAACTTATATTCATACAAAAAGGCATGTATTTTAAATCGCATAGGATACCATATTTAATTTTGCATAATTAAATAAAAATATTTCTGTTGATTAAGATAGTTAGTTTTTTTTCATTGAAAAAATATGGCTGCCGTAAAGAAATTACCAGTAAGCTTTAAAATATACCTTTTTTGCCAAAAAAAGAGCTAAATGTTATCTCGCGGAGCTACTAACAACCACAAGGCTATTTTCGCAGCTTTAAGCTTATTGCGAGGAGCTCTTAAAGATTTGTCAGTCGCGACAATAACTGCGAAGAAACATTAGTTACCTTAAGTTTTGTTGCTGACAGGACGTGTTGTTCATCGAAAGAGTGCTAAAAAAACAGCTACAGGGTCCTCTGAAAGTAAGTTCATTTTTTCAATCCCTTGAAAGTCAAATGTTAAAAAAACACTTTGGATTACGTTTTACGTCAAGTTTGTCTTTTTAACTCGCAGGTATTTTATCCCTCCCCTATTATTATATATATTATTATATCATCCTATTATTACTCCCCTCTTTAAAGTTTTAAAAAATATACATTATTGTATTGTATAAAATTTCCTTTAAAATAGTGTTTGATGTGTTTACTGTTGTTATTATTACTTTTTCTTTATTTTCCGTATTTACTCAAAAACTATTGACATTATAAAAAAAATGTTAAGTACGGAACCTAAACAATGTATAGTTCTGTAATTAAAAGCAAAAACAAAATTCCAAAATACAGCACACACGAAAAAAGCCAAAAATGTAAAAAAAACGAGTTTTTTAAAATATTTTTTTGTGATGGCAATTCTTCAGTTATATATTTTGTTCAAGCTTTATAATTAAGATGCTTGATTTTTTTCATTACTGTAACTATTTAGCTAAGACCAAGTATAATATATATAATATATAAAGGGGCCGTCCATAAATTACGTCATCGATTTTGGCCGATTTTCGACCCCCCCCCCCCCTTACAATCATCCTATAGTCATTATCTAATGACCCCCCCCTCTTGCTGTAATAATGGATGGGCTTAATAATTAATAATATTATATAACTTACATAATATTTTGTATATTTTGTAGAAATTGGTATTTACAAGAACAACGTCACTTTTGGTACTCGTACATCATTTGCCATCATCTGCAGACCAGACTCCCCCCCCCCCCTTAATGCGAATGACGTTATATATGGACAGCCCCATATATATAATATATATAAGACTAAGTATAACAAAACCAAGTGTAAATATTATATGCTGAATCTTTTCGGGGGTAGTCGGCTACTTCCGGTAGCGGTCGGGGGTCTTCGGCACCACCGGCGATACAGCTTTCACTACATACCAGGCTACCGAGAACGCCCGAACGACTCCGGAGCGGCTCCAGACGGAGTGGACCGACAACGCCGGACGGTCCTGCAAGAAATTTACGGCGGAGATTGCCGAAGACCCCCGACCGCTACCGGAAGTAGCCGACTACCCCCGAAAAGATTCAGCACATAATATTTACACTTAGTTTTATTATAACTCTAAAGGTCCGAAGATGGCTTCCCTTGCGAGGCCGAAAATTCACCTATTAAATAATAAAAATCAAACGATGTTTCCAAAAAACAAAATCATATTCCACGTCGTGAAAAAAAATATCTAAATATATACATATATGTTGAGATAAAAAATTTCACGACATGGAATATGATTTATTTCTTTATTTTAACGATGTTTCCAAAAAACAAAAAAATAAATCATATATATATATCTAAAAATCTAAATCTTAATCTTAGCTGCAAAGATATGTATCATTTGAGATTCATATTAATTGTATTCCCACAAGCAAACACGCATAATTTCGCGCTTACACATGCCGCATGTGGACCTACAATAAAAAAAAACTCAAATGAACATAATCCCTACAACTCTTGCTGACCTTCCCTGAAACAGGGGTGAAATTGGCGAAGTGAACCATTTTTTACAGTATGGGTGGTCAGCCGCATACCAACCTATCAGTCAAGGAAAATAAATAATTAATAATAATAGAAATATATAATTAATAATAATACAATAAATGAATAATAATAGTAATATTTAAGATGCTTTGTAGTCTTTACCATTCACCGAACTACCTACCATAAAAAATAATAAAAACTTACCGGTGTATTGATAATTCGTAAAAAAAAATTACGGACTTTACGTTTAAAATTTCCATTGAATTTCTTTGATATCACCCTGTGTCGGTTCATCTTACTAGGCAACGTATTGCTTTGAAATTCCGTAGACAACTAACAGCTGTTGAGCATAAAGCATTATAATATTATACTTGTAGCTCCTGAAGACAACCTATTGGTTTAGGTTCTTACCACGCAGTCCTAATTTGTTTGCCTAGACAAGTCTTATACAACCTAAAGCAATTTCAACATTATTTTACTTTATGGTTCTAACAATATTAAAAAGATAACCTTTAGCTCTCACTTTAGCAAATGCCAACCTCTCTAGAACGTAATCAGGAGTCTTAGACAACCTTAAGATCATCGGACTATAAGCTCTTGAAACTTAAGTCACAATAACGTTAATTTAACCTCTTGTCAGCAACTTCTACGTTGAAATAATAACCAGTTGGTTTTTGGACGTATAAGTTATCCTCAAGCCATTTATATGACCAAATAGCAAAGCATTAACCTTTTTATGAGCCTTATAAGACCTAAAGACAATTTTCACAACTTAGGACGACTAAAGTGGTTACTTGGGAAGGATTATATATAAGAAACAAATATAACATTCCTTGACTTATAGGTTGGTATGAGGCTGACCACCCATACTGTAAAAAAATGGTTCACTTTGCCAATGTCACCCCTGTTTCAGGGAATGTCGGCAGGAGTTGCAGGGCTTATGTTCATTTGAGTTTGGATTTTATTTGTAAGTACACATTCAGCATTTGTAAGCGCGAACTACACGTGTTTGTTTGTGGGCATACATCTGAGAGCTTTAAATGAATATATGCTTGCAACTTAGATTATAGATAGATAGATTATAGATATATAAGAAATCAATATTATAAATATGGTAATGTAACCTGCAGACAAGCCTCGGCTTTGCGGGAACAATTAAATACATTGTATGTATTGTAAAAAAAAAAAAAAAATTTGGAGTTCTTCACTCCGGGTGGCAGTCTGTTCCACTCCGCCGGACCCGCAAAACACGAAAAGCACGGTCTCCAAAGTTTGTACGGATCTGACGGTGCGGCTGAACCAAATTGATTGCACCATCGCCCGCGGATCTGAGTGTCTGCCTCCTCACACCCATCTCAACAGGCGAAATCATGTCAGTCAGATAAGGTGGAGCCAAGCCATAGATGGCTTTATATGTGCAGCTTAGTAACGAAGACGAATGGTGATCGACAATTTAAAACGAAATTTCAAATGTCTTACAAAAGAACCGTAAAGTATGATGTTTGGCAAGTAAATGGAACCCCAGTGGCTTCAGTAATGACCTGGGAAACTCTACCACGTATACGAAGAGGTTGATCGTTTTTGTTGTGCAAATTTCAAACAATGGATGTTGCAGAATTTATTATATCTGCAAACCTTTACTTTAAAATTACTCGTTTTATTTTCTATTCTTCCTTCCTGATGAAAGACTGACGAAGAGAGTATAAATGTTGCAAGAATAAATGGATGTCGTGGTAGAGGAAGACCGAGAATGGTATGGATGGACCAAATATCCGAAAAAGCGAAGGAATGGAATATCCAGAGTCATGATAAAAGGAGAGCTTTTATGAACCAGGTTGTCACTCTGGATGAAATGAAAGAAGTTTGTAAGGACGGAAAGAAATGTCGGTTGATCTGTAATGTAGGCGGCTAGGGCTAGGGGTTTTTAAATTAGAATTCAGTATTCTGTATTTGTTTCGGTGTTTAAAAACATATTATTATAGGTTAATTTTGAAAATGTAATTTGAAGTGTATGTTCGTTGACTTATAGGTCTTAAAAATGGTTCACTTTTCCAATGTAATCGCTGTTTTAAGGAAGGTTGGAAAGAGTTGCAGAGCTCATGTTCATTTGAGATTTAGGTTTTTATATTGTAACCAAGATTCAGCATTTGTAAACGCGAATTTACAAGTATCGATTGTAGACGTGCACTTTATCATCATCTTCTAAAGGCAGTGCCTTGTTGTATCAGCCATCTGTCTCTGTCTGCTGCCATCCTCTTGAGATGTGAATAGGAGGAGACATCCATGAGCCGCTTCAAATCCTTGAAGTATGAAGTTCTTGGGCGACCTCTTGTGCGTTGTCCTAAGATTTGAAGCTAAAAAAAGTGCTATGTCTGATTGAGTGCCCTATTAGCTTGGCTTTCCTCTTTAAAATATGATTTATCAGCTCTCTTCTTTCTTCTACGTCCCGCAACACCTTTTCGTTGGACTTCTTTTCGACCCATGATGTCTTGGACATTTTCCTCCGTGTCCACATCTTGAATGCCTCCAGGCGGTCTTTCTCGTATTTTTGGATGGTCCAGGTTTCGCTACCATACAGTAAAATGCTCCAAATAAAAGCTTTCATGAATTTCTTTCTTGTTTCCATTTTTAAATGACTGTAAAAAGTTTGTATTTTTTCATGAATGCTTGCTTGGCTAGCATTATCCTCTTTTTAATGTCTTGAAGACGAAGACTTCCACCCCTGGAGCCAGTAAAAAACGCCCAATAAAATTGTAGATTTATTGACTTACAAGAGTCACTTTTTGAGACGTTTTCATCACATTTAAAACAAACTTTTAATCTCTAATGTAAGAATCGATTCACCTTCAAAACCTGATCTCCTGCAGTCATTCTACAGTATAACACGTCTCGTAATCAAATTCCAGACTCAAATTAATGAGTGTTGCAGCGTCAGGTGCATTCACCTCTGTTTTGTTTGGGTATTACATACGATGGTGGAGCATACTCGTCTGTTAGTATTGTTTCTATACAAACCACTGAGTATACATTATACAAACCACATAGGAGTAGAAACTAACTTACGGCATTGATAATAATAATTATAATAAATGGACAATTTGTAGACAGCGCCGTTTAGTGGCACTAACCACCCCAAGGGCGCTTTTATGTGTTGAAGCTTCTGTTAAACAAATGTGTCTTAAGCAACTTCCTGAAACTGCCAACACTGGTCTCTGTTCTCACCTCCAGAGGTAGACTATTCCAGCACGATGGACCAGCCGAAATAAAAGCCCTGTCTCCGAAACCGGTTCTGTTCCGTCGAAGTGGCAGTTGCAGCCGGTTTACGGTGTCACTCTGTGCAGAACGAAGAGTGCGTCATTTTCCACCTATCTGGTCAACTCTGCACAATTCACACAAGCAGGATGGGGCAACTCCTCTGAGGCGTTAAAAACAGAAACACATATTTTGTACTCAATCCTCTCTGGGACCCGCAGCCAGTTAAGGCGCTGCAACAGAGGAGAAACATGGTCAGTTTTTCGTCCTCCCTGTAATAATTTGGCTGCAGCATTAAAGACGGACTGCAGTCTAGACTGCTGAAACCTTGGAAGACCCTCTTGATACTGTTGATATTGAAGATACTGAAGATACCTGTTGCGAATGTGTGATTATGTGTTTTGTTTATCTGTAGGAGTCTGTAAATTCTCAGATGTAAGGTAGTTGTATTTGTTCGATATTGTGTGAGTGTTTACTCGAATATTCTGTGCTAGTTCTCAGTGATTCGAGAAGAATCCGAGAGACTGTGAAGATCACTATTTGTTGTAAAAATAAGCAAGCTCGCCGATGGCTCTAGAATGCGATCACACAAAAACAACGCTCACCAAATAAATCATTCACATATTTTTGTTTACCCTCAGTGGAAACGCGGCTGCACACAATTACAGTTACAGAACTCTTACTTGCAATACTTTTCATTAAATCCCAGCACGATGTATACATTTACAGCTACCTGAGATTACTCTTATTGGTCCGATAATGATGGGTTTGGCATTTGATAATTGAGGCTCGAGAATCTAGACGTTTCGCTGCCTAAAATCGTACTTTCAAGCTCAACCACAGAATCTACCAACAAATGTATAGAAGCTATAGCAGCATCTCTAGTGAGCGTTTTATCTTCCACACATTTTAGGTATCTATGTATAAAACATTACAGGTTTTGTGAAGAGTTAGACTGACCACTCCATGACGTCATGGGGTTATGATTTCGGAAATCTATTTTCGGAGCCCACGTAACTTGCCTGATTGGAGATAACTGACCCAGAAGTCAACAACTTTTGACCCAAGGCTTTTCTTCAAGCAAAAAATAACATCAATAACTCGTCTTTGACTGATTTTTGACAGAAAAAATAAAACTGAAGAATACATCGCACGTTTAATAATAAAGAGCAATAACTCGAAAAACAAAAATGTTGGGAAATCGCGTTTGAAGTTCAGACAACCAGTACAACTTGTATGGGATGAAAAAAACGGCCGATGTTTTATCTCGGTCATATGCGTCCAAATTGAACGGCTGTCGCATTCTACCTATTCTTCTCGCATTGTTCTTGCGTTTTATTACAAAATCTCGATGTTCCCAATTTTCGAGTTATTTCTCTTTATTATTAAGCGTGCGACATGTTCATGTTAAATGGTAGGAAAGTTGAGATTGTGGATGAATTATGATACTTGGGAAGTATGTATGAAAAGAATTGAAAGATGACAAGAGAACTTGAGAATAGGGTGTGCAAGGGAAAGCAAGTCGTCGGAGCAATAGGAAGAATAGCAAAGAACAAGCGGTTGACGATGGATCTGAGAATGGCGGTACACAATGGCATATTGTTAGACTTTAATATATGGAAGTGAAGCATGGACAGTAAATAATAGCGACATGACTAAAGTATTTTTGTGGAAATGAAGCATTTGAGAAGCAGGACAGGAAAAACAGGATAAATCAAAGTTCAAACTGATTAAACGCTGATTCACTGATTTGAGAAATCGAGTATAAAATATTTTATTGTGTGTAACTTCTCATAGTAAGTGAACTTATTATAAGGAAGTGCTCATGAACAACTTCTACACTACAGGATTATCACACATGTGTAGTGTTTTCTTTCATATAAAATAGGAAAAAGATGCATTTATCTCACAAACACATACTAGTATCTTCTTCTTATTTTTGTGCCACTTCCTTCGAAGATCGGCGATCGTCATGGCTATTTTGACTTTAGATGTTGCGGCTCAAAACAGGGACTTTGTGCTTCTGCCGAACCACTGTCGCAGGTTTTTCAGCCGCGATGTCCTTCGGCGTCCCTGAGATCTTCTCCCCCCAATCTTACCCTGTATGATAAGATGAAGGAGACGGTACTTCTCATTTCTCATAATGTGACCGAAGTACATTTAGCTTTCTCTGCTTTATGGTTGGCAGGAGCTCCTTTGTAGTGCGCATTCGTTGGAGGACTTCTTCATTGGTGACTCGATCACGCCAAGAGATCCGAAGCATTTTTCGCTATAGACACATCTCGAATGCTTCAATTCGTCTCTCCAGTGCCTGCGTGAGAGTCCATTCCTCCATACCATACAGAGCGATTGGGCGCGCATTCGTTTCATATGTCACTAGCTTCATATGTCACTTATTCAGTGTCACTTTGAAGGTATCGATATATCCCCATTAGTTTTAGTTAGATGATCCCCCTTGACTGATAGGTTGGTATGAGGCCGACCACCCGTGCTCTAAAAATCGGTTCACTTTTGTCAATGCCACCCCGGTTCAGGGAACGGCGGCAGGAGTTGCAAGGTTTATGTACATGTGAAGTTTTGCTTATTTGTATGCACACATGCAGAATGTGTAGGCGCGAACCCACATGTGCCTGTCTGTGGGCATGCATTTAATATGAGCCTTAAATGTTAACATATCTTTGCAGCTTAGATTATAGATTATAGATCCTTGACCTCTATATTAGGACACGGAGAATGAGAATATCGCTCACGTATTGTAAGTCGTCGCCCACGCTCGGTTTATAAGACGCTCGGACCAAAAGTGACGCCTACGGTATATATGGAAGGATCGCCTACCGAGGCACCTCCATACAAATGCCCAACGACCATGTAGGCAGACGAGAATACAAGGTGCGATAGATTTAGGCTAGCACTTTGTTTATCTAGGTTTTTGGCAGTTACTTCGTGAAAGTTCATTTTAATAGATTAAAATAAAAAACTTCTTTGTTACAATTCACATGAGCTTTTATTATTTTTTAAACACTACCGGTTTCGGGAGAACTTTGCACTTTGTTACTTATCATCAAAATTATGTCATAGACTTATAAAAAATAGTTCACTTTGCCAGTGTCATCCCTGTCTCAGAGAAGATCGGCAAGAGTTGCAGTGCTTAGGTTCGTGTTTAGATTGTTTAGGTTCATAATGTTGTATGCATGCAAATTTATTCATATAGTTATAGTTGATGTTATGTTTATATTATGTATGTATATTGTCCGACAAATGTATTGGTCTTGCAAAACTGTAAATTTGTCTGAATAAACGATTTTATTTATTTATTTTATTGTAGGTCCACATGTGGCACGTTTAAGCGCGAACTTATACGTGTCTGCTTATGAGAATGCATTTTTTTTCAATAGATTTGTGAAGAGAAATGCAATTCACCAACCTATTCTGCCTGGCCAGAAACAGGTATTAATATTATCAATCAAAGATTCATTTTGGCATATTTTGGATTATTAATACAAGTACTCTACCAACTAAGCCATCGATCGGACTTTTCCCAGTTCCCGGGGGGGCTGGTTCTCATTTTTTGTGAAGGCTGAGTAAACCTTGAGATCGAACCCTTGCTCTCGATATGGAATGCAATATATCTAATCTAATCTAATCTAAGTTGCAAGGATATGTTACATTGAAGATTCACATTACATGCATTCTCACAACCAGACACGTACAAGTTCGCGCTTGCACATGCCTCATGTGAACCTACAACATAAAAATCAAATCTCAAATGGACATACACCCTGCAACTCTTGCCGTCCTTCCCTGAGACAGGGGTGACATTGGCAAAGTGAACCATTTTTACAGCATGGGTGGTCAGCCGCATACCAACCTATAAGTCAAGGAACACACACATACGACAAATTACATTTTATACATCATTAAATAATAATATTCAAACACAAAATATCCATTTACAAACAAAAACAAATTCCAATTTAATAAACCCTATTCGCCAACATTACAGATCAACCGCCATTTCTTTCTGTCCTTACATACTTCTTTCATTTCCTCCAGAGTCATAACCTTCTTCATACAAGCTCTTCTTTTATTATGACTCTGGATATTCCATTCATTCGCAATTTCGGATATTTGGTCCATCCATACCTTTCTCGGTCTTCCTCTACCACGACATCCATCTATTCTACCAACATATACTTTCTTCGTCAGTCTTTCCTCATTCATTCTCTCCATATGCCCAAACCATCTTAACAAACTTCTTTTAATCTTCACTTTCACACTTTCTCTTGCACCACATTCTTCTCTTACAAAATCATTCCTCACCCTGTCACTCCGTTTTTTCCCAATCATACTTCTTAGAAAGTCCATTTCAACAGTATGGACTTTACTAATTTCACTTTCATTCACCGTCCAGGCCTCGCTTCCATACATCAAGGTGGGTAAAAGTATGCCACTGCGTACCGCCAATCGAGCATTTTTTGATATGTTTTGATTTTTGGCGATACAAGCTGTGGCACCCAGTACACACCTGCCCTTCATTACTCTTCTTTCAAATTCACCGGTCATTCTTCCATCTTTTTCAAACTTACTTCCCAGGTATACAAACTCATTTACGACATCAACATTCATTCCATTAATTTTAAATTCATAATTCATACTTTCATCATCTCTTTCAAAAATCAATACTTTCGTCTTACTTGCATTCAACTTCAGATGGTTACCTAACAAAGCTTCATTCAATCTAGAGAGCATTGTTTGCAATTCTACTGCTGAATCAGATACAAGAACTGCATCATCTGCATACAGTAGAACACTCACTTTGCTCTCTCCTATCATCAATCCACAATCATTAAGTCTAGCATCTCTGACACACTTGTCCATGACTATGTTAAATAGCCATGGACTCATCACACATCCTTGCCTCACACCCTTATAAACTTCAAACCACTCGCTATACTCACCATCAATACGGACACATGCCTTACTATTTTCATAGTTGGCATGCACCGCACCTAGGAGAGCCCCATTCACTCCGTATGCTTTCAAAACATCCCATAACATACCTCTGTCTACTGAGTCAAAAGCCTTTTCCAGATCTACAAAGGCCGTGAACAGCTTCCGCCTCACCGACAATTGTTTTTCAACAAGTTGTCGTAGAGTAAAAATCTGATCAACACAGCCTCTACCGGCCATAAAGCCGGACTGTATATCGGAAACCCTTTCACTAGTAGTCAGAATCACATTTTTTATAATCACCTTACAGAAGACTTTTCCTGGTATACTGAGTAGACTGATTGGTCTGAAGTTCTGACAGTCTTTTTTGTCCCCTTTACCTTTGTAAATGGGAACAATGACTGCCTTCCTCCAATCCATCGGTACTACTCCTGCATTCACACAAAGCTTACATAATTCGTACATCCAATCTATCACGCATTCACCTCCTGCTTTCAACATTTCACCATTTATTCCATCAAACCCAGCAGACTTTCCATTCTTCAAACATTCAATAGATACTTTTATTTCTTCTTTTAAAATCCTAAATTCATTCTCTTCTGTCATTTTTCTAAACAAATTTCTTTCGCCCCGACCAAAAATCCCTTCAAAATATTCTTTCCATCTCTTACATACTTCATCATTCTCCCATACCATCTCACCAACAGCACTTTTGATTCCTGGGGTGATCAATGCAGAATCTTTATTCCTAATGGCACCGACCCATCTCCAGAATTCCTTTCTACTGTCGGTGAAACTTCTGTTCATTTTTTCATCAATCTTTCTCTGTTCATTCGCTTTGCTTTCATAAACTACATTCTTCGCCATTCGCTTGGCTATCTTATATTCATCTTCTAGCTTTCTATCATTCCTGTCGTTCAGCCACTTTTTGTAACATTCCTTCTTTACTTTCACAGCCTCTTTTACTTTAGCATTCCACCAGGCATCCCCTTTCAATCTTCCACCTTTCGTTTCTCCACATACTTTTCGAGCACATTCAATCATTCTTTCTTTCATATCCTTCCACATGCTTTCAATATCTTTTTCATTCACATTCTTTTCAAGTTCATTCACACTTAACTTTTTTTGTAATTCTGATTTATACTTCACTTTTACGTTTTCATCACACAGACTTTCTACTTTTATTCTTGGCTTTCTTACTTTCTTCTTACGTTTCTTCTTTCTTACTTCTCCAATCATTATTTTAGCGCATAAGAGATAGTGGTCACTGCCTATTTCAGGCCCACGATAGACACGGCTATCTCTTACGGCTCCTCTCAGTCTTTCATCCACACAGATGTAGTCAATGATTGTGCGACTTCCCACAATCTGCCTTGTGTACAGATGCACATCCTTATGTCGAAACCATGTGTTTGATGCAAAAAGGCTGTGTTCTGCACACAAAGCTATCAGGTGCCGCCCATTATCATTGACCACACCTCGTCCACTAGGACCAACAATTTTCACACACTCATCTCTTTGCGTACCTACCCATCCATTCATATCTCCCAAAATTATAATGTATTCATTCTTCTTGCTTTCACGCACAACTGCATTCAACTCATTCCAGAATCTCATTTTCACGTCCATACACTCTGAATCTACAGGTGCATAACAGGCCACCAAGAAAATTTTCATCCTGTTTGTTTTGAGTTTAACAGTCAAAACCCTTGGAGAGATTCTCTGGTAGCCCGTTATGCATCCTTTCACATTCTCACTTATAACCACACCCACACCCTGTCGTTCATTCCCATCTTCCACACCTGACCAGATATACAGTTCACCATTCATTAATACTTTTTCACCATTCCCTTTCATTTTTGTCTCTGTCACACCCATCACTTGTATTCTTTTTTCATTCATCACATTCACAATTTCTTTCTCCTTACACTCATTCATTCTTCTGACATTCCAAGTTCCAAATACCCATTCATTCTCTCTAAGCAAGTTTCTGGCGGTTTCTCTGCAAAGTGGAACTGAGTTTATGTTGGCGAACATAGGGTTTATTAATTAAGTAAAAAGAATATAAATTTAGTATGAAACAAAGATAAACAATAACAACTACAAGGTTGTTTTTAATTGTGAATACACTACTCAAAAGAATACAGTTAACTCGACAAAATACATGTATAAGAAAAAAAGAGTTAAAATTCTACAATTCATAGAAGATGATACAAGATTTTATTAAGTACCTACTCTCTTGGAAATTTATTTTGGAACACAGCATTCTACCAACTGAGCCATCGACCAGACTTTTTTACGAGCTTAGTCCTTTTTACAAAGCGCGAATTCTCAAGCAAGATTCAGTTGCTGTAAGGCTGGATGGACCTTTGGTGACCG
The DNA here is from genome assembly GCA_951799405.1 of Agapetus fuscipes. Classification (NCBI taxonomy): domain Eukaryota; kingdom Metazoa; phylum Arthropoda; class Insecta; order Trichoptera; family Glossosomatidae; genus Agapetus; species Agapetus fuscipes. Next base: position 1,791,158 of record OX637352.1, on the reverse strand, counting down.
GTCTTTGGTAAAGGTATATGAATTGTTCAACGTATTTGAAAATGTACATCGTATTTTTTTGTGCTTCGCCGGCATTCGAACCCACCACCTTACATTTACGAGTCCGAAGCATAACCAATTGACTTTGTTGCGATTGGAAGAATTTTCACACAGATTCACACAACAACAGCACTCACCGTATAAACCATCCTAATATTTTATTTATTTACTGTTAGTAGGTGAGGTCTCCGCGCGGATGGTAGTCACTAATGCTCATAGAGTAATTATTATATGAGGAGCAGTATGCTATATCGTCTCCTCGGTGCTTGTTTGGCTTATCTACCATCCTATACTCCTCTTCTCCAGAAGCTTCACTGGCTCCGTATCCCGGAGCGCATCGAGTATAAAGTGTGCACGATGGTCCACAAAGCTTTATTTGAAAAAAACACCCAAATATCTCGCTGATTTAATCAAACCAGTCACCCTCGGCAAAAAAAGCCTAACACTGCGCTCGGCTGAGACTGGAGCCAAATCAAGGATTGAAGAACTGATAAGAAAAATTAACACAATGCTTGGAGAGCGTGTATTTGCAGTTGCTGGTCCTCTGGCCTGGAACCACCTGCCACATCATGTGAGAGAGCTAGAGGACCGTGGAAAGTTCCGGAATGCACTGAAGACAAGCAAATTTCTGTCATCATTTGCACAAGCGCCCTAGGAGTGACTACATTACGAAACGGCGCTATAAAGAAATCATCAACTCATCAACTCATCATCATCTGAATCAAACATGACCTTTCAATGAAACTTCCTTAATAATCATATTCTACACATTCTGAGCTAAGAAAAATAGTAAAACACGATAATGTGAGAGTTGTCTTCAATATTTTCAAAATAATTCTTCAGTTTTCATAAGACACATTGGTCCAGTACACATGCAAACATTGCTCATGTGATGGACATTCGACATACAAGCACTGAGGGGACGATAATAGTCGGGGGTAGACAGCCATGCGCGACGGTGCGCTATGCCGGCTGTACAGTACACAGTATAGTCACGCTACAGTGGTCTCTAAAACATTACACCTACCACACTGCTGGAGAGACGGATCCTCTGTTCTGACATTGCTTACTTTTGAGTTTTAAAATAAATAGTACCTACCTGTCAGGGGCGTGCATTCGGTATAGGCAAATACATTTCAGAATAAATACTTTCTCCCATTCCTTTAAAATAACTCATTTGAAATTGGCTGAAGTGCTAACGATGGCTCCAATTGAACTTAAATTTTGAATTTTAAATCTTTTGGCTTCACTTTGCCAATGTCACCCCTGTTTCAGGGAATGTCGGCAAGAGTTGCAGGGCTTATGTTCATTTGAGGTTTGGATTTTATTTGTAAGTACACAATCAGCATTTGTAAGCGCTAACTACACGTGTTTGTTTGTGGGCATACATCTGAGAGCTTTCAATGAATATATCCTTGCAACTTAGATTATAGATTATATAAATCTGAATACCAAGCTTAAATGTGTGTTTACCCTGTATTGCCTACCTATTAGGCGCATGTGCCTGTATGGGATGCACGCCCCTGCTACCTGTATAATTTTTGTATAGATGCAAAAATGCAACGCAACTAAGGTGGATATATAGTGCAACTACTTCCTTCTCGATATCCTCTACCGTTGAGTCTCTTGGAAACTGATCTTTCTTTTGCCAGTTTTGGTAAAATGTAAATGTCTACATGTCTGAGTCTATCTTGAATCTAAGTTGCAAAGATATGTTGCATTGGGGATTCACATAATATGCATTCCCACAAGCAGACACGTACAAGCTCGCACTTGCACATGACACTTGACGCATGAACCTACAATATAACAACCCAAATCTCAAATGGGCGTACACCCTGCAACTCTTGCCATCCCTCCCTGAAACAGGGGTGACATTGGCAAAGTGAACCATTTCTTACAGCATGGGTGGTCTGCCGCATACCAGCCTATAAGTCAAGGAACACACAACAAATTACAGACACGGATATGAATGAATTGAAAGAGGTATGTAAGGATAGGGAGAAATGGAGGCAGCTCTGAAGAGGCTCTGGCCACCACAAGCGGAAAGATGACAGAGTTACAGTTGCAGCTTATAGAGCGGCAGTTAGTTCTTCGGTATGCGATTTTGAGTCCAGATTACTCTCTCACGGGGACAGTAGACACTGGACATGATATAAACAGTATCTAAATATCTGGCACCTACATAGCACACAGCAAGAATAGATGTCTCCGCACAAGGTTGCTTTGCTTTATTTTGCCGGGCGCAAATAGCTCAAAGCGCTTATTCTATTTGAAAATAGAATAAACCACAAGTACCTACTGGAGAAGCTCTCTGCAATTTACTCTTCATCAACTGAGGATTAATTATTGCGTCTTTCTTCTCACCCTGCTTAGATACTGTCAGATCCTGAAAAGCATCTCCAAAAACCTCAGGTTCTGAATAGTACTGAGCTAGGAACTTATTCTTCTTTTGGTGCCACTTATAACAAAGATCGGCGATCATCATGGTTTTTTTTATCTTGGTTGGTATAAATATATAGGTATATGTATAGGTTCAACTCGCCACATGCGACCCCTTCGGGGATAACGCGGCAAGACGTTACACTATATGTGTAGCTTAGTTGCGTTTGCGTTGCGTTGCGATGCTGCTGCTCAATATAGAGACTTCCGTGCTTTTGTAGAACCATTGTCGCAGGTTTTTCAGCTACGGTTTTCTTTGGCATCTCTGAGATCTTCTCCCCTTAATCTTACCCTGTATGATAAGATGAAGAAAACAGCATTCCTCATTTCTTAAAATGTGACCGAAGTACATCAGCTTTCTCTGCTTAATGGTTTGCAGAAGCTATTTAGCGGTGTGCATATGGCGGAGGACTTCTTCATTGAAGACCCGACCACGCCAAGAGATCCGAAACATTTTTCGGTAGACACACATATTGAACGCTTCAATTCATCTCTCTAGTACCTGTGTGAGCGTCCATTCCTCCATGCCATATAGAGCAATTGGGAAGACATAGTACCACACCATGCGCTTCCGGAGTTCAAAACTCGGCTTTATGCATTTTAGCGAAGACATTTCGGGCGTGCTCTAGTCTGCTTCTGATTTCTTGACACATGCCCCACTTTTCGTTGACCACGCATCCCAGGTACAGCCAGGAACATTGACACTATATTTTGCACCGCAGTTGAACATGCTTTCTGGACTTCTCTTTGCTCTCAAAATAATGTGGGAGTGGCAGAATTAGACAATTTCATGGAACGTAAATAATGACACAAAAAAAAATCGCATGCAAAGAACCAAAACAAAAAGCTAGCAGTGGAAACGCGGCAAAACAACAGTTACAATGATGAGCCATTTATAATTGTAAAAAAAAATAGACATTAAAACCACAAAGCACTCGTGACGTCAGGAGCCACTCGGAATGCCATAATTACGAGAATCACGGTCATCTCGCTGCAACCCAAATTGATCAGAGCAGGAAACTGGAAATTTTGTCCCGAATCAGGCAGCTGTTTGTGGTATTAGATACATTAAAAGTGACACAAGAGACACATTAATTATGGTATTTAAAAACGACACTAACGGTTAGCAAAAAAAACTGATCGAAAAAATATGTAAATATTGTCTTCTCAAGCCATTTGTCTCAGTTCTACGAATCGTGATTCTCATCTTCCCTTTCCTTTCGAAGGCCGTACAATCTTGTACCATTTGTCCTTGGACTGATTCAATTTAGAAATGATTTTCTTCTTGATCGATCCATCGAGAAGATTTACTTTTCGGATGTCCAATTGTCACAAGTCTCTCAAGGTTATCTGTGACTCCAAGCGTGTTGTAACCAAAGCAATATGGAATTTGTGTTCAGTTCAAACAGAGCAGATGATCTATGATCCCAAATTGCGACAAGGTTGGCTTTTCAATCTCATTCGAACACGTCTTATTCCCGAAAGATGTGACCCTTATTTTTATAGGTTAAGGGCAAATCACTTATTTGGATGTAGGTTATCTGTGGTCCTAACTAAGCGAATTCTCATCGATCTATTTCATTATTTCCGTTTCATATTTATGATTCGGTTTCCTTTTCTGGCTTTCATCAATGCATTCTCTTTGAGGATCAGCAATCTAAATTTTGCGTGTAATCCTTTGACCCTGATACTTTTAACTTTCATTCATTTGTCCTTCTTTTAACCCCAGATCTCCGACATCGTGGTGGGCCAGGTTATCTGTGATCCCAACCGAGCGAATTCTCATCTATCTTTTTCATTATTTCCTCATTTATGATTCCGTTTCCTTTTCAAACTTCTATCAATCCATTGTCTTTGAGAATCAGCAACTTTAATTCAGTGTCCAATTTTTTGACCCTGATACTTATAACTTTCACTAATTTGTCCCCAGATTTCCGACATCGTGGTAGGCCAGGAGCCCAACGTCACCGCCCGCGAGGCCTTGCTCCGCTGGGCGCGACGCTCCACAGACAAGTACCCTGGAGTCAGGGTGTCTGACTTCACCTCATCATGGAGAGACGGCTTGGCCTTCAACGCACTCATCCACCGCAACAGACCTGACCTGATTGACTGGCGTAATATCAGGTAAAGACTTCACATTTCTTCCAATAGCCTTAAATGCCATCGGTGATTCAGTGAAGCCACTATTTAGCTGCAGTCTCTTTAGAATTCGGTAGTGAGGGTAATCTACATGCCCTCCAAATTCTGCCGTATTTCACCGCTCCTGCAGAGACACCCTCGGTGGGATTCGAACCCGAGTTCTCGGCATGGAATGCAAACACACTTCCAAGTGAGCTATCGACTGAACTGCTCATGTAAATTTGATACTTTTGGTGCTGGTCCTTAATATACCATGATTTTTTAATCAAAGGACGATATCATACATTGAAAGTTTTTCAATATCTTCAGACAAATTCTCTCGCGTTAAAACTTTGGCCAAACCTTAGATGTTGTAATTGTGTTAAAAAGGGTAAAAGTGGTGTTTTATTTTGTTGCATTTTAAAGATGTTTTGTCAACACATCCCAATATGGAACACTTCATTTCTTGTTCCTGGAAGCCAAGCCTTTATGTAACCAAGGATGCTCCTGATTACGTATTCCATCGACGCTCAAATTCACACCAAGGCATGTGACTCGAATTCCAAATGGCTAGTGTCGAAAGACATTTTGTTTTCGTTTGTCTGATTGCGATTATGCTTCATCAATCATATTGTTATGTTTTACGAGTTCAATTTAATAAAAACTTTAATTTATTTTAAGAAACGGTTCACACCCAGAGTGTCTTTTTAACTACTTCCACTTAAACTTCAGTTCTTTGCCACTATTCCACAACATACCTGGTCCATTATCCACCTTCATTTCTGCAAACATGCCCTGCCACTTAACCCCTAGCCTTCAATAATCTAGTGGTACATTGGTAAAAAGCGCCCTTGGGGTGGCTAGTGCCACTAAACGGCGCTGTATACAAATTGTCCAATTATTATTATTATTTTTTGCAATAAATTGTTGGTACTTCTTTTTTGGATTTATTTTTTACGAAGTCACAAAAACCAAAAAAGCTTTACCCTTCTTCTAACACCTTCTTCTTGTTGTTTCTCCAGGAATCGTCATGTTCGCGACAGGCTGGACACGGCTTTCCATGTGGTCGAGAAGGAGTATGGCGTTACTCGACTCCTCGACCCTGAAGGTAAGCCAAACACCAACTCATCCAATCCTCTTGTGACACCATTCTTTCACAAAATATTAAACCTTACTGTTATAACGGCATGGGTAAAGGGATTTTTTAATAAAAAAAATAGTTGATTTAAGGTATATGAATTTATTGTCAAGAGTTCATTGGTCAGTGGAAATTTAATCACATTAGTCCTCTTCTCCAGAAGCTTATTGAAAATCATTTCTGACACCCTCGGTGGGGATCGAACCCTTGCTCGCGGCATAAAATACTAGCATTCTATAAACTGAGCTATCGACCGGACATTTTACGAGCTTGGTCTTCGCTACAAAGCGCCAATACTCAAGCAAGACCCAGTTGCTGTAATGCTGGATGGATATTTTGATGACCGGTCTTTGGTAATGGCTTATGAATTTTTAAACCCAGCGAAGAGCAAATTTGAAAGTATAAATGGTATATTTTTGGTGCTCCGCCGAGATTCGAACCCACAACCTGCCATTTACGAGTCCGAAGCGTTATCACTGGACTACGGATCGGTATTACCTGACCTATAAAGAAATCATCAATTCACTATCATTATTATTCGAACCTGAGCTCTCAGCATGAAATGCAAGCACTGTAACTGAGCTATTGACCGGACACTTTCACACTTTCATCAATCACTCTTTTCACTTGACCTAACCATCTCAACACAACAATTTCACACAGTCTTCGATAGCAATTTTGCATCAATCGATGTTAATTTGATGGTTGTTTTGACCTTCGAAACAAACATAATCTCCAACACCAAACGACCCGATCTTTGCATTGAATGATTAGTCCATTGACGTGACCCAATGGTCTGTGACACAGTTCACCATTTATTATATTGTGATGGTCTTTAAAAATCCTGCGCAGGTACATTGAACCGGAGAACAATGGCACATAAAAAGTCGATTATCGACAGGTGATTAGATTTCCTATACAGGATTAGCCGGTGGATTAATGAGATGTCCATCAGCAGGTGAACCAAACAATGCAAAACCAAATGGTGGTTCAAGTTGCGAATTATTGTTTTGAGCTCAAATTACATGAAATCCAATTTGCTTTTGATCAGAAAAAATGACCAATTAAGATGAACCTTAATAAACCTTATGCATTGAAATAATGCTGGTATCCTTGCTTTTCTTCTATTTATGCTTTGTAGACGAAATTTGTTGTTTTCTTTTTTAATGGATTTTAGCAAACCAGTGGTACTTAGTCTAGTGGTAACGCTGCGGACTCGAAAATGATAGGTTGTGGGATCGAATCCCGGCGGAAGACAATACATATGCTTCTTATATTTTCAAATATGCTCTTTGCTTTGGTTGAAAAATGCACATACCTTTACCAGTGGCGTGCATCCCATACAGGCACATGCGCCGAATGGGTAGGCAATGTATGGTAAAAAAATCATTTAAGCTAGATATTCAGACTAAAAATTCAAAATTTAAGTTCGACTGGAGCCATCATTAGCACTTAGTCAATTTCAAATGAGTTGTTTTAAGGAATGAGAGAATATAATATTTACTCTGAAATGTATTTGCCTATACCCTATGCTTGCGTCTGCCTTTACCAAAGGTCGGTCACCAAAGATCCATCAGCCCTTGTAGCAACTGGGTCTTACTTGATAATTGGCGCTATTTATAGTGACTACTAATATTTTTTTTCTTCTATACGTCGGCAAAATGTGAACCATTTGATATCATCTTCATCTTCACAAGTGTTCAAAATGGTAAAAGGACAAAATATAAACGATGACTAAAATCCAAAAATCAAATGATAGACTTGCTGCATCACTTCATGATGATGCTCATTAGCCGACCATCTTTCTTCCAGACGTGGACACGCACGAACCCGACGAGAAGTCCCTCATCACATACATCTCTTCTCTGTACGACGTGTTCCCGGAGCCTCCACCCATGCATCCGCTGTACGACACGGAGGCGCAGACCCGCGCCACGCAGTACAGGGAGCTGGCGTCCCACCTGCATCTGTGGATCAGGGAGAAGGCCGCTCTCATGCAGGTAACACACCAACAGTACAGGGAGCTGGCGTCCCACCTGCATCTGTGGATCAGTTTTCATCAAGATCATCTTCATCATTTCACTTTCTTGCTCAAGAAGCCCATCGTAGCAAGGTCAACACGTCCGGAAACTCAAACTCCCACAGACCACAGCAACAGATTCAGGAAAAGATCTCTCCAATATTGTGTATCTTCAGTATTTCTTGCAATCGTGAAGTCAAAACTCATTTTAAACTTGAGAAAAATAGGATTACACATATCTCCATGTTGATTTAATGATAGACTGATATTGAAATTTCCAAGTGCATTGCTTGAAATATTCTGTATGATGTTTTCAGGATCGCACATTCCCGTCCACTCTGATTGAGATGAAGAAACTGCTGAATGAGTCGCAGAGGTTCAAGAATGAAGAAATGCCACCGAAGCAGCGCGAGAAGCAAAAACTGCAGCACGTCTACAGGGAACTAGAGGTAACAATTCAAACTGAGCCTCGTGGTGTTTAACGCTCTCTGAAGAACGGATGGGGAGTACTTGCAGGAACTAGTGTATCTAAAGAAGAACTGAAAACCCTTGTCAATGCTTTTGTTGTATCCCGGGTTGATTATTGCAGTGCGATCTACTTAGGACAGACAAAGATGCAATACAACTGGCTTCAGTCAGTATTAAATTCCGCTGCTAGTCTGAACTGGGAAGTTTTTCCACATCACTCCCATTTTGAGGAACTTACACTGGCTGAAAGTGTGGCCTACAAGGTGGGCCATATGGTGTACAAGGTTCTCAACGGTGTGGCTCCTATATTCTTGACTGGGTTCTTATCCAAGCAGTTTAGCACAAGTGACCTTGTGCTGAAATCTGCTGTGTCTGGCGGAGTTAGACTGAACGAACCCATCTGATCTTGTGTGACACGCTTTGGTGACCAAGATTTCCGCAATGATGCACCTTTGGTGTGGAACAGATTGCCTTTGGATGTTAGGACTGAGTCAAGGTTATGGTCCAATGATCTAGGTGGGGGTCAAACCAGTGCTATTCTATTCCAAATGCGCTGGAATGATTAGCATCTTGACCCCTCGGCTATAACACCCACTTATGTAAACCTTATTCAAACTTGATGATTGTTTCCAGAAATACTTTGAGTCCCTGGGCGAGTGCGACATTGAGCCGGAGCTGCGGCCAGAAGTCCTGGAGCAAAACTGGAGCCGCCTGATGATGGCGCATCAGGAGCGGGAGAGGGACATCCAGGAGGACATCAGGAGGCTGGAGCGGCTGCAGCGGCTGGCTGAGAAGGTGCACAGGTGAGGACACGGGATCTTTTATAGTTTATTTGCAATGTTGCATCTCTAAGACATGGAAAAAATTCTGAATTGTGTATATTGTCTTTGAGTGAAGGGGAATGTGGCTTGGCTACTGCAGGTGCTAAGTTGGAGGACCACAGTCGATGACAGAGACTTCCTGAGGCTGAGGATAACGGAAGCCAAGGAGAAATATGGACTGTAGGGTCTTCATTTCAATTGGCTAAATCAAAAATGTATGTAATAAATGACAGCACTCTTAGAGAGTGATTTGGACTTGTTCCATGACAAGATGTCCACGCAACAAAATGTCCACCTTCAGTGGGCATCAGTGTCAGTGGACATTCAGTCTAATCAACATTTTATTTTGACACGATTTGGGCTTCTAAACCACTCTACCAATTTAAATCAAAATTTCAGGAAAATGTAAAATATTCTTTGAACGATTCCTGTGATGTTTGATGTCGATCATAGTTCAATTTTTTTTGCATTCTTTTTATAATTGATACTTCAGAGATGTGATTATTGATACCGATTACGCCGTTACTTTTCAGAGAGATAAAGCAGACAGACGCCAGCCTGGACACGCTGGAGAGGCGCATAGACTCGGAGTCGCGGCGCCTGGACCGCGGCGCACACCCCGCCGAGGCCAAGGCCGCGGCCGAGCAGGCGGAGCAGGCGCTGAGGGCCGCGGACCAGGCCATCCAGGGGCTCTTCCAGGACGTGCAGGTGCTCAGGGAGGGGCACTACAGTCAGGCACACGATCTGCACAACAGGTGACTATCTCATCAAGCTTTGATTGTGTAAAAATCATGAAGAGTAAACTTGCAATGGTTCACGTGAAGTTTGATGTCTATAAAAGATTGTTTTTCTGACGTTTTATTCTTTTTCAAAAATAATGTAACTCTGTAACTGTGTCGCCATTTTGCTAGGGGTGGCCAGAGCCTCTGCAGAGCTGCCTCCATTTCTTCCTAATGAGATGTCTGTTTGTTTGCCTCCAGGGTCACGGACCTGCACCAGCGCTGGCTGGGCATGCGCGCGGACTTCCAGGCGCGCGTTGTGGCCCGCCTGGGCGGCCTCAGCGCACCCGTGCAGCAGACCACGGTGAGGAGGGAGACGCGCACCGTGCTGGAGACACGCATCGCCGACACCAACAAGCACTTCACCCACCTGCTGGAGTGCCAGGAGTGGTGCCGCGACAGACTGGTGACTAGCTTCTTCATCTACTCCTTAAGTCTTCATGTTACGTCTAGTTATGTCCAAGTAAGGAGCGGGGAGACCCCAATTGAGGTGGCTGGATGACATCAAGGGAACTGCAGGCAGAGGATGGCTGAACACAGCAGCCGATAGACAGGAATGTAGAGGATAAGAGGAGAAGAATACGGCATGTACATATATTGGCTAGAGTCAAGCCTTCCAAACGTAGCTCTCAAAGAATGGAATTGTTGGTACGTCTAGCCGTCCATGGCATCTAGCATTAAATGGAACCCACCTAAAAACATAACAATACTTTTGTTATTCCAGAAACAATTGCATGAAGCTGACTACGGCCACGACTTGCCTTCCACACAGAATGAGCTGGATCTGCATCAGAGAGAGCACAAAGTCATCGACCAATTCCACAATAAGGTAAAACCTCTTCTCTATAATCTAAGTTTCAAGGATATATTCATTTAAAGCTCTCAAACAGGGTTAAAGCACTAAATTTATATGCGCCTTTTTGTGATTTACATCACTACAAAGGCGCATGTGGGCTCTAGCGGGAAAACAGGAATGCCTTGAGCATCTTCCTGAAAGCTGTCTCATCTTCCTGGACTCTCAGCCTCTCTGGGAGAGCATTCCATGCCGCTGACCCGGCAACACGGAAAGAGTGGTTCCCGAAGACTGTGCATGACTGTCTTTTCGGCAGCTCCAACCTGGCACATGACATATGGTCGATGGACATTTTGTTGATGGACATTTTGTCAATGGCTATTTTGTCAATGGCTATTTTGTCAATGGCTATTTTGTCAATGGCTATTTTGTCAATGGCTATTTTGTGAATGGCTATTTTGTCAATGGCTATTTTGTCTTTGGACGTCTTGTTGTGGAACCAACTCAAACATATGGCATCCGAGGATATTTTTTTTAATGTACTGGTTTCCACTTCCAGGTGGAGCAGTGTGTGATCGCCCGCTCCAACTTCACCGGAGAAGAGCTGATGCTGTACAACCAGCACCTGGGGCAGCTGCAGAAGCTGTACGCTGAGCTCCTGTCCACTTCCACCAAGAGGTAAATACCTTCCCCATCTTCTGGTCCAATAATACGCAGTTGAGAAACAGAGGAGATGTCAGAGGAACCTGCAACACGGTGCATCTCAAAGCTAGCGGATAGGAGAATGTTTGCAAGGCTTGCCGAGGGTAGGGATGAAACAAAATAGTGCCCGGGGACCAAAAGATTATCGCCAACTCTCTCCAACTAAATATTGAAATTTTGAATCCAAAAAGAAGCTGAAAACAGTAGTTGATTCCGATGAATGTATATTAACCTTTTCGCTTCTGAATACGCAACACAAAAAAAAACCCAACTAAGCTACACATAAAGTGTAACTTCTTGCCTGCGTTTCCCCCAAAGGGTCGCATGCGGCGCTTCGGGACCTTTTTATTTTTACAGGTAAGGGGGCCGGCCTCACACAAACCACTTTCAGTTGAAGTGGGGGTTTCCCAGCTCCCGGGGGGGCTAGTTCTCATTTCTTGTGAAGGCTAAGTAAACCTTGAGATCGAACCCTTGATCTCGGCATGGAATGCAAGCATACTACCAATTGAGCTATCAACCTTTTTACGAGCTTGATCGTCGTCGCTACAAAGCGCCAATTCTCAAGCAAGACCCAGTTGCTGTAAGGCTGGATGGACCTTTGGTGATCGGTAATTGGTAATAGTTTTATGAATTTTTCAACCCAGCGAAGAGCAAATTTGAAAATATAAATGGTATGTATATTTTTTGTGCTCCGCCGGGAATCGAACCCACAACCTTCCCATTCAGAGTCCGAAGTGTTACCACTGAACTACGGACCGGTCAGTATATTCTGGCTGTATGAATACCCCCAGTACGGAATACTTTTTCAAGCACACAAAAAATTCATATCTCAGGGATAAGAAAAGCGTGGATTTACGATAACTATATCATTAACCAACTAACGTGGCCGTTCCTGATTTATAGTTTTAACAAAGACAGTTTAGGTATCCTGGACAGCGTAACTACTAGATACCTGAAACAATGGACGCGACTCGCAAAGCCTGCAGACCCCGCCACATTCTACAGATCGAGAGAAAACTTTGGTTTGGGATGGAAAAGACCATCTTTCGTACATGCACAACACCGCATTACAAAGCACCATATTCTTGAAAACTCCAAAGACCCAAGTGTCATAGAATGTTGGTCCAAAGATCCCCAAATGTTAGAGCTCAAAAATAGAGCAGAATTTCACCACAAATACCTAACCGGTGTAAGCACTAACAGAAGAGGTCTGGGATGGCAAAAGGTGGAATCGGAGAAAGCCCATATGAAGGCTCTAGTAAAGCATGACTCTGACTCTAAATACAGGCTTCATGCGTTAAACCTTGAGATGCAGCATGACTGGATCACTGTTGGTGAAATGTGTCTTCCACCTGCACTACACTGGAAGATACTAATATACAATTGGTCTCCTGAAATGCTACGATTTTACTTAAATGCATTTCAAAACACGCTCCCTGACCCTGGAAACCTAAAACGATGGGGTAAAAATACAACTGCTTCCTGTGATCTCTGTGCCATTGACAAATGCACAGCAAGACATATTCTAACAGGGTGCAAAGTGGCCCTTGAAAATGGCAGATATACCTACAGACACGACAGGGTACTGGAAATACTAAGGGAGAGTATAAGCCTAACAATTTCCAGAGCAAACAAAGGTTTGACAAGAGAGTCCATTGAAAAAATAAAATTTGTTAAGCCTGGAGAAAAGGGAGAGCGAAGGGCCAGGACCCAGACTTCCATTATAAAAAAGGCAAAGGACTGGAGGCTTGTGATGGATTCCACCACAGGACGATACATTTTCCCAGGAGAACTGTGCACTACGGCTTTGAGACCCGACATAGTTCTATACTCAAATGAACTAAAGCAAGTACTCTTGGTTGAATTGACGGTGCCGTGGGAGATGAACATCCCTAAGGACCATGCCTACAAACTAAATAGGTATAAAGGACTAGTGGATGAAATCACAAATAATGGATATACCACAAGATTGTATGCAGTGGAGGTGGGAGCGAGAGGACTGCCAGCCAAATCGGTATATACTTTCCTTAAGGATCTGGGACTGAATAGATCCCAAATAAATGGATTTCTGGAAAGACTAACAAAAGCGGCCATCTCGGGATCATACCACATTTGGCTGCGAAGATCTGAGAGCCCAGACACCTCTGGACATGCAACGTAGTTAATCGGACTTACATATTGGAAGGAAGGATGAGTTGGGAGGAATTGGGAACGTTGTCATGACAAAAGGATCCTTAACCAACCAAAGACAGGTCGTAAGTCCTGTGACTCCCATCTCATCCTGACTCCGTGCGGCGGGCCTGAGTTTGGGTCTTAGATTTTCAAAATTAGAGACCTGACTCGGTGAGACCGTGGATGCTCAGCTATTTCACAAATTGAAAACAAATATTGATTTCCTATCTAAATTGATTAATGACACTTAAAAATATGTGAACAGACACATGTATTAGTTATTCAAGAACAAAAATCACAAAGGTTTAGCACATGCTTCCACTTAAAGTGTGATGACGTCTATGATTGACAGCCACACTGCATGCAAGCTTACACTTGACGCCTATGCGTGTCACCCGCAGTTCAAGGGCTAATTTTCATGAATGTTTCAGGTTATCCGACTTGGACGCGCTGCAGGACTTCTTGCAGTCGGCGTCGGCCGAGCTCAACTGGCTCAACGAGAAGGAGCAGGTGGAGATCAACAGGGACTGGGCGGATCCCCACATCAACCTGACGGCCATCGAGGAATACTATGAGGTAGGTCTAACAACGTGTCATGCGTGCTTCCAGTCTCCACCTTCTTCCTCAGCCTTTCTCCGTCTACTCCTGGAAGTAGGCGTCGTGCGACGTGACCAGCCCAGCGTCAATGACACCAGTGCGTCTACAGATCTCCTGGTTTGGAACCCTGTTTCTGAGACTGATTCCTAACATCGTCCTCAGTGCGCATCCACCTATGGCTTGGAAACCAAAGGGTCCACTCAGTACAGCGCCAACAGACTGAGGACGTGCCAAAAAGCTATTGCAAGGAGGATGCTTGGAATCAACTTCAAAGACAGGGTTCCAAATCAGGAGCCATAGATGGTGTCACTTGTATTGTACAGCGAGTGACCTGCTTAGGGACGCTGGGCTGATCACGTCGCAAGGCAGGACCATGACAGGGGGCTGAAAAGGATCATTCAACGACACCAAGGGAACTGCATGCAGAGGATGGCAGAACACAGCAGTGAATAGACAGAAACAGAGGATTGGAGGAGGCCTACGTCCAGGAGTGGACTGAGAAAGGCTGAGGAAAAAGATGTCTAACAACCTGTCTGATATCTTACTCATCTTCTTCTTATATAAATGTTTCTGTTTAAAAATAATCATATTGTTCATATCTTTCAAGCATTCATTTGGAAATGGGAATGAGGTGAGTATCCACAACATTTTAACACTAAATATTAAGTCGGTAGCTCGGTTAGTAGAGTATTTGCACTACATAATGAAGGCTAGGGATCAAATCCCACCAAGGGTGTCAGAAATGATTTCCCAAAACTTAAAATAAATTATGTTAAATAAATCAACCAAAGTTTTTATTATATTGAACCTGTAGATCGTAACACATTGTTAAATGATCAGAAAATTGGATTCGGAATAGTGGTATGAAGTAAATGGTGGTATTTTAAATATGCCGTTATTATATTTCAGCAACTGATGTCCTCGCTGGAGAAAAGGGAGCTTCAATTCAGCTCGGTGATAGACAGGGGAGATGCTCTTATCGCCCAGCAGCATCCTGCAAGCAAGATCATAGAAGCCCATCAGCAGGTAAACTTGTGTTCCTGTTTTTAATGCCCTCAGAGGAGTTGCCCCATCGTACTTGTGTGAATTGTGCAGAGTCGACCAGATAGGTGGAAAACAACGGAAAGTGACGCAGTAAACAGGCTTCAACTGCCACTTCGACGGAACAGAACCGGTTTCGGAGACAGGGCTTTTAGTTCGGCTGGTCCATCCTGCTGGAACAGTCTACCTCTGGAGTTAAGAACAGAAACCAGTGTCGGCAGTTTCAGGAAGTTGCTTAAGACACATTTGTTTAACAGAAGCTTCAACACATAAAAGCGCCCTTGGGTGGCTAGTGCCACTAAACGGCGCTGTATACAAATTGTTCAATTATTATTATTATTATTAAACACAACATGGCAAGCATCAATACATGCAAATCATTCATTTTTGTTGGTGAATATGTAAAAAAAATATTTGAAATAAACACAGAGTTTTTGTATTAATTTCACCTCGAGTACTTTCGACTTGCTTACGTCATTTTCAAGAGGACACTGTTAGAAAATTGACAAGACACAAAACCATTGAGAAATGAGAAGGATGAGTTACGACAAAGAGGTACAATTGGGTAATAACAAAGATGAATGAGTAGGAATTTATCAAACTATAAGAATTACAAGTTTTTGTGTTTGTGGATTTCCAAAGTCACAAGGGCAAAGTCTGACTAAGCTCTGGTTTCTGCCGAGTGTAGTGTGAAGCTTTTTCGCTTATATATGGGGCTGCAAAGTCCACTCCTCACCTTCAAGCTCTGCATTGGCTGAAAATCCCTGAGAGGATTACCTTCAAAGTCGGCTTGCTCACCTTTAAAGCAATGCGTGGGAGTGCTCCGGGTACCTGATGGAGCTGGTGTTTCCAGCAACTACAACCTCGCGCGGAAAAACACTGAGGTCAGCTGCATCTAGAAGCAGCTGCCTGGACATCCCTGCAAGAAGGCCCCGCACTGTTTTTGGAGCAGGGCATTCAAGGCGGCCGCTCCAATGAGTTGGAATGCTATTCCCGCCTCACTGAGGGAACTGGATTTGGAGAGACTTTTTAAAAGACGTCTCAAGACTCACCTCTTTGTCCAATCATATGGACAAGCACCTTTGCAGTGACACACTGTCATAAAAGGCGCTATATAAATTTTATATTAATAATAATAATAAGGGCGATGAGCTTGATTGAATCAGCAAGATATTTGTATCTTTCCCTAATGTCTTGTGGTGTAATTGGTACAGGTGATGCAGTCGCAGTGGGCCTGGGTGCTGCAGCTGACGCTCTGCCTGGAGACTCACCTCAAGCACACCACGGAGTACCACAACTTCTTCCAGGAGATCAAGGAGGGAGAGAAGTGGATGGCCAAGTAAGCACACTCATTCAAGTATTTGCCGTATTCGGAATCTAATTTGCGAAGATATGTTGACATCTGCGGCTCATATTTAATGGCGTATGTGAGTTAGCGCTCACACGTGCTGCATGTGTACTTACAAATTACACCAAACCTCATATGAGTATAAACTTTGAACTCCTGCCTGTGTTCCCTAAAACCAGGGTTGCATTGGCAAAAGTGAACCAAGTTTGTACAGCATGGGGCGCCAGTCTCATACCAACCTATCAGTCAAGGAACACAAAAAATTGTAATAATTATTTCTAAATAATTAATTTTAAGTTAAATTTAACACCCAAGCCGCCAACATTGCAAAGCAACCACCAATTCTTACGGTCCTTGCATACTTCTTTCATTTCATTCAGAGTCATAATCTTTTTCATGCATTGTCTCCTTTTATTATCTCATACTCCAAGTATGAAACGGGAACTAGAAATGGGAAATCATTTCTGACACCCCCAGTGGGATTCGAACCCCAGCTCTCAGCATGGAACAGCACTCTACCGTTCTCATATTATTTGAACCTGAAGCTGCATATTTCACAAATTGATATTTCATGTCTTTATTCCCTCCAGGCGTGAAGAGATCCTGAACACGACCTTCAGCCAGTCGGACTTCACGCTGGACCAGGGCGAGCGCCTCCTGCGCGGCATGCAGGAGCTGCGCGAGGAGCTGAATGCCCGCGGAGAGGCCATCGCCAGGCTGGTGGCGCGCGCTGGGGCCGTGTACCCTATCAGGGCCAGGAGGAGCACCAGCACCAAGCCCATGAGGGCCACGGCCGTGTGCGCCTACACTGCCACAGGGGTAGGCATTTCTTCATCCTTGTGCTTTGGATCTATGGGCTGTGATCATTTCAACTTACCTCAATACGGATCTGCCTTAGTTAGAGAGAGAACAATGGCTTGGCTCCACCTTGAAATGATTTAGCCTGTTGAGATGGGTGTGAGGAGGCAGACACTCGACATTCCACTAGGGGTGGCCAGAGCCTCTGCAGAGTTGCCTCCATTTTTTCCTATCCTGACATACCTCCATCATCTTTTTCATGCATTTTCTTCTTTTACGCTCACTTTGTATATCCCATTCTTTCACCATCTCCTCAATCTGATCACTCCATACTTTTCTTGGTCGTCCCTTCTCTCTTCTTCCTTTCACACTTTCTTTGTATTGAGTGATGAACCACTTTAGTTTAAGTGGGGGTTTCCCAGCTCTTGCGGGGACTGGTTTTTATTTCTTGTGAAGGCTGAGTATACCTTTCCAGTACTTATTTTGGGTTTGAAATAGACACCGAAATATAATATACAAATAATTTCTGACACCCTCGGTGCGGATCGAACCCTTGCTCTTAGCATGGCATGCAAGCATTCTACCAACTGAGCTATCGACTGGACTTTTTACGAGCTTGGTCATCGCTACAAAACGCCAATTCTCATGCAAGGTCCAGTTGCTATAAGGCTGGATGGATGTTTGGTGACCGATATATGAATTTTGGAACCCAGCGAAAAGCATCTTTGGAAATATAAATATTTTTTTTTGTGCTCCGCCGGGATTCAAACGCACAACCTTCCATTTATGATTTCAAAGTTTACCACTAGACTACGGACCGGTCAAAACTAATGCTCTTATCTTTGTTGCAGTTGTCCCTGGAGAAAGGCAGCTCGTGCACCGTTGTGGATGTGTCAGGTCGCAGCCGGTGGAGGGTGCGGGGAGGCGCGGGAGAGGCGCAGGTGCCCTCAGCCGCGCTGGCCCTACCTCCTCCCTGCCAGGAGGCCATGGACGCGGCCCAAGCTCTGCAAGAGAGATACGACAGGGTGAGCAATGGACATCTTTCTTGTCATCATCAGGAACCATCACCAAACCCGGTCAAATACGCAAACTTCTTCGAAACACAATTTCTGTGCTTTTAAGCGATTTTTGCGCCCTTTTGCCAAGCTGCATCTGCAGGGGATTCACAGCCCGTTATCTTATTCTTCTTTTCTCCACGCTACTTATGATATAGCACCAATCCCACCATGTTATTAACTTCAGTAACATTGAGCCACTTACTTTTCATCATGGACACGACTGTGGCTTAAGCTTAGCGTACAACAAACTGATTTTGTCAGCCGATGGTGGACCTGGGCGAGTAACTCCGACTAGTGTTACCACTTGTGCCAGCATTGGGCGCTGCCGGTATTCTGTAGTTGACTGTGTTCAATTTGCGGTGTAGATACTGGCAGACTGACGAGAAATCCCAACAAATTCTGACTCAACGGTTAATCGGCTGTTTTTGGGCATCATTGTACAATGACGGTCGTGTCTGTGTACGCGCTCTCTTTATTTTACAAGTATTTGATTCAATCGTACGAGTTCGGCCGTTGTTGCCCCAGCAAACTTCCGTCAATGACTGATTAGGTGTATGCAAGCTGTAAGAGGTTCTTGTTTTGTTGTGCCGGTGCTTCTAACTTCACGGTGAGGCCTTCCTCATCCTTCAAAGTATTAAATTCCTCTTGATTGTGCTTATGTAAAAATGTATGAAAACCTTAGTGCAAACCCTAGAGTGCTGTTGTACTAACTTTAATTCATTTTTCTGTTTACCCAACTGAGGGGAGTATACTTAATGTTTTGTGCTCGGGGCTACCATCTTTACTGTCACAAATAAGGTTTTGTGAAACATCATTGTAAGATAAGAATGCTTCTGATGCTGTTGAATGATTTGTTGCAGCTCCTCGCACTGTGGCAGCGCAAGCAGCTGCGCATGAGGCAGAACATGATCTTCGCCACCATCAAGGTCGTCAAGGGATGGGACCTGGCTCAGGTAATTAAAGTGACCTAAAAACTACAACTAATTTCACTCATAATGCTAAAATTCTACACTCTTGTCTTACTTGCATTCAATTTCAAATGCCCACCATCAAGTGTTTGCAACATCCCACAACATACCTCTGAGGGAGGGAGACCCTGGAGACCCACAGCTCAGGAGGCTCCAGAGGGAGATGGAGTACGTCAACAAACTCTTATATATGTTGTGCTTAGTTCCTGGCCATGGGAGCTGACCAGCGCGGGGCCATCAGGCGCGCCCTGAACGAGGACGCTGACAAGCTGCTGAGGGAGGGAGACCCTGGAGACCCACAGCTCAGGAGGCTCCGGAGGGAGATGGAGGACGTCAACAAACTCTTCGATGAGTTTGAGCGACGAGCCAGGGCAGAAGGTACGTCAAAACTTTGTCTTCTATTTCTTATTTTTACAGTGCAATCCTAACCTACCTGTCCAGTTAGTTTTTGAATTGTAAAGTCTACCTTACCAGGAAAAATCTATATCTATTATCTAAGTTGCAAACATATATTGACAGTGCCTTTGGGATGATCTGGTACCATGAAAAGGCGCTTTTTCAAATGACATTTAAGGCTCATATATAATGCATGCCCACAGGCAGACGAGTATTAGTTCACGCTTTAATTAGACAATACAAGGTAGCTCAGTTGGTAGAGTGCTTGCATTTCTAGCAACAATCCCACAAGGAGTGCCACCCGAGGTATGCTATTAGCTTCAGTAACATCGAACCACTTTCTTTTAGAGTCATGGGAACGCCTCTGACCTAGAGATTCTTGTTTTGTCGCGCTGTTATTTTACTTCACAGGAAAGCCTTCCGCCATTTGAGAAAATATATACATAGCTTTGCATATCATGCCAAGAACGATGATTTCCCATTTCCATCTTTTTTCAAACCCAAAATAAAAATAACGGCGAGTTTTACTCAGCCTTCACTTGAAATGAGTACCAGTCCTCTCGAAAGCTGGGAAAACCCCACTTCAGCTGAATTGCGTTGGCCCCCTTACCTGTAATGGTAAATAGGTTCCACCACAGCAACTGAAAACATTTTTGTTTGGACAATCCTACAAAGCGCCTTTGAAGTGACGTTAGTTATGAAATGGCACTATAAAAGTGTGGAACATTTATTATTTATTTATTTATTTACTTGTCACATGCAGGAAGATGCCGCAAGAAGTTCCACTATATGTAGCTTAGAAGAAGCATTTAGAATCAACATGAAGTGAAGCCCAACATTTCAACATACAGGGCATATTGTGAAATGCCGCGAGTGCTATATTTTGGATTAGGTGAATGAGACCTATAATCGTCTTGTAAATTGAATGATTGGGGAATCAATTAAAAAGCCAACATTATCCAATAGTCCAGTTCAGTGAACTTGCGAGAAACTGGCCAACCAGTTTTTTTGCTACCATGGCTTACCATATTTATTTTTATCTATTATCTAAGTTGTAAGTATATATTACACCTGAGATCCATATTAAATGCATTCGGATAAGCAGACACCTATAAGTTGGAGCTTACACATGACACATGTGGACCTACAATTTAAACACCCAAATCTCAAATGAACATCAGCACTGCAACTCTTGCGGACCTTCCCTGAAACAGCAACACATGATAGAACGACACTTGACAAAATAACACAAGGACATAACATCACGCTTGTCGCTTGATAATAAAGAGAAATAACTCAAAAATTGGGAAAATTGAGATTTTCTAATAAAATGCAAGAACAATGCGAGAAGAATAGGTAGAATGCGACAGCCCTTCAATTTGGATGAATATGACCAAGATAAAACTTCGGTCGCCTTTTTCATCCCATACAAGTTGTACTGGTTGTCTGAACTTCAAACGTGATTTCCCAACATTCTTATTTTTTGAGTTATTGCTCTTTGTGTTGTTCTGTCATGTGTTCTGTCAGGGACAAAACGACACATAATATAATGGTACATGACAGAACGGCAGATGACAAAACAATAGATACAAGAAAACAACACAAGGACAAAACATCACATGACAAAACATCGCAAACATCAAACCTGTGATTTGATGTTTTGTTGAGTTGTTTTGTCATGTGTCGTTCTATCATGTTTTGTTATGTCATGTGTCATATTGTCACTGTGTCGTTCTACCATGTAACCAAAGGGGCGATGGACGAAAGAAAAGGTTGGGAAACACTGATTGAAATCAATGGAAATATGATAAAGGTGTACCTATCTACTGCCTATGAGTAAATTCACAAATACATAACAACTCTGAGATGTCCATCTTCATTTCATGTCTCACACCTATGGGCGTCCATAAATAGTAGTACCTACCAAAAAATTTGGTTCCACGACAAAATGTCCACGCGACGAAATGTCCACGCGACAAAATGTCCAGGCGACAAAATGTCCAGGCGACAAAATGTCCACGCGACAAAATGTCCAGGCGACAAAATGTCCACGCGACAAAATGTCCTGGCGACAAAATGTCCACGCGACAAAAGTCCTCGCGACAAAATGTCCACGCGACAAAATGTCCTGGCGACAAAATGTCCAGGCGACAAAATGTCCACGCGACAAAATGTCCTGGCGACAAAATGTCCACGCGACAAAAGTCCTCGCGACAAAATGTCCACGCGACAAAATGTCCAGGCGACAAAATATCCACGCGACAAAATGTCCACGCGACAAAATGTCCACGCTACAAAATGTTCACGCGACAAAATGTCCGCGCGACAAAATGTTCAGGCGACCAATTGCCCACGCGACAAAATGTCCACGCTAAAAAATGTCCACGCAACAAAATGTCCAGGCGACCAATTGTCCACGCGACAAAATGTCCAGGCGTCAAAATGTCCACGCGACAAAATGTCCAGGTGACAAAATGTCCACGCGACAAAATCTCTAGGCGACAAAATACCCATGCCACGAAATTTTCATCAACGAAATGTCCATCGACATAATGTTCTTAGACAAAATGTCCACGAGACGAAATGTGCACGCGATGAAATGTCCATCGACAATATGTCCACGCGACAAAATGTCCAGGCGACAAAATGTCCACGCGACAAAATGTCCAGGCGACAAAATGTCCACGCGACAAAATGTCCACGCGACAAAATGTCCTGGCGACAAAATGTCCACGCGACAAAAGTCCTCGCGACAAAATGTCCACGCGACAAAATGTACTGGCGACAAAATGTCCAGGCGACAAAATGTCCACGCGACAAAATGTCCTGGCGACAAAATGTCCACGCGACAAAAGTCCTCGCGACAAAATGTCCACGCGACAAAATGTCCAGGCGACAAAATATCCACGCGACAAAATGTCCACGCGACAAAATGTCCACGCTACAAAATGTTCACGCGACAAAATGTCCGCGCGACAAAATGTTCAGGCGACCAATTGCCCACGCGACAAAATGTCCACGCTAAAAAATGTCCACGCAACAAAATGTCCAGGCGACCAATTGTCCACGCGACAAAATGTCCAGGCGTCAAAATGTCCACGCGACAAAATGTCCAGGTGACAAAATGTCCACGCGACAAAATCTCTAGGCGACAAAATACCCATGCCACGAAATTTTCATCAACGAAATGTCCATCGACATAATGTTCTTAGACAAAATGTCCACGAGACGAAATGTGCACGCGATGAAATGTCCATCGACAATATGTCCACGCGACAAAATGTCCGCAGACAAAAACACGAGACAAAATTTCCACGCGACATAAAGTCCGCCGACGTTATACCCACCAACTAAATGTGTATAGACAAAATGACCATCGACACAATGTCCACATGACAAAATGCCCACCAATATAATGTCCATCGTCAAAATGTCCACGCAACCAAATGCCCATCGATAAAATGTCCACCTACACAATGTCCTCAGACAAAATGTTCACGAGACAAAATGTGCACGCGATGAAATGTCCATCGACAAAATGTCCACACGACAAAATGTCCACACGACGAAATGTCCACGTAACAAAATGTCCACGCAACGAATGTCCCACAGACAAAACGTCCATCTACAACATCTCCACCGACACAATGTCCACAGACACAATGTCCCCGAGACAAAATGTGCACGCGACGAAATGTCCATCGACAAAATTTCCATGCAACGAAATGTCCACCGACACAATGTCCACAGACAAAATGTCCAAGAGACAAAATGTACTCGCGACAAAATGTCCACCGACACAATGTCCACAAACAAAATGTTCACCCGACATAATGTCCACGCGACATAAAGTCCACCAATGTAATGCCCACAGACATAATATCCACGGATAAAATGTCCACCTTTTTTTTTAGCATTGTGTTCGTCAACGTTCAACGTAATATTGGTGGACATTTTGTCAATGGATATTGTGTCGGTGGACATTCTGTCAATGGACATTTTGTCGTGACACGCTATGAGCATACTTTGTAGTACTATAAAAATTGTACTCAGGAAATGAAATGTTGTTTTTGATACCGTTCATATGAGTAACAGGACACTTTTGCTAAATTTCAAAGTTTGGTCGGTACTTTGAATAGTGGTTAACGCTTCGGACTCGTAAATGGAAGGTCGTGGGTTCGAATCTCGGTGGAGCAAAAAAAATTTAAAAAGTTTATGAAAAGTTAATCACTCACTAGGAGTGCTGTTTTACTTTCAATATATTTTTATTTACGCGATTCAAGGGAGCTTACGCAAGTTTGAATACTCGGGGTAGTACTTGTAATAAAAGTTCATACCAATCAGTGAAAACTCTGATACTAATCAGAGGTATGTTCATGTAAAGTCCTTGATATTCTGCTGTCTTATAAAAAGTATTAATTTTTCAATTACTTTGCCCTCAGCATGTTCACGCGCAGACATCAGTGTCGCCCTCAATAATAAATACCTGTTACTTTTTTTTTAACTATGGAATAAAGTATCTGATACAGTAGTGACACGAATTTTATTGTATCAACCACACGCAAATCAGGTAGAATAATTTCTTAACTTCTCCATTTTTCCTTTTTTTCTATTTTTGGAATATAATTTGATAAGAAACTTAGTAGGTACCTACATATAATAATTATAAATGATTTTTGACTTTTGACAGAATTTTCTTTTTTATTTCTGGTTGAGTAGGTTTGCGCTTCCACGTGCTGCATATGTACTTACAAAAAAAATCAAATCTCAAATGGACGTAAATCTTGAAATTCTTGCAGACTTTCCCTGAAAGAGGGGTTGCACTGGCAAAAGTGAACTATTTTTGTACAGCATTCAAATCTTTAAAGCAACTCAAATTTATGGTTTTTAACAGTTTCTAGTAATATAACTGTTGATCAAGCATATTTGGAAAAGTATCAGATACTGCCAGATGATACGTTATTTATTCTCAAGTCACAAGTATTCTACATATACTCGTGATTGTACATTAGCGTGGGTCAGTTCTTATTCTCGAGATTACATCACGAATTTGTGTCACATCTATTTCTGTCTCCTGTCATAAACAACACTATTCAGTGTTTATGACCATATTGTTTTTTTTGGAACTAAATGTGGGAATTTATGGTGACCTTGATGAATTAAAAAATATGAAGATGAAATGTAACTAAGCTGCACGTATAGTGTTACTTCTATAATCTATAATCTAAGTTGCAAGGATATATTCATTCAAAGCTCTCAGATGTATGCCCACAAACAAACACGTGTAGTTCGCGCTTACAAATGCTGATTGTGTACTTACAAATAAAATCCAAACCTCAAATGAACATAAGCCCTGCAACTCTTGCCGACATTCCCTGAAACAGGGGTGACATTGGCAAAGTGAACCATTTTTTACAGTATGGGTGGTCAGCCTCATACCAACCTATAAGTCAAGGAATTACTTCTTACCGCATTATCCGTCTCCTATTAAATGGCATGTTGTGTGTGGAACCTATTTATTTTTACGGGAAGATGGGCAGTCTTACACAAATTATTTCACCAGCTCCCAATGGAGCTAGTTCTCATTTCTTGTGAAGGCTGAAAAAACCTTTATGGTATTTTAATGTGTGTTTGAAAGAAACGTTCATATGGGAAGTCATTTCTGACACCCTTAGGGGGATCAAACTTTAGCCTTTTAGCATGGAACGCAAGCATTCTACCAACTGATCTTTCGATCTAAGAATAACTGGACCGAATCGGAGATGCTTCAGTTAAATAGTGCCCTTGCAACCAAATATTCATTTTGTTTAGATTGACACAAAAAGTATTTTTCGTTAGCCACCTGAAGATGCAAAAGGATTGTTTGTGAAATCGGCCCTGTGATTTAATGTACTCACCGTAATAAAAAATAAAAGAATGCCTTTTACATGCAGTAAAACGCAACAAAATGGAAGCTCATTTTGGAACTACAAGTATATTATTTCTAAAAATGGAGCTATTATCAGTTACATTCAATTTAAAGCTGTTGCTCCAAAGATGGCACGAATGTCACATCTGTAACGACACTTTAATTAATTTAGTGTCGAGTATCCGATCCACGAACAAGTCCGCACACATACGAATACAAATATCACTTGCCATCTCTATTCCGAAACGAATATTCCAATTTCGAATTGTGAATCCTTTTACGATAAAAAGTATCGATTGTAATAAGATACAAAATAATATTATGAGTGTTATATTTATGCGAGTACATTTCTAAATGAATACGAAATTCACTGACCAACTCTATTTTAAAAATTCTCCGATTTTGGTTGAAAAAAATACGTTTGATTCGTATAGAAACAAACTCGGCAATCTATTTATTTTTTTGGAGCACATGATTTTTTTACCAGTTTCATATACTGTATTTATTGTATTTGGTATAAAAAATCATATATTGTGTTTTTTGATTCTATACGACTCAATAATAAAAAAACATTTATATGAGACCGGTTGATAGCTTAATTGGTAGAGCGTCGCGTTCGAAGCGGAAGGCTTGGGTTCTGAATTCAAGAATACTAAATTTAATTTAATGTTTTGATTTTTTCTACGGAAATACTATCATTAGAAATACTGTTCATTCGGAAACAGAGAAAAATCACATTCTGAATAAATTTCATATAGGAAGACTGACCCTCTCTTACCTGTGTAAAGAAATAGGTTTCGAAATGTCACCACCAATTTGCCAAACCTTTTTCTAAAAAAAATATATTATTTTGGTTTCAACTCATACATATAACAAAGTAGGTCGAATAAATGAAATGCAAGAAAGTACTGTTTTCTTCAAGTTTTTTTTTTATCGATTGTGAAAGTTTAATGTGAAGCTGCATGTGTAAAAAAAAATTGTGAATGAAAAAGTGCTGTGTTAGCATGAAGAGACTGAAAAATATATTTTTCCCATCAAGGGGGGAAGGCTCAAGTAAGCTGATTTTCTCGCTTACACATGCTGCATGTGTACCTACTTGCAAAATAAACCGAACCTCACGTGAACATAAACCTTGCAGCTCCTGTCACCTTTCCCTGAAACCGAGGTGGCACTGACCAAAGTGACTGGTGTTTTTGACCGGTCCGTAGTCTAGTGGTTAACACTTCTGACTAATAATTGGAAGGTAGTAGATTCAAATCCCGACAGAGCACAATTTACATTTTCAAATATGCTCATCGCTAGGTTGAAAAATTCATATACCTTTTTATACCGGTCACTAAAAGTATATCCAGCCTTACAGCAAATGTGTCTTTCATGAGAATTGGTGCTTGCTTTCTACTGCGACGACCAAGCTCACAAAGGGCTCTTTAGGAGTGATTCACACAAAAACAGCGCTCACCAAATAAATCATACTTGTATTTATTTAAATGGTACGAGTTACCGGTATCTGTGTTTCCACCACAATTTAACCTTGCCCTATTCAAAACCAATATCAATCGCCAATTTCTGTCAGTGTCTCAAAACAAAGCCTACACAATGCAACACACACCACAACACTACGCAGCTAACAGCCCTGCTACAAAGGATCAGGACATCAACTGCCACATCACCAGCACCTTTGCGGCACTACAACAAGCGTCAGAGACTCCTAGAGTTTCTTAAATCTAAGGAAACTTCTGCACAGTTCCTTAAAAAATAAAAATAAAATACTTACAATAGTCTGATCCAATCTTGAATGCTGTGCATCTGTCGCTTCTCGCACTCCTCTTTGTCGACCAATGCTCAAATTACTGCGCTTAATCATTTTCAGGATAACACTAATAATGTTTTTAATTTTGCTTTACAGAGGAGTCCAAAAACGCGGCGCGCATCTTCAGCGAGCAGTCCTTGGAGTGCCTGTCCCGCCTGGATGTCCTGGAGCGCTCCCTGCATGAGCGCGTGGCAGCGCCCATGCCCCGGGACCTGCCTAACCTAGAGACCCTGGCGCACCAGCAGCGCGCCTGGGAGGCAGAGGCCCGCCAGCTGGCTGCCGGCCTGGACGAGCTGCAGACGACCTTCAGAGGTTACTTCCATTAGATAGTCTGATCGCTCTCAATCTGTGTATTTTGGTGTATCTTGATGCTCTCAATCCTTAAAGTGAAATTAAAGATATAAATGAATGTGATGAGATGGTTTGGACATGTAGAAGGAATGGATGATGAAAGACTTACAAAGGGTGTATACAGAGGAAATGTGGAAGGAAAAAGAGGCATTTATTAAAATATTGTCTTTAATTAGAGAATCATGAAATCTATTGCTAAGTGGATATTTTGAAATGTTGCAGGTATTGCTCTGAAGACTCCAGCTATGAAGAAGACCCTGGACAAGGTCATGAACAAATGGAACAACATGTGGTCCACGTCCGCACTATATGTCGAGAGGTAAAAAACAATAATCAGCCGTCAACTTGTTCTTCAACTCTTTTGATCTTTTGTCTAGTCTTCAAGCGATTTCAAGAAAACAATGTGCATAATTCCTATTCATCAGGTGGATTTACCAACCCTCAGAGCTCTATCATTTCAGACATGGTCCGTACTCTAGTGGTCAGTGCTTTGCAATCGTAAATGGAAGGTTGTGAGTTCAAATCCCTGCGGAGCTCAAAAAATAAACCATTTATATTTTCAAATATGTTCTTCTCTAGGTTGAAAAATTCACATACCTTTATCAAAGACCGGTAATCAAAAGTCCATCCAGCCTTACAGCTACTGAGTCTTGCTTTACAATTGTCGCTGTCTACAGGGACAACCAAGCTCGCAGAGGACTCTTGAAGTGTGATACACACAAAAACAGCGCTCACCAAATAAATCAGCCTAATTCCATTTTTTTGAATACCTTTACCAAAGACCAGTAATCAAAGGTCCATCCAGCCTTACAGCAACTGGGTCTTGTTTGAGAATTGACACTTCTATAGTGACAACCAAGCTCGATGAGGGCTGTTGAGGTGTGATTCACACAGTTACTTCTTTGATGTCCCTACAGCTCATATCTCCCCTTGGCCTCCATCAGCCTTCGCCTCTAACTCCTCCTGTCTACTGCTGCAGCTTTCCAGTCTGTCACCTGCAGTAGTTGGCTTGCGTCCTTCTTCACCTCATCACACAAGAACAGCATTCACCGATGATGATGGATGATTTATTTCCTCCGTTTAATGATCACATACCATCTCAAGGGCGCCGTGGCTCTTCGAAAACAGCATTTTCTTAAGTCTTCTTCTGAAGGAGATGGTGGGCTTGTCAGAGCGAAGGTCGACAGGCAGCTTATCCCAGGCAACTGGCCTGGCTACCCCAAAGCTCCTGTCCACAAAGTTGGATGTGTTTGCTCTTATTGGTTCTTTGATTCTTTTGACAGCAGTAGAGGCAGAGTGCAGTGGTCGCCTTGTAGCGACGTCAGCAGGACATAGTTCAGCGAGACATGAGGATGCCGTACCCTTTAGGGCCTTGTGGACTGTGATAATTAATCATCCTAATATTATGTATTACATGTGTATTCTTGTCCACAGACTGAAGTGCGTGGAGATAGTCCTGACTGGGCTGGATGAGAACGGCCAGGTGATATCAGAGTTCGAGCTGAAACTGGCTCAGTACTGCGATCTACCCAACGACATAGATCAACTCAAAGATGTAAGTCATATTTTAAACACTGCAGTTCCTTGACTTATGAGGCTGACCACCCGTGCTGTAAAAAAATGGTTCACTTTGCCAATGCCAACTCCGGTTTCAGGGAGCGTCAGAAAAAGTTGTATGTTCATTTGAGGTTTGGTTTTTAATTTGTATGTATTAAATGCATTCTCACTAGCAGACACAAACAAGTTTGCGCTTACACATGCCGCATTTTACCTTACAACATAAAAAAACAATCTCAAATGAATATAAGCTCTGCAACTTTTGCCGACCTTCTCTGTAATTGGGGTAACATTGCACAGTTCATCTTGCTTATTGCGCAATAACAGTGTCTTCTGATGAAGTTGGTTACCACTTGTACAGTTATGGGCATGCCTCTGACCTAGAGATTCTTGTTTTGTCGTGCCGTCGGTTTTACTTCACGGTAAGGCCTTCTGCCACTTAGAGAATATATAGCTTTGCATGAGCTTCCATGTGCTGTAGATCCTTCTAGCACATACATACAGGACGGGTATGAGGAGGGCATGAGCATCGTAGATACGAGTAACGGCTCTAGCTTAATCCTGGGAGAAGGGATGACCTTGTAAGACAGTCTGGTGTTCACCTGAGCATGCACTCCACCAGGGCACCAGCCCACACCTGGTCACCACCATACAGCACACAGGCACAGACACTACATACATATCACCAGGCTGGGCACTGTGCAGGTCCTCGCCTCTTACCACCTACTGGTTCTACATTTTTTACAGATATTATTAAGAACTCCAAAACTTAACGTCCCCTTTATCTCATTATAGATACTAAATAGATACCATTAGCTTGTGGTAGATACCAATAAAATGTGGGCCGTCGATTATCGTTGTTGTCATTTGTGGTTGTCCAGATCCACGGCGACCTGCTGCGCCTGCAGACCGCAGTCAGCCAGCAGCAGATCCAGATGGACCAGCTGAACGACGACGCGGAGAACTGCCGGCGCCTGGTGGAGAAGTCCCGCACCTGCCTACCTCACTCCTCCCTGCCCCGGGCCACGCACCACGCCGACCTGCAGCGCATGGACCGCGACCTTGACAAGCTCAACCAGCGGTGGACCAACGTCTGCCAACAGCTGGTGGACAGGTGCGAACCTCAACTTACTTCTAAGCCTGCTCATTCAACTTCGATTGGGACATTACCCATGAAATGAAAAGCTGAATAGAACTGTACCCTTAGTACGAGTTGCAAAACTAGAGTAAAGTTAAGTTTGTAAGAAACAAAAACTATATTTGCAGCATTTGTGATTAATTCCATTGTGTTTGTTTCCAGGCTCAGAAGCGTGGAGGCCGCGCACAACCTGCTCAAAAACTACCAGGCCGGCCTGGAGAAGGAGACGGAGTGGATAGACGACACCTACTCCAAGCTGCAGACCTCGCCTCCACCAGAGGTCAAGCCCAAGGAGGACCTGGACAAAACCAGGGTTAGTGGGCACCACAGGGAGACAGGCTGACTCCAGCAAAACCTTGCATTCCAGCGGAAACGGCAAACAGACATCTGAAAGACCTCTATGATAATGTATCCTGTCGGCGGCAGTCGGAACAAATATACTAATGATAAATTGCTCCTTGTAGAATGACATCAAAGGATTTTTGTCTTTGCAGCCAGGCCGGTGAAGTCACAATTTTTTCAGCAGCATTTTGCTAGAGGTAGCCAGTGCCTCTGCAGATGATGATGACTTGGGAGAAAGAAATAAAGTGAAGAGAGAAGTAACTGAAGGACCTGCATCAGGATATTAATAATTAAAATCATTTAATTTCAGATGTTTTGAATAGAGAGGAGTTGCAGTTATGCTTATACATAAGTAAAAGTGAATCTAGAGAATATTTTAAATTATGACACTTTTTATTATCTAAGTTGCAACGGGCGTCCATTTTTTTTATGCATATGCAAGAACGTAACGGGCCAATCAAAGTGATTTTTCTCAAATTGTCATTTTTTAACTCGTGGCATAATAAAAAAATGCTACTAACTACACATGTAGTGTTATTTCTTGCCGCGTTTTGCCAGAAGGGGTCACATGTGGCGAGTGTTACCTATTTACTTTAATAGATAAGAGAGCTAGAAACCCCTGGGTTTTCATCTTTGCTGTTTTTGCGGGGCTTCCAGCTCCCGACGGGCTTGTACTCATTCCTTGTGAAGGTTGAGTAAGCCTTGCCGGTATATTGTTTTGGGTTTGAAGTAAACTCCGAAATGGATTTGAATCGGAGCTCTCGGTGGGGAATGCAATCACTCTACCAACTGAGCTATCAAACTAACCTCAAAAAGACACAAAACTGGAAAGAGTTTAGATAGGCTTACGCCAATTTTTTTTTGTATTTGATACAAATAATATTTTTCTTGTTACCCAAATATGCAATACATACAGACACACCTTTTTAGAAAGTCTTATCCATGATCGGAGAGGGCCCTTGAGGTGTGACACACACAAAAACGGCGCTCTCTTATCATTTGTAATTTAAAATAAATTAGCCTGATATTATTATTATACAGTGTCACATCTGAAAACATTCTCTAGATTGCCTATCTTCTCAAATTTTCAGGTTTTTGTTATACCAGCGCTGTACAAGACGTTTTGTGAATATTTTGAATACAATTTACTAACAAAATTTCTTTCAGCGTATACATAAATAGAATGACCCTGGTATGGTCGAGCGGATGATGCGTTTGCACTGGAATTTACGTTACTGAAACAAGTGCTAGTTCAAACCCCGCCTGCACCGTGTCCTATCAACGATAACTTTGACCCGGTTTGAACAGATGTCGTTGGGTAATTATTAATTAAAAATTCATTAAAATATTACATAATGAATTATTGATTGATAATGTATCTGGCCACGCAAAATAGGTTGGTGGATTGCATTCCTCTTCACAAATCTAATTTGACTAAACTGTTGAAGCATTTAATTTATTTTCAGTCTGTAAATATTCAAAATGTATATACAAATGTATGTGAATCATATGTAATTTTTTTATTCAACAAATTCATCATCTTCTGACTAAAATCAATGTAAATTGTATATTATCAATATATCAGTCGTACAGAAGCTAAGGCAGCAATC
The DNA here is from genome assembly GCA_951799405.1 of Agapetus fuscipes. NCBI lineage: Eukaryota > Metazoa > Arthropoda > Insecta > Trichoptera > Glossosomatidae > Agapetus > Agapetus fuscipes. Next base: position 1,758,744 of record OX637352.1, on the reverse strand, counting down.
AAGGCTTATTTTACAAAAATCGGATTAATGTTTTAAGCTTTCACGACTGGGGGTTAACACTGTAATGTTGGTTTTTGGGACCTGCTGTCGAGGTGTATCAGAGAAGAAGATTCTAGACGTTTCGCACATATCTGTGATGGTGTCATGCATACCGTTCGATAGCTCAGTTGGTATTGTGTTCGCATTCCATGCCGTGAGCTTGGGTTCGAATCGAAACGAGGGTGTCAGAAATGATTTCCCGTTTCGGTGTTTATTTCAAACCCCAAAATAAAATACCGTCAAGGCTTACTCAGCCTTGACAAAAAATGCGTACCAGCCCCCTCGGGAGTTGGGAAACCCACACTTCAACTGAAGTGGTTGGCGTAGGGTCGGCCTCTTGAACCAGGAAAATAAACAGGTTTCACTCGCCACATGCAAACCCTTCGGGGATAATGTGGTAAGAAGTTACACTTTATACGTAGCTTAGTTGTGTTGCGTTGCGTAATGCACCATCCAAGGTCAAAATAGCCATGATGATTGCCAATCTTTGATAGAAGTGGCACCAAAACGAGAAGAAGATTTGATGTTGATGAAACTATTGTCAAAATTGGATCTTACCATCAAAATCATCCATCAGGAGTTGATTTATTTCCTCGTGCACATTTGATGTTATGACACCATCTATTGTTCTCTTGATAATGGTGTGATAACGTCGAAAGCGCTCCGGGAAATAAATCAATATGTGAAAAAAAACTCTTTTATTTTCACATTATTAATTCAAAATGATATCTTATACATTTTCTTACGTTTACCTAATTTCGTACAAAAAACCTAGAGAAGGCTGTCTTTGGTTCTGTAGGTACGATTCATTTGAATTAAGAATAAAACAGGGTTTACTAATCGTAATTTGTTTTTTCTGTACATATCAAATTAAAAATGTTGTTTTTGAGATTTTAAAACTAACTGGGTCTCTGAATGTAAAAATATTAATTGTTGTATATACACAGAATAACAGGTACAAATTCACATTTTATGACGTAGTATAATGTTTTGTTTAAAATAATTATTTTAAATAATGAGGTACGAAGATTGAAATGGAAGTGAAAATAAACCTCGTCATTCGGCTGGATTCCTTCTAAATCTGACTGCTAGAGGCGCTAGTCTCTCATACATACAAAGGTTTTTGTATCTGTCAAATCTTTTTGAGATTAAATCTTAAACACACTTATTGCATGTTATAAAATCATTGTTTTAATGCAAAATAAGTAATACATGTACTAAATTGGTTGAATCTGCGAAATAATTCAAAGAATATACAATTTTGCTTGGTTTAAATAAAAACAAAATGACTGATTTCAGTTTGACCTATCTATAATCTATAATATAAGTTGCAAGGATATATTCATTAAAAGCTCTCAGATGTATGCCCACAAACAAACACGTGTAGTTCGCGCTTACAAATGCTGATTGTGTACTTACAAATAAAATCCAAACCTCAAATGAACATAAGCCCTGCAACTCTTGCCGACATTCCCTGAAACAGGGGCTACATTGGCAAAGTGAACCATTTTTTACAGTATGGGTGGTCAACCTCATACCAACCTATAAGTCAAGGAATATTAGAGTAAATTTTAATATGCAAGAAATTCAGCTTTAAAAGTAATTTCACAACCATAAATATTTTCTACAGGTAATATTACTATAAAATGTGTATTTTTTTGTGATATTTTATGAAAAATTAAAAAAAGTAGTGTGTTCTTTGACTGACTAAATGCTGTAAACTAGCAAAATTTCCCTATTTATGGGGAATTCACTGTGTGTGATGTCACATAGCCGAAGGATATTTTTAATGTTCAGACCTCATTAAATAAAGGGATAAATTGGAAAAGGTAAACGCACCTTTTAGGAGTTTTTTTTTTACAATAATTATGTACATATTTATTTTTAAACTGCATTTTTTTTATTTCATATTTTGTATTGAATAAAACCTGTGAGCATACATTTAAAAAATAAAATTAAAATCAATCAGAAAGCTCAGTTGGTAGAGCGCTTGCGTTCAATACCAAGAGTGTCGGAATGATTTCCCATTTCGGTGATTTCCAAACCAAAATCAAAATATTGACGAGAGATGAGAATGCGCCTTCTTGGGAGCAGGGAAACCCCTGCTTCAAGGGAAATGGTTGGTGTAAGGCAAGCACTATGACCTGTGAAAATATAGAAGGTCTAAAGTAAAATGCTGGCTTTTCCTGATGTTTTTTTAGTACATCTAAAATTTTAAATTTGTGCTCATGGAGTCAAAAAAATTGTAATATTTTGTATGTTGATACTTACATTATTGATAAAGAAACATTTGGTTGAATTTAATGTTAAAAAAATGTGTGGTCGAATTCCTTTTTATTACTTAATAATTCTTCCGAGTTATAATATTGATGGCTCGAAGAAAATTTAGCTTATGTCGTTGATGCATACTATATGGCTCATTTGTCAACTAGACCTGTCAACCACTGAGCTGTCAAACACCATAGAATACTTAATAATCATTTTAAATCTTATGTTTTCTTGATTTTCTCCATTTTGTGTTTCGAAACCCAATAATTACACATGCGATACTATTTTAAAATTGTGCCCTTTTTTCTTTAAAAGATTGTCAATTTTACCGACCAAAACACATTGAAATATTTATAACGCGTGCGCACAGTGTTCGCGCAGGCATGAATTTCAATGCTGCCAACTTTCTGGAAATTTACTTACAATTTTTCAGAAAGAGCAATCTTCAATCTTATGTTTCAATTGTTTTGTCTAACACATTGTAGTCATATCTATCTACCACTTTTTTACCATATATTTTAATGAAATAATGTATTCATCATTGTACATACATTCTCACAAACAAAATATCTGTATAAGATTTGTGTCAACCAGTCATAACGTAAAATTGCAAGGTTTTTATTTCATTTAAGTTATACATAAACCAAAAGTCACAAAAGGTCCATCCAGCGTTACAGCAACCGAGCTTGCAGCGGCTTCTGAGGTGTGATTCATTCAAAAATAACGCTTACCAAACAAATCATCAAAATGAGTACCAGCCCCCTTTGGAAGCTGGGAAACCTCCACTTCAACTGAAGTGGTTAGCGTGAGGCCAGCTCCCTTAGAAAGTAAAATATTCCACTCGCCACATCCCTTCGGGGATAACAAGGCAAGAAGTTACCCTAATCTAATCTAATCTAATCTAAGTTGCAAAGATATGTTACCTTGGAGATTCACATTACACGCATTCTCACAACCAGACACGTACAAGTTCGCGCTTGCACATGCCTCATGTGAACCTACAACATAAAAACCAAATCTCCAATGGACATACACCCTGCAACTCTTGCCGTCCTTCCCTGAGACAGGGGTAACATTGGCAAAGTGAACCATTTTTACAGCATGGGTGGTCAGCCTCATGCCAACCTATAAGTCAAGGAACGATTCAAAGTTACCCTATACGGTAGCTTAGTAGAATTAACTTAAAAACACATCAACTCAATGCAAACTATCCATTCCGATTTCTGGAGGTAAGGAGCTACTATATATGTGTAGCTCAGTTGCGTTTTTAACTGAAAATGAATTTTTAGGAAAAAAAAATGAAAATTTGTTATTTTCAAATGAATAATTAACCAAATCATACAGATATTTTGTCCTGCTAATACATAGCACTGTTATATTATACAATACTCACCTTGATTCACCATGTCCACCTGTATTATATACCGTACATTGTCTACCTTACTAATGTTGTAATCCTTAACCCGGGTTTTTGCAGAACTTACTGACTAGCGTTGTGGAGCGCACGCCTAAAATCGAGAAGGTCAATTCCGACGGTGGCAGATTTATAAGGGAGGCCAAGGTAATTATATCTGTCACCAGAAAACAACAACAAAGATCATCCGATACCTGTAAAACCTGTGACACTTGTGATCATTTGGATTCCTATAATCTGTAACCTAAATTGTAGAGATATCGCTCCCGCAGTTCTTGTTTACCGTATACGCCAATCTTGTCAAATATGACTTTTTCATGCAGTTAACTTAAGAATCAAATTCTACATAATCTGAGCTAAGAAAAACAGTAAAACTCGAAAATGTGAGAGTTCTTTTCAATATTTTTTAAATAAATTTCTTGTTTTCATAAGACACATTGGTCCAGTACACATGCAAACATTGCTCATGTAAAATTTTCTCAATGGCGTATACGGTAAACAAGAACTAAGGCAGCGATATGTCAACATTTAAGAATTCATATGAAATGCATGCCCAATAAACAGACAAGTGTTAGTTCACGCTTGCAAATGCCACATGTGGACTTACAATATAAAAACCTGTACCTGTAGTATGAGCTTTTTCACAATACTCAAAGTATCAAGTATTTAAGTAAAAACGAGTAAAAAAGTTTCAAAACTTTTTTTGGCCAGATGTGTTTATTAAGTTCACATACATTTTTCTCGAATACTCGATACTTCGAGTATTTTGAAAAAACTCGCACTACGGGTACTGGTCTCAAATAATTAACATAAGCCCTGCAACTCTTTCCGACCTTCCCTGAAACAGAGGTGACATTGGCTTATAGGGTTGGTATGAGGCTGAACACCTATACTGTAAAAAACGATTCACTCTGCCAATATCACCCCTGTTTCTGGGAAGATTGGGGAACATTGCAGTGTCTATGTTCATTTGAAGTTAAGATTTTAATTTTTTTAAGTACCCATGCTGCATTTGTAAGTAGAATGCATGTTATATGAATCTTAAATGTAAATTTATCTTTGCAACTTAGATTATAGATTCTTATTAAAAAGACCAAAGTTATGTTAATTATCAACAGTGTATTTGATGTGTTTTCTTAAGAATTTCTCTTTTTAACTAAAACAGAATGAACAAAAGTGTCACAGGTCTATTTGTTTTCTCCCTTTGAAGTATGAAAGAGTTTGTGAATGTAATTTTGTCAAACCGAATGATGTACGTTCAATGTAAGAATGAATTGCAAAGTGTAAATTTACAACCAGTTTCAGGTTTACGCTGTTTTCAGTGCTTTTCAGCATGACGTTCCCGTGTAGGCAGAATTGTGAAATATTTGACCTGTTGTGGTGTGCTTCTTGTCATTTTCATACAGTTTTTTCATTAAACCATTAGTACTGTAAATTTACGTAAGCATCAATGTAAAACTTACCCCTGTATTCGCCGAACCTATCAAAACTTACCTTAAACCGTACTATCGCTCAGAATGGTTTTTATTTGTGCACATTACGCATAAAAAACAAACATTCTAAGCCCTAGTGAGCCAATGGGAAATGATAGTACGATTGGTAAATACTGAGGTAAAATTCAAACATATTTTGAGAATATGTTTTAGTTTGACGCTAACATATATTTACCGTACTAATGATAAAACTATTCTTGTAAATATACCATGAAAATATCATTTTTGTACATACTTGCTTTTCACATTAAGAAAAATCCTTAGCGTAAAATTAACACATAATTTCAAAAACAAGAATTTCTTCATTTTGAATTAATGTTTTAGTTTGGCGCTATGGATTATTAATAATATCAACTCTTTTTACGCTTGCTTGGAAAATTAATTTTGTATGGGAATTGATTTGCGACTGTAAAATTAACACAAAATGCTTACGTTTAATTACTTTTTATCAAAAACATTAACTTGCTTCTCAACTAAATTTACAAAAAAATCAATGGAATAAATGGAGTATGAATGATTTAAAAAAAAAATTGCATGATATGTGCTTTTGTCATCATTTTGCTAGCTTGATGTAATGAAAGGTTTTATTTTTAAAAATTGTATGTTTGAGCAGTTTTTCATATTTTTTTCATGTTTTCAAAAAGCTAAATTGAAGCATGTAGCATGGCTTACATTACGTGTATTTTTTTGTTTCATTTTTACGCTGATGCATTTTTGGTCAAATTCAATATCCGGGGATAGGACATAGAAGTTCATTTTTTACGCTACTCTATTTTTGGTCAAAACAAAGTTTCATGAATGACAGATACATGTTCCTTAACTTATAGGTTAGTATACGGCTGACCACCCATGCTGTAAAAATGGTTCACTTTGCCAATGTCACCCCTGTTTCAGGGAAGATCAGCAAAAGTTGCGGGTGTATGTCCCTTTCAGATTTGGGTTTTTATGTTGTAGGTTCACACGCGGCATGTGCAAGCGCGAGCTTGTATGTGTCTGCTTGTGAGAATGCATATAATGTGAATCTCCAATGTAACATATCTTAGATTAGATAAGATAAGATGTTTCTTTTTTACGCTACTCAAGTGTAAATCAAAACTTAAGTTTCATGAACGATAGATAGATATTTATATTTTACATTTCTGAATTTTGGGTAAAATCAATTGTTCAGTTTTTTTTCTAAATCTTGAATGTGTGATAGCAATTCTTGGAATTGTAGAGTATGAAAGCCTTAGATGGCAGAATTGAATCAATTGACTTGATTGTGAGGAATGCTTAAAATAGAATTTAATTTCACAGAACAGACAAGATAGCTTTTAGCAAACGTACTGATTCATAAAAAAGAGTTATGAAAGATAATCTTTGTTGAATTTAACAGTCATTTACTGTTTTACTTTTTTGGAATGAGTCAAAACAACTTTGATTCACTTTTGTACACCATCATAGGACCAAGCTCGTAAAAGTCCGGTCGATAGCTCAGTTGGTAGAGTGCTTGTATTCCATGCCGAGAGCAAGGGTTCAATCCCCACTGAGGGTGTCAGAAATGATTTCCCGGTTCGGTGTGTATGTTCCTTGACTTATGGGTTGGTATGCGATTGACCACCCATGCTGTAAAAAATGGTTCACTTTGCCAATGTCACTCCTGTTTCAGGAAAGATCAGCAAAAGTTGCTGGGTGTATGTTCATTTGAGATTTGGTTTGTATATTGTAAGTCCACATGCGGCATGTTTAAGTGTGAACTTATACGTGTCTGTTTGTGGGATTGCATTTAATATGAATTTAATCTCAAATGTAATATATACTTGCAACTTAGATTATGGATTATAGACACATGCAGAATGTGTAGGCGCGAACCTACATGTGCCTGTCTGCGAGCATGCATTTAATATGCGCCTTAAATGTTAACATATCTTTGCAGCTTAGATTATAGATTATAAATAGTCTCATGATGAATGAAAGAATAAGTCTGTATGGATGCAGTATCTTGGTATGAAATTGGAGAGCACAAAGAATAATCAACCCTTTAATATAACAACTAACGTGTAACCCTGATTAACCCCCGTCGCTGCCGTCAACGTGCCCGCTCAGATTGTCTCCGCCCGCTGCCAGCGCTATGCGGAGTGGCTGACTGAGGAGGTCCACCCCAGCATGGAGCCGCTGGCCGCTCCCGAAGGAGGAGCAGGGTACGAGAAGGTGGCGAGGAGTCTGGACAGACTGAACGCAGACTACCAGCGGCTGATGGATCTGCTGTACGAGCGGCTCAGGAGGATAGCGGCCGCCAATCCCGCAGATATTGTCACACTGGTGAGTCTAAACTTATATTTAATTCACTAAAAAATGTAGTTTTAATAGATTATTTAAAAGGTAAGTTTTTAATTACTTGACTTATAGGTTGGTATGAGGCTGACCACCCATACTATAAAAAATGGTTCACTTTTCCAATGTCACACCTGTTTCAGGGAAGGACGGCAAGAGTTGCAGGGCTTATGTTCATTTGAGATAGGGTTTTCATATTGTAGGTCCACATGCGGCATGTGTTAGCGCGAAATTATACATGTCTGCTTGTGGGAATGCATTTAATATACATCTTAAATGATATATATCTTTGCAGCTTAGATTAGATTAGATTAGACATGCGGCATGTGTGAGCGCAAAATTATGCGTGTCTGCGTGTGGGAATGCATTTATTATGAATCTCAAATGATACATATCTTTGCAGCTTAGATTTAGATTAGATTTAAGAAAGTTATATGGATTGGACTTTGAAAATTGGAACTAATGTCGCCATCTTGACAACCAAGCTCGTAAAAAGTCCGGTCGATTGCTCAGTTGGTACAATGCTTGCGTTCTAAGCCAGGAGCAAAGGTTCGATCCCCACGGAGGAATCAGAAATGATTTTCCGTTTCGGTGTCTACTTCAAACCCATAATAAATACCGGCAAGGTGTGCTCAGCCTTCACAAGAAATGAGAACCGGCCCGTAAAAATAAAAAGGTCCCGAATCGCCACATACGACCCCTTTGGGGATAACGCTGGCAAGAAGTTACACTATATGTGTAGCTTAGTTGTGTTGCGTTTGTAGTTTTCTGTGATGAGGCTTCCTCGACTTAGGTATAGGTTGGTATGAGGCTGATGAACCATACTGAAAAAAAAGGTTCACTTTGCCAATGTTACCCCTGTTACAGGGAAGGTCGGCAAGAGTTTCAGGGCTTATGTTCATTTGAAGTTTTTGATTTTAATTTGTAAATACATGTGCAGCATTTGTAAGCGCGAACAAACACGCATCTGTTTGTGCGCATGCACACTGTAACGGTAACTGTAACTCTGTCGCCATTCCGCTAGGAGTGTCCAAAGCCTCTGGAGAACTGCCTCCATTTCTTCATGCATTTAATATTATGAATTTGGAATGTTGATGTATCTTTGCAACTTAGATTAAAGATTATAGTACAGTACCCTTAGTACGAGTTGCAAAACTTGAGTAAAATAAAGTTTACGGAAAGTATTAAACACTTTATGGTCTTAGCAAAAGAGTTACAGTGATGAAGAAAATCAAGTTCAAACAAACAAAAACGGCAGATTTTGGGGAAAACACTCTTTATTATTTTCCGTAAACTTTACTTTACCTACTCAAGTTTTGCAACTCGTACTAAGGGTACAGTTTGGTCAACGACGTTACCATGTTGAAAGCACCGGTTCCCATAGATCACCGAAGTTAAGCAACATTGGGTGCGGACAGTACTTGGATGGGTAGCCGCTCAGGTACACCTTGTGTCGTTGGCATCTTGGACCGGTCCGTAGTCCGTAGTGGCAACACTTCGGACTCGTAAATGGAAGGTTGTGGATTCGGATCCCGGCGGAGCACAAAAATATACCATTTATATTTCGAATGTGCTCTTCGCTGAGTTGAAAAATTCATAAACCTTTACCAAAGAACGGTCACTGAAAGGTCCATCCAACCTTACAACAACTGGGTCTTGCTTGAGAATTGGCGCTTTCTACAGCGACGACCAAGTTCGCAGAGGGCTCTTGAGGTGTGATATACACAAAAACAGCGCTCACCAAATAAATCATCCTAATATTATTATTATTTTTTATTACAGTTGACTTGTTAATTACTTTGATATTGTGACATGACCTTGTAGCTTAGGCACGCAACTTGTCTGTTATCTCCTAAACTGTATGGCATGGCGCAAGCTAGGAAAGGTCCCACCATGTCAGAAGCAGACAGCGATTCATATTGTCTTGTCAGGTCACGAAGAGCCACTGAATCATCATCTAAATCATGGTGAAATATGGCAGCAGTTGTTTGTCTAACTAATGTCAAAATAAATATCATCCTTAATTTTTTTGAACTATTATTCCGGTCGATGGCTCAGTTGGTTGAATGTTTGCGTTCCATGCCTATACGATTTATAATCTTAGTTTCTAAGATATATAAGTACCTACATTAAAAACTCATGTCAAATTCATGTCCACCAACAGACACGTGTAAGTTCGCGCTAACATGCCGCATGTGGATCTAAAAACTAAAATCTCAACTCAAAAATTGGAAAAATCGAAATTTTGGAATAAAACGCAAGAACAATGCGAGAAGAATAGGTAAAATGCGACAGCCGTTCAATTTGGACAAATATGACCGAGACAAAACATCGGTCGTCTTTTTCATCCCATACAAGTTGTACTGGTTGCCTGAACTTCAAACGTGATTTCCCAACATTCTTATATTTTTGAGTTATTTCTCTTTATGACTAAGCGTGCGATAAGCATTGCAAACTCTTGCCGACCTTCCCTGAAACAGGGGCGACATTTGTAAAGTGAACCATTTTTTACAGAATGGGTGGTCAGCCTCTGATTCACGGATTTAAGAAATCTCGGATAGAACATTTTATTAAGTAATAATGAATGATGATAGACTGACCATGGGAGGTGTGAAAGGAAAAAGAGGAAAGGGCCGACCGATAAAAGTATGGAGTGATCAGATTGAGGAGATTGTGAAAGAATGGGATATGCAAAGTGAGCGTAAAATAAGAAAATGCATGAAAAAGGTGATGGATATGAATGAATTGAAAGAGGTATATAAGAATAGGAAGAAATGGAGGTAGTCCTACAGAGGCTCTGGCCAACCTTAGCGGAATGGCAACAGAGTTACAGTGGTTCAGCAGATGCCATTGCATGCACACAAACTTTTTCTTTCGCATGAAGACAACTGGCCAGGCAAAATAGGTTGGTGGATTGCATTCCTTTCCACAAATGCATTTAAAAAAAGGCGCTTATACCGGTATTCGAATCCGTGAACACGTATACCTTCAGATGTCTAGTCTAAGGTGATGTCATCTAGACTACGTGCCTGATCAAGTTCACTTTCAGTTGGTACGCTAACATCACATCATGATTTAGTGCAGGTACATTTTCTACATAATATTTATGTTTAGTATACATCCTTGACACTGTCTATGTGACATCACCTCCTCATTATATGCTGCTAGTTATTATGCCATACAGTTTACATACATTTATTATTCTAGGATAATATTCTCAAGTACTGAACGTGTCAATTCTATTAATAGCGTCTTAGACTTAGTCACACACACTATTGTTCAGCATTCAACACGCTTGCGTGATGTGTGTGCAGTTCATCTCTGAATGCCAGAGTTTTTTTTTTAATATATTGATATGAGGCTGATCATATGTCCCGGATCATTTGTCGAAATCGTCGGTAATGTTAATTTGACGGCGGTTTTGATATTGAGTGCGATTCTCCCCCCTTCCCCCGCTCCGTGGACGTTTTCGATTTGATGGTAATTTTAATTGCATTCGTGTCTATCTCCCCCCTTCGTCGATTACAGTTAGACGAGTTGTTTTAAAATTAGTGTATTTTTACTTACCCCTCCCCATCGACGATTCTTATTTGATGGTCATTTTTGAAATTTAGTGCGTTTCTAACACCTCCCCCACGTCGACGATTTTAGTTTGATTCAGTTCTGAAGTTAAGTGCCTTTCAGCACCTCCCCCACGTCGACGATATCTCTTTGGCGGTCATTTTTATTGAGCGCGTTTCTACCCCCTCCACCTTACCGTCAACGATTGCAATATGTGGATCTTTTTTTTTTTAATTGAGTGTCTTTCTACCCCCTCCGCTCCGCCATCGACGATGACAATTTGACGGTCATTTTTTTTACAATGAGTTATTCCTTGACTCATAGGTTGGTATGAGGCTGACCACCCATACTGTAAAAAATGGTTCACTTTGCCAATGTCACCCCTGTTTCAGGGAATGTCGGTAAGAGTTGCAGGGCTTGTGTTCATTTGAGGCTTGGATTTTATTTGTAGGTACACAATCAGCATTTGTAAGCGCGAACTACACGTGTTTGTTTGTGGGCATACATCTGAGAGCTTTGAATGAATATATCCTTGCAACTTAGATTATAGATTATATAGTGCGATTCGACCCCCCTACCCACCGTCGAAGATATTAATTTGACGGTCATTTTTTTTACAATGAGTGCGATTCGACCCCCCCCTTCCCACCGTCGAAGATATTAATTTGACGGTCATTTTTGAAATTGTGTGCGTTTCTACTTCCCGTCGACCTATTCAATCTTACAGTTATTTTTGATATCGGATTCGTTTCTACCCCCTCCTCGTCGACAAATTCAATTTAATGCTTTTTTTTTTATATTAAGTGCGTTTCTCTCTCTCCACCCCGTTTCTACCCCCACCCCGTCAACGATTTAACTTTGATGGCTATTTTTGGAATTGATTGCGCTTCTTAAACCCACTTTTTATTTATTTTTGTATGAACTTTTTTACACACGCCTCTCAAATCTCGGCTCACTCTTCAATCACATTCTTAAACGTGCAAGAGTGTTAAGTGATGAATGCCGATAGATGATGTGTGTTGTATTATTGCGTCACTCTCCGCTATTCTCTCCGACTGTGAAATTCATTAAGTTGGCGGTCCGTCCAAAACTCCCTCCCACTCTGGTTTTCAAAACAAAATAATGCATTGTTAGGGACAAACCAAGGTGATTTCATCCATAATCGCTTAATGCTGACTTTACTAAGCTGCACATATAGTTTAACCTCTTGCCGCGTTTTTTCCAAAGGGGTCGCATGTGACGAGTGGAACCTATTGTTTTGAAAAGGGGGCTGTGACTGTGACTCATTTCTTGTGAAGGCTAAATAAACCCAGCCGGTATTTTATCGCGGGGTTTGAAATTATCAGCGAAATAGGGAATCATTTCTGACACCTTCGTTGGGATTCGAACCCGAGTTCTCCGCATGGAATGCTCGCACTCTACCAACTGAGCTATCGACCGGACGATAAACACCGATATTTACAATTGCTATATTTACAATCGATAAAATTGCGTAGTACATGATTATATTTGTTATCGGGTTTTAGAATGGATGTCCTACATCTGATGTTATCACAACTTATGTACTTGGTTTTTTAGTTACATATTTTCTTCATACACGTTGAGCTATAACATAGAGAAGTAGAAAATTACTAACAGCATTGATACTGTTACGTTTACTGCTGGATTCTCTTTTTATTTTTTAAATAAATTTGTGAAAAGGAATGCAATTCACTAACCTATTTTGCCTGTCCAGTTGTCTTCATGCGAAAGCAGAAGCTTGTGTGCATGCAACGATATCTGAACCAGGGTCAATGTTATGGTCAAAGGGGCCAGCCGTGGCTCGAACCAACGTTATCTGAACCAAATACGCGAGCTGAACAAGCGTCTTGACCGGCGTGGCCATAGCACCGACGAATTAAAATGCCATAATTTATTTTTACACAATTTAGTCTTCACAATTTATTTCACAGCTTGTCAATCACTGTTTATAGGTGTTACTCAGCGAATGGCTTTCTGGCGACTCCCTGTCCGTACCATTTTGATCTCTTTTATAAGGAACCAGAGGGGTCTTTCTCGCATTTACAAGATCATTTCACCACCAGAACGTTATGTACACACACAATCACTAGCAAGCCATTCCAATGCACCAATCATCATCATCTTCTAAAGGCAGAGCCTTGTTGTGTCAGCCATCTGTCTCTGTCTGCTGCCATCCTCTTGAGATGCGAATAGGAGGAGACATCCATGAGCCGCTTCAAATCCTTGAAGTATGAAGTTCTTGGGCGACCTCATGTGCAGTATTATTGTAATGCACCAATACAATACAATAATGGAATACTCCTAGATGGTTCTGTAGTACGTGCAGAGTCACTTGGATTTCATAGTCCGCCATATGATAAAATAATTTCTTTGACATTTGAAAATTATCCTATTTACCGATAAAAAGATGTACAGCGCGGGCGCACAATTTTTGCGCAGGCGTGAGTTTTAAAGCTACCAACTTTCTGGAAACGTTTCGTAGTTTCACACGTTTTTTTCTTTACATCAAAATGATCCTGTGAAGTTCTTTGTTATTCTCTTTCTTACTAAGAGCGATTGCGAATTATTTTCTCTTTTAAAGTTTCTAGTCCACAGATATCATAAGTCCATGCCCATTCATCATATTTACATCATAACTACCAAATACCAAATAGAATTTAAAAAAAAACTGATAAAATTGGAAGATAATTCTTAAATAAACTATAATAAAAGTATAAATTTAGTTTTATTAAGGCAACCAATATCTCTTTAATGATAACTTTATTTTAAAAAAATGTATCAAAAATGTGGCATAATTTTTTTCTTCTACAAGTTTATTTTACAATACTTCTTAATTTTTTGTAAGTGTATGAAATAATTGAAAAAATAAAATGCAATAAATAGCTCCCTTCCCAGTGAAAATCTTCTTAATAATAAAAATGAAATGACTTTCGTTGGTAACCGCATCACTCGGTGTCTTGTGAAAACTGGAAATTGATTTTAAAATATTTCAAACAGCTCTCACATTATCGTGTTGTACGTTTTTTTCTTAGCTCAGATTTTGTAGAATGTGATTCTTAACAATATCATTGAAAGCTCATCTTTGAATCAAATTAGTGAACACACCTCACAGCACTACGCAGCTAACAGCCCTGCAACAAAGGGTCAAGGCTCTGCAAAGGATGCCTTGGCTGAAAGTTTCATAACCACCTACCGAATTTTGGTAATATTTATATGAAAACTAATCAGCTGTTCACATGCGGCCATCTTGAAATGACAGCTCTTCATATAAATGCAACATTAGTTTGTCAAAGCGTGGGCTCAACCGACGACTAAATTGTTTAAAAGAATAGCACCGCTAGAGTCTCTGAACTCTAGGGAGTCTCCCACACATTATTAGTTTCAAATATAAATAAATGGTAAATAAGCCAAACAAGCACTGGGAGGACAATAATATGTAGGTGCTTTAAATATAATAAATTTACGTTGAAATTCATTCAATGCTACTAAAGTCGTTAAAAAATGGCGAAGGTCGTCGGTGAACGAAAAAAAAACCTGTTTTTATTGTTTCTAATGAATCGCTCTTTGGATTAATGGTTAAAGAAGAGGTTGCTAACAAAATACCATCAAGTGCTTTTGGTAGACAAAAGTCATGGTTGCTTCATTTATTTAGACTGTTTTTTTACCTTGAGAGAATATAAGAAATATGCATTATTGTGTTGTTCTAATCTAATCTAATCTAATCTAAGCTGCAAGGATATATACCATTTAAGATTTACATCAAATGCATTCCCACAAGCAGACATGTATAATTTCGCGCTAACACATGCCGCATGTGGACCTACATTATAAGAACCCATCTCAAATGAACATAAGCCCCGCAACTCTTGCCGTCCTTCCCTGAGACAGGGGTGACATTATTATTTTTGACATAAATATTTTTTAAGTTAATGCTACTGACGCTACTAAGCTATACGTATAGTGCAACTTTTTGGTGCGTTTTCCTCGAAGGGAAGTGGAACGTATTTATTTTTATACAGGTAAGAGGGCCGGCCTTACGCCAACCGCTTCAGTTAAAGGGGGGGTTTGTCCCAGCCTCCGACGGGGATGGTACTCATTTTTTGGGAAACCTTGCCGGTATTTTTATTTTGGGTTTGAAATAAACGCTAAAAAGGGAAGTCATTTCTGACTCCCTCAGCGGGATTCGAACCCAGGCTCTTGGCATGGAATGCAATCACTCTACCAATTGAGTTATCAACCGGACATTTTTACTAGAACAAGTCCAAACAAAGTTTCTCAGGTATCTCCTCATGAGGCTGCGTGGAAATTATCCACAATTCATGCATCATGAGGAGCTACTTCGGGAGACTGGCTTCAGAAGCCTGGAAACCGAGCGCAACAGATCCCTTATGGTGTTCTCTTATTAGGTCATCAACGGCTTAAATGGCAGTCCCACCCTGTTGGAGAGCTATACGTTAGGGCGAGGACAGTATGATTTATTTAATGTACCGAAAAGTCTTACTGATGTGGCGCAACACTCTGTGACTCGGAGTACATAGACATTTTTAATAGTAAACTATTTGCTAGCAACACGGCGGGATTACGTCACACATTTTCCTGGGGTTTGTTTGCCATATCGTCCAAGATTTTGTCTCTAAGTTTTACATAACTCTTATATCTATTTTTAATGTTGGTATCGATTCAACATGTCCCCGCAGTTCTAGTTTGTATACAAGAGCTTAATTTTATGGCTAACAAAGTCATAACTCCCGCGAAATGCCTCTAGGTATCTAATATCTATCTCTCTATCGATTGTCTCATTGCCTTGACCTTTTATTAACATCAGACACGCAAATCAATGAAATATAGGTTTTTCATTATTAATATTTCCAGAAATTCAATCTAAATTGTTTGAAAATGGAGTCATTTGGTCTTCTTCAAGATAGTAATCGAGGAAGAGTCGCAGACAATGCCGTATATATTATATCACATGAGTCTGTTAACAATATTACTAATTGTAAATGTTTGACATAGTCGTTTAGTGGCACTAGCCACCCCAAGGGCGCTTTTATGTGTTGAAGCTTCTGTTAAACAAATGTGTCTTGAGCAACTTCCTGAAACTGCCAACACTGGTCTCTGTTCTCAACTCCAGAAGTAGACTGTTCCAGCAGGATGGACCAGCCGAACGAAAAGCCCTGTCTCTGAAACAAGTTTTATTCAACCAAAGCGGCAGTTGAAGCCTGTTTACGGCATCACCCAGTGCAGGACGAAGACTGCGTCGTCTCCCATCTATTTGATCGACTCTGCACAATTCACACAAGCAGGATGGGGCAACTCCTCTGAGGGCGTTAAAAGTGAAGAGATGTAGTTAGATCGGAGAAATGGAATGAATGTAAAGAGTAATGAATATGAAAAAAATGAATTCGGCATATTGTTTGGATAAAAAGAAAGTGAACAAAACTTTAGAGAGACTCTGACCGTTCTTATAGAAAGAGTTGCAATTTCTTTGAACCCGAGATGTAAAGAAAAACAGAAATGGGAATGAAAAATTCTGATGAAAATGCTCTATTGTTAATGTTGAAATAATTCACTTGAATATTATTTGCAGTAAACCTGGGAATGAAAAAAAAAATGGTGGGTGTTGGTGCAATGCGCTCATTCCCGAAAAAATGAAAACAAGGTCGATGGAAAAAAATATTTTACATACTCGTAATATAATAATTTGCTAATGTACCTCACATACGCTAACGAGACTTTGAATAAAATTATTTTCAATTTTAATTTAAAAGTAAGCATTTAAAAATATATAGTTTTTAAAGTTTCAATATTTTTCATCTTTAAAAAAAAGCTTGAGATTTTTCTGACGCGTGGAAAGAATCGGTGATGAAAGATTGACGACATGTATTTAATGTGTGAAAATAATGGATTGATCATATGAGTAAAAATTAAAAAAGAGTTAAGTATACAGAGCTAAAATGTGAAAGATGGTATGAACGAACTGAAATAAATGTGCGATGAAAGAAAGAACTGAAAGACAATAAATAAAAACGAATTTGTTTTAGATAACGGCGAGTACCTATGTATTAAATTCCACCACCGGTTTCGTAAATAATCTGTTTGCATCTTCAGGTGGCTAAGTAATTACTGAAGATGAATGATTACAAAGCAAATGCCTCTACAATCAATAAAAAAGAATGAATGAAAGTTCATTTTGCTATAGACAATCCTGTGAATCCGCTGCGGATGCAGCTTGGCAAAGGGAAGCTAGACAAGTATAGTGGAAATGTTATGTATTTGCCGATTACGTGTTTATTTGTAGTGTGGTATGGCCGTTTGTACTCAATCTTGTCTTTGCCAAATACTCGTCAGTTTCACTCGCGACGACGCGACGCGAACAGCTCGATAGCAAGCAATATTATTAGATTGTACCTACCTACATAATAAAAATAAAGAAAAATCGCGAGTACATGGCTGAAAAACGAAACAGCCAACAGCCCCACGAGGCAACGACAATCGAACGATAATTCAAATTTTGAATTTGGAACATTACAAATTGTGTTTAGTTTATGGTTTGAAAAGTGTGTTGCTTTTTTTGAAAAGCGGAACTTTGTTTATGGTTTGATAACAGTGTTTATTTTTTTTTTATATTGTGATTTATGTTATTTCAAAATTGATTTGAAAATAGTGTTTTTGTTTTTCGAAAAATTACATGCTTACGTATTGAAAACTGTGTATTTTAAATTACGTGATAGATACCGTAGTTACTACGGTTTTGTTTATGGTGTAAAAAAGTGTTCCTTTTTTGAAAATTATTTCACTGAAAGTATCCTTGTGATATTGTTTTGTTTATGGATTCAAAAACAGTGTTCTCTTTTTGAAAAGTCGTGAAAATTGTGTTGCCCGAAGAAAAATATTTACCTTGTGTTTTGAATACGTTATCACCAATCAAGTGTTGGCTTCTTTTTTTAAATTTTGTTGTTTGCATTCAAATATGGAATGTTTTATTCATGCGAGTTGGATATTTGAATTGGCGTTTTTTTAAGCCCATAAATCACGAGTTGATGTTTAAATTACTGAATCAGTGCTATTCAGAAAACGTTTGATCCATAGCTGATCTACGAATCATCGTATTTTTTTTGGATAGCAAATTCACTGTAGGTTGCGGATGAGCCATGGCCTTGCTGTTTGATGATAACATCGATTATTATTCTTTTTTATTTCTATATTCTTTGTAGATATTCAATAGGAATACGTTATTAGAACACCTCAAAAAATAATAGATTTCTGGTTTGACTTACTTATAGGTTGGTATGAGGCTGACCACCCATACTGTAAAAAATGGTTCACTTTGCCAATGTCACCCCTGTTTCAGGGAAGGTCGGCAAAAGTTGTGGGGCTTATGTTCATTTGAGGTTTGGATTTTATTTGTAGGTACACATTCAGCATTTGTAAGCGCGAACTACACTTGTTGGTTTGTGGGCTATGTACATCTGAGAGCTTTAAATGAATATATCCTTGCAACTTAGATTGTAGATTATAGATGAGGCTGACCACCTATACTGTAAAATAATGGTTCACGTTTTCAATATCACCCTTGTTACAGTAAAGAGTTGCAGGGCTTATTGCACGTTTAATAATGAAGAGCAATAACTCAAAAAACAAGAATGTTGGGAAATCGCGTTTGAAGTTGAGACAACCAGTACAACTTGTATGGGATGAAAAAGGCGGCCGATGTTTTATCTCGGTCATATTCGTCCAAATTGAACGGCTGTCGCATTCTACCTATTCTTCTCGCATTGTTCTTGCGTTTTATTACAAAATCTCGATTTTCCCAATATTCGAGTTATTTCTCTTTATTATTAAGCGTGCGTTATGTTCACTTGAGATTTGTTTTTTAATGTTATAAATCCACATGCGGCATGTGTAAGCGCGAAAGTATACGTGTCGGCATGCGAGAATGCATGTAATATTTATCTCAATGTTAATATCTGTGCCTCCTGTGAAAAGTGATACAACTCAAAAATCATCATTTTACAGGAGAGCAAAAACAAGATTTAAAAAATTCTAATTCATGAACTAAGTGGGCTAGGTTACACATAAGTACCTTATTTTGTAGATAAAAACATTCACTTTCACTGTGCATTCTAATTTTTATGGTTACTAGTATAGTTTACAAATAATTTATTAAACTCTGTCAGTTGTACCTTTTTTTTGCCTGTACTTGTATCATTTATTACGTGATAAATGATACAAGTCGAGTTATATTATATTGCACCTATAAGTTGTCTTTGAGTAAAGTGATACACAAAAAGCTTAATATTTTTTAAATTTAATAACTCATAAGATAATGGTCCAGGCAGAATGTTGCTCAAACTAATTATAAAAATACTACCCCAAAGACACAATTGTTGTACTTAAAATAGTAGTATTTTCATAATTTACCTGAATCGTATAACTTGGCTAAAATTCCAGTCAAAAATTGGTGTAAAGTGATATAAGTCGAGATGTATCAATATTCACGATAGATTTGTAAAAAACAATGTGTGGATCAATTACTAAAAGGGATACAACTTGACTTATATCACTTTTCACGTTTTTTTGCCTAAATCCTGCCAGTTATATTTCCTAAACTATAGCAGATAGAAGAATGTGAGTAAGACCAAAAAATCGCTAATTTTTTTCTGATTATTTCTATGTAAAAATCTCAAAAAGGGTATAACTCGAGTTGTATCACTTTTCACAGGAGGCACAGATATATATTTGCATCTTAGATTTATAGACTTGGTAGTTCAAACGCGAAAATGTATCATTGTCTGAACTATTCAAATGTCAAATTTTAAATTTAGCTTCTGTCCCATTCGTACGAGTGCACCGGTCCGTAGTCTAGTAGTTAGCGCTTCGGACACATAAATGGAAAGTTGTGGGTTCGAATCCCAGCAAAGCAAAACAAAATAAACCGGCTGTATTTTCAAATATGCTCTTCGCTGGGTTGAAAAATTCGTAAACCTCTACCGAAGACCGGTCAACAAAGGTCCATCCAGGCTTACAGCAAATGGGTCCTGCTTTAGAATTGGCGCTTTCTATAGCGACGACCAAGCTTGCAGAGGGCTCTTGAGGTGTGATTAACAAAAAAACAACGCTCACCAAATAAATTATCCTATCTGCAATCTAAGTAGCAAAGATATGTTGACATTTAAGATTCATATTAAGTGTATGCCCACAAACAGACACGTGTAAGATCGCGCTTACTAATGCTGCATGCGCGCTTACAAATTAAAACCAAAACTCAAATCAACATAAACTCTGCAACTCTTGCCGACCTTCCCTGAAACAGGGTTGACATTAGAAAAGTGAACCATTTTTTATGTATGGATGGTCAGCCTCATACCAACCTATAAGTCAAGGAATCCTTATATTATTATTATTACCATTCGACGCTTTTGTCTACATGTTGTGTCCAATGTCACCCCTGTTTCAGGGAAGGACGGCAAGAGTTGCAAGGCTTATGTTCATTTGAGATTGGGTTTTTATATTGTAGGTCCACATACGGCATGTGTTAGCGCGAAATTATACATATCTGCTTGTGGGAATGCATTTAATATAAATATTAAATGATATATATCTTTGCAGCTTAGATTAGATTAGATTAGATTAGATTGTGTACAAATAAATTAAACTAGATATTTGAAATTAATTATTTTTTTATTCACATGTCTAAATATTTTACAATTTTAAATGATTTACAACACCACATGTGTTGTTATAGACAATTATTATATTTTTGTTACACAAAAAGAAAAACAGCAGTTCGGTTCCCGCCATTTTTTTCTTAATCCGGTTACGTCACGCGTCTAGGAAGCTCGGCGTTCTAAATTTAAATTTGGAATAGTTTGAAAAAAGAAAACTTTTACTCGTTTGTTGCGAAATGATTGGACGGCGTCGACTGCGACGACATGGCGAAACGTTGCTTACGCCGATAGTTAACAAAAATATATAGCTTTGCATGTGCGTATTACAAAGTATCTACCTCAGGATTATCTACAATTATCTTTCCTGACGTCTTGTAGTTTGGTATGAGGCTGACTACCCATATTGTAAAGAATGCTTC
This sequence comes from Agapetus fuscipes, assembly GCA_951799405.1. Classification (NCBI taxonomy): domain Eukaryota; kingdom Metazoa; phylum Arthropoda; class Insecta; order Trichoptera; family Glossosomatidae; genus Agapetus; species Agapetus fuscipes. The sequence goes on along the minus strand of OX637352.1, from coordinate 1,737,548 downwards.
ACATCTGTCAATGCCACCCTGACTTCAGAGAAGGGCGGCAGGAGTTGCAAGGTTTATGTTCATGTGACGTTTGTTTTTTATTATTTATAGTGCACATGCAGCAAGTGTAAGCGCAAACTTACACGTGTCTGTTAGTGGGCATGCGTTTAATACGAATTTTAAATATTAATATGTCTTTGCAACTTAGATTATACATGAAGTATCGTCCATAAAATATATATTTATAAAATTTCAAATATTCTTTTTACAATGTCAAGTGTTTTTGACAGCTGCTGTCAAAGACAAGGGGTGTGTTCTCAATAAACGTCAGTTGCAAACAGCTGATCGCACTGTACGAAGTGCGCAGCGCCTCTCTACGGAATTTCCCGAAAGCTTCCGGAAAACATAACCTAAAAAGTGTGCCGGATACAACTGAAAATTTTTGCACTCTTTCGCGTATCGATTTGAAGTGTTTCTATCTCGTTTTATACTAAAAAAATAGTAAAATAGGTTTATAAATTAAGTTTTTATATGAATAAACAGTTGATTGTGATATATAGAAGTGCTTTTTAGTATTTAATGCAGCATTTATTAAGAATTTTAAAGGTTTTTTTGAGACACTTCCACATAAACTATTCTATTTTTTTCTGTACCCATTTTAAGTACTGAAATTCATTTGCAATTTGTAATGTTCCTTGACTTATAGGTTTGTATGCGGCTGACCACCCATGCTGTAGAAAATGGTTCACTTTGCCAATGTCGTAATAAAATAAATAAAAAGGTCGGCTAGAGTTGTAGGGCTTATGTTCATTTGAGATTGGGTTTTTTATATTGTAGGTTCACATGCGGCATGTGTGAGCGCAAAATTATGCGTGTCTGCTTGTGGGAATGCATTTAATATGAATCTCAAAAGATACGTATCTTTGCAACATAGATTTAGATACAGTTCAAAACTTGTTCACTTTGTCAATGTCATCCCTGTTTTGGGGAAGGCCGGCAAGAGTTGCAGGGCGTATGTTCATTAGAATTTGGTTTTTATGTTGCCCTTCCACATGCAGCATGTTTAAGCGCGAACTTTAAACGTGTCTGCTAATGGGAGTGCGTTTAATATGAATCATTAATGTATCACATCTTTACAACTTAGATTATAGATAAGTACCTGTTTCTGGCCAAGCAAATAGGTTGGTTAATTGCGTTTGTAAATCAATTTAAAAAAAAAAGAGAAATCGCGATGTAACGCTGATTTTTTTTGCACTCTGTATAATTTATGCAGAACTGCAGACATGTCCGAAATAACTTAAATCCAACATGTGTATTTATTATAACTCTTACATCACGTCGCCCCAGTGCTTGTTTGGCATACCTATCTACCATTGATTCAAAAATTACCTTTTAATGACATTACCATAAAGAATCGTTCCTTGACTTATAGGTTGTTATGCGGCTGACCACCCATAATATAAAAATTGGTTCACTTTGCCAATGTCACCCCTGTTTCAGGGAAGGACGGCAAGAGTTGCAAGGCTTATGTTCATTTGAGATTGGGTTTTTATATTGTAGGTCCACATGCGGCATGTGTTAGCGCGAAATTATACATATCTGCTTGTGGGAATGCATTTAGTATAAATCTTAAATGATATATATCTTTGCAGCTTAGATTAGATTAGATTAGATCACATTCTACATAATCTGAGCTAAGAAATAAACTTTAAACACGATAATGTGAGAGTGTTTTTAAGTATTTTTAAAATAAATGTCCAGTTTTTATAAGACACATTGGTCCAGTACATATACAAACATTGCTCATGTGAAATTACCTCTAATCTAATCTAATCCAAGTTGCAAAGATATGTTACATTTTAGATTCACATTACATGCATTCCCACAACCAGACACGTACAAGTTCGCGCTTGCACATGCCTCATGTGAACCTACAACATAAAAACCAAATGTCAAATGGGCATACACCCTGCAACTCTTGCCGTCCTTCCCTGTAACAGGGGTGACATTGGCAAAGTGAACCATTTTTACAGCATGGGTGGTCAACCGCATACCAACCTACAAGTCAAGGAACATACACGACAAATTACATTTTATAAATCAGTAAATAATAATATCATCAAAACTAAACAGAAAACAAATTCCAATTTAACAAACCCTAGCCGCCAACATTACAGATCAACCGACATTTCTTTCTGTCCTTACGTACTTATTTCATTTCCTCCAGAGTCCTTTTTCCAGAAACCTTTTTCATACAGGCTCTTCTTTTATTTTCTTCTTTTCTTCTTTTATTAACCTTTGATGGACATACGACAAACAAGCACTGACGGACGAATTCAGTGTAAAAAAGCAAACAGAATTCTTGTCATACTTGAGATCACTGTTTTTTAAAATGCTGTTTTTCTGTATATTTAAAAAGTGACATCATAGACCATACTTCAAGGAGTCAATATGTCATATTCAATGAGGTCCGCACATGCATTGGCATAGACAAAATTGTTACGTCACCCAGCCGCGTTGCTAAGGAAAGGCATACAAATATTTTTTTATTGGTTTATAAGGACTGACCTCTGACTCTGACCGGTCCGTAGCTCAGTGGGACTCTGAATGGGAAGGTTGTGGGTTCGAATCCCGGCGGAGCACAAAAAATATACCATTTATCTTTTCAAATTTGCCCTTCGCTGGCTTGAAAAATTCATAAACCTTTACCAATGACCGGTCACCAAAGGTCCATCCAGCCTTACAGCAACTGGGTCTTGCTTGATTATTGGCACTTTGTAGCGACGACCAAGCTCGTACACCTCTGCGGCACTACAAGTGTCATAGACCCCAAGAGTCTCTAGAATCTAGGAAGTCTCCCGCACAGGATTTTCTTAAAAGGACGGCAGTCTCATACAAGACTGACGTTTGCTCGCCGAGAAAAATGCACCGAGTCCATCGAACGTTTGTTGATTTTTTCCTTCTAGCGCTTTCGATGTTACCTCAACATTATCAATAAAACAACTTGAAGATGATGTTGTAGCATCGAAAGCGCTCGAGGAAATAAATCATCTCGCGAAGAAAAACTTTGTGTTTTATTTTAACATTATTAATTTTGAATGGATCTTTACAATGTCAATATATAAACCCCTAACGTTTTTACTTTATATTTCGTGAACAAAATACTTCTTTAATTTTAGCAACTTGATGCGTATGCGGTCCGTCCTTTCCTTCGTCAGTCAGCGAATCGCTCGCTCGCAGAGAGCACGTGTCATACATCGCCGACTACCTGCCACTCGATCTCGTCAATCTCGATCGAGATCTCGTCATTTTATGCCTCGAAAAATGAGGCGAGATCTCGGAAGATCGGAAGCTCGCGAGATCGAGATTGCATTCCCTAGTTACATATCTTTGCAAGTTAGATTAGAGACAGCTAACTTCACGTTGAACTATCAAAAGCGACGTTATACAAGATGGCGATGCTAGTTTCGATTTTCACCACGTTTATTTCAAGCCGTGTAAATCTGTACATTTGCAATTCAGATTATGGATTATTATATTTTAACCAACTCTTACATAAAAAAATGCATTATAAAAAATTGGAATGTTTTATTACATTGTACGGTTTTATTATCTTACATGTTTTTTTTTCATTTAATTAACTGTTTGTAATAAAAAAAATCTGCAGCAAAAAATAAATATTACACATTTTAGTGGACCGCCATTTTTTTGCACATTAAGTATGTTTATGTGAATGTGATGACATCATTTTGAGTGGATTTTTAGTGAAAACATATTTTGGAGTTGTTAGACCGGTTGACCTTAGTATAAAAAAACTAATCTACATATGTGTAACTTCTTTAACCGGTCCGTAGTCTAGTGGGAACGCTTCAGACTCGTAGATGGAAGATCGTGGGTTCGATTCAAGGCGGGGCACAAAAATACACTATTTATATTTTCAAATATGCACTTCGCTGGGTTGAAAAATTCATATAACTTTAACAAAGATCGGTCACCAAAGGTCCATCCAGCCTTAAACAACTGGGCTTTGCTTTGGTAATCGGCGCTTTGTATAGTGACGACTAAGCTCGCAGAGGGCTCTTCAGGTGTGAAACAGCGCTCAGCAATTAAATCATCCTATTATTATTATGATAAATTAAGTATTTAAAAAAAGTATTATAACGTTCTTATTTTCCAGTCGATAGCTCAGTTGTTAGAGTGCTTGCACTCCATGGCGAGAGCTCGGGTTCGAATCCCACTGAGGGAGTCTTTTCGGTGATTATTTCAATCCCAAAATAAAATGCCGACAATGTTTACTCAGACTTTACAATAGATGAGTATCAGCCCCGTCAAGAGCTGGGAGACCCCCACTTCAACTGAAGTGGTTGGCATAAGGCCGGCTCCTTACCTGTAAAGTTAAAAAAAAGGTTAAAATACTTGGTATGTGGCTGACCATCTGTGCTGTAAAAATTGATTCACTTTTGCCAATGCCACCCCGGTTTCAGGGAAAAACGGCAGGAGTTGCAAGGCTTATGTTCATTTGAGGTTTTGTTTATTTGTATGCACACATGCAGAAGCCTGCACATTCTATAAGTAGGTTCTACTCACCACATGCGAAAGCCTTCAGGGATAACGCGGCAAGAAGTTACAGTGTATGCGTAGCTTAGTTGCGTTTCAAGTGCACAGATATTACAAGTCAATGTGCTTTCTTGTGTAAGTTCGTACATACCTGGCAACTTAGATTAAGTAGATTAGATAAGAATATACTGCCTTAGATTATGAATTAACAATTTAAAATACTTCCATGTAATTAATTTCTCATTGCCTCATGCAAAATGAATTACAGGTATTATAAAGCATGCATAATCTGACTCATTCATTTACTATGAGTCCATATAATTAATATTATGAAGTATAAAGAATTGTGTGTTTAAAAAAAATAAAAACAGTGTTACTTGTTAAAAATAAAATAATATTTAATAAAGTTTAGTGAAGATGTGTGAGGAATATGACTTCTCGTTTGAACTGCAAATGCAGGTGTGTTGTATTTCATTAATTACATATTTTAAAAAACAAAAATAGCATTGTTCCAAATATTCACCGGTCCGTAGTCCAGTGGCAACACTTCGGACTCGTAAATGGAAGGTTGTGGGCTCGAATCCCAGCGGAGCACAAAAAATATACCATTTATTGTTCAAATTTGCTCTTCGCTGGGTTGAAAAATTCATAAACCCTATTGGTCCATCCAGCCTTACAGCAACTGGGTCTTGCTTGAGAATTGGCGCTTTCTACAGCGATAACCAAGTTCGCAGAAGTCTCTTGAGGTGTGATACACACAAAAACAGCGCTCACCAAATAAATCAGCCTAATTTTTTATTTTTTTAATAGATGGAGCTTTTTGCGTGCCAAAATATCCGCCCTAGAGTGTCATATTTATAGAAACTAAATCTTGTTACAATCAGTTTCCAGGCAACGTTCATGTTTATGTCTCTTTTTGTCTGGTCGATAACTCGGTTGGTAGAGTGCTTGCATTCCATGCCGAAAGCTCGCTTCAAACGATTTCCCGTTTCGGTGTTTATTTCAAAACCAAAAATAAAATACCGTAATGGTTTACTTAGCCTTCACAAGAAATGAGTGCCAGCCCTTTCAGGAGGCGGGAAGCTCCCACTTCAACTAAAATGGTGGCATAAGGCCCGCCCCCTAACCTGTGAAAATAAATAGGTTCACTCGCCACATGGAACCTCTTCGGAGCTGTTCAGGCACCGCCATGTTTTATTCGGTCATAACCTCGAATAGGCACGGACTATGGTAAGATCTACTGGCGGCCGTTGTGACTTCCACCTCTGGTCTTGTTGGTTGGCAAGAGTTATTTAGTAGATGTTCATTCCCCCGACTGATTCTGTTGCATTTGGTGGCCTTGACTGATATTGTAGCACTTTGTGACCTTGACTGATATTGTTCCACTTGGTGACCATGACTGATATATGTGGTGACCTTGACTGTTGTATGTGGTGACCTTGACTGACTGGTGGTTTGTTTGTTTCAGCGCCTGGTGGAGGCCATGGCCCCCCGCGCGGCCAGGACCTTCCGCCAGGAGTTCAACATGCACGACATCGCCACCACGGAGACCACAACGCACTACACCACAGAGTGAGTAAACATCACTGTTCAATAATAATAATACATGGATGATTCATGAGCAGGAAGGGGAGACGGTTCTGAAGGGACCGTATAGACTGCATGAACGAAGGAAGGATATCCCGAGTCGTGGCACAGGAGATACTGGATGGCCAGTGTCTACCAGGTCGCCCTCCCAAAAGATGGAAGAACAGCTGGTCTTCTGCATCATAGGAGGGAGTCCCACAATTAACAGATCCTAGATCTATACCAAAAGGAAGAAGAAGAAGTAGGATGATTCATTTGTTGAGCGCTGTTTTTGTGTGAATCACATGTCAAAAGCTCTCTGGGAACTTGTTTATCTCTACAAAAAGCGTCAATTTCCAAGCAAGATTATTTTTTTGTAAGGCTGTATGAACCTTTGATGACGGGTCTTTTAAGGGTAAACATTATCTCTTGTTGTCTGTTGATAATAGTGTGACAACATCGAAAGCGCTCAAGGAAATAAATGAACTAGAGAAGAAAAGCTCAGGAGCAGGGCTGGCCCTTTCAGATGTGAAAGCAAATATTATATTCCATTCGCCAGGTGCGTGTTATACATCGGAGACAACAGGGCAATATGTTGCCCTATATGTGCAGCTTAGTTGCGTAGATGATGATTGTAATGTATAATTATGATATGATTATTTAGAGTAGGTAATATCATATATAAGGTAATGTATTATTGTAATATAATATTATTAGAGATTATTATTGCTTCACTGAGCAGTCTGGTTTTGTCTCTCGCCTTGTAAACACTGAAATGGAATAATACATCACATTGAAACCAAGACTCATCTGTTCGTCTGATTGATATCCCCCATCCACAATAAACATCCCCAAAATACATCACAGTGGCGCAGTTAGGATAAAGAAGAACCATATAAAACGGGATAAAAAAATTTTTTTGGAAGAAATAAAATAATATTGTTGCAAGAGCAACATGTGGGAATCTTCGAGAAGGAAGAAGGATCTGAAGACTGAGGATCACGAAGCCAGCTGAGGCGAGGTTGCTGCAGGGAGAACTGGAAGAAGTCTGAAGAGAAGGAGCGGTTTTCTTCAAGAGGAAGAGAACTCACGGAGCCAAGAGGAATCGCTGCAGGGAGTTACTGCAGCGGTTTTCTTTTCAAGAGGAGAGGATCCAACTGGGGCGGAGTGCTGCAGGGAGTACTGCAGGAGCTGGGAGCCTTGAGGGTCATTTTCCTGGAGGTGACTGCTGCAGGGAGTGGAAGCCACTTTCTGAGGGTCACGTAGGCGTTTCCTGGACTGTCGGACGCAGAAGCAGATAAGATTTTTGTTTTCTTTCTTTCTGCCGTTTCAGACTATGGAGGGAACACTGAGGAGTCTAAGTCCTTTTTGCCATAGGACTGGAGATTGGGATGTCTTCAGACTTCGGCTCGACCAAGTCCTCATTCTGTATGATGAGAAGTTTTTAACTGAAGAACGCAGAAGGGCTGTTCTATTATCGTCTCTCACCAAGGAGACTTTTCAGACGGTGTCTGATCTATGTTTTCCGAAAAAGATTTCGGAGGCAAAATTCGAGGAGTTGATTGATATTATTGGGGGTCATTGTGGGGTAAAAAAAAATATATTTGAGTATAGGGAGTCATTTTATTCATGTAAACAGCTCGAAACCGAGTCAATTAAGGATTATATAGCTAGATTGAAAAAAATTGCGGTAGACTGTAAATTTGAGGATAGATTGGAGGCAAATTTGAAGGATATATTTTTAATAGGTATCAGACAGAACAAAATAAAGCAGAGAATATTTTTAAAAGCAACGGAATTGAAATTATCTGAATGTGTAGAATTAGCGAGAACAATGGAACATTTGTGTGGTCAAAACAATTCAGAAAGTATAAATTTAATGAGTTCGTGTAATTCGAGGGATTCCACAGAAACTCGGAAGTCAAGGGATAGACAGCGAAATTCTGAAATCAAGCGAAATAATTCAAATGATAGTAAGAAATCTATTTTTAGACATGCAAGTATTTCAAGTGATAGGAATAATAATTATAAATGCTTTAACTGTGGTAAATTCGGTCATAAACAAAATGCATGCAAGTTTTTAAATAAAGATAATAATAATATTAAATGCTTTAAATGTAACAAATCTGGTCATTATGCAAATAAATGCAAGTTTCGAAGAATAAATACAATAATGGCCATTAATGAGATGGATGGTCCCATTTTTTTAAACGTAAAGGTAAATGATACAGATCTAAAAATGATTTTAGATACGGGTTCTGGGGTGACTATTATTCCTTGGCACATATTTAATGAACATTTTTCAAATATTAAGTTAGAACATTGTGATTTGAAATTATCAAGCTATGATGGTACTCAACTACAAGTAAAAGGTCGTAAGTACATGAGAGTAGAATATCAAGGAAGTAAAGAGTACATAGAAATAATTGTTGTATATAAAGGGTCGTCTTCTTTATTAGGTCGGAATTTTTTGAATACTTTTAAAATAAATTCATTCAATGTTAGCGATAATATTTATTCAGTAGGAAATAATAATACGAATTATAATGCAGATTTTTTTTCTAGTATGAGAAAAAAATATCCAGCTGTTTTTGAGAGTAAAGCAGGTACTTTTAAAAATTTTGAAGCGGAGATAGAAGTTATAAAAGACTTTAAGGCAAAATTTGTTAACCCGAGGCCAATTCCTTTTAATTTGAGAATAAGGGTAGAAAAAGAAATAGATCGCATGTTACAAGAAGGTATTATTGAGAAAGTAGAGACTAGTGAAATGGCAAGTCCAATAGTGATTGTGAAAAAAAAAAATGATGAAATCAGAATATGTGCCGATTTTAAAAATACTTTGAATCCAATGTTAAAAAAAATAAAGTACCCGTTACCTAGAGTAGAAGATTTAATAAATAGAGTAAATGGAGCAAAATTTTATGCAAAATTAGATTTGAGAAATGCTTTTTCTCAAATTAGGTTGTCGGAGGAGTCGAGAAATCTTTGTGTGATTTCGTCACCATTTGGGTTATTTAGGTACAAGGTACTTCCTTTTGGTCTCACGACGTCACCAGCGATATTTAGCAGAGCTTTATATTCGGCAATTCAAGGGTTGGATGCGATAGCATTTATGGATGATTTGTTAATTTATGGGAATACATTGCAAGAATTGGAGAAGGCAACGGAAGAGGTAATTAAGCGTTTAGAACGTAGTGGATTTAGTGTTAATTTACAAAAATGTGAATTTGGGTTGACAGAAGTTGAATATTTGGGATTTCGAATATCAAGGGATGGTGTGAAACCACTTCAACATAAAGTTGTTCCGTCAAAGGATAATAAAGCAGATTTTTTGTCGAGGTTACCAATGAGTAGTACGGATAATGAGGGGGAAGATAATATTGAGATCATAAATGAGATAAACATTGAGGACGTTGAAGGAGAATTTTTAAACTGTATTGCAGTAGAAACAAATTTAAATGTAGAATGCATCAAGGAAGCATCTCGTAATGACAAGGTCATTTGTGAGATAAAGGAGTATTTAAAAACAGGGTGGCCAAATAAATCCAAAATGACAAATGGATTGGTAAAATGGTGGTTTTTAAGAGAAAAGTTAAGCGAATCAAATGATTGTTTATTTTATGAAAACAGATTGGTAATACCATTGGCATTAAGGGAAGATATTTTGAAGTTTATTCACAAATCTCACATGGGAATTGTAAAAACGAAAACTTTGGCTAGAAATTATTTTTTTTGGTTAGGGATGAATACAGAAATTGAGAAAACAGTGAGAGAATGTACACAATGTGCAAGAAATATGGGATCTCCAGATAAAGTCGAGTTGAAAAGTTGGCCGGTAGAACAACATATCTGGAAAAGGATACATTTAGATTTTTTCGGGCCGCTAGCAGGAAAATATTTTTTAGTCGTAGTAGACGCAGCATCAAATTGGATAGATGCTGTAAAAGTTGATAAGATTGATGCAAGGCATACAATTAGAGAGTTGAAGAGAATATTTTCAGTGTTAGGTATTCCAAGTTGCATTGTAACGGATAATGGTACGGCATTTACATCAGTAGATTTTCAAAGGTTTTGCAAAAATTTAAATATTAAGCATTTAACTTCAGCAGTAAATCACCCAGCGTCAAACGGTTTGGCGGAGAATACGGTAAAAACAACAAAAAGTTTTTTAAAAAAAATTATGAAAAATGGTATGTTTCCTAACGATTATGAAGATAAGCTTTTGGAATTTTTAGTAGATCATAGAAATGCACCATCATTAGCAACAGGGATGGAGCCGAGCGTGCTTATGATAGGTAGAAAAATAAGATCCATTTTTGATACAGTAGTGCCTGGGGAGAAATCATTTAAAAAGACGGGGAGAAAGGTATGTGTTTTTAAAAAGAGAAATCAGGAAAATCAACAAAGGAATTACAAGGGAAGAAAGATTAAAGGACTATTCAGAATTGGACAAAAGGTAATGACTAAGGATTTCAGAAATGTAGGGAAGTGGGTTCCATGCATTATATTTAAAACATTGGGAAACAGGATTTACTTGGTAAAAGCTGGAAATCAGATTTGGAAGAGACATCATGATCAGATTTCCGGAAGAAAGGTGTCTTGGGAGGATGAGTCTGACAATGACCTGGGGTTGGGTCAGCTGTTGGATGAGGCAGGACAGATCTCTAATGACTCGGGTGTTTCCAGGTTCCAACCATGGTCGGAGCGCCTGCGTCCGAGGGGGGAGAACCGCCTGCGGTACCCAAGATGAAAGAAGATGAAATTGTATAAGATATAATTTTTATTGATATAATATGTTATAATGATAAGTATGATAAGTATGATATAATGTAATGTAGATTCGTCATTTAGTGAGGGAGGTGTAATGTATAATTATGATATGATTATTTAGAGTAGGTAATATCATATATAAGGTAATGTATTATTGTAATATAATATTATTAGAGATTATTATTGCTTCACTGAGCAGTCTGGTTTTGTCTCTCGCCTTGTAAACACTGAAATGGAATAATACATCACATTGAAACCAAGACTCATCTGTTCGTCTGATTGATATCCCCCATCCACAATAAACATCCCCAAAATACATCACAATGATGATGAGTTGATGATTTCTTTAGTGCGCCGTTTCGTGATGTAGTCACTCCAAGGGCGCTTGTGCAAATTATACCAGAAATTTGCTTGTCTTCAGTGTAGTGTGGAACTTTCCATGGTCCTCTAGCTCTCTCACATGATGAGGCAGGTGATTCCAGGATGAAGATGACCAGCAACTGCAAATGTACACTGTCCAAACACTGTGTTAAGTGTTCTTAAAAACTTGAAAGCTATTTGCTGTCATTCTATGATTTCTAAAGTTATTGTTTTTTTTTTATTTCACAGATACATCACTGAAGAAAGAAATGATTATGAAACAATCACAAGTAGAAGTAAGACTGGCGTCCAAGGCAAACCAACGTCCTCTGTTGACTCCCCCACCACCAATGGCAAACGCGCCAACTTCACAACCACAACCATCATCAACAGCAAAGAGCCCAACGGCACCGCTGACCTCAGAAACCTGAAGAGGCTGCACCGGCTGTACGATGGCTCTAACATCATTGATTCCAAAGGAATCTTGCATCCTGTCACAAGGGAAATCCTCACTGTTGGACAAGCCATCAGTATGAGAATCCTGGATGTTAGAACGGGTAAAATCATCACAAGCTTCGAAAACAAAGACAGCGTGCCAATCGAAGAGGCTGCCCAAAGTGGTTTGATCGACTCGAAGTTGGCAGAGAGATTGGTCGGGCCGTGCGGAACAACAGAGGACGGAAAGGAAGTTTCCTTGTTGGAAGCCATTCAGAGAGAGCTGTACGATGCGGAGCAAGGATTCAGTGACCCGACGGAGAAAAGGATAAAGGTAATTTCGGAGTTGAAGCAAGTTCCCGGACAAGGGATGAGCATTGCGGAAGCTATGAATGTCGGTCAAGTGGACTTGCAAAGAGGATTGTTTAAACTTCCCGATGGGACATATATCTCAGTCTCGGAGGCGTACGAGAGAGGCTACCTGATCTACAATGAGATTATCAAAATCAAATCGAGCGCGGTGTCTTTGTCTGATGCTATTTCTCAAGGTTTAGTTGAAGATGATTCCGGATGGATCGTGGATCGTAATTCCGGCGATAAATTCCAATTGGATGTTGCTATTAAAAATAAGTTGATTGATCCGGAGGTCAGGGAAATTGTCGACGCGTCGTTAGACAAAAAGATCACGTTGAGTCAGGCGGTACAGAAGGGCATTGTCAATCCCAAATTTGGGAAATATATTCACAATGTCAGTAAAGAGAAAATCAAGTTTGACGAAGCTCAAAGGCGACGTTTAGTTTGTAAGCCGATGACTTTGAAAGATGTCGTCGATAATGGTTTGATGGATAACAATGGCCTTATTGCATCTCCGTTGGAGAAATCAAAGTTGAACATATTAGAAGCGATTAGTTGTGGCGTTTTAGATAGTGATTCTATTAAATCTGTTACCAACACCAGAACCGGAGAACTTCTCACCCTTTCTGAGGCGTTGGCTTCTAGGATTATTCTCCCAGACATAACCAGGTACAGGGACAGCATTACAAGTGAGATTTGCACTATTCCTGAAGCAGTAGATAGAGGTCTCATTACTTCAGTGTCACAAAAATCTTTGTTTGACATTGATGGCTTCTTAGAACCAAAAACCAATGAATTCATTTCGTTCAATAGAGCCTTGAACAGCGGAATCATTTCTAGTGCAAACGGTGGCACTATCTTCACAAGCACCAAACCTGCAAAATCAGTTTTGATGGATGAAGGAGTAAAGTTAGGTGTCGTCCGTGCGGAGGTATTTGAAAAGTTCAACCGTAAAGTCGGAATCTTCCAGAATGGGCATGAATTAACAGTCATGGAAGCTGTGTTTAAAGGTATCCTAAATCCCCATACTGGTTATCTATTGGATCCGGAAACATCAAAACCCTTGCCTTTAGATAAAGCTGTTGAAGTTAACCTCATCACTCCAGAGGGAGCCGTACTTCTTGATTCTCTATTGAATATTACTTTGACCACTCAAACTGTTACAAAAACTGTTAAACGCTATGTCACAAGCACAAACTTGGCTTTGAGATCTGACAGTATCATCACATTTGCTGAAGCTGTTAGACGAGGTTTGATAGATGAGTCTACTCAAACATTCACTGACCCAACATCCGGCACTGCCATTCCCATCCAGCAAGCCCTAAACCAAGGTTTGATAGGTGTAGATACAAGCTCCCCTCTCACAAGTCCTACGTCCAAATTCATCAGGAAAGATTCCACTCCTGGGCAGTATGTAGAATTGAAAATCACTAAGAAATCGTTTATCAAAGATCCCACTGGAATCACTAGTACGGTCGAAACCATTCATAAACCTGATCAAACAAGTCAAACTACCGTTTACAGCAAAGATCATCCTAGGCAAGTTTACTCCAGGCCAGGATCCGTAGAGCGCATGGATACAGAAACCACAATTCAAAGAACAACAACGGTAACTGGTAAAACAGTTACAGCAGATTTCTTAACGTCAGAGCGTAGATCTATGGAGAAGCAAATCTTTGAGTTGCCTCCAGACGGCTGGTACCTAGCAGAAGCTATAAATCAGAAACTGTTTGATCCGGTGACTGGATTGTTTATTGTTCCGGGAACAGACAGGTTAGTTAGCTTTGAAGAATGCGTGAAACTTAAAATTATAAATCCCCAATCAGCTGCGGTGATCGATCCCAAAAACGGCAGGCAAATCACTTTGATCCGAAGCTTGGAGAAGGGAATATTAAACGGGACAGGGCAATACAAAAAAGGGGACCAATACATTCCAATGAAGCAAGCGATTGCTGAGAATTTAGTGTTGTTAGAAAATAGAATACGTGGTGATTCCCCGAATCAACGGTTGATTCAGATTACTAAAATAACTGGAAAGCCTGACGTTGTGGAAGTTTCTAGTGTTCTAGATAATAATCCACCAATTTTCACTGAGGTTGTAGGTTCTGATTCAAGGACTCGTTCACCAGAACCAATGCAAATAGCTCCTGGAGTTATATACGATCCATCAACAGCATTAGTCATTCTGACAAAAACAGGGAAATCGGTGAATATCATAAACGCAGTCAAGGATGGAACCATTGATCCAAATATCGTCAAGATTAAAGACCCTGCAACAGGGAAAGACGTTACAATCAAAGAAGCAATCAAAAGGGGAATTGTCAATGAGAATACTGGGGATTACACGGATAAAACTGGAAGGAAAATAAGTATCTTGGATGCTGCTAAATTCGGAGTTATGGCTGTTGTTGGTGCTCCTCTTGTAGCTGGAGCCAAAGCCATACAAGTCATCAAAAGCGCGATGGTAGTCGATCCAAGCACTGGACAAAAAGTACCAATTGAAGTGGCTTATGAAAGGGGTTTGGTTGATGAAAGTACACTAAAGAAGTACGAACAACATGAAGAGTTCTCTCCGAGAAGTTTAGAACAAGCTGGCAGCTCGAAGACTGAAAGCTTTGATTCACAAATCATCATCACCGATCCAAAAACAGGCAGAGAGATGAGTGTCAAGCAAGCTATTCAGGAGGGAGCAATTAAACCAGAAGAGTTGCATGATTTCATGCAATCTGAAAGAAACTCCACTGTGAAGGTTGTGAGGAAAATATTTGTAACTCATCCAGTCACAAAAGAACAAATTCCATTAGAAGATGCAGTGTCACAAGGCTTCATTGACCATGAAATGATGGATACTATCTTGCAAAATCCTGGAGTTGTTTCCAGAGAAGTTGTTCCAGATAGTGTGATAAAAACAACAACTGAACTGGTCTCGAAGTCTGTCATAATCAAAGATCCGAATACAGGAGAGAACTTGACTCCTGAACAGGCGTTGGAAAAAGGATACATTACCCCACAGTATGCTCAACAGCTTTTGAATTCTGGAGATGTAGATAAGAAAGTGTTCACCTCCACATCTGCCTATGGAGAGAATTTCAAAAATATGTCTGAAGCTGATATGACCAGAGCTAGAGTAACAACTGAACCAAAGTTCAAAGTGACAATTGGTAGTGCTAGATCCATTGATGTCAGTCCAGAAGACAGTGGCAAGCCTGTTGTCCTGCAAAAGATGAGGAAGAAAGTGGTCAACACCAAAGATGCTGTCGACAAAGGAATGATTGATGATGAAACAGCTAAAATTCTGGACAAAAAAGATAACTTCATATCTCCTAGTGGACAGCAACTTACACTATCTGAAGCTTTAGCTTGCAAAAAGGTGAATGGAAAGGATGGTCATATTGTAGACCCTCAAAGGGGTGACATCTTAAATATTAATGAGGCAATTGAAAGAGGTGTATTAGATCCTGATGGCACAAATCAAATTTTGATCCCATTAGCTCAGAGCCTATCTGTTCCCAAGTTAGCTGAGCAAGGATTGATTGAGCCAGAGACATGTAAAATCATCCACCCTGAAACTGGCGATCATTTGTCATTGCGTGAAGCCATCGTTTGCGATATCGTGGACCCTCTTTCCAAAATGTCTGACCCATCTGGAGATAAAGTAACATTGGAACAAGCAATTGCCAAGGGGCATGTTGATGAAGACAGATCCTTAGTCAAAACAGCAAGTGGAAACATGGATCTACTGAAAGCTATCGGAGCCAATGCTTTTGATAATGAGCCATTGAAGAAAACCCCAATCGAAGACATTCCACCTGTCGGCATGACCTTGCCAGTAGCGATTCAAAGAGGACTAGTAGACTCAGATAACAAATCTATAACACATCCTTTAACCGGTGTTCAAATTCCCATTTCAAGTGCGATTAATGACAATTTCTTGATGGCAATTCCTTTCCCTGTTAGCAATGATGCTATCAAAATAGAGGAAGCTTTAGAAAATAACCTGGTGGATTCTCAACGAGGTACATTTACAAACCCAAACACTAATGAGGTCATGCCAATATCAGAAGCAGTTGAAAACGGATTACTCATTGTGAAACCACTCCCAGCTTTAGTGGCTTTTGATACAACTGGAGGAGTCACATCTGTAACAGAAACTGTTACATCCCACCACACTGTTACCACAAAAATGATTCAAATTTTGTCTGGCTATGTTTTGCTCAGTGCCAATCAAGTGAAGGAAGTTGAAACAGGTCGAATTATGACAATCGAAGAAGCCAGAGAAAAGGGAATCATCACTGATGAGAAAATCAACAAAGAACATTTCACCACTAAAAATGTTAAGGTCAACTTTGAAGATGCTGTTATGCAAGGTCTTGTCGATATGGACAAAGGAACATACGAAGATCCAAGGACTGGGAAATCAATGTCCATTGTAGAAGCAATCAATGAAGGCATCTTGGATACATCAGTCAAAACTCCTGAACCACAGGCTGAAATTCAGAATGTTGAAATCACTGAATTGAAAACAGAATTGATGACTCTGATTGAAGCATATGGTACGATTTATGATGAAAAAACAAACAAATTTAAAGACCCTAAGAATCCTAAAAAATCTTATACCTTCAAAGAAGCGTTGGAAAAGAAAATCATTGATCCACAATCACTTATTTATGATGTCCAATCTGGAGGTCAAGTTACATTGAAGGAAGCTCTCAAAAAGGGCTTGCTTGATCCTAAATCAGGCAAAGTGAAGGACAAGACTTCAGGAAAGTCAGTTGATGTTCTCAATGCAACCAAGATGGGTCTTTTGGCTGTTGTAGCTTCACCAATTTTAGCCGGAATGGCCATTGGGAAGGGAGTAAAGAGCTTGGTTTCTAAAGTATCACCTGATAAAGATACCACAGCAGATTCCAAGAAAGTTGCTAAAACTCCTCCTCCAATACCTGAGAAAGGAAAGATTAAGACTCCTTTGAAAGAACCATCACCTTTAAGAGAAACAAAGCCATCTGTAACTGACAAAACACCAGTTGGGAAAGATAAAAATATCTTGGAGAAAGAAAGAACCAGCCCAGTTAAAGATAAAGTAAGTACTGTTGATGAAGTGGCCAAGAATTTACGGCCTCTTTCCGATGTTGAATCGGTGAACATTCAAGAAGAAATTGTCGTCACAACAGCTATCACAAAGAGCACATCTCCAGTCACTGATACCATAGTTACAAAAACAACGGTGAAGGAAACATCACCAATTAAGGAATTGCGATCAAGAGATTTGCCAGATAGTGCCATTGTATCTTCAAAAACTACTGAAGTGGCAAAATCTCCTACAAAAGAAAAAGATTCTTTGTTCAAGGAGCCGGCTCCTGTTGAGAAACCATCGACACAAGTTGTGGAGATCTCTCATGAAAGATTGCCTTTAGGTGATGCCATTTCCCAAAGAAAAGTGGAACCTAAAGTTTGCCGCATTATAATCAATGGTCAAGAATCCGCATTGACTGTTCAAGATGCTTTAGAGCAAGAAGAAATAAGTCCCCTTACCATTGTAGAACTAATCTCAAAGAATTGCATCTCCATTGTTACGGATCCACTTAAAACAACCACACTCAGTGAATTGTTCTCTCCTGAAAAACTATCAGAATACGGTTACTATGATATCGAAAGGCAAATATTTTTAGATCCAGTCACCGGTGCAAAGGTTTCTTTTGTTGACATGATTCTGAACACGTTTGATCCTCGGAATTTATATGTTAAAGATCTCAATTCAAAATCAGAGAGGTTTGTACCTTTCGAAGAGGCGATTTCAATCCCTTTGATTGACAAACATACAGGCCATATGGTGGACTCGAAAATAGGCAAAAGGGTTCCATTCTTTGAGTGCATTGAACGTGGCTGGATAATAGATGGACAGCCTGATGAGTCTGTTCAGTTAGAGCCTTTAACATTTGAAGATGCTCTAGCTTCCGGTTCATTTGATGTAGAGACTGGAGAATTCACTGATCCCAACAATGGAGAAGTGTACACTCTTGCTGAAGCAATCAGTTTGAATATTATTGATCCCGAATCTGTATCTCTGAGAAATCCTACAAACAATGAAGTTATAACACTTACAGAAGCCATTGAACTTGGCTTTGTTGACTTGAGACGAGGCATCATAATTGATGTCCAAACAAAACACGAAATTGAATTGAAAGTTGCTTTCCTTCGTGGCCTTTTGTCCATCACTTCAAGGAAACCAATTTCTCTTGAAGGAGTCATCAAAGCAAAAATGTACGATCCAGCCACTGGGAAAATTACCGACCCCACAACATCTCAAAGTGTTACTATTGAAGAAGCTGTAGAACGATCCATCGTTCATCCCACTATTTCTGAAATCAAAGATACAAGAGCTGATACATTTGTTTCTCTAGAAGATGCTTTAACCACAAAATTAGTAAACTCAGATACCGGAAAACTTAGAGACACCAAGGAAGGTAGCTTAATAACGTTAGATGTTGCCTTAAGCAGAGGTTACGTCACTACTAAACAGATGACTTGGTCTCTGGTTGACATTATTGAAAAGGGTTACTATAGACACAAAACTGGCAAAATAGTCAGCCCAAAAACAGGCAATGAAGTTCAGGTGAAAGAAGCTATTGATGCTAAATTGTTTGAGGTTGATTCTGTTAAAATACGAGATGAGGTTCATGACAAACTTCTCACAATCCCAGAAGCTATCAAATCTGGGTTATTGAATGACCAAACAGGAATTATCACTAATCCTTCAATGACGTTAGACGTTGCCAATGAAAAGGGATACATTCTGAGTGACAAGAAGCCGTGGTCGCTTCAAGAAGGCTTAGTGCAGGGCTGCTATGATCCAGATTCAGGTCTTTTAACCATCGACACCATGACAAAGACTCTTGATGATGCAATCAAGAAGGGAGAAATCGACCCGGATGTCATGACTGTCAAGAACTCTAAAACAGGTGAAATCATCACTCTGAGCGAAGCTATCAAATCAGGAATCATTGATTCTAAGTCAGGCAAAGCTAAAGATCCCCTCAAAGGAGATGAGATAACATTTGTTGATGCGTCAGAAAGAGGTTTGATTATCCCGGCGAAACGTAAATTCAGTTTACCTGAAGCAGTTTTCAAAGGATTCTACGATCCCAAGTCAGGTAAATTCATCCATCCAGAAAGTAGAGAAAAGGTTGCAACTGATAGAGCTCTTAAGAAAGGAATGCTGGATCCTCAATCCACTCTTGTAAATGTTGAAGGCAGGGTTATTCCATTTGAATTTGCTGTTGATAAGGGAATAGTGGACACAAGAACTGGTTGTATTGTGATGCCTGATAGGGAAAGGATTGATTTCCAAGAAGCATTCGAGCGGGGAATTTTAATTGAAGTTCGTAAACCAATGTCGTTGAGTGAAGCTGTTTCTAAAGGTATATACGATGAAGCAACAGGTCTTTTCTTGGATCCAAACACGGGTAAAAAGTTCCATCTGGCCGATGCTATCAAAATGAATCTTATTGATCCAAATTCAGTTCATGTTAAGGACATTCGATCAGGTAGCTGGAAGCAAATTTCTTTGCCTGAATCTTTGAAGACAGGCGTAGTAGATAGCAAAACTGGAATGGTGAAAGATATAAACAAAGATAATACAGAAATGTCCATCAAGGAAGCTTTTGAGGTAGGTCTTCTTGTAGATAGCAAAGCTAGTATTTCTTTACAAAGAGCCGTACACCAAGGCTTGTATGATGAGAAAACTGGCAAATTTTCCGATCCCGTTTCATCTAGGAAGATTACTTTGCATGAAGCTATCCGAAAATTCATTGTCAATCCCAAATATCTGTGTTACTTCGATAAGAAATCAGAAAAGGCTTTAACTCTTGGTGAGACTTGCAGGTCAGGAATAATTGACAGGCGCAGTGGAACATTCACTGAACCAAATTCCGATGTGTCCATCTCGTTGAACAAAGCTATGGAGCTCGGCTTGATTGTTGACATTGAAGGCGCTGGTTTCTCTCTTTATGATGCCTTAGCAATGGGCATGTACGACGTAGACAAATCTAGATTTAAAAATCCTGTCACAGACAGGTCTCTCACGCTTAAAGAATCTGTAACAGAAGAATTGATAAGTCCAGAGAAATCATTGATTAAAAATATACAAGCCAGTAAATACGTTCAACTCCCCGAAGCCATCAAATCTAAACTAATAGACGAAATAACCGGTTATTACAACCTGCCCAACGGTAACTCCATCAATTTGATAGAAGCTAAACTTCGTGGATTGATTGTAACTAGTGGAAGGAATCTGTCAATTGAAGAGGCCGTCAGGAATGGCTTGTTTAGACCTGACACAGGTAAATTCGTTGATCCCAACTCTGGGGATTTCTTAGACTTAAATGCAGCTATCGATTCTAGTTTCATAGATCCAGATACGACCGCTCTCAAAGACCCGGCCACCAATAAGCTCAAACCATTGCTTGCTGCAATTGAAAATGGTGATATTGACGTTACAAAGGGTAGAGTCTTGGACACTAAAACAAAGAGAGCATACAACTTGGATGTAG
Organism: Agapetus fuscipes; assembly: GCA_951799405.1. Lineage (NCBI taxonomy): Eukaryota > Metazoa > Arthropoda > Insecta > Trichoptera > Glossosomatidae > Agapetus > Agapetus fuscipes. The sequence goes on along the minus strand of OX637352.1, from coordinate 1,716,978 downwards.
CTTTAGATAAAGGTCATTTGGTTACTCTGATCAAACCAATCACTTCATCTCGCGGCAATAGAAGATCGTCAATTGACTACACTAGAGACAAAGAACCAATCATGCGGGAATACACATTAGATGAAGCTATCCGTTTCGAATTCATAGATCCCAGTACCGCAGTTGTTAAAGATCCGCACACTGGTAAATTCAGAACTCTCCAATCAGCCATAGACGATGGAGTGATTGATTTAAATATGAAAGCAGCGTTTGATCCCCAAACGGGACGGTCAAAATCTGTTTGCGTAATCTTTGAAAACGGCTTAATCGTCTACTTCCATGAACCTCTGTCATTCGAGCAAGCCATCGAAATGAATTTTCTCGACATACAAACCGCCCGATTTACCGATCCGCGATCCAGCGATGTGTTGACGGTCAAAGATGCGGCCGTTTTGGGCCACATAGACTCAGACACGGCGCTCATCAAAGATAACCTCAAAAAGAAATTGGTCAAGCTGCCCGACGCCTTCAGAAAGGGACTGATGGACACCGAAAAAGGGAACATATTGGACACCGAAACGTCCAAATTAAACTCACTTCCCGTGGCCTTGGAAACCGGATTGCTCATCACACCCAAGAGAAGTTTCACGCTGAGTGAATGCTTGGAGTTTGGTGTTTACAATCCCACAACTGGAGGATTCACTGATCCATTCATCACAACGAGCGTGATTGACAGAAAGAGGTTGACCCTCACCGATTGCATCGATCAAGGAATCGTGGATCCTTCGAGCACCGTTGTGAAGGATCCGGTGAGCGGACAGATCATTCCGCTGCAGCAAGCCATTGTTGCCAAGCTGGTGGATCCCATTGCTGGAAGGTTGATCGTTGATCCGGAAACGGATCTATCCATTGATCTAGTGAAAGCACAGACAAAGGGTTACATTTTGGCTGCAGAAACTAGGGTGAGTCACTTTTGTTTTGTTTTAACGCTAATTTTTAAAATGTCTTGTTTTTTTTTCTCAAAGCTTGCAAATAGGAGTTGTCATTGTAAGCCAATTTCAAAAATAGAGTGGAGTTGGAATGTTCAAAATTTATTTTTGATCTGTGATGTCACGGATCTAGGTGACTAGAGACTTTGGTATACCCTAAGCTTAAAACTTGGTAGGTACTGTGTTATAATCCATTTTTTGTACCAAAAATATATTGAAACTAAAATGGATTGTTCAAGATCGGTCTGGTCGATAGCTTAGTTGGTAGAGCATTTGTGTTCAATGCCATAGGGCTAGGGTTTAATCCCTACTGAAATGATTTCCCGTTATTTCAAATTTGATATTGAAATACTCAGCCTTCACAAGAAATGGTAACCAGCCCCATCGGGAGCTGGGAAACCCCCACAACTAGTGAAGTGGTTGGCGTAAGGTCAGCTCCACACTCACTATATGCGACCCATTCAGGGATAAAGTTACACTATACGTGCAGTATAGTTGCGTTTTTCAGTTTACATACATTATTGGTATCTTAATCTAAATCTAATAAAAAAAAAAGTTGCAAAGATATGTATCATTTGAGATTCATATCAAATGCATTCCCACAAGCAGGCATGCATAATTTCGCGCTCACACATGCTGCATGTGGACCTACAATATAAAAAAACCCAATCTCGAATGACCTTCCCTGAAACAGGGGCGACATTGGCAAAGTGAACCATTTTTTACAGTATGGGTGGTCAGCCTCATACCAACCTATAAGTCAAGGTATAACAATTTAAATGTAATATGCTATAATATTTGGGACACAGAATTCATAATGTTATTTGGTTAGCGATCCGTCACAGTGATGTCACAATTTTGTTCCGACTCCACTGTCAATCTAACCTACAAATTATTTTCAAACAAACAAGAGTATTATTTTTGAAATTGGACTTACAATGATTGGTTCAGACATGTTTTTTTTTTACCAAGTTTTTTGCATTTTGATTTGAATGATGGTTATGGAACTGACAATTTTATCTCACAGAAAAAAAACAAAAATGCTTTCCCTTGTTTTTTTAACCTAAAGCAGTTTTTTTTAATATAAAAGCAGAAAAATACACTGGCTTACATTAAACGCATGTTTATTATCAAATTAAATACATGAAATCAACTGGTCAATTCATCAAATAAAAAAAAACACACACACACAGCCACTTTTGTATGACAAGTTGGCAATATGAAAGCTTTTAGATGTGTCATTCTAAATTCAAAAAATATGTTGCCATATTTGAAATTTAATTTTATCGGTGGAAGCATACCTACCTACCTAATCAATTTTGCTTTGAGTTTTGAATGTTTTTAATATATATATTTTTTTCTATTTTTTTTAATCACCTATCATCTCATTCGGTTACGAAAATATTCCAAATCAATTTTTATTAAGCTGATTTTAATTTAGACTCTGCAACTCGTGCCGCATTTCCCTGAAACAGGGGTGGAATTTGCAAAGTGAACCATTTTGATGAAATTAAATAAATGCGAGTCGACAAAGTGTCGCTGGTATGGTCAAGGGGATGAGGCGTTGGCACTCAAATTTGCGTCATTGACCCAATCACAAGTTCGAACCCCGCCTGCGTCGTGTCCTATCGACAGTAATTTTGTCCCTGGTTCAACAGATGGTTTGTGAATTGCATTCCTCTTCACAGATCTATTTTTTTTTTAAAGTTGAGAAACTATGATTTTTTTTAAATTAGATAAATACATGAAAACGGCTGTGGTTCTCAAACTGTTACATAATAAAAAAAACTTTGATTTGCAATATTTTTGTTACTCTCACTCATTAGGTATTTTTTTTCCCTGAAACAAAATTTTGTGTTTTTTTTTTCACCGCCATTTTGTTTTCTTATCAATCATCAAATTTTTATTTGCATAGAACTGCCACTAAAATAGACTCATTGCCTTTTCATACGGAACGATTTTGGTCCGGTTTGTCTATGGTGTCGGTTACGAAATGTATGTAATCCTCGGATAATCGTGTGAAAGCGAAGATACATCCTCATACCCTTCTAGACTTTCGCTCCGGCACCGGACTATGCTGTATGAAATGGCGTAATAGTATTAAAAAATGCACAATAAAATATTCATCACTATTGGCAATCTTGGTAGTGAGCGCTGTTTTATTTCAAACATAAGCTATTCAAATTGCATTTTTATTTTCTGCATTAAAAATATCCTCTTAAATTAAAAAAGCACAAAATTTTTCACTACGCACCTCCATAAGATTTCCTAATAATCAAAATACTTCTATCTGATATTTTTCTTTGTGAAAGCTTTAAAAGGCAGACAAATTAAGGAGAAAATTTTCTTATTACAGCGTGTCTGCGATGCCAACTCGACAATTCAAAAAAATAAAAAACATAAGCATGTCGAGAATTTTGCCGCCCGGATTAAAAACAAAAGAAATGCTCAGAAAATTACATTCCATGGCCACAGCATTCCCAAATTATTAAAACCACGCTTTTTGGTCACAACATTAATCACAAGATACCCGTTCGATCCCGATCACAGTTTCCCATCCATCGTAAAGTAGATTCGGAAGGTGTAGAAATTTTAGACATGTTTACAAGCTCCGGCCACCCATAGTGGTATGGCGATAGAGCTAAAGAGCAGTAGTCTGTGAGTATTAATAATTTTTCCATAAATTTACAACATTTCAAGTGTTGAATGAATTGTTTGATTGCTTTTTAAGTATGAAGTCGTTCTTGCAAAAATTGGATAATCTCTGATAATTAAATATACTTCTTTTATTGTTTTGAGACAGTGAATATCACAAAACAGTGACAACAATAAGACTTTGATGCAATTCCATCATGCATAAGTCAAATGCTCATTCGTAGATTTGTGAACAAGTGAAACACCAAAAGAGTTAAAGCAATCACATTTGGAAGATGTCTTGTCATAGTAGATCATTCATACCTCAAAATGCTCATTTATAGATTTGAGAGCAATTGAAACACAAACAGATCGAAAAAATGAAATGAAATCTTACGATTTATCATCATTCACCCCCCAAAATGCTCATTTTTACATTTGAGAACAATTGCAACACTATAAGTGCTCAAAAAACCATAGTTTATCATCCGTAGGCCAACATGTTCATCAGTAGATTTGGGACCAAACCAAAAGCGTTGGTAGAATCATATTTGGAAGCGACCTTGACCATTCATACACCAAAATGCTCATCCTATGATTTGGGAACGTTTGAAAGATCAAAATACCTCAAAAGACTCATCACCTCTAACACATGGCATTACCGATTAGTAACCAAGCAATGCATGAAGAGCCCCCTGTCCCTCCATTCTAAGCTCCTCGCCATCATAACGTGAGTGATTAACCGCTACCAAGCATTGGTGAAATGTGACTGACTTATGGTGCAAAAAGTCTTATTCAAAAGATCAAACCCTAAGGTAGTATGCTGCATTTATTTCAACTTCATGATAAATCTAAAAAATAATACAAAAAAACAGCTTTCCCTTTGGACCTAAGAGGCCGACCAACATATAAAACCAATTTCTAAGTAAATGCTATTATTTTTCATTTACATTGTCCAAGTACATAGCTTTGTTTCATCAAGTAGGTCAAGATCCAACCAGGGTTCTTGTCCCAGTGATGATGATGATGATAATGGACATCATTTTCCAAACATATTCATGCTTCTCAGTATAATTTTCAAGTAATGAAAGTCATCTAGTGCTGTCTCAGTTGTTTTGTGCGATGGTCTGCCTCAAGGTTCACATTTGTCACCACTTTGTGTTATTGTCTACTTTTTTTGTGAATAATGTTTTTTTTTAAAGAAATCTCAACAATTTCAATTTTGTGTCTTATTTGATTGTTATTTTTTTTAACAATAATACATTTTATAAACAATTTTGTTTTGACTGTTTCAGATTTTTGTAAAATATTATCTTTATAAAATGTTTCAATTTATTTTTGTCTAACCAACAAAGTAACGCCCTAACGTTAAAAGAAACATGTACATATTAAAATTATAAAGATTAACTATTTTAATAAATTACCATTAACATTTTGCAAACTTTTTAATATTTATATTATACACAAAAGTATTTTTTATTAAAAAAAAAAAAAAAAAAACATCATACTTATAATAAGAAACAAATCATCCCATTCTTTATCATTCATCATTCTTTTTCAGCTTATCTCTTTTGATTTTTGTGTCGCTTACGCTTACCATCATCATTTCATCAGTAGAACATGCATCCATTCATCGTTTCAGCTTCAAAATCATTCCGGATCATTCTCTCATCAAACCTGCCGCTTACACGTACTTGCATCTTGGACTTTTTCATACATTCTAAGCTTCTGAAATGTTACACATGTTATTTATGTATTTCAAGGGATCTAGGTGCTTGTTTAGGGTACCTGTTGCCTGGATCGTGCCATTGGAAAAGGATCTTATTTATTTTTGAATGCCTCGTTGTTTTTATATTTTTATTAAAGCATGAAATTTCAGGAAACTGAAAATGCTTTGAGAATGTTCTTGGTGTTTTGAGTTTTTATTTTTTATTTATGTATTACTTACATTATCTATGTTTAAAGTGTATTCTACTTTTAAACTGAGAATATTTTTAAATGTAGGATTTTAAATATATAAGAAAATACACTCAGTTTAGAATGAGAACTATATAGAATATGTGTTTTCCCTTTAAAAAAAAACAGAATATTGTTGAATCTCTTTTTTTTTCTTTCTTTGAATTATTTCATTTTGAGGGCTTGAAAGCTTACGCGCTTATCTTGCAAACTTGTCCAGTTTGTCGACAAATAGATTCACTGTCTTATTTGTGTTGTTTTTCTGAAAACGGAGCTGTAGTCTGTAGACACTAGATCTGTCATTACATTATGATTCAGTTTATATCTCTCCAGCATCATCAGCCGGCCGTGTAAGCCTAAAACTCTTAATTATATTGTTTTACGCAATTGATTTAATCAATTGCGTAAATCAGATAGTGTCATTAAATGGTATCTATTTACCCTTTCAACAGTATACTATTTTTTTATTCTTACCCTAATAAATGTACCTGCTGATTAATATTTCCCGTACTCTCTTAAATTCCTTGAAAAAAAAAATTTTTTTATTCTCTAAACCGATCTCAACATATAGCAAAAATAATAACTTCAATATTTCATTTAAAGTGAAATGAACATACTTTTTCATTCTCAGAAATAATGTTTGTGATTCAAATTGGAACCAAAACATAACGCTCCGTCTCTTAAAACAGAAATGACAAATGCAAACTTTACCAATTACATTCTTTCTATGTGGCATTGTCATTCACCCACCAACCTATGTCGCTTGGATAGTCGAGGGGATAAAGCGTTGGCAAGGTTTACTCAGCCTTTACCAGCTCCCTCGGGAGCTGAGAAACCCCCACTTCAATTAAAGTGATTGGCATAAGGCCGGCCTCCTTACTTGTAAAAAATTATACGTTCCACTCGCCACATGCGACTCCTTCGGGGAAAACGCAGCAAGAAGTTAGACTATACATATGTGTTCTATAGTGTAACTTCCATAGCTTATTTACATTACTTATTCGAATTTTCATTATGAACCCTGCCTGCGCCGCGTCCTATTGACAGTAACTTCGATCCTGGTTCAACAGATGTCATTTGGTAATTATCAATTAACAATAAAAATATAAAATATTTATTATTAATTGATACTGTGAAATCATGTTTCTGGCCAGGCAAAATAGGTTGGTGGAGTCTCATTCGTCTTCACAAATCTATTTAAAAGAAAACCCATAGGATTTTCATTAAGAATATTAAATTAGACATGTATAATCACTTCTGGAGACTAATTCTTTGTATGATTGTCCTCCTTTCCCCTTCCCGTCTCCGTTTCTGGTCCACCTTGGTCTGGATGTGCAGCAAGCCGTTGAGGAGAAGTACCGGCTGTGCGATGAGTCCATCAACAAGCTGCTGGACTGGGTCAGCGAGATGGAGGAGAGGCTGGCGGCCCAGGAGCCCGCCAAGGAAGACAAGGATGAGCTGCGGTCACAGATCAATGGCATCAAGGTATGGCATCGTTTTTGTTTAATAATAATAATAATTGGACAATTTGTATACAGCGCCGTTTAGTGGCACTAGCCACCCCAAGGGCGCTTGTTTGTTATAAGTTGCGAAAGAACCTGGTCACTTAGACGTTTCTGGCCCAGAAAAAAAACAAATTTGAATTTGAATATAAGTTATTGAATATCTAGTCAGTATGTCAAGCGTTACCACTAGACCGGTCTAATATTAACGCTTTGGACTCGTAAATGGAAGGTTGTGGCTTTGAATCCCGGTGGAGTACAAAAAAATACCATTTATTGTTTCAAATATGCTCTTCGCTGGGTTAAACAATTGATATACCTACCTTTACAAATATCAGTCAGAAAAGATCCATCCAGCCTTACAGCAACTGGGTCTTGCTTAAGAATTGGTGCTTTGTAGCGACGACCAAGCTGGTAAAAAGTCCGGTCGATTGCTCAGCTGGTAGAATGCTTTCGTTCCAGGCCGAGAGAAAGGGTTCGAAACCAGCCCAGTGTGTCAAAAATTATTCCCCGTTTCCGTGTTTATGTCAAACCCGAAATAAATACCACCAAGGCTTACTTAGCCTTCACAAGAAATCAGAACCAGTCCAGAGCTTGGAAACCCCTAGAAATTCAACAGAAATCGTTGCCGTGAGAAATGGTGAGGCCGGTCCTCTTACCTGTAAAAATAAATAGGTACCGTATCGCCTATTTATCCAGTACTACATATACAAACATTGCTCAAGCGAAATTACCTCTAATGGACGTAAGACAAAAAAACACTAAGAGGACGACTTGACAATGCGGTACGAGGTTGCATTATATGTGTAGTTTAGATGTATTGAGTGCAAAAAATGTGCACCTTTGATTTGCATGAAATCATAAACATAAGTTTTATTCTAAGGATTTTATTATATTCTTTGAAATATTTTGCAGCAAATCAAGGAAGAGATAGAGAGCCAGCAGCGTGCCGTAGTGAACGTAGGAGAGCAGGCGCGCCAGCTGGTGGTAACCGGCGGGGCCGTTCTGGCAGCCAGGGAGGCCGACGGTCTGGAGAGGGCCGCTAGGCAGCTCAAGGAGAGAGCTGAGAGGGCCGCCAGCAAGGCGCAGGGCATGCTCAGGAGGTTGCAAGCTGCGTGGGATGAGCTGGCCAAGTTTAGGTAACAACACAAATGCAATGACTATTGTTTTCAGCCTTGGATGGGCTAAAGATTATACATTATAGATAAGTATACAAAAATTATCAGTGCATCTTTAGCAAAACGTGCAGAAAAAGTGCCTCATGGAAAAATGGGCTACAAAGCCAAGAATAATGTAGTTTGCCATAATGCCGTTCAGGGCCCTGTGTACAGTGAGATACAACTTTAATTCTACCCTCTCTTGGACCCTCAGCCAGTGCAGTTCTCTCAGCAATGGCGAAATATGACAGCTCTTTCCCTGTTGAAAAATTGCCCTGGCAGCAGCATTGAAACCCATTTGCAGCCGATCAAATAATTTCTGCAGTAGAGTGAAACAGGCTGCCACCCGGATTGAGGGTTTCGCAATCTGTTGGCATTTTTAAGGGAGCACTGAAACAGCACCCTTACAAAATATCTCATTCATGATTTGGAGGGCCCTTGAGCTGTGACACGCACAAAAGCGGCGCTCTTTTATCATGTAGAAAAAAAAAAAAAACAAATCTTCCTTATACGGGTATCGCCGTCGAAATTTGTACCTTTTGTCTTGTGCGTGTGTCCCCTAATGATTTTCAGCTTTTTCATAAAAACTGGTGATCTCTACTGAATTCTAAAATTATCAGAGTAAAGTAAATAAGAAGCGTATCGAAATACAAAAAAAAACTGCAAAAAGCAGTAAGTGGCGATGTAATTAAAAAATAAAACAAAAACGCCTTTTTTCCATTCCCATACAAATTTTACATGTCCGCAACCCGTTTTTGACCCTTTGATGGCATGATACGATCAAAATAGTCAAACGTTTTTAAAGTTGAGTATTTTTGCATATACCTTAGTAACGTATCTTTCATTTTCTGTACTAGCCACAATAATATTTACTTATTTAACCCCTGGAGTGCCAGTGATTTTCTGGCATAGCAGTATTTCATGCGATTTTTGATCTTATTGCTGTGTAACAATTAAAGAAAAATGAAAAAAATCGCATTTAGTACTATGAGCGTAGATCCACGTTCGGGCGCTCGAGGGGTTAAACACGAAATATTGATTGCTAAGGGTTGTCTCCATTTTTGGCTCCGAAATTTTTCTTTTAGTATGTTACCAATTCCATTGGAACTGACAAAAATCTTGCAATCTTAAGTATTTCTTCACGTATGGTAACTCTTAGATGTTGTGTGGACAACACAAAAAAACTCATTCGATACCTTCATTTTCTTCTGAGAACGTTTACATCAGACTCGGGAATTTGTCGTGAATGTTTTGAGTGGAAGTTAGCTTGGCATTATTAAGGTATGTATTCGAATATGTTGTCAGTTGTATATTTTTTACTTAGATCCATTAATTCTTCTAATGATTGTATGTTTTTATCATTGCTGACAGTATTATTTTTCAAATGGCACAAGTTTAAGGTAATGTCGGGCGGTTTTTTATTTACAATCTTTACCGTATGTTACCAGTATTAAGGTGTATTCACGTAGGTTTAAAAAAATACACCTACTTACCGTTAATTTATGGTTGACTAACAAATAACATTTACGTACCTAATTGAAACATAAAACTATCTAATCAACCTTACTACATGCTATTAATATTTTAAATGCACCGTTTGATGTTTGTTATTCAAAATAGCAAAAAGGTTTATTCCGTGATCTGTGGGCTAAACGATTAAATGAAATTTGGACCACAGAGGTACCTAATTTTTATATCGGTGCTGGATACTGTGAAAAATGTACGCAAAAAAACCATTGCCTATCTATCTAAATCTATGATAATCTATAATCTAAGTTACAAAAATATATTGCATTTAAGACTTTAAGTTCGTACTTAAACATGCTGCATGTGAACCTACAATATAAAACCCAATCTCAAATGAACATAAACCCTGCAACTCTTGCCGACCTTACCTGACACAATGGTAACATTGGTAAAGTGAACCATTTTTTACAGTATGAGTGGTCAGCTTCATACTAACCTATAAGTCAAGGAAACTTATTGAAATACAATAAACGAACGATTTTAGGTAGTTATTAAATGTGCGTATTCATATTTTTATTAAACATTCATAGACAAACAACATTCATATTTATAGACATTCAAAATGGTGCTCTTATATTTTTTACCGAACAGTGTTTACGAACTGCTATAAAATCTTGTATTCGTCGTCGAAAAAAGAAATGACATATCGAAATGTAAAAAAACCTAATTTTTCGAACCTGCCCGTCATTTTGAATAGACCTTAATTTAACTCACGATGTTTTCGTTTTCTTGAATCTTGCCGGTCGACAGTTATGGTACAAATTTAAACGGCGTTACCCATACATATAAAGCAATTGACCGTTCTTACAGAAGCACATAAGAGATGGAGGCTTTTAAATGCTGGCTTGTAAATAACTGTTGTTTTGTTTGTTATCTAGCAATGAGCTGACGACCTTCAACGGCTGGCTGGACACTTCCTACCGCACCCTGGAGGACCATGAGCGCGCCCTGTCAGAACTGGGCAGGCTGGGAGACCGCACCGGGGCCGCCCGCGACTTCCTCGGAGACGTCATGGCACACCAGGCCGATCTCCGGTTCATTACCATGGCGGCGCAGAAGTTTGTGGATGAATCAAAGGTGAGGATAATCGTACATTTATAAATTCAATTGAAGACTACAGGGGAAAAACAAGGAATTAAGAAAATAATCTACTGATGCCATCTAGTGGCACCTGTGTGTATCTAAAGCTCTGCAAAATTTGTAATGCAACAAAAGTCGCTATCACAGTTTATGGCGGTATTTCCGGTTATTTGTGACGGGCAATCAAATCTAAATCTAAATTGCAAAGATATGTATGTATGTATGTTCACTTTGCCAATGTCACCCCTGTCTCAGGGAAGGACGGCAAGAGTTGCAGGGTGTATGTCCATTTGAGATTTGGTTTTTATGTTGTAGGTTCACATGAGGCATGTGCAAGCGCGAACTTGTACGTGTCTGGTTGTGAGAATGCATGTAATGTGAATCTCCAATGTAACATATCTTTGCAACTTAGATTAGATTAGATTAGATGTATCATTTGTGATGCATATTAAATGCATTCCCACAAGCAGACACACATAATTTCGCGCTCACACATGCCGCATGTGAACCTACAATATAAAAACCCAATCTCAAATGAACATAATCCCTGCAACTCTTGCTGACCTTCTCTGAAACAGGAGTGATATTGGAGTGAACCTTTTTTTACAGTATGGTTGGTCAGCTTTATACCAACCTATAAGTCAAGGAATACAATTACAAAATAGTTTTAAAAAATGTGGATTTTTTTGTTCTGATTTTAATTAGATGAATAATTATCATTGTTCCACTGTCTCCAGGAATACCTGTCGGCTCTGAACGAGTTCCGCACATCTCTGCCATCCCGCTACCCGCACCTGGCTCTTCCATCAGACTCCTCGGTCAGGGGACAAGTGCAGCTGGCTGCCCGGAGACACTCCGATCTGCTGGCCCGCGCCCAGAAGCTGCAGGACCGGCTGCGAGGAGTCGGAGACACCAGGAGGATCTACACCGAGGCGCTGGATAAGGCCAACAAGTGGATGAAGGAGGTAAACCAGCATTCAGATTACTATACCCAAAGGATTCCTGCTGAATATCCAACAGAAAATAATAATAATAATATCAGTACCGTTATACCGGTCCGTAGTCCAGTGGCAACACTTTGGACTCGTAAATGGAAGGTTGCGGATTCAAATCCTGGCAGAGCACAAAAAAATACCATTTACTTACATTTTTAAATATGCGCTTTGCTGGGTTGAAAAAGTCATAAAACCTTTACCAAGAACCGGTCATTAAAGGTCCATCCAGCCTTACAGCAACTGGGTCTAGCTTGAGTATTGGCACTTTGTAAGGACGACTAAGCTCGCAAACACCTTCGGCACTACAACAAGTGTCATAGAACCCTAGAGACTCTGAAATCTAGGCAGTCTCCCGCATAGGGTTTTCTTAAAAAAAAAAGGATGATTACGTCGGTGTTATGGCCAAGGTCAAGTCGCTGTTATTGACTAGTGTATTTGGAACAGAATAACGTTAGTTGAAATCACGCCTGGCCCTTGGACCATAACTTTGACCCTGGTTTAACAGATGCCATTGGTGATGATGATTTGTAGAGCGCCGTTTCGTGACTACTGTCACTGCAACTTGCAAGGGCACTTTCAGGCTTGACGCGGCGGTGAAGAAATGGGTCTTCATTCCCTTCTTAAAGCTCTCGATCCCTTCCTTGGCGTTACAAACTTAATAAGTTATTATTATTACTGATTATGTTGTTGTTCCAGATTGAGCCGCAGTGCCGCGCCATCATGACTGAGGTGGTGGCCGGCGAGCCCAAGGCCGTGGAGGCTCAGCTGGCCCGGGCCAAGTCTCTGCACAACGAAGTGCTGGCGCAGAGCCGGCTCATCGACAACGCCAAGGATGTAAGTGCAGAAATACACTCATTGTATCCACAGCAACATGCTTCTTCTTTTTACTTTTATGAATTTTAATGCCTCCTTTGAGCTAGACCTTCTGCCTCCTTTGAGCTAGACTACCAGCTGTTACACCATCTCTTCGGAGGTATTTTTCCAGTTGGGTTCCCTTCAAGAACAAAACGTGGGATCCTGTCAATATCCTATCAAAACTGGTCATGTCACTCCACTATTGCAGCGTCTTCGCTGGCTGCGTGTCCCGGAGAGAGTGGAATATAAAGTGTGCCTTACAGTATTCAAATCTCTCAGAGGAGCGGCCCCGTCTTATTTGACTGAACTGTGTGAGGTTGAGGAGATTGTTGGTAAGCGGTGCACCCTTCGCTCAGCAAGAGGTGATGCTATCAACAGGTTGAAAATGCCATTTCGACGGAGCAGAACAGGCTTTGGGGATACCAGCTACCTCTGAAGCTGAGGACGGAGACCGATGGAGAATGTTTAAAAAAAGGAGTTAAAGATGTTCATGTTTACCAAGAAGCGAGTGAAGGATGGGCGCCCTTAGGGTGGCTGGAGCTACTAAACAGCGCCCAAGAAGAGAAAAGCAAATGATTTGTCTATATAATATCATCTAGCTGGAGAACATGCAGTGATAAGTGTTGTTATTGCAGGCATGCGACCAGCTGCTGCAGACCCTGGAGGGGCACCTGACCCCGGCGGAGATCCGCAGCCTGGAGGTGCCGGTCATCGAGCTGGAGAACAAGTATGCGCAGCTCAGCTCCGGCCTGGGCGAGCAGTGCGGCCTGCTAGAGGGGGCCCTGGTGCAGAGCCAGGGGTTGCAGGACGCGCTGGAGGGGCAGGCCAGCTGGATCAACCAGGCCGAGAACCACTACAAGTAAGGGCGATGCCAATCCAATTTTTCTACGGTTTCACTTTCTTTGTCGTAGTAAACTAAGAAATAGATTCCCTGGGATTTTTAAAATTCTACAGCATTATGAAACATATGTTTATTTGTTTACTGGATGTATTTTTCATTGGCGCATAGTGTGACATATCACGTGAAGGGCGCTGTACATTGTTATTGATAAAAAAATGTTAACGTATACAGTTATACTGATTGCATCTATACGGCTTCCATCACAATCCTTCTAGTGGTGACCTACTTATGGATGTTAAGCATATTTGGGGCCAACGCCTTGATCAGCTGGGCGAAACACAAACCATTGCGCTTGATATACCCAAAGCCTTTGACAGGGTATGGCACTCCAGCCTCCTAACTATCGGCATTTGGACTTCCCCGTCCACTAGTCAAACGGATACCTAGCTTTCTAAAAGACAGATATCAATTCAAGCGGTCATCAATGGCTGTGCATCGGGACAGCTATTCTAAATCAGAAAAGTTCTGATTTTGAACTTTGTGCTGTTGTGAACTGTTGAGTCCAGCCTATGTGTTTGTTACATTGCATCCAATACCTTTATATTTCTCTCCTCCGTATTCACTTCCCTGCTAACCTCATTATCTCTATTTAGGAGTCAGCTGAAGCCAGCGTCCTTGATCCGCGAGCGTCTGGATGAGCAGCTGCGTGAGCAGAAGCTTTCCCAGCAGGAGCTGCTGGCGCACCGGCCTTCCCTGGAGCAGGTGGCGGCCGCGGCCAGGGCCGTGCTGCCCACGGCCTCCAACGCCCGCCTGGCTGCTAAGATCGACCAGCGCATGAAGGACGTCTATGCCAGGTACACCTCCGTTACAGCAACTTCCATGTCATTTGCCAGCGACCATATTATATCGAAAGTACCGGTTCTCGTCCGATCACCGAAGTTAAGCAACATGGAGTGCGGATAGTACTTGGATGGATAACTGCTTGGGAACACCATGTGTCGTTGGCATTTCTTGGACCGTTCCGTAGTCCAGTGGCAACACTTCGGACTCGTAAATGGAAGGTTGAGGATTTGAATCCTGGCGGAGCACAAAAAAATACCATTTATACTTTCAAATATGCTCTTGGCTGAGTTGAAAATATCATAAAACCTTTACCAAAAACCTGTCCCTAAAGGTCCATCCAGCCTTACAGCAACTGGGTCTTGCTTGAGTATTGGCACTTTTTAGCGACGACCAAGCTCGTAAACACCTCTGTGGCACTGCAACAAGTGAGTCTCTGAAATCTAGGGAGTCTCCCGCACAGGATTACTTAAAAAAATCATCAATGTCTTGGTAAAGATTTACATCAATGTCTTGGTAAAGATTTACATCAATGTCTTTGTAAAGATTTACATCAATGTCTTGGTAAAGATTTACATCAATGTTTTGGTAAAGATTTACATCAATGTCTTAGTAAAGATTTACATCAATGTCTTGGTAAAGATTTACATCAATGTCTTTGTAAAGATTTACATCAATATCTTGGTAAAGATTTACATCAATGTCTTGGTAAAGATTTACATCAATGTCTTTGTAAAGATTTACATCAATGTCTTTTACTTAACCTGTCATTTAATTGTCGTAGATACGAGAAACTCCTGGAGAAGTCCACCAAGCGCAGTGAGTTCCTGGAGGAAGTGTCGTCCGAGCTGAACGTCTTCTCCTCGCAGGCCAGCCAGGTGGAGCAGTGGTGCACCAGGCTGACAGAGAGGACCAACTCTTCAGAGCTGGCGAGGCTCTCGCCCGAAGAGTTCCAAGTCAGGATAGCGCAACTGGCGGAAGAAAGGTTGGTCATCATATTAAGTCATTCGTGTCTTGTTATATAAACCGGTTTGAAGTACTCAAACCCTCCTTGCACTGATACTCTTATGTGTCGGAAGGACCCACAGCACATGGACATTCATACTGTAATCTACAATCTAAGTTACCGATGTATTCTTCATATTTAATGCATACCCATGTAAGCAGCACATGTAAGTTTGCGCAAAATAAAACAAACCTCATATGAACATAAACTTTACAACTCCTGCCGCCTTTCCCTGAAACCAGGGGGCATTGGCAAAAGTTAACCAAGTTTTATAGCAGGGGGATCAACCTCATACCAACCTTTTGGTCAATCTATAATATAAGTTGCAAATATATATTACATTATTCATATTAAATGCATTCCCATAAGCAGACACGTATAAGTTCACGCTTACACATGCCGCTTGTGGATTTACAACATAAATAACTATTCTCAAATGAACATAAACCCTGTAACTTTTGCCGACCTTCCCTTAAGCAGAGGTGACATTGGAAAAGTGAAACATTTTTTTACAGTATGGGTGTTCAGCCTCATACCAACCTATAAGTCAAGGAATGATATTGTGGCTAATTTTCCTCGCATGAATCGCATGATACTCCTTATGGGATTATTGCCTCAACGTGAGGAATAAAATAATAAAAACAAAGAAAGGATCATTTCCAATTCTATCTAAATCCATTTGATATGTTTCACAGGGATTCCAAGAAGCAGGTTCTGGAAGAGTGTCTCCGCAATGGCAAGCAGCTCATCTCCAAGAAGGACGTCACAGATACCCAGGTGGTTAGGGACAGGATGAAGGTGAGAATACCTCTAATATTTGTTTTTATACACGTTCGTCATGTGTGCAAGATTATGCAACGCCAATATATGGATGAGTTGATGATTTCTCTATAGCGTCGTTTTGTGATGTAGCCACTCCAAGGGTGCTCGTGCATGTGATGCCAGAAATTTGCTTGTCTTCAGTGTAGTGTGGAACTTTCCATGGTCCTCTAGTTCTCTCATATGATGAGGCAGGCGGTTCCAAACCTTAATTGGATAAATAATGAATGAAAGTCATTGTCTACCATAATAGCTTCTGTTCTGATGAAGTATCTTCACTTATCCCTACTTAATAATAATAATATTAGGATGATTAATTTGGTGAGCGCTGTTTTTTGTGTCAATCACACCTCAAGAGCCCTTTGCGAGCTTGGTCGCCACTATAGAAAGTGCTAATTCTCAAACAAGACCCAGTCGCTGTAAGGCTGGATGGACCTTTGGTGACCGGTCATTAAAAAAAGTATATTCATTTTGAACCCAGCGAAGAGCGTATTTGAAATTATAAATGCTATTTTTGTGTGCCGCCGGGATTCAAACCCTCAACCTTCCATTTGCGAGATTGAAGCACCGATCCACTCACGGTAAGGGGGGCAGCCTTACGCCAACCACTTAGGTTGAAGTGGGGGTTTCGAAGCTCCCGAGGGGGCTGGTACTCATTTGTTGTGAAGGCTGAGTAAGCCTTGCTCGTATTTTAATTTCTGGTCAGAAATAAACAACGAAAAAGGGAAATCATTTCTGACAGCCTCAGTGGTATTCAAACCAGAGCTCTCGGCATGGAATGAAAGCTCTCTACTGACTGAGGTATCGACCAGACGGGACGGATCTTATGTTACGGTCTGATGTTTTCAGGGTCTGGAAGTGCAGTGGAAGGACCTGAACAATGCCATGGACGAGAAGCAGAAGCTGTCCAAGCAAAAGGCAGACCAGCTCAACCAGTACGAGAAACTCAGGGCTCAGGTATGTGCAATTCCTCTTCAATAACCATTTTTCGCCAATCACCTTTTCCAAATTAAACATTTTCCTGTATCTGTAACTCTGTCGTCATACCACTAGGGGTGGCCAGAGCCTCTGCAGATTTGCCTCCATTTTTTCCTATCGTCGCATACCTCCTTCAGTTCATTCATATCCAACGCGTTTTTCATTCAATTCCTTCTTTTACGTTCACTCAATCTTTCACAATTTTACCAATCTGATCCAGCAAAATTAATGCTTTAAGTATATTGATGGGTAGTTTTATCCAATATGATAATATTAAACACTATTTTCAATGTTATTTCTGTTTGAATACTTAAGAAAGAAAAAACACAATACATAGAACGCTGATCAGGGCTTTAGCAGTTTAGAGGCTAATGTTATTTTGTATTGTCCAGGTTGTGGAGTGGCTGTCCAGAATGGAAGACAAGGTGCAGCGTCTGCAGCCGGTGGCCGTGGAGATGGAGGTCATCAAGAGCCAGCAGGAGGAGCTGCGGCCCCTCCACAAGGACTACAGGGAATACGGACACACCATCGATAAGGTACCACTTGCATATTCCTGTTTTTTAACATTTCAAGGTCATTTCAATCTTGTTTTTGATCCTCGGAGGAAAGATTGAGAGAAAAAGAGGTATCGGCAGGAAGCAGATCTCATGGCTCCGTAAAATACAAGATTCGACAGGAATCAGAAAAAATCAGGATGTATAAAAAAACCAGGGTTATCTAATCTAATCTGATCTAAGTTGCAAAGATATGTAACATTAGGGATTCACATTGTATGCATTTTCACAAGCAGACATGTATAAGCTCACGCTTGTACATGCCCCATGTGAACCTACCCAAATAAAAACGTAAATCTCAAATGAACACACACCCTGCAACTTTTGCTGACCTTCCCTGAAACAGGGGTGACATTGACAATGAGAACCATTTTCTACAGCTTGGGTGGTCAGTGGCATACCAATCTATAAGCCAAGAAACTCCAAATGCAAAATAAATATTTTTACTGTTTTACAGTGCTCCAGTAAATAAACCTTACTTTTCTCTTTGGAATCCAGACATGATGTAAATGAGAACTTACAGATGTATTTGTGTCGTTTAGATTAACGAGGTGGGCAGCGTTTACGATGCGCTGGTAAGAGGAGACCGTCCAGACAGTCCTCACAGGAAGCGCTCCAGCCAGGTGGCCTACAGCCCCACCAAGAGGCCGTCTCAAGCGTCTCGTAAGTGTTTATACTCGTACATATTTAACGAGGGGATTGCTAACAATTAGCCTTATAATAGTTAGCGATACTTTGCCCTGTATACAATAGAAATACTTGTATTTTTAACCTTTTCACTTCTGAATATTCTGGCTGTATGGACACCCGCAGTACAGAATACCTTTTCAAGCACATTTATTGATTTCCTACCTTAATTGATTGACAACACTTTAAACTATGTGAACAGTCACATGTATTAGTTATTCAAGAACAAAACTCACAAAGGTGTAGCACATATATCCACTTGCAGTCTTTTGAATTCTTGAACACAGCCTAAAACTCCAATTCAAAAAAATATTTGTTTGCCTTTTCCCTAGCAACCTATCCGTGTGACGTCACAATGCATTTGTCTGTATAATTTGTTTCGAGTCCATTTAACACAGGATATCCATAAATAAACAAAAACCAAAAAAGCTATTCATATTATGTCTACTGTATTGTATCTACATGTTTGAAAATACCATAAAAAAAAACAAGAATCAGTTGAAAATGTCTCAAACAAAGCAGGTAGTTTTCTTGGTGCTATTAGCGGTTAAAATATTATGTCTTCCTCTTCCAGTCCGCAACAATGAGGCGCGTTCTCCGTCTCCTTCCAAGACAGGTCTAGGCCTGGTCAGCCCGCTGAGCGCTTCAGGATCCAGCGGCTTCTCATCCAGGAGGTCTAGTCAGGAAGGATTCCATCTGGAAGGTACGCTTCTTCAAAATATATAAACATCTCTTCTAATCTCCGTTAACCGATGAAGCAAACTTTTTATAATGTTGTCCCCAAAAGGTTCGCACACATATAGTATAACTTCTTGCCTGTGTTATCCCCGAGGGGGTCGCATGTGGCAATTCGGGACCTATTTATTTTTATGGGTAAGGGTGCCATCGTCACACCAAACACTTTAGGTGAAGTGCGGGTTTCCCAGCTCCCGAGGAGGCTGGTTCTCATTTCTTGTGAAGGCTGAGGAAACCTAACTGATATTTTTTTGGGTTAAACACCGAAAACGGGAAATCTCTTGGCATGGAATGCAAGCATTCTACCAACTGAGCCATCGACCGGACTTTTTACAAGCTTGGTCGTCGCTACAAAGCGCCATTTCTCAGACAAGACCCAGTTGCTGTAAGGCTGGATGGACCTTTTGTGATGGTCTTTGGCAAAGGCAATGGATTGTTCAACCCAGCGATTTTTTTATAATATACATCAGCATCACACTGAAAGAGCTCGCTGCAGATACGGGCAACACATACAGGAGCTCCTTGTCTAGTTGACTGAATGGTTCTGTGTTGGTGTTGCAGAGATGTCAGCAGTGCAGCAGCAGCTGTGTGAAATCAACAACCGCTACCAGCTGCTGGGAGTGCGGCTTTCTGACAGGCAACATGAGCTGGACGGGGTCAGGGAGGAGGTGCGCCGGCATCTGGAGAGCCTCAACAATCTCTCTTTGTTCCTCGACAAGGTAATCTTCATAACATTTCAATATCTTAAATGTTAAACTGAACAAGTTTATATCATCATATTATCTTTTTTGTTTTTTTTTGTTTTATCTTTGTTTTTATTTTTTATTTTCTACTTATTTTGTTAACTTTTTTGCAATGTATTTCAATTTTTGTTTACCCTCATCTGTGCGTTCTTTTATTTTACCTAAGTTTTAATATTATTACTTGATCATGCTCTTATTGCTCTATATGCTATATGCTCATTGCTCTTATGTTTTTCTTCTTTCTTTTCTCTCTTATGTTTTTCTCTTCATCTTCTTACTTTTTGCATAAATATCTTCTACTTTTATTCTGTAGTAATCTTATTGTAAGCTTTATTTTGTAGGAATCTGTTTTATTTTGATACTGTTATGTCTGTAATGTATTTTTATTTCTATTTTTGTATACATGTAAAAGGCACAATGTGCCGTTAAAGAATGAATAAATAAATAAATAAATAAATAAATAAATAAATATATGAAGTCGGTGTTATGGCCGTGTGAGTCAAGTCGCATGTTACAGAGATTTCCCTGAAACAGGAGTGACATTGGCAAAGTGAACCATGAAGCCAATTGGGTGTTGGGTGTTATTAAATAAAACTCTTGCATGCCCTTTTCTTACACGCAAATTTTTTATTCTTTTTTCCAAGCTATTGTTTTTGGAAACAAATGAAGCAGCATTCTAAAATTCAAAATTAACAGTCCTGTTAGGTACAAAATCACTACAGAGGTCCCCTCCAGCATTTGCCAAGGGCAGATGCGATGAAGGTGGTGATCGGTGAGTCTTGATATTCTCTCAGATTTTTAGTAGAATCTGTCTGGAAAGTGGACTCGTCGGCCAGATCTTGTGCCATTGTTCGGTGTTTGCTGCTTGTTGCAGCAGTGTTTTCTGTGCCGTTGTTCGGCGATTGGTTGTGCTGTAGTTCAGCGGTTGTTGTTAGTTGTGCTGGGCAGCGATGTTGGGCGACGTTCAAACCTCCAGGGCCTTGTTGCACTGGTTGGAATTGAGGAGTCGGCTGCAGCGGGTTGTTGCGGGTTGCTGTAGTTCAGCGGTTGCTGCTTGTTGCAGCAGTTGCTGTGCCGTAGTTCGGCGGGTTGCTGCTTGTTGCAGCAGTTGTTGTGCCGTAGTTCGGCGGGTTGCTGCTTGTTGCAGCAGTTGCTGTGCCGTAGTTCGGCGGGTTGCTGCTTGTTGCAGCAGTTGCTGTGCCATAGTTTGGCGGGTTGCTGCTTGTTGCAGCAGTTGCTGTGCCATAGTTTGGCGGGTTGCTGCTTGTTGCAGCAGTTGCTGTGCCGTAGTTCGGCGGGTTGCTGCTTGTTGCAGCAGTTACTGTGCCATAGTTTGGCGGGTTGCTGCTTGTTGCAGCATGGTGGTTGCTGTTATATCAGCTTAACCGCAATGCACGTGTGTGGTCGGATTTTCGCCGGTCGCCATTTTTTTTTTTGACAAAATGGTTTTCAAACACTATTTTTGGTGAAAACTTGTTGACACTTGGTTGGAACACAATTTAATTGGAATAACACCCTTTTTAACTGTTTATCACGTCGGGGTCACCAATGTAAAGGTCTTTGGGTGTTGGGTGTTATTAAATAAAACTCTTGCATGCCCTTTTCTTACACGCAAATTTTTTATTCTTTTTTCCAAGCTATTGTTTTTGGAAACAAATGAAGCAGCATTCTAAAATTCAAAATTAACAGTCCTGTTAGGTACAAAATCACTACAACAGCATGGGTGGTCAGCGTCAAACCAATCTGTAAGTCAAGGAATATACAATAATAGAATATACAAAAGTCAAGGAAGTATTTCCTGAAAAAATCAATAAAATAAAGTTCATCCTCAATTGTCTTGCAGAAAGCGTGCCTCCTAAAGATGTAATCGCAGCAGAGTCACTGAAACATAACTTGTTTTTAAGGTTTTGAATTTGAATTTGTTTTTTTTCTATCGCAGGTCCAAAGACAACTGCCCAAGGATACAGTTCCCAACACCAAGGAAGAGGCTGATAAGACCAACAAGCAGGTGCGAGCCGTGCTTGAAGAAATGTACGAGAAGCAGAGCCTGCTGGATTCTACAAAGAGCCAGGTAACATTTCTGCACTCCTTTCTCTTCTTCTCCATAGCCGTAAGATGGTTATTTCAGTAATTGCTTGGCTCATTTAAAAGAGAAAGCCCATGTGGCATTGTCGAGCTATAATCTATAATCTAAATACGGCCAACTCGCAACTCGCAACAAAGCTACACATAAAGTGGTCGCTTGTGGTGATTCAGGACTTAATTGTTTTTGAGTTGCAGTCTTGGATCTGTTGCCGTGGTCTGTGGTAGCTAGAGCCTTCTGACATTTTGCCCACGTCTACGATGGGCTTCTTGAGCGTGACCTTGTACAGGAGAAGGTGGTTGTTATTGATGTAAATAATTTGAGGAACGCTTGTTTTCTCATCCAGGTTAAGGAGCTTCTTCGCCGTAAGGCCGGAGTCCTGGGAGCCGACAGACTTCATGATGCGATGGAAGACGTCTCCAACAGGTGGAAGAAGCTCAACGATGCGTGCAAAGACAAGTAAGAGCTGTTTCATTGTTCACCATTTGTTGTGCCGAAATTTGAGCCTTGAACTCCGGAAGCGCATTGCTATGATTTCCCAATCGCTCTGCATGGTATGGAGAGATGGACTCTCATGCAGGCACTGGAGAGACAAATTGAAGCGTTCGAGATGTGTCTCTATCGAAAAATACATCAAATCACTTAGCGTGATTGGGTCACCAATGAAGAAGTCCTCCAACATATGCTCACCTCAAATGAACTTCTGCCAACCATTAAGCAGAGAAAGCTGATGTACTTCGGTCACAAAATGAGAAATGAGAAGTACCGCCTTCTCCATCTTATCATGCAGGGTAAGATTGAGGGGAGAAGATCTCAGGGACGCCGTAGGACATTGTGATGATGATGGATGATTTAATTCCTGTGGCGCCATTTAATGATCCAGGATCATCTCAAGGGCGCCATGGCTTCTGGAAAAAAGCAATGTCTTCAGTCCCATTCTGAAGGTGGTGGTAGGGTGGTTCGCGCGAACACCGACAGGAAAATTGTTCCAGGCAACCGGCCCGGCCACCGCAAAGCTCCTATCTGCAAAATTTGATGTGTTAGCTCTTTTTGGCACTATGACCTTGTTGACAGCAGTGAGGGCAGAGCGTAGTGGTCGTTTTGAAGTCTTGTCGACAGAGCATAGCTCAGCGAGACATGGGGGTGCCGTGCCGTTCAGGGCCCTATGGACTATGTGGCTGAAAAACCTGCGACAATGGTCCAACAAAATCACCATGTCCCTGTTTACTGTGTTCTCTCCTAATGTTTCATCTTTTTTGTTCAGGATCCGCATGATGGAGGAGATGAAGGACTTCCTGGACACCCATGACAACCTGGTATCCTGGCTGGGATCCAAGGACCGCATGCTGGCTGCTCTGGGTCCCATATCTTCAGACTCCAGAATGGTGCAGACCCAAGTACAACAGGTAACTATTTCAATTGACCATCTTCTGTGTATTAGAATTATATTAGGATGATTTATTCGGTGAGCGCTGTTTTTGTGTGAAAAAACCTCAAGAGCCCTCTGCAAGCTTGTGTATCGCTGTCGAAAGCACCAATTACTCAAGCAATACCCAGTTCTTGTACAGCTGGACAACCTATGCTTACCTAATCTAATCTAATCTAATCTAAGTTGCAAAGATATGTAACATTGGGGATTCACATTACATGCAGTCTCACAAGCAGACACGTACAACTTCGCGCTTGCGCATGCCGCATGTGAACCTACAATATAAAACCCAAATCTCAAATGGGCATACACCCTGCAACTCCTGCCGACCTTCCCTGAAACAGGGTTGACATTGGCTGAGTAGAGACACGTTGCTTACATAAAAAATAACAAAAGCATTTCACATGTCGTGAGCGAGACAGCACTATTAACAATGTATGGTGTCAAAAACGTTGCATCATTGCTCCTCCATTGAATATACCTCCATGTTCGGATCGACTGGACACAACTAGACTACGAACCCCCATGTTTACCTGTCTGCCATGAAATATGTGTTCTCTCATTGGCAAACTAGATTTCTTTTAATTCAAGTATAGATTGTTTCATGTATCTAGTACTTAATATTCTGCGTAAATTTTGTATGTCTTACTAAATGTCCTGCGTAACTTTAGGTGCAAGTGTTGCGTGAGGAGCTACGCACGCAGCAGCCGCAGCTGTCTCACTTGGAGGAAGTTGGAACCGCTGTGTTGGAACGACTGGAACCAAAATCACCAGATTACTCCAAGGTACGATAATTTCCCATGACTTGAATATTACACATACATAACTTGCTGGAGAGTTGCTTTCCGGAATCTGCTGCTGTGGTCTGTGGTAGCTGGAGCTTCTGGACGTTTCACCCATGTCTACTTTGGGCTTCTTCAGTGCGAAAGTGAAATGATGAAGATGATCTTGTCGATAGCTCAGTTGGTAGAGTGCTTGCATTTCATGCCGTGAGCTCGGGTTCGAATCCCACCGAGAATGTCAGAAACAATTTCCCGTTTCGGTTTTTATTTCAAACCCCAAAATAAAATACCAGCAACGTTTACTAAGCCTTCACAAGAAATGAGTACCAGCCCCCTGTGGAGCTAAACTCCCATTTATTTCTAAGATACACATATTTAAAGAGCGCTGTTTTTGTGTCACACCTCAAGGGCCCTCTCAAATCACGGATGAGATCTTTTGTAAAGATGTGTCTTCAGTGCTCCTTTAAAGATACCAACACTTTTTTACCTTCCTCACATTAGGTGGTAGTCTGTTCCGCTCTAACTGCAAACCGGAAAGCACGGTCCCCATAATTAGTGCGTGTCTGACATCCTGAATGTTTATAATCTCCAGGTGGCGTCCAAGCTGAACAACGTACAGTCTCGCTGGGCGGACCTGTTGGCTCGTCTGGAAGACCGTGCCGAGTCTCTGGGAGCCGCAGCCGACACCTCCAGGGAGTTTGACGCTGGGCTGGCCCGCCTCCGGGACGCCCTGCAGGCCATCTCCGACAACCTGGATGACCTGCCTCTGGACAAGGACGCTGAGGAGCAGCTCAGGAAGATTGAGGTAAATACAACTCTGGAAACATCTCAGTAAAAGTGTAAAGAGCCAGAACTAAGAGTCATTTGTATTAATTTTTGTTTGTGAATGTATAAAGAAAAAATTGAATTTGACTTTGTAAACTAATGCCTTTTAAGACGAAATTCTCTATTGTTTCACATGACCCACACACACAACGAAGAAAAGGTTTTTTTAACATTACAAAGGGTCACTGATCCCTAATATTTATGTACCTACCTGGCTTACTATTCATCTAAATCTAAGTTGCAAAGATATGTATCATTTGAGATTCATATCAAATGCATTCCCACAAGCAGACACGCATAATTTTGCGCTCACACATGCCGCATGTGGACCTACAATATAAAAAACCCAAACTCAAATGAACATAAGCCCTGCAACTCTTGACAACCTTCCCTGAAACAGGGGTGACATTGGCAAAGTGAACCATTTTTTACAGTATGGGTGGTCAGCCTCATACCAACTTATAATTCATGATAATATTATGCGTCTATTTTTAGAGCACAAAGTTTTTTTCGTAACCATAATATTGGAAGGTAGTCCGGTAAATACATCACTCATGTCGTTTTGATAAATTATGCACTAAAAACTTTATTTCAGTGACTTTTGAGGTACAAACAACGGATAGGAGATATGTTTTGAATATTTGGAGATATTTAAAATCAAAACCAAGAGTCGAGTAGCTGGATAATGTTTCAAAATCGCTGGCACACCAGAAGTTAATAATCATGAGAAATCCTGTGTTTTCTTGCTTTCTTTATCTTAGGTTTCAGCATCCAATAATTACACATGCCGGTACATATTTCAAATCAAAAGCACAAGTTTTCGGTAGCTAGATAATGGTTAAAAATCGCTGGCACACTAGAGGTTAAAGCAGGAATCTACAGTGTTTCTTATTTAATCTAATCTAATTTGCAAAATATAAGTGACATTAGAGATTCACATTATATGCATTCTCACAAAACAGACATGTATAAGTTCGCGCTTAAACATGCCGCATGTAGTCCTACAATATAAAAACCCGAATCTCAAATGAACATACACCCTGCAACTCCTGCCGACTTTCCCTGAAACAGGGGTGACATTGGCAAAGTGAACTATTTTCTACAGCATGGGTGGTCAGCCGCATACCAACCTATAAGTCAAGGAGCATACACAACAAATTACATTTTTAAAATCAACAAATTATAATATGTATGGACATCAAAACAGAAAACAGAAAACAAATTTAAATTAAAAAAACCCTAGCCGCCAACATCACATTTTTTTCTGTCCTTACATACTTCTTTCATTTCCTCCATAGTCATAACCTTCTTCATACAGACTCTCCTTTTATTATGAAGTAGTGTTTAGTGGTCTCAAATCTGTATAAGCTTTTGTTCTTCTCACGAGATTAAGACACTTGCATAAATCATCTCTCTTCACGTGTGTTTGCGTGTTGCTTGGGTAGAACCTGGAGCGGCAGCTGGAGGGCCAGCGCCCGCTGCTGGTGGACCTGGAGGCGCGCGGGGCGCAGCTGTGCCAGGTGCTCACCGACCCCGCCTGCAGGCAGGACATCCAGACCAAGCTGGCGCAGGTGGCCAGGCAGTACAACAACCTGCAGAAGAAGCTGGACCACCGCAAGGCCGAGCAGGAGGGAACCCTCAAGTGCGTACACTTATTTTCTTTAAAAAAATTATTGTATTGCCAGATTTATTTTTCACATTAACATCATCAATTAATTATTCATTGACAATTTATGAAATGTTTCAGCGGAAACTTTGTAGAACTCCATTTAATTTTTTTTTTTAAATGAAATGAAAAAAGTAGAATAAAACAATGTTTTTTTTCATTCCATGCAAAGAGCTCGGGTTCAAATCTCACCGAGGGTGTCAGAAATGATTTCCCATTTCGGTGTTTATTTCAAACCCAAATCCCAGCATGGTTTACTCAGCCTTCACAAGAAATGAGAACCAGCCCCCCCAGGGAGCTGGAAAACCCCCACTTCAACTGGAATGGTTGGCGTAAGGCCAGCCCCCTTACCTATAAAATAAATAGGTTCCACTTGCCACATGCAAAACTCTTTGGGGAGAACACGGCAAGAAGTTACACTATATGTGTAGCTCAGTGGCGTTGCGTTATGAATTAATTATTACCCAATGGCACCTGTTGAACCTAAGTCAAAGTTATGGTCAGACACCTTATCCGCTCGACTATACTAGTGAATCGATCAAGAAAAAAATTATGCTACACAGGTTTTCGCAATATTTTCACAACACTTATATGAAGACTACAGAGGAAGAACAAAGAATGTCAGTTGATGAAAATTATCAGTAAATCAAAATATTAAATTTGAAATCATGGTTATTGTCTGTCACAAAGAACCGGAAATACTGCCATAAACTGTGATAGCGACTGTTGTTGCATTACAAATTTTGCAGAGCTACAGATGCCACTAGATAGCACTAGTAGATTATTTTCTTAATTTTGCCGACATTCCTTGTTTTTCCCGTGTAGTCCTTTTTTATGTATTTGAAGAGAATGTAACACATTGTTTGTTGCAGGGATGGCCGTCAGCTGGAAGAGAGTGTGGCCAAGACCCTGGGCTGGGTGCAGGGAGAGCTGAGCGCCCTGGCCGGCCGCCTGCTGGTCAGCGCGGACAAGGACAAGCTGCAGCAGCAGCTGGACCGCCACGGGCCGGCCTACAGAGAGGCCATGGCCAAGGAGCACGAGGTCATCATGCTGCTCAACAAAGGTGGGTTGTAAGCCCTTTCCTGTAGAGTGCCCCAGTCTGCAAATCACCATTCCAAGCATTATTTATAACTAGAAAAATTACTGAGCACATCAAACCCTCACTCAGGGATCAGCTTCATTGGCTAAAAATAAAGGAGAGGGTAGATTACAAGGTCTGCTTAACTATATTTAAGTCCTCGCGGGACATTGCACCGCTACATGTCTCGGAGCTATATGTGGATTACACAGTAGAGAGTAGGCAGGGGACTTTGAGATCTGCATGCAGCGACCGGTCCGTAGTCTAGTGATTAACACTTCTGACTCATAAATGGAAGGTTGTTGGTTCAAATCCTGGCAGAGCACAAAAATATACCATTTATATTTTCAAATGTGCTCTTCTCTGGGTTGAAAAATTCATAAAACCTTTACCACAGACCGGTCACTAAAGGTCCATCGAGCCTTACAGCAACTGGATCTTGCTTGAGTATAGGCACTTTGTAGCGACAACCAAGCTCGTAAACACCACTGCGGCACTACAAGTGACCTTTAGAGTCTCTGAAATCTAGGAAGTCTCCCGCACGGATTTCTTAAAAAAAAACCTCGATAGGGCCGTAGTCCCGCTATCTTTCCACTTCTTTGACGGTCTTTCAGGTAGGAAATGGTGAAGAAGCCATGGACTCTCCATGGAGAATAACTGCTTACTTTTCACATGGATAATCTTACATTCTGTTTATTATTTTTCAGGCCGCGAGATGGAGAACCGTCCCGCCCATCCCAATCTCCGCAAGGAGCTGGACAGGATCCAGCAGCAGTGGGAGAAGCTGCGCAGGGAAGTCATGGACAGGCAGACCAGACTGCAAACTGCCATGGTCAGTAAATAATAAGGATCTTTCAACATGCGTGACATGTTTTTGTTTTTTATCTGTATTTTTGCAGAAATAAATAAGTTTTATAAGCTTTTCTGAAAATTCTATTCACATATGTTCATAGAAATTTAAAGAAAAACTTTTTAGCTATAACTCAAATTATTTTGCTTTTTGAAATAAGGAGAATAGACATAATTATGAGATGTTTTAAAACTGTAAGGTAAAAATGACATATTTTACCTTGAAAACAATCCGGTAGCTTGGTCCAAATTGAAGCAAAAAAAATCTGGTACGGAATGGGTTAAACTAAAGTTATGGAAAAACATATTCAAATCTAACAAGTGCCAAAATCTTGCATAAAAATCAGTACACTATAAATGGCATGGATTGTAATGTTTGGAGTAATTTTCCAGGAACACTGCAAGAAGTTCTGCAAGGCGCAGGACCAGTTCCTGCCGTGGTTGGCCCAGGCGGATGACAACTTCTGCAAGATTGCTCCGACAGCCTTCACCAAGAAGCAGATGGAGAAGCAGCTCCGGGAGCTGCAGGCCATCAGGAACGATGTGTGGAAGAAGTAAGACTATTTTTTCTTGTCCGTTTACCATTTTTCTCTACTTCTTGTATCTCTTCAGAATTGGCGATCATCATAACTATTTGCACCTCCGATACGGCACGAAAGAGGGATGCAGTCAAACCACTGTCGCAGGTTCTTTAACCAAGATGTTCTCCTTCGACCTGGAGCTCGTCTTCCCTCAAGTCTTCCCTGTATGATGAGATGCAGGAGTGAATACTCCTCATTTCTCATTATGTAGCCGAAATAAACCAGTTTTTACGTCTTGGCAGGCATCAGGAGTTGGGTTCTGGTATTCATATGGGAAAGAACCTCGGCAGATTTGTGACTTGACCTTTCAGGAAATTACAACAGTATACCTACCCAGTTTTTTGGACACATGGACAAAATAAAATTACAGCAAGGTTTACTCAGCCTTCACAAGCAATGAGTACCAGCTTGTCCCTCCTGTCCGACAAGCTGCTCCATGGATGATCTGTTTGCGGGAAACCAAAGAGCTGTAGACATTGTTCGTTACTGGGCCAATACGGTGTGAAGCTGACACGAAGAAGAAGAAGAAAGAGTATCAGCTCTCTCGGGAGCTGGGGAAGCCCCACTTCGACTGAAGTGGTTGGCGTAAGGCCGCCCCCCTTACCTGTAAAAATAAATAGGTTCAATACGCCACATGCGACCCCTTCCGCGATAACGCAGCGAGAAGTTACACTATATGTGTAGCTTAGTTGCGTTGAGTTGCGTTATCAATCCAAGTTGAAGCTTACTAGCGCTTGCGAAAGAACTCCATAGATAAAAAAACACGGCACACCTTATGTTTGGACACTAATCCCTATCTTGTCGCCTTAAGGTCGTAAGGAATTGAGCAGAATAGCGCTTCAGAGATCTTTATTACTGTCACATACTCTCTTCTTGAACACACTCGTTGGTTTGAGAATGTTTGACCTTGACACAATCCCTACATGGCTTTATTTTATTTGCAGATCTGGTGAATACGAGAACAACCGCACACTTGGTGAGACATTTGTCTCCGCCTGCGATGTCGACCAAGACATTGTGAAGGATCAGCTGTCTGACATGAAGTTGAAGTGGGAACGCCTTAACAATGGTAATCCATTTTTTTTGTGATTCTATTTTAGACCGGTCCATAGCTCAGTTGGCAGAGTGCTTGCATTCCATGCTCAGGTTCGAATCCCACCAACGGTGTCAGAAATGATTACTGTTTTGGTATTTATTTCAAACCCAAAATAAATACTGGCAAAGCTAAAACCCCCTTACCTGTAGAAATAAAAAGGGTTCACTCGCCACATGCGACCAGATGGAAAACACAGCAAGAAGTTCTAACAAATGTGTAGATAAGTAGTATTTTTTACATTTCAAATAGCTTGGAGATCCTTTGCTTCACTTATGCCTCTTTAGTGAATTGGTGATCATCATAGCAATTTGTACCTTCGATACTACGACACGAAAGATATATATTGTTCTTCTGCCAACTCAGACAAAATAGAGCCGTTTTACGAGTTTCCTTTGTCAGAATAATAATAAGTAAAAACTCACCTTCTGTGAACTTTAGGAACTTCTCTTATGCCCGTTTTCACCAAGAATATTTAAAGATAAAGTGCTGTTTAAAAATATTTAGGTACCAGTTTTGTTTTCACCAGCATTTAAGAACCTCTTAACTCGCTAAGAACTTCTTATATTTGCGAGCCCGATATTCCGCTCCCTAAACTGTCTCTTACGCTAAAGGACACTTTAGCGGCCTGTCAGTGAGGTTATGTCATGTTTAAACTGCAAATAAGTGGATATGGACGCCGATATCCTTGTATTTTTAGAAACTCTTGAGGATATAGAAGTTGCTAGGACTTATCTACGTCCCAAAAGTTTTGAGAAAGGTAAAAAAATGTCGATAAGAATGACATAGATTTTTGGTGCAGCAGTGCAGATATCGGCTGTCAAAAATACAATCATGTAGCTCCTTGCTGGATAAAATTGTGTAATTTTTATATTTTCGGACAACAGAGCTGTACACATATAGTTTTGGTAAAGATGTTGTGGAATAACTATTATCGTCCATGAATTTATTACCTACGTATTTAAAAACATCGATCTTTTACATTGATCGATGTTTATAGGTACCTACCATAAATTTGTCATATCACAGGCCTTATGATATCCTTCAGATGGATTGTTACTTGTTGTTTTGTACAGAAACAATTCAGTGACACACGGGGATAACTGATTAGAGGCATTACAATTTTATGCCACTGTAAGCCATCAGTTGATATCTGTGACAGACGTGAGAGGCGTAAATGTAGCCCCATGTAGCAGGATTGAACAAGATTCTCGCGGTCAGCCTCTGAAAAGTTGAACCATGTTTCTTCTTTAATTTGATAATTGATGGTGACCGCCGTATATTTGAAAATGCCGATTTTACATGTCGAATGTGAATTGTCAACAAAAACAAAACCGCATCTGAATGCATCTGCAGACTACAAGCCGGCAACCCGGCAACATTACGCTTTTTTTTATAGTGTGTGCATATCAAAATACACTATGTACACACCATTGTAAAGATAAAAATTCAATTAACAAATAATATTTGCAGCGTAAATGGTAGATATTATTATAAACATCAAATATTCATGTGTTGTTTTTATTTGAAATGTGTATATTATTTTATAAACCATAAAATACATTTCGAATTTACAAAAATCGAGTTTCACAACACTAGTGGTTTGCTAAACAGGCTCCTAGCTAGGTGGCCGATTTTTAGGTGACAGTTTCACTCGTGAAACTCAACGG
Organism: Agapetus fuscipes; assembly: GCA_951799405.1. Taxonomy (NCBI): domain Eukaryota; kingdom Metazoa; phylum Arthropoda; class Insecta; order Trichoptera; family Glossosomatidae; genus Agapetus; species Agapetus fuscipes. Next base: position 1,685,045 of record OX637352.1, on the reverse strand, counting down.
TGCTAGGTACCCGTTTAAAGAGTCTCTTATATTTAAAAACTTTTAGCTAGGTGACGGGTTAGAAGGAGTCGGTGAAAACGGGCATTACACACGTTTGTTTATTGACACCTTAATTACCTTGCAGATCTCCTCAAGAAGTTGGACTGGCTGGAGGACGCCTCTCACCGCCTATCCGACTTTAACGACCAGGCTCGTGATGCTGAGCACGCACTGAGGAGATGCGAAGACAGGTAACGCGTCCACATCCATGTTTGATATTTATTTTATTTTATTCAATATACAAAAAGGTAATTACTCACACTACGTTCGGCGGATAAGGGCGCAAAAACGTTAGTGAGCGAGCCGACTAGGAGAGTATCCACAGTCTTCGGAAATCGAGCGTTCGCTGTGGCGGGTCCATCCTCCTGGAACCTGCTGCCACCTGAAGTCCGAGGCTCAAACACAGAAAATTTCAAAACAAAACTGAAGACACACTACTTCGCTGCGCTAATGCAGCGAGCGCCCTTGGAGTGACAGGGTTTACGAAACGGCGCTATAAAAAATCATCATCATCATCATCATAGTTAGAAGGTACAGAGAAGAGAAGGCATAAGAGAGCACAGTTTTCATGCATGTCACACATTGACTGGTCCGTAGTCCAGTGGCAGAGCTTCAAGAAGGTTGTGGGTTCGAATCCTGGCGGAGCACAAAAAATACACCATCTATATTTTCAAATATGTTCTTTGCTGGATTGAAACATTTCTATACCTTTACCATAGTGACCGGTCCGTAGTCCAGTGGTTAACACTTCTGACTCGTAAATGAAAGGTTGAGGGCTTAAATTCCTGCGGAGCACAAAATATTTACCATTTATATTTTCAAATATGCTCTTCGCTGGTTTGAAAAATTCATATACCTTTACTAAAGCCCGGTCACCAAAGGCCATCCAGCCTGACAGCAACTGCGTCTTGCTTGAGTATTGGCATTTTCTGTAGCGACAATCAAGCTGGCAGAGGGTTCTTGAGGGGTGTTTCACACAAAAACAGCACTCATCAAATAAATATTTTAAATATTTTGGATGGTTGGTGCATTAAAACTGTGAAAATTCAATTCATTATTTTCACTCTTTCTTATTTAATTATTTGGACACAAACGTTTCCAAATAATTAAATAATAAAGAGTGAAAATAAAACAGTATTTGAATAACTAAAGAAATAATTTAAATGTTATTTATGATTACTATCCACAACCATTAGACAAACACGGTAGACCACCCTCCCTGGATACAAAGCCAATACAGTCACCTTAACAATGGAGTAATGTGAGTAAATTTGGACATCCCGATTATTAGTCTGGCTGCTAAATTCAGCACAGATTGGAGGTGGTTCATGCTGTTCTCACATTCTTCATATTCTGTGTCAACCCCCTTGGCTTTACTCGGATGCCATGTTGAAATGTTATTGTTATCTTGTAGGTTGGGAGCTGCGCAGAATGCTCCGGCTGACAAGCGCCTCCTGGACACCATTGCCAAGATTGATGATGAAGCCAAGGCTCTGGAAGCTCCAATCAAGGTCAGTCTCTTCTTGCTCTGCATAATTTTATGTCATTATCCTTGTGACAATCAGGGATTTTCTATCTCTGGAGAGGAATGGTTCTCATTCCATGTGAAGCCTGAGTTAACTTCGCCGGTATTGAATTTATTTGCCAAGTTTTGAATAAACAATGAAATGGGAAATCATTTCTGACACGCTTGGTAGAGGTTGAAACCTTGCCCTCTGAATCCAAGCATTCTACCAACTGAGCTAGGCATCTTATGTGACAAAAGCTACTTTTTATTTACAGTTATACAAATATAAAGCATTGCGTAAGTCTCACCTCAATTGCGTAAATTGAAAAATTATCTCCTAGAGAGTGATTTATTTGGTATACATTTTTTTGATGTACACAATCGAGGTGAGTTTACACAGTGTCTTATACTAGGACAAACCCAATAACTTCTTGACTTATTGCCAGGTATGAGGCAGGCCACCTATACTGTAAGAAACAGTTCACTTTGCCAACGTCGCCCCTGTTTCAGGGAAGATTTAAGTGGTTGGCATAAAGCCGGCTCCCTTACCTATAAAAAACAGTATTTTTCACTCACCATATGCAATGTCTTTGGAGAGGATGTGGCAAGAAGTCACATTATAGGTGTAGGTAACTCAAATTTCCATTGTTTTATTGATTTCCATGTTCCTGTTTGCAGAACCTCCGCAAGCTGGCTGACGAGCTGTCTGCCGCGGCCCGGGAAGCCGGAGGAGACGCCCAGCACCTGTCTGAGGAGGCTGACGGCCTCAGGGACCGCCTGGGAGACCTCTTCTCCCATCTGGACGACACCAGGGGCAAGCTCAAGAACGCTACCACCGCAGTCGCATCATTCAATGTAAGCTTGCTCGCAATGTTGTATGAAATCTCAGTACCCTGAGTTTAAAACATGCTTTTACTTCACGGGAAAGCCTTCCGCCACTTGAGAAAATATATAGCTTTGTATGAGCGTCTATGTGCTGTGAGTCCATCTGATACATACATGCAGGACGGGTATATGAGGAGGGTTTGAGCATACTCTTTTTGATCGCAAACGCAGAAAAAAATTGTTGAAGGTATGTGAAATGTTGCAGCGGAAACTTTGTAGAACTCTATTTAAATAAAATTTAGTACAAAAACAAACTTGTTGTTTTTATGAGTATGGTTGATTGGTATGAGGCTGACCCCCCGTGCTGTAAAAAATAGTTCACTCATGCCAATGCCATATTGGTTTAAGGGAAATGCAGCTAGAGTTGCAATGTTTGCAAAGAGGTTTTGTTTATTTGTATGCACACATGCAGAATGTGTAGCCGCGAACCTACAAGGGCTTGTCTTTGGGCATGCATTTAACATGAACCTTTAAGGTTAGCATATTCCTAAATATCATTTGTTTGCAGGACCAAGTGAAGGGTCTGTCGCTGAACCTGGCTGACCTTGAGCGCGACCTTGACGGCATGAAGGCGCCGGGCCGTGACATCAAGGTGGTGAGGCAGCAGCTGGAAGACCTGGGCGGCTTCTACAAGAGGCTGGAAGATGCCGGGTCTCTGGTCGGGGAGGCGCAGAAGGCTGGAGAGGCCCTGGTGGACAGCGGCTTTGCTCCCGACACGGCGCAGACAAGGGAACAGGTATACTTCCAAATGTCATGCAGAATAATGTTGTAAGAGGACACAATTTGAAGCGCAATCCTAACTTCATACTTTGAATTATGTCCATGAAACTATCATTAGCTAGTATTAGAGTAATAGATAAGTTGAGGAAGGAAGTACAAACAAATGATGTAAATATATCAAAATCACCTATTATTGAATTGATTTGAGTCGTATTCAACCTAAAGCAACAATATTTGATTGTTTTTCAAAAATGAGATAAATTTATGGAAATATTTGCCAATGTCACCCCTGTGTCAGGGAAGGTCAGCAAAAGTTGTAGGGCTTGTGTTCATTTGAGGTTTGGATTTTATTTGTAGGTACACATTCAGCATTTGTAAGCGCGAACTACACATGCTTGTTTGTGGGCATGCATCTGAGAGCTTTAAATGAATATATCCTTGCAACTTAGATTATACGATAGATGAGAAAATGACTTCCTGTGTTTCCATGCAACACAACTAAGCTACACAATACAACTAATCCATAGGTGAGATTGTGAAAGACTGGAACCTACAGAGTGAGAATAGGAGAAGAGTATGTATGAGGAAAGTGATGAATGTTGAAGAGATGAAAGAGATATACGTGGATAGAAAAAAATGGAGATGCATCGCGGCAATGACGAAAGGCGGCAGGATACAGTAGAGACTGACTGCAAAACAGTAGAATTGCCAACATTGTGAAGGCTTGAAGAAGACATTTTAGATATTGTCTGTGAGTTGCTCAATGCTCTGTTGTCACCAGGTTGATTCTCTTCGTAAGCAGCTTGGGAAGTTGGACGAGAGAGCCCGAGCCAAGGAACAAGAACTGGAGGACGCGCTCAGCAAGCTGGAGGCCTTCTACCAGGGCTACGACAATGTCATGGGAGACATACAAGAGGTGAGATCAACACACATCTAATGTTGCAATGGAATTCCAGCACTGTGGAGAGACTTGTGCAGGTGGATTTGTGTCATTTATTTCCAGATTTAATGTTTAATCTCTAGTCTGCGGGCGATTTTTAACCATTATCCAGCTTCTTGGTTTTGATTTTGAATATCATTTTTTTTATTCCAAAAGACAGTGAAACAAAGTCTTTTTAGTGCATACTTTAGTAAAACGTCACAAGTGACGTATTTTCTACACTGCCTCATAATGTCATGATTATGAAAAGACATTGTGTTCTAAAAAAAAGACATATAGTAATATTGTCAACGACGTTGGCCATGTTTAAAGCACCGGTTCGCATAGATCACCGAAGTTAAGCAACATTGGGCGTGGTCAGTACTTGGATGGGTAACCGCTCAGGTACACCGCGTGTCGTTGGCACCTTGGACCGGTCCGTAGTCCGTAGTGGCAACACTTCGGACTCGTAAATGGAAGGTTGTGGATTCGGATCCTGGCGGAGCACAAAAATATTCCATTTATATTTCAAATGTGCTCTTCGCTGGGTTGAAAAATTCATAAACCTTTACCAATGACCGGTCACCAAAGGTCCATCAAGCCTTACAGCAACTGGGTCGTGCTTGAGTATTGGCGCTTTGTAGCGACGACCAAGCTCGTAAACCTCTGCGGCACTACAACAAGTGTCATAGACCCCTAGAGTCTTTAGAATCTAGGGAGTCTCCCGCACAGGATTTCTTAAAAAAAAAAAAAAAAATTACAAGTAAAGAAGCTTTGAAATGTATAGAAAATCTTGTAAAATTATACTGTTACAAAATTGTCTTTCAACTCGCCAGTTTACAAGGTCAACTTCAAATGTTTTTATTTCACAAATGAAAATGAATGCTTTGAGTTTATTAGTGGGAAGTTTTATCCAATAGGAGCATGTTAAACGATTCTAGATCTTATTGCTGTGTAACAACTAAAGGTGAAAAAATTGTATTCAGTACTACGTAACATGTAAATATCATTACAATCGTTATCCTCAGGCATCGGAGATGGTGCGCAAGATGAAGCCGGTGGGCTCCGAGGTGGAGCAGATCAGGGCGCAGCAGAAGGAGCTGGCGGGCGCGCGACGCGACACCCTGGAGCCCCTGGCCGAGGCCGTGGCCAAGACCAACAGGGCGGGCCGCGGCCTGGTGCAGGGCGCCGGGCCCGCCGTGTCCACCCAGCGCCTGGAGAAGGATCTGGAGAAGATGAACGAGGCGTGGAACGACATCATGGATAAGGTGAGGACAATATCATCTCACCACTTCTCAATTCTGAATTTAGTTGCTTGTGCCTTCAGTTAATGAATTATTGATGAGCAAATGGACTGCGTACAAAAATTGACATACAATATTGTGACGTCACACGGCCCGTTTGCTAAGGAAAATGCATAGAAATATGTGAGCAACGACCAAGCTCATAAAAAGTCCGGTCGATGGCTCAGTTGGTAGAATGTGCACATTCCATGCAGAGAGCAAGGGTTTGATTGCCACAGAGGGTGTCAGAAACGATTTCCCGTTTGGGTTTCTATTTCAAACCCAAAATAAATACCAACAAGGTGTACTCAGCCTTCTCATTTCAACTGAAGTGGTTGACGTGAGGCCGGTCCGCTCACTCGTAAAAATTGATAGGTCCCAAATCGCCACATGTGTCGGGGATAATGCAGGCAAGAAGTTACACTGTATGTGTAGCTTTGTTGAATGGCGTCCATTGCTCCATCTTTTATTCTGGTCAAAGTAATTATGTGGTCATAAATTCTATCTATAAAATATATTTTTTATAAAGCTCTTTTATTCTTCCTTCTCAAGCTGTCTATCCACTCCTGGATTATAGCCTCTTCGAATCCTCTCCAAGCCTAGCCTTACCTAATTTAACAAGGCATGCAATAGGCCACATCATTAATTATGTTGTTTATGTTGTTATCTTGCTTGGACAGACCAATGACCGTGAGCGCCGCCTGGACTCTGCCCTGCTGCAGAGCGGTCGCCTGCGTGAAGCATTGTCCGGGCTGGAGCGCTGGCTGGCTGACACGGAGGCCATGGTGGCGGCGCAGCGCCCACCCAGCGCCGACTACAAGGTCGTAAAGGCACAGCTACAGGAACAGAAGGTACACTACAAACAAGGAAGGTACAACTAGTCGCTGTTCTGGTGTCAAGTCGCTGTTCTTGACTAGCCTATTTGGAACAGAATAACGTTGGTAGGAATCATGTCTAACCCATTTGACCATAACTTCAACAGATGCCATTGTATACACACAAGCTTCTGCTTTCGTATGAAGACAACTGGCCAGACAAAATGGGTTGGTGATTTGCATTCCTCTTCACAAATCTATTTACAATAAAAAAAAATTAGTACATCTTAGATTCAAAAGTCAAATTAAATACAAAATGCATTCCCGATAATTGGGAAATTTCTCTAGTTGTGAAATTGATGCATTGTGAAATGTACATAATATGCAGTTCTAAATAAGTGTTTTATTTATTGAAGGATATTGCAGGATAGACAAGCCTTTGCCAGAGTGATTGCCAACATCAGAGGGACCTGATACAGAACAAGAAAAAGAAGAATTGCCTTAATGTGTTTTCTGACTACCTACACATTTTAGCTGAAGATTTTGTACTCTCTGTCTTCCTTCTAGCTCACATTTTTTGCATGTTTTTGTTTGTTTGCAGTTCCTGAATAAGATGCTGCTGGACCGTCAGGGCTCCATGTCGTCCCTGTTTGCCATGGGCGGCGAGGTGGCCGCGGGCTGCGAGCCTGCTGAGAGGCGGGCCATAGAGCAGCAGCTCAAGGGGCTGGTGGGCAGATTCGAGGCACTGACGGACGGCGCGCAGAGGCGCATGCTGGACCTCGAACAGGCCATGAGGGTGAGCACCACGTTATCTTCTTCTCCTTCCTCAGCCTTTCTCTGCAATTTAAAAATTACCGAGCACATCACACCCTCACTCAGGTATCAGCTTCATTGGCTGAAAATAAAAGAGAGGGTGGAGTACAAAGTCTGCATAGCTGTATTTAAGTCCTCGCAGAACATTGCGCCACTGTATGTCTCAGAGCTATGTGTGGAGCTCACAGTAGAGGGTAGGGAGGAGGGGGACTTTGAGATCTGCATGCAGCGCTGCTGTGAATAGACTCAGGGTTCCCCGCAGAAGCAACATGGCCAATTATCTGGATCGTGCCTTTTGAATAGACAATACAAAAACGTGTGCTTGTTTTCCAGGTTGCCAAGCAGTTCCAAGATCAATTGCAGCCGCTTTTAGAATGGCTGGGAACCACTGAGAGGAAGGTGAAGGCGCTGGAGCTGGTGCCCACTGATGAGGAGAAGATCCAGCAGAGAATCAGGGAGCACAAGGTATGGACTTCTCGCATCTTCAGTAAAGAGTCATGATACAACAATATCTGACTTCAAGTTGTGAGGAAATCCAGTCAGTCATCATAAGGAAATAAAGAGTGAATCAGAATCAGAATATGTTTGGATCTAATTCATCTTTTAATCGGTGTTATGGCCGAGGGATGCAAGTGGCTGATCTTTCTAGCGTATTTGGAATATAATAATGTTGGTGCAATCCCCGATTCATTTGAACATAGCTTTAATCCTGGTTCAACACATGTCATTCAGTAATTGTTAATTAACAATTCATTAAAGTATTTAAAAACATATATATTAATTGATAATGTTAATACCTGTTTATGCCCAGGCAAAATAGGTTGGTAAATTGCACTCCTCTTCACAAATCTATTTAAAAAAAATAGCACACTATTGCTGTTAAAAGCTGCAGCTAACAAAGTGATAATAACCAATCTTTGCAGGGCTGGAAGTCACCACGGTAATTCTTACCTACCAAATAACGGTAATATTTGTATGAAGATTTATCAGCTTTAACCATCTTGGATTGATAGGTCTTCATACAAATATTACCAATATTCGGTAGGTAAGAATTACCGTGGTCATGAGACTTCCAGCCCAGATCAGAGAAAGAAGAACACTCCCTTTCATTGTTCATTGTTATTAGATCCCCGAACCATCTCATTGTATTGCAAACCTGTATTTAAATATTCCAAATGCTTGTCCAGGTGATCCACGATGACATCCTGTCCAAGCGGCCGGACTTCTCCCAGCTGACTGAGACGGCCTCCACGCTGATGGGGCTGGTGGGAGAGGACGAGGCTTCAGCTCTTGCTGATAGACTGCAAGCTGCCACCGACAGGTATCCAACATAACTTCCACACTTCCTTTAGGCTACATTCTTACTTGATCTTGGGTGGAAGTCGGTAGATCTTACCGTACTTATTTGAAGACAGTACGAAATAAAACATGGCGGTGCCTGAACAGCTGATTGTTGTTCCATTTAAAATGGTTCAGCTGTTGATACACCGCCATGATTTATACAGTTCTATCTTCAAATACCTGTAGCAGGGGTGTGCATCCATACAGGTCAAGCGCCTTATAGGTAGGCAATATATGGTAAAAAACGCATTTAAGCTTGATATTGAGATTTAAAATTCAAAATTTGTCGTCAGTCAGTTTCAAGTGAGTTATTTTAAATGAATGGGAGAAAATATTTATTCTGAAATGTATTTGCCTGTACCCTATGCACCTGTCAAATAGATAGGGTTAGATCTATGGGTGATCTTCGAGACTTACACCCCTGGAGTATTGACCTTATTGCACTTCTTTTGGTGCCACTTCTATCAATAATCAGTGATCCCCATGGACATTTTGACGTAGGATGCTGCGGCTCGAAACAGGGATTTTGTGTTTTAGTTGATTTATGTTACTACTGATGCTGTTGTGTGTTGTCAGGTACCAGGCGCTGGCGGACAGCAGCCTGAGCGCGGGCGAGCTGCTGGACCGCAGCCGCGCGGCGCTGCGCCACCTGGTGCTCACCTACCAGGAGTTGGGCGCGTGGATGGATGCGGCGGAGAGGAGGCTGCGCAGAGCCAGGCCGCTCTCCGTGCATACGGAGCAGCTGCTGAGGCAGATGGACGACCTGGCTGTAAGGAACACCACACACACCTTACCTATCGTTTTTTTCTGTGTGAAACAGCACTCTGAGTATAATAATGATATTAGGATGATTTATTTGGCAAGTGCATTCCGGTTTGCCCGGTCAAATGCCCCCTCGGGAGCTGGGACACCCCCACTTCAACTGAAGCGATTGTTGTAAGGCCGGCCCCCTTACCTATAAAAGTAAATAGGTTCCACTCGCCATATGCAAAACCCTTCAGAGATAGCGCAGCAAGAAGTTACACTACATGTGTAGTTGTGTTTTTAAGAGCTCTCGGCAAGCTATAGACAGCGCCAATTCTCCAACAAGATCCAGTTGCCGTAAGGCTTGATGGACCTTTGGTGAACAGTCTTTTGTAAAGGTATATGAATTGTTCACCCAGCGAAGAGCATTGTTGAAAATATTAATGCTATTTTTTGTGTGCCGCCGGGATTTACACCCATGACGTTCCGTTTACAAGTCCAAAGAGCTTACCACGAGACTGGACCGGTCAAATAACATTGCACATCCAGAAAAACACACCTCGATTGCGTAAATAAAAATATATGTGAAATACTGGGGCACTCCTAGAAAATGATTTAGCTTTCGATAAAATAATAAAATAATTGATTGCCTTTTATTCATTTTTACTAATTCCACCAGGAACTCACCGAGGAGATAGCGTCCAAACAAGAGGCCGTCGACTCCACCGTGGAATCAGGCTTGGAGCTGATGAAGCACATCTCCGGAGACGAGGCCCTGCAGCTCAAGGACAAGCTGGATGCTCTGCAGCGCCGGTACGGAGACCTCACCTCCAAGGGGGCCGACCTCCTCAGGATAGCCTCCGAAGCCCTGCCCTTGGTGCAGCAGTTCCACAACAGTCACAACAAGTAAGTTCACTGTTATATTCATCACAAATATTCATTAAAACATGGAAAAACTTGTATAAATACAATTTTGCTGCAATTGATGTAGAAACACCATTGATATAAGTGAAATATTCATGCATTATATCGATTAGAAACACAGAGAAAAGAGATATCTAAAATGGTTGCCTAAAAGTGAAATTCCCTCCTCTTTTGTTTGTTGTATTTTTTGAATATGGAATGAAACAGCAATACCAACTTAAAGGCAATGAAATTTGAAATAAGAATATTATACCTATTAGCGATTTTAGCGAAATGAGTAAAGTATGTACGGTGGAAATGAAGCATTTGAGAAGCATGACAGGAAAAACTCTGAGGGATAGAGTTAGGAATGAATGGGTAAAAAAAGAATGTAATTTGAAAGAGGATGTGAAAGTTAAGGTACAAAAGAATGTGATGAGATGGTTTGGACATGTGGAAAGAATGAATGATGATAGACTGACAAAGTATGTATACAAAGAAAGTGTGAAAGGAAAAAGAGGGAAGGAACGACCGAGAAAAGTATGGAGTGATCAGATTGAGGAGCTTGTGAAAGAATGGGATATACAAAGTGAGCGTAAAAGAAGAAAATGCATGAAAAAGGTGATGGATATGAATGAATTGAAGGAGGTATGTAAGGATAGGAAAAAATGGAGGCAACTCTGCAGAGGCTCTGGCCACCCCTAGCGGAATGGCGACAGAGTTACAGTTACAGATACCTACCATGAATAAAATATAAAGAGAATGTATTTAAAATGTTGTCATGACGGATGTTCCAAATTTATTTTTCTCTCATCATCATCATCATCATCATCTCGGCCCTTCCTTGTCCACTGTTGTACATAGGTCTCACCATTTTTTGTGAGTATTGTCATACTCTATGTGGTAAGGGGTCTATGAGCTCAAACGCAACTAAGCTACACATATAGTTTATCTTCTTGCCCCGTTATCCCCGAAAGGCTTAGCTTGTGGCGAGTGGAACCTTTTTATCTTTACAGGGGAGGGGGCCGGCCTTACGCCAACCACTTCAGTTGATGTGGAGAAAATCAAATAATAGAAAAAAGAACCAGACAGAGAATGTTTCTTTTTTGTGAAACTCACTCAATTTATTGGATCGCAGACGAGTAGCAATTTGACCTTGAAATGTTGATGTTTCCAGGCTCGTTGATTGGATGGCAGTGGCGGAAGGCGCTCTGCAGTCAGCCGAGCCCAGGGAGCAGGACATCATCCGGCTGGAGGAGGACCTGCAGCACTACAGACCTCTGCTGGAGGCCATCAACCTCGTGGGACCTCAATTGTGCCAGGTATTTTGTTTTTTAAGGAAGCCTGTGAGGGAGACTCCCTAGATTCAAGAGATTCTAGGGGTCTATAACTATCTGAGGAACCTGTGTTAGCTGATATGCCACTTTTTCAGTCTTGCCTTTAAGGTATCAATATGAACTCCATATCGACATTTAAAAGGCAGTAGGGCATAAGCGACATAAACTTAATTGTTCAGGAGAGCAGTTGAAAGTTTGAGATTGCAGAAAAATGGCATAACTTCTTTTTTTATCATATCGTTAAAATTAAAAAAAATAAAGGCATTTATTGGCATTCCTATTAATGTGGTTTTACATTTTTTTTATGTTACAAGCGCCTTTAGGACAAAAAAGCCCAAAATCTTGTCGTTTACACCAAAACCATACTTTGAAAATGCAGTTGTTTGCTTGGGCATAAACAGCACAAAAATCAAAGTAGAGCTATGGGAGTTAGCGCATTAGAAAGAGCGGAATATTTCAAGTAGGATAGCATTCATAACTCATTTTTGACCAAAATGTCGCTTACGCCTTTTAACCGTCGATATGATCCACAAAATCATCATAATGATCAATCACCAATCTTTTCCTCAAGAAGCATGAAAAGATAAAGAGGTCTATAAATGGATGTAACGTTAACCGCTAGATTACGGACCAGTCATCATCCATGTGAGAAAGTCATGAATGATAACCGTAATGACATTTATTTTCAGATCTCACCCGGAGAAGGTGCTGCCACCATTGAGGGTCTGGTCACCAGAGACAACAGGAGGTTTGATGCCATCGTTGAGCAGATCCAACGCAAGGCGGAGAGACTGCATCTCAGCAAACTGGTAACATAATAAATATTTATTTAGATTGGAAATTAACATAGAGTATTTGGTTACTGTTGTGCTTTGACTCATTTGTGAGGTGTTTGATCTAACTGGGCGATCCCTCTGAAATCTGTACTGATTATCCACCATTGTTCTACTTTGTTCGGTTAATTTTGATCTCTTGTTTGAACTCTTAACCTATTTGCTTCTGAATATTCTGACTGTGTAAATACCCCCAGAACGGAATACTTTTTCAAGCACATTTTTAAAAACATTTATTGATTTCCTAGCTTCATTGATGGATGACAGAAAATGTCATCAATTATAAGAGAAATGATTTCCCCTTTCGGTGTCTATTTCAAACTCAAAATAAAGTATATGCAAGATTAACTCAGCTTTCTCAAAAAATTAGTACCAGGGAACATACATATTATTATTTATTGATTTAAAAATGTAATTGTGCCGTGTATGTTCCTTGACTTATAGGTTGATATGCGGCTGACCACCCCTGCTGTAAAAATGGTTCACTTTACCAATGTTTTAGGGAAGGACGGCAAGAGTTGCAGGGTGTATGTCCATTTGAGATTTGTTTTTATGTTGTAGTTTCATATGCGGCATGTGCAAGCGTGAACGTGTACGTGTCTACTTGTAAAAATGCATGTAATGTGAATCTCCAATGTAACATATCTTTGCAACTTAGATTAGATTAGATTAGAACTGGGGAACCCTCACTTCAACTGAAGTGGTTGGAGCATGACTGCCCACTTACCTATAAAAATAAATAGTTTCCACACACCACGTGCAACCTCTTCGAGGACAATGTGTTGGACTTCGCCCTGTCTTTGCATTTTCTGTACAATAAGCCAATTTAATCTTTGTCTGTTTGATCAGCGTTCCCGTGAGGTTGGGGGAGACATGGACGAGCTGCTGGAGTGGTTCCGGGAAGCCGACGAGCGTCTCCGCAATGCGGCTCCTCCGGGCTGCGAGCCTCCCCCGCTGAGGGCGCAGCTCAAGGAGCACCGCGCCTTCAACGACGACGTCAGCGGACAGAGGGCCAGGACCAGGGATGTGCTCAGCACCGCCAAGAAGGTAAGACATACACAAAGCTTCCACAATAAAAGCAACAACACAAGCAACACCTCTGCGGGCACCCTTCCAGGGTAAAACATAGAACCCCAAGATTTTCAAGAATTGGGGAGCCTCCCGCAAAGGATTCCTTAAAAAAAAAAGTCTTGTTTGAGAATTGGCGCTTTCTATAGCGACAACCAAGCATGCAGAGGCCTCGTATAATCCCTTGATGTGTAATTCACACAAAAACAGCACTCATCAAATATGACTCATTCCTTTGCCAAACTGCCCGCTTATGGAATGTGTTACCGGTATCTGTGTTTCCATCCCAATTTAACCTTGCCCTTTTCAAATCCAATATCAATCACCATCTCCTCTCAGTGTCTCAAAACAAAGCAACGCAACACACACCACAGCACTGCGCAGCTAACGGCCCTGCAACCGGACATGGACAACTGCCACATCACCAACACTTCTGCGGCACTATAACAAGTGTCATAGACCCTTAGAATCTCTTGAATCCAGGGAGTCTCCCGCACAGGCTTTCTTTAAAAAAAAAAAAAAGAATGGTCCTTATTTATAAAGATACTCAGCCTTCACAAGAAAAAAAGAAATCAAAAGTTTAAAATTAAAACAAAGTCTAGAAGAGTTCAGTACACTGATGACTATTATTTTGTAGGTGCTGCGTGAGTCCCAGCCATCCGAGGACATGTCCATGATCCGCAACAAGATGGAGGATCTCCGCGAGACCATGGAGACGGTCGGGCAGCTTAGTTCTGACCGCCTGGGCATCCTGGAACAAGCCCTGCCACTAGCCGAACACTTTGCTGACACACACGATGAGTAAGTCAAAATCAAAATTGTGGAGTCAAAACTATTTTGCTTGCTTTGATGCTATATTGATGCTTTAGAAAAAGAACATTGATATTCCGAGGGTAACCATACTGTTGATAGACAAAAACTAGGGATGATAGGTTTTTTTCTGCGTTGTTTAATTAATTAATTATTGAATGTCAAAGCACAAGATGAAGATAGGAAGAAAACATAGAATTTCACATGATTACCAAGGGCCTGTTGCACCAACCTCCAATCAATATTTGATTTAAATATCAAATTTGATTGCTAAGTTCTGGTAAGGACTTCGGTTAAATATTTCTCGAAAGTTGGTAAAAATGTGATGGAATTTGAACAGGAAATATGATTCACATCAGCTGACTTACGTATATGCAATCAATTATTTGATTTGAAAGGGAGAAATCACACTTAATTTTGATTTTCGTCTGATTGGAGTTTGGTGCAACAGGCCCTAAGTATTGTGTGGTGTTTGACAGCTCTATTGTTGACAGGTGAGGTTGACACGTTAGTCTCGTAGTATGTTACAATGCCGTAAACTAGCATTGTCTCCAGCAATATTATAAGGTTTCAGCATTCTTTATGGTGCACACATCTGGAGACAGTTGTTTCTAGGTGGACGGTCCTGCAACCGCGAAAGCGCGGTCACCAAAAAATATGGTAAATTTTCTAGACGGTAAGGCGACAGTTGAACAGTTGAAAGTCGCAGCGGTAGACAGGAGGAGTTGGAGGGGAAGGCTGATGGAAGCCAAGGAAGATATGAGCTGTAGGGGCATCGAAGAAAGCAATAGCTGTGAGTGCGCCTTGCATAGATCGCAGAGATCCATAACTTATGAAACATCAGTTTCAAAGATAAATCTTGGGCCGCAATTCAAAAATCTTTAAAAAGGACCTCCGTCATCTATTTTCTCTTGTTTTAGTTACATTCCCTATGAAAAGCCAATAATTTTAATGTGTTTGTTTTTTGCAGTTTGTCCAACTGGTTGGACGACATGGAGAGGCAGATCGGCATGCTGGCCATGCCTGCGCTGAGACCTGAACAAATAGCTCAGCAACAAGACAAGAATGAGGTAAACTTTCAAATGCTTTTCCTGTTTTAATTTCTAAATTAGTTGAATGTTTGTCAAATATTTTGTAACTTTCCTTTTAACAGATTCTTTTCTGAGTAACATTTTTTGCATCAACATTTTGAAGTACTAGCCTTTTGGATAGTGCCTTTTGCATGGCAGGCCCTGTGCTGTAGACTGCCCTACCCCATGAGCTTAGAGGAATGGAAGACATGTTTGTTTGGGAGATGTTACCGTTGAATAGGGCCCCTGCAGTGATTTATCACAAAACGGCACCATAAATATTGGCTTTGTTATTATTATTACCATTATCGATATAGTTCGGACGATAGCTCAGTCGGTAGAGTGCTTGCATTCCGTGCCGAGAGCTCGGGTTCGTATCCCATCGAGGGTATCAGAAATGATTTCCCCTTTCGGTGTTTATTTCAAACTCCAAAATAAAATACCGGCAAGATTTACTCAGCTTTCACAAGAAATGAGTACCAGCTCCCTCGAGAGCTGGAAAACACCCACTTCAACTGAAGTCAGTAGCGTAAGGCTGGCCCCCTTACCTGTAAAAATAAATAGGCTCCACTTGCCACATGCAAAACCCTACACAGATAACGCTGCAAGAAGTTACGCTATGTTTGTAGCTTACTTGCGTTTTTTTATCTGCTCTAATTGATATTTTACCTATTCTGACATAGATGCTGATCCAATCGATCAACGAACACAAACCCTTGGTGGACAAACTGGTCAAGACCGGCGAAGCCTTATCTCAGCTGTGCAGCGAGGACGACGCTGCTCGTCTCCAGGAGATTGCAGAGACAGACTGCAGCCGGTACGCTGCGCTGAGGGCGGAGCTGCGCAGGAGGCAGCAGGCCCTGGAGGGCGCCCTGCAGGAGTCTTCCCTGTTTGCCGATAAGCTGGAAGGCATGCTGAGAGCCCTGGCTGGGGCCGCCGATCAGGTCAAGTCCCTGGAGCCCGTGTCCGCCCATCCACCCAAGATTGAGTGAGTATTTTTAGTGTTTCTTTTTCTGCGAGTGACCTTTAGGTTCCCCGTGACGTCGGCAATCACCAAGGCTTTTGCAATCCTGTCCTGTCTGGAATAAC
Organism: Agapetus fuscipes; assembly: GCA_951799405.1. Classification (NCBI taxonomy): domain Eukaryota; kingdom Metazoa; phylum Arthropoda; class Insecta; order Trichoptera; family Glossosomatidae; genus Agapetus; species Agapetus fuscipes. The sequence continues at coordinate 1,668,869 of OX637352.1, read as the reverse complement.
TCCTCCACACCTCTCATCTTAATCCAGTCTGGCTTATTGCGCAGCCACGACGTTTTACATTCTGTGAAATCTCCGGCGTACCTCTATCTTGCCTGATATTATCAATTACAGTAGTTGGTACTTTTTCCTGCGCAGATATGATATTTTATATTGATTTCACATTCAACAGGAGTTCTTTCTCCAATCGTTCTAGATTGAAGAAAGTTCAACGTTCAAACTATTTTGCCTTGCCAGAAACAGGTATTAACGTTAATTAATTAATTAATAATTAATAAATAATTCATTATTTAATATTTTTAATGAATTATTAATTAATAACTACTGATTATTAATTAATAATTCTGTTGAACCAGGATCAAAGTTATGGTCAAATGACCCAGGCAATGATCGAACCAGCGTTATTCAATTCCGAATACACTACAAAGATCAGCCACTTGTCTCCCTCGGCCATAACACCGATGAATTAAAGAATGAAGGGATGAAGAAATTAATCATATTCACTTTGAAGTGTAGAGCTAACACGTTAATTTAAAAATATTGATTTGCATAATATATCCTTGTTGATAACTCATTCCATTATTTTCTCTTCACCAGGGATCAAATTGAGGAGAACAATGCCATCGTTGAAGATCTGGACAAGAGAGAGGAAGCTTACGCAGCCGTTAAACGAGCCGCTAACGATGTCATCAACAAGGCCAGTAACAAGGGAGACCCCGCCATCAAGGACATCAAGAAGAAACTGGACAAGCTCAACGCGTAAGGATGCAAGATTACTTAGGATATATTTGAGCTATCAAATAGCATAAATGTAAAACATCTGTAAAAAATTGCATCAATTCTCCTCGCTAACGTAAATAAAGGAATGTATGGAAGTACAGCAACCCCAGGAAGTGATTTAGTTGTCATACAATGTTTTACACTTGGCCCAAAGATGATATTGAATTAAATACAAATTAAAAGAAGTAGAAACAGTATTTGCAGCTATTGAAAAAAGAACCATTTTTACAGCATGGGTGGTCAGCTGCATACCAACCTATAAGTTAAGGAACCTACACAATAAATAACATTTACAAGAAACAAAAAGAAGATGTATGAAAAAGGTGATGGATGTGAATGAATTGAAAGAAGTATGTAAGGATAGGAAGAAATGGAGGCAGAGGCTCTGGCCACCCCTAGTGGAATGGCGACGGAGTTACAGAAATTACTAGAGACATTTGATTGCCGTTTTCTTACAGATTATGGTCCGACGTCCAGAAGGCCACATCGGACCGCAGCAAGTCCCTGGAGGAGACCCTGGAGCTGGCCAAGAAGTTCTGGCGCGAGCTGACGGCCGTGATGGAGACCCTGCACGAGCTGGAGGAGAGTCTGGCGGCCCAGGAGCCCCCGGCGGCCCAACCCCAGGCCATACAGGCGCAGCAGGTGGCGCTGCAGGAGATCAGACAGGAGATAGACCAGACCAAACCAGAGGTGACACCTTACTGCTCTCATTTTATTATAATCTGATTTTGGGGCAATCTGATCAATGTTGAGAGATATGATATTTTAGATTGATTTCAACAGGCGTTCTTTATCCAATCTTTCTCTTCACTTCACTTTTTTTTAAATAGATTTGTGAAGACGAATTGGTTTGCTATCGAATCAAAGTTATCAAATTCAATTCATTCAATGGCAAGCAAGAACGACCGGTCCGTAGTCTAGTGGTAACGCTTCAGACTCGTAAATGGAAGGTTGTGGATTCTTTGTAGCGACGACCAAGCTTGTAAAAAGTTTGGTTTATAGCTCAGTTAGTAGAAAGCTTGCATTCCATGACGAGAGCAAGAGTTTGATCTCCACCGAAGAAGTGAAAGTGTGAAAGTGAAATGATCAAAAACACTTTTACGCTGAAAAAGCCCATCATAAACATGGACGAAATGTCTGGAAGCTCCAGCTCGCACAGACCACAACGACAGATCCCGGAAAGAAACTTCAGCATCATCAGCCGGCCATGTAAGCCTACAAACTTTAACACATTGTTCCATTTCTGTGCAGGTTGAACAAGTGAGGAAGACCGGCTCCAAGTTGATGACCTTGTGCGGTGAACCGGATAAACCAGAAGTCAAGAAGCACATTGAGGTCCTGGACTCCGCTTGGGACAACATCACAGCCCTGTATGCCAGGAGGGAAGAGAACCTCATTGATGCCATGGAGAAGGCAATGGAGTTCCATGAGACCCTGCAGGTCAGACAACCTTTTCCCCTTTTTTGTTTTACATTTCCGTTTCTTCTTTTTCCCCAAACTTGTACTCTGACTGCCCGGAGTTGATGGACTGACTGGCATATTTGGACTAGTGACTTCTTCATCCATTTATTTGTTTGATTGCTCCTTGATTAATTCCTTGACTGAACGGTTGGTATGACGCTGACCACCCGTACTGAAAAAATGGTTCACTTTGCCAATGTCACCCCTGTTTCAAGGAAGGTCAGCAAGAGCTCGTCCGTAGTCTAGTGGTCTAACACGTCTGACTCGTAAATGGAAGGTTGTGGGTTGGAATCCCAGCGGAGCATAAAAAATATTTCATTTATATTTTCAAATATGCTATTTGCTGGGTGAAAAATTCATATACCTTTACCAAAGGCCAGTCACTGAAGGTCCATCCAGCCTTGCAGCATCTGGGTCGTGCTTGAGAGTTGGCGCTTCCTACAGCGTCGACCAAGCTCACATAGGGCTGTTGATGTGTGATTCACACAAAAACAGCGCTCACCAAAGAAATCATCCTAATATTATTATTGGTAGAAGCACATATAATAAGATGAAGAAAAAATCATCAAATGTTCCTCAACTCCAATGTTGCACTTTACTTAAAGTTGTGATATTTCCCCTCAGAATCTGCTGGAGTTCCTGGAGACGGCTGAGGACAAGTTTGAGCGCATGGGACCGCTGGGATCCGACATTGACGCTGTGAAGAAGCAGATCAACCAGCTCAACAAATTCAAGGAGGAGGTCGACCCACACATGGTCAAGGTCGAGGCTCTCAACAGGTCAGTCTGCACACAACACAAGTGTACCAAATTAAACATCAAAAGGAAAGTGACCTCTTTTAGGTCAAATAAAGGTAGTTGAAAATAAATATTGAAGATTTGTATCCATTACAAAATTGTGGATATTTTTAAACATATATTTTTATGATGGAGGATGCAATGTGCCTAAAAAAACACAATTTCAGTTGTTGTTGAATGTCCCTATTCAAAAGATAAAAAGTAAAAACAACTTTGTTTAGGATTACTTTGAGTATATTTTATTTTAATTCCACAACCGGTTTTGCAAACATCCGTTCGCATCATCAGGTGGTTAAATGTTTGCGAAACCGGTTATGGAATTAAAATAAAATATTCTCAAAGTAATCCTAAACAAAGTTGTTTTTACTTTTTATCTTTAGGGCTGTCCATATATTACGTCATTCGCATTAAGGGGGGGGGGGGTCTGGTCTGCGGATGATGGCAAATGATGTACGAGTACCAAAAGTGACATCGTTCTTGTAAATACCAATTTCTACAAAATATACAAAATATTATGTAGGTCTATAATCTATAATCTATAATCTAAGTTGCAAGGATATATTCATTTAAAGCTCTCAGATGTATGCCCACAAACCAACAAGTGTAGTTCGCGCTTACAAATGCTGAATGTGTACTTACAAATAAAATCCAAACCTCAAATGAACATAAGCCCCACAACTTTTGCCGACCTTCCCTGAAACAGGGGTGACATTGGCAAAGTGAACCATTTTTTACAGTATGGGTGGTCAGCCTCATACCAACCTATAAGTCAAGGAATATGAATAATAAATTACATTTAAATATAAAAAAGAACAAAACCTTACAAAGAAATCTATACAAAAAAAGTCAAAAATTTCCTATGCAAAAAAAAAAATGTAGCAAATGAATACACCAACATTAGAAATCAACATTGCAGATTAGCCGCCACTTCTTCCTGTCCTTGCATACTTCTTTCATTTCATCCAGAGTCATAACCTTTTTCATACAAGTCCTCCTTTTATTATGACTCTGGATATCCCATTCATTCGCTATTTCTGAAATTTGATCCTTCCATACTTTTCTCGGTCTTCCTCTACCACGACATCCATCTATTCTAGCAACATATACTTTTTTCGTCAATCTTTCATCACTCATTCTTTCCAAATGCCCGAACCATCTTAACATACTTCTTTTAATCTTCACTTTCACACTTTCCCTTACACCACATTCTTCTCTTACAAAATCATTCCTCACCCTGTCACTTCGTTTTTTCCCAATCATACTTCTTAGATAGTCCATTTCTACTGTATGGACTTTTATAGGTAATACAACATTATTAATTATTAAGCTCATCCATTATTACAGCAAGAGGGGGGGGGGGTCATTAGATAATGACTATAGGATGATTGTAAGGGGGGGGTCGAAAATCTGCCAAAATCGATGACGTAATTTATGGACGGCCCCTTTTAAGATGAAGGATTACAAAGTTAATGCCGCTACAATATATAAAAAAGTCCCTATTCAAAATTATTTTTCATAAAAATATTTTGCCGCCCTTTCTATGTAATATTCAAGCAACCTTGTTAATGTTTAACTGATAACAAAAACCTTTTTAAAACAATATATTGCAGTTTAACTTTTTCTCGTCTTAAGAGCGCTATATATACGTACCCTAAAACTGTCATTTTAGTTTCTTAAAATTTATGGTCTTAGTAAAAGAGTGACAGTTCCACATTTTCTCTAAAACTATTTACATTATCACCAATCGGATTCTTGCGAGACTAAATAATGTATCATTCTGTAATTAAAAAGATAACAAATATTTTTAAATATAGCACATAAAAAAATGTGAAAAAAAACCTGTCTTTTGAATAATTATTTTTTTGTGTTGATAATTTAACACATTCGCGGACACACAAAATGTGAAGTAGGCTAGAAAAAACACACTTATTTCATCATCTCAAATTGTATTTTTATTATAATTTTTTTTTTTTTTTTGACATCCAGGGACGAAACGGCTATCGCCGTGTTCTTTGGATTTCTGTAGGGACGCACGGATGCTACATGTATGCAAGTTCTATCAGAAATAACCGTTTCGTCCCTAGTAATAACGTTTTATCACGACGGCTATTACTGTTTCGTCCAGTCCTAGACAAGCTCATAGAGCGGCTATAAACGTTTCGTCCGCGAACATGTTAATTAAGTTACATTTTTTAACCTTTATAATTTAGATAAATAATAAAGAAACATATTTGTTAATAAAACGACAGGTTTAGGATGTAGAGCGCTCTTAAAAAAAGTAAAAACAAGAAAATTTGAACACACCATCCTGCAATATTTTTTGACATTCAAATGCACACCCTATCCAAATGGAACCTATTTATCTTTAACATTGTAAATACTGTCCTAATTTTGACTTTTGTTGTCCCTCCCCTGCTGCTGTTTGGACCCCAGGAGTCTCACAAGGCAAGAGTTTGTTACGAATACAAAAATATGTTGCTGTATTCATCATTGGCTGTTTTTATATTTTGATATGGCTTTTTTCGTTTCTCACATTGCTTTTGTTTTTAAGTTTCATGAAAGTTTTGTTCTAGAAAATTATTTATTTTAATGTTGTAACGCTCTGTATTTTCAACGCTAGGATAGCTAATCTAAACTCTTAATCTAAATCTAAGCTGCAAAGATATGTATCATTTGAGATTCATATTGAATGCATTCCCACAAGCAGACACGCATAATTTCACGTTCACACATGCCGCATGTGGACCTACAATATACAAAACTCTATCTCAAATGAACAAAAGCCCTGCAACTCTTTCCGACCTTCCTTGAAACAGGGGTGACATTGGCAAAGTGAACCATTTTTTACAGTATGGGTGGTCACTTTATACAAATGAAAAGTACGCACTCATGTCAATCGTGCGGGTAGCTTTTTTTATCAGTTTAAAGTGACTTAAGCTAATGTTGAAAATACCGGACCAAAGTGTGCTGATTACTAGAAATACATAAATTTTTCGAAAGTACCGCTTATTTCTGAGTTTTTTTATTAATTTATTATTAATTACTTGTTTAAGGTTCAAAATCATTTTCCTTGCCAAAGCATGATTGAATTTTTAAATCAGAAGAGTTATTATAATATTTTTTTTACGTTTTGACTTCATGAGAATGTAACAAAGCATGGTTTAGACTAAAATTTAAAGATTTTTCATATATCGGCTTTGATTTTTACCAATCTAAATAATATTTTCTTTCATGTTGTGTAGAATTGAATAAAAATAATAATAAATATTATAAATATGATAAATTTGGATGATTTATATGGTGAGCGCTGTTTTCATGTGAATCACACCTCAAGAGCGCTATGGATGCTTGTTTGTCGCTACAAAGCAGCAATTCTCAAGCAAGACCCATTTTCTGTAAGGCTGGATGAACCTTTATGGTAACCGGTCTTTTTTTAAAAGTAAATTAATCTTTCAACCCAGCGAATAGCATTTTTGAAAAAAAAAAAAAATTGTGCTTCGCCGGGAATCAAACTCACGACCTTAGTAATACGAGTCCGTAGCCTTAACCACGAGACTACAGACCAGTCTAAATGTAATTTTCTCATTTTTTTAAACCCTACATTGCCACGTTTCATTCAAATAGACTCCTATGAATTTTTAGGTTATGTTAGCGTGGTTTTTAATGATTTTGGAACAATTTGAAATTCCTGTCATTGAGGTAATGTCCTCCATCTCTAAGTGACAAGGGATTTTAGCAACCATTTACAAAATATTGATTATCTATTTCCCTAGCAACCCAGTCAGGCAACACCACGGTTTTTCATGTGTTTTTATTTTGTCGCTATTGCCTACCATCAAGTTTCACTTTTACAATTAACGTTTTCTTCCGTGTCATCCAGGCAAGCTCAAGAGCTGACGTCTCGCACGTCTTCGGAGCAAGCTGCCTCCATTAGGGAGCCGCTGGCCGGAGTGAACCGGCGCTGGTCCGCGCTGGTGGCCGGCGTGGCTGAGCGGCAGAGGGAGCTGGAGGGAGCGCTGCTGCGGCTGGGACAGTTCCAGCACGCGCTCAGGGAGCTCATGGTGTGGATAGAGAGGAGCGACGCCACCCTGGACTCTCTCAAGCCTGTAAGGAATATCAAACACTTAATGGAGTAAGAATTTAGATGGAGTGAGAATAGGATTAATGACTGTGCGAAGTGGAAGTAGTTTGGGATAAAATGCGAGTGTGGATCTGGAGGAGAAGTGTGTAGACAGATGGTGCTGGAAGGATGTTGATGAAATGCAATAGTCTCAAATGTTGAGGTCAGCTGGATAAAGCTACAGCTGCCTACAAGAAAGCGCCACACTGTTTTTGGACACCAAGCCTCCAAGATGGCCTTTCCAACAGCGTGGAATGCCATTTTTGTTTCTTCTAGCTAGCTAGATTCATATTTCATGCCTCCTAAGACAGAACAGAATGTTTGGCTCTAACCTCAAAACATTATTTCAAAGTACTCCTGCAGTCATATGTAGAAAAAAAAAAACTTTATGTGTAGTTGATGTCTGCTTCTAAAAAACTAGTATAGAAAGATCATCCACTTTAAATTTACATTTGGAGGAACACCATTTGTAATATTATATTACAATTGTACATTTGTAAAAAAAACTATATCTTGTGTTGTTTAGGTTGCCGGAGATCCACAAGTCCTGGAAGTTGAATTGGCCAAACTCAAAGTTCTGGCCAACGATATTCAAGCTCATCAAAGCAGTGTGGACACTCTCAACGATGCCGGACAACAAATCATACAGCAAGGCAAAGGTAAGCAAACATACAGAACAACAAAATGTCCTCACTTTCTACAATCTGCAAGAATATTTCAATAATTGATGTAAATTTTGGCACAGGAACCGATGAAGCTAGCACAACCACTGATAAGTTACATCAGCTTAACAAAAAGTGGCGTGAACTCCAACAGAAGGCCAAAGACAGGCACCAAGAACTGGAGGAAGCTCTCAGAGAAGCACAGAGGTAATTTCAATAAATCATTGTTTGGCGTGTCTTAGAAATAAATATGTCTAGTTTACTTATCAAATGTGTGTCCATTTCAGATTCCATGCTGAAATCCAAGATTTGCTCTCATGGTTAGGAGATGTGGACAGCATCATCGCTGCATCTAAACCAGTTGGAGGACTCCCAGAAACAGCATCTGAACAATTGGAAAGATTCATGGTAAGTTTTGGGGTTTATTCATTCTTCAATAACACATTCATTGGTTGTCTGTTGAATGTAGCCGTTTGATATCTCTTTGCTTATACCGAGTTCCATATTTTAGGAGGTGTACAATGAGATTGAAGAGAACAGACCAAAGGTAGAAGCTGTTCTTCAACAAGGACAGGAATACCTCAAGAAGCAAGATAGACCTCAATCAGTTTCGAATCTCCAACATAACCTCAAGACCCTGAAGCAGAGATGGGACAGTGTCACAGCAAGGTAAACAGAAATTCTTTCACAAAAAGCTGGCAAGTGGTTCATGAACCATTGATTTGTAAATCTTTATAACAAAGTTAGAATATAGTGATCAAAATTGATGGTGTGTTTTCAATGTATTGAAATTTTCAGGGCATCTGACAAGAAGATCAAATTGGAAATTGCTCTCAAGGAAGCAACAGAATTCCACGATGCTCTACAAGCCTTTGTTGACTGGCTCACTAATGCTGAAAAGGTGTTGGTTTCTGCTAAACCAGTGTCCAGAGTCATGGAAACCATACTCAGTGAGTTGTTTATATCATGCATTCAATATTAATAAAAATTATAAATAATAGTGGACCAAATATATAACCTTGTTTAACTCCTTGCATGTATTTTTTTAAACAGGTCAAATCGAAGAACACAAGTCATTCCAAAAAGAAGTGTCTACGCATAGGGAGACTATGCTCCATCTTGACAAGAAGGGAACTCACCTTAAGTATTTCAGTCAGAAGCAAGATGTCATATTGATCAAGAACCTTCTAGTTTCTGTACAGCACAGATGGGAAAGGGTTGTCGCCAAGGCAGCCGAAAGAACCAGGGCTTTGGACCACGGCTTCAAAGAGGCTAGAGAATTCCATGACCAATGGTAAATATATGTTTGTTTTGTTAATGACTGCTTATTCTTTCAGAGGACATGTTATGATATTCTATTGATTTTTTCAGGACAAGCTTGATGAACTGGCTCAATGACACAGAAAGGGCTCTTGATGAACTCAACTCTGAACCGACCGTGAATGATCCAGACAAGATCAAACACCGCTTGGACAGACACCGTGACTTCCAGAAGTCTCTGGGAGCCAAGCAGCCGGCTTATGATACAACCGTCAAGTGTGGCAAGCAACTCAAGGACAAGGCACCCAAGGGAGATGAACCAGTGTTGAGGCAGATGCTGAGTGAGCTGAAGTCCAAATGGACAAGCTTGTGCTCTAAATCTGTTGACAGGTATTTAACACAACTCAAACAGCTTTCTTCCAATACTTATGGGCCTTTACCACAAGATATTTATTATCTCTGAAACGCAGCGCAACTAATCTGCACCTATAATGTAACTTCTTGTCGTGTTTTCTCTGAAGAGTTTTGTATGTGGCAAGTGGAACCTATCTATTTTTACAGGAAAGGGGGCGGGATTTACGCCAACCACTTCAGTTGAAGTGGGGGCTTTCCAGCTCCCGAGGGGGCTGGTACTTATTCTTGTGAGGGTTGAGTAAACATTGCCGGTATTTTATTTTGGGGTTTGAAATAAACACCAAAACAGGAAATTATTTATGAAACCCTCGGTGGAATTCAAACCCGAGCTCACAGCATGGGATGCAAGTACTCTACCAACTGAGCTATCGACCGGACAGTATCTGGCTAGACAGAAATAGAATAGGAGCGCAGTGTATGAAATGCATTTACATTTAATTTGTAAGACAATACTTTTTGATCTTCCAGAGCAATAGCCCAAACTCTTAACAGTGCTGTGATCACATAAAAATTAGCTTTCTTTAAATGTGAGGATTCAAATTTCTTACCCACTTTTTGTCTGGTCCTGTTTTAAATGGATGTTTTTTTTTCCGCAGACAACGCAAACTGGAAGAGGCTCTTCTCTTCTCTGGTCAATTCAAGGACGCCATGAGTGCTCTGATTGAATGGCTGAGGAAGCAGGAGAACAACCTCAGAGAAGACACACCTGTCCATGGAGATCTCGACACTGTCATGGGATTGGTCGAGAAACATAAGGTAAGACATAAAAATTATAACAAAGACTATTTGTCCGGTCCGTAGTCCAGTGGCAACGCTTCAGACACGTAAATGGAAGGTTGTGGGCTCGAATCCTGGCGGAGCACAAAAAATGTACTATTTATATTTTCATACATGCTCTTCGCTGGGTGAAAAATTCATATACCTTTCCCAAAGACCGGTCACTAAAGGTACTCCAGCCTTTCAGCAACTGAGTCTTGCTTGAGAATTGGCGCTTTCTACAGCGACGACCAAGCTTGCAGAGGGTTCTTGAGGTGTGATTCACACAAAAACAGCGCTCACCAAATAAATCATTGTAATATTACTATTATCAAATCAACAATCTTTTCATACACCTTTAATCCTATCAGTCAATCCTAATCTCATCCATCTGCTGACCTATATTTTTGTTTGTAGCAACTGGAAGAGTCCCTGAACTCTCGCTCGGCTCAAATGGAGTCCGTGGCTCGCACTGGTCGGGAGCTGGAAGCCACGGCGCCTCCTCAGGATGCCGCCCAAGTGTCCGCGCAGCTGTCCACCCTCAACACCCTGTGGCAGAACGTCAACAGGCTCAGCGAGAGAAAAGCCACCAGACTGCAGGCCGCTCTCAAGGAGGTATGTGCATCTTCATTGTTACTTCTGCTACTTCTTGTGTCTCGTCAGTGAAGATTGTCGTATGAAATGTTATTGCCATTTTCTATGTAAGCAACGTGTCTCTACTCTGTTTTCAACCGAGTACATATCACCATAGAAACCTATGAAATCACCATAGCAACAATATTTGTAATGAATATCTCTCTAGTGTCGTTGAAAGTATGAAAGTATCTGATACTTCGGAATTTTCGCCCTCAAGGAGGTCAGTGCTTCTTCTTGTACCTGGTCAGTGAAGATTGACAATCAAAATCGCAATTTGTATCTTCGATACTGCTGCATGAAAGTCAGATCTTGTGCTTCTACCAAACCACTGTCTCAGGCTCTTCAACCAAGATGTGCTCTTTCTACTTGGAATTCGTCTTCCTTCAATTCAAGGAGTGAATATTTGTCATTCATTGTTACAACTGTTGCTAAAAAATATTACTTCTTTTGTTGAATCAATCATAAAACAAACAAACACAAGACCAAAATCTACAAAACATCTAAAAAACGAAAATTGAAAACTTCAAATCATTTGCCTTAGCCACCACATTACAGATCAGCTGCCATTTTTTTCGGTCCTTCCAGAGTCATAACCTTTTCCATACAAGCTCTCCTTTTATTATGACTCTGAATATGAATATGGCATTTGTATTACAGGCTGAGAAACTCTACAAATCCGTGCACATGCTGATGGAATGGCTGTCCGATGCGGAGACCCGTCTCCGCTTTGCTGGCCAGCTGCCCGAAGGAGACCAAGAGGCCCTGGCCCAGTTGGAGGAGCACGCCCGCTTCATGAGAGAGCTCAAGGACAAGGAGCGCGACAAGGATGACACCTTGGCTCTGGCTAGGGCTGTGTTGGCCAAGGCACACCCTGATGCTGTCAACGTCATCAAGCAATGGATCACCATCATTCAGAGCCGATGGGAAGAGGTAAGAACCTAACTTCAGCCATATTTTTGAGTCCTAGAATAGAGAGTAAACAAAGCTTGGTATTGGTTGAATGGGCTTCACAAAAATAATGGGCTACTACAGAAATAGCAGATGGCAGGTATGATTCTTGACCGATATTGATTATTGACCGTTCCGTAGTCTAGCGGTTAACACTTTGGCCTCTTGATGGAAGATAGCGGGTTCGGATCCCGGTGGAGCAAGAAAAAATATTTCATTTTTCAAATATGCTCTTTGCTGGTTTGAAAAATTAATCTGCCCTTACCAAAGACCAGTCACCATAGGTTCATCTAGTTCCATAGCAGCTGGGTCTTGTTTGAGAATTGGCATTTTCTACAGCGATGACCAAGCTTGCGGAGGGCCCTTGAAGTGTGATACACACAAAAACAGCGCTCATCAAATAAATCCTCCTTATATTATTATTATTATGATAATATATCGTGAATAAATGCAGAGGTCAATGAGTCCAGATGGTGCATTTCAGACCTTCAAGCAAGCAATAAAGACCCTTTTGCAGTAGAACCGGCCACCAAACAAGAATATACAATGCTATGTCATAAAATATACCAAGTCTCTTCCTTCATGCCATGTATTCTAATCACACTTACAGAGACCCTAAAAAAAATGGCTGTTACCTTGTACAAATGATGAGAAGGAAGTAGGCTTGTATTGAAAATTAGAATTATTTTGAAGAGATATAGCAGTGAAGAAATGAGCTTCAGAAAAAAATTCCATTGTTGAATTTCATTGAGAACTTCTTTTCTGCACAGGTATCACAATGGGCTCTTCAACGCCAAACCAAGCTGGCCGCTCATGTCCAGTCCCTCAAGGATTTGGATCTCACCCTCGAAGAACTGCTGCAATGGCTCATGGGTCTCGAGAACACCTTGCTTGGTATGTGTACTTGTTTGTTTTCTTTAGTCAGTTATTTGAAAAAAGGGTTTTTGTTTGGGAGAAAATTTGGAGTACCTCAAGGATCCCAATTAGGTCCATTTATATTTTAAGTATTTAAAGTTCAGCAATTTTTGATTAGATGGTTTATTTCAAATATATCAACGCCATTATGAAATGATTGAGAAACTACAGAAGACATTTTTTTAATATTATACCAATCAAAGAAAAATAAATAGGTAATAGGTAAGATTGACATAGTTAAGAGACTGCTACAAAGAGGTCTTCAAAAAAGAACAGAAATTCCAATGTTTGCTTACTTTCTTTAGCTCTGGAGTCAGAGCAACTTCCTGAATCGATTGAACTCCTCGAGGGCTTGATCCAAGATCACAAGGATCTGATGGAGAACACGCAGAAGAGGCAAGGCGAAGTGGACCGCGTCTGCAAGGCCAACCAAATCAAATCTGTCGGCAAAGATTCTCCCAGAAAAGTTTCAACAAAGGGAGCTACCAAGGGACAGACCGGGTAAGTTTGGATCTCAGATGTTTTGTGCATTTGTCAAACATGCATTTGTAAATGTTTTTGTCTTACAAAAAATTACAGACAAATAGGTTTTTGTTTTTTTTTGTGCATGCGAGAGATTAGCATCTCCGGTTTTAATATTAATTTCAAAAGTATGCACATCAATAAAATCAGGACACTTCAGAATTTCAAAAAAGTTAAAACATTAAATATTGTTTGTTTTACAAGGATACTAATGAAGAGTTCAGTTGCTTTATATATGTTGCTTTCTTCACAAAATCTTTTAGATCAGTGTCTAGTAAAATATTTGTTTTTTCATGTTTGTGAATATTGTTTTTGTAATTTTATGTTTGTACCCGTAGTAACTCTTTGTTTTGTTTGTCTCTCCCGCCTTTTCCGAATCCGATCCACGCACGCTCATGCACGATCCTTCAACATAATGCACGTCTACGATTGGCTGCCTGCCTGAAAACAATGCACCCCTCTGATTGGTCACTAAACAAACCTTCTGATTGGCTGTCGTTTGTCGAATGCGATAATTGGACCAATCAGGAAGGGTTCTCAGCACGATTTGCACAGAGAAAGAGAAGCCTCGCCGGATTATTATGGTTCTTTGAACCGCAGACAAAGGTTTGTTGGCACCTTATCATATCTATTTTATGTAATTCATAAACCATCCACAAAAACTATCCATGCCTGGTTTTTAATCTCATGACATCTGCATGTACTTAAATGGTTGTTATACTTGGAATTTTATTGTTACATTTACATGATTTAACATCATTGAAATTTTGTATAAATAAATTCAGTCAATAAATACAAAACTGAATTTTATCAAATCAAATAATCTTAAAGAATGGTTCTGGATTTGTGTGTTTCATATTTTTTGTGTGATTTGAAACTTTTATAGTGATTTTCTTTCTCTTTTTATTGCACAAAAGTCATCATCTAAGTGACACAGCATGTTATGTGTTATTTGCACCATGCCTTTTCACACTGACAAATGAATCGCATAGAAACAATTGCAGAAATTTAGGATTTTGTTTAAAAATGAGGTTAATGTATTGTTACACAGAAAATAGCATTCTCTGTGTTTCCATACATTTTTCTCATTTTCCAAAAACTCCTAGATTGATTTGTATCATTTCTTCTCATAATGAGAGATATCTGTGAAAAGATGCAGCATCTAATGCATTATTTGTGCCATTTTTTGTTACAATTAGGGGTAACTGTGAAATGATACAGTATCTGACACATTATTTGCATCATTTCTTGTCACACTGACAGATATCTGTGAAATATGACATCAAATTACACATTATTTGTACCATTTATCTTCACACTGAGATATATCTGTGAAATATGACAAATTTGTGTGAAATACGTCAACATCAAGTGTATATTTTCTTCATTTCTTTACTCACTGACAGATATACATAAAATGTCATGCTTTTTTTTTTTTATAAAAAAGAGATTGAAAATTGCTATAAGTGTCTGTTTGTCTTGTACAACATGTCTCATACTTCTACCATGTTGTATTGCTACATTGCCTGTGTGTGTTTGTGTGTTTTCTGTCACTTCGCTTCACCCGCCATCTTGTTCACGCTCCTCGTTGTCGTCGGCCATCTTGTTTTCATGACGACAGCTTCATGGGATCGCGAGACCTGCGACGCGCAAGGTTTGTTCATACTGCCATCCCTTTCATACTAACTCTTCATCGGGTAAATTTAGACGAAATACTTAATTGTTGATTTTATAGATTTTTATTTTAGTTTATTTTGTTTAGAATATTATGTTAGCTCTTGATTCAAATCAAATTTTTGATCAATATTATGAATACAATAGTCTTTATGTAAGTACAAATATTCAGTAGATAAGTATCCCTAGTAAAAAAACATTGCATAAATTGAACAAAATGGATGAAAACTTAGTCACACACTAAGGGTGCTGTTGCATCTTCCATATAATTTTCTATTTACACAATTTTGTGATTTTTGCGGCATTTATGTGATGTTTTATACAAAGAGTAAAGATAAAAATATTTTTCTGATTTTATATATTTGTTTTATTTAGTAGGTAGATACTTATTTAGGATTTATTTGATAAGTTACTTTTGTATTTCATTTCTTTTTAAACTCTCATTTGACTCTTTTTAAATTGAATTTCCAAATCAAGCTGTTTTTTTTTAACAGTTTACCAAATCTTCCAGAAAAAGGGAGCTTTTTTTCCATTTCCAAATTTAAATCAATATGTTTTTTACAGAAGTGTTTGCTTTTTTAACAATCTGGGTTTCATCGTTTACTTAAGAATTCATGAAAGAATCCTAATAAATTAATAACAAATTTGTGTTTATGTCATAATGTGACTAATTCCTAAAAAAAATGAAAGAAAAAACTGGACCCAAAGTATAAGGCTGGTTTTAGTGTCGCGCTGACAACACGCTGACCGTCAGCGCTGACAGCCAAAATATGAACTTGTCGCGCTGACAGCTACGCGCCATTCTAAAACGCTTCCTACAAGTATATATATTTTGAACGGTCAGCGCTGACGGTCAGCGCGTTGTCATCGCGACACTAAAACCAGCCTAATACTATTAATTTAAATTAAACCGTAGGGTATTACCGAAAATATATGGAAACTAAAAAGTTCAATGGATGTTCTTTTTTAGTTTTCATACATATTTAGTGAAATGCTACGGTTGATTTTTCACTTTAAAGTTTTATACAGGAACTGACTTTCAAAATAAAATAAAAAAACTTCTGCATGTCTTTTTTCTTTTGTTTTTTTTTGTTTTGTTTCCGATGCTGTTGTTTCCCCTTTTGTTATTTTGTTTATTTTTCTTTTGTTTTTGTTTTGCCTCGCTCGTCTCACACACACAAACAGTCGAGCTAGTCCCGGTAGAGAGTCGCCAGATCGCAATCTGCCGCATTACGGACCCAGGTTCCCGCCTAGGGGAAGGTGAGTTGAACACGCGGCGACACCAAACAAATAACCAACATAACAAACAAAAACCTATATTATATCCTAACCTCAAACTGTCAGATATCTGTCATTATCTGGGTTGCTATCTATAAAAATGTCTTTCCCCACTTATTTTTTTCAAATGGGCTTTTTTCTAGTTTATTGATATTTCTACCTATTTAAGTATTTTATTTTTGGAATAACATAGAGGGTGCCTTTTTGTAAATGGAGCTAGCACAAAAAAAAAAGCTGTGATATTATTATTTATTAAGTTCCGGTTGTATCTAGGTACATAGACCTGTAATGTATGCCCGCCGAGAAATAAACAAATTTGGTTCTTTTTTCTATGGTGATTGAATTCAACTTTTGTTAGTTCATCTCCCCAGTGCTTGTTTGGCTTATCTACCATTTGATTCAAAGATGACTCTTCAATGAATTTGTCTTAAGAATCACATCCTATACAATAGGGGATATACATAGGGGATGGCTGTTGTCAAATAGACAGGTTTTAGTCTAATGCTTACGATTCAGACTTGTCATCATAAGATAGTGGGTGCAATTCCCAGCGGATATCAAAAAAAATCCTAAGTAAGTGTCTTTCAATTTTGCTAAGTTTAATAGTTGGAATGATTTTTGCACGGATGTTCCAAATTCGAATTTATCTAAGCAGGCAAACATCACATGTATATATAACCAAGGTCCTTAGCAGCCAATCACAAATTACCAGTTAGCCTTTGCACAAGCAACCCGGTTGTGTGACGTCACAATTTTTTCAAATGTGCTAACGTCATTTGTATGAAACGCATATTCTATGTTATTTTAATTGATTTTTTGCATCCTTTTCAGAATGTTACAAGGGTTTTTAAAGCTTGGGTCATAATATAATCATTATTAAAAAAATAAGTATTTGCATATTTTTTTCACCTATGATAAAATACAAGTTATACCTAAATCTCCACACTTTATCCTGTTGTTTTAATATCTAACTATTTCCCGATTCTTACTAAAAAGAATCTGCAAGTAAGTCGTATAAAATCAAAAATGGGAATCTAGATTTTTCCAAAAATGTGAGGATTTCCTGTGCTTCCACTAAATGGCTTTGTGAAGAGCAATGCAATTCACCAATCTCATTTACCTGACCTGAAACAGGTTGTATGATAATCTATTAATGATTCATTAATTAATAATGGACCGGTCCGTAGTTCAGTGGCAACACTTCAGACTCTGAATGGAAGGTTGTGGGATGGAATCCCGGCGGAGCACAAAAAATATACCATTTCTATTTCAAATTTTCTCTTCGCTGGGTTGAAAAATTCATAAACCTTTACCAATGACCGGTCACAAAAAGATCCATCCAGCCTTACAGCAACTGGGTCTTGCTTGAGAATTGGCCCTTTGTAGTGACGAGGACCAAGCTCGTAAAAAGGTTGATAGCTCAAACGGTAGAATGCTTGCATTCCATGCCGAGAGCAAGGGTTCGATCTCAAGGTTTACTCAGCCTTCACAAGAAATAAGAACCAGCCCCCCCGGGAGCTGGGAAACCTCCACTTCAACTGAAAGTGGTTGGTGGTGGTGTGAGGCTGGCCCCCTTACCCGTAAAAATAAATAATATAATAAAAATAAATATAGGTCCCAAATCGCTACATGCGACCCCTTCGGGGATAACGCAGGCAAGAAGTTACACTATATGTGTAGCTTAGTTGCGTTGCATATGTAAAAGTAAAACACTAAGTTTTTCATGGCGAGTTGTTTTATTTCCTGGAAAGCGAACAAGAGAACTATCTTGATAATGGTGTGATAACATCAAAAGCGCTTGAGAAAATTAATCAACTCGTTAAGAAAACCTTTGTGTTTTATTTTTACATTCCTAATTTAAAATTAATCTTCAAAATGTCAATACACAAACCCTTAAATGTCTAATAATTCATTATTTAATATCTTAATGAATTATTAATTAACCAATGACATCTGTTGGGCCAGGGTTAAAATTATTGTCTATAGGACATGGCGCAGGCGGGGTTTGAGCTTGCGATTGTTTCAATAACGCAAATTCGAGTGCCAACGCCTTATCCCCTCAACTGTCTCATATAAATAATCACAGATTGCTGTTTTTGATTCTATAGATCACAAATTATCTTATTTTCTGTATAATTTTTAATGCTTGCTGTATGTATGTTGATAACATATATTTTTTTGTATTTTGATTTGAGTTTTTTATTTTACAAATTAAAGGAAGTATTTCATTACAGTTATTCATATTTTTTAATTTGTATGTATTGCATCCATGTAGTTTGACAACTTCTTGAATCTACCTCTTACCATGTATTTAAATAAATTTTAACGGGGCTATTCTTAGACATTTTAGTCGTCGGTTGAGCCCACTCTTTGACAAACTAATGGTGGCTGAGCTGGAAGTTTCAACAGCACGGTCATTCTTACCTACCGAATTTTTTAATATGTGTATGAAAACAAATCAGCTGTTAACTTGCGGCCATCTTGGATTGACAGGTCTTCATACAAATGCATCAATAGTTTGTCAAAGCGTGGGTTCAACCGACGACTAAAATGTCTAAGAATAGCCCTGTATGTTTATTCAAATTATTGAATTGATAGCTCAGTTGGTAGAGTGCTTGCATTCCATACCGAGAGCTCGGGCTTGAATCCCACCGAGGGTGTCAGAACTGATTTCCCGTTTCGGTGTTTATTTCAAATCCAAAATAAAATACCGGCAAGGTTTACTCAGCCCTCACAAGAAATGAGTACCAGTCCCTCTAGAGTTGGGAAATCCCCACTTCAACTGAAGTGGGGGTTGGTGTGAGGCCGGCCCTCTTACCCTTAAAAATAAACAGGTGTCAAATTGACACATGCGATCTCTTCAGGGATAACGCAGGAAATAAGTTACACTATATGTGTAGCTTAGTCACGTTCCTTTGCGTTTGTGTACACATCCTGCACATATATTGTTTTCACATGAGCTAGATCAGGGGATTCCAACATAAGATTGTGGAGGGCAGATTTAGTATTTTTGTAATCGTAGCGGGCCATAAATAGCGTCAATGGGGGGGGGAGGGGTAGACATGCAATTTTAAATCAAAATAAGATGTCATTGTTTTCTCACCAATTTTCTTTTCAATGAAAATTATCGTGTCCGACCCACACGACCGCAGACCTGCCGACAACTCTTATAGTCGATAGATAGATGATTGAACTTAGTACCTAATGATGGATGATTTCTTAAATGATTGAACTTATTGTGCAATATCTATTGATGTCGTCGCGGGCCGGATGAAAGGCTTACGTTGGGCCGTATGTTGGACAGGCCTGAGCTAGATTGATGAACATAAAACTCTGCATATCTTTAAATGGAACATGGCACCTAAGCAATGATTGCCTGATACTGATTGTTGGTGTGTGACATTGCAGCAAGGGAGCCGAGCCGGAGTTCCGCTCCGGCCGCGTGAAGCTGCTGTGGGAGAAGTGGCGCGGCTGCTGGCTGCTGGCCTGGGAGAGGCAGAGGCGCCTGCACGACCACCTCATGTACCTCAGGGAGATGGAGCAGGTCAGGAACTTCAGCTGGGACGACTGGAGGAAGAGGGTGAGTCTGCTGAAATCCTGAAATTGTCAGAAACATGGCCTTTGGATACATATCGCTGCGACCTTGCTGAGTAAATGGTTGAGAGAACTCCTTGTTGAAGCTGCATGAACTTCTAAGTTTGAAATCCCTTATTCATGATCTGGTAAAAAAAAACATTGAGATCAATGTGGAGGTTGTTGGAGAGATTCAATAGTGTTATCAGGTTAAATTTTACCAAAACTTTGGCAACAGCGAAAAAAATTTGAAAGAGTACATTTGTCCTGGCTATATATTCTTTTCCGCCTCTAGGTGGTTGGCCACTTAGTCAGGAGAGCACCTCCCGAACAGTCTCAGTAGTAACATCTCGAATTCTAAGCCTTAAGTCATATGTTAAGACGCTCAGAATCACTTTGCATTTTTGTTTGTAAATTTAAAAGCCTCGAGCCCGAAACCCTCACGGCTATAATCTTTCAGGGGTTTCTGAGCCTCCTTTGCTTTGTGTAAACACTTGGGAAAGTGTAGCTTCACGGGAGGGCCTTCTGCCACTCGCATCTCACATAACTTTTGCATGCGAGTCCTGTGGAGGGGAGACTGACCCTGAGAGAAGGTGTTGTTGCCCTGGCAAAAAACAAATCATGTGTCTGTTTTCATCATTAGAAGCGAACACCAAAAGCTTAATATAATTGAAAAAAAAACACTCACACTTATTATTGAGGATGAATCGTCTTTCTCCCTATCCAAGGCAATCTTTTTGATCTCCTCGAAGGAGAAACAGCACATTTCTACTAATATATCCTGTAGCAACTCTCGTTTCCTAGCGTTCATCCCCTTGATCATGAGAATAACATTGATTTTAACAAATTATTAATGCTGTGTTTGTTGTTTCAGTTCCTGAAGTTCATGAACCACAAGAAGTCCCGCCTGACAGATCTGTTCCGCAAGATGGACAAGGACAACAACGGCCTCGTACCCAGGGACGACTTCATTGATGGCATCATGAATACTAGTGAGTCTGCCTTTACACATCTAGCTTCACAAAATATACTTGCTTACATAACCATGTGTGTTATGAAATATTATATTAAGCTACAAGGTTGCTAGGTGAAATCATTCTGCCACTTTTTGTGTAGGTATCCTTTTCAGTTTCCCATTATTCGGGGTCGGCTGATGATATATGATGATGAGTTGATGATTTCTTTATAGCGCCGTTTCGTGATGTAGTCACTCCAAGGGCGCTGGTGCAAACGATGCATGAAATTTGCTTGTCTTCAGTGCATTCCGGAACTTTCCATGGTCCTCTAGCTCTCTCACATGATGTGGCAGGTGGTTCCAGGCAGTTCCAGGCCAGAGGGCCAGCAACTGCAAATGCACGCTCTCCAAATAATGTGTTAACTCTTCTTATAGGTTCTTCTTATTCGGCCTTCCTTATATGATTCCCCAGGCCTCCAAATCGGCCCAGCTACCATAAAGCTCCTGTCAATGGATTTTGAGGTGTTTGCCCTTTTGGGTTCTATGGCCTTCAGCAGTAGAGGTAGAGCGCAATGGTGGACTTTTTTTTTTTTTTTTTAAGAAATCCTGTGCGGGAGACTCCCTAGATTCTAAAGACTCTAGGGGTCTATGACACTTGTTGTAGTGCCACAGAGGTTTACGAGCTTGGTCGTCGCTACAAAGCGCCAATACTCAAGCAAGACCCAGTTGCTGTAAGGCTGGATGGACCTTTGGTGACCGGTCATTGGTAAAGGTTTATGAATTTTTCAACCCAGCGAAGAGCACATTCGAAATATAAATGGAATATTTTTGTGCTCCGCCGGGATCCGAATCCACAACCTTCCATTTACGAGTCCAAAGTGTTGCCACTACGGACTACGGACCTGTCCAAGGTGCCAACGACGCGCGGTGTACCTGAGCGGTTACCCATCCAAGTACTGACCACGCCCAATGTTGCTTAAACTTGAAGCTTGTGGACAAGACATATCTCGGTGAAGCATGGAGGTGCCATGCCTACAGTTCTGGGGAATTCTGGGGAGTCTCCTGCACAAGATTTCTTAATAAAAAAGAAAATTAGTGTTTTGTTTGTCTGCCTAAAAACAATCTAAATGATCTTTGACCGGTCCGTAGTCTAGTGGTAACACTTCGGACTCGTATATGGAAGGTTGTGCGTTCGAATCCCAGCGGAGTACAAGAATTATACCATTTATATTTTCAAATATGCTCTTCGCTGGGTGAAAAATTCATATATACCTTTACCAAAGACTAGTCACTAAAGGTCCATCCAGCCTTTACAAAAACTGGGTCTTGCTTGAGAATAGGCACTTTCTACAGCAACGACCAAGCTCTTGAGGGCTCTTGAGGTGTGATTCATACAAAAACAGCGCTCACCAAATATTTGGTTCTATTGAAATTTGATTCTAAAAAATATTAAAAATTCAAATGAATTTTCAGTGTCAATACACAAACATTACAAAATATAAATCATCCTAATATTTATTATTCTTGTTCCTCAGAGTTTGACACCTTCCGGCTGGAGATGTCGGCCGTGGCTGACCTGTTTGACCGCAACAACCTAGGCCTGATTGACTGGCAGGAGTTCATCGCGGCCCTGCGCCCCGACTGGGTGGTGCGGGCGCCGGAGACGGATGCAGACAAGATCCATGACGAGGTCAAGAGGCTGGTGCAGCTCTGCACCTGCAGGCAGAAGTTCAGGGTGTTCCAGGTCGGGGAAGGGAAATACAGAGTGAGTACTCACTTCTTTGATATCTGTTAATCTGTATTTCACAAAAAAAACTATGTTGGCCTGCATATAAGCTATGCAATAGTCTATTTTCGACACCACAAATGTATTTACCAGTGTTTTCCTTGCCTCTGTAGGTATACAGTTATTGACAACCTTGATCTGTCATAGTCCATAGATACCCGACTGACTGTCTTTATTTATTTGAGCTTTCACCATTCCTTGACTTATAGGTTGGTATGAGGCTGACCACCCATACTGTAAAAAATGGTTCACTTTGCCAATGTCACCCCTGTTTCAGGGAAGGTCGGCAAAAGTTGTGGGGCTTATGTTCATTTGAGGTTTGGATTTTATTTGTAAGTACACATTCAGCATTTGTAAGCACGAACTACACTTGTTGGTTTGTGGGCATACATCTGAGAGCTTTAAATGAATATATCCTTGCAACTTAGATTATAGATCGTCAGGTGTCTAGGTGGACTCATACTGTGTTTTTCATAGATATTTTGGTCGCCCGTTGAGCCCACGCTTTGGGGCTGTCCATATATTACGTCATTCGCATTAAGGGGGGGGGGGAGTCTGGTCTGCGGATGATGGCAAATGATGTACAAGTACCAAAAGTGACGTCGTTCTTGTAAATACCAATTTCTACAAAATATACAAAATATTATGTAAGTAATATAACATTATTAATTATTAAGCTCATCCATTATTACAGCAAGAGGGGGAGGGGGGTCATTAGATAATGACTATAGGATGATTGTAAGGGGGGGGGGGGGGTCAAAAATCGGCCAAAATCGATGACGTAATTTATGGACGGCCCCTTTGACAAACTGCCTGAGATGGAGGTCTCATCACCACGGTTATTCTTACCTACCGAATATTGGAAATATTTTTATGACACTCATTCCATGAAAAACGCTACCGTATGCCTCACAAACAAAGTTGCACCAACAATGTCATTTATTTTTTAGTATAATAGAAAAAGGTGTAAATTTATATATGCGAAAGAAAAACAAGACATTTATATTGGTTTTATAATTTTTCTACCATGTCAAAGTTGAGCAACAGGTAAGGGATTATAAAGGAGATTTATAATACCAGACGGTGGCAACTATCATACAGCTAACTGTCATGTTACAGTGACACTGACACTTTACTAGTTTGGGAAATTTCCAGAACTTCATATGAGAGTGGTTGTTATGTTATAAAAGTTCGAATTTCAGTTATTAAAAGGTATTTCCGACAGATCAGCATCAAAGTAACACCCGTTACACAAAACAGGTAAAAGTTAATTTCATTACTTCATTTTACAAGTAATTAGGGTCAAGCTTTGTGAAAGTAAGGGTATGTTTTTAACTTATTTGTATATACATAGAGTTTTGATGTAAACATAATCTAAGGTGTTTTATTTAAATTCAAAATCTTGTAACACCCGTGACATTACGGGTGTTACGTAAATATATTGTCTTGGTAATGTGTTTTTTTATTACTGTATTTACTTGTAAATATAACCAGTAGTATTTTGTAGTGTTTATAGTGTTACCAGTCTTATGTTAGCGTTTAGCATTATCTCAAAATTGCCTAAATATTACATGTAGTATACATTTCTGTTAAAATTTTGATTAGAATTGATTGTAAATCCCAACTTCGCTTAAGTTGAGTAAACGCCCCAGCCATATTGGTTGGCAGGACATCAGAAACGCTGTTAAAACAGTCATCATGGACACAAATTGTGACATCTGGGATGACGAAGATCTGCAGCCCGTAGATTACAGCTGAAGAAATGTTACAGCCTGGATGTTCAGGACTTCATGCTGAGAAAGTTCCATACACCAACATATATACAGATTCAGAAGATGAAGCGGAACCGTTCGCTTTAGTGCCTCACAAGTCAAAAACATTCAACCAGGTGTTTTCATACTGGCCAAGATACTTCCTGAAGGCATTCGTAAGCGAAGTATTGTATACAAATATGCTGGTGTATGCCAAAGTGGTGTGAGATGGAGAAGTAAGAATAATGTTTTTTAAGGTGGCTAGAGAATCTGCAAAAATATTTATTTGCAATGAAAAGGTCATCCCCGACATCCCCTTCGAAAACATAATAAGTATTCTACCCAATCCAGCCCTCATCTATAATCTAAGTTGCAAGGATATATTCATTCAAAGCTCTCAGATGTATGCCCACAAACAAACACGTGTAGTTCGCGCTTACAAATGCTGATTGTGTACTTACAAATAAAATCCAAACCTCAAATGAACATAAGCCCTGCAACTCTTGCTGACATTCCCTGAAACAGGGGTGACATTGGCAAAGTGAACCATTTTTTACAGTATGGGTGGTCAGCCTCATACCAACCTATAAGTCATCACCAAAGGAAATCGTACTTACTATGAATTTTCTTGTGCTGTGGATGTTTTTTTTTTTTTTTTTAAGAAATCCTGTGCGGGAGACTCCCTAGATTCCAGAGACTCTAGGGGTCTATGACACTTGTAGTGCCGCAGAGGTATACGAGCTCGGTCGTCCCTACAAAGCGCCAATACTCAAGTAAGACCCAGTTGCTGTAAGGCTGGATGGACCTTTGGTGACTGGTCATTGGTAAAAGTGTATGAATTTTTCAACCAAGCGAAGAGCAAATTTGAAAATATAAATGGTATATTTTTTGTGCTCCGCTGGGATTCAAACCCACAACCTTCCCATTCAGAGTCCGCAGTGTTACCATTGAGCTACGGACCGGTCAAGTGTGTATGAAAACCGGATGTAACACCGAACCGGAACACCGGATGTGTATGAAAAATGAATAAAATGGCTATAAATATTATTTCTTTGTATTTTCCCATTATTATTGTTATTACTTTAATGAAGCTACAGCATTATTTCTTAAAACCGTTGCTTCATTTCGTACTCGTAACACCCGTAACAAAAGCTTGTAACACCCGTTACATTTTCAAAATTTAAAATTAAAAAGAATTATCACTCAGCATGAAAAATGAGTAATGTTTTAGAAATATAATATACTAAGTTTTGCAATTTCAGTTGAAAAAATATAAGCTTTCTTTGAAAATTCGCAGAAAAATGCAATTATGTCAATGTACCCAGAAAGTATGGGAAAAACTGAGTAACACCCGTAACGGGTACTTAAGTTTCAATTAGTCTTTTTTTACAAATATTAGCCATCCTTTTACTATTGTGTCATCACTAGTAGTGTAAAAGGTATGTGTTAAGTGAATATTACTAATACACTGTCATACAAAATACTAGAGATTTTTAATCTTATATGCGTACGACCTGTAACACCCGTTTCATGGAATGAGTGATGAAGACTATTTGCACTTGCAGCCATCTTGGACTGACAGGTCTTAATACAAATATTACCGATGTTCGGTAGGTAATAATAACCGTGGTGATGAGACTTCCAGCCCAGGCATAATAAGTTTGTTAAAGCGTGGGCTCAACGGACGACCGAAATTTCTAAGAATGGCACAGCTAGGAGTTTGACGCAATATATAATAATATATATAATATAATATATATGCAATAGGAAGGCAAAATTCAAATGAATGTTTTCTAACTTCTCCATGTGTGTGTGCCAGTTTGGGGACTCGCAGAAGCTGCGCCTGGTGAGGATCCTGCGCTCCACGGTCATGGTCCGCGTGGGAGGAGGCTGGGTGGCCCTGGACGAGTTCCTGGTCAAGAACGATCCCTGCAGAGGTATGTCCGCCATGTGTTCCCTCCACCACTTCATCTCTATGCTCAAAACAGTCCATGGATGTGGCTTTAAAGGTGTCCAATTCAGGAAAATGTTGATTGATTCCCATTCGATACACTTTTATGGTGTGTACTTAGATCTAAATTCTAATATTAAAAACATTAGGATAATTTATTTGTTGAGCGCTGTTTTTGTGTGAATCACATCTCTTAAGTCCTTTGCAAGCCTAGTCGTTGTATAGAATAAAAAAAACGCAACTAAGCTGCACATGTAGTGTAACTTCTTGCCTGCATTATCTCCAAAGGAGTTGCATGTGGCGATTTGTGACCTATTTATTTTTATGGGTAACGGGGCCAGCCTCACACCAACCACTTTCAGTTGATTGATCGATAGCTCAGTTGGTATCTCAGTTAGTAGAATGCTTGCATTCCATACCAAGAGCAAGGGTTCGAATCTTACCGAGGATGTCAGAAATAATTTCCCATTTCGGTGTTTATTTCAAACCCCAAAATAAAATACCGGCAAGGTTTACTCAGCCTTTGTAAGAAATGAGTTCCAGCTGCCTCGGGAGCTGGGAACCACCACCTTCCATTTACGAGTCCGAAGAATTACCAGTAGACTACGAACCTGTCAACCCTTTGTATAACAATAAGCTGCTTCTATAAACGTACAGCTTATTTGCGTTTTGGCCAACTTAGTTTATTGACCTGCTGTCTGAATTGGATACATTTCAAAGCCACACTTTTAGACTGAAATCTCTCATTTCAATTTTTGTTTTTTTTTGTTTTTGATGAGGAACGAATATTTGGATGAAAATGATTGATTGAAAGACTGTGTATTCTAAAAAGTCAATTTATTATTATTTTTCCATCACTTACAATCATTAGATTAAGTACAAATATCAAGTAATATTGTAAAAATTGTGCTCGTTACAAATATGTCTTAAATTGGACACTGATTACACAAGAAAACCTCATTTTCTCATATAAAAAATTACAGATATAAAACTACATACACACTATTAAAAAACCACTTCAACAATGTGGCAAGAATAAAATCTACTTATTTCATTAATATTACAAAAAATACAATACTTTTCAAAATGGCAATGGAAGACAATTTAAAACTATCATTTAAATCAATGTAAAAAAATATTTATGAATATTTTGAAGCCGAAAAGTTAAAAAAAGTTCAAAATAGTGTAATCGTAAATGCTGTTAACTTTTGAAGAAAAACCCTTTTTTGTGGTATTTAATTCATTAGTATTTTTGCTCAAATCAAAAGAGATTCCGTTTTTGTAATAATCTATAATGTAAGTTGCAAAGATATATTACATTTGAGATTCATATTGCATGCATTCCCATAAGCACAACACGTATTAAGTTCCCCTTACACATGCGGCGTGTGGACTTGCAACATAAAAACCAAATCTCAAATAAACATACACCCTGCAACTCCTGCAGACTTTCCCTGAAACAGGGGCAACGATTTTTTACAGTATGGGTGGTTAGTCTCATATCGATATAAGTTGATAATATTGATTAAAAAACAGCGTAAAGTTACAGAAAATAGATTTAAAAGTTACAGTTAGTTTACATTAAAAACACCTTAAGTACAAGTCTAAAAACTACACATTGATTTTATATCATAATTATTTTGTCAACGTTAAGCATTGTCAAAATGTAAACAAGAATGACATGGTGAGGTTAGTGCTTGTAAAAAAAAACAGCTGGTTCCTTTGACTAGACTATTTAAAATAACAATACCTAAACATCGTCAAAGCTCAAAAAAGCTGCACTTGTAAAAAATAATATAAAAATTATAAAAAAGTGTAAATGCAAAATAATACTGGATAGTCTCCTTCATTCATATCAGTTCATCTAAGAATGACAGTCACAGATAGTAAATATAATATTACAAATGGCATATAATATTACAAATAATATTCACAAATAAACGCTATGAGTGCGTTAATTTTACAAACTATTGATACATGTATTTAAACTGAAATCATGTTCAGAGAAAAATACATGGCAAAAGGTAAAAAAAAAGCATGAAATAATGATTCAAGATGAATTATTATACCAATTCACAACAATAAATAATGTTGCTGAGAGGCTATTGTTAGATTTGTTATTCCGGCATGTATTTACCTTTAAAGCGTAAATTGTTAATACAGTGCTCCATGTATACAACATTCGTAAACTCACCTCGATTGCGTAAATAAAAAAAATAAATGAAAACTAAATCACTCTCGAGGAGAGTTGTCGTATATATTGTATACGATTTTGATGTACGCTGTTGAGGTAAGATTTATGCTATGTTTTATACTCGGAGTACAGGAGTTAACTGGCCAGATGATTAGAAGGACTTTCATCTTGTCGACGTTTAATCAATGGTTGACTTTCTGACAAAAGAAGTCAATGAGGATATCTCACTGGGACTCGTCTCGCTGGGCAGCCGGTTAAACTCAATCTCTTCACTCAGATTCTGACTATCCGAGTTGCTGACCTCCGGCCACTTCTTGTGGCTGGGAGCGTAGAGGACAATCAGAGCAAAGATGTAAACGTTCCACATGCCGTAAACGCCAGTGAAGAACGCCGACGTAAACTCCAACTCAATGTTCTCGTCCCATTTCCATTGCCCTTCGGCGACTTGACCCAAAATGAAACCAATCACGGTTAGAGCGGCGCAGACCAGGGTTGTCAGCATCAAGAATTTGAAGCGGTAGATGATGCCTTCGTAGTGTAAGCGGCGTACAGAATGCATGGCCGGAAGGGACTGGCGTTTTTGCGAAATGTTACAAAACACTTTCCAAGTCATTCCGCACAAGAATAGGAAATAAACTCCGGCAGAGATCCCGGCTAAGATTATGAAGGTTAGTGCCAGGTTGGTTCCGATGTCTGTTACCCAGATGGAATAGAACGGATTACGGAGTTGTGTGCCACGTTCACACATGTCAAAAATAAACAATGAGATGCAACCGGTAGCAACTGCGCTTAAGTGTCGCCAGTATTGCTTTAAAGTGCTGTTTGCCGTCGAGTCTTGGATCAGCATGTGTTCTCCGGCGAATACCAACCAGAACGAAAGAAGCATGGCGTAAAAAACACCCTGACGGATGTCTCCTAAAAGTAGCATGAACGGCATGTCAAATAACAAGGTCAGGTATTCCAACGGAAGGTTCAGCAAACAAAGAGCGCCTCCCAAGTACAGAAGCATCTGTTCTAGCAACACTGGTTTACGGGAAAGCAAATGCACGCGATTCCAAAACCAAATCATTATTCCAACGATAAACGGAAAGAAAACTGTTTTTAGCGATAGCCACACTTTGGTGAATCCTCCATTTTGATTGATGGCAATTAGCCACAAGTCTTTGAGATGTCCAAGGTGGACATTTTGAGAAGTTACCGGATCCACAGGTAAGCGGACGTTCAGCAGGTAATAGTCATGATGCAAAGAGCCCAGTTCAAACAAAGGAATAGCAGAACAGTTGTACAAATAGGAATCTACGCTTGTCTCAATGGAACAGTCTAGATTACGCTTTTCAACAGCCTTAGCGTACAACTTCCAATCGTCGTCTTTGTCTTCTTTATTTCTGTACGCAAGTCTCGCGTCTATGGTGATTTGTGTCCTGGGTTGCATCTCCATTTGAGAGTGGTATTTAATATCAGCGTGCAAGACTCCGATCAAGTTCTGCTGCCATCTAGAATAATCTAGAATTGTACTCTCGCGAGGTATCGGCATCTGAAACGTGAATACCAGTTGGTTGGCCATTTTGGCTTGGTGGGATATCAGGTCTTCTAGGTGTATGCCCTTGCAGGCGCCCTTTCCTCGGCTGTAGAACCATTTGTCTGTGTTGTTAGTGTCCGTGGAGAAATCGCGGCAGACGGTTGCTAGAATATTCTGCGCGCTAGCCGGTATGGGCGCGACCAAGCCGCCAATCAAAAAACACGCAACCTGGCACACTAAAAGCAACGAAACCAACACTGATAACTTCCTGCCGCTTAGATTTTCAATTATAGTGCCGGACATTTTGGATTTTATGCACTCGGACGCGTAAAACGCCGAAATCGGCGAGATTCCTTTGTTCCCGGCGCAACTTGCCGTGCGAAATTTTTGACAATGACGCTGTGGTGCTGTGAGCGCGCTGCGTGGGGGAAATTTCCCCGATTTGTTTTTATATGGGGACTTTTTGTTATATGAGGAAATGACGTCATGTCTGCGCGCGCGGGCGGACCGGTGTGGTTTGAAATAAATAAACACGATAGCCAGGTGTAATAAAGTAAATGAAATTAAATAAATTTTGCATGATTATGAAATAATTCTTACAGTTTATTTCGTAACAAAACGCATATTTTTATACGACAATCGTATTTTCATTGTATTGCCGTTTTTGTTTCCTGAAATAAATGACGCATTTTTTTTAAATATTATTTATTTAGTAACTTTTGTAGGTATACGAGCACAATTTTTATATTAAACTTTTGATAAAAGTATATTATCATTTAATTTTAATTATTTTATAAGAATATTACTTATTCATGTATATTTTGGGATATGACATATTTACTTTAAAAATCATAACATTCACATATTGTCATCAGAAATAATTCTTCATACGTACCTCACTCACATTTAAATGATTAATAGGTTCTACCTAATTCATGCTGTACAATTAATTTATTCACATTTAAACAAAAATCGATTTATAACCGTTTAACAAATGTGCTAACATTTTAGTTTTCGTTATCTAATCTAGTTTTAAATAAATTATCTTAACTATCATCACCAACATAACTTAAAAATAATATAATTTAAGTATCTTTGCCGTTCATCGTAAAAATTGACTAAATGTTTTAGTTTCCACGCTATCCTTACCAGCCGCTCCTCAAGATGGCCGGCTCGCTTAGTGGGCTTTCACCGTATTAACGATGTTTTAATTCTTGATTTGTTTTTTATTTTTCCGTGTTTAACCAATGCATAAATGTTTTAGTAACACTAATAATATAACAATCATTGTATATTGTACTAATGTTTGCTTTTGTTCGACTCCTTCCGTTTTATCCAAATTAACGTACTCCCTATATTTTCATTTGTTTTGTTCTTTTTTTGGTAATCATGATGTAACCAATTATTGCATCGTTTACTTTTGTTTGTTTTCACCTGGTATGATTTTGTTTGAGTCCACCTTCCACTCTTGGTTTCCATTATTATTATTTCGGAGTAGTGTCTTTAGTCCTTCCTTTACCCGACCCCAGCAAACCGGAACAACACGAGGCTTGTTGCCCGCTTGGTAAGAGACTATAGTCTTTCAACAACATCCAACTTTCTGAAACTATTTTTAATCTTCACCAATATTTTTCTTCTTTGAAACACCATCTAATATTTTCTCAATAACAAGTCAAAGATTAATAATACAAATTGAAAGTTTGATGTTGTTCTTTTAATATTTTATTATAAGCACTTGGGTTAGCTTGTTATTTATTGTTTTACATCACTTCAGGATTTATAAATATTCATGTTTGGTTTGGTTTAATTAGATGAATAATTGAAATCAAGGTATAAATTATAATATTATCTATCTATCTATAAACAATATATCTATTGATATATAAATATCAATTAAGTTTGCTATTTTTTTATATTCTTCATCTCAATAATTCATCCAAATGTCGTAATATATTTTAATACTAATAAATACACTTTTTAGTTATTAAATTAATATGTCAATATACACAACATTCTCAATCACATGCACATTAGATTTTGATTTTGTTTTATTTGCCCCTTTATCGAGAAACTTCAAATGGAGAAATATGCTTTATTGTGTTGGTCACCCCAAGCTGTCAACACTATATTATTTTGTTGGTGAACCTGCATCTTTGCTAACTTCACAGTACTGATTTGAAAAATGGCGGCATTTTTTATTTTGGTATCTTCACCAGATGATTTCTTAATAAATTTGAATTTTCTCGATAATTTTATAGTTGTTGTTTTATTTTCGTTTAAAAGTAGAATTGTTGTTTTTCTTTTTAATAATATCGGCTATTCTGGTCAAGCAATAAGAAGTATAAACTGAGTAATGCAGCACAATTGTAAAGAATTTTGCTTTACAGACGTATGAAATCAAGCTTTAGTTGTAGGATTCACGCTTATAATGTAAAAAATAAATTGATAAAATGAGCCCTAATCTATACTAATTCATAGATCACTTATTCAACTTCGTAAGTATCAGCTTC
This sequence comes from Agapetus fuscipes, assembly GCA_951799405.1. Classification (NCBI taxonomy): domain Eukaryota; kingdom Metazoa; phylum Arthropoda; class Insecta; order Trichoptera; family Glossosomatidae; genus Agapetus; species Agapetus fuscipes. The sequence continues at coordinate 1,636,410 of OX637352.1, read as the reverse complement.
TTTATTTAGTAAATCAAATCCATGACATTTTTAAGGGTATTTCTCAATCAAATTCATTTTGCTCAAAAATTTAAAGTTACTATTTAATTGGATAAATATGTTACATCATTTTCATCATCATTTTGTAGACAATTTATAGAATAAAATTGCTGTATTCTGTAATGATTGTTTAAGTTCTGAATTCCTAGCAAAGAACATTTACTCCCTATACAGTTCTTATCTCATCCACAGATGTTTGATAGGACATGCAAACTAAATGATTATTGTATACTATAGAAATCCCTACATTGACGTCAAATCTACCTAATACAAATTATGCAATGAGAAATCACATATATTCTTTTTTCTCCATTTATGTTTAAGTATTGCCAGCTTATACTTCTTTCCCTACGCTGACTGACTATCGCCAGTATATTTATTTACATTGAGTGTTACCGTTGTTTTGAATGTTTTTTTTTTTAAATAAAAATACTAATGACAACATTCCGTTTCTCTTTCCACCACACACACACAATCCGGTAATTATTTTATTATAATTTTTTCGGAATCTGATTTGTATTTTTTTGTTTTATTTTTTCCCGTTTCTTCTCCTATTAAAATTTATCATTTCAACTCTTTTCTATCTTCACCACAACAAAAAAAAATATATATATATACCTATCACTTGCTTCTGCAACACTCTACATTTTTTTTGTTATAAATACACATTATTTTAAACCTTCTTTTGTACTTCGATTTGACATCATTTGAATCATCTCTCTTGTCTACTTCACTTTTAATTTCATTTATTTTTTCCTCTATTCTCTCTCTCTTCTCTCCCTGTCCACACTTTCCTCTCTGATCTCACATGGATTTCTGGAACACGGTGGAACATCAGCCAAGGGAAGGACGAACATCGAGTTGAGGGAACAGTTTATCTTGGCCGACGGGGTCTCACAAAGCATGACGGCCTTCAAATCCAAGACTCCAAGATCCTCGACCAACACTCCGCCGGCTCTGAGTTCGGCAGGACCTATCACAAAGGTAAGAATATGAAAGTAAGACTAAAAGGTACGGAAAATGCTAAAGACAATCCTAAATGTAAAAAAGTACATCTATATTATTGTAAAGAAATAATATTTATGTATTTGAGTAAAGATTGACTTTTAGGATTGTTCAAAGTGTAATAGGCTAACGTATTAAGTTCAAATACTTCATGGAATAACCTAAAGATCCACTTTCTATTGTCAAAGCTATTGAACATTTATAAAATCAGTATCTAAGAAAAGTTCTTGTAATATTGAATACTTAAAATATGAAAAGATCTATGGAAGAACCGTTAAAGCAATTTTTGTTGTGTTTACAAAAAGTCAGTTATGCATTTTTACAAATTCTATATAAGTGTTACAAATGGAATTGTTTCTCAAAACACTTTGTTATAAGTTTTACAAATGTATTCTTTATTTTTTTAATTTCTTGAAATAACTTCAAGTCACTTTTGGATCGTCAATTTGTAAGGTAATTTTTATTGTAAAACATTATTTTAGAGTTTTACAAGTATTTATTAATTTTAAACAATATTTCATTTACTTAAGAGCATATTTTATTACTTTTTCTGAGGCAGTATTTGTAAAAACTCTAAAATGGTACCAAGTTTGTAATATAAGCAAGGTTGTGGGTAAAATATGATTAAGTTACTCTAAGATGCCTGTCTAAGTGTCGGTCCGTCTTCAAAGATATCCATAAGGTAAGACAAAGTATCCAAAAATATGCTTGAATGATGTAAAACATCACTTGAATACTAGCTGATATTTTAGTTAGGTTAGGTTAGGTTTTCAATCAGTATAAACTTTAAACGAGTATAATAAATGACATATTAAGTTAACTTGGGATTCTCAGATAAATGCACCTTTTTCCTCGGAGATCCTATTTTCTACGTTAGAAAACGCTTTAAAATTGTGAAAATCCTGTAGTTTAGAAGCTTTTCATGAGCACTTCCATAAGGTTAACTTTAAAATTAATTATAAAATAAGTTCACCTACTATCAGAAGTTACTAAAATGTTTTATCCACGATTCACAAATCAGTGAATCAATAGTGATATAATATTATCCTAAAGTGGTTTTTTTATATTGATCAACAAGATATCTGTATAACCAATCCTACAAACACTTAGGCCCCACTAGCACTTAGATTCTAAGTTCTAAGTTCATTCTAAACTCTAGGGAGGCTTAAAGGAAGTAGTTGGAAAATTGGTGAATACCGGGGTTAATAAACATAGCTGGCTCAAGAACCCCGGAGGGGTTTTGGCATCGTTGATCAATCACAGGCACCACTGCCTGTCCAACACCTTCCTCTTGTTGTCTTGCATCCATAAATTACTATCAGCAACCTAAAATTATCAGCTAGTATAAAGTATTCTGTAGAATTTACATATTAAGGTATTTTTTTGGTTACTTAAACACTATTATAGTACAAAGCATGCATGAATGAGCCTGTCGCAATATGGAATGAAAGAAGCACAATTTTAGTTGTTTATTTAATTGGCGTTTTGTGTTTTATGAGTACTCGAGGTATACTGTCTTCTCTGCGCATCGTTTGCAAAAGCATCTGTAACATTGTGAGCCACTGTAGATTGCAGATTCTCTAAACTATTAGTCAGTTTGACGTCTGAAGTCTATAATGGCTCTTATGACTTAATATTTTAACAATAGCTTAGCAATTTTAAACTGAAAGGAAAGGATAAACTTAGGAGAACTTTCCAGGCAGTTTTTTGTTCTAAACTATTGTTGAAACACATTAATGTAATGCTCAATATTTTCAACATTAGTGTAACGACTTTATTGTGAATAAAAAGGACGCACTTGTGTGAATCGTGTGGATAGCTTTTTTTATTGGTTTAAAGTTACATTAGTCAGTGTTATGGCCGAGGGAGTCAAGTGGCTGATCTTTCTAGCGTATTTGGAAAAGAATAACGTTAGTTCGATCCCCGCCTGGGTCATTTGACCATAACTTTGATCCTGGTTCAACAGATGGCGTTGGGTAATTGTTGATAAAAGAATGAATTATTAATTCATGATATTAATACCTATCTCTGGCCAGGCAGAATATGCTGGTGAATATTTCTCTTCACAAATCTATTTTTATAAAAAAAAAAGTGTGTTCTTATCATTCAGTCAAGTCGCTATGCTAACGTTGAAAATACCGAGCCTTGTTGTATAAAAGTCGCTGTGTACAATTTGATTATATGGTGGCACTCTTCTCTTTCTTCTTGATCTGCATTGGTATTGTATGCCTGCAACTCGCACAAAGGTATGTTGGAAACTCTATAAAATTTGAACCCTTATTTCTCGTATTATCCCATCTAGTCCCTTGTTTCACCGTCCCCTTTTAAAGTTCTCAAAAAAACCCTTTTTTCATTTCAAACCTCAAAAAAGAACTTTAAAAATTGAGAACAATCTGTATTTTGTTTCATTTTGATATTGTCAAGTGATTAATAAGAATAAATCGATAGTTTAATTTAGTTTTAAATTTTACCTGCTGTTTTTTTTTTGGTATGTTGTTTTTTGTCGTGTTTTTTGCATTGTTTTTGTCCAGTCATCATTGCATCTTGGGTTCTTTTTTAATAATAGATTTACATGCACACGCGTTATTCTAAAATCTAGAAAACCTAACAAAACTACGGCATTTGCATTAAAAGTCTTGCATTAAATCAAAACATATTATGTAATCTTAAATTAATTATTATTCGAAATCATGAATAAAAATAAATATTTAAATTAATTAATTTAATTATCCCAAAAAATACCATGATAACAACTTATTCGGGAGCACTTTGTTATATTGTAATTTTATCAGAATCTTTTATTTTTTTTATTTTGTCGCACTGAGCAATTTTAAACATTTTTGCTTATGTCATTGCTTGTAGAATTTGTAGCCAAAGTTGACACATAATTTAATGGATGTTCCAAAAATAAAATGGATGTTTTACAAAGTTAAATCACAAAGAATTTGAATAAAATCAATCTTAATTGGAAGCTAAATCTTTTGGTTTAATACTTACAAGATTAAAGAATCAATAAGTGATGAAATTACCATGTAACAAGGATGCCCTTCAGTCCTTAATATATAAAATGCCGTCAACTAACTCACTTCTATTGTCTCCTTTCTTTTATCTTCACAAACCTTTCGGAACTTCACATTGCGTCATCGATGGACACAAAACCTTCCCTCCCACGGACAAACCTTGGACCTTCTTCAATCGGAAAACCTGATGAATGTGACCAAACTATGGTTGGTCTCTTAACCATCACTTCCTGGACAAAACAACATTCTTCCATTGATAAATTGGATAAAAATGGTTGCGTCAACGTTGGAATAAAATCACCTCGCTTTGGATAAACATTGGACCACAAAACAATATTCTTTTAATGAAAAATGTCATGAATATGACCAAACTATGGTTGATTTTAAAACCATATTTTTCTGGACAAAAAAATATTGTTCTTCAATCGGACAATGGGATGAACTAACCAATTTATGGTTTGCCTTATAACCATCTCTCTCTGGACAAAAATTGGAGCAAAAATCGATAATGTTCAATTGGAAATCGCTATGAATATAACCAAACTATGGTTGGTCTCATAACCTAAAATGGAATGAATTTGACCAAACTATGGTTGGTCTCATAACCTGCAATGGAATGAATTTGACCAAACTATGGTTGGTCTCATAACCTAAAATGGAATGAATTTGACCAAACTATGGTTTGTCTCATAACCTAAAATGGAATGGATTTGACCAAACTGTGGTTGGCACAATAGCCGAAGAGTTCATGGAGCAGTTGCGCCCCATATTTGACGCGTTACGGCAACGTGAAGAGTTGCCGTGCTCGTACCCGTTGCACGTGGGCAGCACGCACGGCACAAAGCAGGCCTTTGTCTACCAGCACTCGCGGCCCCACGTGGTCCACGGCGCGGGCAACGGCAACCTCTTCCACCTGCAGCAGCCTCTGCATCACCAGCATCACCACCAGCACCATATCGGCCACCAGCATCATGTGGGACACCAGCATTGGGTAACGTACAGGATTGCTATGCGCTTTTGCTTGAACAAATGTTGCAACTCAAAAAAATAAAACCAGTAACAGTGTTAAATAAAGTTTTAAACTTTCACTTTCATGGTCGGTGTTGCTCACACGCAGCAAATCCATGGATTATCCGTTGCCTAAAGTGAAAATGCTGATCCGTGGAGTATTCATGGATTAGCTGTTGCTGGGAATAACACTGTAAGTGTTTTTTTTTTCACTTTAAAATGAGGTCTCCACGTGAATTGTGATGACAAAATTGTCTCGTTACAAGGCCAAGTTGCTAGGGAAAAGGTAAACAAATATGTTGTTGTTGTTTGCTAATGACGCCAGTCCTAAACAAGACTGATGTGAAAAAAGTTCCAAATTCAAAAAGTGTTTTGAGTTCATTATATTTGGACCAAATCTAATCTAATCTAATCTATGTTGCAAAGAAATGCTACATTGGAGATTCACATTACATGCATTTTCACAACCAGACACATACAAGTTCGCGCTTGCACATGCCGCATGTGAACCTACAACACAAAAACCAAATCTCAAATGGACATACACCCTGCACCTCTTGCCGTCCTTCCCTGAGACAGGGGGTGACATTGGCCAGTCCAATAACTGATATTCTTTGATTGAAAAATGTGATGAATATGATCCAAATATGCTTGGTCTCCTGAAGAGTAATGCAATTCACCAACCTATCTTGCCTGGCCAGAAACAGGTATAGAAGTAGTTTAAAAAGGTGCAAAGCTTCTATACCTTACCTGTGCTAATAAATAGGTTTCACGTGCCACATTTTGAGTTGTGACATTTATTCAGTAAAGTGTTTTTATTTTTATCATCTAGTTTTATAAATGTGTGTAGCCATATAGATTGTAATCATGCTAAAAAGTACGACTATTATTTTTTGTTTAATTTTTTCAATTTATATCCAAAATTTGAAGTCGAGATCAGATGATAAAAATGAAGAGGTCTATTCACAACAGATTTGACGTATAGCTGATAAAAATAAAAAATAAATAAATTAGGCTGATTTATTTGGTGAGCGCTGTTTTTGTGTGTATCACACCTCAAGAGCCCTCTGCGAGCTTGGTCGTCACTGTAGAAAGCGCCAATTCACAAGCAAGACCCAGTTGTTGTAAGGCTGGATGGACCTTTTGATGACCGGTCTTTGGTAAAGGTTTATGAATTTTTTAACCCAGCGAAGAGCAAATTTGAAAATATAAATGGTATATTTTTAGTGCTCCGCCGGGATTCGAACCCACGACCTTCCAGTTACGAGTCCGAAGTGTTACCACCTGGACTACGGACCGGTCAAATCTATGGATCATTGATTTTTTGTTTGGAAAATTCACTGTAGGCTGCGGATGAGCGTTGGTTTTGCAGTTTGTAAATAACACTGAAAGAGTTCGGTGAATTATCTTGTTTTTTTCCTTTTTGATTCAAAAGACATACATTTCTATTTGTTCTTCACACTGAAAATTTTGATGTCGTATCAAATTTAATTCTTTGATAGATCTCACAATGTGATAATGAAGCAATCCCGCAAGATCCCACGCAAACAGCTGATCAAACAGTCAAATATACTTCATAAAATTTGTATGTAACACATGTCCGATCTAATCTAATCTAATCTAAGGTGCAAAGATATATATCATTTAAGATTTATATTAAAAGCATTCCCACAAGCAGAAATGTATAATTTCGCGCTAACACATGCCGCATGTGGACCTAGAATATAAAAACCCAATCTCAAATGAACATAAGCCTTGCAACTCTTGCCGTCCTTCCCTGAAACAGGGGTGACATTGGCAAAGTGAACCAATTTTTTTACAGTATGGGTGGTCAGCCGCATAACAACCTATAAGTCAAGGAACATACATGACAAAATCCGATCAGCTGTTTATTTGCCACCATGTTGGATCTCTTGATATTTTGGTTGATTATAATGATGATTCAAAAAGCAAATATTTAGTTTAATTATGTGTTAGTGATGTATGCTTGGAGTTTTATTTTTTAATTTATTTATTTCCAAATTATTTTAAAATTGGAAAATTTAGGAAATATCTCTGTGTTGCTATTATGTTGGCCATTTTCCCAATCGAAGCTTCGTTAAATGGTAAGTCAAAAATATATAAAAATGAAAATGTCATCATGTACATATCGTCCTCTTAGTGCTTGTTTGTCGTATCTCCAACAGATGTAATTTTACATGAGCAATGCCATTACGTGTACCGGACCAATGTCTCTTATGAAAACTGTAAATTGATTTTTAAAATATTTAAAACAACTCTCACATTATCGTGTTTTACGTTTTTTTCTTAGCTCAGATTGTGTGGAATGCGATTCTTGAGACAATTTCATTATACGGTCATCTTTAAATCAAATGGTAGATGAGCCAAACAAGAACTGGGGGGACAATTTTACTCGCTTTGAAAATGTTGTCGACAACTGAAAGGTATGCTTCGCAAATGCCTCAACTATAAAAAAAATACTTTCTACATGAAAATCTTTCCAAACTTTTATTAAATTAGTGAAATGTCAAATAGCTAGTATTCCTACTTTTGCAATAAATGAACTTTTTAATGTAAGTACAGCAACGGAATGTATTTTATGACATTTTCTACATATAAACTTTGTTATCTTGATTTAAAAGTCGCTGGTATGTTCGAGCGGATAAGGCGTTGGCACTCTGAATTTGCGTTATTTAAACAAGCGCTAGTTTAAACCCCGCCTGCGCCATGTCCTGTCGACAATAACTTTGACCCTGCTTCGACAGATGTCATTGGGTAATTATTAATTAATAATTCATTGAAATATTAAAAAATGAATTGTTGATTGATAATTTTAATACCTGTTTCTGGCCAGGCAAAATAGGTTGGTGAATTGCATACCTCTTCACAAATCTATTTAAAAGAAATGAGATACTTATACTAATAATTTAGCTGTAATGGGCCCCAAAGAATTTATTTAATTCTAGTATTTATTTTATTAATTAACTTTGCTTGTTGTCAAGCAGCCTTATTCATATTGTATTCTACCAAAACAATTGATTTTTCAATAAATTATTAAATAACAGGATTTTTATCAATAAAAAAAATCCAAATAAATTATTTTAAGGTTCTTTTGAGTACAAATAAATTTTAATAATCATGATACGGATTTTTGGTAGCCATCTATGAATGAGACTGTAAAACAAAAATTGCCCCTTTAAAAGTAGGTAATTAAAAAATACCTCCTTGATTAACAAAAAACTTATTTGAAATATTTTACTACCTTACTTGATAATATAATTCATATTCAATCAAAAACAACTAAAATATACATTTTACACACTTTGTAAGTTAAAAAACCAAATTAGTTCATTAGTTTTTTTTTAAGGCAGTCAGGTGTTTATGTAATTATTTTGTGTCTGAATTGCACTGCCATCTGTTGAAGTTTACAGAAAACTTTTGTGTACTAAACTTTAAATTAAGTATAGTTTCATATTTAGATCACAGATGACTCAATTTATTTTCCTTGTTTAAAAAAAATGGTCCTCAACTAGTCAGAATTTTAAATGTTTCAAAAATATAATATGATTCTTTACGACTCATATAATGATTTTTGATTTTGGTTTGAAGATGAATAATATTTCAGTGTTTTGTAGGTGTTTTAACTAGTTATTTTTGCTGATAACGAGCTACTCAATTACGTGTTTAAATTTACTTAATTATTCTGACGTGTGTGTTGTCCAGGTGAGAGAAAGATCAGCAAGGTCTGTTCCTATGGGAGCCAGGGCCTCTCGTTCCTCCCTCTCGGCCGGCACTCCAGACTCGCTAAGCGATAACGAGGCCTCGCTAGCGCAGACTCCAAGATCAGCGCTCAGGAAACCATCGCTAGGAAGGTCAGATGAAACTAGTTTGTTTAATTTAATTTTAAGGAAATTTATCCTTGACTAATAGGTTGGTATGAGGCTGACTCCCCATGCTGTAAAAACTCGCTTCACTTTTGCCAATGCCTCCTTGTTTTCAGGGAAAGGCGGCAGGAGTTACAAAGATTATGCGTTTGTTCATGTGAGGCTTGATTTATTTTGTATATACACATGCGGCATGTGTAAGCTCAAACTTACACGTGCTTGCTTGCGGGCATACATTAAATATGAGCCTTACATGTCAATATATCTTTGCAACTTAGATTTTAAATTAATTATTATAGAATCCAACAAGGAATACTTTTGATCAAACATTGTAAAGCTTGAATTCCAGTCATATTAGTTGGAACTGTCAAATATTGAATTTTGAAATTTTTCTTAAAACAGCAATAAAATTGTAGAGCTATCCAATTTTTATAGTAAAAATCTATTATTATTAGCCAGAATAGTTTGTGTTCTGCTAAGCAGTGTTATATTCACAATGAATAGGTACACAATTTGAAATACCAAATTCTCACACCCATACAGCTTTAATGTAGGTACAAAAACATAAAGTGTGTATATAAAACTAGAGTCCACAATGATTTCAGGTCCACCCTGACTCCTGGAGGCTCTCGACCTTCGTCCCGACCTTCAAGTCGTGCGGGATCCAAGCCTCCATCCAGACACGGCTCCAACATGTCTCTGGATAGTACAGGTAACATATGCCATTACATTTTTTCATAATTTGTGATTCTATTATAGTAATTTTAAATTTTTAGAACCAGAATTTCAATCGTGTTGAATAATAGGCTCTTTACTTAGGTACGTATTATATTTCAATGGGAAAAAATGTTCTTACACATGATAGTAGACTGGTCTATAGTCTAGTGATAGTGCATCAGACTCGTAAATGGAAGGTTGTGAGTTTGAATCCCAGCGGAGCCAAAAAAATAACCATTTATATTGTCAATTATGCTCTGCGCTGAGTTGAAAAATTCATATACCTTTACCAAAGGTCCATCCAGCCTTACAGCAACTTGGCCGTGCTTGAGAGTTGGCGATTTGCAGCAATGAAGCTCGTAAAAAGTCCAGTCGATATTTCAGTTGGTATAATGTTTGCATTTCATGCTGAGAGCACGCATTCAATCCCCACCGAGGGTGTCGGAAATGATAACAACCAAATAAACAGATTAATTTTTAAGGAATCCTGTGAAGTAGACACCTTTCGAGAATTTAGAGGTCTATGACTCTTGTAATACCGCAGAGGTGTTAGTGTTGATGATGTGGCGGTTAATATCCTGATCCTTTGTAGCAGAGCTGTTAGCTGCATTGTGTTGTGTTGTTCGTTGTGTTGCCTCTATGTTGGATTGTTTATATATCTTATACTATTTGCACTTGATCAGATGATGGCGCTCCGTCCCGCATTCCGCTGTCTCGCCGCACTCCCCTCTCCGGGACCAGCAGTGGCGCCCGCTCCGCGCTGGCAACTCCTCGCACCACCCCGGGATCCACCAGGGGCGGCAGCACCAGCAGCACTAGGCCTAGGACTCCCACCAGTCTCGCCAGCCCATCCACCGGAAGGTAAAGAACTCTCTTGTCTCTATAATCACATCACACTAACTAAGCTTGACGGATTTGAGAAATAACTAAGCAATCCACGGGCTCACCAAGTCGAGTCTTCAAGACCCAAACTCAGGCCCGGAACTTATTTTAAGGAAGTGCTCATGAAAAACTTGTAAACTACAGGATTTTCACACTTTTCTAGGGTTTTCATCACTAATTCAGTTTTAACTTTAAGGCATCATAATGTTAAGTCTTCTAAGTTGAAATTTTGTAAGGTTTGTCAAAATTAGTACCTATAAAAATTGTTTGCTGTATGAAAAAAACACCACTTCAAGCTGAAATATGCTCAGAATGGCGCTTTCTTCAGGGCTGGAAGTCTCATCACCAGGGTAATTCTTACCTACCGAATATTGGTAATATTTGTATGAAGGCTAATTAGCTCTTCACTTGCGGCCATTTTAAATTGACAGGTTTTTTTACAAATATTACTGATATTCAGTACGTGAGCATTTCCGTGGTGATGAGACTTCCAGCGTAGGTTCGCCAATCGGACCAAAATCAAAAATAGGCATTTCAAATGTGTACCATAAGTTGATGTTTGATTGTGATGGCGTCAGGTTTTCGGGCAACGGAATGTTCCGGACCTCCAGCATTCCCACCCTGTCTGCCGCTGGGACCTTGGTCAGGTACAGACACACCCCACTACTAATGCATCCATTCTCTCCAGCTGGGGCCACCTCCTCCTGCATCACACCGTAGACTATTGATTTGCACTCCGTTTTGTGGGTTTCTTCCTCTCTCTCCGTCCAATATCCTCTTATTGTTATCCTTCGTCATCTATTCCTTATCTCAGTGTTATTCACACATGAGAGATCCATGGCTCAGCCACCACCTAATGTGATGAAACGATGATCTGTGGATCAAATGTGATGTGAATAACCCTGTATGTGTTTATATTCATGTCCGTGTATTGATAGTAGTCCTTTACCGGCATATTTTTCAATGATTTTACCAGTCATCTATAATCTGAGTGGCAAAGATGTTCATATTAAAAGCATTCCGACAAGCTGACATGTATAAGTTCGCCCTTACACGTGCTGCATGTGGATCCCAAATGAACATAAGCCCTGCAACTCTCAAACTTACCTCTAAAAATAAATAGATTCTACAGACTCCTTTGGGAACAATGCAGTAAGGAGCTGCACCATATGTGCAGCTTAGTTGCTCACACCTCTCTCTCCCTTCTCCAGTTTCAGATACCTTTGAAATTGTAATCCTCTGTTCACCTTTCATCCACCATATTATGTGTTTTGTGTTCTGTCCACATTTCTATTAGTCCAGTTGGCCTTTTTCCAAAATGGTGTCTTTGTGTTAGTTTTGTTTTGTTTGTTGTTTTTGGTTCACCTGTGCTTTGGATATTAGCTCTTATATCTACATATTCGTACTGTTATTGAGTGTCAAATTTTTAAGCAGTCCTCGATTGTCAAATTTCTTCAAAAAATTACACAGTTTTAGAAACCGTATTTCTAAAAAACAGTAATTATAAATTTATAAAAAAATATATATGAAAAAAAAATACTGTTTCATTCTGGTTATTATTTTGACTGAATTTGACCGTATTCGGACTCTTGGCTATCTTCAGAAGTTTCTTTTTTTTGAGGCTGACATAAGGTCCACCCATTTGACACATACAGAAAAGGTTGTGATGTCAGATACTCGGGTCGCTATGGCAAAGACTAACTACTTAAGATTATGTTGTCATTGGTTGCCAAGTTAGATACATAGATATGTAACTTTTTCCCATTGAGATAGGTTCAAATTTGAAACATTATTGTAGAAAATGTTCCAAATTCATTCAAAATTAAATTAAAATCTTTTTTGGAATTTTGACAATAGCTGCTTAAATTTCTATGAATTTCAACTTGAACTGTTTTTTTATGTTTAATTTATGGATTATATTTGACAATACCTATCATGGTGTTTTCTAGGATGGTATAAAAAGAGGTTATGTAAACTTTTTAGGTTAGGTTAGGCTGGCTTTTGGGTGTTGGGGATGCTTTTCGTCTATGGATTTCATTCCGCAATGTTGCCAGTGTAAATGGGATTTAAGAAATAAATAGGGAATTTTCACTTGGAGTAAAATAAATTTATTTTAAAAACATACAAATATATCAGTTCGGCACATTGAAAAGGGTGCGAAGATGAACGTCGCCTCCTGGCCGGGTTGCTATAAGGGAAGACGCAAACAAACCTGTTGTTATTGGTTGCTAATGATAGCAGTACAATACAAAACTGACGTTTGCTCGCCAAGAAAAAAGTTCCAAATCAAAAATGTTTCAATCTCATTGCTTATGAATTTGGAACCTTTGAAATATCCTGTGGGTTGATGTCACAGGTGTGTATACGTAGAGTCCTTAGCAACCAAAAAAAAAAGTAGAATGTTGTTTGATTAACAACCCGGCAGGGTGATCTCACAATTTTTCCTGTCTTTTTTACGTTCCAACTCCATTGTAATAAAAGTGAAATTTCCCTATTATTCTTCATTGTAATTTATTCATACCTTGTCAATTGTGCTTGCATAAGTCAAAACAAAACAATTGACTTTTTAAGCTTCTGTTTCTTTTGATGTTAAAAAATATATCTCTGTTACAAAGAGAAGCTTTTAGATCTAAAAAAATATACAGAAATTTAAATAGTTCTGAATAAAAAATCCATTTGTATAAATATACCATTTGTAAACGTTAATTCATGTGCACCACATTCCTAGATATTAAAACGCATTGTCTTTTTGTACTTTCCTCAACTCCACTCTACTCTCATCCGTACAGCAAAACCGTCTCCTCTCAGCCCGCCTCTCTGGGTCTAGAACGACCCGCGACCCATTCCAATCCCATCCCGAGCGTTCCCGGATCCAAAATACCCGTCTACGTCCGACGGGAAGATCCCAAAGTGGATCGATCTAGGTCTGAATCTCCGCGCAGAGCCAGCGATATCCCCGAAGTCCCGCTCCAAGACCAAACACCCGAAGAGGACTCTTCGCTCTTCAATATTTCCAATATATCGATGGGCAGCAGCGGATCCAACTCCAATTATAGCATATCCAGCAAGCAGTCGGAGACCGGAGATGTTCCTGCGCAAGCGGAAGCTTCTAATTTGGATAGAAACACACGGTAGAGCCAACTAAAGCTGTGTTGTTTTCTTGTTGTTAGAATGCTTTGTTTTTCATTGTGTTCTGAATCCATCATTATGTTGAATATCATCATCATTTCATCAAATCATTTTATTTCTGTAGGTGCTACGATTAGCTTAAATTATAGAAACTAGGCATATTAAGTATATACTGTTATGATTTTACCGGGTTCAATTTAATAAAAATTTCCATTATTTACTTTAAATACAGTTCACATTCACAGTTAACTTTACACCTACATAATGCAATGTTCGCTTGACTACTACAGTCCCTGCTGAGAGATCTGGCCCCTATTTATAGTAAGACTACGGGTGATTCTCGAAACATTGGGACCTGGCACATGCAAGATTTTGCCAGAACATTCTACTTTTCATTTTCATTTTCGAGGCTGATTATTGAAGTGATGCGGTGGTTTTTGTACCTGCTTTCTGATACTTTCACTCATGGAAACAAAACATTAGCAGATGAAAAAAGCTGCAAATCGAATGTGGTCTAACCCGAAAGAACCGAAAAATAATTTGACATTCAACGGCGACAATGAAAGTAAAAGTTTGATGGGGCTTCCACACGCTTGCCAACCCATCTCAACTGGCTTGTAGCCAAGCGCACAGTGTGTCGTCTAGAACATGCTAGCAGGACAAAATTAGTCAATTAGACAAAATTTTGTCCAGCTAGCATGTTCTAGACGACACACTGTGCGCTTGACTTGAGATGGGTTGGCAAGCGTGTGGAAGCCCCATGAAAAGTAGATTATATAAATTGAACATAGATTATAAAAAACATTACGGATATAGTTTAATTTTTTTTAGCTATAAGAAACTCTAAACAAATTTAATTTATAGTTGAATATTATAATTATAGTTATTATTATTATAGAATACACTGTTCATATACTTCACATGCACTTATTGGATCATACTTCATTTAAAATTAATTCCACATCATCTGCCTGTGTTTTTGGTTTTCTTATTTTCAGATTTTGTTTTTCAGCTTTCCAGACGTTGAATGTAATTTTAACAATCATCTGTGTATCAGCGGTGAAGGGTGCCATACAACTCGATTTCCATCGGTTTCCCTTTTAAAATGAGGCAAAAATGATAACAAAGTAGACTGCATGGTTTCAATGGGGAAAAAATACGTATTGTTTCTTTGGTTTTAAATGTATTTTTTTTACTTTGTGCCTATATTTTTTAACTTCTTTGTTGCCTCATTTTAAAAGGGAAGCCAATGGGAATCGAGTTGTATGGCACCCTTCGCCACTGCTGTGTATGCATGATTTTTGTACATTTTATAAAGCACTGTAATACCTTGACAATCACAATGAATCAAGCTTAAAGAATAATTAAATTACTTATGTTTGTTAATTATTTTGTATGCTTTTCATTAACGAGGAGAATTTGTGATTGATAGGGGATTCATTTGTATAACTAAGCAATATGTATATACAATCTTTTCACTTTTTTTTGGGTGTTTTATGCATGATTCTTTTTATTATACATATTTATGAAAAAATTCTTTAAAAATGCAATTTTCAATTTTTAAAACTCCATCGATAGCAAACAATTTTTCACCATTCAAATGCCATATTTAAATTTTTTTAATTGTTCCTGTTGCTCACATATTTTTAATTTTCTGTGAGACATTGTTCCACATTCGCTTTATTTATGGTCTCAATAAAATTAATAAAAGAAAAATATATTTTATAACACTTCAAGGACAAAATTGGATCAGCTTTGGCCGTCGAAACGGAAAATTGAACAAAAATACTTGGTGCTCTTTATTCTGAGGTGTGACTGATGGAGGGTTAAATAAGGTCATTTTTAACAAATGAGTTCGGAACATTTTTGAATTTGGAACATTTGAATGACACAATGTTGTCAATGTGAATTCACGTACGAACCTTGTTAAAAAAAGTGTGTTTGAAAATTGCATTTATTTTATTGCTTTTCTTTTTTCAAATTTTTATTTTCTGCACTTTTTCAAAAACACTATCAAATGCAAAGTAAGGCTCATCAATAAATATTTTAAAATTTGTAATTATTATTTTGCATTTGACATGTCTTACCTAAATTACAATCTTATTCTTGTACATAAAAAAAATACATCCATGTTTTTTTTTTTACTATTTTTTAACTATCCAGGTGAATCTCTTTCACATATCTATTTACCACTCTATCTTATTTGTTTACAATAATTAATCTTTGTAGATCTGTTCAATATCAAAAACCCTTAATAATTTAATAAACTTTCTTAATTCATTCACTTACAACTGATACATTAGAGTTTTATTTAACTCATTTAGTGCATTAAACTCTGCTAATCCTTGTATTGCTTCTCTAACCGCCTCCTTGCCTACTCAGGAGTGGATCCTTCCAGTCCAACGGGCAGGCACCGGGGCCAACCATGAAGTCTTCCGCCACCACATCCAGGATTCCCATCTCTTTCAGGGAAAACAGTAATCTATCAAACTCTAACACCTCAAGGTAATGTCTCACTCCTAATCATGTGCACTTCACCCAAACCATATCACTCATGTGCTCGGCTAACAGTTAGGTTAGAATGCTCATCGTAGATTTGGTCAAAATATTGATATGTCAATAAATAAATAAGATAAAAATCTTTAAATAAATTACAAACGCGTTTTCGACCTAGTAGGTCATCATCAGGTATGATTACAGCAAAAGACAGCTCATTAAATCCAGTCAATAGGTATAAATTATAGTCAGGTAGGTAAAAGCTTTTAAATATATTTGAGTGAAAATAAACAGTGTTTTCTTTGAATTCCTTCAAAAAAATTGTAAACTAAACATTATGAATTTTCACAGTGTTAATACACAAACAATACAAAATATATAAATAAATAAGAGCTTGAATCTTTCTACTGTTGGTTTGCATTTGTATTAAATGACCAAGGTTGATTTTGACCAGTCCGTAGTCTATTGGTTATTCTTCAGACTGGTAAATGGAAGGTTGTGGGCTTATAAATATATTTATATTTTCTTCGCTGGGTAAAATAATTCATATACATTTATCAAAGATTGATCACTAAAATTCCATCCAGCCTTACAGCAATTGGAATTTGCTTGAAAATTGACACTTAGTTGCGGCGACCAAGCTTGTAATAAGTCCGGTTGATAGAATGCTTGCATTCCTTGACAAGAACAAGTGTTCGATCCCCAAGGGTGTCAGAAATAATTTCCCATTTCGGTGTTCATTTTTGAATCCAAAATAAAATACCAGCAAGGTTTACTCAGCCTTCACAAGAAATGACAGCCAGCCCACTCGGGAGCTGGGGAATATCCACTTCAACTGAAAGGTTGGCATAATACCAGCCCCGTTGCATGAAATATTATGTAGGTCCTGAATCTCCCTTCGGGGATAACACGGAAAAGAAGTTACACTATATGTGTGGCTTAGTTGCTTTTTTTAATGGTAGGTACTTTTATGTTGAGCAGATGAGTGGTATTTTGTCATCAATCATTTTTCAATATTTTATTTAGTTTCTTAAATTCACCTAAACTTGTATACTTTTTCTATTTTAATAAATAATAATAATAATTGGACAATTTGTATACAGCGCCGTTTAGTGGCACTAGCCACCCCAAGGGCGCTTTTATGTGTTGAAGCTTCTGTTAAACAAATGTGTCTTAAGCAACTTCCTGAAACTGCCAACACTGGTCTCTGTTCTCAACTCCAGAGGTAGACTATTCCAGCAGGATGGACCAGCCGAACTAAAAGCCCTGTCTCCGAAACCAGTTCTGTTCCGTCGAAGAGGCAGTTGAAGCCTGTTTACGGCGTCACTCTGTGCAGAACGAAGAGTGCATCGTTTTCCACCTATCTGGTCGACTCTGCACAATTCACACAAGTACGATGGGGCAACTCCTCTGAGGGCATTAAAAACAGAAACACATATTTTGTACTCAATCCTCTCTGGGACTCGCAGCCAATGAAGGCGCCGCAACAGAGGAGAGACATGGTCAGTTTTTCGTCCTCCTAAAAGTAATTTGGCTGCAGCATTAAAGACGGACTGCAGTCTAGACTGCTGAAACCTTGGAAGACCCCAGAACAGACCATTGCAATAATCCAGTCTCGACACAACAAAGGACGCAATGAGAATCTTAGCAGCTTCGGATGTCAAACAGTTTCTGACCCATCTCAACTGCCTCAGGTGAAAAAAACAGGAGCTCACAGTCGAGCTTATTTGCGTACTCATGGAGAGAGTGTTGTCAAGATGGACCCCAAGAAACTTAATTGAGCTAGATGTAAAGATGGTAATATAAAAAGCTAGATGTAAATATAAAAAGCTTTTATAGAAAACTTACATTTAAAAAATAATCCCTTGTCTTAAAACAGCTCTTAACATTTTATTCTACTACTTTTCTCTATGACGCTTTTTAATTAAAAATATAATATTAATAATTTAATATTTTCAATGTTTTTTTTTGTTGAACTTCAAAGAGCAGACGTCATTCCAGATTTTTTTCTTAACAACATGTACTGGATTTAATTTTGTTAATATATTTTTTCACTTTAGACCTAGAACTCCATCGGGAAGCAGTACGCCAGTGTTGCCAGGTCAAGTGACGGCAGCGTCGAGACTTTTCCGCAAAGGAAGCAATGCGTCAGATGCGTCTGGGGGTGTTGGCAACACCACAAGCACGACTCAAGCCAACGGACGCAAAACACCAGTCAGGAGTTCGGCAACACCAGACAGAAGAGAACCATTCAGATTGTAAACTCAAATTTGAAAAAAGAATAATAGAACACAAATAAATGACTATGTCAAATTTTTGACAGATGAAACAAGATGGCGTCTCAATTGAAAAATAGAATAGAAATTTATTTATTTTATAGATAGATAATTATTTTGCCAATTTAAAAGATGTTTGAGGTTTATCATAGTCATTTTTTGTTGTTTTTTTTTCAATTGCGAGCTTGTTTAACGTGAAATTATTGTTGATAACTCAATAATGTGAAATTGCGATTGCTCAACACAATGATAAATCTAAAATAGTCGTTAAAAATTAGCCATTCCTTTACATTTGTTTTTAGTTCAAAATAAATTGTCTCTCAGAATGCAAGGTTTTTTTAGATTTGTGTTTTTGGTGTGTATTTATTTTTAAACATCAAAAATCACAAATTTCGTAAAGAGTCATGAGGAGTTTTTTTTTTCTATGATTTAATTTGTAGGGACCATTTTTTCCAAATGTGTTTTTTTTTTATTTTAAAGTTTTTGTCCAAGAAAAAAATTCAGCGGCCATATTAAATATTGTTAATTCATTGATTTTGTTTGTTTGTTAATAAGTACGGAGAAAATCGCTGAATCGTTACAATTTCCAACTTTTAAAGTCAATCATTTGAATATATAACGACCACCACAATCGTTAGTATTGTGAGTTTGCTTCAGTTTTACAAATTGATTTTATTGTGTCACCTTTTACGATACGCCAGTCGTAAACGATGATAAAATAAATTGAGTCGTATAGAATCAAAGACAGCAAAATATGTATTTGTTTTTTTAAATGCAATAAATATATAGAAACACAGGAAATCATCTTTTTGTCATTTCTATACATATTTATCTCATTTTTAATTGTAATCGTGGATTGCTCACATTGATTCTAGACTCCTCGGATCAATGATTAAAAATTCAATTGTAACTCGAATTTTATTACGTATAATATTTAAAACATTAAAAATACAAATAACAGACTAATCTCACAAAATAAAAACTAAATATTTTACCATTTATAATAATAATTATTAATTAGTTATGTACAATAAAAAAATTGTATGTATTGAATGAATGTCCTGCTACTTTTATATATTATAGATACATATTATTACAACTGTTGTAAATAATTTTATATAAAAAATCTAGAAAAATTGCCTTTTTGCACAATGTACGCAACGTGTATTATAAAAAAATTGCAAACGATAACCGCACACACCTTGTTAATTGTTCATACGCCAGTGAATCAATTTAACGAGTTACGTTTGGTTATCGTTTTTTTTTCGAATTGTGGATGCATTCAAGATTGTTTCAAATGTGTTTTTTTTGGAACATACGCCAGTGTAACAAATTGCATTTGAACGTTTTGTATGCATCGAATAAATGAAATGTTGTAAAATATAATAGTCCTGCCAAATAGGTCGTTTAAAATACAGATATTCTCTGCTACTTTGAGCTTTGTATTTCCTATATACATCGTACTTTATTTATTTCTTTAAAATATATTCGTCGTCCCTGTAAAACTCAGTATGAATGAGTATTATTTTTGATTCTAGGACTTAAAGTATCCAATATTGGCACTTTTTATTTTGTGCATTTTTCAATTTCTACTTTTCTTCTGTTAATGTCTCCCTGTTAGCCTTCTCTTCCGTAACACACTATGTCGTGTAAACACTTGTCATAGTTTTAATTTATTTTTCAAGTCTTTAATATTAAAATTTTATTTATACCTTAAGCTTAACATAATTCTTAAGTCATACATTTGTAATTATTATTATTGAATTTTTTCATTAACAAAGTAAAACATTACAAAGTTTATCATTTGAAATCAACAAATTGGAATACTTAGCGAATTACTTCATAAAGTTTTTTTTTGTTCACCTTTGTTTTTTTACATTTTTATACACCAGTTTTTATTTTATCGTTTCTCTTTGTATAATTTATTTCCAAACGCCTTATAATGATGTAACACGGCTTGTAATTAAAATAAAAAAAAACAATGTTTCGTTACTTTACTACAAAAAACATGAGAATGTGAAACCTCACTCTAACTACCTAAATAAAAAATGTTTTTATTAATACAAATGAAATGTTTTATTCTTTTAAGATAAAGACTACTTACAGGGGAAAAACGAGGAATGTCAACGATTAAATAAGTTGGTAAGAAAAAAGTAAAATCTAGTGGCATCTGTGTGTCTCTGCTCTGCAAAAATTGTAATGCAACAACAACACCTTCTCTTAGGGTCAGTCTCCCCTCCACTGACCCACGCCCTGTATATCCATCCCATCCGGGGATGTGTCACAGGACTCGCATGCAAAAGTTATGTGAGATGCGAGTGGCAGAAGGCCCTCCCGTGAAGCTACACTTTCCCAAGTGTTTACACAAAGCAAAGGAGGCTCAGAAATCACTGAAAGATTATAGCCATTATTCATGCAATAACAGTCGCCATCACAGTTTATGGCGGTATTTCTGGTTCTTTGTGGCACGCAATATAACCATGATTTGAAATTTATAATTTTGATTAATTCATAATTTTCTTCAACTGACATTCCTTGTTCTTCCACTGTAGTCTTCAGTTAAGCTTCTATAATATAATAATAAATGAAGTTGACAGTTTCATCAAGATCATCTTTATCATTTCACGCTGAAGAAGCCCATCGTAGACATGGGCGAAACGTCCTGAAGCTCCAGTTCCCACAGACCACGGCAACAGTTCCTGGAAAACATCTCTCCAGAATCTTAGAAATGACTACAATGCCATTGAAAAGCTTTAAAACAAACAATTGGTCATAAAAATCAATTGTATAATATCCATGAAGTTGGAAAATGACACAAAAAATGTTATGTTAGCAGCAATTTTGATGTATCCTGACATCAAAAACCAACAGCTACTGTCAGCAAAGACAACGCCATCTTAGAAATAGTTACTTAATATTAACCAACGAAATTTGGTGAGTTAAATACTAACTAAAATTGCAGTTAAGTGAATTTTACTAAACTTGAAAATACCGGGCGTTAAAATAAATATTTATCTTAAATATATCTAGCGATATTTACCTTCCTCTTCTTGAAGTAAATTTCTGAAATAAAAACCTAAAAATGGCAGTCGAAGCTTCAGTTATCTTCGCAAAGGGAAGTCCTGCTAACTGCCCGTATCACTGTATTTTAACTGTGTTCTAATCTAATCTAAGCTGCAAAGATATATATCATTTAAGATTTATATTAAATGCATTCCCACAAGCAGATATGTATAATTTCGCGCTAACACATGCCGCATGTGGACCTACAATATAAAAATCCAATCTCAAATGAACATAAGCCTTGCAACTCTTGCCGTCCTTCCCTGAAACAGGGGTGACATTGGCAAAGTGAACCAATTTTTTACAGTATGGGTGGTCAGCCGCATAACAACCTATAAGTCAAGGAAGTTCGATTTTTCATTGTATTGTTTCCCAAAATTATAAATGAAATCTTTGATTTTACTACATACAAATGCATCGCCACCTATAAGGTAAAACTAAATAAACTCCGATTCACTTTCTTGCGAAATCAAAACATTTTATTGGGTGAGATTTCATAGTAAGTGAACTAATTATAAGGAAGTGTTCATGAAAAATTACAGAATGTGTTTTCTTTGTAGAAAATAGGAAAAAGGTGCATTTATCTGAGAAACCCATGTTAATAATAATATTAGGATGATTTATTTGGTGAGCGCTGTTTTTGTGTGTATCACAACTCAAGAGCCCTCTGCA
This sequence comes from Agapetus fuscipes, assembly GCA_951799405.1. Taxonomy (NCBI): domain Eukaryota; kingdom Metazoa; phylum Arthropoda; class Insecta; order Trichoptera; family Glossosomatidae; genus Agapetus; species Agapetus fuscipes. The sequence goes on along the minus strand of OX637352.1, from coordinate 1,614,219 downwards.
AGCTTGGTCATCGCTGTAGTAGCGCCAATTCTCAAGCAAGACCCAGTTGTTGTAAGGTTGGATGGACCTTCCAGTGATCGGTCTTTTGTTAAAGGTTTATGAATTTTTCAACCCAGCGAAGAGCACATTTGGAAATATAAATGGTATATTTTTTGTGCTCCGCCGGGATTCAAATCCACAACCTTCCATTTATGAGTTTAAAGTGTTGCCACTGGACTACAGACCGGTCCAAGAAATGCCAACAACATCAGCGCCCAATGTTGCTTAACTTCGGTGATTTGATGAGAACCGGTGCTTTCAACATGGTATCGTCGTTGACGACGATAACTCATTTTCTCAATCAAGGAACTTCTTGACTTGCCGCACCTCAGACCTGGGGACAGGATGCGCTGATGAGGACATTCCACCGCCGCCAGAACCTGAAAGTTCTTCAACATTCACAAAAACAACATCTGAAAGAAAATAAATAAAACACCTCGCCACATTTACACGTCTTTATTGAATAAACTTTTTCTTTATTTTCTCATTTCAAAATAACCACATCACAATGAGAAATGAATTCACATTAATTATTATTGAGAAAAAAATCATATAACATTACAGTGTAAGGGTTTAATATCTAACATTGAAAAAGGCATATTCACTATCTATAGACTGACTCTCCCAATAATTCAACATGACCTACAACGTTTAAAAACTTAATTCATAAGATTATAAGAGGGGCACGAGGATTACACAGCTTTCTCTAAATATACATCAATAATCTTTATACTATTGTATGCTCTATTATTCCATGAAAGTTTCCAATTATCGAGGTCGCAATCTCCCAATTATCAAGGAAACAAAGTCTCCCAATTATCAAAGTTACAAAGCCTCCCGATTATCAAGGTTACAAAGCCTCCCAATTATCGAGATTGCAAAGTCTCCCAATTATCAAGATTGAAAAGTCTCTCGATTATCGAGGTCGCAAAGTCTCCCAATTATCAAGATTGCAAAGTCTCCCAATTATCGAGATTGCAAAGTCTCTCGATTATCGAGATTGCAAGTCTCCCAATTATCAAGATTGGAAAGTCTTTCGATTATTGAGGTCGCAATATCTCCCAATTATCGAAGTCACAATGTCTCTCAATTATCGAGGTCACAAAGTTTCCCAATTATCGAGATCGCAATGTCTCCAAATTAAATTTATATTCCATACTTACAATTACAAATCATGGCATATTTATTCGGTGTATGTTTATTGCATTTTTTTAATAAAGAGAATATTGTAGAGATTGACTGCACTTTAGTAGGTGAAAGTCTCGAGGGATAGTTGTTAACATTTTATCTTAGAATTAAATGCTTCCGGCTTTGGCCATCCCAAACACCAAAAACAGTGAAGAATTAAGTTAAGTATTGTTTATTGAGCTGTATTCTTGTGTGCAAATGATAGAAAAATAGCATTATTGTAAAGATATAAAAAGACTTATTCAATTGCTGTGAATGCTTGTTTGAGAGATGTGTAAAAAAAAAAAAAACAATACAAAAATAGCAAATTTAACTGATTCGAGTCGTACACAAAAAAAAACTCTATTGCCATGTTTTAATATATAAAAAAATACTAGTTACATAAGTATTTGTATCGACTACCAAGTAAAAACTAAATAAATAAAAAGCCGTTAGAGAATAGTTAATAAAAAATATACAAAGCAACGCATCGCGATGGGATCGGCAAGTGAACCAGGTGATCTATGACATCACCGGGATCCCGTTGCAAGAGCATCATCGCAAACGCAGATCAGTTGTGTGAAGTACTACTTTAATATAAGTAGGGAATGCTTTTACTTGGTTTAGTGTTCGGATAATAAGTTCAACAAGCCGAGAGTCGATCAGGACGAAACAACCAAACACTGCGAGGACAAGGCGTGTGCGCAACAGAATTGCTAACCTAAAAATTTACCATTCACATGGGGATCTAATTTTGATAGCACCCTTAGCGGCAATATTTAATTTCAATGCTTCTACTTCTCACTTGCATCCATCACCTTTTCATCAAGAAGATCGATTATTGACAGCTAAAACTGACCGGACCGGTCCGTAGTTCAACACTTCGGACTAGTAAATAGAAAGTTGTGGGTTCCAATCCCGGCGGAGCACAAAAATAAACCATTTATATTTTCAAATATGCTCTTCGCTGCGTTCAAAAATTTAAACCTTTACCAAAGACTGGTAACTAAAGGTCCATCCAGCCTTACAGCGACTGGGTCTTGCTTGAGTATTGGTGCTTTGCAATGACCAAGCACGTAAACACCTCCGCGGCACAAGTTTCATAGACCCCTAGAATTTCTGAAATCTAGGGAGTCTTCCGCAGAGGGTTTTCTTAAAGAAAAAGAATACTGACACTAAGTTCGCTATCAGAATCGGATCCCTGTATACTTTGAAAACTTGCTCCAAATGCTTGAATGCATTTTAAATATCTGCAAGTTATGAATTACAAAAATATATGACGGAAATAATGATAATGGTATTCTCATATTGCTTTTGAATTCATTCTAATCAACAATACATATTTATTGAATAAAATGCAGTTGAAGATGAGTTTTTAATGTAAGAAATCATCACCTATATTGCAATTACATTGCACACACCCTAATCATTGATGGCAAACTGTTTCACTAAGAAACCACATTCGTATTTTTGAGCTACAGGTACCGTATAAAACATTGAATAAATAGAAAATAAATTAATGAAAACTAACTCACTCACTGGGGGTGTTCTTGTATATTTCATACATTTGTCTATTCACTCTATGTGTCAACACAATGATTTAGTATGAATATCAAACACAGAATTTAGCTCAATTTGGTTGAGCAACAAAGTAAAATACACTTCATAGAGGTGTATCAACTTTTTAAGGGATCTAAAGCGCTACTATGATAAATTCCTTACGAAAGGCGACGAGATAGCGATTCGTGTCCAAAAATAAGGTGTACTGTGATTTTTTTTTATCTATGGAGTTCTTACGCAAGCGATAGCAAGCTTCGACTTGGATTGATATCCAAAAGTGTAAGGAATCTAGCAGAATAGCGCTTCTGGCGTGGGTTTCTTAGTGAAGAACAGTGTACAATATAGTTAGGTTTAAGTTAGAATTACGGTCGTTTGACATATTAACAATTATAATAACTACACAGTTAATCCTCAGTCGTCGTCGTGCAAAGAGGGTGTCTAGTGAAGGCGTTCGCTATGTTGAGAATAATGTAAGTTCTCTTATAACGGTTCGTCTAATATCTGAATATTTTTTTCACTGTGTAGTTATATATTGATTGTAAATAGTGTTGGATGGCAGTTGTTATGGTTGTCTCAGCCGTGATCTTGTATCCTGCAGGAAGGTGGGAAGTCTGTGTGGATGGGAGGCTGTGTTTACTCCACACGCAGCAGCTCCACGTCGAAGATGAGGGTGGCGTTGGGGGGGATGACACCGGGGTGGCCTCGGGCGCCGTAACCAAAGTCGGGGGTGCACGTCAGGCGGGCCCTCTGACCCACAGACATCTGAAAACATACAGACAAATATATTATTTACATATCTATTATACATGCAATGGATGGACGGCGTCAACACAGATGTAGCCCAGCAAGAAATACGTAGATAGGGCTTTATGATATTTAAAGACAGACTGATGTGATCACAATAGGGTGCCTGCAGTGGGCTGGTCACATCATTAGAATGGCCGACACAAACCCCATAAAGCTCCTAACACTCTTAGCACCACAAGAGGAAGGAGACCAGGGATAGAAGTCTTGACGGTTGTCGGTAGATCTCTCCGTACCAGTGGCAAAACCTCAATAAAGGCAAACAGTTGTTGTCATACTAAATTAAGAACAAAATGGATTCGTTTCAAACTTATACGTAATGATTTCACTTTGCAAAAGTGTTCATGAGTTCACTTTGCCAATGTTCACTTTGCCAATGAGTTCACTTTGCCAATGTCACCCCTGTTTCAGGGAAGGACGGCAAGAGTTGCAGGGCTTATGTTCATTTGAGATTGGGTTTTTTATATTGCAGGTCCACATGCGGCATGTGTTAGCGCGAAATTATACATGTCTGCTTGTGGGAATGCATTTAATATAAATCTTAAATGATATATATCTTTGCAGCTTAGATTAGATTAGATTTGAAACATCATAAGACCTTGGAATGCAAGGTAGATACATAATTATGAATAGCACAGTTTTTTGTACAGTAAATTAATGTTTTCTTTTCTGGATACTGAAAAAATGCCAATTTGTTTCTCGGCTGAAATTCAACGCGCGTCCCTGTAATGTACCTACAGAATAAAACATGGCAGTGCTTGAACAGTTGATAATGATAATAATAATTGACTAGATTTATATGTGCTATTTTGTGATTTACATCACTACAAAGGCGCATGTGGGCTCTAGCGGGAAAACAATGCTTTGAGCATCTTCCTGAAGGCTGTCTCATCTTCCTGGACTCTCAGCCTCTCTGGGAGAGCATTCCATGCCGTTGGCCCGGCAACACGGAAAGAGCGGTTCCCGAAGACTGCAAGACTGTCTTTTCGGCAGCTCCAACAGACTGGCACATGACCCAGCTGACCTCAGAGTAACTCCCCTTTCATTTAAACAGGCTCTCCTCGTTAGTTCCATCAGATAGTCAGGAGCTAGCTTATGAAGAGTCTTAAAGACCATCAAGCAAGGCCTGTAGTCTATTCTTTCCGAGATGCGAAGCCAGCAGTAGCAAAGGGTGCCATACAAGCCGGTTCCCATCGGCTTCCCTTTTAAAATGATGTAACAAAGTAGTTAATAATTATAGGCACCAAGTAAAAACATACATTTAAAACCAAAGAAACAATACATATTTTTTCCCCTTTGAAACCATGCAGTCTATTTTTATTATCTTTTTAGACTCATTTTAAACAGGAAACCGATGGGAATCGGCTTGTATGGCACCGTTCGCCACTGGAAGCCAGTGCAAGTTCCCAAGCAGAGGAGTTATATGGCAGTGCTTGGAGCTGCCGTTGATCATGTTTAATTCATCCAATCTTCAAATCAATACAGTACGATCTATCGACAGATGTTGAAACTTCCACGCCAGGAAGGCAAAAAATACAATGAATGAACGGTGTCACCGCAGGAGCAGCTAAGAAATCATTTCAGACACCTTCTGGCATAGAGTGAACAAAATTCTACCGGCTGAGATGTCAACCAGATGGTCAAAGAAAATACCTGCGCGAGTCCCTGGTCCCAGCCCTTGATGACGTCCCCCTGGCCGATGGTGAACTTGAAGGGCTGGCCGCGGTCGCGGGACGAGTCGAACTGTGTGCCGTCCTGCAGGGTGCCCGTGTAGTGCACCACCACCACCTGACCGGTCTTGGGGAAGGTGGTTCCTGGAACATCACACTCTCTTAGTGGTCTCTCATCAAGGCAAGACTGTTGATGGATTAGGATCTCAAGGGCATGGAAGGGGTGATACTTAGGCCCAGTATTTTCAACATTAAAAACGCAACGCAAAAAAAAGCAACTAAGCTACATATATAGTGTAACTTCTTGCCTCTAAAGGGGTCGCATGTGGCGATAAATTATTTCTTTTTTAGGGTAAGGGGGCCGGCGTCGTACCAACCATTTTCTGTTGAAGTGGGAGTTTCCTAGCTCCCGAAAGGGCTGGTTCTCATTTCTTGAGAAGGCAGAGTACACCTTGCCAGTATTTATTTTGGGTTTGAAATTTTTACGAGCTTAGTCATCGCTACAAAACGCCAATTCTTAAGCAAGACCCAAGATTGGTCACCAAAGGTCCATCCAGCCTTACAGCAACTGGGTCTTGCTTGAGTATTGGCGCTTTGTAGCGACGACCAAGCTCGTACACCTCTGCGGCACTACAGCAAGTGTCATAGATCCCTAGAATCTCTAGAATCTTGGGAGTCTCCTGCACAGGATTTCTTAAAAAAAAAAAAAAGATCTAGTTGCTGTAAGGCTGGATGGACCTTTTGATGACTGGTCTTTGGTAAAGGTTTATGAATTTTTCAACCTAGTGAAGAGCAAATTTGAAAATGTAAATGGTATTTTTTTGTGCTCCGTCGGGATTCGAACCCATAACCTTCCATTTACGAGTCTAACCACTAGACTACGGACCGGTCACGTACTACAACAAATCATTATCGAAGTCTATTGAAATCTACACCTACGGAATTAGCATTTTCATAGAACCTGGGAATTAAAACAAGAAGAGATATCGAGGTGCGTTTCCGTGAATTAAACAACCATAAACGAAATGTAATTAAATATAATGTAAAATAATAGATGGTCAAAAGGATTAGATGTAAATAATTACCAAGTCGCTTTCTGCAAAAACCGGCAAGCAAAAATGGCGGTCGGTAGAAAAGAGCAAAGGCTTCACGACACGAGGCCAATACTCAAAATACTCGAAAAATAAAAGGAGGAAAATTGTAAACATGGATTCCAAAGACGTGTAATATCCATGACTTTGTAAACTCACCATTTCCCGCGACCATGGTCTCGACTTGCACACCCATTTCGAGTTTTTCTTGGGACACACAAGGGACACCGAACGAAATAATAATGTAAATGGCGATGGTGCTGCTGCGCGCTCTTGTCTTTTTCCCTATACATTTTTTTTTGTTGCTTATTTAAATTTAAATGAAAATCTTCAAAGATTAAAAATACTTACTTTGTCATACATAAAAAATGAAATTTGTTTCCCAAATCACTAGAAGTATTGCTTTGGATTCTCTATTTTCATAAAATATTTTATAATAAATCTTTTCCAATATATGTTTTTTTTATTGTTTACAGCATTAGAGTAGCAACATGAAGTTGTTAAGAGTTCATTTACACCAACGTCTTAATAAAATATTCATATCCGGTTAATGTTGCCCGTCTAATATTTTTTTCTTGCATTCTAAATGGGGAAATAATATTGATATATTTTTCATACAAAACAATGTGTTTTTCATAAAATTAAGTCTTTTTTAATAGGCAGGTATTTTTAATTAAGTAGGTTCAACAGTACTCACGTTTATTTCTTTGCTCATCCTGAAAAAGTGATACATAACTTTACTTTCTGCGTGATGTCGAGAACAATGTATAAAAATCTCATTTTTATTCTTCTACTTTTATTAATTAGGGAAATGATGTACATAATATTATGGTCAGGGCCGTAGCTAGGGGGGGGGCATTGTGGGGCAATGCCCTACCTTAAAATCACAATGCCCTACCTTAAAAATACCAAAAACTAAGACAAATTCTTATAATTAAATTGTTTGTTCATAGTTTGAGATAAAAATAAATTGCACAGAATCTGTACTCGACTTTCTTGCAAAAATTTACCCACTGTAAAGTACCCACAGTAAAGCTAGAATCATCTACCAGCTTATGCCGTTTCAATAAAAATGTAATATTTCAATAATAAATGAATTTTATTCCACCGCGGTGTGTACCTGCATACTCGTACAATATGGATATAGGCATATAAATACTTGATTTATTGAAAAAGTACCAATTACACAAGAAAGATCCTCGACTCATAGGTTGGTATGAAGCTGACCTCAGTACTGTACTGTATCCTGCCACCGTTTCATTAGGGGTGGCCGGTACCTCCGCAGATGCGCCTCCACTTTTTGCTGTCATCACCTTTTTCATACATACTCTTCTCTTATTCTCACTCTGCAGAATCCATTCTTTCGCAATCTCACCTATTTGGTCTAACCATTCTTTCCTCAGCCTTCCCCTTCTGCGCTTTCCTCTGACATTTCCTTTGTACACTTTCTTCGTTAGTTGTTCATCATCCTTTCTTTCAAGATGTCTGAACCATCTCATCGTACTTTTTTGTACTTTCATTCTCATATTCTCTTTTATACCACACTCGTTCATCACTCAAGCATTACGTACTCTATCACTCAGTGTCTTTCCAGCCATTGCTCTCAGGTAAGCCATTTCAACCGTACTTACATACTTTACTCAGCTCACATTCATTAAGCCTCACTTCCACCAACCAATATGCCATTGTGGACCGCTGATCTCATATTCTTCGTAAGTTTCCTATTTCTTGCAATTCTTCCAATCGTTTCCATTACACTTCTTCCTCTACTAGCGCGCTTTTCCAATTATTTCGTCAATTTCGCATTCGACTCAAACTTGCTTCCCAGATAATCAAATTCTTTCACGACCTCCACTCTTTTTTCATTCAGTCTTATCTCAATTTTCTCGCATTTTTCAGTCCTCCCAAAGTGTAAAAAATAATTCACTTTGTCAATGTCACCCCTGTTTCAAGGAAGGTCGGCAAGAGTTGCAAGTTTTATGTTCATTTGAGATTTGGTTTTAATTTGTAAGTACAAATTCAGCATTCGTAAGCGCGAACTTACACATACCTGTTTGTGGGCATGCATTTCATATTAGTTTTGAATGTTTATATTTCATTGCAACTTATATTCTAGATTATTATAGATGGTCATTGAACCCTTCTGTATGCAAACTAGTACTTTGTATGGTGGGTAAACTTTTTAGTTATATTTTGAAAAAGTAACGACTGATTATTATTGGTATTTATAAAATTTTAAGAATCGCAGCCATTTATCTATTTTTAACCCTTTGACTACCAAGAAAATTGCTATTACATTTTGTATGGAAATTTTTCACTTTGTATGGCGGCTATACCTTTGATTCACTTTTTGGAAAAAATAATGATGGCAATATATAGGTTATTATTATTATTTTACATTTGTGCTACATTATTTTTTTATTAACCCTCTAACTGCCGAGAATTTTTCCATTATTTTTTTCTTTTATATGGCAACTCCCTAAATCGAGATTATGATGAAGAAATGATTATAATTATTAGATAGCACTATTATATAAATGGATTCACAAAAAATTTAAGAAAAATCGTCGGAGCCGTTTTTGACAAAATCGAATTTTAAATTTTCAGCTCTTCGGAAGCCATCTTGAATTTTCAAAAAAGTAAAAAAAAAATGATTATGAATTAAAGTGATAAGCTTGTTCTTTCTATCAAATCTAAAACAAATTTAAATATCTTGCATTTTAATAGGTTTTTGTAATATTTTCGATTTAAAATTTCAGGTCGTGTAAACGGTGCTTTATATTTATTTTTTCAAAAAATTTTTTTTGTAAATTTGTAGAAATTTATGTTGTCCGTGATATTGTACAACATTATATTTTTGTTGACCCCTTAACTGTCGAGAAAATCACAATAGTTTGTTTTTTTCATATGGCAGCCCATAGACACAGATTAGTAAGAGTATTGCCATAACTAATTTATTAAGTTAAAAACTAATAAATGGCAACTCTGAAACTTTAAGAAAAATTCTTGGAGCCGTTTTTGAGAAAAGTGCAATTTTATGTTTTTTTTGTATGGCAGCCATCTTGAATTTTCAAGTTGGTGTAATGCCATGTTATTCATACTTAATACATGTCCAATAAAGTTGATGTAGCCAAAATTTGGTATCTCTAGGTCTTATACTTTGGAAAGTGACACACACACATACATACATATATACATACATACAGACGGACGTTTTTGAAAGATAGTGTTTTTTGGCATGTCCTGCACCAGGACAACTCATTTCCGTGAAAACCTCGAATTTTTTTTTTCACACCAAATCATAACTTTCTTTATAGCCTTCGGCTATAGCAAGAAAGTAAAAATGTAGAAATTAACCAAACTTTACGCAGTAGGAAAAGATGGGTACCTAAACTCAAAGAGTAGGTACCTACCTACATATGTGGGTAAACTCCAGCTGTCACACTTTTTTTTATATACTGGCAACACGAAATCTTAAAGTTGAAATTTTCAACTTTAACTGCAATCAATAGGCCTCAAAGACTGTCAATGGGTCAAGAGAGAATGGCTGGCATGGTATTTCTAATCTTTGAAAAATAAAAACAAAATAAGTCGATCCGAACGAAGTCCTTCGCATTTTTAATAACATTTTTATTATTATGTTAATGGAGAGATTTCACTTTTTTTTAAATATTTTTTTTATTAAATAGTTTTGGCTAACCAAATAATTTGTACGTGATTTTTTTTTCAAAATTCTCATTATTTTATTATTTTGTGGGAAATCGAAAAATCACCATGTACATCACTGACCTCTAGGTGCATGGTAGGTACATGGTGATTGATTTAGGAGCCCGTGCTTCGAGGGCAGATATTATGATATTTTTTTTACTTCCGCCCTACCTGTAACCAATGCTGCCCTACCTCAAATTCGACTCTAGCTACAGCCCTGATTATGGTGCACGTTGATTTAATAAAAAAAAATTAAAGTTGTGTTTAGTTGAAATGAGAACAGGTAAAAAGAAAATAAAGTACCTATTAGAATATTATGAGGCATATATTGAAAAAATAAAACACCAGCATTCTAACACTTTAAATAAATTTATTTTGGACTTATTTAACAATTACTTATTTTAAACATTTCAGAAGATAACACAATTAATACAATAAAAGGAATAACATAAGATTGAAAGCTGTAAAATAAAATATCCTAATAATTTACAATAATTTCCTACCAACATTCATAATTTTTAAATATTAAGATTGACTTTCTGACATAAAATATGTAAAATTTACATATGAATAATAAATACTATGAAAGAAAAACAAAAAAAAATGTATTAATAAACATAGATAAACATGACTAGTAAATTCTAATGAGATATTTTGAATAAAAAACATTTAATAAAGTACATCTATTACGTAAGTAACTTGGTGTTTCACATTTTTTCAATATTTAATTAAATTCACATTTTCAAAAATAAAATAGTATTTTATCATTTAAATAAATGAAACTCAAGCTATTTCGTTGACGAAATTATTTTGAAATGATGCAATTTTTTGGTTTATTTTTACATACATAAATATTTTAATAAATCGCTAGTTATTTTTTTTATAATTACTTTTACGCGTTACCCAATTATCCTGATATGTTTGAAGAAGGAAATTTTATTCTAATTTCATAACAGATTATAGTGATACAAGCTTTAAGCATTTTTTTTCATTTAATTTAAAATTATTAAAACGAAATGTATTCATTTAACAATAGGAATATCACAAATGATTAGGAGAATTAGAGATAAATATGATTTTTTATATATATACTTTTTGTTGGCACTTTTCTCAAAATATGTATACTCGTAATTTGAAAGAAGCAAATCAAACAATCAATGAAGATTACTTTAAATTTTACATGTGGATTTTACATTATGGATTTTATTTAAATAACATTATATCCTGTATTGAATATCATTCACTGCTTGCAGATATAATATACATCATTTGAATATGAAACAAAGTGAATTTACGTACCTACTTCCGCAAAAAGACAGCAAAATGCAAGATGTGCGAATTTGAAGTTTCATTTTATGTTATGTTTGTTTATTTTCAAGATGATAGAGTTAGGTGTTTGGTTTATTCTAGAAAATTCAGTTTGAAATTGTTTTGAGAGACATTTAAAACTTGACTCATTCAATCAAAAGATTCCATTGAAATATGTGTTCATTGGCTTTGACGCCAAAAATCCAACGGCTGTCATTTAGGTTCGCCATTTGCATTCTACCCTGAGATTCTACTAATCGTTTTTTTGTTATTTTTCGCAACACAGAATATGGAAAGCTTATTAACCAAATCGAAAAAAAATATACCATAAACAGAATATTAATCGTGCTAGATTTTTCTTCAAAATCACAAAGTGCTTAATATAATATTTTTATGTTAGTAATTTTATACATATTATAAAGCTTAGAAGAAAAGGCAAAATTTCTACTTAGGAGGAAAAATACTATGTATTATATAATTATTAGGTATACTATGTAAATAAATAAGTAAATACCATACATAAAGAATACACAATACCACTTTTAATATATTTAAATAGATATACGAATTATCACTTCTACAAGTTCTTCATATTTTTGACATTTGGTTTTTGAAGCTGAATAGCGGAAATTAAGTATTGAAACCGGAAGTAGATATTCTGAGCAGAGATTGGTTGAAAAATACCATAGATAATGATTATATGATACCATAGACAATATACATACAGGTTTAATAGAGTGAAATAACTTATAGATCAGTTTTTTTGTAACAACATTTGAATTTTCAATATGTTAGTAAATAATGAAGGGTTCTAGTTATAACATTTAATATAATAAATATTTTTATATTATTGTAATAATAAATATGTATTTAAAAGCACCTCCGATAGTAGGACGTTTTCAAAAGTATTTAATACATTATTTTTTATGTTTTCATTACTTTTCTTCGTGTGTGGATATAGGTAAATATATTATGAAATATTTTTTGATAAATTCTGCTAGGGAACAGGAATCACAACATTGATATAAATTTTAAAACGAAAAATAAAAAATATACTATTTGATAAAATGTTCACTAATTATGTTAGTACGCGATGAAAGTAAAGTCTATTATAATCACTACATTAAGATGGTTAGGTATATTTTTAAATGTATCATAATTTTTCGAATATTTTTTTACTACGCTATATTGTCTACAAGTACGAAGAAGGAAAAGTGTTTATTTTTCAGACTAACAACGATTTTTCTTTTGATCTGGGATGGAAATTAATTTAATATGTTTTAAGTACTTCAAAAACGGTTGAACATAATACATCAAGGCTTAAAAAAATAATGACATATGAGTTTGTGACATTTCATTAAAAATAATGACCAAAGTCACGGTGAAATAGCATGGATTGACGGATATCATTTCGAAAGTCATGGATACAACGTACCAATTAACAAAACCATGTTATGGATACTATGCCCCAAGCTATATGGATACCATGCCCCAAGTTATGGATACCATGTCATAAGTCTAGGATAATATGAATCAAGTAACAGATACCATGCTGTTTGATGCAGATACATTTTTACTGTTCATATTTTTTTGTATGGTGTTGTAGTAATACTATAATTTCATGAAAATTAAGTGAAAACGAGTGAAAGTTTGACTAATATTTTGGCCAATATTTAATCTAATGCTTCAGCTGATACACTTGGCACTTCTATTTTATATATATTTTAAGATCACAGAAAAGATGAATATTTTGAAAACTGACGGGAATAGAAAATTACGTTGATGGAATAAATAACATGTAAAAGAATAACAACAAAATTGCGCTTTTCGACATGACATAATGTTCTCAAATATACAAGGTATGTATTTTAAGTGCATACCACATTTTGAGAAACTTTATTTTTAAGAAGTTTTGAAACTGTTGGGTGATCTTGAAAAAATAACGAGGTAAATACTACTATTAAAAGTGAACTAAAATAATTTTCAGTAGGTAGTAGATACTTGCAATTTTTATAATATTCTCACCGATAAAAGTATTTTGGAATAAAATAAAATACAGGAGTTCTTATTAGTATTTTGGCAATCACATGTTTTCAAAATTAGTAGGTAAGTATTTAATAAGAATTTAAGCGTACAAGAAAACATTGGTTGGGAAAATTTGAGTAATTTTAAGTTTTATACACAACAATGTTTGGAAATCTCACTTTATATATTTAATATCTGTATTAGGCATTCCTAAGCGTCTGGTTTAACTTTCAATGTCAATAAATGCCATTTATTTCCCACATTATTTGAATTTGAGTGTGAACTTGACACTTGTGAATATGTAAATCTGAATATATATAATATAAAGGGTAGTAGGAGAAAAAGGATCAAGTTTACCATACGCAACATTTATATTCTGATGTGCTTCATGTGAAGAAACAGGAAAAACAACAATTTAACAATTATTTCGTTACTTTTAGAAGCCTTTACATTTATATTTTGAAAGCCGGCCAATAAAAGTGACAGCTAACGACCGTTGACAATCGAACATAATATTCAAATTCCGGAAGTTGACAATATTCAAATTTCGAACACACATTTGTGGGCTGCCAGGGTATAATATTTTCCCATACCATTTTTCCCTCCAATTTTTCTAAAATTCGCGAATGAAAGTTTTTAGCGGAACAATGCAATTATTCAACTTTTTTTCGTTATTGTTTGACGTTTCGTGTGTTATTTTGTTAATTAACTTTAAGCAGATGAGGATTCGTCTTCTTGATTATGTTTGGCCAGAGCCAGAAGGATCATGGTGAGCTCTTTCCGATTGATTTTGCCATCGTCGTTGTAGTCCACACCTTGAAGGATTGTCTCTTCGAAATCGAGAAGATCTTGAGCGTCATAGTCCTGAAAAAAAATCAGCAATTAACATGGGGCTTATCATGATTTATGTTAAAAATGGGATGCAAAATCTGAACTATTCCTGCATTAAAAAAAATATGATCAAGACATAATAAGTTGAAAAAGAATTAAAAAAAATATTGAGAGACTTATGAGTCAAATATTAAAATTGATAGTCAAATTAGTAGAGCACTTAATAAGACATATGCAGCAACTGTTTCCGAAACTTATGCCAAGCAAGAATTTAAGGAAGAGAAGCGAGTTGTCGCCCAAAAACATCATATTTCCAGGATGTTTACAAGAGGATGGCGACCAGCAGAGACCAATGGTTACCACAACAAGGCACTGCCTTTACAAGAGGATGGTGACCAGCAGAGACAAATGGTTAACACAACAAGGCACTGCCTTTACAAGAGGATGGTGACCAGCAGAGACAAATGGTTAACACAACAAGGTACTGCCTTTACAAGAGGATGGCGACCAGCAGAGACCAATGGTTACCACAACAAGGCACTGTCTTTACAAGAGGATGGTGATCAGCAGAGACAAATGGTTAACACAACAAGGCACTGCCTTTACAAGAGGATGGTGACCAGCAGAGACAAATGGTTAACACAACAAGGCACTGCCTTTACAAGAGGATGGTGACCAGCAGAGACAAATGGTTAACACAGCAAGGCACTGCCTTTACAAGAGGATGGCGACCAGCAGAGACCAATGGTTACCACAACAAGGCACTGCCTTTACAAGAGGATGGCGACCAGCAGAGACAATTGGTTAGCTCAACAAGGCACTGTCTTTACAAAATGTGATGAAAGATAATTTTGTTCTGTATTTTAACGTTGGTGTTACCTTTTTGACAAGCTCCAGGAGATCTTTCAGGAAGCCTCGAAGTTCTTCATTTTCAATGCTTCCGTTGTTATCCTGAAAAGCATAAAATAAAATAAATAATTTACTGAAAAAACATATCTGGTCTTATTCAT
Organism: Agapetus fuscipes; assembly: GCA_951799405.1. Taxonomy (NCBI): domain Eukaryota; kingdom Metazoa; phylum Arthropoda; class Insecta; order Trichoptera; family Glossosomatidae; genus Agapetus; species Agapetus fuscipes. The sequence goes on along the minus strand of OX637352.1, from coordinate 1,599,006 downwards.
TAGATTAGATTGTTTTTTTTTTTATATATTGCAGGTCCACATGCGGCATGTGTAAGCGCGAAATTATGCATGTCTGCTTGTGGGAATGCATTTAATATGAATCTCAAATGATACATATCTTTGCAGCTTAGATTTATATTTAGATTTTAGATGTTAAATAAAAAATCAGGGTTAAACCTTCTTTTGTTTGTATCGAAAACTAATATTAACCCGGATTAAAACTTTCAACTTTTTTTATGAATAGGTGGGATTGATTTCTTTACATCACTTGGAAAGTTGCTACAAAGGTTTTTGTAATAATTGATTAACGATACAAAAGGCATGTCTAAATTTATAAAAGTATTAATTTTATTAACATTTTTTTTAAATTAAAGTTTGAAGACTTCAATGATTTTATGTACTTAATACTGTCGCTATGATGTTAATTTTCTGTATTTAATTAGGTTAAATTTCAAGAAAATGGAATTTATTACGACTAAAGTTTGGCAGATGTTTTTTACGTACTCTGTCGTAAAGAGAAAATACTCGTTCAATGTCCTCCTTTGTCAGCTTCGTAGCTCCCTGCAAAAAAAGCAATATACATTATAATCCATTTTAATTGAAACCTTTTAATTTTCGTAATGTAAATAATGATAAACTTTTATAAAAAAAGTAGTACTCGTTAAACAATTTCTTATCAGACTATCCTTCTCTGTTCCCTTACGAGTGAGTGTTCCCTTACGAGTGAGAAGGATTTCAAACTCACAAAAGCTGAGTAAACCTTGCCGGTACTCAGACCTGCCCCTAGGGTGAATGTCTCGACAGCCGTCGATAAATCTTATCGTACCTACCGGAATAAAACATGGCGGCTTATCAACAGCTGATCCATTTTATATGTAACAACGATCAGCTGTTCAGGCACCGCCATATTTTATTTCATCCTTCTTCTAATAGGCACGGTAGGATCTATCGAGACTTCTACACTTGAAGCGCTTTTCTGATAAATTCCTTACACTTTGGATATCAATCCAACTTTGAGCTTGGTAGCGCTTGCGAAAGAACTCCATAGATAAGAAATCACAGTACATCTTATTTTTGGACACGAATCGCTATCTCGTCGCGTTTTAAAGCCGTAAGTAATTTAGCAGAATAGCGCTTCTGGAGTTTCGACTTTTTAGCGATTCTATCGATAGATAGCATGTGATAAACATGGCCGTGCGTTAACAGCTGATTGGGATTAGCTGTGCGGCCATCTTTTCTCTCTTGCTATCTACACGATCGCTAGAAAAGTCAAGACTTCTCACCCTGGGTAAGATCATAATATATAGATTCCAAGCATTTCGTTTCCAAAGCATATGCGCTATAATTGACAAGTAAGCTATCGACTGATGAAGTTAGAAAGTAATACAAATTGTGATTTAAGTTTTTTCAATTTTTTTTGCTTAATTTATTTTATCTCTTCAAATTTACAGAGCCAACTTAAAAGTTGCCGGTTTAAAAATACTACGAAACATCGCTTGAAAAAGAATACGGGCATTGTGTTTAAATTTTTAATACTCTCAAGTCTTTTGTAGAAAAAAAGGAACTCGCGATAATTTTCTTACTTTTTTTTTTGCTGAGTGAAATTTTTTTTTTTTTTTTCGCAAAAATCTCGTTTTCATATTGTGCGAGAAAACTTTTGGGTACTTTTGGGCTCGGTTTTTATGGAGCAACGTCTTTTCCGGCGAATTTATGAAAAAGTTTTTTGTAAAATATTCGCTAAACTCCAGCTTTGTACCCTCAATCAAACAAGGGTGCGACTAAAGGGATAATTTTTAAAATACGAAAAAGACGCTGTATAATTTTTTGAATAATTTAGCAAAGCGAGAGAGGTCTGATTTATAATTTAGGGAAAAACCTTGTAATGATTGATTGGTTTGAAAAAATAAATAAAGAGATGAATTTTATGAGAAAGTAGAAAAATGTTTCAAAACACCCAGATTTTTGACTCACGGTGACATGAGAGAACGGCACAGTGACTAAACGACACATGACAGAACGACACATGACAGAACGACATATGGCAGAACGACACATGACATAACGACACATGATAGAATGACACATGACAGAACGACATATGACAGAACGACACATGACATAACGACACATGATAGAATGGCACATGACAGAACGACATATGACAGAACGACACATGACAGAACGACATCTGACAGAACGACACATGACATAACGACACAAGCAACATTGGGCGCTGACAGTACTTGGATGGGCTACCGCTCAGGTACACCGCGTGTCGTTGGCATCTTGGACCGGTCCGTAGTCCAGTGGCAACACTTCGGACTCGTAAATGGAAGGTTGTGAATTCGGATCCCGGCGGAGTTCAAAAAATATACCATTTATACATATTTCGAATGTGCTCTTCGCTGAGTTGAAAAATTCATAAACCTTTACCAAAGACCGGTCACTGAAAGGTCCATCCAACCTTACAACAACTGGGTCTTGCTTGAGAATTGGCGCTTTCTACAGCGACGACCAAGCTCGCAGAGGGCTCTTGAGGTGTGATATACACAAAAAAACAGCGCTCACCAAATAAATCATCGTAATATATATATATATATAAATATATGTATATATATGACAGAATGACACATGACAGAACGACACATAAAAGAACGACATGTTATGTGATGCTCTGTCTCTGTGATATTGTCATGTGTCGTTTTATCAGTGTGTCGTCTTAATATGTATTTTTCTGTCATGTGTCGCTATATCATGTGTCGTTTTGTCCCTGTATCGTTTTGTCATTGTGTCGTTCTAATATGGAACCAAGACCCACAGGCTTGTAACGCCAACGATGATGAATGAACATATTTTCTGAATATATTGAGGGTATATTATAACAAAAAACAATCGGGATTTTGCATGGATAAAATTAATTCTATACAGTTACCAGATTATAGATGTCCATTATTTTCGAAATATAAATACATATTTTATTAACTGCACTTTTAAAAAAAGTAAAAACGAAAACTCTGACACTACAAAACAATTATCTACAACATCATTTTTGTTTTAGATAAAATATATTTTTAATGTGATTTCTTGAAATACAAAACATGAAGTACCTACCTAATGAACCAAATAAATTATAAATTATGGAACAAAAATTACCTATAATTTACTGTAAGTTGTTACCTAATATTTAATGGTATTTTAACTACAAATACCTTTAATTTAATGGGTACTTTAAGTACCTATAATTTTACTGGTTTTTGGGGAAAAGTGGGTACTAAGTATTTTGAAAAACAGATAAACGCTAAGTAACGCTAAGTAGGCACTTATACTTATATAATTAATATCTACATGATAACATGAACCTTTTTTATTTAAATACAAATTGCATAGAATCAGAAACGGGATTCTATGTTTTATTTAACAAAAAATGAATCAAATACAGTCGCTGGTATGGTCGAGCGAATCAGGCGTTGGCACTCAAATTTGCGTTGTTAAAACAAGCGCAAGTTCGAACCCCGCCTGCGCCGTGTCCTCTCGACAATAACTTTGACCCTGGTTCAACAGATGTCATAGGGTAATTATGATGTTAATAACTGTAATCAAATCCTTAATCACCGTGTTTGATTCCATATGACTCAATACGTTTTCTTTTAGTATAGTAGGTATTTTTAAAACAATATTTGCATATATTTTTTTTTGTTAATTTTAAACACAAATATAAAAAAGGAGTCTCACGGGGGTACATACATAAAATGCTAACACGCAATAATTATTTGAAACCTTCGACAACCAAAGAAAAATTACAGATACCAAATGGTAAATGACATGTCTCTGCAATGTGTAAGCGTGAACTTCCACGTTTTTGCTTTTAGTAATGTATTAAATTATATTATGAACCTTTAAAGCAACATAGGTTCCGTTCGCCACATGCGACCCCTTCGGGAATAACGCGGCAGGAAGTTACACTATATGTGTAGCTTAGTTGCGTTTTTATTTAATATTAATATATATTTACAATTAATTGATATATTACATTTATAGGTATCTGTTAATTCAGGATCACATGCAAAAGTCAAGAGGACCTGACTGTGATCAAACTGACGCTGCTTTATTTCAAGCATACACTATCACTACAACTGAATTGAAGACTACAGGGGAAGAACAAGGATTGTCAGTTGAAGAACATTATGAGTAAATCAATATTTAAAATCATGGTTATTGCTTGTCACAAAAACCCTAAAAAATATCGCCATAAACTGTGATAGCGACTGTTGTTGTATTACAAATTTTGCAGAGCTTTAGATACACACAGATGCCACTAGATTTTACTATCTTTCTTACGAACTTATTTTCTTATTTTTGCTGACATTCCTAGTTTTCCCCTGTAGTCTTTTTGATGATTTTCCTTTGGGTGTTCTCGAAGGTGTTGTCATCTAAAATGAAAGAAGAGTATGGTTGAAGAGAAGAGGGATAAGCGACAGTTGGGGTAGAGAAGAGTGTATTTGACTTACTTCCATGCCCTCCTAGGAGTCGAGAGAAGTGTGTGACGAGGACAGGCATATGCAGAGTGGACACGGGGGAAGAAACAGAGATAGTTGTGCAGTGAGTACAATATTAAGATTATAGTAATTGTGCCAACATTTATGTTTCGTGATATCAGTGTTTGTGTGTTTTGTGTTTAGTGCATTTTAAAAACAATAAAATAAACTGTAATTTATTTATTTTTCTGGATTTATTTTACAAAATGTAGTGATCACTTTTTGTAGCTCTTGCTTATCGACTTCACGGCTCAATGTTTCAATCGACTCTCGTGAACACAATTGCGGCTTACATTATGTAGGTACGAAAGTGATCATTCTTGATTGTTCTAGATTATGTTCTAAATTAGACTAGTCTACTATCATCTATTTAATCATTTTACTAGAGGCGGACATCACGAACTCTTACGTTTATATCAATACTAATTAAGAGTGTTACATACCATAAATCTGTCATATAAATACCACCATAAAATAAAAGTTAAAAAGTGACAGCAATGAAAAAAATCAGGCGTGTTTATTGATTAATTATTTATCTAAATTAAAAAGGTTAAAAATATCTAACTTACTAAGTGTCACCACAAAAAATATTTAAAAAACACTTTTTTTTTTTGCGCTATATTTTGGAATCAATTGTTTAGTTTGGCAAGAAGTCGATTTTTTATAATGTGAAAAGTTTTTGAGAAAATAACAACATAATACAATTTTAAATTTTAACAACTTAGATACTAGTTTATGCATTACCAATGCGACTGAGCTACACATATAGTGTACCTTCTTGCCTGCGTTATCCCCGAAAGACTTGTATGTAGCGATTAAAGACCTATTAATTTTTGGCCCTCACACCAACCACTTTCAGTTGAAAGAGGGGTTTCTCAGCTCCCGGGGGGTTGGTTCTCATTTCATGTGAAGGCTGTGCAGTGTGCATACCTTGCCGGTTTTTATTTAGTTTGAAAAATTCACCTAAACGGAAAATCATTTCTGACACCCTGGGTGAAGATCGAACCCTTGCTCTCGGCATGTAATGCAAGCATTTTATCTACTGAACCATCCACCGGACTTTCTACGAGCTTGGTCGTTACTACCAAGCGCCAATTCTCAAGCAAGGCTTAGTGCTTTTAGGCTGGATTTTAAAATAAACAAAAACTAACATGTATAAATCTAATCTAATCTAATCTAAGTTGCAAAGATATGTTACATTGGAGATTCACATTACATGCATTCTCACAACCAGACACGTACAAGTTCGCGCTTGCACATGCCTCATGTGAACCTACAACATAAAAACCAAATCTCAAATGGACATACACCCTGCAACTCTTGCCGTCCTTCCCTGAGACAGGGATGACATTGGCAAAGTGAAATATAAACATCAAAACAGATACAAAAAAAAAAAACTAATTTAAAAACCCCAGCCTTAGCCGCCAACATTACAGATCAACTAGAAAACTAAACTAAATAATTACCTAAACTATTTAGTAAGTTAGTTAATATAACTTTAGATAACCTTGTATTTTATTTTAAGTTTTAAATAAACACCAAGACGGGAAATCATTCCTGACACCCTCGGTGGGATTCGAACCCGAGCTCACGGCATGGAATGCAAGCACTCTACCAACTGAGCTATCGACCGGACTTACCCAAATCCAAAATATCTAATCCGTAACATCCCTAGTTTGAACAGCTTCTTGCCGGAGCGTGGAAGGCCTTGTGCTGGTAGGTAGAGGTAATGGGATTACCCCTGTTCCCGAATGATCAATAATTAACCAAGTCCTTGAGCTGCCAAGGTGGGACCTCCATTCACCGCCAGATCCCGGGAGACTCTTGATTGTGTCGTATACTCCAAGTATAAAACACTGTACTCCCCTCGATCGCGTAAACGTAAAACTTAACTAAGCTTGCTTATGATGATGATGATGAGTTGATGATTTCTTTATAGCGCCGTTTCGTGATGTAGTCACTCCAAGGGCGCTGGTGCAAACGATGCCAGAAATTTGCTTGTCTTCAGTGCATGCCGGAACTTTCCATGATCCTCTAGCTCTCTCACATGATGTGGCAGGTGGTTCCAGGCCGGAGAGCCAGCAATTGCAAATGCACGCTCTCCAAACACTGTGTTAACTCTTCTTATAGGTTCTTCAATCTTATATATTTATTTTGACTTTTGATTTGTATTTCTCCCTGCTAACTTTGATTTATATACTTTATCCAACCTTCCCTTAAACAGGGGTGACATTGGCAAAGTGAACCATTTTTTACAGCATGGGTTGTCAGTCTCATACCTGACATACCTTAATAAAAGTACCTACAACCTTAGGCCTAGATCAAACAACAATAATTCAACAGTTCGTGGTTCTTCTTTGTAGAAGACACACGCCTCCTGAGGACGTCGGATATGACTCTGACGAAACGTAGAGAAAATCGTTATTCTCTTTTGCACGTAAAATCAGTAAAATCGTTGTTTTTCATTCTATAAAAAGTCTCATACCAACCTACAGTACTTAAGTAAATTTCTGATTGTAAGGAAGCTGAAGAAATCAGTTATTGTTGCTTGTCCACAGATGAAATGCGATGCACGTTCCTGCTTACAAGGGATAAAAATAAACATGAATTCACTCATAAACGTAGGTGGTTGTACGCACGTCATTCTATTAATAAAATATTTTAAAGCAATATTTACCAGAGGTGTAGGAATATGATTTTACGCGTTTGGCTTCATAATACAATGACGCCCACTCCCTGCGTACACAAAGCATTTTCCTTTATAGCAGTTTTATTTAACTACCCCGAGTGTAAAATATGACATCAATACTTGAACATTGAGTACAGAAAAAAATATAAAATAATTTAGACACTCGATAGAGGTTTATTCACTATACCATGACTTAAAGGTAAGCATGAGAACGATCCGTGGTCTAAAGGGTAACGCTTCGGACTCGTAAATAGAAGGTCACGGGTTCGAGCACAAAAAAAATCATTAAATTTTACTTATTTACCACAGACCGGTCACTGAAGGTCCGTCCAGCCTTACAGCAACTGGGTCTTGCTTCAGAATTGGCGCTTTACAAGGCGAGGACCAAGCTCGCAGAGGGCTCTTGAGGTGTGTACACACAAAAACATCGCTCACCAAATAAATCATCCTAATATTATTATTTATTATCATTCCCTTTACGCGATGGTTGTGTATTTACCAGTGACGAAGAGTGATTTTTTTTTAGACGGGAACCCGATTGAAAAAAAACACCAAAATTTAAATTCAAATCTAAAATATCTTCAAATATTGGATCCAGATTTATCCGATTATAATCCGTGAAACATTGATTAACACGTCGTTAAAATCTAAAAAAAAACCTTTTATGTAAAAATACGTCTATTTTTGAGGGGCTGTATCTACGAAAATATTTACTGTAGTTTGGTTTCAATTTAATAGTAATTTTAATTAAATATAATATAAGAAAAAAAATCTCTTGAAAATTGCATAGCTTTGAACTTATATTGAACAAAACTAAAAGTTAGCCCGCGGTTTGGACCGGCTTATTACTTTCATATTTTACGTGATGGACTATTCCCCGCACTACCGCACCCCGCTCCTCCTCTGATACCATAGTTTGACACAGCCTTATAAGCCGGTATATCCCGTCAGGAATTTAGATAACGTCGGATATTGAGGTACGCGATTCATATATGATTTTTTGCAGCGTAGGGGTCAGCCTCATACCAACCCATTTATCAATATGTTTTTAATAGGTAACTAATTAATACGAAACAGCAAAAGTTGCGGGATATATGTTCATTTAAGATCTTTTTTTTTTTAAAGATAATGTTCCTTGACTTATAGGTTGGTATTTGGCTGACCACCTATGCTGTAAAAATGGTTCATATTGCCAATGTCACCCCTGTTTCAGGGAAGCACGGCAGGAGTTGCAGGGTGTCTGTCCATTTGAGATTTGGTTGTTAATAATAATAATATTAGGATGATTTATTTGGTGAGCGCTGTTTTTGTGTGTATCACACCTCAAGAGCCCTCTGCGAGCTTGGTCGTCGCTGTAGAAAGCGCCAATTCTCAAGCAAGACCCAGTTGTTGTAAGGTTGGGTGGACCTTTCAGTGACCGGTCTTTGGTAAAGGTTTATGAATTTTTCATCTCAGCGAAGAGCACATTCGAAATATAAATGGTATATTTTTGTGCTCCGCCGGGATCCGAATCCACTACCTTCCATTTACGAGTCCGAAGTGTTGCCACTACGGACTACGGACCGGTCCAAGTTATGTTGTAGAATACGATTTTAAGAAAGAATAGTTAGACATGACAAAATATACGAGTATATATAAGAGATCATATTATAACTAAAATAAATAGCAAGTTGCCAAAACACTGGAAATATGAAGATTATTATAGAATCAGAAAAACATAACTGTTCACACGCGGCTTGAGTATTTTTGTGCTTTTTTGGGATATACCATAGTGAATTTGCAGCCCTTACAGAGAGCGACAGCAAAGACCACCACGTCGCTTTGATAACTCGCCTTGAGGATGCTTTCTGCTCGTGAAAGCGAAACGTAGGCATATAAAAAAGCTGCAAATAGACCATGGTCTATCTCAAAATAACACAAAAACAATTTGACATACAATACCGATCATGAAAGTGAAAGTGTAAAACTTTTTTAGTAGTCTTAGTTGTCTTAAGAATCAAATTCTACACAATCTGAGCTAAGAAAAAACGTAAAACTCGATAATGTGAGAGTTGTTTTAAATATTTTTTAAATCAATTTCCTGTTTTCATCAGACACATTGGTCCAGTACACATGCAAACATTGCTCATGTAAAATTAGCTGAATGGTCTATACGGCAAACAAGAACTAAGGCAGCGGTTAAATGGCAAGCCGATTGCAATGGTGTTATTAGGACCCTACGCCACTGGTATTACGTAGTGTTTTGTACCTACTCGAGGTACCAGGCTTAGCCGCAAAACGTGTCTAATTTTAGCTCAGTGAACGGTTTTAACTTTTCAGCCTGTCTTGGGAGGGATGAATATGAAAGCTAATTCAGGGGTTGAAATATGAACACATCAGTAGGAGTATATTACTCGTAAATTAAAGGTCGTGGGCTTGAATCACTGTGGAGCACAAAAAATATACCATTTGTATTTTCAAATTTGCTCTTCGCTTGCTTGAAAAATTAATATACCTTTACCAAAGATTTGTCACCAGAAGTCCATCCAGCCTTACAGCAATTGGGTGTGGCTTGAGATTTGGCGCTTTTGTTGGCTCGCAGAGGGCTCTTGATTCACACAAAACAGCGCTCACAAAATAAATCATGCTAATATTATTATGAAATTATCTTTCATTAGGTTGGTATGAGGCTGACCACCCATACTGTACAAAATGGTTCACTTTGCCAATGTCACCCCTGTGTCAGGGAAGATCGGCAAAAGTTGTAGGGCTTATGTTCATTTGAGGTTTGGAATTTATTTGTAAGTACACATTCAGCATTTGTAAGCGCGAACAACACGTGTTTTGTTTGTGGGCATGCATTTGATATGAGCTTTAAATGTTAATACGTATATCTTTGCAATTTAAATTATACATTTTTATAAGCCCTTCTGGGGCTCTCATTGTTGCAAAGATATATTAACATTTAAAATTCATATTGAATGCATGTCCACAAATGCTAACTTCAATGATCCACCTTTTCATTAATCGGACAATTTCACAAGAAGACATAATATCGTCCTTCTGTACAACTGGAGCTATTGCGACATCTATGGATTTATCTCCGAAGGTTACTAAAAATACCTACAACCTTCGGCCTCGATCTTACAACAACAATTCAACAGTTCGTAGTTCCTCCTTATAAAGGACACACGTCTCCTGAGGACGTCGGATATGACTCCGACGAAACGTAGAGAAAATCGTTCTTCTCTTTTGCACGGTCAGTAAAATCCGTTTTTTTTCATTCTTTAAAATGTCTAACGACCGTGTTCATAATTTAATCTTTAATCACAAATGCGTGTCAGTTTGCGCTGACAAATGCTGCATATGTAATTAAAAACCAAACCACAAATGAACATAAACTTTTCAACTTTTGCCGCCTTTCCCTGAAACAGGGGTGGCATTGGTGAAGTGAAAAAAAAATTACAGCATGGGTTGTCAGCCTCATACGAACCAATTTGTCTAATAATAATAATATTAGGATGATTTATTTGGTTAGTGCTGTTTTTTGCGAATCACACCTCAAGAGGCCGTAAGAGAAATGAAATAAAATAAATTTAATATTCCTAAGAAAGGTGCTGAAAAATGTGTTTTTGTGAAATGTGTGTGTTTTGTAAGAAGAGGGCACAATCATGCAATTAAAAATAAATTAAAAAATAACAAAAACACAAAAATTATATTTGAATAGATTTCAATTTGAAAGAAATATAATTTTCATGTTTTCAAAGCATCTTAAATATAATAGTGTGCATTATACTAAAGCCAGAAATTTAGAAAAAATATTTTGGTTTTTTTTTTATTGTATTTATTTTTGTTTTTAATCTAAAACACCAATAAGAAATTAAAAAGCTTTTTTATATATTTTATAATATGATATTATAAACATTTCTAAACGTCAAAATATATCAATAAATAAAAACATATAAAAAATATTAATTGATGACGCATTAATTTTGCAACCTTTGATTATGCGTTTACAGAAAAATATGACTTTTATTTAATAATGTAAAAATAAAAAACATTTTTTTCTTCACGAGTTGGTTTGTTTCTTCATGCACTTTCGGTGCAAGAGAAAAACCTCCTGAAAATGGTGTGATAACATTGAAAGCGCTAGAGGAAATAAATCGACTCGTGAAGAAAAACCTTTTTTTAAATTTGAACATTATTCATTTAAAATTAATCTTAACAATGTTTTAATTTTAATCAATTAAACTCATTTGTTTTTTTGCATGACGGTTTTGTGAATATATTTCACATCATCAAGAACTAATAATTAATTAGTACCTAATGTGGCAAAGGGTGCCATACAACTCGATTCCCATCGGCTTCCCTTTAAAAATGAGGCAACAAAGTATTTTAAAACTGTAGGCACAAAGTAAAAAAATACACTTAAAACCAAATAAACAATATGTATTTTTTCCCAATTGAAACCATGCAGTCTACTTTATTATCATTTTTGCCTCATTTTAAAAGGGAAACCGGTGGGAATCGAGTTGTATGGCACCCTTCGCCACTTGTGACTCACACTACCTATTGATGATATATTACTTTACAACAAGTTTTTAATACGTTCATCTTTTATTATTATTATTTTGACGTTTGGAAATGTTTACAAATCCATCATTTATAAATTAATTCAGTATTTCTTTTATGATTTAAAAAAGTTTTCAACATTTATCACTTGAAAGCAGAATTTTATTTCAAGAAATAAAATGAGGATAGAATAAAACATGAAAAAAAAAACATTCTCTTTGCTCTATGGTAGGTACAAAGCATTCAAATTTGGAATGTTTTTGAATTTGGAAGCAAACAAATTTTAAACTTGTTCCAAAGCAGAAGTATGTATTTTTTCTCGCAATTCTTTTTAATTTTTTTTTACCCATTTTTTATTTTTTTCCCGCATCTTCTTTTTACCTTTTTTACTCATATCTCAGTCATATCTATTTTACCCATTCTTTTGTTCTTAATTTTTACCCACATCTTTGTTGTACCTATATCCCAGTTTTACCTACACTTCATTAATCTTTTTTTTTTAACCACATCATTTCTTTTTTTAATTTTACCTCGCAGAGTTTCTCGAAGTTACCCGGTTTAATGAATTTGTGTATTATACCTACATCAATATATAATTTATTTTCACCCACATCTATAATCTTCTCCCTTTTAATCCACACAATTTCCCTATCTTACCCAATTTAGTTCATTTGTATATAATCCTACACTAATGTACTCCTTATTTTAACTCACATCTATATTCTTCTCTCTTTTAACCCACAATTTATTTTCATTTTACCCATTTATCATTCATAAATATTTTAAATTTTACCTGATTCACAAAACATATTCCCTATTTTCACCCACATCTAAATACTTTCCCGTTTAAATCATTTATTTTTCCTATTGTTCCCATTCTCATCCTCCTATCTTACCCATTTTAATTCACAAATATATTATACCTACATCGATGTATTCCTTATTTTCACCCACATTTATTATCTTCTTACTTACTGCATTACTCTTACAATTATTATTTTTAATTATTCTCCTATTTTACCCATTCTCATCCTCCTATTTTACCCATTTAAATTCACATATACATTAAACCTACATCAATGTATTCCCTATTGTCACCCACATTTATTATCTTCTTACTTACTACATTACTCTTACAATTATTATTTTTAATTATTCTCTTATTTTACCCATTCTCATCCTCCTATTTTACCCATTTGAATTCACATATACATTAAACCTACATCAATTTAATTCCAATTTTCACCCACATTTACAATCTTCTTACCTAGGATGATTCTTTTTAGTAAATTTCCTATTTTACCCATTCCCATCCCCCTATTTTACCCATTTAAATTCACATATACAATAAACCTACATCAATATATTCCCTATTTTCACCCGCATTTATAATCTTCTCCCTTTTAACCCACCCATCTATGTATTCCCCATTTTTACCCACTTTATCTCACTATTATTATTTTTTTTGAGCAAGCAAGCGATTTTACGCTCCGTTGGCTTTTTCCGAGGCGGACGGAGAAAATCTGAAAGATCGACAAGCGTTTCAGGAAAAGTTTGAAGCATTTTTTTCTGAGAACTATTTCCCCGGGGTACCTATTGATTTTTAGCCCATACTTTGTGTTACCATTTTATGGAACATGAAATTCAAATAATACTTGTTTATTTTGTAAATATTTGTATGGAATATAAAAATATTAGGCATTAGCAAAAATATCAAATTGAATCATTCTAATGTAGTCTGAATATTAAAAATATCCCTCGTCTCACCCATAGTGAATTTTCGATAATCAGGGATATCTCACAGCATTTAGTCGGCACTCGTGAGTCAAAGATGCATCTAAGATTTTATTGTTTTTCATGAAATGTTACTAAGAAATGCTCATCTGCCATTGGATGCCACAGTATGTACATTTCGCAATGCTGTAAAATGAATATATCCCTAATTTTCAGGAATTTAATTTTTTTATGCATTTCAAGGGACAACTTGTGACGTCATCTAGCCGAAGATGTTATAGAATGTATATTTCACAATGCTATAAAATAAAAATGAAAATCCTTGATTATCAGGAATCTGTTTTTTATTCTCTCTAAGCGACAATATGAGGGAGATTTGAATTGTGCGGACTACACTGTGACTGAAAAAAGTACTGCTTCGAAAGATTGCTTCAATTTAATAAATTACACTCAAGGTTTCAAAAAATTGTTCATTTTACTTATATTACAAAATATGAACTAAATTCTAAAAAATTTAATTATAAGCCGCACGAGAAAGTTTTTGTATGTGATAAATATTTTAGTTGGTAATAATGAGGGAAAACTTTCGAGGTTTCAGGATTTTCTCTCGTTGCCAATGTTTCAGAAAGTTGCCGCTTTGTGGGATCTGTTTCTTGAGGTTTCAAGACAAATCGGTCTCAGACAACTCGGTCGTGGACAAATCGGTTACATGACAGTTAATCCACACGACTCTTTGGTTAACTCGAAGTTTTGGTCACAGACAACCCGTTCACAGACATATTGATCATAGGCAAATCGATCACGGACAATTTGATCACACAATAGTTAGTCCACACGATGTTTCAGTAAGCAAAATTTCAAACTCAATGAGTGAGATATTAAGCCGACAACAGGTTTTCGGATAAATACACATTGTCTCCTATTTTCAACTTTGTAACTTTTTTTACGGGAAAAAGCACTACAAAAGTGTAAAAATCCTTTAGTTAAGGAGTTTTTCATGAGTAATAGTTCATAATGAATTTATTTGCTATGAGAAGTTACCCACAATAAAATCTTTAATCCACGATGTCTCAAATTAGTGAATCAACACAGACAACAAGACCGGTCCGTAGTTCAGTGGTAGCACTTCGGACTCTGAATGGGAAGGTTGTGGGTTCGATTCCCGGCGGAGCACAAAAAATATACCATTTATATTTTCAAATTTGCTCTTCGCTGGGTTGAAAAATTCATAAAACCTTTACCAACGACCGGTCACTAAAGGTCCATCCAGCCTTACAGCAACTGGGTCTTGCTTGAGAATTGGCGCTTTGTAGCGACGACGATCAAGCTCGTCAAAAGGTCGATAGCTCAATTGGTAGAATGCTTGCATTCCATGCCGAGAGCAAGGGTTCGATCTCAAAGGTTTACTCAGCCTTCACAAGAAATGAGAACCAGCCCCCCCGGGAGCTGGGAAACCCTGCTGAAAGTGGTTGGTGTGAGGCCGGCCCCCTTACCTGTAAAAATAAATAGGTCCCGAAGCGCCAAATGCGACCCCTTCGGGGATAACGCAGGCAAGAAGTTACACTATATGTGTAGCTTAGTTGCGTTTTTTTTAACACCAATTCAGTTTTACCTTTAACGTGGTGACATTGTCCACAGACAGCTCCATCACAGAAAACTGCAGTTAATTACAACTACAGTAACTACAAAAGGTTTTTAGAAGGCAAGTTCTATGTAATGACCTTTCTGTGAGCTTGTATTGTATGTGACCACAATGTCATGTGGACGAACTGTCGTGTGGCCGATGTGTCTGTGGACGACTTTGATGTGATCGAAATGTCGTTGACCGAAAATTCGTGTGGACGATTTGTCAATGGACGACTTTTGTGTGGACGAGCTATCTTTAAACGGTTTGTCGTAACATGGTTGTTATATATAATATGTATCTATACGTACATAACTTGTTTATATAATATAGATTATAAGTATACTAGCCTGCCCCCTTGTGCTTCGCACAATTCGGCATTCTAGCAAGTCCGGCTTAGCCAGCACACTTTTTTACTGCTCGGATTTCTAATATGTGCATTTAAAAAATGTTATATCGGTACTTACCTTGAAGATTTGTCGACATAAGAAATTCTCCTTGACAGGGAGCAGCCTGAAAGAAGATTAGAATTTGACAATGTTACAAAGAGTTAAAATGAACCATTTTGATTTTCCGTTCTTTACTTTATAAAATAAAGAAATGTGTGGAAAAGGTGATGGATATGAATGAATTGAAAGAGGTATGCAAGGACAGGAAAAAATGGAGGCAAGGCTCTGGTCACCCTAGTGGAAAAGCAACTGAGTTACAGTTACAAAAATATTTTTTGAGAGGAATGGGAAAATGACGAGAGAAATTGAGAGAAGGGTGTGTAAGGGAAATCGAGTGGTAGATGCGATAGGAAGAATAACAGTTTTAGTTAAAATTAATAGCTTGCGACACGGATGGGTAAAAAAAAGCATTGTTTTGACGTGAATATTTTTTTTCGAGATTTCTACGGAAATGAGTTGAATACAACTGCAGGGCACAAAAAGTGAACACTGTTGCTCAAGCCACCCCTTTTTACAGATAATGAAAAATACATTATAGAGTTGTAGTCTTTTGTTTTTATTTGTGGTTTAGTTTTACATGTGTATAGAAAAGTACCTGGCGAGTTTTACTACGCTGTTAGGGCATGTGGAATAAATTTGTTTCCACTGGGAAGAAGAGCAGCCTTACAAGGCCGACAAAATGTCTGTTATCCGATCGACATCACATTTCACACGATCTATTTCGAAGGTATTCTACACGTTTTCTGGAAAAAATGAACTGATTTAGTTCATTTTTTCCAGAAAACGTACCATATACTTGAGTGGCTTAGCCAGGAAAAGGAAACAACCTTTTTCACAATTAAAATGAAAAAAAAAAAAAAACACTCTTTGTTTGTAATCCAACCAACTTCAAACTTCACAGAAACTGTACCGAAAATATTATACATGTTTAAAAAAACTACACATTCATATCTGTTGAATAAATATGTAGGTACAAACTCACAAAGTGGTACCATATAGTTACTTTATGTATAAAAAAAAAAAAAACGCAACTAAGCTACACATATAGTGTAACTTCTTGCCGCGTTATCCCCGAAGGGGTCGCATGTGGCGAGTTGAACCTTTTTATTTTTACAGGTAAGGGGGCCGGCCTTACGCCAACCACTTCAGTTGAAGTGGGGGTTTCCCAGCTCCCGAGAGTGCTGGTACTCACTTCTTGTGAAGGCTGAGTAAACCTTGCCGGTATTTTATTTAGGGGTTTGAAATAAACACCGAAACGGAAAATCATTTCTGACACCCTCGGTGGGATTCGAACCCGAGCTTTCGGCATGGAATGCAAGCACTCTACCACCTGAGGTATCGACCGGACAATGTATAAAAATTGAAAAGTGAAAATTTAAATCTCAGATACAAAGTTAAAAAGCCAAATATATAAAAAGCAACCAAAGCCGACATCTTATCAACATATTGAGTGTTTGAAAAACTCCGAGCATTTGTGACAACGCAAGTGTCAAAAAAAGCGGCCATTGTGAGGGTGACAAAAGGAATCCCTGTTTGGGTTGAGCCTGTGGAGATGGCTCCTGGATAAAAGGAGACCCTTGGAGGAGACAGCCAATAAAGGGGACTTGCGATTTCACTTCTGAGATTCTTCAAAAGGATGCAAAAAAGAAATTCCACACAAAAAAGACGTATTGTGTTTTTCAATGCGATACAAGAGAAAATAAATCAAAGTTAAAAAAAAGGCATATCGTATTTTATATATGAGACTGAAGAAATTTTAAGAATATTACTATTGCGGCTGACCACCCATGCTGTAAAAATGGTTCACTTTGCCGATGCCACCCATGTTTCAGGGAAGGTCGGCAGGAGTTGCAGGGTGTTTGTCCAATTGAGATTTGGGTTTTTATGTTGTAGGTTCACATGCGGCATGTGCAAGCGCAAACTTGTACGTGTCTGCTTGTGAGAATGCATATAATGTAAATTCCCTTTGTTCGATCATCTTTGTTCTTTGAATCATCTTTGCAACTTAGATTAAATTAGATCGCTACGATTTTTATATCGTAGCAAAATTTTGTTTTAACAAGATATATTTTATAAAATTGATTATTTTTCAATAAAACATTAAAAAATAAAAGAAATTAAAAACTTTGTTTTATTCCACTTTTATTGTTTTTGAGTATGTTACAAACGTTTTCGGAATACCTTCCATCATCGGGTAACAACAATTACTAATTGTTGTTACCCGATGATGGAAGGTATTCCGAAAACGTTTGTAACATACTCAAAAACAATAAAAGTGGAATAAAACAAAGTTTTTAATTTCTTTTATTTTTTAATGTTTTATTGAAAAATAATCAATTTTTTAAAATGAATTTCCACAGTGTTTCACAAAAATCTTTTCAAAATTTATATTTTATAATTTAAGTTGCAAAGATATATTAGCATTTAAAAGTTATATATCGAATGCATGCCCACAAGCAAATGCGTGCAGGTCGCGAACATAGTCAGCCCTGTAACTCTTGCCTCCCTTCTCTGAAACAGGGGAGGCATTGGCAAAGCTAATAAGTTGTGCAGCATGGGTAGCCAGCCTCACACCAACCTATAAATCAAAGAATCCTTGACAATATTCAAATACCTTTTAATGTTTTTTCTGTAGTAAAAAAGAGTCAAAACTAAAAAAAATGTCAAGGTCGAGCGTCCAATTATTTAAAAAAATAATAAAAAATATGTTTATCATATCTCTCCCAAAGGTAATAAATAACATGAAAGAAAAATACTTGTTCCGTGAGTAAAAGTGATTAAAAATATTTTTAAAAAATATGCCTCTTCGTGTGCCGACCCTGATTATTATAATGAAATTACGTCACTAATTAATGTTGCCGCATATAAATGAGCGGCAGGGGTGGCGCAAGGCGAAAATAATTATTTTCGACGAAATTATTATCTCGAAAAATATTATTAATTTTTAATTAAAAAATTGTGCGGTTCGTGTCTTACTTCGCCATCTCGGAGAGCTGGAGACGCCCGTCCTTGTTGGCGTCAAACACTTGCAGCTGAAAGGTAATAAAAATAATTAATTAAATTGTTTTTTTTTTGTTATCTGAAATTAATTATGATGTGTCTAATAGGATGATATAAAGTGTTGCGATTGTGTATCTGCGTGTTTTTATTTGTGTGAGTGTGTCTCTGTCTTTAGATGTAGGTGTTTAAATAACTATATACTTGTATTTGTTCGATGGTGTGAGCATTCGCTCGAATCTTCTAAAAAAGAAGATTCTAGCGTGGTTTGGGGTATGCCAGAACAACTCTTATACAACTATAAATAGAGCCCTTTGAGGGAAGACTTGTATAAGAGATGCCGAGCTGAACATTTAAAAAGCCACTCTGTAATCGAACCAAATGTGAACGGAATCTTAAAATAAATTGTATCTATAATCTACATAAGCTGCAAAGATATGTTAACATTTTAGGCTCATATGAAATGCATGCCTACCGACAGGCACATGTAGGTTCGCGCCTACAGTACACATTCTGCATGTGTGCATACAAAGAAAACCTCACATGGACATAAACCTTGCAACTCCTGCTGCCGTTCCCTGAACCGGGGTGGCATTGGCAAAAGTGAACCGATTTTTACAGCACGGGTGGTCAGCCTCATACCAACCTATCAGTCAAGGAGTGAAATAAATTGAACGAAGTTTTTGTTAAATTGAACCCGTAAATCGTGACACTATTATGAAAATTGTTAAGTGTCAAACTACAACTTTTTTTTTTATTGAACTACTCTGATATGTGAAGCTGATTGGGCAGTCAAATGTTCATCAGAAAAATTGTATAAGCTATTTAATCGCTTGCTATCGATCGATACGATCGCTAGAACGACGAGACTACTCATCATGGCAATTTGTGAAAGAGATAATACGTCCTCTGAGCTTGTTAGTCTTATGTCCATCAGAAGTGTTTTTACATGAGAAATATTTGTATGTGCATCGGACCAATGTGTCTTATGAAAACTGGAAATAGATTTTTTTTAAATGTAAAACATTACCCTGAGTACGAGTTTTTTCACTTTACTCGAAGTATTGAGTATTCGAGAAAAATGTATGTGAACTTGTAAAGCCCCTCTGGCAAAACAAGTTTCGAAACCTTTTTTGCCAGAGGTGCTTTACAAGTTCACATACATTTTTCTCGAATACACAATACTTCGAGTAAAGTGAAAAAACTCGTACTCAGGGTCCAGCTCTCACATTACTGTGTTTTACATTTTTTTCTTAGCTCAGATTGTGTAGAATGTGATTCTTAAGACGATTCCATGAAAGTTTATCTTTGTATCAATTGGTAGATTGGCCAAACTAGCACTGTTTTAGTATCGCTGCGTCTTTACTGTTTAAAAGATTTAATGTAAAATTATTGGAAAAGAATGTATTTGCTTCTCACCATTGTGTCCGTGTATTCGATGAGCTTGTCCTCAGAAACGTCGTTGATTTTTTTCGCCTCTTTCAGAAGATCACGCAGGAAATTCTGTAAAAATAAAAAAAAACATTTTTTAATCCGTCCGCCATTTTGATTTCATCAGTAGATCATAACCTTTTTGTTGATCAAGGATTATTTTCACAGTTTATTTCAATCAATGACCATTTTGATTGTTTTGTCGTTATCAGGGACCATTAGACTACAAAATAAGTTACAGTTTTTTCAGCATTCACTTTAATCATATTTCTTTAAACATCATTATGATTTCATCCCTCGCTTGTCCACAGTTGGACATTCTTTAAAAAAAAAAAAGTGAAAAGATACATCGTTGGAAAGTTTTAAAGAAAATATCATGAAATACTGACAAAGTACAGGCATACACGCAGAAAAAGGGAAAATGGGAAAAAGTGGGAACGATAATAAATGCCTTGATCAAATTAGTGAAATTGTGAAAGAACGGGATACTTATAGTGACTGTTTGTAATCTATAATCCAAGTTACAAAGATATGTCGACATTTAAGGCTTATAAAAAAAAAAACGCAACTAAGCTACACATATAGTGTAACTTCTTGCCGCGTTATCCCCGGAGAGGTTGCATGTGGCGAGTTGAACCTATTTATTTTAAAAGGTTAGGGAGCCGGCCTTACGCCAACCACTTTAGTTGAAAAGGGATTGTCCCAGCTCCCCATAGGGCTGGTACTCATTTCTTGTGAAGGCTGAGTTAACCTTGCCGGTATTTTATTTTGGAGTTTGAAATAAACACCGAAATGGGAAATCATTTCTGACACCCTCGGTGGGATTCGAACCCGAGCTCACGGGGCGAAATGCAAGCACTCTACCAACTGAGCTATCGACCGGACTAATGATCCCGATCTCTGTAAAAAATTATTCCATGTGTGTAGCTTAGTTTCGTATTTTTTCGTTACGTGGCTGTATAGATTTGATCGTGAATTCTCTTACATAAAATGTGTTCAATCCATTTCGCTGATGGATTAAAAAAATATATTCATTGAAATTTTTATGTATGTATGACCATCTCGTGGACTGCTCCCAAGTCCCCGGCCCACCGGTTGTGAGCCACTGGCTACCATCGACCGTTTGACATTTCGGTGTTGCCTCGCGTTTGAAATGTCAAAAATTAAAGATTGGTCAAGGGTTGCCAGCACGCATGTGTGCAGTGGGAGCTAAACCAACATAACATTATTAAAATAATTAGCGAAGGGGAAAAGCGGCAACATTATTATATCGTTCAAAAAAAAGAATTTTATCTTGATGGAGATTTGAGAGAGAAAAAATACCGCGTGTTTTTTTTTAACAATTTAAAATAAGAACGTTTTATCTTGATGAACGTTTCAAGGTCAAACCTTGATTAACGGTTTTTTAACCTTTTGTTCCGTACAAAAATATTTATATAATCTATAATCTAAGTTGCAAAGATATAGTCGGTGTTATGGCCGAGGGGATATAGTCGCTATTCTTGACTAGCGTATTTGGAACAGAATAACAGGTTCGAGTTACGCCTGGCCCTTTGACTATAACTTCGACCCTACTTCAACAGATGCCATTGCTTGCACACGAACTTCTGCTTTCACATGAAGACAACTGGCTAGGCAAAATAGGTTGTTGAATTGCATTCCTCTTCATAATAAAATATGTATGTCCACGAGCAAAACGTAACCAAGCTATACATATAGTGCAACTTCTTGCCGCGTTATCTCCGAAGGGGTCGCATGTGGTGATTTGGGACCTTTTTTTTTTTTTTTTTTTTTTTTTTTTAAGAAGAATAAACGGCTATATAGCCTTTTACAACATTGCGATAAATATAAATATGTAGGTACATAAGTAGGTACTGTATCTATAGGTATAAAACTAATATCTTAAAATATAACACAAATAAATGACACATAAATAATATACAAAGATGTAAATATACGATGGTTATAAAGCAATAGAACTAACAATTTAAAAATAATAACAATAAACTTTAAAAATAATAATGCAAAAACCATAAACCAGTGTAAGCAATTGTTGTATACAAAAATTGTTGTAATAACAACAAATCTTCATTATTTGATCAGGGTTGTCACAAACATAATATACTAAATCAGGTGTAAAATTTGCTGTAAAATTTCCATTTTGCGGGTAAGGGGGCTGGTCTCACACTTACCACTTCAGTTGAAGTGAGTATTTCCCAGCTTCTGAGAGGGCTGGTACCTACTCATTTTTTGTGAAAGCTGAGTAAGCTTTGCAAGTATTTTATATTAAGTTTTGAAATAAACATTGAAACGAGAAATCATTTCAGACACCCTCGGTGGGATTCGAACTCGAGCTCTCGGCATGGAATGCAAGCGCTCTACGAACTGAGCTTTTCCCGGTCATGTGACGTCACAGTTTAGCTGTCTATATAATTTGTGCCGAGTCCATTGTTTAGACTATTTTAAATCTGTAGAATGCAGAGCCCTCTGGTTTTATTTTCAACCAGAATGTAAGTGACATTTAATCGATGAATATTTGAATGGACTGGATAGCGCTGTGCAGGCGGACGCCAATCACGCTGTAAGGTAGAACGGTCTTTGTTTTAAAATTTCATAAGCCCTACCATAGAGAAGGGGTTCCTAAACTGTGTTGGCCACGGAAACTCTATAATCTAAGTTGACATTTAAAATTTATATTAAATGCAGGAAGAGTGCTTGCATTCTACCCCGTGAGCTCGGGTTCGAATCCCACCGAGGAGGGTGTCAGAAATGATTTCCTATTTCGGTGTTTATTTCAAATCCCATAATAAAATACCGGCAAGGTGTACTCAGCCATCACAAGAAATGAGTACCAGCGCCCTCGGGAGCTGGGAAACCCCCACATCAACTAAAGTGGCTGGCGTAAGGCCGGCCCCCTTACCTGTAAAAATAAATAGGTTCAACTCGCCACATGCCACCCCTTTGGGGATAACGCGGCAAGAAGTTACACTATATGTGTAGCTTAGTTGCGTTTTTTTTTTTTGCATGCCCACAAACAGACACGTCTAAGTTCGCGCTTACAAATACAAAGATAAAAACGACAGGTTAAGGGTATATAACTCTCTGGTCCGGATCGGTCCGTAGTCCAGTGGTAACACTTCGGACTATGAATGGGAAGGTTGTGGGTTCGATTCCCGGCGGAGCACAAAAAAATTCCATTTATACTTTCAAATTTGCTCTTCGCTGGGTTAAAAAAATTATAAAACCTTTACCAATGACCGGTCACCAAAAGTCTATCCAGCTTTACAGCAACTGGGTCTTGCTTGAGAATTGGCGCTTTGTAGCGACAACGATCAAGCTCGTAAAAAGGTCGACAGCTCAATTGGTAGAATGCTTGCATTCCATGCCGAGAGCAAGGGTTCGTCATCAAGGTTTACTCAGCCTTCACAAGAAATGAGAACCAGCCCCCCCGGGAGCTGGGAATCCCCCACTTCAACTGAAAGTGGTTGGTGTGAGGCCAGCCCCCTTACCTGTAAAAATAAATAGGTCCCGAAGCGCCTATTTATTTTTATACCTGTTTCAGGCAAGGCAGAATAGTTTGGTGAATTGCATTCCTCTTCACAAATCTATTTATATAAAAAAAAAAAAAACTTTAATCTGAAAGTAGCAGGTATCCGTAATAGTTCCGTATGCGAAACCGAAATAATATTATTCCAACATCCGTATCCGGATTCATATCCGAAATTGAATATCCGTAACATCCGCACAGTAAATACTAAATCTATATAAACTGCAATAGATACATATTTTTAATACAAATGAAAACTAAAAGGCCAGTTGAAAACTAAATCAGTCATGGAAGAAGAGAATTGAATTGTTAATTTGATTTGTCATTGTCCTGATGATGCCTTTTTAGGCGAAAACGTTTGACAAAGTTAAAGAATATAAAAGTGAATTTAAACTGCGTTTTATTTCATTAATATTAATAAATCATTCAAGTTTGATTTCATAAATCACAGAATAATGCCTGCCGGTTGTCATGATAAAATACCAATTTGTCCGTTTATTTATTTAAATTGCACATTTCATTGTTAAATATTAATTTCAGTTGCGATGCGGAAATGAAAATAACGTAGTTTAATTAAAACACAATAAAGTTTCATGCGAAATCAAAACTCATATTTTCCGACAGGCGCAGCAGTATTTAAAAATCAACATTCATGAATGCATATCGACGATTAAAAAGAAATAGTACATAAGCGACGTTTTAGTCAAAAATGAGTTATGAATGCTATCCTACTTAAAATTTTCCGCTCTTTCTAATGCGCACTACAAAGGAGCTCCTGCCCACCATTAAGCAGAGAAAGCTTATGTACTTCGGTCACATTATGAGAAATGAGAAGTACCGTCTCCTTCATCTTATCATTCAGGGTAAGATTGAGGGGAGAAGATCTCAGGGACGCCGAAGGACATCGTGGCTGAAGAACCTGCGACAGTGGTTTGGCAGAAGCACCAAGTCCCTGTTTCGAGCCGCAGCATCTAAAATCAAAATAGCTTTTTACGTTAGAAGTGGCACAAAAAGAAGAAGAATGCGCTCACTTCCATAGCTCAATGATGATTTTTTGTTGTTGTTTATGCCCAAGCAAACAACTGCATTTTCGAAGTATGGGTTTGGTGTTACCGACAAGATTTTGGCCTTTTTGTCCTAAAGGCGCTTGTGACATAACAAAATCGTAAAACATCGTAAAACCTCATTAATAGGAATGCCAATAAATGCTTTTATTTTTCTTAATTTTAGAGCTGTTTTGATTTTAACGATATGATAAAAAATGAAAAAAATTATGCCATTTTTCTGCAATCTCAAACTTTAAACTGCTCTCCTGAACAATTTAATTTTTGTCGTTTATGCCGTATGATCTTTTAGCCGTCGATATGATTTTTAGATGGTTAATCTATAATCTAAGTTGCAAAGATATATTAGAATTTTAATTTCATATCAAATGCGTGCCCACAAACAGACACGTGTAACTTCACGCTCACAAATGCTGGATGTCTTTTTCTTCTTCCTCAGCCCATTCCTGGACGTAGGCATCCTCCATTCCTGTCTATCCTCTGCATGTAGTTTTGTTGATGTCTTCCAGCCATCTCAGTTAGGGTCTCCCAACTCCCCGCTTGGACAACCTGGGCCGCCACTGAACGATTCTTTTCGGCCACCTGTCATGGTCCTGCCTTGTGACGTGACCAGCCCAGCGCCACTTTAAGCAGGTTACTCTCTGTATGACATCAGTGCGTCTACGGATCTCCTGGTGTAGAACCCTGTCTCTGAGGCTGATTCCCAGCATCCTCCTTGCAATGTCTCTTTGGCACGTCCTCAGTCTGTTGGCGCTAAACTGAGTGAGCCCTTCTGTTTCCAAGCCATAGGTGGATACTGGAAGCACGCATGACTCAAAGACCATGCGTTTCAGGTTAACAGGCATTTTCGGGTGATTGCTGCACCGGTCCGTAGTTCAGTGGCAACACTTCGGACTCTGAATGGAAAGTTGTGGGTTCAAATCCCGACGGAGCACAAAAAATATACCATATACATTTTCAAATTTGCTCTTCGATGCGTTGAAAAATTCATAAATCTTTACCAATGACCGGTCACCAAAGGTCCATCCAGCCTTACAGCATATAGGTCTTGCTTGAGAATTGGCGCTTTGTAGCGACGACGATCAAGCTCGTAAAAAGGTCGATAGCTCAATTGGTAGAATACTTGCACTCCATTGCGAGAGCAAGGGTTCGATCTCAAGGTTTACTCAGCCTTCACAAGAGCTCCCCCCGGGAGCTGGGAAACCCCCACTTCAACTGAAAGTGGTTGGTGTGAGGCTGGCACTCTTACCAGTAAAAATAAATAGGTCCTGAATCGCCACATGCGATCCCTTCGGGGATAACCAACGCCTTCTATATACCTATAGGTGGTAATGGGATAACGCAGGCAAGAAGTTACACTATATGTGTATCTTAGTTGCGCTTTTTATTGCATCTGTACATACTGTTATGTAAATAATAATGTTAGGTAGGTAGATAGGTGTATTAGTTATAACCGATGAGAATTGGAGTAATTATTATAGGTAGGTACCTAGGAAAGAGACTTTCAATTATGTATCTACTCGAAGCTTGCAGAAGTCCGTCGTTCTGGAATGTTCCAGCAAAATTGGCTTCTAGCAACTACTGTCTTTGGGAGTATATTGTTACGAAATTAGGGTTCAAAAGTCTTTCAAATTAAAATATACAGGTCTTCTTATACAGTTGTTTATTTTACACTTTTAAATAATTTATTTTCACAAAGCTTTCTCGACTATTCCACTTGGTTTCTGTTCACTGATCAAGTTAGTTCTATGTGTTTGTAAACCTCGTATGATACTACTCGTCCTGCAAGCCACTCGCACCCTTCTTTTACTCTTTAAAACAGTACAATCTAGACCTATATTTGCTAGACAGTTCCAGAAAGGCATCGTAATTATTATTTCTCGATGCTTCACGTATTTTATTCAATGATTCCTACCCACACAATACAATACAGAATTCCTATAACTAATACCTACTTATTTTAAATATTTATATTTCATATTTACATAACAATATAAAGCGCAAGTTGCTTGCAAGTCAGTCAGTAGATACACGACGCTCTGCTTTTGAACAAGAGAGACATTTTTAGTGATAACCAACTGTGAAATAAATGTAAAATGCTTATCCATAAATGTGAATTGTTAAAAATAAATATAAATTGATAAATAAGTTTATGAAAGATACATGAATAAGTCTATAAATCCATGAAAGAAGACCAGTTTTTTTAAATTAAAGAGTTTTTGAACCCTAAAAACACAACAATACAAAATAGCCGTAAATATGAGCATAAACTTTGCAACTCCTTCGGTGGAACAAGCTGCTTATTTTCCACCGTTTTCATATTTGTTCTTATCTCCTCTATATTATACTGTAGATGTAATTTAGATGACATTACTCGTATATGAGCCACTCCTCCAGGCCACAACCCTAAGGGTGTCTTTACACACGATGGGGATCATCTTTCATCCAATGATAAGACAGCGAGTGACATTAGATGGGTTATTTGTTAGATGAGAGACAGTGTACATGACTGTTTATAATATTATGTCTCTAAGGAATTTGGCACACCCTAACATTATTTATATTTTATACGTATATACAGGTATGTCCGGTCGGTAGCTCAGTTGGTAGTGTGCTTGCATTTCATGCCGTGAGCTCGGGTTCGAATCCCGCCAAGGGTGTCAGAAATGATTTCCCTTTTCGGTGTTTATTTCAAACCCCAAAATAAAATACCGGCAAAGTTGACTCAGCCTTTACAAGAAATGAGTACCAGCCCTCTCGGAAGCTGGGAAAACCCCCACTTCAACTGAAGTGGTTGGCGTAAGGCCGGCTCCCTTACCTGTAAAAATAAATAGGTTCAACTCGCCACATGCGGACCGGTCCATAGTCCGTAGTGGCAACACTTCGGACTCGTAAATGGAAGGAAGGATCCCGGCGGAGCACAAAAATATACCATTTATATTTCGAATGTGCTCTTCGCTGAGTTGAAAAATTCATAAACCTTTACCAAAGACCGGTCACTGAAAGGTCCATCCAACCTTACAACGACTGGGTCTTGCTTGAGAATTGGCGCTTTTTACAGCGACGACCAAGCTCGCAGAGGGCTCTTGAGGTGTGATACACACAAAAACAGCGCTCACCAAATAAATCATCCTAATATTATTATTATTTATTCTGCGACCCCTTCGGGGATAACGCGGCAAAAAGTTACACTATATGTGTAGCTTAGTTGCAAAAAAAAAAAAACTCAGATCTAGAGATGGTTTAAAAACAGCACAAAACTGCAAGTGACAGCTGTCAGAAAATAACTTTTTCTTATATTTAGTTACCATTTATTTTTCTACAATCTGCAAACAATTTACTGTCAGTTTTGTTAGACATTTTTAGATAAGATTCATGTTTTTTTGCTCACATCGATAAACAAACAATTTGGGAAAATAAAATAGCTCACGAGAAAAGACTAGGTATGTTTTTCAAATATTTGAGATGTCGTACCATTGAAATAACGACCCCAAAATAAACCAGAAAAAATGCCTATTTGTGAAAGAATCAATACACGCAGGTACACAAAGATGTTGGTTCGGACTAGAGATGTTTTTGATATGACATTTCGGATATGAGGATAATATTATTCTGGTTTCAGATATGGATAAAGAATTTCGGATATTTTCGCTAACCGGTCAGTAATCCAGTGGTAACGCCTCGGGCTCTTTACTATTTACGAGTGAGACTGGTTCGGACATCTCGAAAGAATGGATGATGAACGACTAACGAAGAAAGTGTACAAAGGAAATGTCAGAGGAAAGCGCGGAAGGGGAAGGCCGAGGAAAGAATGGTTAGACCAAATAGGTGAGATTGCGAAAGAATGGAACCTGCAGAGTGAAAATAAGAGAAGAGTATGTATGAAAAAGGTGATGAATATTGAGGAAATGAAAGTGGTTTGTAAGGACATAAAAAAGTGGAGGCGCATCTGCGGAGGTACAGGCCACCCCTAGTGGAACGGCGGCAGGATACAGTACAGTACAGTACTATTGACGAGTAGAAAGGAAAGTCGTGGTTTCGAATCCTGACGGAGCACAAAAATATATCATTTATATTATCAAATATCCTCTTCCGTCAACCACATCAGTTGAAATGGTAGTTTCCCAGCTTCCAAGGTTGCTGGTATTTATTTCATGTGAAGGCTGAGTAAGCCTTGCCGGTATTTATTTCATGTGAAGGCTGAGTAAGCCTTGCCGGTGTTTTTATTCTGGGGTTTGAAATAAACACTGAATCGGGAAATCATTTCTGACACGCTCGGTGGGATCCGAGCTCACGGTATATTTTGTATTTCGGATATCCGATAATTTTGGTTACGAATACGGATATCGGATACCCATGACATCCCTAGTTCAGACACTTGTAAATAAATTGGCAGTAAATATCTCGTTTTCGAGAGGGTACGGTACCCTATTAAAATGAGTATTGGAAGTAAATAAGCAAAAACCAAAAATAGAGATTTTATTTATTATGTGAACAAAAAGACGATCCCACGTGTAACGATTGTCGTTTTTTTTTATAATTATGCCCTTGACTTAAAGGTTGGTATGAGGCTGACCACCCATACTGTAAAAATGGTTCACTTTGCCAATGTCACCCCTGTTTCAGGGAAGGAAGGCAAAAGTTGTAGGGCTTATGTTCATTTGAGGTTTGGATTTTATTTGTAAGTACACATTCAGCATTTGAAAGAGCGAACATTATAGGTTGACTTATAGATTGGTATGCGGCTGACCAACCATCCTGTAAAAATGGTTCACTTTGCCAATGTCACCCCTGTCTCAGGGAAGGACGGCAAGAGTTGCAGGGTGTATGTCCATTTGAGATTTGGTTTTTATGTTGTAGGTTCACATGAGGCATGTGCAAGCGCGAACTTGTACGTGTCTGGTTGTGAGAATGCATGTAATGTGAATCTCCAATGTGACATATATTTGCAACTTAGATTAGATTAGATTTGATTAGAACAACACGTGTTTGTTTGTGGGCATGCGTTTGAGAACTTTAAATGAATATATCCTTGCAACTTAGATTATAGATTATAGATGCCCCGATATTTTCAAGTGTAGTTATATTTAAACTGTTACTTTGACTATTTTTCGAAACACTCCAGTAAGAGTCCACGAAAATTGAGAATCTCCGAAGTGACAAGCCCCGCCACAAAATATTAGAAATGATGAAAATGCCATCAAAAGCTTTAAAACAAACAGCTGGTCATAAAAATCAAATTTCTGACCTTCATTAAGCTGAAAAACGACACAAAAATGATCAGTTTTTCAGTAAGGCAACTAAGCTACAGATATAGTGGAACTTCTTGCTGCGTTATCACCAAAGAGTTTCACGTGTGGTGAGTGGAACCTTTTTACTTATACAGGTAAGAAAGCCGGTGTTTAGGTACGCCAGCCACTTCAGTTGAAGTGGAAAATTCCCAGCTCCCGAGGGAACATTTATCTACTCATTTCTTGCGATGAGTGAGTAAACCATGCCAGTATTTTATTTTGTGTTCGAAAAAACACCGAAACGTGAAGTCATTTCTTGCACTCCTCTGTGTGATTCGGACCCAAAATCTCAGCATGGAATGCAGGCAATCTACCAACTGAGCTATCGACAAGACTTTCATGTATCTTTATATCAACAAAACAGCTGCTGCCAGCGAAGACGACGCTATCGTTAAGGAAATGTTTCAAGGAAGGATTTATACACGTTCATTTGAGATCGGCTGTTTTTATTTTATTTGTTAGAGCACATGAAATTACACGTGCCGGGCTGTGGGCATGCTTTAAATATTAATCTAAAATTTTAATGCATATATTTGCGACTTGCATTAAAATTGCCTACCCACGGGTGGAATGCTGCGCACGCCCCTGCTACTTCACATACTTTAGTGTACGTCTTGAGGCGACGTCCCTTGTACAGGGTGGCGGTGTTGCCTGGTTTAATTATTATAGCCGTCGAGGCGAACCGGCGTCATTAACAGACGTTGAAGAGGAGAGGCTGGCAACTCAAGACGGGAACAGGGTTGTCACAATGTACCTACGAGTGTGCAAAAAAATAATGTTTTTGCTGTCAATGAATGTCAACCTTGTTTCATGGAAGCACGGTAAAAATTTCATTTTGTTCAGTTTTAAAAAAAAATTAATATAATTGTCAAAATTGTAGTTACACTATTTGTGTAGCTTAGTTGCGAGGTGAGTTTTACTTCACTTTTCGCCAGCCCTGTTTCTAGAGTAAGTACATTGTGTCTCCTAATGACGGCGCGACATTATTACTGATTAGTTTCTCCAGACAACTGTCACGCAGACATGCGCCACATAGCGAGAGGCTCGGTGACGTCACGAGGCCGATCACAATCCCGGGGATTTACGTCTACTTCATGCGCGTACGTTTGAGTGGCTGAAACGGGTTGGGATAATTTTCTTTTGGTTGTTTCAACTGTTATTCTGGTGCCTTTGAATCTTTAATCGAAGTTGCAAAGATCTGTTAACATTTAAGAGGCCGGTTACAAAAAAATGTCCGTTGTTTTTAAAAATATGATTCTTATACTTTATGTCTTAGTAGTTCCTTTATGTCCTTTGTGTTCCTGGACCGGTCCGTAGTCCAGTGGCAACACTTCGGACTCGTAAATGGAAGGTTATGGATCAAATCCCGGCGGAGCACAAAAGATATACCATTTATATTTCCAAATGTGCTCCTCGCTGGGTTGAATAATTCATATACCTTTACCAAAGATCGGTCACTGAAAGGTCCATCCAACCTTACAACTAATGGGTCCTATTTGAGAATTGGCGCTTTCTACAGCGACGACCAAGCTTGCAGAGGGCTCTTGAGGTGTGATACACACAAAAACAGTGCTCACCAAATAAATCATCCTAATATTATATTACTAGTAAATAAGTGACATTAATGGAAAAAATCACGCATGTTGACTGACTTTTTACCTAAATTGTAAAGTTAATTTTTTTTATATAACTTAAAAAATGACACCATAAAAATATTTAAAAAAACTCATTTCCTTGACATTTTCTTGTTCTAATTTTGTTGTTCATTATGTATTTATAGTTATTCTGTTTTCAAATACGAGAAATATTAGATCACAGGGTCAAAAAAGAGTCTAAATCACTCTTTTCGTCAAATCTTCGAAATTAAAATACATTTCCCATTTTTTTTTGCTTGTTCAACAGGTCTTGACACTTCAGCAAACTTCAGGTAGATTTAAATCTACCTGAAGTTTGCTGAAGTGAACATTTCATAGTAGTAATAGCGCCACCTTTACCTTCCTTTACCACCTAACCCTATATGTGAGAGACCAAATAAACACAAGTCAATAAAGTCTAATATCTTTTTTTCTACGTAAAAACGAGAACTTTCTAAATAAGTCATCAAAAGCAGAGCATAAAATTGTCGAAGGGATTAATTTATTTATGGTCGATAAGAATTAATTAACTCAAATTCTTGAGCTCCTTATCGAAGCTTTAGTCTTACGGCATCCATTAGGAGGACGTTAGTAAGCCTTTGTCAGGTTAATCCACGCAATAAAATGAACACCGGAGATAAAATACAGTGATGGTATTGATGGCAGATTAGCTAATGGATTTGAGAAATATATTACTTGAGGAGATTGATGAAAGAGGTTATATTGAACAACCTAAAAGAGGATCCGCATTGAGCAAAGCTGTTGCAATTTCCTGTTCCTTAGATGGAGATAATCTTCATTGTGCGACTGTGGGTCAGAGAACCAAATTATCCGGTACATTGTAGAGGACTGTCCTACCAGAAGACTTGACCCTCATGGTTTGAAAGACCTTATCGAAGCTATGACAACAGCAGTAAAGTGGATGAAAGATTTGAACCTCTGCCTGTGACTGTTAAAAAAGGAAATAGATTTAACAACAGCATTTTATAAAACTAAACTTACCTTTAGTTCATCAGCTTCGATGTAACCGCTTCCATCTGTGTCATATTCCCTCCAGATCTGTAAAAGCAACAAATATTTTGATAAGCAATAATGCATATTTAAGATATTTTTTTAAAGCATTGAACAAGGAGATCCAATGAATGCAAAATAACTGTTGGTGTGCCACAGGGCTCGGTGTTTGGTCCTTTGTTATTTATTATGTTCATAAATATGTTTATATGTCTTTTTAGTAGTTAATATTGAAGAATGTGTTTTTTTAACGATAAATTTATAAAATGACAAAAAATAAAAAACATAATTTTTAAGGACATTTACAAAGCTATAGGTCAAAATTTGTAAGAATGGGTACCTCCGAAACACACTTTTTGCTCAATTTTAGAGACATGGAATATTTTTGAATTGTCATAACATAAACAGTACCCTGAGTACCAGTTTCTTCACTTTACTCGAAGTATTGTGTATTAGAGAAAAATGTATGTGAACTTGTAAATCATTTCTGGCAAAAAAAGTTTCGAAACTTGTTTTGCCAGGGGTGCTTTATAAGTTCACATACGTTTTTCTCGAATACTCAATACTTCGAGTAAAGTGAAAAAACTCGTACTCAGGGTTCAGTTAAAGGATGGGTACAATGCGAAAAGAAAATATCAAAGCAAGTTAGATAAATGTGCTTGTACCAAGTAATGTGGTTATTCTTACTTTCATGAACTCCACACTGGACTCCAGGGGATTGTCGAAGCGGAACAGCAGGAGGAAGTTTTCTTCCATGGGCAGAAGTTGGGCCAGCTGTGAAGGGAAACATAAGAAAATTAATAACATGAACAAACTGGAACTAACTTCCATTAATTATCATTTCTTTCAGGAAAAAAAAACCTAGAAATATTGTACTTACAGTAATGGAAAACATTTTGTGTTTTTTCTATCTATTCAAGAAAAGAGTTTTCCTTAACTTCTTTTTACAAGTAAAAGTTTAAGGGTTGGTTAATTGATATTTTGAAGATTCATTTTAAATAAAACAAAATAAAATAAAACAGAGTTTCTGCACCTTTGTAAAAAATCTTGACAAAGGCACATTAATATTCACTTCAGGATCAAAGAAAAGTACGTAACACTTTTTGATTTTTATTGACTTCTGATATGACATTTCTCGTTATAACTAGATTATACTGGATTGTTCAAAATATTAAATTTGTTGTTGTACATACACATTTAAAAAAAATAACATTTGGTAGTAAAAATATCATTAATTAATATCCGTTCGGACACGACTCAGTGAAAGTGTTGCTTTACTTATATTACGTCATTCGCATTAAGGGGGGATGGGGAGTCTGGTCTGCGGATGATGGCAAATGATGTACGAGTGCCAAAAGTGACGTCGTTCTTGTAAATACTGTTATGTAAATATGAAATATAAATATTTAAAATAAGTAGGTATTAGTTATAGTTATAGGAATTCTGTATTGTATTGTGTGGGTAGGAATCATTGAATAAAAATACTTGAAGCATCGAGAAATAATGATTACTACGCCTTTCTGGAACTGTCTAGTGAATATGGATCTGGATTGTACTGTTCTGAAGAGTATAAGAAGGGTGCGAGTTGCTTACAGAGCCAGTTTTCTACGGGCTTTACAACTACATTGAACTAAGTTAATCAGTGAACAGAAACCAAGTGTAAAGGAATAGTCTAGACTCTCTTTGTGAAAATAAATTATTAAAAGTGTAAAATAAAAAACTATATAAGAAGACCAGCATTTTTAATTCAAAGACTTTTGAACCCTAAATTCGTAACAATACCAATTGCTACAAAATATACAAAATATTATGTAAGTAATATAACATTATTAATTATTAAGCTCATCCATTATTACAGCAAGAGGGGGAGGGGGGGTCATTAGATAATGACTAGAGGATGATTGTAAGGGGGGGGGGGGGTCGAAAATCGGCCAAAATCTGATAAATTTAATAACTTATACAAACGGAATTATGAAAATAAAATTAGTAAATTATGAAAGGGAGGTGTCACATTTTTGTGTTTTCTTTTCTTAAACTTTTAAGTCTTTCTTTTGTTAATGGTGTGATAATACCGAAAGTGTCAGGCTGCCAAATAAATGAGAAACATAAAACCCCTCTTTATCTAAAATGATTGGTGTAGGGGCGGCCCCTTAACCTGTAAAAATAAATGGGTCACGAATAACCACATGCAACCCCTTCGAAGATAAGGCAGGCAAGAAGATACACTATGTGTGTAGTTTACATGCGTTTGCGTATGAGTATTTACGGTGGAAATAAAGCATTTGAGAAGCATGACAGGAAAAACTCTGAAAGATAGAGTTAGGAATGAATGGGTTAAGAAAGAATGTTATTTAAAAGAGGATGTGAAAGTTAAGGTACAAAAGAATATGATGAGATGGTTTGGGCATGTGGAAAGAATGAATGATGATAGACTGACAAAATATGTATACCGAGGTAGTGTAAAAGGAAAAAGAGTTAAGGGACGACAGAGAAAAGTATGAAGTGATCAGATGGAGGATATTGTGAAAGAATGGGATATAAAAAGTGAGCGTAAAAGAAGAAAATTCATGAAAAGGGTGATGGATATGAATAAATTGAAAGAGATATGAAAGGATAGAAAAAAAATTAAGGCAGCTCTGCAGAGACTCTGGCCACCCCTAGCGGAATGGCGACAGAGTTACAGTTACAGTTCCAGTGCGAGTTGTGAACACTAAAAAAGATTTCAAAAAATCCATTCTTTCTGACAGTCAGTGGAGGATTTACAAACGAATTGAAAGAGATAGATTAGGATACATTTACCACGATCCATTTTTAAAATGATGATATAATTTTGACGTCAAAAAAGCTTTTAAGATAATCGTGAAACGAAAACGTCGAATCCAGATGTAATCATACTTTTTTTCAGCCTTATTCAGAATCAAAATTTTCAAAGTTAATCAAAGTGTATTTTCTCATAAAACCATAAACGAGTGGGTGGTTTTTCTGTTTGTGCTAAATTCCGACACTCGAGACAAAACGTCCCCTCAGTGCTTGTTTGGCTTATCTGCCATTGGATTCAAAGATGACCTTTCAATGAAATTGTCGTAAGAATCACATTCTACACAATCTGAGCTTAGAAAAAAACGTAAAACACGATACTGTGAGAGTGGTTTTAATATTTTTAAGGCCTGTTGCACCAAGCTCCAATCAATATTTGATTGACACATCAAATTTCATTGCTTAATTTTGGTAAGATATAATTTGAACACGAAAGATGATGAACAACAGCTGGTATACGTATAGTCAACCAATATTTGGCCAAAAATAATTATCACCTCGATTGGGGTAGATTGCTCTTCCAGCAACTGAAGCTGAAGGAAAATCCTTCCCCCTTCGAGCTGAAATTCTAGAATCGAAGCCGCCTAGTGCTCTTCCTTCAGAGGAGATAACAATTTCAAAGTAGGTTTCTTGCACTTGGATCCTGGTGACTCCAGGCTATTCTCCTTCACCACATATCCACTCCCTTCTACCATAGGAGATAACAATTTCTCCTCTTGGTTTCTCCTCCTTTTTTATTTCGTCAGGGGGGGGAACATTTGATAGGGTTTGGTGCAACAAGCCTTTAAAATCAAAGCACAGTCGGTGTTATGGCCGAGTGGGCCAAGAGGCTGATCTTTCTAGCGTATTTGGAATAGAATAACGTTGGTTCGATCCCCACTTGGGTCACTTGACTTTAACTTTGACTCTGGTTCAACAGATGTTATTGGGTAATTATTAATTAATAATTCATTAATATAAATAATAATGAATTATTAATTGATGATATTAATACCTGTTTCTGGCCAGATAGAATAGGTTAGTGAATTGCATTCCTATTCAAAAATCTATTTTTATAAAAAAAAAAAAATCCAATTTTCATAAGATAATGCTCGAGTGCACACTGCACATACAAATATTGTTTATGTGAAATTACCTCTGATGGACATAAGACAAACACGCAGTAACGGACGAAAAGTCTTATAAATTACTGTGAATAACAGGGGCGGTAGTTTTTGTGTGAGGAGCAAAAGAAATGGGGGAATTATGTGCGGGGTGGGAAAATAAGAAAATGGGGAAAAAATTCTCGGTCGAAATTGACTCCGATAAGGGGTGATGAATGCTCCTCATTTGTAACGTGTGTGAGGAATGAATTGCGCGAACAAGAAATTTGCGAATAAACATCGCGCACTAAATACTCGAGTGGTACTTGCACTAATTTCAGGCTATAACTTGAATGAGTGCTTTTTGCTCAAGTGCTGCGTACTAAGAAATACTTAGTATGTAAGTACTTACTTTTTTGTGTTTAAGACACCTTTTTTTTTAAAATAGATTTGTGCAGAGGATGCAATTCACTATCCTATTTTCATTTGTAAGCATTTTTATTATTCAGCATTTGTAAGCGCGAATTACACGCGTTTGTTTGTGGGCGTGCATTTGAGAGCCTTAAATGTTGATAAATCTCTACAACATGGATTATAGATAGATTATTAAAGATTCTGCCTGGCCGGAAACAGGTATTTATATCGTCAATTAATAATTCATTTTTGATTATTTTAATGAATTATGAATGAATAATTACCCAATAACATCTGCAGAACAAGGGTCAAAGTTATGGTCAAATGACCCAGGCGGGGATCTAACCAACGTTGTTCTATTCCAAACATGCTAGAAAGATCAGCCCACTTGGCCCCCTCGGCTATAACACCGACGACCTTGATTAACACACCCTTATACTAAAATAATGAATGCCATATCTATCTATAATTTAAGTTGTAAAGATATCGCTGCCCTAGTTCAATACTCAGACATCTTACACAAAGCTAGTTTCGAGAAAATCGAAAAAGAAGGTTTGTAATCGCTATGATAATTACAATTAACTTTGTTTTAAAGTCACTTAATGCAACTAAGCTACACATTGTTGCGTTAAGTGACTTTAAAACAAAGTTAACTGTAATTATCATAGCGATTACAAACCTTCTTTTTCGATTTTCTCGAAACTAGCTTTGTGTAAGATGTCTGAGTATTGAACTAGGGCAGCGATATATTAACATTTAAAATTCATATTAAATGCATGACCACAAACAAAGACGTGTAAATTCACACAAAAAACACAACTAAGCTACACGTATAGTGTACCTTCTTGCCTGCGTTTTTCCCGAAGGGGTCGCATGTGACGATTCGGGATATATTTATTTTTACGGGTAAGGGGGCCGGCCTCACGCAAAAAAACGCAACGCAACTAAGCTACACATATAGTGTAACTTCTTGCCGCGTTATCCCCGAAGGGGTCGCATGTGGCGAGTTGAACCTATTTATTTTTACAGGTAAGGGGGCCGGCCTTACGCCAACCACTTCAGTTGAAGTGGGGGTTTTCCCAGCTCCCGAGGGGGCTGGTACTCATTTCTTGTGAAGGCTGAGTAAACCTTGCCGGTAATTTTATTATGGGGTTTGAAATAAACACCGAAATAGGAAATCATTTCTGACCCCCTCTTCGGTGGGATTCGAACCCGAGCTCACGGGGTAGAATGCGAGCACTCTACCAACTGAGCTATCGACCAACCACTTTCAGTTGAAGTGGGGGTTTCCCAGCTCCCGGGGGGGCTGGTTCTCATTTCTTGTGAGTGAACCTTGAGATCGAACTCTTGCTCTCGGCATGGAATGCAAGCATTCTACCAATTGAGCTATCGACCTTTTTACGAGCTTGGTCGTCGTCGCTACAAAGCGCCAATTCTCAAGCAAGACCCAGTTGCTGTAAGGCTGGATGGAACTTTGGTGACCGGTTATTGGTACAGGTTTATGATTGTTTCAACCCAGCGAAGAGCAAATTTGAAAATGTAAATGGTATTTTTTTGTGCTCCGCCGGGATTCGAACCCACAACCTTCCATTCAGAGTTTAAAGTGTTACCACTGAACTACGGACCGGTCCAGCAAGGATGATTTCCCATTTGTTAATTTCAAAGACCCACAATAAAATACCGGCATGGTTTACTCAGCAGTCCCCTCGGGAGATGAAAAATCTCCACTTCAACTGAAGTGGTTGGCATAAGGCCGGCCTCTTACCTGTAAAAATAAAATAGATGCCACGTGCCGCATGCAAAACCCTACGGGAATAACGCGCTAATAAGTTGGTCTACATGTGTAGGTTAGTTCTGTTTTGCGTTGCGACTTTATTATCTTATTTTTGCCTTTATTATCTCGTTCTTGACTTCATTATCTCGTCTTGACTTTGTATCATTATCTGTTCTCGTACAGAACAGGATAATTTACTCCACCAACTTTACTAAATGCGGCACTCACGTGTCGGCCAACTTTTGTTTATGCCCGGAAACTGCCGCCGAAACTTTGCATCATCAAATTAATATAATTTTCAGTGCCCCATTACGAAAGGGGTAGATAAAATATAATAAATATCTTGAGATGATTTATTTAATGATGTGTACTGGTTGATAGCTTACGTTTAAAACCATGGAGCAAGGGTTAGATCCCCATCAAGGGTGTCACAATGTTTCAATGGCTATTTCAAACCAAAAAGCCATAAAACTAGAGGGTTACTAAACCTTAAAAATAAATCGCCCCTTGGTGCTTGTTTATCTTATGTCCATCAGAAGTAAAATTCAAATGAGCAATTTTTGTATGTGTACTGGACCAGTGTGACTGCAAAAAACGCAAAAAACGCAACTAAGCTACACATATAGTGTAACTTCTTGCTGCGTTATCCCCGAAGGGGTCGCATGTGTCGAGTTGAACCTATTTATTTTTACAGGTAAGGGGGCCGGCCTTACGCCAACCACTTCAGTTGAAGTGGAGGTTTTCCAGCTCCCGAGAGTGCTGGTACTCATTTATTGTGAAGGCTGAGTAAACCTCGCCGGCATTTTATTTTGGGGCTTGAAATAAATACCGAAACGGGAAATCATTTCTGACACCCTCGGTGGGATTCGAACCCGAGCTTTCGGCATGGAATGCAAGCACTCTACCACCTGAGCTATCGACCGGACTAGAGAGACTCCAGATATTTTAATTGGCAACCCTCTCCTTGAGGCGGATTCTCAGCTTCTTCATTTCATTGGCTCATAGGCATGTCCTCAGTCTATTTACGATCCTCAGAAATGATAAAAAGTCAAAGAAGAAGAAGAGATCTTAGATAGGCGGGACGATTTTAATTTCCAGTTTTAATGGCATGTATACAAAATGTACACTCAGCATCATTGTCACTCTGCTGCTAATGTAAGTCAGAATATTATAATGAAGATAGATCAAAACAATTCTACTAGTTCTAGTAGTTATCCTAGTAGTTATCACATTTAATGGTTGCGATTACAAAAAATACCCTCAGGAATGAGAAATAATAATAAAATTAAGAGATCTTCGGCCGGTCCGGTCGATAGCTGAGGTGGTAGAGTGCTTGCATTCCATGCCGAAAGCTCGGGTTCGAATCCCACTGAGAGTGTCAGAAATGAATTCCCGTTTCGGTGTTTATTTCAAACCCCAAAATAAAATACCGGCAAGGCTTACTCAGCCTTCACAAGAAATGAGTACCAGCACTCTCGGGAGCTGGGAAACCTCCACTTCAACTGAAGTGGTTGGCGTAAGGCCGGCCCCCTTACCTGTAAAAATAAATAGCTGATGAGCTCATACCTGATGATGACCTTCTAGGTCGAAAACGTTAGTAATTTTGTTTTAAAGATTTTAATCTTTTAAATAAAGTCTATAGTGAAAATAAACAGTGTTTTGCTTGAAAAATTTCATCCAAAAATTATAAATTGAAACAAAAATAAATAGGTTCAACTCGCCACATGCGACCCCTTCGGGGATAACGCGGCAAGAAGTTTCACTACATGTGTAGCTTAGTTGCGTTAGTTGCGTTTTTTCGGTAGGCGGGATGATTTTAATTTCCAATTTAAATGGCATGTATACAAAATATACACTCAGCGTCGTTTTCACCCTGCCTATCATTTAAGTTAGATATGGATCAAAACAATTCCACTTGTAGTTATCACATTTAATGTTTGTGATCACAGATAACCGAAGCTTGGAATCCACTTTGTATGCTAATGAATGAACTAGCCACAATCATGAATAATCTCTCTCTTGTAGCGAACTTGTGCGTGCTAAAGTTCCAGCTACGATATTTGCTAATGATACAACTTGATCCAACAGCAGCCGCTATCATTCATCATTCAGACTAACTTTTAGAGTTGTTATCTACACAATAATTGAAGCTTGATTGCTTCATCTTGTAGCGTTTTTTGAGAGAGAATTCAAACACAAAAACTGCACATATAGAGCAACTTTTTACAGCAATCTTTCCAAAGGGGTCAAATGTCGTATGAAGATT
Organism: Agapetus fuscipes; assembly: GCA_951799405.1. Lineage (NCBI taxonomy): Eukaryota > Metazoa > Arthropoda > Insecta > Trichoptera > Glossosomatidae > Agapetus > Agapetus fuscipes. Next base: position 1,558,096 of record OX637352.1, on the reverse strand, counting down.
TCGGTGTTATGGCCGAGTGGGTCAAGTGACTGATCTTTTTAGCGTATCTGAAATAGAATAACGCTGATCGTTTGATCATAACTTTGACCCTGGTTCAACAGATGTGATTGTATAATTATTAATAAATAATTCATTAAAAAAACAGTAATGAATTATTAATTTATGATATTAATACCTGTTTCTGGCCAGCAGAAAAGTTGGTAAATTGCGTTCATCTTCACAAAACTATTTAAAAAAAAAAACTATTCATTCTCATACACATTGAAGTGGATGTTTCCCGGCTCCCGATAGGGCTGTCTCTTATTTCTTGTAAAGGCTGAGTAAGCCTTGTTGATTCTGAAACGAAAGATGAAATAAATGTTTGACTCACTTCACGAATATCAATCTTTCCATCTTGATTGTCGTCATATGCCTCCATGAAGCAAGCCTTCAGTTCTGCCAACATTGCGTCCGAAACAGCCTGAAACAATAGACAAAAATACATTTATTATTTATTTCACATTCGGTTCGGACACAGAGTCACTTGGCACTTGCACAGTACAGTGGTAGAATGAGTTATGAAGCCACAGAGCATTCCGGAGCCTTCCGGAGAGCATGGATGGACACTCACGCAGGCACTGGAGAGACGGATTGAAGCGTTCGAGATGTGTCTCTGCCGAAAACTGCTTCGGATCTCTTAGCGTGATCGAGTCACCAATGAAGAAGTCCTCCAACGATAGAGGGGAGAAGATCTCAGGGACGCCGAAGGACATCGTGGCTGAAAAACCTGCGACAGTCGTTCGGCAGAAGCACCAAGTCTCTGTTTCGAGCCGCAGCATCTAAGTCAAAATAGCCATGATGACCGCCGATCTTCGATAGAAGTGGCACAAAAAGAAGAAGAGGAAGAAAAGCATTCCGGTCCCTATTTATATTAAAAATAAAGATCATTCTCGAATCGTGGAAAATCGATTATTGCTAGATTTTGCCAGAACATTCGATTTAACCAATCTCGAACAATCTATTATCAAACACAAATTGCTTACACATGCCACATGTGAACATACAATAAAAAAAACAAATTCGCAATGACGACCTACCCTGAAATCGGGGTGACATTGGCAAAGTCCACCATTTATTATCTACCTACTTATTTATTATTGCTATCGGCTTGCCAGCCGTATAAATAATGAAATAAGTAAATAAAAGGAGAAAAAGAAGTTACCTATGTACACTTTTGAAATAATATTCGCTAGGTATACAAACACAAAGAGTCAACAGCCATAAAAATAAAAATAAAAATAAATCTTTATTTCCTTGCTACCAGCGCTCTCTAGCGGCGTTCTTTTTTTGAAACAATAATAATTTTAATGACAGTTGTGGTCCGTGCTGTTCCCACACCAAAGATAAAGTTGGTGCCGTGTTTATAGCACAAATAAAATAACACTGAAAGGCAGCACGTTCCATTTTTGAAATTTGAATTGTTTTTAATTCAACTTAAAAGAGGCTATTCGATAATTTTTTATACAGCTATGATTAAAGAAGTATTTTATATACCTACTCGTAAAAAAAAGTAAAATTGTATGTCTACATACAAAAAGGATTCCTTTTTTATTTCCAAAGGTTTTTTAATCAAAATGTTATTATTTTTCTATTACAAATTAGCCAGCATTTGTTCTGTCTGTACATATAGTTTAGTATATACTTATGCAGCATATGCAAGCAAACATTGTCGTGTCTGTATAGGTAAATGATTAAACATTTTTAAGTTTCGATTTTTTTTCTCGACGAACAGGACTGCTGTCTTCAGCAATCAACTACAAGATATTTGTACGCCTTTTACCTAGCAATCCGGCCAAGTGACGAATGAATTAAAATTATCTATGCATATTTACGTGAGGACCTAATTTCTCTGACACATAGATAATACAAAACATATAGGTAAAAACAGTATTAGCATTTAAAAAATTTTTTTTTTTGAATTCCCAAAATTAAAATTATGGCAACATTTTCTTTCAAATTTGGAACGATGATAGGTATTTTAGAATATGAAATATTTACGCCACAGGGTTTTTGAATTTGGAATAAGGTGGTGAGGTAAAATATTCAAAGGAACGTTCTTTTTTATTTCATCTAAGAAGTGTCCTCGACAATGGAGAGAGAGGTATTGGCAGAAAGAGCGTATTTATCTCTTGAGGTGTCATTCTGCGAGCGACCACGTTCGCGTCGTTAAATTTGAATAAAGAATTCAGCGTAAGAAAGGACGCCATTTTGTGTAACGTAAAAAAAATGAGCCACCTCAAAATGGCGGAGTTATTGCTTCTCTCCAAAGTTGAATTATGAATGAGGCTGATGATTGAGAATGATGTATTTTAGTTCTCTTTTTACTTGTTTTTTTCGATTTAAATAAGTGTTACAAAAAGAACAACTTGAATTGCAAACAAATTGAAAGAACAACTTGAAAAAAAAGGCCATATCTATCTATCTATAATCTATGTATAATCTAAGCTGCAAGGATATGTTAACATTTAAAAGGCTCATATGAAATGCATGCCTACAGACAGGCACATGTAGGTTCGCGCCATTAATCTAAATCTAAATCTAAGCTGCAAAGATATGTATCATTTGAGATTCATTTTAAAGCATTCCCACGAGCAGACACGCATAATTTCGCGCTCACACATGCCGCATGTGGACCTACAATATAAAAAAACCCAATCTCAAATGAACATAAGCCCTGCAACTCTTGCCGACCTTCCCTGAAACAGGGCTGACATTGGCAAAGTGAACCATTTTTTACAGTATGGGTGGTCAACCTCATACCAACCTATCAGTCAAGGAATAAATTCAATCAAGAAAAAGTCAATCCATCATAAGAAATATATATTTTTTTCCTATATACCTGTAATATATAAATGTGATTCTGACTACTAGTGAAAGGATTTCCGATATACAGTCCGGCTTTATGGCCGGTAGAGGCTGTGTTGATCAGATTTTTACTCTACGACAACTTGTTGAAAAACAATTGTCGGTGAGGCGGAAGCTGTTCACGGCCTTTGTAGATCTGGAAAAGGCTTTTGACTCAGTAGACAGAGGTATGTTATGGGATGTTTTGAAAGCATACGGAGTGAATGGGGCTCTCCTAGGTGCGGTGCATGCAAACTATGAAAATAGTACAGCATGTGTTCGTATTGATGATGAGTATAGTGAATGGTTTGAAGTTTTTAAGGGTGTAAGGCAAGGATGTGTGATGAGCCCATGGCTATTTAACATAGTCATGGACAAGTGTGTTCGAGATGCTAGACTTGATGATTGTGGATTAATGATAGGAGAGAGCAAAGTGAGTGTTCTACTGTATGCGGATGATGCTGTTCTTGTATCGGACTCAGCAGTAGAATTGCAAACGATGCTCTCTAGATTGAACGAAGCTCTGCTAGGTAATTATTTGAAATTGAATGCAAGTAAGACGAAAGTTTTGATTTTTGAAAGAAATGAAGAAAATACGAACTACGAATTTAGAATAAACGGAATGAATGTTGATGTGGTAAATGAGTTTGTATACTTGGGAAGTAAGTTTGAGAAAGATGGAAGAATGACAGGTGAACTTGAAAGAAGAGTAATGAAGGGCAGGTGTGTACTGGGTGCCACAGCTTGTATCGCCAAAAATCAAAACATTTCTAAAAATGCTCGATTGGCGGTACGCAGTGGCATACTTTTACCCACCTTGATGTATGGAAGCGAGGCCTGGACGGTGAATGAAAGTGAAATTAGTAAAGTCCATACTGTTGAAATGGACTTTCTAAGAAGTATGATTGGGAAAAAACGGAGAGACAGGGTGAGGAATGATTTTGTAAGAAAAGAATGTGGTGCAAAAGAAAGTGTGAAAGTGAAGATTAAAAGAAGTTTGTTAAGATGGTTTGGGCATATGGAGAGAATGAATGAGGAAAGACTGACGAAGAAAGTATATGTTGGTAGAATAGATGGATGTCGTGGTAGAGGAAGACCGAGAAAGGTATGGATGGACCAAATATCCGAAATTGCGAATGAATGGAATATCCAGAGTCATAATAAAAGAAGAGCTTGTATGAAGAAGGTTATGACTCTGGAGGAAATGAAAGAAGTATGCAAGGATAGAAAGAAATGGCGGTTGATCTGTGATGTTGGCGGCTAGGGTTTGTTAAAGTGAATTTGGTTTTATGATTTAGTTTTTTATGTCTATGTATATATTGTTATTTTTATTCTTTGATTTTAAAAAATGTAATTTGTCATGTATGTTCCTTAACTTATAGGTTGTTATGCGGCTGACCACCCATAATATAAAAATTGGTTCACTTTGCCAATGTCACCCCTGTTTCAGGGAAGGACGGCAAGAGTTGCAAGGCTTATGTTCATTTGAGATTGGGTTTTTATATTGTAGGTCCACATGCGGCATGTGTTAGCGCGAAATTATACATATCTGCTTGTGGGAATGCATTTAGTATAAATCTTAAATGATATATATCTTTGCAGCTTAGATTAGATTAGATTAGATTAGATATACCAATGTTTTCAAGTGTTTCTAGGCATGAATTTCTTCTTTTCGTATTACATAACATTTTAAGCTTTTAAAAGCTTACACTCGTAATACTACAAATCTTAAAAATACGTTTAAAATCAACAAAAGCTACAAAACTCACCAGAGGCGCTATCGTAAATTTCATACATTTTTTTGTTCACCGCTATGGTTAACTTTTATCATGTTGTTTTATGCTTGGAATAGAGCTAAACATTCACCCACACAACGTCTACGATGTTTGTTTTTCATTTTCTAGAGCCTTCCACCTGGCTGCCTCACACAAGACGTCGCGCGTTTACGAAAACAACAATAACAACAGCAGAAATATAAATAAACAGCTGCTTATCTGGCGGCCATGTTGGAAATTGTTTGCGATGTTGTTTTTGAAAAACTAACCTCACTTATAAACATAGGTGCTGTTATAAAATGCATTAATTTACGAAATAAACGTAAGCCATGCCTACATGGAGTTCCTTGACTGATGGGTTGGTATGAGGTTGACTCCCATGCTGTAAAAATTTGGTTCACTTTTGTCAATGCCAACCCATTTCAGGGAAACGTTATGGTATTTTTGTTTTTGTGATGTTTCGTCACGTGATGTTTTTTCATGCGCCGTTTATGATAAATTCTGTTTTAGGTATGTGATGTTTTGTCATGTGACGTTTATCAGGGGCGTGCATCCCATACATGCGCATGCGGGTAAATAGGTTGGCATTTAAAAAAAACGCATTTAAGTTTGATATTGCGGTTTAAAATTCAAAATTTAAATTTCGATTTGAGCCATCGTTAGCACTTCAGTTACTTTTAATTTTCAAATGAATTATTTTAAAGGAATGGGAAAAATATTTATTCTGAAATGTATTTGCCTATACCCTATGCACGCGTCTGACGTTTATGATACGTTTTGTTTTAGGTATGTGATGTTTTTTTCATGTGCCGTTTATGATACGTTCTTTTTTAGGTATGTGATGTTTTTTTCATGTGCCGTTTATGATACGTTCTGTTTTAGGTGTGTGATGTTTTTTCATGTGCCGTTTATGATACGTTGTGTTTTAGGTATGTGATGCTTAGTCATGTGCCGTTTATGATACGTTCTGTTTTATGTCTGTGATGTTTTTTTCATGTGCCGTTTATGATACGTTCTGTTTTAGGTGTGTGATGTTTTTTCATGTGCCGTTTATGATACGTTGTGTTTTAGGTATGTGATGCTTAGTCATGTGCCGTTTATGATACGTTCTGTTTAAGGTATGTGATGTTTTTTCATGTGTCGTTTATGATACGTTCTGCTTTAGGTATGTGATGTTTTTTTCATGTGCCGTTTATGATACGTTCTGTTTTAGGTATGTGATGTTTTTTTCATGAGCCGTTTATGATACGTTCTGTTTTAGGTATGTGATGCTTAGTCATGTGACGTTTATGATACGTTCTGTTTTAGGTATGTGATGTTTTTTCATGTGCCGTTTATGATACGTTCTGTTTTAGGTATGTGATGTTTTTTTCATGTGCCGTTTATGATACGTTATTTATGTCATGTGACGTTTTGTTTTGTGATGTTTTCTCACTGTGCCGTTCTATCATGGAGCCGAATATTAACTTAACATCACGTACATATATTCATTTATTATTCATGAGATGTGTACGTATGCGTTCCCTGATGTAAGCAAATGCTTGAGAGTACCAGATTTCCCTCCTTTTGGTACTTTTCACTTTCCATCATCCTCTTTTGTTACAAAGGGAATCCCATTAGCAGGGATTTGTACTATGAATCTCATTATTCGAATTTCATGCAGCATTACTCACACGGAGAACATACATACATAATACATTTTTGTAGCTTTACACTTATTAATTAACCATCATAAATTTTAGTTAACCATCTTCCATATGCTAATGAAATGAGTAAAGAGTGGCGGTAAACAATGGCATATTGTTATCGACTTTGATGTATGGAAGTGAAGCATGGACAGTGCATGGTAGCGAAATGAGTAAAGTATGTTCGGTGTAAACGAAGCATTTGAGAAGCATGACAGATAAAACCCTGAAGGATAGAGTGAGGAATGAATGGGTAATAAAAAAATGTTAGTTGAAAGATGATGTGAAAATTAAGGTACAAAAAAATGTGATGAGATGGTTTGGACATGTGGAAAGAATGAACGATGATAGACTGACAATGTACATATACAGAGGAAGTGTTGAAGGAAAAAGAGGGAAGGGACGACCGATAAAAGTATGGAGTGATCAGATTGAGGAGGTTGTGAAAGAATGGGATATATAGGGTGTTTTTTTTAGAGGTATAGAACTTTAAGTTGGCAACACTGTTTTAACTGGCGGCCATTTTGTCAGCTGTTAAGTGATTTGTGTTTAGTTTAGTTTGGCATTTTAACATGAATAGACAACTCGGGCAACAATTGAAGCCACACGATCACCTAGCAAGGCGTAGATTTGGTGAATGGGTCCAAAACAAGATTGCCGTTGATCCCGATTTTCATAAGAGAATTTTGTTTAGCGATGAAGCTCACTTTTGGTCGAATGGCTACGTCAATAAAAAAACTGCCATATTTGCAGTGAAGATAATCCTCAAGTGTATGTTGAGACACCGTTACATCCAGAAAAACTGACTGTTTGGTGTGCTTTATGGGCCGGTGGAATCATTGGTCCACATTTTTTTTAAAAAGATGCTGGCCAGAACGTTACAGTCAATGGTGACCGCTATAGAGCCATGATTACTGACTTTTTCGTTCCTCAATTGAACAAGCATGATGTGCAGGAGCTGTGGTTTCAACAAGACGGCGCAACATGTCACACAGCTCATGCCACAATTGATTTACTGAAGGAAACGTTTGGTAACCGCATAATTTCACGTTCCGGACCCGTGAATTGGCCTCCAAGATCGTGTGATTTAACACCACTAGATTATTTTCTGTGGGGATATGTGAAGTCGCTAGTCTACGCCGATAAGCCCGAAACGATTGGCCACTTGGAGGACAACATTTGCCGCGTTATTCCCGATATACGGCAACAAATGTTGGAAAAAGTTATTGAAAATTGGACCTCCAGATTAGATTACGTCCGAGCCAGCCGTGGCGGTCATATGCCAGAAATCATATTTAAATTATAATGCCAAAAGATTATCTTTCGAATAAAGTCAACTTCATGTCAATTTTAAAAATTCATCCTTGTTTTATTCCATTTCAAAGTTCTATACCTCTAAAAAAAACACCCTTTACAAAGTGAGTGTAAAAGAAGAAAATGTGTGAAAAAGGAGATGTATATGAATGAATTGAAAGAGGTATGTAAGGATGGAAATTAATGAAGGCAGATCTGCAGAGTCTCTGGCCACCCCTAGTGGAACGGGGATAGAGCTATAGTTACATTTACAGCTCTTAAAATTTAAAGTAGACCAGAATAATATGAAGATTTAATTTACCATAATCTGTCTGTAATCTAAGTTGCGAAGATTTATTAACATTTGAAATTCATGTTAAATGCATGCCCATAAACATACATGTGTAATTTCGCTCTTTCAAAACCAAAACCTCAAAGGAACATGAACTTTTCCCGACCTTTTCTGAAATAAAGATGACATTGGCAAAGTGAATAATTATTTGCAGCATAGGTGGTCAGCTTCATACCAACCTATAAGTCAAGGAAATAGTCTGTAATCTAAGTTGCAAAGATATATTAACATTTAAAGCTCATATCAAATGCATGCCCACAAACAAACACGTGTAGTTCGCGCTTACAAATGCTGAATGTGTACTCACAAATAAAATCCAAACCTCAAATGAACATAAACCCTACAACTTTTGCCGACCTTCTCTGACACAGGGGTGACATTGGCAAAGTGAACCATTTTTTATAGTATGGGTGGTCAGCCTCATATCAACCTATAAGTCAAGGAAATAGTGATTGGCGTAAATTAAATACTGTCAAGATAAATCAGCTTACACATGCCACATGCGACTAATTTAGCGAAATCGCGGTAAGTGGTTGCACTGTATGTGCAGCTTTGTTGCGTAGTTTCGATTTGAACAAGCAATAAGTACTTTTTGATACTTTGACCTAGCACAGTAAGAATTTACAGAAGTTTTGTTACATAACCCAGATTCCTTTACAATCTTCGACGTAAAATCTTCTACTTAGAGAGCTCATACATTTAACTGTAGAGATTTCTTTCCACTCTAGGGATTTGTCCTAAGGGCTTTCAATATAGGTATTAGATTTATTTCTACTTAAAGTCTGAACGCAACGTAACTAAGTTACATATATAGTACAACTTCCTATCGAAGGGGTCGAAGATGGCGACTGAAACATATTGCTATGTAAATAGGTAATATTAAAATAAGTATAGGTATTAGTTATAGCTATGTAATAGGAATCCTCATAAGTATGTGTGGGTAGGAATAGTTAAATAAAGTACTTGAAGCGTCTAGAAATAATGATTACTACGTACCTACTTGAATCTTTCCTTAATTCTGGAACTGTCTAGCGAATATAGTTTCTAGATAATACTGTTGTGAAGAGTATAAAAGACGCTTATTGCTTGCAATAGAGTCAGTCTTCTGCAAGCTTCACAAACACATTGAACAAATTCGACCGGTGATCTAAAACCAGTGTAATGGAATGATCGAGACTGTCTTTGTTAAAATCAATTTAAAAGTGTAAAATAAATAACTGTAAAAGAAGACTATAGTGTTGTTAATTGAAAGACTTTCGAACCCTAAAAATCGTAACAATATTTATTATCATATGTTAAAAGGCCTTACGTCAACAACTTCAGTTAAAAGGGGTGTTCCCAGCTCTCGAATAGTCTGGTACTCATTACTTAATGTGAAGGTCGAGCCTTGCCGGTTTTTTATTTATTTTTTCTTTGAAAGAAACACCAAAACTGGAAATCATTTTTGACACCCTCAGTTGGATTTGAGCTCAAGCTCTCGGCATGGAATGCAAGCACTCTACCAACTGAACTATTGACCAGACATTCTACTTTATCTCCAGTTAATATAGTTCCTTTTTCTCAACACGTTTGATCCATAGGTAATCTAGGGATTATCACTTTTTATTTGAAAAATTCCACTGTAGTGTGCGGTTGAGCCATGGATTTGCTTTTTAAGAATAACACCAACAAAGTTGAATTCCTGAGAAGGCGCTTACAAATTGTATCAAATACAAATTATATAAGCACCTAACTCTCTCCCTAGACACTAACACAGGCAAGCACAACACACAAATACGTTTTCGTAGCAATACTTCAGCATTTTCTACCTTCCTTACCTAAGTCAACACAAACAGAGATTTTCCTCCAGCTCCCTAATACGAAAAGTACTTATCAACATTTAATCCCAAGTAATACGTATCTTTCAAGGAGAACATTACACGTTTCGATTTCTCAGTGCTTGTTTGTCTTATGTCCATCTGAGGTAATTTCGCAAGGCAATGTTTTGTTAGGTAACCATCTGAAGTTGAATGCAAGTAAGACGAAAGTATTGATTTTTGAAAGAGATGATGAAAGTATGAATTATGAATTTAAAATTAATGGAATGAATGTTGATGTCGTAAATGAGTTTGTATACCTGGGAAGTAAGTTTGAAAAAGATGGAAGAATGACCGGTGAATTTGAAAGAAGAGTAATGAAGGGCAGGTGTGTACTGGGTGCCACAGCTTGTATCGCCAAAAATCAAAACATATCTAAAAATGCTCGATTGGCGGTACGCAGTGGCATACTTTTACCCACCTTGATGTATGGAAGCGAGGCCTGGACGGTGAATGAAAGTGAAATTAGTAAAGTCCATACTGTTGAAATGGACTTTCTAAGAAGTATGATTGGAAAAAACGGAGTGACAGGGTGAGGAATGATTTTGTAAGAGAAGAATGTGGTGCAAGAGAAAGTGTGAAAGTGAAGATTAAAAGAAGTTTGTTAAGATGGTTTGGGCATATGGAGAGAATGAATGAGGAAAGACTGACGAAGAAAGTATATGTTGGTAGAATAGATGGATGTCGTGGTAGAGGAAGACCGAGAAAGGTATGGATGGACCAAATATCCGAAATTGCGAATGAATGGAATATAATAATAATCTATAATCTAAGTTGCAAGGATATATTCATTTAAAGCTCTCATTTAAAGCTCAGATGTATGCCCACAAACCAACAAGTGTAGTTCGCGCTTACAAATGCTGAATGTGTACTTACAAATAAAATCCAAACCTCAAATGAACATAAGCCCCACAACTTTTGCCGACCTTCCCTGAAACAGGGGTGACATTGGCAAAGTGAACCATTTTTTACAGTATGGGTGGTCAGCCTCATACCAACCTATAAGTCAAGGAATATGAATAATAAATTACATTTAAATATAAAAAAGAACAAAACCTTACAAAGAAATCTATACAAAAAAAGTCAGAAATTTCCTATGCAAAAAATGTAGCAAATGAATACACCAACATTAGAAATCAACATTGCAGATTAGCCGCCACTTCTTCCTGTCCTTGCATACTTCTTTCATTTCATCCAGAGTCATAACCTTTTTCATACAAGTCCTCCTTTTATTATGACTCTGGATATCCCAGTCATTCGCTATTTCAGAGATTTGATCCTTCCATACTTTTCTCGGTCTTCCTCTACCACGACATCCATCTATTCTAGCAACATATACTTTCTTCGTCAATCTTTCATCACTCATTCTCTCCAAATGCCCGAACCATCTTAACATACTTCTTTTAATCTTCACTTTCACACTTTCCCTTACACCACATTCTTCTCTTACAAAATCATTTCTCACCCTGTCACTTCGTTTTTTCCCAATCATACTTCTTAGATAGTCCATTTCTACTGTATGGACTTTACTAATTTCCCTTTCACTCACCGTCCAGGCTTCACTTCCATACATCAAGGTTGGCACTAGTATACCACCGTGCACCGCCAATCTAACATTTTTTGAGAGATTTTGGTTCCTGGCGATGCAAGCGGTCGCACCCAGTACACACCTGCCTTTCATTATTCTTCTTTCAAATTCACCGGCCATTCTTCCATCTTTTTCAAACTTACTTCCCAAATATACAAACTCATTTACGACATCAACATTCTTTCCATTAATTTTAAATTCATAATTCATATTTTCATCATCTCTTTCAAAAATCAAAACTTTCGTCTTTCTTGCATTCAACTTCAAATTATTACCTTTCAAAGCTTCGTTCAATCTAGAGAGCATCATTTGCAATTCCACTGCTGAATCAGATACAAGGACTGCATCATCCGCATACAGTAGAACGCTTACTTTGCTCTCTCCTATCATTAATCCACAATCATCAAGTCTAGCATCTCGAACACCATGACTATGTTAAATAGCCATGGGCTCATCACACATCCTTGCCTTACACCCTTAAAAACTTCAAACCATTCACTATACTCACCATCAATACGAATGCAAGCCATACTATTCTCATAGTTCGCATGCACCGCATTGAGTAGAGCTCCATTCACTCCGTATGCTTTCAAAACATCCCACAACATACCTCTGTCCACTGAGTCAAAAGCCTTTTCCAGATCCACAAAGGCCGTGAATAGTTTCCCCCTCACCGACAATTGTTTTTCAACAAGTTGTCGTAGAGTGAAAATCTGATCAACACAGCCTCTACCGGCCATAAAGCCGGACTGTATATCGGAAACCCTTTTGCTAGTAGTCAGAATCACATTTTTTATAATCACCTTACAGAAGACTTTTCCTGGTATACTGAGTAGACTGATTGGTCTGAAGTTCTGACAGTCTTTTTTGTCCCCTTTACCTTTGTAAATGGGAACAATGACTGCCTTCCTCCAATCCATCGGTACCACTCCTGCATTCACACAAAGCTTACATAATTCAAACATCCAATCTATCACACATTCACCTCCTGCTTTCAACATTTCACCATTTATACCATCAAACCCAGCAGACTTCCCATTCTTCAGACGTGAAATAGACACTTTCATTTCTTCTTTCAAAATCTTCAATTCATTCTCTTCATCTGTCTGTTCATAAATTCTTCTTTCACCCTGGCCAAAAATTTCTTGAAAATAGTTCTTCCATCTCTTGCATACTTCTTCATTCTCCCATACCATCTCACCGGCAGCACTTTTGACTCCCGGAGTGGTCAATGCAGAAGATTTATTTCTATCCGCATTGATCCACCTCCAAAATTCCTTCTTACTGTCGGTGAAACTTTTGTTAATCCTTTCATCAATCTTTCTTTGTTCATTCATCTTGCTTTCATAAATTATAGTCTTTGCCATTCTCTTAGCTATCTTATATTCGTCTTCTAGCTTTCTATCATTTCTATCATTCAGCCAATTTTCATAACACTTTTTCTTAACTTTCACAGCTTCTTTCACTCTATCATTCCACCAGGCATCTCCTTTCAATTTTCCACCTTTCGTTACCCCACATACTTTTTTAGCACATTCAATCATTCCTTCCTTCAGATCTTTCCACATGCTTTCAATATCTTTTCCACACACATTCTTCTCAAGTTCATTTACACTTAAAATTTTGTGGAGCTCTGATACATACTTCTCTTTCACATTTTCTTCATTCAGCCTTTCTACTTTTATTCTAGTCATTCTTACTTGCTTCTTGCGTTTCTTCTTTCTTACTTCACCAAGCATTATTTTAGCACATAAGAGATAGTGATCACTGCCTATTTCAGGCCCGCGGTAGACACGGCTATCTCTTACGGCTCCTCTCAGTCTTTCATCCACACAGATGTAGTCAATGATTGTGCGACTTCCCACAATCTGCCTCGTGTACAGATGCACATCCTTATGCCGAAACCAAGTATTCGATGCAAAAAGACTGTGCTCCGCACACAAAGCAATCAGATGTCGCCCATTATCATTGACTACACCTCTCCCACCAGGACCAATAATTTTCAAACATTCATCCCTCTGCGCACCTATCCATCCATTCATATCACCTAAAATTACAATGTTTTCATTATTCTTCCTTTCATGCACAACCGCATTCAGCTCATTCCAAAAACTCATTCTCACCTCCATACACTCTGAATCAACAGGAGCATAACAGGTCACCAAGAAAAGTTTCAAACTGTTAATTTTCAATTTAACAACCAAAATCCTGGGAGAAATTCTTTGGTAACCCGCTATGCATCCCTTCACACACTCACTCACAATCACACCTACACCCTGCCTTTCATTCCCATCGTCCACACCTGAATATCCAGAGTCATAATAAAAGAAGAGCCTGTATGAAGAAAATTATGACTCTGGAGGAAATGAAAGAAGTATGTAAGGACAGAAAGAAATGGCGGTTGATCTGTAGGCCTGCGGCTAGGGCTTATTAAATTGGAATTTGTTTTATTTGTAAATGGATATTTTGTATTTGGATATTATTATTTAGTGATGTATAAAATGTAATTTGTCGTGTGTGTGTGTTCCTTGACTTATAGGTTGGTATGCGGCTGACCACCCATGCTGTAAAAATGGTTCACTTTGCCAATGTCACCCCTGTCTCAGGGAAGGACGGCAAGAGTTGCAGGGTGTATGTCCATTTGAGATTTGGTTTTTATGTTGTAGGTTCACATGAGGCATGTGCAAGCGCGAACTTGTACGTGTCTGGTTGTGAGAATGCATGTAATGTGAATCTCCAATGTAACATATATTTGCAACTTAGATTAGATTAGATTAGAATGTTGATATATTTTTTTGACCAATGTGTCTTATGAATGCTAGAAATTTATTTCATAATGTTGCGAATTGCTCTCTTCCGACTCTGCTGTCCGTACAATTTTGATCTCTTTTATAATGAAACAGAGGGGTATATCTCGCATTTCCTAGATCATTCCACCACCAGAATGTTATGTACACACTTTTGCTTTTGTCTTCTTGTATGCGTGTATAAGCGCACGTATTTCAAATTCGCGACAATAAGAAAATACTGTATATTATAATACTTTGGATGGTTGGTGCATTAACACTGTTAAAATTCATCTTTATTTAGTTATTAAAAAATCTGTTTTATTTTCACTTTTTATTATTATTATTTTTAAAGGACACAAACGTTTTCGACTACACAGTAGTCATCATCAGGTGATAAAAAATTATGTAGATTTTACTTATTATTATTATTTTATTTATTGTTTCATACTGTATAAGTATATTATGTAGATTTTCGGCAGTCACTTTGTGAAAGTCCATTTTAAAAGATTTAAATAAAATTTAAATAAATTTCAAAGTGAACTTTTATACAGAAATTTTATTTAAATCTGTAAAGAAAAAACTGTTTCGATTTACGGTTCAATTTAATAAAACTTCGATTAATTATTTAAAAATTCAAATGGATAAAACATAGTTTCAATTCACTTATTTAAATTACATTTTCAATTCACTTATTCATTTGAATTTTTAAATAATTAAAAATGGGCTTTCACTGTGTAAATAGATTAACACTAAAAAATATAAACTTTGATTACTTTATTTTACACAACTTCTTTTAGGATACGCTCATATTTAGTTCCAAGTTAACTTTTGTAATAGTCAGCTCGGCGCCTCTCATACGAGTCTGCCTTCAAAGCATAGCGATCTCTATTTATATGTGTATAAGGGTTACTCTGGCATACGCTAGACCACGCTAGAATGCTGTAAGAATTTACATAGGAGCTTCGAGCGAACACTAGCACAACAATCCAAATACCTGCATCTAGATACACACTCACACAAGTAAGTGAAAACACACAGACACACAATCAAAAGTAAACATAAACAAATATACACTCATACATTCATAACAATACTAAAACCGCTCCGTATAGTCCAGTGGTAGCACCTCGAACTCGTAAATGGAAGGTTGTGGGTTCGAATCCCGGCGGAGCACAAAAAATATACCATTTATATTTTCAAATTTGCTCTTCGATGGGTTGAAAAATTCATAAACCTTTACCAAAGACCGGTCGTCAGAGGTCCATCCAGCAACTGGGTCTTGCTTGAGAATTGGCGCTTTTTACAGCGACGACCAAGCTCGCAGAGGGCTCTTGAGGTGTGATACACACAAAAAGAGCGCTCACCAAATAAAGCCTAATTTTAATTTTATTTTTAAAAACAATTCTCACAATTTCGTGCTTTACGTTTTTTTCTTAGCTCAGATCGCGTAGAATGTGATTCTTAAGACAATATCATTCGAAGGTCATCTTTGAATCAAATGGTAGACAAGCCAAACAAGCACTGTGGGGGTGTTTTATCAAAAAAAAAATAACACATTAAAACTGAAACGTTCGCCAGATTAATCCATTCTTATTTTGATACGTTTTTGTTAAACGCCATGATTGAGTGTAAACTTGCAATTGCAGTACTGATCTCCCTTGGGAAATAACCTAACGTTTATTTGTCTCCTACCAGCCTTTCCTCGGCTTTCCTCTTTCGTTCCTTCCGCCCGTCTGAGACACGTACTATCTTAACGTGAACCAATTCTTTGTTGTATTTTTTTTGTGACCTGAAAACGTGTCGGAAATAAGAAGTGACTGTCACACCCTAAGGTGTTGAAAATAAACAGTAAAACTGGATATTGCTATGAATTTTTCGATTTTTGTATAATTTAGATTGTAAAATAATTGTCAAAGATTCTGTGTTGGCTTAGATGATTCTTGATATCTGATCTGGTTAGATGGTTTCTCAAAGGTGGTTGATTAATAAATTCCAGATGTATATTTTACTTGGAGATTTATTTAGATTTTTATGATACAGAACTAGAAGCGAATGTTTTGATGTTTCACTTTCAAGAGCAAGGAAGGAAGTGTCAAACAATACATGACAACTTAATAAATTCAAAAGTGACAAAAGTACCAACTTGTAGAAACATAAATGTATTGGTTTTAACACTTAAATGCCAACAAGGATGTTACTTGAAATCTACATAGATGGAAATGTGCTCATTTTAAACACATGTCAAAATATTTGACAATAATATGTATTAATAAATGTTTAAGTACCTATTTTTAAGAGTTTGGTGGTTTACACAGTGAAAGTCCATTTTATATTAATGAAATAAAACGCAGTTTAAATTCACTTTTATATTCTTTAACTTTGTCAAACGTTTTTGCCTAAAAAGGCAAGGCAATTTTCCTGATGATGCCTTTTAAGGCGAAAAGGCGTTTGACTACGTTAAAGAATATAAAAGTGAATTTAAACTGCGTTTTATTTAATTAATATAAAATGTTTAAGTGTTTCTAAACCCTAAATTTTGCCATTTCTATATTTTACACTTAATGCTATTAGTAGAAAAGTGACAGTAATGAAACAAATCAGGAATATTAACTATTGTTTTTTTTCTAAATTATTAAAGTTATATATATTTAAGTTATATAACTTTCGAATTTTTTATGTCAGTTATATTTTGCACCTGAGGATGGGATGTTCTGCGATCCCGAAACCGGTCGTGCAATAAATAAAATAAACTCACTGTGAACTGTAACAAAGAAATTTTACTTTGTGTAAATCTGTTAAAATGGACTTTCACAAAGTAACTGCCGAAAACTAATTAATATTATTTATTTCTCTTTCATTCACCATCCACAACTCGTTTGCATACATCAGGGTCGGCAACAACAAACAATTGTTTACCGCCAATACTGGCCACCCATAGAGGAATGGTGGCAGGATACAAGTACAAAAAAATATGCTTCTCAAATGCTTCATTTCCACCAAACATACAAAATATAGCTTATTTATTTTTGCAACATATCCATTCACACACCCTCGCGCCAACTTTCAGAAATGAAAGCGACCCACGTCCGACGCTATCTGTTCAAATTTAAGTCACTCCCGTATAGGGTCTTTGAATCCTCTGTGAGACCCAAAATGGGGTGGCAAGGTCTTCAAAAAGGATCACTGGAGGCTCCATAGGAATTAATTACCATGAGTCTCACGTGCTATCGAGATTTCCGTGAGCTAAGCTTAATTATTTGAGCTAGGGGAGGAAGTCTCGATATCTGTCGGTAGACCTTACCGTACCTATTTGTAGATAAGACAGAATATAATATCCTCTTTTCGCTTACCTTCATTTTGAACTCATTCATTTCGTTCTCTTCCTTTCCAAATTTTTCTTGTGATTAAATTAAGAACAAAATATAGCGGTTTTTGAAGGTCATGACTGTAAACATCGCCGACAAAGTGACGACCAGTTAGCCGAAATTGTGTCGCTGGCAATAGGATGAGTATAAAACTCATAGATATAAAATCTACCCTCGTATTTTCACAGATATCGTTCATTCTGTTACTTATTTTTTTTACGTAATTTTATTTACTTGTTTTGTAGCCATCTTGTATGTTGTAAATTCCAGCATCGACAGACGAAAGCGATAAAATTTGGGCGCCCTACAAACAGTACAACTACTTTGTTGCTCAGTTGTATATTCTTTTTTAGTGATCGTGAAATAAGCTAAATTTCTATCTTATTTTTAAGTTTCATGAACCAACACTAAGTCCGGTCGATAGCTCATTTGGTTGAATTATTGCGTTCCATCCAGGGGTGGAAGTCTCGACGGCCGTCAGTAGATCTTAACGTACCTATTTGAAGATAGGACTGACGAAAATATGGGGATGACTGAACAACTGATCGTTGATTCATAAAATATGGATCTACCACTCCGATCTGACCGGTCAGTAGCTCAGTGGTAACACTGCGGACTCTGAATGGGAAGGTTGTGGGTTCGATTCCCGGCGGAGCACAGAAAATATACCATTTATATTTTCAAATTTGCTCTTCGCTGGGAGGCAAAATTCATAAACCTTTACCAAAGACCGGTCATCAAAAGGTCCATCCAGCCTTACAACAACTGGTTCTTGCTTGAGAATTGGCGCTTTCTACAGCGACGACCAAGCTCGCAGAGGGCTCTTGAGGTGTGATACACACAAAAACAGCGCTCACCAAATAAATCAGCCTAATTTTTTTTTTTTTTTACGTATTTGAAGAAGAAGAAGAAAATATGGGGATGACTGAACAACTGATCGTTGATTCATATAAAATGGATCAGCTGTTGATACACCGCCATGTTTTATTCCTTCCCATCTTCAAATAGATCCGCTTAGATCTATCAACGATCGTCGAGACTTCAACCCCTGCTTGAAAATCTATTTCAGCCAGAATAGTGTGTTCTGCTAATTAAAACTGACATCGTGTACAGACATATATAAACTAACGATGTTATTCTACAGCATCAAAGCCATGGCTCATCCGCAGAAAATAGCGAATTTTCCGTACAAATAATTGATGAACGTGAAAATTAAATAATCCCAACGAGAAATACCGGTAAGGCTTACCCAGCTTTCACAAGAAATGAGAATCAGCCGCCTCGGAAGCTGAGTATCTCCCATTTTAAGTGAAGCGGCCTACGCGACCTACCCATAAACATAGAAAGGTTCCTTGACTTATAGGTTGGCATGCGGCTGACCTCCCATTCTGTAGAAAATGATTCACTTTGCCAATGTCAACCCGGTTTCAGGAAAGGTCGGCAGGAGTTGCAGGGTGTATATTATGTATTTGAGATTCGGGTTTTTATATTGTGAGTCCACATGCGGTATGGTTAAGCGCGAACTCATGCGTATCTGCTATTTAAAATGTCTCTTAGAATGAATCTATAATTGTACATGTAATTGCAACTTAAATTAGATTACATTAGATTCCGCTGTAGATCTCCGGTTGATATCTCAGGTGGTAGACTGCTTGCATTCCAAGCCGAAAGCTCGGTTTCGAATCCCACCGAGGGTGTCAGAAATGATTTCCCGTTTCGGTGTTTATTTCAAACCCCAAAATAAAATACCGGCAAGGTTTACTCAGCCTACACAAGAAATGAGTACCAGCACTCTCGGGAGCTGGGAAACCTCCACTTCAATTGAAGTGGTTGGCTTAAGGCCGGCCCCCTTACCTGTAAAAATAAATAGGTTCAACTCGCCACATGCGACACCTTCGGGGATAACGCGGCAAGAAGTTACACTATATGTGTAGCTTAGTTGCGTTTTTTTTTTAGTTGCGTTCCGCTCGCCACATGTGAGTCCTTCGGGGAAAACGCGACAAGAAGTTACACTATACGTGCTGCTGAGTTATCCAATGTTTTATACTTGTGAGAATGTTTGTATAATAAAGTGTTTGTATATCATCTGGTTAACACAGAAATAAAATGTAAATTCGAGAGACGTGTAAGGGTTGAGGATTTCTAAACCATACTTGGCATACAATATTTTTTAGCATGAAAAAAAAGACATTATTGAAAAATACACACTTGTAGCTTTTTTTAAGGTTCGTCTTAAATCTGTTGTGTATTTATGTTTTTTTTTTTAATAAATCCTGTGCGGGAGACTCCCTAAATTCTAGAGACTCTAGGGGTCTATGACACTTGTTGTAGTGCCGCAGAGGTGTGTACGAGCTTGGTCGTCGCTACAAAGCGCCAATACTCAAGCAACACCCAGTTGCTGTGAGGCTGGATGTACCTTTGGTGACCGGTCATTGGTAAAGGTTTATGAATTTTTCAACCCAGCGAAGAACAAATTTGAAAATATAACTGGTATATTTTTTGTGCTCCGCCGGGATTCGAACTCACAACCTTCCCATTCAGGGTTCGCAGTGTTAACACTGAGTTACGGACCGGTAAAATGTTTAAATTGTTGTATGTTATAATTTATTTTACCTAACCGAGGTGGGCCTTTAAAAGATCAATGCGTGAAAAGGAAGCATGTGATTTTTGCTCGCTCAGGGCAAGGATATATTCATTCAAAGCTCTCAGATGTATGCCCATAAACAGACACGTGCAGTTCGAGCTTACAAATGCTGATTGTGTACTTACAAATAAAATCCAAACTCAAATGAACATAGCTCTTGCCGACATTGCCTGAAACACGGGTGACATTGGCAACGTGAACCATTTTTTGCAGTATGGGTGGTCAGCCTCATACCAACCTATAAGTCAAGGAATACGAGTAATAAATAACAACAAAACCTGAAAAAATAAATCTATACAAAAAAAGTAAAAAAATTCTTATGCAAAAAATGTAGCAAACTAATAAACCAACATTACAAATCAGCATTGCAGATTCACCGCATTCCAGATTGAAAAAGGAGTAAGAACGGTGAAATATGACAGAGGAGTTGTGCACAGAGGATTTGATGAATATAATAAAATACCAGCGGAAATCAAGCAAACTAGTGACGTCTAATATAATCTAATCTAATCTAAGCTGCAAAGATATATATCATTTAAGATTTATATTAAATGCATTCCCACAAGCAGACATGTATAATTTCGCGCTAACACATGCCGCATGTGGACCTACAATATAAAAACCCAATCTCAAATGAACATAAGCCTTGCAACTCTTGCCGTCCTTCCCTGAAACAGGGGTGACATTGGCAAAGTGAACCAATTTTTTACAGTATGGGTGGTCAGCCACATAACAACGTAATTAAATTTAAGGAGAAAGCTGTCAGGTTCCTACTGCACAGCGCCTCTGACATAACATAAATGTTTTTGTTTTGACTTAATATGTAATTGTTTAAATTAGCATTATTTTGCTACAATAAAAAAAAAAAAAAAAAAAAAAAAGTCATTGTAGATTGAAAAAAGTCAAAATTTTATTATGCAAAAAATGTAGCAAACTAATAACCAACACAACAAATCAGCATTGCAGATTGCGGAGCCGCCACTTCTTCCTGTCCTTGCATACTTCTTTCATTTCATCCAGAGTCATAACCTTTTTCATACAAGCTCTCCTTTTATTACAATTATTATTAGCAAATTATAATGAATAATACTTGACAATAAAAATTGCAAAGATAGGTGACATTTAAGATTCATATTACATGCAGCAGACACGTGTAATATCACGCTTGAAAATGCTGCATGTGTACCTACTTACAAATTAAAATCCAAACCTCAAATTAACATAAACCTTGCAACTTTTGCCGATCTTTCCTGAAATTGGAGTGACATTGGTGGAACATTTTTGACAGCATGGGTGGCCAGCCTCATACCAACCTACAATTCAAGGAATGGGAAAAAAAACTTGTGAGAATATTTGCTGCAATGCGGTTTCGGACACCTCATCCAGGTCGATCCTGGGTCTTGTATACCTTCTATACATTACGTCATATGTTCGAGAACAAAGTATAAAACTGCGTTTATACTCTGCTTTAACGTTTTACAACAAACGTAAGAAGACTAAAACAGTGCCTCTAGTGTGCGATCAAGTTTCAATACATTTTTTGTTAACGCCATCTTTGAGTTTGCACCTACAGTTTTGTACGGTTCCATGACAATTCGGTCATAGACACCACGTTCACGGACAACTAGGCCATGGACAAATCGGTCACACGATATTTCGTTCACATGACATTTCGGTCCTGTACCAAATATTGCCACTCTATCTATCAGGATTTTCGCTTTGTTAGTGTTTTCTATGGTAGATTATAGGAAAAAGGTGCATTTAAATGAGTAATAATAATGATAATATAATCTTAGGCTGATTTATTTGGTGAGCGCTGTTTTTGTGTGAGTCACACCTCAAGAGCACTCTGCGAGCTTGGTTGACGCTACAAAACGCCAATTCTCAAGCAAGATCCAGTTGCTGATTGGCACGAAGTAGTAAGAAGCGCATCTCGATGACATTGCACCGAGTCAGTAACTTCGGGTTTTTGCTGTTTTCTCTAGTGGACGAACAGGTAAATCTGGAATCACTGCTGGGTCGGGTCACGACCATCGGGAAAACATTCCGCCACAAAAAAAAAATACATAGCATTGCATGAGCGTCCTGTGATACGCTTCCCCGGATGGAAGTGTAAAAACGGAATGGTAATGAGATGGGTTTCGCAATACTGTAAGGCTAGATAGACCTTTGGTGACCGGTTTTGGTAAAGTTTTATGATTTTTTCAATACAGCGAAGAGCATATTTGAAAATATAAATAATAGATTTGTAGCCCGTAGCTCGTATCAGACGAATATGTCACTTATTGAGTTGAACCTTTAAGGTTATCGCCAAAAAAATCGTTCACTCCAAAAAAAGCTTTGTGCAAACAGTTGTTTTTATTAATTCTAGCTCTTTTTGATGGAGCTGTATGTGGACCATAGTGTAGAGCAGGGGTGCCCATACTTTTTCTTGAGGAGATCGACTTAGCAAAAATTTATGAATAGGAGATCGACATTTTACTGAACTGTTCAGCCTAGGGGTGTCCAATTTTTTTTGTTATACTTTTACCCATAATAATTCTGTTGACGGGGGGGGAGGAATTTTCTTTTGCAAAATCTAATCTAATCTAATCTAAGTTGCAAAGATATGTTACATTGGAGATTCACATTACATGCATTCTCACAACCAGACACGTACAAGTTCACGCTTGCACATGCCTCATGTAGCATAAAAAACCGAATCTCAAATGGACATACACCCTGCAACTCTTGCCGTCCTTCCCTGAGACAGGGGTGACATTGGCAAAGTGAACCATTTTTTACAGCATGGGTGGTCAGCCGCATACCAACCTATAAGTCAAGGAACATACACGACAAAATTTCATTTTTTAAATCAATAAATAATAATATATAAGATGAATATCAAAAACTAAAACATAAAACAAATTTCACTTTAATAAACCCTAGCCGCAAACATTACAGATCAACCGCCATTATGTGACCGAAATGTCGTTTACCAAAAAGTGTTGTCGACGAGCTATCATTGACCGATTTGCCGTGACACGGTTTTATACACGGGGAAGAGAGGCAGGAAAGCGGGGTGTGGGGTGTAACCTCGACAAAGGGATCGGGTGGGAATTACTTCCCGCGCTTTTTGTTTGAGTTTGGGAGTTTTTGTGGGAATTTCGCTAATGCGCATAATGAGGGAGTATGCGAAATTAAAACAGAGCGGATTTCCGATCACTGGAGTTTGATTATGTCACGACTTAATTACGTTTAATTAAAACGTAATCTGTACAAGCTTCGATTCCGTTCGAGGAATCCATTTGTATGGGAAATAAAAACACATTGTTTACTTGTACATAACTAACGCAACTAAACTACACACCAGTGGCGAAGGGTGCCATACAAGCCGGTTCCCATCGGCTTCCCTTTTAAAATGATGAAACAAAGTTGTTAAAAAATATAGGCACAAAGTAAAAAAAATACATTTACAACCAAAGAAACAATACGTATTTTTTCCTCATTGAAACCATGCAGTCTTCTTTATTATCATTTTAAACGGGAAACCGATGGGAATCGGCTTGTGCGCGCCAAGGAAGGGATCGAGAGCTTCAAGAAGGGAATGAAGACCCATTTCTTCACCGCCGCGTCAAGCCTGAAAGCGCCCTTGCAGTGACAGTAGTCACGAAACGGCGCTCTACAAATCATCATCATCTTGTATGGCACCCTCCGCCACTGCTACACACATAGTGTAACTTCTTGCCGCGTTATGTCCGAAGGCTTTCGCATGTGGCGAGTCAAACCTATTCATTTTTACAGGTAAGTGGGGCAGACTTATATCTCTCAAGAGGGCTGGTCCCCTTTTCTTGTGAAGGCTGAGTAAACCTTGCCGGTATTTTATTTTTAATTTTGAAACAAACACCGACACGGGAAATCCTTTCTGACACTCTCGGTGGGATTCGAACCCGAACCTACGGGATGGAATGCAAATACTCTGTTATGTATCTACCCTTTTCTCTATTCTATACTTATGTCTACACTACTTGGACCGGTCCGTAGTCCGTAGTGGCAACACTTCGGACTCGTAAATGGAAGTTTGTGGATTCGGATCCCGGCGGAGCACAAAAATATACCATTTATATTTCGAATGTGCTCTTCGCTGGGTTGAAAAATTCATAAACCAATGACCGGTCACCAAAGGTCCATCCAGCCTTACAGCAACTGGGTCTTGCTTGAGTATTGGCGCTTTGTAGCGACGACCAAGCTCGTACACCTCTGCGGCACTGCAAAAAGTGTCATAGACCCCTAGAGTCTTTAGAATCTAGGGAGTCTCCCGCACAGGATTTCTTAAAAAAAAAAAAACTACTATAAATAATAGCATTGCAATTTTAATTAATACTAGCAGACTGACCGTGCTGTGCACGGTTGTCTGCTAGGCCCTTCGGGCAGAGTGAGTCTGGCTTCGCAATAATTTTTCCTCACACCTCATTCATAGTAATTAAATGGTTTAAGAAGTAATTTGAAAAAAAATTGCGGTAAAAGGGTTATTTAGTTCTTTCATGTTCTGAGATTCTTGTATGAAGCATGAGGTATGAGGCTGACCTCCCATACCTAAAAAAATGTTCACTTAACGAATGTTTCTCTGTTCCTGAAAAGTTCGGCAAAATTGCAGGGCTTATGGTCAAGAGAGGCTGAAATTTTTATTTGTAATAATTACACATGCAGCGTTTGTAACCGCAAACTCACTCATGTCTGCTTGGGGGCATCCATTCAATATGAATTATAAAATGTTTGTATGCAACTTAGATTTATATTCTAAAATTAAAAACATCAAGTGCCACAATTATATGTTAGCGTGAAAAGACATTTGCCAGCTTGTGGGTGTGCATTCAATTTGAATCATCAAATAACTTTTTTTGCAACTTTAGATTATAAATTAAATTTAACGTTGTTGAATCAAATTCCTTGACTTAAGGGTTAGTATGAGGCTTACCAGTAAGGGCTCATGTTCATTACAGGCCTTAATTTGAATTTGTAAGTTCACATACAGCATTTATAAGTGCGAACCCACTCGTGTCTCCAGGGGGACATGCATTGAATATGAATCATAAAAGTTATTGTATCTGTGCAACTTAGATTATATATTCTAATATTTAAAAAAAATCAAGCGCCACAACTATAGGTTAGCGTGAAATGACATTTGCCAGTTTGTGGGCGCGCATTCAATTTGAATCATCAAATAACTTTTTTTGCAACTTTAGATTATAAATTAAATTTAACGTTGTTGAAGGATTTTTTAAACTCAAATCCTTGACGGATAGGGAAGTATGAGCTTGAATACCCAGATCGCAAAAAATGGTTCACTTGACAAATGTTTTCCCTGTTTTTGAAAAGGTTGGCAAAAGTTGCAGGGCTTATGTTCATAAGAGGCCTTAATTTTAATTTGTAAGTTCACATGCAGCATTTATAAGTGCGAACCCACTCGTGTCTCCAGGGGGCATGCATTGAATATGAATTATAAAAGTTATTGTATCTGTGCAACTTAGATTATATATTCTAATATTTATAAAAAATCAAGCGCCACAACTATATGTTAACGTTAAATGACATTTGCCAGTTTGTGGGCGTGCATTCAATTTGAATCATCAAATAACTTTTTTTGCAACTTTAGATTATAAATTAAATTTAACGTTGTTGAATCAAATTCCTTGACTTAAGGGTTAGTATGAGGCTTACCACCCATATCGCATAAATGGGTTCACTTAACAAATGTGTCCCCTGTTTCTGAAAAGGTCAGCAAAAGTTGCAGGGCTTATGGTCATGAGAGGCTGAAATTTTTATTTGTAAATACACATGCAGCATTTGTAAGCGCAAACTCACTCGTGTCTCCGTGGAGTAGTGCATTGAATATGAATTATAAATGTTAATGCGTCTATGCAACTTAGATTGTATATTATAATAATACTTTGAAAAAATTAAATGCCGCAATAAGTATGGTTTTATATAAAAAGTTGACCTAATCGATCGTCATTATTTCTAAAAAATACATGTTATAACTGGTTGAAGTATAATTTTGAAATAAATAAAGAATATAGGTAGGTACTCAACGGAATTCAACCGAAAAAGAATTGACTTGTATGGCAACTTTGAAGCGTATGTTGAAGTGTTGGCAATTTATTTGAAATTCGAATGTCAAAATGAGTTTTGTTTCTCGCATAGGTTTTACATAAAAAGGTGTTGTGATTGATCATGTTTATTTATTTTAAAAACAACAATTTAAAATCTATTAATGATGAGGAAGCACATCCCAAGTCCTGAACAATATTTGTTGTGAATATGACGTGCATCTGTTCAGGAGTTCTTCAGTTTGTCATCCATTAACGCACAATTATTTTGTATGGGGAGGCCGTTGCATTTTATATTATAGGGGGATGTACTTTTCCTTGATGATTCATTGCTATATTGTTGTGATAGAATTTAAGTAACCGTAAAATTAAAAGCATTTACCTACATAAAATATTGTAAATGATATAAATAGCAGTGCTTGAAATAATAACTTCACTTACCCCTAACCCTAACTTCTAGGTTGACCTCTAACCTTATCTTGTAGCCTCGACCCTTTTTTAACTTCTAGCCTTATTGTGATACTATATTTCTCCCTTATGTTGTAAGTCTTTGTTTGATTCATTTGTACCTCTGGATAACACTGTCTGCCTCAATAAAATTCTGTATTTGGAAACAATATTTATTTTCCTTACGAAAAATTAATCCATAACAACTCTACCAACTGAGCTGTCGACCGGACAACATGTATTTTCACATTTCGGTGTATGTTTCAAAACAAAAATTTAAGTATCGGCAACGCTTATGCAGAAAAAAATTAATAACTGGATATTTACGCGAACCGTTAGTTAGAGGATTTCAGTGTTCTCGACGTTTCGTTGGCTTCTAATTCAACATCATCAGGAGACACATTTCGTTCCATCACGAAGTCAGTTCATCCTTGCCCTTCACCGAACAAAGATGTGTCTCCTGATGATGTTGGATAAGAAGCCAACGAAACGTAACAGAACACTGAAATTCTCTAAGGGCCTATTGCACTAAACTCCAATTAGACAAAAATCTAAATTAAGTATGTTTTCTCCCAGCAAATCAATAATTTGTTTTGATATACGTAAATCAGCTGATGCACATCATCTTTCCTGTTCAAATTCCATCATATTATAACCCTTTTCCGAGAAATATTAAGTCGAGGTCCCTACCAGAATTAAGCAATCAAATTTGATATCTCAATCAAATATTGATTGGAGGCTGGTAAACCTGTCGTTATATTTCAAGCAATTTTACAAATATACGGTGCTATTCTTAGACATTTTAGTCGTCCGTTGAGCCCACGCTTTGACAAACTAATGATGCATTTGTATAAAGACCTGTCGATGAAAGATTGCCGCGTGTGAACAGCAGATTAGTCTTTATACAAATATTACCAAAATTCGGTAGGTAAGAATGACCGTGGTGATGAGACTTCCAGCCCAGGTATCATTAGTTTGTCAAAGCGTGGGCTCAACGGACGACCAAAATGTCTAAGAATGGCACTGATAGTAATAAATAATAATCTAATAATAATAATCTAAGTTGCAACGATATATTCATTCAAAGCTCTCAGATGTATGCCCACAAACAAACACGTGTAGTTCGCGCTTACAAATGCTGATTGTGTACTTACAAATAAAATCCAAACCTCAAATGAACATAAGCCCTGCAACTTTTGCCGACATTCCCTGAAACAGGGGTGACATTGGCAAAGTGAACCATTTTTTACAGTATGGGTGGTCAGCCTCATACCAACCTATAAGTCAAGGAATAGTAAAAAAAAAAAACGCAACTAAGCTACACATATAGTGTAACTTCTTGCCGCGTTATCCCCGAAGGAGTCGCATGTGGCGAGTTGAACCTATTTATTTTTACAGGTAAGGGGGCCGGCCTTACGCCAACCACTTCAGTTGAAGTGAAGGTTTCCCAGCTCCCGAGTGTGCTGGTACTCATTTCGTGTGAAGGCTGAGTAAGCCTTGCCGGTATTTTATTTTGGGGTTTAAAATAAACACCGATACGGAAAATCATTTCTGACACCCTCGGTGGGATTCGAACCCGAGCTTTCGGCATGGAATGCAAGCACTCTACCACCTGAGCTATCGACCGGACTTAATGGACTCAAGGAATAGTGATTTAAAATATATATATTTTTTAAAGACGTAGTTATATTTTCACAATAATTAATTTTATCTGCCTCAAGTACTTTTGACCTTCATGTTTCAGGTCATTATCAAGACTTGAAGGTCAAAAGTACTTGAGGCAGATCAAATTAATTATTGTAAAAATATAAGTACGTTTTTAAACAAAAAATATATCTTAAATTAAATGAATTTTCACTGTGTTAATACACAAACCCTAAAAAGCACCGATAGTGTTTTCTTCTTCTTCTTCGTGTCAGCTTCACACCGTATTGGCCCAGTAACGAGCAATGTCTACAGCTCTTTGGTTTCCCGCAAAGAGATCATCCATGGAGCAGCTTGTCAGACAGGAGGGACAACACCGCAGGTGCTCCATAGTTTGCTGAGCTCCACACTCACATAGTGTAGAGTCCTCCCGTCCCAGAAATCCCCAGGTCAGCATGTTGGCCCGGACTCTTCCAACATTGGTCCTCAATCTGTTCATGGATCTCCATACGGGCCACTCGAGGTTCTTTCCTGGAGGTAGGCTCTCTGAAGGCTGCACAAAGCTCTCCGGGCATTCCTCCTTCCACATTTGTAATCTCTCCGCCACTGGATCCAAAGACAAGGGCTGCACGGAACTAAGAAAGCTGTGTCTCGACTTCAGGCGTTGCTGTGATGAAAAGCCACTAAGGCCCGGTATTTTGAAGTATCGTAAAGTTAACTAAAATGCAATTTTAGTTAAATCATCATAATATTTCACTCACCGAATTTCGCCAGTAAATATTTAGTAACTTTAACTTTCGATTTTCAAGATGGCGGCGCTTCACTGACAGCAGCTGTTCTTTTTTAATGTAAGGATACATCAAAATTGTGGCAAACTGAACATTTTTAGTCTCGTTTTCTAGCATAATGAAGGTTAGGTATATGCTTTTTATGAATAGTTGTTTGTTTTAAAGCTTTTGAATGGCATTTTAATTATTTCCAAGATTTGGGAGCGTGGCCTCATACTTCGGTAATGTTCGGTTTTAGTTAACTCGAGATTGAGTATTTTGAATGAAAGTTCAAGTAATAGTTAACTAAAATATTACTACAGTTCAATATACCGGGCCTAAGTGTTTTAACTAACAAGTGTTTTAAGAATAACTGTTTTCAATGCAAAAGTTGTACTGTTTTCATCTTTTGTATACGCTAGCAACAAACAGAGTAATGAAAAACATTAGGATGGTGTAATCTGTTGCCGAGTCAGGTACCTAGTTCTTATTTCCCAAGCACCGCAGTGAGAGCCATCCAAATAAAAGACATCACTAGAGAGGGAGCTGTGAGGAAACCCTGGGAACAAGCGAGCACCTGAATTGTATACGACGCCCTAGTGACAAGAAATAGAGGAGATTTCCGTGATGCAAAACATTTGTGGATGATTCTATAGATTCTGTGTACCTTGCAACTTCTGACACCTTTTCTTTAAACTGGAGTTACTGTTACTGTATCCTGCCGCCGTTCCACTAGGGGTTGCTGGTACCTCCACTTTTTTTTGTCCTTGCATACAGCTGCCTTAGTTCTTGTTTGCCGTATATACCATTAAGCTAATTTTACATGAGCAATGTTTGCATGTGTACTGGACCAATGTGTCTCATAAAAACAGGAAATTGATTTAAAATATACTTAAAAGAACTCTCACATTATTGAGTGTTACGTTTTTTCTTAGCTCAGATTGTGTAGAATTTGATTCTTAAGACAACTGCATTAAAAAGTGATATTTGATAGAATTGGTCTAAACAGCAAACAAGAACTGGGGGAGCGATATCTCTTTCATTTCTTCAACATTCATAACTTTCTTCATACATACTCTTCTCTTATTCTCACTCTGCAGGTTCCATTCTTTCGCAATCTCACCTAATTGGTCTATCCATCCTTCCTCGGTCTTCCTCTTCCACGCTTTCTTCTGACAATGCCTCTGCATGTCGTTACGAAGAAAATAAAAATAAAAATCGGCAAGGCTGTGTCAGTCTTCACAAGAAATGAGTACCAGTTCCCTCAGGAGCTTGGAAATAGTATTTGGCTTAAGGCCGGCCCCTTACTTGTAAAAATAAAAAGCTTCCACTCGCCACATCTGAATCCTTCGGGAAGAACACGGCAAGTAGTTACACTATACGTATAGCTTATTAGAGAAGGTTTTTTTTATGAAAAATGTTGAGCACCACTGTCTGAAGCTGTTCAACTTCACTCCAAACCTCTCGAGCTGCCACGTTCATCTGTACGAGCAAGCAAAGCTAGAAATAAATGCTCTAGACACAAATGGAGCCTCACATGCGAACTGGGTGGAGATGACTGCCAGAACTGACTCTGAGAGTACATGTGTGAATGCGCATTTACCTTTCACCAAAAATTTCAGATGTGTGATGTCTTTTTTGAGTTGTTTTTTGGAATTAAATATGAATGTGAAGTCATGATTTTTTTGTGTTCTTTTAAAAATGTACCTACTCGTATTGGTGAATGAATGTGATATCAGGAGTCATAATAAAAGTTGAAAAATGTCATGACTCTGGATGAAATGAAATAAGTGTGTATGGACAAACAAATGGTGGTTATTCTGTAATGTTGGCAACTTCTGTCTTGTTTCACATTTTATGTTTTTGATATACCTACTGTTTTTTTAATTGCATTTGTTTTTAGGCTTTTGTTGTTTTAACACAGTTAAATGTTATCTATTGTTTGTATTCCTTGACTTATACGTTGGTATGAGGCTAACCGCCCATACTGTAAAAAATGGTTCACTTCTGTCATTATCACCAAGGTCGGCAAAAGTTACCGGGGTTATGATCATTAGAAGACGTGGAAGGAAAAGAGGAAAAGTAAGACCAAGAAAAGTATGGCTGGATTATATTGGTAAAATTGTGAAAGAAGGGCGCAAAGTAAATGTAAGAGAAGAAAAAATATTAGCAAGGATAGGTAAAAAATGAAGGTAAATCTGCAGAGGCTCTGGCCACCTACAGTTGAATGGCCACAGAGTTACAGTAAAAACATGTCACTATTTTCATACATGGAATAAATAATAATCTTTTGACAAAATTCCCAGCAACTCTTGTACACAAAACTAGAAACTTCTACGTTATAATTCTTGATCAGATGCCCGCCATCTCGAAGGATAAACTTAAAATGGTAGAAGTTTCCAGTCGCCCCCGGTATTAGTAAGACATAAAATAAATTTCACAGAGCCAAGCCAGGTCGTGCCGGAGCTTCAAACTTTTTCATTTTTACTCTTAGCGTATGTCGGCGAATTGCAAAGGACAAGAATAATACCTACGTGTCTAGAATTGGGTCATAGATTTTCAATGTTTCGTAATCTTAGTGCTTGTTTGTCTTATGTCCCTCGGTTCGTGAGAGATACGAGGCTCCTTGGTTGGTCCCGGACCATTGGACCAGTCAGTTCTTGACTGGTCACGGTAAGTTTAGGGCCAGGCTCTTCCAGCTTGGCCTCTCCAGGGGGTCGGGTTGTGAGTGCGGAGCGACGCTGCAGGACGTGCGACACATCCTGTGGGACTGCGAAGCCTTGCAGCCTGGTCGTGAGGCGCTCTTCAACGCTGTCAGACCGGCCATCGGCCCGATCGGATACGCGGACTTTGTGGCCAACACATCCAACTTTGAGGCTTTTTCAAAGTTTTGTGCCAGCTATGGCGAGAACTCGTCGGTCTAATTAGACCGACATTCTTTCTATTTTTTCTATATTCTTTTCCGCCTCTAGGGGGTTGGCCACTTAGTCAGGAGAGCACCTCCCGAACAGTCTCAGTAGTAGCATCTCAAATTCTAGGCCTTAAGTCATATGTTAAGACGCTCAGAATCACTTTGTATTTTTGTTTGTAAATTTAAAATCCTCGAGCCCCGAACCCTCACGGCTGTAATCTTTCAGTGATTTCTGAGCCTCCTTTGCTTTGTGTAAACACTTGGGAAAGTGTAGCTTCACGGGAGGGCCTTCTGCCACTCGCATCTCACATAACTTTTGCATGCGAGTCCTGTGACACATCCCCGCATGGGATGGATATACAGGGCGTGGGTCAGTGGAGGGGAGACTGACCCTGAGAGAAGGTGTTGCCCGTCAGAGGTAATTTCACATGATACATTCGGTGTGGATCGAACCTTTGCTTTCGGCATGGAATGCAAGCATTCTAACAACCGAGCTAGGTATAACACCGGACTTTTTACGAGCTTTGTCATCAGTAACGAATAGAACGCCAATTCTCAAGCAAGACCCAGTTCTGTAAGGCTGGATGTACCTATCTTCAAATAGGCACGATAAGATCTACCAACTTCTACCCTTGGATGAAACGCAATAATAATAATCTAAGTTGCAAGGATATATTCATTTAAAGCTCTCGAATGCATGCCCACATACAAACACGTGTAGTTCGCGCTTACAAATGCTGAATGTGTACTTACAAATAAAATTCAAACCTCAAATGAATAACTAACCTACAACTTTTGCCGACCTTCCCTGGCACAGGGGTGACATTGGAAAAATGAACCATTTTTACAGTATGGGTGGTCAGTCTCATACCAACCTGTAGGTCAAGGAAATAATTCAATAATTCTACAACTGAGCTATCGACCGGACGAAGGGTTGGTTCTTGAAACTCTTCAAGATAAATTTTTGCTAACTTCACGATCCCTAAAAATATATACAATGTCACCCCTGTGTCAGGAAAGGTCGGTGAAAGTTGTAGGGCTTATGTTCATTTGAGGTTTGGATTTTATTTGTAAGTACACATTCAGCATTTGTAAGCGCGAACTACACGTGTTTGTTTGTGGGCATGCATCTGAGAACTTCAAATGAATATATCCTTGCAACCTAGATTATGGAGCAACAAAGTAGTTGTACTGTTTTTGTAGGGCGCTCAAATTTTATAGCTTTCGCCTGTCGATGTTGGAATTTACAACTTACAAAATGGCTACAAAACAAGCATACAAAATTACGTTAAAAAAATAAGTAAACAGAATGTACGATGCTGTGAAAGTACGAGGGGAAGCTATAAAACTCATCTTAATGCCAGGGATACAATGTCGTCCAACTAGTCGTCACTTTGTCGGCGATTTTTACTGTCGTAACCTGTGTAAACCTCTTTTTGTAATTGATTAAATCTGCTTGCTCTTCGCTGGTTCGGAAAATTCATTGCCTTTACCGAATACCGGACAAAAAAGGTTTATCCAGCCTGCTTTGTAGGGAGTACCAAGTACGTAAAAAGTCCGATCGATGGCTCAGTTGGTAGAAATATGTTTGTATTCCATGCTAAGAGCAAGAGTTCGTTCCACACTGAGGATGCTAGAAATGATTTTCTATTTTGGTGTTTAATTCAAGCCCAAAGTAAACACCGAAAAAATGTACGCAGACTTCAAAAAAAATGGAAACCAGCCTTCTCGAGAGCTAACGAGTGAAATAAATATATCTCGAATCGCCACATGCGACTCCTTCGGGGATATAGCAGGCAGTAAACACTTTATGTGTTGTTATGTTATTTTAAAATAACATATAAAAAACAATCTCAAAGTGTACAGTATGTGTCGTGGGCCGAACGGAGCCGAACGGTCACGAAAGCGGCCGAACTGCGCCGCGTGATCTGATCGGGCCGTCGGTCATCAGTTCCCGGCAAGATGTCAACGGATTAAGACGTCAGCGACCAAGCACCAAGCGGTGCAAAGAGGGGGCATAACAATGGAGCTCCCTCCTCCCCATCTACTTGGATTTCCTGCCAGCAAGGCACCCGCCTTGTGCACCAGAGGCATAGGAGACATAGTGCATAGGAGCGCCCACCCAGGGGCTCCAACGTGTGGAGGCGTCCGCCTCGTGAACCGCCGCTAGCCTGGGGCGCTGCCCCAGGCCTTCCGTGCGGAGCTCCAGCCAACAGAGTAGGGAGTGTTTAGTGAAAAGATGTAGGTCTGGCCATTCCCTTATTTCCCCTTTTTCTCCCATATTAGTAAAGTAAATAAACCCTTATTTGTTCATGTCAAACTTATCTTTTAATTATAAAACTCTTCCCAAGATACAAGTAAGTAATGCCAAAGAAAGAACCCCACGCCCTGAGAGTGATGCTGATAATAGCTAGCCGGAAGTAAGTATCCTGAAGATACCTTTCAATCTTAACATAACAGTGTAGCTGAGTTGCGAGTTGCGTATGTGGCAATTATTTGGACGAGTGTGTGGCTCTGGCATATGAAAATTTTCTCGCAGTGGCTGGGGTTGCCACGGCTACGCTCCGGAGTGTGAAATTCCCCAGAAAATAATAATGAATTCCCCGAATGGCGTTTTCCCCACTTTTTACGAGCCCAGAGGGGAAAAGGGCGGAGGGGTCTGTAATGTATTATTTCAGGATTAAATGGGAAAGGCAATCATGCGAGAAAACAGTTTAAAACGATTCTCAGAAATATAGTTTTTGTAGCTCGATAAATACAGTCGATAGCTTAGTTGGTATAGTGTCTGCTTTTTGACGTGGAAATTTTGGATTCCAATCTGAAGACAAAAGGAACACTGAAGTGACGAAAACGCCACAAAATTGTGTCGCGATTTGTGAAGAGGAATGCAATTCACCAACATGTTTTGCCTGGCCAGTTGCCTTCATGCAAAAGCAGAAGCTTGTGTGCATGCAATGGTATCTTTTGAACCAGGGTCAAAGTCACATATGTGTAAACTTATTTCCTGTGTTATCCTTGAAGAGGTTGCATCAGGCAAATCGGGACATATTTATTTTTACAGATAAGAAGGCTGTCCTTACCCTAACCATTTCGGTCGGAGTTTCCCAGCTCCCGAGAGAGGTGGTTGTCATTTCTTGTGAATTCTGAGTACACCTTGCCAGTATTATTTTGTGTTTTGAATAAACACCGTAACGCGAAATAATTGCTGTCACCCTCCGCGGTTGTCGAACCCGAGCTCTCGGCATATAATGCAAGTATTCTACCAACTGAACTATCGACAGGACTTTTTACGAGCTTGGTTGTCGCTGCAAAGAGTCATTCCTCAAGCAACTTTTGTTGACCGATCTTCGGTAAAAGGATATGCATTTTTCAACCCAGTGAAGAGCAAATTTGAAAATATAAATGGTATATTCTTTTGGCTCCGCTGGGATTTCTATTCA
This sequence comes from Agapetus fuscipes, assembly GCA_951799405.1. NCBI lineage: Eukaryota > Metazoa > Arthropoda > Insecta > Trichoptera > Glossosomatidae > Agapetus > Agapetus fuscipes. Next base: position 1,522,568 of record OX637352.1, on the reverse strand, counting down.
CGAGTCCAAACAATAAGTTTGATAAAGACTAAAAATATCTACAATAACTTTCAAGCTGATACTTTTTGTGTCACTGTTTGTCCGGTCGGCAGCTCAGTTGGTAGAGTGCTTGCATTCCATGCCGTGAGCTCGAGTTCGAGCCCCACCGAGGAAATCAGAAATTATTTCCCATTTCGGTGTTTATTTAAATCCCGAAAATAAAATACCGGCAAGTTTTACTCAGTCTTCACATGAAATAAGTACCAGCCCGCTCGGTCGCTGGGAAACCTCCACTTCAACAGAAGTGGTTGCGTAAGGCCGGCTCCCTTATCTGTAAAAATAAATAAGTTCCACTCTCGACAATCGAAATCCTTCGGAGATAATGACCGGTCCGTAGTTCCGTGGTAAAGCTTTGGACTCTGAATGGAAGGTTGTGGGTTCGAATCCCGGCGGAGCACAAAAAATATAACATTTATATTTTCAAATTTGCTCTTCGCTGGGTTGAAAAATTCATAAGCCTTTACCAATGACCGGTCGCCAAAGGTCCATCCAGCCTTACAGCAACTGGGTCTTGCTTGACAATTGACGCTTTGTAGCGACGAAGACCAAGCTCGTAAAAAGGTCGATAGCTCAATTGGTAGAATGCTTGCATTCCATGCCGAGAGCAAGGGATCTCAAGGTCTACTCAGCCTTCACAAGAAATGAGAATCAGCCCCCCCGGGAGCTGGGAAACACCCACTTCAACTGAAAGTGGTCGGTGTGAGGCCAGCCCCCTTACCCGTAAAAATAAAAAGGTCCCGAATCCCACATGCGACCCCTTCGGGGATAGCGCAGGCAAGAAGTTACACTTTAAATTATGTGTAGCTTAGTTGCGTTTATGGCGCGGCAAGAAGTTACACTTTAAATTATGTGTAGCTTAGTTGCGTTTATGGCGCGGCAAGAAGTTACACTGAATGTGTATTTTAGTTGCGTTGCATCATTTTTGTGTCACTCCTGATGGTAAAATCAAAATAATCAATTTTGTTTGCTTTGAACATTTTGGGGTTAATGATTTTTTCACACAAAAAAAACCCAGTCGACTCTATATACAAAAATGAATGAAATACATTCTCATGCTACGTCCTTTCATTCAACAATAGAATTTGTGAATAGCTAATTTATGTATTGTACTTTTTTTTGTAAAAGCCGATATGTAATATTTTGTAGGTCAAACATTTTTTTTTTACCGAGTTTTTTTTGGTTCATTTTTTGCGTGTTATTTTTGGAATAAACTTTTTAGAGTTTTTGTATTTACACAGTGAAAATTATTTTTTTATGAGAAAGTAATAAATAAATAAAATAAACAAAGTTTTATTTTCTCAAGTTGAGCATTTATTTCACCGCTTGAATATTTTTTTGTGGCGTAATTTTTCTTCTTGTGCCACTTCTAACGAAGATCGGCGATCATCATAGCTATTTTTATTTTTGATACTGCGGCTCGAAACAGGGACTTGGTGCTTCTGCCGAACCACTGTCGCAGGTTCTTCAGCCACGATGTCCTTCGGCGTCCCTGAGATCTTCTCCCCTCAATCTTACCCTGTATGATAAGATGAAGGAGACGGTACTTCTAATTTCTCATAATGTGACCGAAGTACATAAGCTTTCTCTGCTTAATGGTTGGCAGGAGCTCCTTTGTAGTGCGCATTCGTTGGAGGACTTCTTCATTGGTGACTCGATCACGCCAAGAAATCCGAAGCATTTTTCGGGAGACACATCTCGAACGCTTCAATTGAAGGATTGCTATGAGCAAACGCAACTAAGCTACGTATACAGTGAAAATACAAAATGTCCACCAACATAATGTCCACCGACATAATGTCCACCGACATAATGTCCACCGACAAAATGTCCATTGATAAAATGTCTCATCACATCTCACACATCTCGAATGCTTCAATTCGTCTCTCCAGTGCCTGCGTGAGAGTCCATCCCTCCATACCATACAGAGCGATTGGGAAAACGTAGCACCTCACTATGCGCTTCCGTCATTTTTAAGTTATATAAAAAAATATCTTGACAATTTAGATGAAAAATCAATACCTAAAAACACGCGTGATTTTTCTGTAATGTTATTCTTTTACTAAGACCATAAAGTATAAGAAACATTTTAAAAAAAAAGAACAAGTTTTTGTAAGCGGCCTCTTAAATGTTCTGACTCCACACGGGACGCAACTAAAACGCAACTGAGCCACACATACAGTGTAACTTCTTGCCGCGTTATCCCCGAAGGGGTCGCATGTGGCGAGTTGAATCTATTTATTTTTACAGGTAAGGGAACCGGCCTTACGCCAACCACTTCAGTTGAAGTGGGAGTTTCCCAGCTCCCGAAAGGGCTGGTACTCATTTCTTGTGAAGGCTCAGTAAACCTTGCGGGTATCTTTATTTTGGGGTTTGAGATTATGCATGTCTGCTTGTGGGAATGCATTTAATATGAATCTCAAATGATACATATCTTTGCAGCTTAGATTTAGATTTAGATTTAGAGATAAACACCGAAACGCGAAATAATTTCTGACACCCTCGGTGGGATTCGAACCCGAGATCACGGCATGGAACGCAAGTATTCTACCAACTGAGCTATCGACCGGACTTTTAAGAAATTTCATCATCTTTTTTTTTCATTTTGCAAAATATAATTTGTTTTTTTTTTGTGCGCGGTAAGGACAGACATCCTGTTTTGATTTATTTAAAAAAGGAACTGGAAATGAGGGTGTACACGCATTCGCCGAGACAACTTCCGCTTCCGGTCCTTCGGGCAGCCCCACCCGCCGCCATCTTTATTTTCCGGTTGCCATTAAAAAAATGAAACATGTAGTCGACACAAATGACATAGATAAAAATCCCTCTCGTCACAACAAGGGCAACTCGTAGAACGGATCACATCCATCCCTTTGAAGTCGACAGCAAAACTATGAGAACTTGGTGTTTTCACAATTCATTCCTTTGACTCTGGATGAAATGAAAGAAGTATGTAGGGACAGAGAAAATGGCGGTTGATCTGTAATGCTGGCGGCTAGTGCTGGGGTTTCGCAAGTTTTCCAAATTTATGTAAATTTTAAATTATAATTTTGTATTTGATTTTAATGTTTATCCATTTGTTTATGTCTACAATGTTATGTGTTGTGTATATTCCTTGACTTATAGGTTGGTATGCGGCTGACCCCCCATGCTGTAGAAAATGGTTCACTTTGCCAATGTCATCCCTGTTTCAGGGAAGGTCGGCAGTAGTTGCAGAGTGTGATGTGAGGTGCAAACTGAGGATGGAGAAGCATCTCCGAAAACGTTTTTTCAAAAATAAATACTCATCAATGGAATAAAACATGTTTTTTCATTTAAGTGTTCTTAATTTTTTTTTTTAATCAAATACTTAATACCATTATCCCACTATTATCGAAAGGACAACGCGGAGTTGTCTTCTAAAAGTGTGATATCATCGAAAGCGCTCGAGGAAATAAATCAACTCGTTTTTAATACTCTGTGTTTATACTCTGGTTTGGGCATATGGAGAGAATGAGGAAAGATTGACGAAGAAAGTATTCGTTGCAAAAATAGATGGATGTCGTGGTAGAGGAAGACCGAGAAAGGTATGGATGGACCAAATTTCTGAAATTGCGAAAGAATGGAATATCCAGAGTCATAATAAAAGGAGAGTCTGTATGAAGAAGGTTATGACTCTGGAGGAAATGAAAGAAGTGTGTAAGGACAGAAAGAAATGGCGGTTGATCTGTGATTTGGCGGCTAGGGTTTTTTTAAATAAGAATTTGTTTTCTGTTATTTTTTTATGTCCATACATGTTATAATTTGTTGATTTTAAAAATGTAATTTGTTGTCATTTGTTGTAATTTGTTGTCGTGGTAGAGGAAGACCGAGAAAGGTATGGATGGACCAAATATTCGAAATTGCGAATGAATGGAATATCCAGAGTCATAATAAAATAAGAGCCTGTATGAAAAAGGTTATGACTCTGGAGGAAATGAAAGAAGTATGTAAGGACAGAAAGAAACGGCGGTTGATCTGTAATGTTAGCGGCTAGGGTTTATTAAATTGGAATTTGTTTTCTGTTTTTGTTTTGATGTCCATACATATTATTATTTATTGATTTAAAAAATGAAATTTGTCGTGTATGTTCCTTGGCTTATAGGTTGGTATGCGGCTGACCACCAATGCTGTACACAAAATTCACTTTGTCAATGTCACCCCTGTTTCAAGGAAGGTCGGCAAGAGTTGCAGGGTGTATGTCCATTTGAGATTTGGTTTTTATGTTGTAGGTCCACATGCGGCATGTGCGGGGATAGCGCAGGAAAGAAGTTACACTATATGTGCAGCTTAGTTGCGTTATTCCACACAATGTCAATACACAAACCCTAAAACTTAAAAAAAAGAGATTTTGCTTTTACCGTGAGTTCTAGCTTTTAAATTCGAGGTAGAAAAAACAACAACTTCAGGGTAGCTTGTCTGTTTACAACGGAAAAGCGAGGAGGTAGGTTTCAACTTTGCTTTTGTGCTTGGATATGTTGGCAACTAAAAAAGTCTTTAAGTGCTCCGTCGTAGAACATTATGCAAGGAAACCATGAAAGGAAATGTAGCTTCTTGGTTGCTTCATCCTCATTTTCAACATATTGTTATCCTTTTAAGCGTGTTCAATTTTTTTTTAATAAATCCTGTGCGGGAGACTCACTAGTTTTTTTTTAAATAGATTTGTAAAGAGGAATGCAATTTACCAACCTATTCTGCCTGCCCAGAAACAGGTATTAATAACATCAATTAATAATTCATTATTGTTTATTTTTAAGTAATTATTTATTAATAATTAACCAATAATATCTGTTGAACCAGGGTCAAAGCTATGGTCAAATGACCCAAGCGGCGATCGAACCAATGTTATTCCAATCCAAACACGATAGAATGATCGGCCCACTTGGTCCCCTCGGCCATAACACCGACAAAATTTGGTTTTTATGTTGTAGGTTCACGTGCGGCATGCGCAAGCGCGAACTTGTACGTGATTTAAGTAGATTTAAGAGATTCTAGGGGCTTATGACACTTGTTCTAGTGTCGAAGAGGTGTTTTTTTACGAGCTTGGTCGTCACTACAAAGCGCCAATACTCAAGTAAGACCCAGTTGCTGTAAGGCTGGATGGAAGTTTAGTGACCGGTACTTGGTAAAGGTTTTATGAATTTTTCAACCTAGTGAAGAGCATATTTGAAAATATAAATGGTATATTTTTTGTGCTCCGCCCGGATTCGATCCCACAACCTTCCATTTACGAGTCCGAAGTGTTGCCACCTGACTACGGACCGGTATTTTTTTTGTTGTTTATTTAATACAAACTGTGGTTTCTTTTTTATTTTACACAATTTATTTATTCATTTTCGGTTCCGACAGAGTTTGTACACTTGAACAGTAGGACGGTTGATTTATTTCTGCTGTTCCAAGGGACATTGGTCTTATTTATACAGAATATTAAAATCATTCTTGAAACATGCGAGAATCGTTACATACCAGTTAACTCTTTGTTAGATTTCATCAGAATATTCGAATCAACACTAAATTAATCAAAGTTACATTAAGTAATTGATGAGGCATTCACTTTGTAACCTTTCATTTTTAAAAAATAAAATAAAAAATAAAAATCAACTTGTATTAGGTTACGGGGCGAGTAAAATTCACTAATGCACGACCGGTTTCGGAAACAATGTTTCCATCGTCACTTTGGTTCCACTTTTGGTCACTTTTGGTTCCGACAGCACGCTTGATTTATATCTGGTCCTCCAAGGGATTTTGGTCCTAATTTATACAGATTATTAGGCTCATTCTCGAAACATGCGAGAATCGTTACATACCAGTTAACTCTTTTTTAGATTTCATCAGAATATTCGAATCAACACTAAATTAATCAAAGTAAGTTTAAGGGTTTGTGTATATGGACATTATGAAGATTAATTTTAAATTAATAATGCGAGTTGATTTATTTTCCTCGAGCGCTTTCGATGTTATCACATCATCGAGCTGACAATGATGCTAACACAAAAACAGCGCTCACCAAACAAATAATCCTAATATTATTAATATCATTATTTATAGGCGCGAGACTTACACGTGTCAGCTTGTGGGTATGCATTCAATATTTTTATTGTTATTAGAATCTAACCCTCAGGCGAAAGCGAATGCTTGTGTGCCTTAAATGTGAATATGAATATGAAATATGAATCTGAAATCCTAATACATATTTGAAACTTATATTATAAATTATAGATTGCCAATGCTTCCCTGCAGAGGCGCAAGAAGAAAAAGAAGAAAGCTTTTTTGATTTCTTACAAAGCTAAATAAAACGTATTAATTAAAAAAACTCGTAGTCGTTTTTACAATACTTTTTATCCTGTTGTCTTTAGTTTACGAGAAAACAGAATCGTTGAGTAATACTAGAGCCGATAGTAATCCAATTCTTTCCGATTGGATTTCTGCAGAGCTCCGATAGAGGAAAAAGTAAAAAAAAGAAGAGGCACAGTTTATGATGGTGAACTCTTCAAAAAAGATAAAACAAAAAAAGAAAGGAAAACAGGAGAATGTTTCTTTTGGTATCGATAAAAGAACATCATTTTTAAAACAAGTTGATCAGCTTTTTATTTTCTTTTTAGCTGGACTACGGACCGATCCGTAGTCCAGTGGTAGCACTTCGGACTCGTAAACGGAAGATATTGGGTTCGAATCCCAGCAGAGTACCAAAAATATACCACGTATATTTTCAAATGTGCTCTTCGTTTGATTTGAAAAATTCATATACCTTTACCATAGACAGGTCACCAAAGGTCCATCCAGCCTTAAAGGAACTGGGTTTTGATTGAGAATTGGCGCTTTCTATAGCGACGATCAAGCTCGCAGAGGGCTTTTGAGGTGTCATTCACACAAAAACCAAAGTAAAATTAACGTAAAAAAAAAAATAATCGAACGGGCTGGTTCGAGCCCGGCCATGTCCTATCGACAATAACTTCGACCCTGGTTCAAAAGATGTATTTCATTTACACAAGCATCTGCTTTGGCATGAAGACAACTGGCCAGGCAAAATAGTTTGGGGAATTGCATTCCTCTTCAAAAAACTAACTTAAAAAAAAACCTCAAATGAACATAAGCCCTGCAACTTTTGCTGACCTTCCCTGAAACAGGGGTGACATTGGAAAAGTGTAGCATTTTTTACAGTGTGTGTGGACAGCTTCATACTAACCTATACATCAAGGAATCCTTTTTTTGCATACGCTGCGGTAAACTTACTAATTAAATTAATACTTGAGATATGGGCATACAAAGTTCTTGACATTTCGTTTCCCCAGTGCTCGTTTGGCTTATCTACCATTTGATGCAAAGATGACCTTTACATGAAATTGTCTTCAGAACTAAATTCTACCCAATCTGAGCAAAGAAAAAAACGTAAAACACGATAATATGAGAGTTGTTTTAAATATTTTTGTAATCAATTTCCAGTTTTCATAAGACACATTGATCCAGTACACATGCTCATGTGAAATTACCTTTGATGGACATAAGACAAGCAAGCACTTAAAAGACTATTTCAAGATAATTTTAATTGGAAATAGATGAAATCTGTACCCAAACTAAAACCTGCTTACTCGTTAGTCAGCGAATATTTAAAATTTGTATGAAAATGGAAAAGCGCCTCTCTAACTTTTTGAATATATTTGTTTAGTGTTCGATGACTTTGTTATGTTGTAAAATTAACTTAGTTTATACTCGGAGCTCTGTAGATATTACAATAATAAAGACCGCGCGTGGAATTTATCGATCGTCCCTTGGTGAAGATATTAATACGTTCAAACCAAGATACTAGATAATAAACAGTACTGAGTTGAATGAATGTGTTTCTTTTTTAATGATACACGCTCGACTTCCAATTTTCGACCAAAAATATTTGAAAATGGAATACCAACTCATTTGTGATTGGTGGAATATTGTGATGAGGAAGGGTGCGAGGAGGGGCGGGGTAGTATAAACCCCCCCTCGGCAGGGATTCCCGCCAGAACAACGGAAATCGTCATCATGAACGCATCGAAATTACCTGCACGTCATCAGGGTACTTTTAAAAATATTTTAATTAAATTTCATTCAAGGGTTCCAGGAGAAATTGGATTTGGTAGCAAAAAAAGTTTTCGTTTCGGACTGGGCCAATCGCCAATTGCAGCAAGGAGCTAAAGGTCCTCTGTTACTGTTCCGTATAAATTAGGACCAAATTCCCTGGTGAGACAGATATAAATCAACCGTCGTACTGTCAAATGTAAAAAACTCTGCCGGAACCGAAAGTGAGAAAAGAAATTGTCTACCTCCGTAGATGCGTCTCCACTTTTTTCTGTCCTTGCAAACCTCTTTCATCTCTTCATCACTTTCTTCATACACAATCATCTCTTATTCTCATTCTGCATGTTCTATTCTTTCGCTTGTCTTGTATCCTGCCGCCATTCTTCTAGGGGTGGCCGGTACCTCCACACAAGTGCCTCCACTTGAATCTGTCCTTGCATACTTCTTTCATCTCAACTAATTTAATCACTATTTTCATGCACGCTCTTCTCTTGTTTTCACTTTGTAAATTCCATTCATTCGCAATCTCACTTATATGATCAATCCATTCTTGCCTAGGTCTTCCCCTTTTCCCTTTATGCACTTTTTTTGTCACTCGGTCTTCATTCATCCTTTCAATATGTGCTTACCATCGCATCACACTTATTTGAACTTTCACTTTCACGCTTTCTTTTACTCCGCATTCATTCAAAACCCGTTTGTTTCTCACTCTATCTTTCAGTGTTTTAACTTTCATACTTCTCAAATGAGCTCTTTTAAGATATCTTTCAAGATGTCTGAACCATCTCATTGTGCTTTTTTATCCAGCTTTAGAGCAATTGGCTCCTGCTTGAGAATTGGCGCTTTCTGCAGTGACCTTACCAAATAAATCATCCTAAAATTATTAAGGAGCTCCACTAAGCAACGACTTGCCGAATGGCTTCGTCTGAAGCAACAGCACGAGTTTTGCGAGGAGAGATAAGAATCCTGAGAAAAGTTGAAAGCACACTCGAGACGGAGCCAATTAGTTATATAGGAATATTAATTGGATAATGTCCCAAAGGAATTGAAAACGTCGCGCACTTCTCTCTGAATATTCAGCTGTGGCAACACTAATAACTGTAACTGTAACTCTGTCAACGTTACGCTACGGGTAGGCTCATATTAAATGCATGACTACAAGCAGATGCATGTAAGTGTGCGCTCACACATGCTGTATGTGTACCTATATATAAAACAAAAAACAAACTTCGCGTGAACGTACACTTGGAAATTTCTGCCGCCTTTTGCTGAAGCCGGAGTGTTATAGTCAAAAGTGAACAAAGTTTGTACAGTATTGAGGTCAGCCTCATATAAAACTATTAGTCAAGGATTTCACGAAATTTCAAATTTGATTTCAAATTTTCTCGCAATTTTTACATTATTCTAAAAAATACTTCCTGTAACTGTAACTGTAGCTATGTCGCCATTCCGTTAGGGGTCTTTGCAGATTTACTCCATTTTTTCCTGTCCTAACAAATTTGTATTTGTTTTTAATGTTTATCCATATTATTATTTGTTTATTTCTAAATTGTAATTTCTTGTGATTCTTGACTTATAGGTTGGTATGCGGCTGACCACCCATGCTGTAGAAAATGGTTCACTTTGTCAATGTCACGCCTGTTTAAGGGAAGGACGGCAAGAGTTGCAGGGTGTATGTTCATTTGAGATTTGGGTTTTTGTAATATGAATCCCAAATGTTACATATCTTAGATTAGATACATACCTCTTTCAATTCATTTATATCCATCATCTTTACCATACAGTCCCTTCTTTCGCTTTGTTTATACCCCATTACTTTGAAATATCACCTATCCGATTCAACCACACTTTCCTCTTTTTCCTTTCACATTAAAGTTAATTCTCAATATCTCGCTCGCATTCCTTCTTCGCTTTCCGAAATCAACTTTAACCCCATCTGGTTTTCTTTTATGAAAAACTACAATAGGAATTAGTTCCCAGTTGACTAGTTCACTAGTTCACAATTTTCTCATTTTCTCTAGCTACGTGCTCGCTAGAGGCAAAGAAAACTCCATGCTAGAGCAAATATGCTTCCATGCAATCAGGTTCCATCTATATATTCTAGAAGGTTCTTCTAACAAATGTACCTAGTGTGTATCTACAAATGTTTGTTGTATGAAATTCTGGAAATTGTATAGTTCTGTACTCTTAACATTGATTTATAAAAAAATACGAAGTAACATTTCATAAGGTCTAAATCTTAATCTAAATCTAAGCTGCAAAGATATGTATCATTTGAGATTCATATTAAATGCATTCCCACAAGCAGACATGCATAATTTCGCGCTTACACATGCCGCATGTGGACCTACAATATAAAAAACCCAATCTCAAATGAACATAAGCCCTGCAACTATTGCCGACCTTCCCTGAAGCAGGGGTGACATTGGCAAAGTGAACCATTTTTTACAGTATGGGTGGTCAGCCGCATACCAACCTATCAGTCAAGGAATAAAGTGCATACAATTTTACCAAAACAAGGTAAAACTGAATAATTGCTGATTCGCTGATTTGAGAAATCGTGGATAAAACATTTTATTGGGAGTAGTTACTTTAAATAGGAAGTGAATTAATTCTAAGGAAGTCTAAGGACCGGTCCGTAGTTCAGTGGTAACACTTCGGACTCTGAATGGGAAGGTTGTGGGCTCGAATCCCGGCGGAGCAAAAAAAGTACCATTTATATTTTCAAATTTGCGATTCGCTGTGTTGAAAAATTCATAAACCTTAACCGAAAACCGGTCATCAAATGGTCCATCCATCCTGACAGCAACTGGGTCTTGGTTGAGAATTGGCGCTTTGTAGCGACGCCCAAGCTCGTTAAAAGTCCGGCTGATAGTTCAGTTGGTAGAACGCTTGCATTCCATGCCGAGAGCAAGGTTTCGATTCCAATCGAGGGTGTTAAAAATGATTTCCCGTTTCGGTGTCTATTTCCAACCCAAAATAAATACCGGCAAGGTGTACTCAGCCTTCACAAGAAATGAGAACCAGCCCTCTAGGGAGCTGGGAAACCACCACTTCAACTGAAACCGGACACGTCGCATAGAATCAACTATATCTAATCTAATCTAAGTTGCAAATATATGTAACATTAAAGATTCACGTTATATGCATTTTCACAAGCAGACACGTATAGGTTCGCGCTTAAACATACCGCATGTGGACCTAAAATATAAAAACCCGAATCTCAAATGAGCATACACCCTGCAACTCCTGCCGACCTTCCCTGAAACGGGGGGTGATATCGCAAAGTGAACCATTTTCTACAGCATGGGTGGTCAGCCGCATACCAACCTATAAGTCAATGACCAAACACAACAAATTACATTTTTTCAATAGGCAAATAATAATGTGCATAAACATCAAAACAAAAAACAAAAATCCACTTGAAAAAAAAAAAAATCTAAAATGATATGGTTACGCGTGAAATTAATATTCAATAAAATAAATTCCTGTGTTTCTGTATCTATATGCAATTCTAGAATGCCTTTGGTTCTATGCGACTTTAAATTGCAATTCGTTAAGGCTACTTTCCTAGTTCCCCGCAAAAGAGAAATTTCTAGAATAAAAGAATTTGGTCGGCAAACGCGACAGCTCTTCTGGGATTTTGAAATTCCTTGGGGCAGCTGGAACCTCTGTTATATTGTGTGGGGCCACGTGACAAAACTGCAGGAACGTGCCATATGGTGGGAATCGTCCACTGGAGAGAAAATGTCCTTAATGAGGTTTCCCAGTAACACGACAAATCGCCTACAGACAGCCTGTCCAGTACCCTTAGTACGAGTTGCAAAACATGAGTAAAGTAAAGTTTACGGAAAGTATTAAAGAGTGATTTCCCCCAAAATCTGCCGTTTTTGTTTCTAACTGTTTATGGTCTTAGCAAAAGAGTTACAGTGCTGAAGCTCAATTAAACAAAAACGGCAGATTTTGGGGAAAAACATTCTTTCATACTTTCCGTAAGCTTTACTTTACTTAAGTTTTGCAACTCGTACTCAGGGTACCGGGCTGAAAGTCTCATAACCACGGTAATTCCTACCTACCGAATATCGTTTATATTTGTATAAAGACTAATCAGCTGTTCACTTGCGGCCATCTTGGATTGACAGGACTTCATAAAAATATTACTGATATTTGGTTCGTAGTTCAGTGGGACTCACTTCGGACTCTGAATTGAAGGTTGTGGGTTCGAATCCCGGCGGAGCACAAAAAAATATACCATTTATATTTTCAAATTTGCTCTTTGCTTGGGTTGAAAAATTCATAAACCTTTACCAATGACCGGTCACCAAAAGTCCATCTAGCCTTACAGCAACTGGGTCTTGCTTGAGAATTGGCGCCTTGTAGTGACGACGACCAAGCTCGTACAAAGCTCAATAGCTCAATTCGTAGAATGCTTGCATTCTATGTCGAGAGCAAGGGTTCGATCTCAAGGTTTACTCAGCTTCACAAGAAATGGGAACCAGCCCCCCCGGTGGGGCTTAGACACCCTTTAACTGAAAGTGGTTGGTGTGAGGCTGGCCCCCTTACCCGTTAAAATAAATAGGTCTCGAATCGCCACATGCAACCCCTCCGGGGATAACGCAGGCAAAATGTAACACTATATGTGTAGCTTAGTTGCGAAATAGTTGCAAAACAGCAAATCAGTCATAGACAACCTGGCCATTAAAAAATCAATCACACGACTTATCAGTCAATGGTATTTTGGTCACATATCGCCACCCTAACGATATAACTGAATATGTACTGATTCACGGTTGTGAGAAATTGTTGATAAAACATTTTATTGTGTGTAACTTCTCATAGTAAGTTAACTAATTATAAGGAAGTGCTCATGAAAATGGCCTAAACTACAGGATTTTATGACCTCTTTTGTGTTCTCTCTCGTAGAAAATAGAAAAAAAAGTGCATTTATCTGAAAAACCCACGTTAGCTTCATATGCCCCTCATTCAATGTCTGCAACTTAGATTATAGATAGGATGAGCTATTTGCCATATGTTTCGGTTCATGAAGTCGAGAAGGCTTTTGAATGAACAAAGAGAAGTGACGGTGTGGATTCAGAGTCGCGACATGTTAGCACTGATCCACAAACGCTATTTACTTAGCTCAGTGCCCGTATCAAAGGATTTCTAACTCAAATACACACTCAAGTGTTTAGCTTGTAGAAATGATCATTAAAAATTAGCCCACACTAATGGAATAGTATCCGAACATTCTAAATATTTACCTAGGCCATGTGACGTCACGCACAGTGACTAAAAAAATGTTAATAAAATTCTAATCTAATCTAGTATATTTTTTAGTGTTAATCATTTCACCATTCTGCCATTCTGCTCCTGAAGATTAGGTGAAAATGTTTGAGCACAAAAAAAAAAAAAAAGTGAATTAAAACTATGTTTTGCCCATTTGAATTTTTAAATAATTAATCTTATCTAAGTTGCAAATATATGTTATATTGGGGATTCACATTATATGCATTCTCACAATCAGACACGTACAAGTTCGCTTGCAGCTGCCGCATGTGAACCTACAACATAAAAAAAACCCAAATCTCAATCTAAAAACAGACATACATCCTGCAACTCTTGCCCTCCTTCCCTGAAAAGGGGGTTACATCAGCAAAGTAAACCATTTTTTACAGTATAGGTGGCCAGCCTCATACCAACCTATAAGTCAAGGAACACAAATGATTTATTACATTTTAACTATATAAAACCAACAGTCATCTAGTATATAATAATAAAATTAAAATGTACAAAATGAGTCTTAAAAATGAGAATTCAAGATTTTAAAGCGTTAGCCGTTTTTTATATTTAAATTATGGAAAAAAACCATTTGAATTTCTGAAATTTCCTATTTAAGAATTGTTCATTCTGAAAATCGCAAAGAATATTTTGGAAAATATTAGAAAACCTTTTTTTCCGCGTTGAAACAAATGTCTTGGAAGAGGGTTCGCCAAGTACTTATATTATATATAATGCCTTTTCTCGTAAAAGGAAGGAAAACCGTTCAAGTTTTTCGTGTTATAAATTTTCTTCTATCTTTTTTGCACCCTCGGTTCGAAAAATATTGGTTTCCGTGAAAAACTCTCAAAGAAGAAATCTTTGAACTATCTTAACATCTAAAATATTATGTATTGATTTTTCTTAAGATAGTTTGAAGTGGTAGGCGATGATTCCTAGTGGTTGGCGTAAGGCCGGTCCCTAATCTCTAATCTAAGTTGCAAAGATATGTCACATTTGAGATTCGCATTAAATGCATTCCCACAAGCCGACACATATAATTTCGCGCTAACACATGCCGCATGTGGACCTACAATATAAAAACCCAATCTGAAATGAACATAAGCCCTGCAACTATTGCCGACCTTTCCTGAAACAGAGGTGACATTGGCAAAGTGAACCATTTTCTACAGCATGGGTGGTCAGCCGCATACCAACCTATTAGTCAAGGAACATACACAATAAAATACATTTTTAAAATCAATAAACAATTATGTTATGTAAATAGTACTTAGGTATACACAAAATAAAAAAAGCACAATTATTAAGTACCTAGAGTAAGGAAATATTATATAAGTAATAATTGTTTTAGAAGCTTTTGGAATATCATAGACGTTTCCAGACGAAATTAAGCCTAGAAGGTTTGATTGTAATAGCTATAAAAGGCGTGAATCGCCTGCAAGTAGGGCAGTCTCTAAATACTACTAGCCGTTACAGGCCAAGTCAACGAAAGTCAACCACACATGTGAGTTGTAAAATAAATTTTGTACTAAAATAAATTTCTTTTAATAAATCTCCGGCAGTTTTAATCAAGAAGACCAATATTTAAAAAATTAAAACCATTAGAACCTTAAAAGCACTACAATAATATAAATGGACATCAGAAAACTAAACAGAAAACAAATTCTTATTTAAAAAATGAAATGTTTTGAAAAACCCTAGCCGCCAACATTACAGATCAACCGCCATTTCTTTTTATCCTTACACACTTCTTTCATTTCCTCCAGAGTACAATTTATTCTAATGGGTTTTTCAATAATCTCTTTTTAATTTGCAGACAAATCCTATAAAACGGTTTAACATTTAATAGCAGAACAATCCGATAGTATATTTTAGTTTTCTCATTTCCTTGCCTGGATATTGGAATGCTAATCTCAGCTTTATGTAAGGGAGCAGTAGAGATTGAATTCCAATAAATTCAAATCTCTTGCGTCCATTTTTATTAAGTCTAAAGCGCATTGGTTTTTCTTATCCAATAAAATGATGAAAAAATAATGTACGTAATGGAAATACGCAACAAGGCTGTGCATATAGTACAACACCAATGTATTGTTACGAATATTAAATATGTAAGCAGTTGTGTTTGGTTTGTCTGTGTTAGTTTATAATAATAAGTTTATGAAGGTTCTTAAAGTGAGTTGGTACCTAATAACAATTTGTATTTGTTCGAGATTAACTAAGTGTTTAATCGAATATTCTGGTGAAATCTAGCAAGGTGTTACGTTACGATTCTCCATGTTTCGAGGATGATTTTAATATCTGTATAAATTAGGACCAAAATCCCCTGGAGAGACAGATGTAAATCAATTATCGTACTGTTCAAGTGTAACAACTCTGTTGGAACTGAAAGTGAGAAAATAAATGAACAATTATTGCTGTATCCCGCCGCCGTTTCACTAGGGGTGGCCGGTACCCTCGCAGATGCGTCTCCACTTTTTTCTGTCCTTGCGTATCTCTTTTATCTCTTCAACATTTATCACTTTCTTCATACATACACTCTTTATCTGTAACTCTGTCACCATTCCGCTAGGGGTGGCCAGAGCCTCTGCAGAGCTGCCTCCATTTTTTCCTATCCTTACATACATCTTTCAATTCATTCATATCCATCACCTTTTTCATGCATTTTCTTCTTTTACGCTCACTTTGTATATCCCATTCTTTCACAATATCCTCAATCTGATCGCTCCATACTTTTCTCGGTCGTCCCTTCCCTCTTTTTCCTTTCACACTTTCTTTTCTTCTCATAATCTCACTCTGCAGGTTCCATTCTTTCGCAATCTCACCTATCTGGTCGGTCTTGTATAACCACAGATTTACTTAAATAGATCAAGCAAAAAACATAACAATACCTTTGTCTTTGATAAATATATCTCTAAATATATCTTTGAAATGTTAGATACAAAAAGATAGATACAAAAGGCTCCCATGTTTCATTTTTTTCTTCAAGAATTTTATCCAAAAAGACGTCAAAGCATTCAAAGGCATTTTCATCATCTTTCAAAAGCGCCAACATACAAACGCCCATTCAGATATTTAAACAAAAGTACCATAGTTCCACTGCCAAGTTCTTCTAGTACACTTTGTAGTTTCCATGTTTGAGGACCACTGGAGCGGAAGAGCCATTTTGAGTCCATTTTGGTCCCAAAAGACATTAATTTGATGTTAAAACTAATGCTTTTGTTTCTAATAGTTCTTTCGCAAGCATTCAAAGTGCTTTTAGTTGGTTGCTTAAAAATATTTTTGCACAATTGTTTCTTGGTAAAGTTAACCATCTATAATCCAAGTTGCAAAGATATGTTAACATTTCTGATTCATATTAAATGCATCCCCACAAGCAGGCACGTATAAGTCGTGCTTACAAATCCTGTATGTGTACTTTCAAATTAAAATACAAAACTCAAATGAACATATACCCGCAACTTTTGAAGACCTTCCTTGAAACAGGGGTGACATTGGCAAACTGAACCATTTTGTACAGTATGGGTGGTCAGCCGCATACCAACCTATAAGTCAAGGAATGTAAATGAACCACACCCACAGCAAATTTATCTGGTAATTAAGTTCGTGCTCCTCATTTTTACCCGCAATCTTCGATCACGAGCAACAACAATTAAGTTTTTACCTCTTTGTCGTAGAAGACACTCGTCTACAGATGACGACGTCGGATACGACTTTAAAGAAACGTGGAGAAATAGACGCCTGGTTATAGACAACGGATCTTTCTGATCCGATAACTTTGAGTCATATTTTTTCGTTTTTTTTGTTGCGACTCCATTTAAAAAATAATCAGGTTTACATAAGTTAACTAACCTCTGGACTGATGTCGGTAACATTCGCGCTGGATACGAATTCCCTCAGGAACCCATCCAGCTCTGTTCCTTCAATGTAACCGTTCCCTAGAACAAATAAAAAGACAATTCAATGAGGTCCAAACATTCAAAATATCCGTCAGCTTTGTGACGTCACCTGTAGTAAATTCCCTATAATCAGGGGAATTTTACTCGTTTACAGCATTAATTCGATACTCGCAGGTCAAAGATGACATTAACAATTTCATATTTTTATAAAATATCCCTAAGAAATACATTACTACTTCTGATATTGTGACCGGTCCGTAGTCTAGTGGTAACGCTTCGGACTCCTAAATGGAAGGTTGTGGGTTCGAATCCCGGCGGAGCATTTATAATTTTATATTTTCAAATATGCTCTTCGCTGGGTTAGAAAATCTTATAACATTACCAAAAGATCATCCAGCGTTACAGCAACTGGGTCTTGTTTGAGAATCGGCACTTTCAAGAAACGATAAAGTTTGCACAGGGCTCTTGAAGTGTGATCCACACAAAAACAGCACTCACCAAATAAATCATACTAATATTATTATTATTAATTGTAGAAAATATTTATTGTTATGAAATAACTTTTGAAGTTGAATTTCTTGCATATCAAAATGTAGGTACTCGGATCTTGGTTCGAATATATGTCAAACTGAAATCAGTCTTTTGAATCATTATTATAATCATTTTGTTTTTATTTAATCCAAGCAAAATTGTTCAGAATTACATGCCCGAATTCACAACGGCAATTATGCTTTTTTTGGCCTTAGAGGGCTATCGTGTTCAAAATGGCTATTCCGCTCCACAAAATTCAAGATGTACACTTCCATTGTTTGGCCAGTTGTGTTGTACGGATGCGAAACCTGGAGTCTGACTCAAAAACAAAAGAAATCTCTCCAGGTCTTTAAGAACAAAATGCTTCGTCGCATTCTCGGACCTGTATTTGAAAATGACAGGTGGCGTATCCGGACCAACACGGAGCTGATGTCCGTGTTACAAGATCCAAACATAGTGTCGGTAATGAAATCAAGAAGACTCCAGTGGGCCGGACATGTAGCACAAGCAGAGGACTCCAGGATCATCAGAACAGTCTTGGATGGTGCCCTCTCAGGTGTTAGACCACTCGGACGTCCCAGGATGCGGTGGGCAGACAACGTTGAAGCCGACGCCGAAGCTTTAGGAGTAAGGGGACCATAGAAGGAAGCAGCACAAGACAGAGAGTCCTGGAGGATTGTGGTGCGGGAGGACCTGAGCCTCCAAGGCTTATGAGCCGAAGAAATAAAATATATAAGGTCTTTATTGTTTTTTATCAATATGTACAAAGTATTACAATAAAAATAAATTTTAAAAATCTAATTACAATAAATACTCCCCAAAGTAAGCATAGCTTGTGTTTTGGGGAGGATTCCAACTTATCTTAACTTAAAATTAATCACTTAATAGATAAAAATCATAAAAAACAAAAGTAATATATACACCATTTAGTCATTTACTCAGCAAAAACAGAAAGACAAAAAATAAAATAAAATAACATAAAGAGGTAACATGTTTAAATAGAAAATACAGAAATAGGGATTATACATATAAACACACGTAGATATATGAAAAAAATAACAAAAATAATAATGATAAGAATAATATACAAAAAACCAATCAAATATAAACACTCAACTATTTACACCTCTTTCAAATATTTGCTGATCATGTACTTAATGGCCCTAGGATCTGCGTGCTTATCATGCTTATACCTGGAAAAAAGTGCATTGTACCACCTTACACCCAAATAATCGTAGTGATGTTGGCCGGTTGCTGTATTCTTTCTAGGAACTTTGATTAGAAGCGACTCTCTACGCGATCTACCACTCGGGATTACAATATCCCCCGGATTATATCCGTGGATAAAGTAATCCTTATGAACTTGGTAGAGAGCCGCTCTCTTATACAATTGGTCAATTGTTAGCACCGGAAAGTCATGATATAATTGCAATGTGGAATAGTCGAAAGGCTTCTTTAACATTATTTTGATAACCATTCTCTGCACCACCCTAAGAGGCTCGAGTGTTGTTTTAAATGTGCCGCCCCATCCGACCATTCCATACTGCATCAATGACTGTCCAAGCGCAAAATAGGTAGACTTCAAAGTTTTTACCTCTAGAATATCTCTAATTTTGCGGAATACATAGTAAATTTTCCTTAGTCTTTCAATAGTTGTTTCTACATGCTCCTTCCATCTAATAAATAAATAAAAATAATAATAAATAAATAAAGCTAAATTGTATACTCTATGAATTATTTCGTAGATTCAACTAATTCAGAAGGTGCATTATCTTATTTTGCATCAAAACGACGTGTTTACAACATGCAATAAGGGTGTTTAAGATTTAGCAGGCAAAAAAGGTTTGTATGGATGAGAGACTGGCGCCTCTGGTGGTCAGATTTAGAAGGTATCTGACCGAATGATGAGGTTTATTTTTGCGCTATTTTCAATGCTCCAACCTCATTCAATAAAGTCCCCAAAAGTAGGTCATCTTCTAGAATAAAATTATGTTGTTAGGTATGCAAAATAGATCCGTGCAGCAAAAGTCACGAACTGAATAGCCCGCTGGAAATGTAAAAGAAAAATAAATAAAGGAATTGAATTTTGGAACGAAATATTTAAAAAGTAAACTAATTCGAATTTGGAACGGCTCGTTCGCTTTGCAATATTCTTCCTATGCATGCTTCAATCTTTTGAAAAGGAATATAAGCAATGTGCAGGTCAGTCATTTAAATTTTTAATACTATGAGTGGAAAGTTAAGCATTTCGTTAAGTTTTTAAAACTTCCACAGCTGTATACACATCTATTACGATTTTCAATTGAAATAAGGAGGCTCGAACATTTTTTAATTTGAAACTTTTTCTCGGCGAAAAAACGTTAGCCTTATATGGGACTGCTATCGTTTGTAATCGCAACGCAACTAAGCTAAACATATACTGTAACTTCTTACCTGCGTAATCCTCAAAGGGGTTGCATGTGGCGATACGGGACGGATTTATTTTTACGGTCAAGGGATCCACACCACCACAGCAGTTGAAGTGGGAGTTTTCCAGCTCCCCGGGGGTTGTAGTTTTGGTTCAATGGATGACCAAAATCTAATCTAATCTAAGTTGCAAAGATATGTAGCATTGTGGGCTCACATTATATGCATTCCCACAAGCAGACACGTATAAGTTCGCGTTTACACATCCCGCATTTGGATTTATAACATAAAAACCCAAATCTCAAATGAACACACACCCTGCAACTCTTGTCGACCTTCCCTGAAGCAGGGGTGACATTGGCAAAGTGAAAAAATTCTACTACGTGGGTGGTCAGCTTCATACCAACCTCGACAAATGTATTGGTACAATAAACGATTTTAATTTTTTTCTATCAATCAAGGAATAAGCCTCACATATTATATCCTAGATCTTCCCTTTTTACGATACATAAGTGTTTTCCTAATTTACCTAATACCTAAGTCGTAAAAATGTATTTTCATGGTATTTTTAAAACACTAAGATTAAATGCAATTCAAAATTTAACTCACACACGAAGTGATGTACTCTTTGCCTGACAGCCGGACGTTCCCGATTGGTCCTCGGAAGAGTTCCATTTTCAAACATCGGAGAGCAAACATGGCGGCGGCTGGCACGAACTGTCACTCCCTGTCGCATGCATACCAAGCGAGCGGCGAAAATCCACGTGACATTTTGAATAAGGTAGGTAGAAAATTGTATTAGGCGAGTAAAATTTCTTCTTCGTTTTTTTTTACTTTTCGTTCGTCAGAGGTAAGTTCACATGAGAAGTAATGAATGTTTGTGTACTGGACCAATTGTTCTTATAAATTCTAAAAAAAATATTTTAAGTACCTATATATAAAACAGCTTTTACATCATGGTGTTTTACGTTTATTTCTTAAATCAGATAGTGTAAAATATGATTTTCAAGACAATTTAATTGAAAGGTCATCTTTGAATGAAATAATAGATAAGCCAAACAAGCACTTGAGTGACGTTTTGTCTGTTAGAAGTACCACCCGAGACATACTATAATAATAATTCCTATAATCGATAATCTACATAAATTGCAAAGATAAATTAACATTTAAAGCTCATATCAAAATGCATGCCCACAAACAAACACGTGTAGTTTCACTCTTACAAATGCTGAATGTGTACTTACAAATAAAATCCAAACCTCAAATGAACATAAGCCCTACAAATTCTGCCGACCTTCCCTGACAAAGGGGTGATATTGACAAAGTGACCCAGTTTTTGCAATAAGGGTGGTTTGACCTAAGCCAATGAAAATTACTTTCAGAATTATCTAAGTTGCAAAGATATGTAACAGTAGGCATTGAAATTATTTGTATTCTCACAAGTTGACACGCATATATAAGTTCGCGCTTGCACATGCCGCATGTGAACCTACAACATAAAAACCCAAATCTCAAATGAACATAAACCCTGCACATCTGCAATCAAACTTTAGTTTCGAATTTTAAATACGCAAAAAAAAACGCAACGCGGTAATATAGTGTAACTTCTTGCCGCGTTATCCCCGAAGGGGTCGCATGTGGCGAGTTGAACCTATTTATTTTTACAGGTAAGGGGGCCGGCCTTACGCCAACCACTTCAGTTGAAGTGGGAATTTCCCAGCTCCCGAGGGGGCTGGTACTTATTTCTTGTAAAGGCTGAGTAAACCTCGCCGGTATTTATATTATGGAGTTTGAAATACACACCGAAATTGGAAATCATTTCTGACACCCTCCTCGGTGGGATTCGAACCCGAGCTCACGGGGTAGAATGCAAGCACTCTACCAACTGAGCTATCGACCGGACATATACGAATGCCAAATTTTTAGTTTTTTTTTTTTACCATATATTGCCTACCTATTAGACGCATGTGCTTGTATGGAATGCACACCCCTGCTACGTAGTTCAAATTTTAGCTGTAATTTTATGTATTATTCAGGCCCTTTATCTCATTCATGGCCATCTGAAAATAAAACAAAGGTCCGAGCTATTTTGGGAGCGCCGGTGAAATCTTCATTTTTGTTTCTCAGCCGCGTTCTTTCCAGACCATAAATTGTGTGAAAGATTAAAGTGAAAGCTGCTACGTACAAGGAAAAGCTGGTAAACGGTAAGTGTAAAGTGCCAAGTGGCAAGTGGTAAATGGCAAGAGACCAACGGGGCATCTATAATCTATCTATAATCTAAGTTGCAAGGATATATTCATTCAAAGCTCTCAGATGTATGCCCACAAACAAACACGTGTAGTTCGCGCTTACAAATGCTGATTGTGTACTTACAAATAAAATCCAAACCTCAAATGAACATAAGCCCTGCAACTCTTGCCGACATTCCCTGAAACAGGGGTGACATTGGCAAAGTGAACCATTTTTTACAGTATGGGTGTTGAGCCTCATACCAACCTATAAGTCAAGGCATACGAGTAAAAAATAACATTTAAGTATAAGAAAACAACAAAACCTTAAAAATAAATCTATACAAAAAAAGTAAAAAATGTCTTATGCAAAAAATGTAGCAAGCCAATAAACCAACATTAAAAATCAGCATTGCAGATTAGCCGCCACTTCTTTCTGTCCTTGCCTACTTCTTTCATTTCATCCAGAGTCATAACTTTTTTCATACAAGCTCTCCTTTTATTATGACTCTGGATATCCCATTCACTCGCTATTTCGAAAATTTGGTCCATCCATACCTTTCTCGGTCTTCTTCTTCCACGATATCCATCAATTCTTGCAGCATATACTTTCTTCGTCACTCTTTCCTCATTCATTCTCTCCAAATGTCCAAACCATCTAATGGGCATAATAGTAATAATACAATATTTATAATGCCGTTTAGTAATAAATCACTGCAAGGGCACTGTTCAATTGTAGCATCTCCGAAATAAACATGTCTTCAATCCCGAATTAAATGCACTTGCACTCTCTACGGCTCTTTTCTAATGGGTAGAGCAATCCACAGCACAAGGCCGGCTATGCAAAAAGCACGATCAAAGTATTTTAATTTTGGCATACGTGACATACGCAACACGCGTGACGTACGAGATACAGTGAAATATGCCATATGTGTGACATACAAGATGCATGGTTTATATGTGGCATACCAAACAGACGTGGCATACAGGACATTTGTAGCAGGCGTGACATACGCGACATAGTTGCTAGACAGGACATACGTGACAGGCGTGACATACGCTACAGAGACATATGTGACACACAAAACGTGACATACGCGGCGCATACAAATCCCGCGGATTCGTCTGAATAAGATTTTGATGCGCGATTGGATCGCCTAACCGTGATGATGTCATAATCTGCACACGCCATGCCCATCTAAATCCCTGCATTCTGATCAAATTTAGCATAAAAAACACGCATCTACTTACAAGTAATCCTGTCATGTTCCTGACTTGCCATGCGACAAGCCCAGCGCCACTTTAAGCAGGCCACTCGCTGTATGACATCAGTGACATCAGTGTGTCTACGGATCTCCTAGTTTGGAGCCCTGCCTTTTAGGCTGATTTCCAGCATACTCCATTAAATGGCTCTTTGGCAAGCCCTGAGACTGTTATAGACAGCACTATACTGAGTGATCCTTTTTGTTTCCAAGCCATATGTAGATACTGAAGCACGTATGACTCAAGCACCCTGCGTTTCAGGTTAACAGGTCTTTTCGTTTGGTTGAGGATGTAGCCTAGATTTGGTCACAAGCAGGCGTTACGTATTTGTGAGGACGTTTCAGCCATATATTCACCCACCTCTGGTGTCTCGCAGGGGTCTGTACTGGGTCCAGTCCTTTTTGTACTCTATTATATTGAGAGCAAAGTCGAAAAATGAGGCCTCTGTGCACATTGTATTTCAGGTATCTAATCTAATCTAATCTAAGCTGCAAAGATATATATCATTTAAGATTTATATTAAATGCATTCCCACAAGCAGATATGTATAATTTCGCGCTAACACATGCCGCATGTGGACCTACAATATAAAAACCCAATCTCAAATGAACATAAGCCTTGCAACTCTTGCCGTCCTTCCCTGAAACAGGGGTGACATTGGCAAAGTGAACCAATTTTTTTTACAGTATGGGTGGTCAGCCGCATAATCGTGTTTTTTATGCTAAATTTGATCAGAATGCAGGGATTTAGGTAAAAAAAGTAATTTTTATTTCTGCTTGTGTGCTAAATAATTATAACAATAGAATACTCTCTCCTGGTGTGAACTAGTTTTAAGAACTGCGGGCGTCCATAGACTTGTAAGCGGCGCATTAAAGTATGATTTAAGGTCCAATAACCCGACGGTGTCGTATATCATAAAACGCGACACGGAGCAAGGGGAATAAATTCTCTTTTATGGACTCTATTAAGATCGTGACGATACGCTTAATTTAACGCAGAATACATGTGTAGACAAGGTGATAGCATCTAGGTGAATACAAAACGCAACTAAGCTACACGTATAGTGCAACTGCTTCCCGCTATATCACCCCTCAGTAATTGTTTGACTTATCTACCATTCGATTCAAAGATTACCTCGCAATGAAATTGTCTTAAGATTCACATTCTACACAATCTGAGATAAGAAAGAAACGTAAAAAAGTAGCATTCATGGTCGGTGTAATGGCCGTCGGAGTCAAGTCGTTGTTCTTGACTAGCGTGTTTAGGACAGAATACGTTGGTACGAATCACGTCTGGCCTATTTGGACATAACTAAAATAACTAAATTGTAATTAAAAAACGCATTTTGACAATTATATGTATTAATTGTACAAACTCAACAAATTTCAAAATTAAATTAACGCGGATATTTTACGAACCGTTAAGAGAGAACTTACATCATTCTCGACGATTTGTCGGCGACGTAGCCAACGTATTCAGGATAACATCCTCTCTAAAATATCCGAGTTAAATTAAGTTTTGAAATTTGTTGAGTTTTTAAAATTAATATAATTGTCAAAATGTCAAACGACCGTAATTCTAACTTAAGCCTAACTATTACAAAAAACGCATGTTTTCAATTTGGAAAAATACACTAATCTAATCGAATCTAAGTTGCAAATATATGTAACATTAAAGAATCACTTTAAAATATGCATTTTCACAAGCAGACACGTATATGTTGCTTAAACATGCCGCATGTGACCTTACAATATAAAAACCCGAATCTCAAATGAACATACACCCTGTAACTCCTGCCGACCTTCCCTGAAACAGGGGTGACATTGGCAAAGTGAACCATTTTTTACAGCATAGGTGGTCAGCCGCATACCAACCTATAAATCAAGGAACATACTCAACAAATTACATTTTTAAAATCAACAAATAATAATATGTACACAAATTTTAATTTAAAACACCCCAGCCGCCAACATTACAGATCAACCGCCATTTCTTTCTGTCCTTGCACACTTCTTTCATTTCCTCCAGAGTCATAACCTTCTTCATACAGGCTCTCCTTTTATTATGACTCTGGATATTCCATTCATTCGCAATTTCGGAAATTTGGTTCATCCATACCATTCTCGGCATTCCTCTACCACGACATCCATCTATTCTTGCAACATATACTTTCTTCGTCAGTCTTTCAGTCACCATACATACTGTAAAAAATGGTTCACTTTGCCAATGTCACCCCTGTTTCAGGGAAGGTCGGCAAGAGTTTCAGGGCTTATGTTAATTTGAGATTGGGTTTTTATATTGTAGGTCCACATGCGGCATGTGTTAGCGCGAACTTATACATGTCTGCTTATGGGAATGCGTTTAATATGAATCTTAAATGAAATATATCTTTGCAGCTTAGATTTAGATTAAGAGCACAGAAAAAAATATTTGTTTACCCAGCACATGTTTTCAATTAGGAATACACAATATGTACTAAGAAGACGTATTGTTTCAATTTAGCGAGCTAATAACCTAGATGAGTAGCCTCGTATATGAGTAATACGCATTAATAGGCAGCTGTGTGCGCGCCAGGTGTTCTGGTCGGCTAAATGACAGACTTATGGGGCCTGACCACGTCCCTGCGGTCTCTACGTGCCACACAGCCTTACGCCACCTTCAAACGGCCATTCATGGGTGTCACTCTTGCGTGAACAGTGTCTTCTCAAATGAGACTCTAAAATCAAGGTTCGAATTTACTGGGTTATGATTCATGAATGATCATTTATTTGATCGGTCGATAGTTCAGTTGGTAGAGAGCTTGCATTAAATGCCGATAGCTCGGGTTCGAATCCCACCGAAGGTGTTACAACTTAGCTACACATAGCCAACCTATAAGTCAAGGAATGCAAATAGGAAATAACATTCAGGTACGAAAAGGTACACAACAGAATTTAAAAAATAAACCTATTCAAACAATGAAAAAAGAAAAACAGTTTTGTTTTCGATTACGTGAGTATATTTTTATAAACCACAACCGGTTTCGCAAACATCCGTTCGCATCATCAGGTGGATAAATTAATACTAAATGGTGTAGAAACGGAATCAATCTTAGAGGGTGTCATTGTATGAGGGAGGGAGGGGGGGGGGGTGCAGGATGGCCATGTGGCTTGTGTCATCTGGATCGTTTAGCTTCCTTGGGAATATGGTCAACAGGGGGGATGGATTGGGTACTAACATATTATTTATAAGTGTATTAGGTGAATTTTTTAATTTGTTAATTTCGATTATTTCAAGTGCAGAGAGGGTTGGTCCGTAGGAGCTAGGGTGCAGAAGTTTAGTGGTGTGGTTGGGAAAAGAATGTCCAGTCTCTATGATATGGTTAGCAAATTCTGAGAAATTATTATTAGAAAGGCATCGTCTATGTTCGTCTAGTCGTATTTTTAGGTTTCTAGAGGTCTGTCCAAATTAAATTTTATAACGATCCAGATGACACAAGCCACATGGCCATCCTGCACCCCCCCCCCCTCCCTCCCTCATACAATGACACCCTCTAAGATTGATTCCGTTTCTACACCATTTAGTATTAATTTATCCACCTGATGATGCGAACGGATGTTTGCGAAACCGGTTGTGGTTTATAAAAATATACTCACGTAATCGAAAACAAAACTGTTTTTCTTTTTTCATTAATGATGAACGATTACAAAGTTAATGCCTCTACAATCAATAAAACTATTCAAACAAAGTCAATAGTTCTACAAAAAAACATCTATCATAACTCATTAAGCTTTTATGGCATAAATTAAAATACCTTTGACCGGTCCGTGGTCCGTAGTGACGCTTCAAACTCGTAAATGGAAAGTCATGGGTTCGAAACCCAGTGGACCACAAAAAGTAAGCAATTTATATTTTTAAATATGATTTTCACTGTGTTGAAAAATTCATATACCACCAAGAAAGGTCACCAAAGTTACATTTATCCTTACAGCAACTGGGTTTTGCTTGAGAATTGGCGTTTTCAATAGCGACGTTCAAGCTTGCAAAGGGTTATTGAGGTGTGAGCTTCATGCAAAACGGGCTGACTAAATAAATCAACCCAATATTATTATTATTACAAGTGTGTGTTAATGGGCATGCATTTTTCAATACATCCATCTCACTTTGTACGATAGTTTTCACATTTTTTGATTCGCCCTGATGCTCATTATGACTAACATATCCACACGCAATAATGGCACGCTTGAGTGACCCTCCAGGCATTATATAAACCGTAGAGTTATTATGGGATAGAGCCATGTGGAGCCTCACAATACAACATAATTGAGGAGGAAGATTGGACTTTGGAAATTTGGTTTAGTGGGTACAGATGTTGTATTGCTTTATATCAATCTAATATAAGTTGCAAATGTATGTAAACTTAAAGATTCATATTGCAATGCATTCCCACAAGCAGACACGTATAAGTTCGCGCTAACACACGCCGCATGTTGACCTACGATATAAAAACCCCATCTCAAATGTACATTAGCCCTGCAACTCTTGCCGACCTTCACTGAAACAGGGGTGATATTGGCAAAGTGAACCATTTTTTACAGTATGGATGGTCAGCCTCATACCAACTTATAAGTCAAAGAACATGGCCTAGATCGCGCAAATACCAGTGTGACGTGCATCGTTAGCATTTCAGTTAATTTCAAATTAGTTATTTTAAAGGAATGGGAGAATATGTTTTTTCTGAAAGATATTTGCCTATACCCTATACACGCGTCTGATTCTAAGTGGTGTGAAAGAGTACATTTTTAAGCGACAGACAGTTACGTTCACAGGAGCGCCCGATGCATAGGCAATTCGTTGCATAGGAAAGTGTTTTTCAAGAGCACACGCCTGCCGGTTCGTTAGTAGATTAAAGAGGGACCCTCAAGTGTCTTGTGAACTCTGTGTGACCTACTTTTAGCAGAAATTTGAATATTCTGAATAAACAAGAGGAAACTGAATATTTGATGTAACAGAAAAAATAACCTACCAGTCAGAGAGAAGAAAAATATGACACGGAAACGCAACTAAGCTGCAAATACAACACAATTTATAACCGCCTTGATCCTTGACTTGGTATTAAGTTGACCACCCATGGTGTAAAAAAAATGTTCACTTTACTAATGTTACCCTATTTCATCAGGGTAGGTCCGGTAAAAGTTGCAGAGTTTATGACGTTAATTTGAGGTTTGGTTTTAATTTGTAAATACACATTCAGCATTTTTAAGTGTGAATTCGCACGTGTCTGCTTGTGAAAACTCATATGGTGTGAATTCCCAATGTTAAATATCTGTGCAACTTAAATTAGATAATTGATTTTTGTATCTGTACCTTAGACCATAAACAACGGTAGTCACATTTATTAAAATGTGCAGGAGACGAGTTTTAACTTCTAAACTAGACGAGATATTTTTGATCTGTAAAAACTGTTTATCTTCTTACATCGATATTTATTTAATGTGAAGTAATGTGAACAACGTATGTAGAACTTCCGTGGTTTATGCTCGCACTTTTATGTGCATCCCATATTTATTACACTTGATATCTCAGTAACTATTAGTCCGAGGACTCCAATATTTTTACCACTTATAGAACAGCTAATTATAATACTTTCTGCATCATTAACTCAACAACGCAATAAAGTGGACTTCCGTTGTTTATGCTCTAAGGTACAGATATATTTTCAGAATCAAATTCTAATGAAGCACTGTTTCTTTTCACAAATAACCATTTATTTTAATTAATATGCACGAACGTTTTCTATCTTGTTCATTATCTTCAGGTAAGAATATTTGTTTTTATTCTTATTATTTTTCATTTTATTTGCACCTAAAGATAATAATAATAATATTAGGATGATTTATTTGGTGAGCGCTGTTTTTGTGTGTATCACACCTCAACAGCCCTCTGCGAGCTTGGTCGTCGCTGTACAAAGCGCCAATTCTCAAGCAAGACCCAGTTGTTGTAAGGTTGGGTGGACCTTTCAGTGACCGGTCTTTGGTAAAGGTTTATGAATTTTTCAACTCAGCGAAGAGCACATTCGAAATATAAATGGTATATTTTTTGTGCTCCGCCGAGATCCGAATCCACAACCTTCCATTTACGAGTCCCAAGTGTTGCCACTGGACTACGGACCGGTCCAAGATGCCAACGACACGCGGTGTACCTGAGCGGTAACGCATCCAAGTACTATCCGCGCCCAATGTTGCTTAACATCGGTGATCTATGGAAACCGGTGCTTTCAACATGGTAACGTCGTTCACGATGATCGACAAGATCGAAAACGTTCGTAAATATTAATTAGAATAAATTGTTATCTGTGCAAAGAAACAGTGTTTTATTGGAATTTGATTCTAAAAAATATAAAAATCAATCAATATGAATTTTAATCCAATTGCGGTGGTTCAGCCATGTGATGCGAAGAGACAATGAACATATTGTCCAAAAAGCCCTCAGCATTCCCACAGGACCAAGAGGCAGAGGCCGCCCAATGGCAACATGGCGGGCCAATATTGAAAAAGAAATGCAAAAGGGAAACCTGACAGAGGAGATGAGCCAGGATAGAAAAGTTTGGCGTCTTCGAACAAGGAGGGCCGACTTCAAATGATAGGATAAGGTAAAGGGAAAGAAGAATCAATATAAATTTTCAGTGTTTCACACATGCACAAACCATAAAAAATATAAATTAGATTTATTTATCTAATCTAATCTAATCTAAGCTGCAAAGATATATATCATTTAAGATTTATATCAAATGCATTCCCACAAGCAGACATGTATAATTTCACGCTAACACATCGCACGCTTAATAATAAAGAGAAATAACTCGAAAATTGGGAAAATCGAGATTTTGTAATAAAACGCAAGAACAATGCGAGAAGAATAGGTAGAATGCGACAGCCGTTCAATTTGGACGAATATGACCGAGATAAAACATCGGCCGCCTTTTTCATCCCATACAAGTTGTACTGGTTGTCTGAACTTCAAACGCGATTTCCCAACATTATTGTTTTTTGAGTTTTTGCTCTTTATTATTAAACGTGCGACATGCAGCATGTGGACCTACAATATAAAAACCCAATCTCAAATGAACATAAGCCCTGCAACTCTTGCCGTCCTTCCCTGAAACAGGGGTGACATTGGCAAAAAGAATCATATTTTACATTATGGGTGGTCAGCCGCATACCAACCTATAAGTCAAGGAACTAAAAGGAATTTAAATTGTTACATTATTATGTTAGATCTCTGTTAGATTATTATAAATATACTTCCGCCCTTTACGGCCATATAGTTTTATGACGGGGCGGAACAGGGTGGGGGTGGGCATGGCTTTTGTTGATTTTCCGCCCCTCGAGCTAACAGCCAGCTGGTTTATCGATCGGAAATTTGAATCTAACCCCACAACTCGTATTGCAAACATGTGGCCCACCTCCTCGTAAATCCGTCAGTTTGTATATTGTAAATCAATTCTGATAAAGGCTCATCCAGGCAGCACTCGAGCTCAGTGGAGTACACTGTATAATAATAAAAATTCAAATACTGCTCACATTTGGTAATATCTAATCTAATCTAATCTAATCTAAGTTGCAAAGATATGTTACATTGGAGATTCACATTACATGCATTCCCACAACCAAGACACGTACAAGTTCGCGCTTGCACGTGCCTCATGTGAGCCTACAACATAAAAACCAATCTCAAATGGACATACACCCTGCAACTCTTGCCGTCCTTCCCTGTAACAGGGGTGACATTGGCAAAGTGAACCATTTTTACAGCATGGGTGGTCAGCCGCATACCAACCTATAAGTCAAGGAACTAATATACTCATTATAAAACCTCTAGCTTGTATGAAGAAGATTAATATGCTGAAGTACCTAGTTGGTATGAGGCTGACCACCCATACTGTAACAAATGGTTCACTTTGCCAATGTCACCCCTGTTTCAGGGAAGGTCGGCAAGAGTTGCAGGCCTTATGTTCATTTAAGATTGTTTTTTTTATATTGTAGGTCCACATGCGGCGGCATGTGTGAGCGCGAAATTATGCGTGTCTGCTTGTGGGAATGCATTTAATATGAATCTCAAATGATACATATCTTTGCAGCTTAGATTTAGATTTAGATTTAGATCAGCCATACTCAACCTGTGGCCCGGCAGGCTTTTCTGTGCGGCCCATGGACGTGAAAAAAGGTTGAGTACCAATGACCTAGATTATAGATTATATAAAAAAATTATAAATATTATTCACTGTTTTGTTCATATTTTAAGACAACAAATATTTTTTAATCAGCGAGATTGATCCATAAAAGAATATCACTATATACTCGTACCTATATATATTTTTAAAGATCCTCTTGTTTATAAGAATAACGTAGATCCCATCCCATTGTTTTGATAGTAAAATTTTATGTATGGCACATCACGCAAACATGCGTGTCCCACAAAAATAATACCATTTTTTATTTGTTCATGAATAGGAAAAATAAAGATGAGCTTTGTCCTATTCGTTTGAATACGGAATAGGACAGGATTTATTGTGGAGGCTAAAGAGTATTTTTGAAAATTAAATAATTTACCGGGCTATTCACAACACATTTGATCTATAGCTGATCCATGGATCATCAATTTTTTCTACGGAATATTCACGTTAGGTAGCGGTTGAGCTTTGGATTTTCTGTGTGTGAATAACACCGATAAGATGCTTGATTTTCTGGTTCCGGGTTTTGACCGTGGTCCATGTTTTTGCTTGTCTTCTTCTTTTTTCTTTTTATTCTTTCTTGAAGACTTTCAGCTTACAAAATGTGAGGGTTTTTCCTCTGTCCTGCTGATTGACACAATTAATAATGTAACAGCCACTTTAATATGTTTACTTTTATTCCTTTCACAATGTATACACAATAAACCACAGCACAATAATATTAATTATTCTTAATTACACATGCTTGTGGCTCTCACGCCAGGCAAGCTTCTTCCCTCTTTCTGCATTCTTTTGTTTTCCTTTTTCCATTCAAATTTAAATACAATGTTCCATTCTACCAAACAAACAAACTCATCTCGTTACAATACACCTCCTTCCTCTCATAAAAAAAAAACATTCCCAATTTTTTTTTTTTTTTCTTTTACAATGAGTAAATAATGTATCATAATGCTCAGCCGGCGCCACATATTTTGTTTTATTTTAAGGATAAATTTCAAAAATATGAAAATAAAAAAAAACCTGTTTCTGATACATTATTCAGTCATTAACACCTTTTTTAACAATACCAATTATTTTCATACTAAAATTAATATATATTTTTTTTTTAACACAAATTTCATATTCAATATTATAAACAAATATTTGTTTTTTTTTTTTAAATACTTAATTCAACAATTCAAAATAATCAAATAACAATACATAATAAACATTCACCAGTTTATTAATCAATTCATTAAATTAACTTTTTTTTTTTTTTTAAACATGTATCACATCTTTCCCAATATTTAAATTTATTTCAAATTTATTTTTCATTAATAAATTTATCAGTCCATCAATTTTTTTTAAAAACTTTACCTTCATATGTAATACTTTGTTTAATTTATGTTTCATACCTTCATTCATGCAATGTTTCATAATTCATCCTTTCACTGATCACTTTTATATCAACTTTCACCGTATCATGCATCACCTCAAATTTTTCATACACATGAAAATATGTTTTTTTTTTTTTTTTTTAATCTAATTTGATTATGTCCTTGATGTGATATTTATTTATAACATTTGTGTCTATATCTTTTAATACATAGACTATCTTGCTAACTTTCTTTTCTATTCTGGCTTTGACAAATTTTGGAGCCAACTTTGTACAGAAGTATTTCCCTGCATTTGATTGTATGAAATTTTTACGCCATACAATATCCCCTTGATCATAGACACGATTTGATCTACCTTTATTATAATAATTTGCATTTTTATTATATGCATCCCATAAATTTTCTGTTACAATTTTGTATAATGTGTTTAATTCCTTCATTTTATCTTTACTCTGTGTTAACCTGTCTCTGTCTTGCTGGACTGAGTGGATAATACTTTTGTTTTATTGGAGGACCTTCTGTCTGAATTCTGTGTTCAATGAGGTTTGTGCATCCTAAGCCTATTTTTTCATAAGAGATGTCCTTGAAATCATTTTCTATTGTTTTTAATTGCTGTAATTGGTTATCTGTTACTTTAGTTCTATTTGTAATTTTACCTAATTCACTAATATTTTTGCTATTTGAATATGTAATTTTACTTATTAAACTCGGTTCTAATTCAAATTTTATCCAAAAATCTATTCCAAAAATTAAGTCTTGTTGTAAACCTTGTAAAACATAAAAATCTACATGTTTTATTTGATTGTCACATTTTACCTCTAAATTTATTTTACCAAGTATTTTTATATTTTTACCATTTGCTAACGAGATGCTTTCATGGGTTTTTATAATTTTGTAATTTCTTTGTAAAAAATAATCAAATGTTTTTTCATTGATTGCAGAAATAGATGCACCTGAATCTAGTAAACCTGTAAAATTTTTGTTCTCAATATTTACTGTTAAAAATGGTCTTTTATCAAATTGTTTAGCAAAAATGAGTGGTGCAATTTGATAATTTTTATTAAAAATTTGAATGAAATTAAGCCAGCTCTTCATTTCTGATTTTTGTGTTTGTACTGAAGGCCGACTATCTACAAGTTTTTTGAATTACTATTGTATGTCGTATTTGTTCTGTTTTGTATATTTATATTTCTGTTCATTTTTGTTTTGTCTGTATAATCACTTTTTTTATTTTTAACAAAACAATCTTTTTGTACATGTCCTGTACGCTTACATGAGTAACAGATTACTGTGTGTTTTTTAAAATTTCCATTTTTTATAAAACAATTTCTTTCCACATGTCCTCTTTTATTACAAAAGTAGCATACTATATTATTTGTGAAACTTCTACATTTATTCTGTATGTAATCTAATTTTCTATTTTTAGTCCAACAATCTATTTCATCATGTCCTAATTTATTACAAAAATTGCATTTTTGCATTACATTTTTCTCTTCTGTGTCATTCATTACATTTAAATTCTTACATTCATTAAATTTGAAAAATGATTCAAACTTGCTACATATTGTAGATAATTCCTCTGTATTTTTAATTTCAGATGTTGTCAGTAAAGTTGCATATTTTTCTGACAATCCATGAATTATTATGTCCATAAGTTCTTTATCATGCATTCTTTTATTTAATAAATTATTTTTTGATTTTACCTTTAAAATATAAACAGATGCATTATCATGACCTTGTACCATATTTAAAATTTCTAACTTAAGATTCCTTTGAAAGTCATATTTTTCAAATTGTTGTAAGAATTTGGTTTTAAAAATTTTCCAATCAAATTCACAGTTAATTGCTCTGTACCAAGTTAACGGAAAATCTGTTAAAAATATAGGCATACACTCTACCAAATAATCTAATTTTAATTTGTAGACTTTGGCTAATTCTTCTAACCTTATTATAAATTCATTTGGTTCACTTTCACCATTAAAAGATATTTTTAATTTGAGAGGATCAAAATTTATGGACTCCATTGTGTTACTTTCTAAATCCTTTTTATTATTTATTTTTTTAGATTTCGTCATTTGCTGTATATTTTCAATTTATGCAATTAAAAAATAATCATTTCATTGAAAAAAAATTTTTTCATACAAATTAAATATAACACCATCTATA